>OZ043943.1:0-1307336 GCA_964056405.1 Acronicta alni
CTAACCTAACCTAACCTAACCTAACCTAACCTAACCTAACCTAACCTAACCTAACCTAACCTAACCTAACCTAACCTAACCTAACCTAACCTAACCTAACCTAACCTAACCTAACCTAACCTAACCTAACCTAACCTAACCTAACCTAACCTAACCTAACCTAACCTAACCTAACCTAACCTAACCTAACCTAACCTAACCTAACCTAACCTAACCTAACCTAACCTAACCTAACCTAACCTAACCTAACCTATCCTAACCTAACCTAACCTAACCTAACCTAACCTAACCTAACCTAACCTAACCTAACCTAACCTAACCTAACCTAACCTAACCTAACCTAACCTAACCTAACCTAACCTAACCTAACCTAACCTAACCTAACCTAACCTAACCTAACCTAACCTAACCTAACCTAACCTAACCTAACCTAACCTAACCTAACCTAACCTAACCTAACCTAACCTAACCTAACCTAACCTAACCTAACCTAACCTAACCTAACCTAACCTAACCTAACCTAACCTAACCTAACCTAACCTAACCTAACCTAACCTAACCTAACCTAACCTAACCTAACCTAACCTAACCTAACCTAACCTAACCTAACCTAACCTAACCTAACCTAACCTAACCTAACCTAACCTAACCTAACCTAACCTAACCTAACCTAACCTAACCTAACCTAACCTAACCTAACCTAACCTAACCTAACCTAACCTAACCTAACCTAACCTAACCTAACCTAACCTAACCTAACCTAACCTAACCTAACCTAACCTAACCTAACCTAACCTAACCTAACCTAACCTAACCTAACCTAACCTAACCTAACCTAACCTAACCTAACCTAACCTAACCTAACCTAACCTAACCTAACCTAACCTAACCTAACCTAACCTAACCTAACCTAACCTAACCTAACCTAACCTAACCTAACCTAACCTAACCTAACCTAACCTAACCTAACCTAACCTAACCTAACCTAACCTAACCTAACCTAACCTAACCTAACCTAACCTAACCTAACCTAACCTAACCTAACCTAACCTAACCTAACCTAACCTAACCTAACCTAACCTAACCTAACCTAACCTAACCTAACCTAACCTAACCTAACCTAACCTAACCTAACCTAACCTAACCTAACCTAACCTAACCTAACCTAACCTAACCTAACCTAACCTAACCTAACCTAACCTAACCTAACCTAACCTAACCTAACCTAACCTAACCTAACCTAACCTAACCTAACCTAACCTAACCTAACCTAACCTAACCTAACCTAACCTAACCTAACCTAACCTAACCTAACCTAACCTAACCTAACCTAACCTAACCTAACCTAACCTAACCTAACCTAACCTAACCTAACCTAACCTAACCTAACCTAACCTAACCTAACCTAACCTAACCTAACCTAACCTAACCTAACCTAACCTAACCTAACCTAACCTAACCTAACCTAACCTAACCTAACCTAACCTAACCTAACCTAACCTAACCTAACCTAACCTAACCTAACCTAACCTAACCTAACCTAACCTAACCTAACCTAACCTAACCTAACCTAACCTAACCTAACCTAACCTAACCTAACCTAACCTAACCTAACCTAACCTAACCTAACCTAACCTAACCTAACCTAACCTAACCTAACCTAACCTAACCTAACCTAACCTAACCTAACCTAACCTAACCTAACCTAACCTAACCTAACCTAACCTAACCTAACCTAACCTAACCTAACCTAACCTAACCTAACCTAACCTAACCTAACCTAACCTAACCTAACCTAACCTAACCTAACCTAACCTAACCTAACCTAACCTAACCTAACCTAACCTAACCTAACCTAACCTAACCTAACCTAACCTAACCTAACCTAACCTAACCTAACCTAACCTAACCTAACCTAACCTAACCTAACCTAACCTAACCTAACCTAACCTAACCTAACCTAACCTAACCTAACCTAACCTAACCTAACCTAACCTAACCTAACCTAACCTAACCTAACCTAACCTAACCTAACCTAACCTAACCTAACCTAACCTAACCTAACCTAACCTAACCTAACCTAACCTAACCTAACCTAACCTAACCTAACCTAACCTAACCTAACCTAACCTAACCTAACCTAACCTAACCTAACCTAACCTAACCTAACCTAACCTAACCTAACCTAACCTAACCTAACCTAACCTAACCTAACCTAACCTAACCTAACCTAACCTAACCTAACCTAACCTAACCTAACCTAACCTAACCTAACCTAACCTAACCTAACCTAACCTAACCTAACCTAACCTAACCTAACCTAACCTAACCTAACCTAACCTAACCTAACCTAACCTAACCTAACCTAACCTAACCTAACCTAACCTAACCTAACCTAACCTAACCTAACCTAACCTAACCTAACCTAACCTAACCTAACCTAACCTAACCTAACCTAACCTAACCTAACCTAACCTAACCTAACCTAACCTAACCTAACCTAACCTAACCTAACCTAACCTAACCTAACCTAACCTAACCTAACCTAACCTAACCTAACCTAACCTAACCTAACCTAACCTAACCTAACCTAACCTAACCTAACCTAACCTAACCTAACCTAACCTAACCTAACCTAACCTAACCTAACCTAACCTAACCTAACCTAACCTAACCTAACCTAACCTAACCTAACCTAACCTAACCTAACCTAACCTAACCTAACCTAACCTAACCTAACCTAACCTAACCTAACCTAACCTAACCTAACCTAACCTAACCTAACCTAACCTAACCTAACCTAACCTAACCTAACCTAACCTAACCTAACCTAACCTAACCTAACCTAACCTAACCTAACCTAACCTAACCTAACCTAACCTAACCTAACCTAACCTAACCTAACCTAACCTAACCTAACCTAACCTAACCTAACCTAACCTAACCTAACCTAACCTAACCTAACCTAACCTAACCTAACCTAACCTAACCTAACCTAACCTAACCTAACCTAACCTAACCTAACCTAACCTAACCTAACCTAACCTAACCTAACCTAACCTAACCTAACCTAACCTAACCTAACCTAACCTAACCTAACCTAACCTAACCTAACCTAACCTAACCTAACCTAACCTAACCTAACCTAACCTAACCTAACCTAACCTAACCTAACCTAACCTAACCTAACCTAACCTAACCTAACCTAACCTAACCTAACCTAACCTAACCTAACCTAACCTAACCTAACCTAACCTAACCTAACCTAACCTAACCTAACCTAACCTAACCTAACCTAACCTAACCTAACCTAACCTAACCTAACCTAACCTAACCTAACCTAACCTAACCTAACCTAACCTAACCTAACCTAACCTAACCTAACCTAACCTAACCTAACCTAACCTAACCTAACCTAACCTAACCTAACCTAACCTAACCTAACCTAACCTAACCTAACCTAACCTAACCTAACCTAACCTAACCTAACCTAACCTAACCAGTACTACTCGAGGTCCCGCCGAGAGCACGTGCTATTTTTACTCGCTCCGCTTTTAAAAATTCATTTTAGTGGGTTATTTTCACCGTAACTCGACAAGTAAGGTGTCAAAAGACTCGTATTTCAAAGACCCACCTGGCTGATTGTGTTGTGACAACCGCACTATAGCGGTCAAAGTGAAATCAGTGAAAAACCTTAATTAATTAAGGTTAGTTTATCAAAAACAGTGATAAAAGTGAAATTAATCAGTGACCAGTGGACATACAACTGTGAAACAAGTGTCTCCAGATAGGTAACGTGAACACCAATTTGCCCACGCCTGCAAAACCAACCGCAGGCCCGCGGTTTTCCCGGAAAATAGATTTTGATATTTTCCGGAGGACACGTGCCCACAGAAGGAGACCTGTTACAACCACCAAATTTTGCTGAGACGTAGCCGGCATCCACAGCTGACCATTTCCGTCGAAAAAGGATTTTTAGAACACATAGAAAAATTAATAGAACAAATCAAAGTTTGAAACTTTGAGGCACTATATCTTCGGAACGAGGGAAAAATTTGAAATTCTGCAACTGCACGTCGCTGCGCGCTCATTAGAAGAAAACACCCGTCAAGGTTTTTAAATTTTAGTATATAAATTTAGCTATCTATAATTAAAAATATAATTAATTTTGTTTTTTGCCAAAAACCCTATGAAAATTTTCTCTAAAAATTAAAAAATTTTATAGTATCAGATAGAGCTCAAAATTAGGCAAATTATAGTATTTTTTGTAAATTTTTAGGAATAACTGTTCCAAAGTTATCGAATTTTAAGTGATTTTTCAGTTTAATTAGAAAACAAATAGAAATTAAATAAATTTGACTGTGGAATTAGATCTAAGTGACCTACAGGAACCCAAATAAGCCCAAACACGGGCCCTGTAACGTTAAAAACAGGGATTTCAGTGTAAATGACTATTTGGTTATTTATGTTAGAAATTCTTTGACTTCGAATAGCTTTGGAACGGAGGGGCGTAGAGAGACCGGGTTTCGGAGGTAGTACACTTCGGACCCCTAGCAACAAAATAAAATAGGATTTGGCGCGTTTGGGCAAAATTTTTTATTTTTGCCCAGGACCCCCCTAGAAAGGAGGCTGAGGTCAGGCCAAACGCCCCAGAGGAAACCCGGACTCTCTGCGACCACGGGTTGCGAAGTTGTGGCGATTTTAAACCCGACTTTGACAGATAGGCGGCCATCTTGTTTTAACTAATTCCGTCATAACTCCTGAACGCGACGCGCTAGCGAGTTGCGGTTTGCGGAACCCTGTTTGGGGAAGAGGGGGCTACCTGTCTGTGGAGTCTGGAGTGAATCGGTGTCCAAAAAATCTGGACCCCCAAAAACCACTGCGCGCGTTGGGGGAGGTCGAGCTGCAAGCAGGATAGAGAGGGGGTTTGGGAGGGGATATATAGGGTTATAGGGAGGACTACGCGAAGGGAAGAGGATGTGCTAATGGTGAGGGATGGGAAAGCGATGGATGCGAAAAGCTCCGTAAAGTGGATCACAGAAACTTTTTATCCGGAGGACCTACCTGACGATGACGATGATTGTCATCGTCGAGTCAGGATAGAGGCCGAAAAAGTAAACAAAGAAGATCAAAGTGCCAACGACGACCCACCCTTCACAATGGCAGAGCTGAAAACAGCAACAACGTCCTTCAACCCCAAGAAGGCCCCGGGAATTGATGGCCTCACAGCTGACATATGCAGTCGCGCCATAGGCTGTGCACCAGAAACCTTTCTGGCCCTAATAAATCAGTGCCTGAAACACGGCCATTTCCCACTGGTGTGGAAAGAGGCCACGGTGATAATACTCAGGAAACCTGGCAAAGGTGATTACTCGACCCCAAAATCTTATAGACCGATAGGCCTGCTGCCTATACTGGGCAAAATATTTGAAAAAATGCTGGTGGCCCGACTCAGATTCTACATTTTACCAAGGATGAGTACTCGCCAGTACGGATTCATGCCACAAAGGAGTACCGAGGACTCCCTCTATGTCCTAATGCAGCATATTCGGAGCAAATTAAGACAGAAAAGAATTGTCTCACTAGTATCATTGGACATAGAGGGGGCCTTCGATAGCGCCTGGTGGCCGGCTATCAGGGTCCGACTGGCTGAGGAGAAGTGTCCGGTGAGCCTGAGAAAGGTCATTGACAGTTATTTAAATAATAGAAGCGTCAGAGTTCGCTATGCTGGTGAGGAACACATAAAAACTACTAACAAGGGCTGTGTGCAGGGCTCGATAGGGGGCCCCATCCTGTGGAACCTTCTCCTGGACCCGCTCCTGAAGAGCCTGGAACTAAGGGGAGACCACGTGCAGGCGTTCGCGGACGATGTCGTGCTTGTCTTCGATGGTGAGACCGCAGCTGAAGTCGAACTAAGAGCCAACGCCGCCCTCGACCATGTTCGGGCGTGGGGCGTCGGAAACAAACTTAAATTCGCACCTCACAAAACAAACGCTATGACTATAACGAGGAAACTTAAGTACGACACCCCACGCCTGAGCATGGGGGGGGTCGACGTGGTTATGGTTAGGGAGATTAAGCTGCTAGGGGTCACCATCGACGACAAGTTGACATTCAACACTCACGTCACAAACATCTGCCGTAAGGCCATAGCCGTACACAAACAGCTGAGTAGGGCAGCGAAGGTAAGTTGGGGATTAAACCCGGAGGTCATCAAGACAATATATGTAGCGGTAGTAGAACCGATCATCCTGTATGCTGCCAGTGTATGGGCCCCGGCGGCGAGCAAACTGGGAGTGGCCAAGCAGCTGGCTGCCGTGCAACGCGGTATTGCACAAAAAATGTGCAAAGCCTACCGTACTGTCTCTCTGAACTCCGCTCTGCTGCTGGCTGGGATACTCCCCCTGGACCTCAGAGTTCGTGAGGTGGCAGCGCTTTACGAAGCCAAGAGGGGGGTCCCCCAGCCAGTGCTGAAGGATGGGGAGATGGAACGGATGGCACCCGCACTGGAGTCCCCACATCCAGCCAGGCGTATTGATCTGGAGTTCGCATGCCTGGTGGACCGTGACCAAGTGGGAGCCAGCGACAGCCTGGAAGTGAAAATCTACACGGACGGTAGTAAAATAGGGGGGCGCGTCGGTGCCGCCCTATCTATATGGAGGGGCGACACCGAGGCGCGCACTATCAGGTTGTCGCTGTCAGACTACTGCACGGTCTACCAGGCTGAGCTTCTGGCAATATGCCGGGCAACCAGGGAGATCCGGAAGCAATCGGCGGCCAGCTTCGGGGTATACAGCGACTCCATGGCGGCTCTCCAGACAGTGAAAAACCACAGCTGCCTTCACCCCCTAGCGGTGGAAGCCAGGGATAATCTAACAGCAATATCCCACCAGAACAAGTTGGTTCACTTGTTCTGGATAAAGGCACACGCGGGGTTTGAGGGCAACGAAAGGGCGGATCAGCTGGCAAAGAGAGCCGCCATGGATAGCAAGAGGAAGCCCGACTACGACTTGTGCCCGATCTCATTCATCAAGCGGCACATTCGTGTGCAGACGCTTGATGAATGGAATCGGAGGTACGACTCGGGTCGGACGGCCTCAATAACCAGAATGTTCTTTCCGGATGCAGTGGCGGCATACAGGATGATCCGTAAGATCAAGCCAAATAACGTAACTACGCAAATTATGACGGGGCACGGTGGGTTCTCTGAATACTTGAACCGGTTCAAGTGTAAGGAGAGCCCATCGTGCATCTGTGACCCCGGGGTGGACGAATCCGTTCCCCACTTACTTATAGATTGTCCGGTGTTTGCGGCTGAGCGATACAAATTGGAAAATGAAATGGACATGCAGATAAAGAAAGAAAACATACATAACATTATGGCAGGGAAACACAGAACTGCATTTATAAGTTACTGCACAAAGATTTGTAAGATAGTCATAAATAGAAACAGTACGAAGTAATATTATGCTTCGCATATATTGTACAATATATATAGTGTAAGCATAACCCAAAACTATGTAAGAAAAACTGTAAAATATTGTAGCCTACCTAGCAGTAATACGTCTAAGTTAGAATAAGTAAATTAAAATAAGTAGATAAATGTAAAGCTAAGAAAACCTGAAATGTAAATAAAACAATTGGAAAAAGTTATTTCCCCTGAAACATAATAAAACAAAGAACAAGGTAGAAATAGATCAAATAGAATAGGAAATGGGAGTCCCACCCATACGGAATAAAAGAGAACGAATGACAGAAAGAAACAGTATGCAGAATGAAAGTGCGAGAAGAATAAATGATAGAACTGGAGTGAAAGAGGCATAGATTAGTAAGGTCTCCGATAAACAAGTCGGAGGAGCTAGTAATTTAAAAAAAAAAAAAAAAAAAAAAAAAAAAAAAAAAAAAAAAACCTAACCTAACCTAACCGGCGGTTAATTTCTACAGCAAACATAGCATTTTGACGCGGTTTTCAACCCCTATATTGTTTTATATTGTTATATTCGTCTCCCGAGCACACATCCGCGTACCTGGACACCAAAAATTTTCCATTTTCACGAAAATTTAATTTTCACTATACTTATATTTTTATTAAAAATCAAAATTAATTCATTTTTCCAAATTTAAGAAAAATTTTGATCCCGTTCGATACATATCAGTCTGGAACAGCTCCTGGCGCGCGTCCCGGCGACCGTGACCTGAAAACAAACAAGATAATTAGCAGTTTTGCTGTAAAATTGACCGAAAAAACAGTTTTTTGACCATATTTTCAAAATTTCCCCCACCACCTACCCCTAATTTTTGCACAGTCTTGTAGCCCGTTTTGCCCCGAATCCGCAGGTACCCCGCTTGTGGGGATAGCTTGCAGGAAAACACAAAAAATTGCCCCCCCACCCTCCCTTTTGCGCTTGGCCAAGTAAACTTGGAACAGATATTTTAAAATTTTTTCAACTTTAATATAATTTTAATTGCCGATTTTATTATTTCTCGAGTGGTAGGGAGGAAATACGTTTCCCGCGACAGGCTCAATTTAGAGCTATTTTATTCATATCGTAGACATAAGCCTATTGGCTATTTGTACATAGTCACCTCTATTGAGGCGCACGACATACTATTTTATTAATTTTCGACTGTTATTATTGCTGACTGATCCCCCCTTTACAGGGATCAACACAGAATTACTTATAATATTAATTTGACTTCATTTTTCATTTTTATTTGATTTATTATTGACATATTTATACTCCACTCCTCCGACAACATGTTCCTCTCCAGAACCCCCGCCAAAAAAGCCTCCACGGGTCCCCATGTCTCTCCGTCGAATGCCGCACTCTCCGTCACCTTCGACAAGGTTGCCTCCCCTCCCAGTGCTTCAACTCAGGCCTCTAGTGTGAGGCGAAGCATTGGAGAGTGGGAAAACGGAAGAGTGGCGGAATCTCAGCCCCTCCAGTCAGCTGCCGCCAAATCCCCCAAGAAGGCGGCCCCAGCGGTGACGGCATCGCGTACACGGCGCGCAGCAACCCAGGCAGATAGCAGGGCTGTAGCGCGCCGAGCCTCCACCGAGACCGCAGGGGCGTCGCCGGAGACGAGCCAGCTGCAACCGAGCAAACCCACCGATCGGGTGACCGAGGCTCGCAACTGCCTTCTGCGCGCGAAGTCGCTCCTCGGCGACTCGCGCAACTTGAGGGCAGACTTGAAGGCCGGGATCACCCAAGCGGTGGAACGGCTGTACCAGCTGGTGAAGGAAGCGGCGGCGGCTGCTATAAAAGAGGGTGCTGAGACGGCAGGGATGGAAGCCACTAAGGCAACACCTCTGCCAGAGGCCCCCCCCAGGAGCTTTCCGGAGGTCGACTCGTTGCTCGCTTCACTAGCGGAGCACAGCGCGCTGGTGAAGGAGAGCGGCGAGAAGACGGAGAAGCTGCGGCAGGCGATGGAGAGGCAGGGAGAAATACTGGAGAAGACGGCCACGTATGCGGACCTGTTACAAAAACAGAGTGACGCCTTCGGGAGGGCAACATACGCGGGTGCCGTCGCGGTCAGCCAGACCAGGCATCAAGACCTGGAGCGGACCGGACTGCACTCCGTGGTCGTCACCTCGACCGACGATCAAGAGACCGGGGAGGAAGTATTGGAGAGGATCAGGAAGGTAGTAGACGCTAAGGAGGGGTGGATACAGGTGGAGAGGGTACGGAAGGCTAAAGATAGGAAAATTATTATGGGATGCAGGACAAGGGAGGACAGGCGGAGGATAAAGGAAAGGCTTGAGGCTGCGGGCGGCCACCTCGTCGTCGAGGAGGTGAAGAACAAGGACCCGCTTCTGATCCTGAGGGACCTGCTGAAGGTCCACAGCGATGAGGACATTATCAGGGCCGTCAGGAATCAGAATAGGGAGGTTTTTCATGGCCTCGGCGACGAGGAAAATAGGGTCACAGTGCGGTACCACAAGGGAGCGCGGAACCCCCACAACAACCATGTCATACTAAGCGTCTCTCCCATTATATGGAAGAGAGCTGTAGACCTAGGAACACTGCGAGTAGATCTGCAGAGGGTTCGCGTGGAGGACCAGTCGCCCCTGGTGCAGTGCACTCGATGCCTGGGATACGGGCATAGCAGGCGATTGTGCACGGAGCCGACCGACCTCTGTAGTCACTGTGGCGGCCCGCACCTAAGGGCAGAATGCCCAGATGTGGCGACAGGCGGGACACCCGCATGTAAGAACTGCGTCCAAGCCAAATACGCAACAACTGGACACAATGCGTTTAGCGGTGAGTGCCCAATCCGCAAAAAATGGGACGCTTTGGCACGGGCTTCAGTAGCGTATTGCTAAAGTTGTCCCATGGAGCACTCACCGGTACCATCTCGTGCGAGCGCATAAGCGGAACCATATTGGTGCCTTCCACCCAACAGATGTCGAGGAGGACGAAACCGTAAACCATCAGCAAAATAGGCTTTTGGAGCTGGAAATAAATGCGTTGAGTCATGATAGTAACCATGACTCACCATTTACAAGGCGAAAAGACAGTCCCTCGACCATCTGCGTACCAAGCGCTGCACAATCCGTACCGTATTTGGCTTACAATTGTCCAATATTTGCAAAAAATAAATTAAATTTCAAAAACAAAATCACATCATATGGTATAAAATCTTTAGTAAAATTATATAAAAACAGGCAAACATAGATGTATATTAAATATATAATGCTAATGTTTACACCAAAAAATTTTAAAAAATATATATAGACGACAAATAAAAATTTTAATTAATAAACATCCATCCATAACAACGCAGAAATTACTACAAATGATTGCACCACACAGAATCAAATAAATATGCCTCTTTCTTTTCTCCTTTCTACACTCATGTCTTTTTTTTAAATAAAAGCCATAAAATCTATTGTAAGTATAATCTATTCAAGCCATGTCTTCATTACCAGTTACCATTAGTAAAAGTATAATATAAACACCTTCACTGTATGAAAATATAATAACCTGCATCCCAATGGCTCTGGTCATGCTAGAGGTACCCTTCCGCATGGCAGGAGTGTGGTTTTAGCCGGTAAGAGTCCGGCACTACCCAGACAGCCTCGCAAGCTGTCTGGGTGTCCATGAGGATTTCCCACTCCTGCCAAAAAAAAAAAAAAAAAAAAAAAAAAAAAAAAAAAAAAAAAAAAAACCTAACCTAACCTAACCTAACCTAACCTAACCTAACCTAACCTAACCTAACCTAACCTAACCTAACCTAACACAAACTAACCTAACACAAACTAACCTAACACAAACTAACCTAACACAAACAAACAAACAAACAAACAAACAAACAAACAAACAAACAAACAAACAAACAAACAAACAAACAAACAAACAAACAAACAAACAAACAAACAAACAAACAAACAAACAAACAAACAAACAAACAAACAAACAAACAAACAAACAAACAAACAAACAAACAAACAAACAAACAAACAAACAAACAAACAAACAAACAAACAAACAAACAAACAAACAAACAAACAAACAAACAAACAAACAAACAAACAAACAAACAAACAAACAAACAAACAAACAAACAAACAAACAAACAAACAAACAAACAAACAAACAAACAAACAAACAAACAAACAAACAAACAAACAAACAAACAAACAAACAAACAAACAAACAAACAAACAAACAAACAAACAAACAAACAAACAAACAAACAAACAAACAAACAAACAAACAAACAAACAAACAAACAAACAAACAAACAAACAAACAAACAAACAAACAAACAAACAAACAAACAAACAAACAAACAAACAAACAAACAAACAAACAAACAAACAAACAAACAAACAAACAAACAAACAAACAAACAAACAAACAAACAAACAAACAAACAAACAAACAAACAAACAAACAAACAAACAAACAAACAAACAAACAAACAAACAAACAAACAAACAAACAAACAAACAAACAAACAAACAAACAAACAAACAAACAAACAAACAAACAAACAAACAAACAAACAAACAAACAAACAAACAAACAAACAAACAAACAAACAAACAAACAAACAAACAAACAAACAAACAAACAAACAAACAAACAAACAAACAAACAAACAAACAAACAAACAAACAAACAAACAAACAAACAAACAAACAAACAAACAAACAAACAAACAAACAAACAAACAAACAAACAAACAAACAAACAAACAAACAAACAAACAAACAAACAAACAAACAAACAAACAAACAAACAAACAAACAAACAAACAAACAAACAAACAAACAAACAAACAAACAAACAAACAAACAAACAAACAAACAAACAAACAAACAAACAAACAAACAAACAAACAAACAAACAAACAAACAAACAAACAAACAAACAAACAAACAAACAAACAAACAAACAAACAAACAAACAAACAAACAAACAAACAAACAAACAAACAAACAAACAAACAAACAAACAAACAAACAAACAAACAAACAAACAAACAAACAAACAAACAAACAAACAAACAAACAAACAAACAAACAAACAAACAAACAAACAAACAAACAAACAAACAAACAAACAAACAAACAAACAAACAAACAAACAAACAAACAAACAAACAAACAAACAAACAAACAAACAAACAAACAAACAAACAAACAAACAAACAAACAAACAAACAAACAAACAAACAAACAAACAAACAAACAAACAAACAAACAAACAAACAAACAAACAAACAAACAAACAAACAAACAAACAAACAAACAAACAAACAAACAAACAAACAAACAAACAAACAAACAAACAAACAAACAAACAAACAAACAAACAAACAAACAAACAAACAAACAAACAAACAAACAAACAAACAAACAAACAAACAAACAAACAAACAAACAAACAAACAAACAAACAAACAAACAAACAAACAAACAAACAAACAAACAAACAAACAAACAAACAAACAAACAAACAAACAAACAAACAAACAAACAAACAAACAAACAAACAAACAAACAAACAAACAAACAAACAAACAAACAAACAAACAAACAAACAAACAAACAAACAAACAAACAAACAAACAAACAAACAAACAAACAAACAAACAAACAAACAAACAAACAAACAAACAAACAAACAAACAAACAAACAAACAAACAAACAAACAAACAAACAAACAAACAAACAAACAAACAAACAAACAAACAAACAAACAAACAAACAAACAAACAAACAAACAAACAAACAAACAAACAAACAAACAAACAAACAAACAAACAAACAAACAAACAAACAAACAAACAAACAAACAAACAAACAAACAAACAAACAAACAAACAAACAAACAAACAAACAAACAAACAAACAAACAAACAAACAAACAAACAAACAAACAAACAAACAAACAAACAAACAAACAAACAAACAAACAAACAAACAAACAAACAAACAAACAAACAAACAAACAAACAAACAAACAAACAAACAAACAAACAAACAAACAAACAAACAAACAAACAAACAAACAAACAAACAAACAAACAAACAAACAAACAAACAAACAAACAAACAAACAAACAAACAAACAAACAAACAAACAAACAAACAAACAAACAAACAAACAAACAAACAAACAAACAAACAAACAAACAAACAAACAAACAAACAAACAAACAAACAAACGCGTAGGAACCTTCTTTAGTAAGGATTACTGGGTTATCAAATCTGATACAATGCTGGCGTTTCTTCTCAGAGGTCGTCAGCTAGGAAATGCTGGCTCCATCTAGTTCTTATTAATAATTAGTAATAAATAATATCAATGATCATGTAACAATAACACATGTAGGGTAGCTGCCAGTAATGATATCATCAAGACGCCCACCAACTCAGTCTACCCGTGACCATGGACGCTGTAAAGGGTCCGAAACGTCGGGATCAATAATACATAATTATAAATTTAACGCGATAAAATCAGTAAAAAGTAGTTACTTTATTTCAATTTATAACATTCGCGAAAATGTCAGAAATCAGTGCATAAGTAGTACAACATAAGTAGTACATAAGTATAGTACATATGTAATCCTTATTAGTGATGGTTGTTAAAGCATATAGCATTATAAAGTAGCATGCTTAATAAATCATACTAATAATAACGGCTGAACCGATTTGCATGAAATTTGGTACCCTAACAGTATGTGACCGGGAATAAAGTATAGGCTATTTTTTACCCCAGAAAAATGTGGGAATATCTCAGAAATCCCGAAAAACGGATATAGGAGAACTACTTACGGGATTTGAATAAAATTTCATACATACATAGTATGTGACCGGGAATAACACAGGATATATTCTACCCCAGAAAAATTTAGGAATATCCCGGAAATCCCAAAAAACGAATCTTACGGGATCTGAATGAAATCTTATACACACATAGTATGTGACTGGAAATAACAAATAGGATATATTTTACCCCAGAAAAATGTGGGAATATCCGGGAAGTCCCGAAAAACAAATATCTTACGGGATTCGAATGAAATTTCATACACACATAGTATGTGATCGGGAATAACAAATAGAATATATTTAACCCCAGAAAAATGTGGGTATATCCCGGAAATCCCGAAAAACTAATACCTTACGGGATTCGAAAGAAATTTCATACACACATAGAATGTAGCCGGGAATAACAAATAGGATATATTTTACACCAGAAACATGTGGGAATATCCCGGAAATCCCGAAAAACTATAATATCTTACGGGATTTGAATGAAATTTCATACACACATAGTATATGACCGGGAATAACAAATAGGATACATTGTACCCCAAAATTATGTGGGAATTCCCAGAAAACTTATGCAGGACACCTACTTACGGGATTTGAATGAAATGTTGGTACACAATAGTTTGTGATTGACCTCACCTCACGTGACTCCATCTCACCTCACGTGACTCCACCTCACCTCACGTGACTTCACCTGAACTCACGTGACCTTAACTCACGTGACTCCAACTCACCTCACTTGACTCCACCTTACCTCACGTGATCCATCTCACCACACGTGACTTAACCTCACGTGACTGCACTTCACCTCACGTGATTTCACCTCACCTCACGTGATTCACCTCACCTCACGTGATTTCACCTCACCTCACGTGACTCCATCTCACCTCACGTGACTTCACCTCAGGTGGCTACCTCAACTCACGATAATTCACCTCAACTCACGTGACTTCACCTCACCACACGTGACTCCATGTCACCACACGTGACTTTACCACACGTGACTTTACGTCACTTGACTCCACCTCACCACACGTGACTCTATCTTACCACACGTGACTCGATCTCACGACACGTGACTTTACCTCACGTGACTCCACCTCAACTCACGTGACTTCAACTCACGTGACTTCAACTCACGTGACTCCAACTCACCTCACGTGAGTCCATCTCACCTCATGTGACTCCACTTCACCACACGTAACTCCACCTCACCTCATGTGACTCCACCTCACTTCACGTGACTCCACTTCACGTGACTAGTTATGTACTAGTTATGTAACGAAGTACATATTACAATTTACACGTTATAATTATCTAAATAAATTCTATAATTTTTCTTGTTGGAATAATTCGGCTACAGAATAAAAGCATTTTTGTAATAACCACATTTTCAGTTCTTTTCTGAATCTATTTGAAGGTAAGGCTTTAGTTTTTACAGGAATAGTATTTTAAATACGTCCACACATTACCTTAAAATTTTTCAAATACATTGTTCTCTTCGGTACGTTATTCAGTACAATTCTACTTCGATATGTACTCTCCTTATGTACTACCTATGTACTTCTTATGTACTCCTTATGTACTTCTTATGTACTCCTTATGTACTTCTTATGTACTCCCTATATACTCCTTATGTACTCCCTATGTACTCTCCAATCTACTTATGTACTCCTTATGTACTACCTATGTACTCTCCTTATGTACTACCTATGTACTCTCCTTATGTACTCCTTATGTACTACCTATGTACTCTCCTTATGTACTGCTTATGTACTACTTATGCGCTTCTTATGTGTTTCTTATGTACTGTTTTATTACAGATGTAAAGGCACCGGTTCCGTGGTTTTGCACAACGTCCAATCCGAATTCGTAAAAATATAGAGAGATATTCAAGGGATGATGTAAGTAGATAAATCTGATCTAGTGTGTAAACTGCCACACAAGTAGTTGTACGACTACCTCCAAATCAAATCAAATCATTTTATTTGCATGAATCCTTTTAATCTGAAAATAAATTTATTATTATTAATATGGTACTATAATCGCTCCGGTCCGTATTTTCACGGATTCTGATCGGACGGAGTGCGAAACCACTCTTTAACGCTTTTCCACGAGCTGAGAGAGAACATGACATAAATGAGAACATAAACGATCGCCAGAGCACACCTGCCCTGGACCCTGATTATGAAGCTACATAGTAGGTATGTTGTAGGCACTTACCCCGTCACCGTCACTTTATTCACTCTCACACAACAGACACTAATGCACCATGGTCGCGGTGTCACTGCAGTAACACGATCGCTATCATTTGGTACCGTACTACAGTTTTTTTTTCACGTATCAGGAACTACAGTTTAAGGTAGTACCTATTTTGTGACCATTAATAGACAATAAAATTGTTATGTTGATATCGACTTTACCCCAACTCCTGTATATCTCAACACGATCTTTCCGCACTATCATACTAATATTGTAAATGTGAAAATTTGGATGTTTGTTTGTTTGTTTGTTTATTTGTTACTCAATCACGCATAAACGGCTGAACCGATTTGCATGAAATTTGGTACCCTAATAGTATGTGACGGGGAATAAAGTATAGGCTACTTTTTATCCCAGAAAAATTTGGGAATATCCCGAAAATCCCGAAAAACGGATATAGGAGAACTACTTACGGGATTTGAATGAAATTTCATACACACATAGTATGTGACGGGAGACGGGAGGTCTGTCTTCACATCCCAGCACCCAGTGTGTCTACAACGGATCGAGGGAGAGGTGAACCAAGCCTTTTCCCTTTACGCCGGCTATTTTGCAAGGTAAATAAAGACATCTGCAGTATCCCGAAAAAAAAAAAAAATGTTTGACCTTCAATGTTGTCTTTGAAAATGCCGATGCCGTATTAATTATCTATTGCATATTTGAAAAAGTTTGCTTTGTACGTAAAATAAAATAAGATGTTTAAGTATAGTACTATACTAGTATACTCTATTATATTGTAATCGATTGTTACATTATGTATTTTTCCTTTGCACACCCATGTATGGTATAATATGTGGCAACTATTTGGCCTTAGCGACTTAGCATTTAGCAATTAGAACTGCCTGTACCCATATTTATTGCAAATAAAGTTACCATCTTATCTTTGTTCTTGTATTACATTTTTTCGTTAGAAACGCTCTCCTAGAAACGTGACTTTGTATATAGACAGCCGTTTCTTCTCTGCTGCCGTCGCCGTCGATCTAATTATTACGTCAAATATTTTCTGCATGCCCAGTAATGCATCTATAATAAGAATGAGACATTAAAACTTGGATGAGTGACGGATGACGGACGGGAGCAGAAGTAGACAATAAATGCATGGAGGTAAATAAAACTTCAGTACTTATATATTTGTTAATAATTGTATTGCAAACGATATAATATGAGTATATTATAATGTACATGTACTTGTCTAGTAGTACGTTAACAGTGTCTATACCTGGGAGGAGAGTCGTGCAGTGCAGGTACAGAGGCCAGCACATCAATCTGTCAAATTTCTTCGATAGATTTTCAACTTTATCGCATTATAATAAGGTTCGTATTCAATTGGGAAAATTTGACAGTTTTGGATAGCTTTACCTTGCTTGTCTATACAACGACTTGTCTGCCAACCCGCACTAGGCCAGCGTGGTGGACTATAGCCTAATCTATTTCCCTCTCATTCTAAGAGGGATTAGGTTGGGCAAACATGCCTAACAGTGGTATAGTATATAGTATATGGGTTGATTATGATGATATTTTATAACTTTAGCAGGATTCAATAGATATAGTATCACAATAGAGTGCATACGATCAGTCGACACATACAGTGCCCACCGCATGCCCGCTGTGCACAAGAGCGGCCACACCAATATATACCTTATTCCTTTACAATACAATACATGCACCCGCTTGCTACTTGAGAACGGCGGGATCTGAGATACCGACTGTACACAAATGATTTTACATACTGTTTGAAGACTTGAGTACTAACAAAGTAAAACGTGTGAAGGTCTCCGCCCACTACAGCGCAGCACATCATGAACACAATAACAGCGTGTTAAGGATTTTCTACATGTTTCACGGCAACTATAATATTACGTTACGGTCTATGCTACGGTGTCCTGAGCGAAGACCCCAATCTTTAATAAAACAACTGCTTGAGCAAAGTTTAATAACTTATATATTAATTGAGTGCACGCGGCGACAGACTGGACGTGGGCAAGTCACTTTGTTATATTAATTTTACACACACATACACATTCTGTAGGTCTCTCTCTCTCTCTCTCTCACATACTTACGCACCCTGTCTTACATAGTGTACGCTACTTGTCCATGAACGCCACAGTACACTTCCAAATCAATTACATTTAGTTCCGCTGTCACAGTCACACAGTAGCACAGTGCACACGAGCCCACGGTACGGCCAGCAAGCACTGCCGCTGGGCCACCGCCACCAGCGCTGGGCGCGTGGGCGTGGGCGTGGGCTAGCGGCTGGGCAGGTAGTGGTCGGTGTTCATGTCGTTGATGCCGAGCTCCTCGTTCTGCTCGAACGTGCGCTCGTACCGCGTGATCTTCAGACCTGTGACGTAATACGTATAATGATTTAACACATACAGGTTGGATTTTTAAATACTGACAGATACATTGCGGCACCTCATCATCCTATCATATTCGTAGATGCGGCGGAATATCAGTATTTTACACGAAGCGATCTCCGCTACTCTATACTTGAGGTTTCAGTCTGTTGGTATATTGTTGGTTGGTTCGTTGGTTTGTTTGGTCTACCGATTATCAGTCAATTGTAATGTCAATAATAGAGGGCGAGCCTTGCCATTAACCGGACACAAATCCGAACTCCGAGCTGCTATTGAGAATTTCATAGAAAAATACAATCTCACTTTGCTCGAGCTGGAGGACCTTTAGCGCCAACAATGAGCCAACATCCCTAGTATCATTAAGATATAGTTTAATATTCCTATTTGCACGTTCAGATATGTCTGATGGTGAGTGGTGGTGGATGGTGGGTGGTGGATGGTGGTGGGTGGTGGTGGGTGGTGGTACTGACCGTCGTCGCAGGTGGTGGGGTCGTGGGCCAGGCTCTGTACGTACGAGTTGCCGGCGGGGTCGTCCAGTACGATGGTGACAGGCCGCTCACACCGCAACACTTCCTCCACCTTCGCTATGAAACTGAAAACGACAAACATTCACTGTTAATATGGACAATGCCAGCGTGTAACACGAGCCGTTCAGAGTGGTAGAGAATAGGGAATAAAATAATTGTGGTGATGGCCTGGCTCCTCTGTTCAGGTGTCGAGGTTACCTCTTGAGTCCGTCGGTGTTGATGCCGGGCGCGTCTCCGACGGCTCCAGGACAGTCGTGGAGCTGTTCGACTGTGGCGGTGAGGATGCCCTCGGCGGTGGTGAAGCGCCCCCCCAGCGCTCGCCCGCCCACCTCCAGCTCCAGCTCCGGGATCTCCATGCTGCACGTCTCCGACTGTACATATCATACAACACGACACACACCCATCAGTATCATCATCGTTATCATCGTCCTCAAGGTCAACATCGTCCTCATCTTCATGAACATCATCGTCATCCTCGTCGCTGCCATCATAATCGATATTAATTAAAATTAAAAAAAAAATAGTCCATTAAAATAGCACTTTTGAAAAATCAAAACTAATTGCTACGATTTCAAAAAGTAGGTTTTATGGAGAAGAACCAGCAAGAAACTCCATAGACACTACTTTAAAAAAAAACTAGATTACAGAATTATTCTTGGTTTACAAGCAACGCAAAGGCAAACAAGCATACAGCCCACCTGATGGTAAGCGGTTACCGTAGCCTATAGACGCTTGTAACGCCAGGGGTATCACTTGCGCGTTGCCGACCCTGTATTGAAAGAGGAATAGTTGGCAGTATAAGGGTCAAAGTCCCCCCCACTGCCAACACAACGTGTCCTCGCGGAGCACTGGCAACCTTGCTCACCAACACCAAAACCAAACATAACACAGCTCAAAGCAGTGTTATTTCACTTCGATTTTCTGTAAGGCGGAAAATTTCTTCATTGTCATTATAGTCTTCACCGTTATCATTATCACGGTCAACCATGTCATAACATTCTACAAAATGTTTTTTTAAATATCTAAGCTGAGGTAGTGTAGTGATGTTTCCGCTTTACCTTGAGTATGTCTCGTGAGAAGTCTTCTCTGTTGGCGACGCGCACCTCGAAGCGAACTCCTTTCTCCTCGATGCCGCCGCCCGACTTCACCTGCACCAAATTATATACACCATATGTAGTATAGACAGCAAAATTCACAAGCGATTCTCTCCTGAAAGATTGATTATGATGTTACGAACATAGTATTTTCGAAAGAAAACTATATTGATATTCGTGTCATCTCAAAGTTGTATAAACGTCATTTCAACAATTCGCGCAATGTGTGTGTGTGTGTGTGTTCTGTGTGATAAAGATAAATATATATTTATTTGCTGTAACATGATTGTGTGAATTACAATAAAAAATAATATGCATGCAATGGTGTTAAAAATAAAATAAAATTAGTGTGTGTGTGTGTGTGTCTGTGTGTGTATGCATGCGTGCATGTGTGTGTGCATGTGTGTGTGCATGTGTTTGTGCATGTGTGTGTGCATGTGTGTGTGCATGTGTGTGCATGTGTTTGTGCATGTGTGTGTGCATGTGTGTACCTCGTTGGTGCGGTGCCCGCAGTAGTCGCAGGTGGTGCTCATGATGACCACCTCCTTGAAGTGCGGGATGTCTGTCAACACAACAACATCGTGTCATATAATAATTATTATCACAATATTAAACTGTATTATATAATGTAAGGTATCATAGGATTTTAGTACATAATACATTGTGACAAAAAGGTATCCATCAAACGAAAATATATTTGTGTTTTAGTAAAATGATATCCTAGACCTAGAGAAATTAATCAATATAAACTTTGCCTCGTTTTTTTTTGTTTGATCTGATATTAACAAATCTTGTGATTACATCGAGATGACACTACATCTGCTGGCTAATGGGTACGTATGATGTAGTATGTGTGTGTGTGTGTGTGTGTGTGTGTCTGTGTGTATGACTGACTGGTCATCTTCATGTTGGTGGTGCATGGCGCGTCGCAGTCGGGGCAGTTGGTGCGGAACTGCATCACGTCGTCGGCGGCCAGCTGCTCGTACTGCAGGCTGCCCTCCGGCGCCGGCGACAGCAGGTGCTCCTGCTCCTGCGCCCGCTGCCGCTGCTGCTCCTGCTCCTGCTGGCGCGAGGCCCCGGCCGCGGTCCCCTCCGCCTCCTCGCGGGACGACTGCACGTTCTCCTCAGCGTCGCGATGCTATACCGATCAATATAATTTTAACATTAATTATTGCATTGCATTCTTAACACATCGAGACCCATCCGTGCCTCGGAGAGCACGTAAAGCTGTCGGTACATGTTGTCGTACGAACACTTATGACAATCGTTAGTGGTAGAAAGAAGCGTTCTATGAATTGATAATAGAATGTAATAAAACTAATGTATACTAATATTAGCTGATGACTGCGGTTTCGTCCGCTTATTTTGAGTCATTTGTGAGACAAAAGATAGCCTGTCTTTCTCCAAATTCCAATCTATCTCTGTAGCAAATTTCGTCAAAATCAGTTCAGCTGTTTAGGCATAAAAGCGTATCAGAGAGCGGGAATAAGTAACAACCTGTTCCCGCTTAAACTGCTGAACAGATTGCGTTAGAATTTGCCAAGGAGATGAATTGTTTCCAGACAAAGAAGTGTGAGTGTGTGTGTGTGCACGTATATGTGTGTACCTCGTCGGGGCTGTATATGCCGAGCTGGTGCTGCTGGTCGGTGGAGCGGTCGAAGTCTGTGCGGGAGCAGCGCGGGTCGCGGCGCGGAGCAGACGGGTTCTCCACGAAGCAGTTGCCTGTCACACACCAACAGTTATGTGCATTAGGCGACACATACTTTGGCACACGTTCACTAGCAAATATACAGTTCTGAGTGCTCTGACATCTTTAAGGCATACAGGTGATGAAACCTGCATGCCTTAAAGATGACAGTGTGTGAATTCTGCCAACCCGCTTTAGTCCAGAGTGGTGGACTAGAACCATCATTGTAATAGAAAACTCGTGCCCGGCATTAGGACAGTATACAGTGTTACAAAATACCCCGTAAAAAAATATAATTAATTATCAAAGCCAAAAATTGTGTCAGCTGTCATGTCAGGGAACCAGATTATTTAACAGAAAGGCCTACGTACCTATTTTACCTGTTAATTTTATTTTAAATGTTGTTGTTTTCCTGTTTTTGGAATATGTTTACAGCGTTACTACGGTTCTTAAATATTGTGAATGGACTCGTTATAAGGCCCCATTTAACCTCCTTTCGGCTTTACGGATAGATTTGTAACACCCTGTATAGATTGATGATGGTGGTATGCGGCGAGCCTTAATTACAATAGTTTTAGATGTGCTCACCGCTGATGTCTTCGAGTTCAAGTGTCCAGGGTGTGGCCACGTCGAGCAGCGTGCGCATGCGCAGCAGGAACTGTTCGATCTGCGCGGCGGCGTCAGGGTGCTGCGCCCGCCGCGCCGCCTGGTCCTGCGCCAGCCCCGCCATGGCGCGAGACACGATGCCCTCCACCGTCGTCACCTCTGACATGTTACACGTTACATGTTACATGCTATACACACTACACTATATACTGACCTCGAAAATGTATATTATGTTTAAAGTAAAATTACAAGGAGCGGAGCGCATTTATAATAGGGTTCCGTTTTTACCCTTTGGGTACGGAACTCTGAAAATGACAAATTGTCGACCGCGAGCAGGATTCGAACCGCGCCTTCTTTTGATTAGGTATTTAACCTTTTGACCGCCACGGATGTGTATAGACGTCAAATGAAAACTTGCTCACGACGCCAACAACGGCATGGCACGTTAAAAATACCACTTTTTTTAGTTCAAAATAAATACCTATATCAAAATTTGTTGTTCTTTTCTACCTATTATTAGATACTAGAATTTATCGCTTGGCGTAGAGAACACGGATTTTCGTTGTTGGCGGTCAAAAGGTTAAATAAAAAACTATTTTTTTTTACCTAACCAGAAGACGCAGGTTCGAATCCTGCCCGCGGTCCAATTTTTCCTTTTCTAAATAACTTTAAAATCTTAGCATGGAAAATGCCAAAAATATACAAAAAGATATATTTTTTTTTTTTTCATTTTTGTATAGCGTTTGGTGTACAGCACATCAAGCTACCACAATCTGTCAAATTTCCGTGATTGACTTTCAACAAAACAAAACTTTAAGGTTTATTTTCAATTGGGAAAATTTGACAGTTTTGGATAGTTTGATCTGCTGGTGTCTGTACCTAACCAGAAGACGCAGGTTCGAATCCTGCTCGCGGCCAAATTTCCCTTCGCTAAATAACTTTAAAATCTAAGCATGGAAAATAACAAAAAAAAAAATACAATAAGATTGTCGTAAAAATTTCAAAATGTATCATTGGACGATGATCCTGGTACAGAGACCAGCGCGGATCTTGAGCACTCGGCGAAACAGTAGGGATTGGTTTTGGCCATAAAGATCTGAGAACCAACCCCAACCCCATCCAAATCCAATCACATAATGGTAATGTGTCGCCCCGCCCTGATACCTCACGTCGTACCGGAAAACAGACACAAAAATTTACTTCAAGATCAAGGTACAGTCAGCAACGAAAGTCGCTGAACACGATTTGATCTTTAGAACGCTTTAACATTTTTTATTATCTTAAAATTACTGTCTGAGAAGTTAAGAGTTATTTGTATATAAGATAATTAGAAGCTTTACCTTAACTATGATTTAATTAAAAGTTTTGCTGTAGTGATGTTATCTTTTGTTATTTTTCATGCAAAGATTTTAAAGTTATTTAGCGAAGGAAAAATTCGATCTGCCCGCGGTCGAATTTTTCATCAGTTACAACAAGTAGCGTGGCACACTGATACCTCCGTTCTGGCTCTTGGCGGGTATCTCGAAGTCAAGCTCTGGTATGCGCACGCAGGTGTAGTCGCTCTTCACCACCTGCCGGTTCAGGTCCGTCGGCGTCTCGACGCGCAGCTTCCAACTGCAACACCACAGATCATCGCTATTTGCAAGGACATCTTGGAAATTGGACAGAGTCATTTCATCATGATAAATGATATTTATTTTTGTAAATAGATCTTTTAAAGACACATTTACAAGTCAATAATTCATTAATAATACTAGATTTTGTGTGAGAATCAAACCCCAACCTTCGATTTTGTAGAAGCCAATAAATTGCCATGACTATAGGGCTAGTGTAGGCAAGTACGGTTTTTAATTGGTATGAGTCCATGAGGATTTTTTAATAGTATATAAAAAAAGGACACAATCAAATGTAATGTGATCAACATTAGTGTTGGTGTTGGTCTGGATGTGACTTATGTAATATAAGTGTGTATTTACAGTAAAAAAGTATATAATAAGTATTATATTCATTGTCTAGTACCCATAGTACAAGCTCTGCTTAGTTTGGGACTAGATGGTGTTGTGTGAAATTGTCTAAAATATTTATTATTAATACATAATTATGTAATACTCACAGGACACCCTTCTCAGCGTAGGCTCCTCCGGGCTGTAACTCGTTGTTCTGGTAGCCGCACTCCTCGCACGAGAATGACATCACTACGACGTTCTTGTAGTACGGGATGCGCGTCAACAAGAGACGAGTCATGCCCTACAAGAGACCACACATTCAAGCTTACTGATATAATATATACATGGTGGCAGCATTTTTACTGTACAAACGCCAGCAGATCAAGCTATCCAAAACTGTCAAGTTTTCCCAATTGAAAATGAACCTTATAGTTTTGTTTTAAAGTTGAAAATCGAAAATTTGACAGATGGTGGTAGCTTGGTACCTATAATATTCATTCAAGCAGTGATTATGATCATTGTACTGCCGTATTTACTGCCACATCAAAGGGCTTGAATTCGAATCCAAGGCTGACTCACCAACTCTGACTCTTCAAAATCAATGAATCAAAATCAAATTGTGAAGGAAATCATTGTGAGGAAACCTACATGCCTTAGAGATTTCCTTGATGGCATGTGAAGTCTGCCAATCTGCATTAAACTACTGTGGTGGAATATAGCCTGATCCCTCTCAGTCTGAGAGGACTCCCGTGCCCAGCAGTGGGACAGTATATGGGTTGATGATGAAATTTATTACATACACCTTGTTTGTTTAAGTGATAGAACTATAATGACTTATTTATTTATTTTACTTTGAATAACACAGTATTAAACCAATATTCAAAGTAGACAGAAGAACAAAAATATAGAATTAGATAAAACAAATGTAAGATTAAACACACAGGCTAGCTACACTCACAGAACTACAGGCACTACGTTAGATTATATTTATCTGCGAACAAATAGATATTTGGGTAGGTTTCCACTAAGCTATTGAGCATGCATAGCTTGCCTTAAATGGATTCCCTATTTAAGAGCTGGCTTCAAGTTTACTCCGGACAAGCATATCATCATCAGCCCATATTCGTCCACTGCTGGACATAGGCCTCTCCCAGTGAATGCCACAAAGCCCGATCTTTGGCTTTCCTCATCCAGTCAGTGCCAGCTGCCTTCCGCACCTGGCCAACGGGCGTCCTACACTATGCTTACCTAGACACGGTCGCCACTCGAGAACTCGATTGCTCCACCGTTTATCAGTTCTCCGCGAGATGTGACTGGCCCATTGCCACTTTAGCTTGCTTATACTTTGGTTCTCTGACGGATAACTTCGTCACGGACAAGCATATGGTTATGTGAAAAAGATATAATCTGGAGGACACGTCTGCCAAACCCTTTGGGGAATACAGACGTGATGGTATGTTAAGTGACACTGAACTAGTGTTTGGAATAAACTATACTATAGTAAAGTATTCCCAGTGTTGTTGGCCAAACGAAACAAGTTTTCAGTCAAAGAGTCTCCTTTCTTCCATATTCCCCAAATGTCTGGCTCCTAACCTAGTACAAGCGGTCGTTCTTCACGGTGCTGTGACAAGAACAACCGGGCTATGACTTAAATCTGCTAACTTATACATCTAGATGGCTTAAGCGAGCCTGCTAGAGCAGATATACACTAAATAAGCGGATATATTTATGTAAACATGTGAACATCACGATGGTTCGAGAAGGTTCGTCAATATTTACGTACGTTAGCGTGGCAGTTCATGCAGAGCGACTCGATCTGCGTAACCTCGGGGTCCTCGTCATCCTCGTGCCCCGCCGCCCGAAACACCGGCTGATGTCCGATACGTATCATGTTCACTGTAAATACGGAGAACTTTCAGTAATAAAAAAAAACCACAACGCACCGTACACAACACAACACAGACACACGTTTCTTTGTATATAAAGTGACAGTTGACACAACACACACAGCTGATTCTGACATTGACAGTGACAGTTTATACTTTGACGTTCAGCTGATCTTATTTTTTTAAATATTTGTTTAAACTATAAACAGGCAACAGTATACATTAATTTAAAACCTAAAATAATACTTTGAATTCGATTGTAAATATGAGGACTTGAGGACCACTGGTGGAAGTATTTAGCATACGTTACGTTAATTAACGTTTTCTAACTCGTAAACGTATCAAGCATGGGTCAAAGAGAAGGTAGATAATAAAGAACAGTTGTGATTGCTCTTAAGACAAGTATAGAAGAAGAACTCTCCAGCGTATGGAATATTTTTGGTATAAATTATTTTCTGACGCAATTAAGAGGACCGTCAAATCTAGGTATTACTGTTCCTTTGTAAATCATAGCATGCGGCTGCGTGGAGTACCTAGAGTCTATCAGTGTAAATTAAATAGTTTCTATAACGATTCATTGAGTGACAAAGGTGTCGCTAGCGTAACAGAACAATCTAAGTAATAATTAATAAAAATATAAGTATATAAATGAAAACTAAACATAATTTAATAAATAAATACAATTAAACGTTATAAATAAATACAATTAAATGATAATAAATAAATACAATTATAAATATAACAAGTAAATTCACTTATGAATGTTACAAATAAATACAAAATTTATATTATAAATGAGTTAGAAATGAGATAATAAGAATATAAACACCATAAATATAATATATTAATGTATACTTTTTTATTGGGCAATCAATTTGCAAATGATGCTAAACCCTCTTCCTCTCTCCTAATTATGGAATGCAATAAAGTATTGAGTATTGAGTATCTCAGAAATGCCAATGCTATAGATTTACAGAGTCTGAACTATGAGAATGACTATCTGAGCTGATTGTTGTGTGGCATAGTCAACCGAGCCTGAGCGTAGTTTTTTCGCAAGGCACTTGTTTATTTTGTTTTATACAAGTTTGTAAAACAACTTATGTTTATAACAGTGCATTAGCACCTTGTCCCGGAATAAACCAGTATACCTAAGCTTAACTTAGCTTTTAACTGCAATAAATATCAATTACTTAACAAGTGCCGTTTACCTATAAATTTAGTAGGGCAGTCGATGAAGTGAAGGTTACCGCCGTTGCCGGCGCGCGGCTAGTGGCGTGCCGCGCCGCGCACGCTGGGCACATGATGTCACTACGAGATATAAACACAACCTTGGAATGGCAACTAAACCATTGCGTCACTATCTTATTTTGGTCGATTTTGTTGCTTCTCTATAACCCAACTGAATGTAATATCACATGACAACACTGGACTTTGTGTAACAAGGCTTTATCTCAATCCGGTAGGATTATAGGGAAATGGTCCCGCTCGAAGTAGAATGTTATTTGAAAATGTATTAGTCAACAGTGAATCTCAGTGCGCGCCACAAGTGTGCTTAAAGTTTTAATACCCATTTTAAAACGTAACGCGTGACAGTGCAGCTACTCTTAAATTAAGGAATTGTCATTCATTAATAAAATCGTAAGTATATTACAATATTTTTCGTACTTCCCGCGTCTGAATTTGCCATTGTGTCTGAACTCGCCCTATATAAATTTGTGGTGATTTATGTGTTTTTTAGTTGTTTAGGATAAGACCATGTCTGGATGACATCATAATACATTTAAATATTCACTGGTATTGAGAAAAACTAAGTTCCGAGTTCGATCAAAGGTGGCCTTTGCCACAATTCCATTCAATCGCGACCGCTTCTTTATGTTCAAACATTTAAAAAAAGAAATGCTTTACGTCCTCCTTGGTTCAAACCTATAAATCCTTATGAATTTATTTTTAAAAGAATATTGGTTCTTTAACCTATCTTGCAGTGCAGATGTCGTGATAGAAAAGGAATACCTACTTATGTAGGTATCATCAGTTCTATAATAACTCAGTGTGATGATTCTAAGTATATGTGCCGAATCGATTGAGCTAACAGACGAAGTAAACATAGCCTGTAGGTAATACGTAGCTAAATTCCTTCAGCTCTACTGCAAAGTAAATAGCAATAATTTAACAACCTGTTGTTGCCATTATTATCATAGTTTCGATTATAAATAATACTCATTTTGAGTCTGAGGAGTTTCTAGTTACACTAATACATGTGTAGGTAGGTACCTAATAATAGCAAACAAAGTTTCGTGCACTGGATTGCTGAATTATACACAATGTCAGGGTCGTTGGGCGAGCGAAGCTGTTTAATACAAGCGGAACTGAGACTGACCATCGACGGGAGTCTAGAGGTTAGCGATAGTATAATTAGCAACGTCGTACGAAGACAGTAAATAAATAATAGTGAACCGAAGAGGCGAGACGTCAGCACATGCCGTGTAGAAACAGAGCTTCGAACGAAATGTCTCTCCGGTGGAGCCAGTAAGGTCCAGCCTTGCTGATGGGCGCCCTAGTCCAGTGTCACTGTTTAATCACCTTTCATTGTCTACGTAGCGACGGTTCTGGACCCTTATATCGGACTATATAATAGCGACTTCGTCAGCGTGGAAAAGTTACTTTAAATTATCGTTGTAATTTGGCTAATTAAATCAAAATCGTTATAAATTATAGCTTATATGTTATTCTGATGTATAAATAATAATATTGTAAAGTTTCATCAAAATCCGTTCAGTAGTTTTATCGTGAAAGAGTAACAAACATCCATCCATCCATCCTCACAAACTTTTACATTTATAATATTAGTAGGATAGTAGGATCTTAGGAGGAAGTAGGATACGATTATATTATACATGGTTCACCAACCTGAACTACCGGCAAGGTGGTGAAGCATCAAGAGGGCTTCCACCTGGGACTGTTCTCACAATCTGAGTAATCGCAGCTAAGGGCCTCCCCTAACGGGACTAGAACCGCGGTTTGGGACGTTGCTGGGGGATATCTAAGCACTGAACTAGTCTGGATCATGATTTAAATTATACATTTAGGGGAGAATTCAAAGGTTCGAGCAACGGACGCGGCGGGTACTTAATTGGTTCTTCGCGACAAGCCTCGCCGGAGAGGATGGATGAAGCGCGACTTCTGTGCGCGTAGGTTCTGAGCACCCAATCCCTGCTTTGCGTACGTATTTCATCAAACTATGTGTTGCCCGCGGTTTCAGTAGCATCCCAAAGGAACTTATGAAACAAAAAGGTGGCCTAAGAAGGACATAGGCTTCCTTTTATTTACCTCCAAGGTCTAATCAATCTCTGTATAAATTTCATCAAAATCGGTTCAGCGGCTTAGGCTTGTAAGTGTAACAGATAGAGAGACAGAGTTACTTTCAGATTTATATTATTGGGTGATAGATAGCTACATGATCTCACAACAACGGTCCTGACAACGCTTGTGTAATAAATTACGTTCACACGTAGCGTCTTGAATGTAGTCATATACATATATTTATATACATTATATACCTACTTCATGATTCGATGATTATGTCATCATCAACAGTTTAAATATCTCCGTTATAACAAATACCTGCACTGCATTGTAAGTAGTACCTAATAGACTTAATGGACTATTCCATACTAAATAATAACTAGGTATAGACTAAATAATACTATACTGATATTGTCTGTGAGAGTTCACTGCCAGGTACAGATCTACAACAGACTGCACACAAAAGCAACCTCTTTGCTGAGCACCAGGACATTCTAGGAAAAACGAGATCCGTTTGGATGTGTGCTTATTGATGACGGACTGATGTGTATTCTAGTCTAAAACACGGGCCTGAAGCCGTTTGATGCAGCAGATGCGCGTGCGCAGATCGTTGTACAAACACGGTCGAGTCCATGCTGACGTCACTCACTATCTACACGAGTCACGCACACTTAGTAAATATGCAAATATTGGACAAAAATGTAACTCAAGTCGGTTGTAGACATTACCATGGCCATATAGTGTAGTATCATAGACTTGACAACCTGGATCAGCGCAGGATTCATCTAATTAGTGAGTTAGGCAGTGAGGGTCCGTGCGTGAGTAGGTGGGTCCTGCAGGGATAGGTCTAACACAGGAAGGGTTCCGGAAGAATACTCTAGTTAGTTCCTCTTCCCGGAGCCCCCCAATATTGTCTGAAGGTTAGAACCGGTGAGGTTTTATTGCGGCAAAAATCCCACACACTCCTACCTGCTTTTTGGAGGTTTCCTCTTCACAATAAAAAAAAGGTCCTCAGGATTTGGAAGAGTGGTTTAGTTAGCCAGTGGGGATGAGACTTCAAAAGTTCCTCGCCGCATGCAGGGAAGAATCGTGTCTTGTAAAAAAGCACGCCTTGTGCAAACAAACAAACAAAACCTTAACACTTATCTAGCGATGTAGCTACGCTAACCTACCACACTAACCGGCTTCAAGAAAATTGGATTCATGGCCGATTACTTACCGTAGGATACGTAGAAACCGCCCAAACATACAAGTTACATTTTAATTAGCGAAAAGTGAGTGTAACAGGAAAAGTAATTGTAGTTACATACATATCGGCTGAATAACGAAACGTCATCGTAATTGTGATGCTACGAATAGATCAGTGTGTTGCTACAACATTGAGATACTACACACAGTAGTACACAGATCTAATAATGAATACGACTCGTACATGGCCGTACCCATACATCATTCCCTTGAACCTCGCCAGTAATCCCACATTCATATTATCTGTGTCACATTATTTAGGTCAGAGGGAACATGTTTCCATTAAGCGTAATGAGGGCAATGTAAGTCACGTAAGCCTTTTAGATCATTCTACGGACAGCCCAAGCGATGCTGCCCCATGGTAGGAGCACAACTCACTAGACTAGAGCGTTGCAATGCTAGTCTTATACCTCAATGGATCAATTAGAGACAATCACATAAAGAAAAACATTTTCTCTCGGAGGAAATTTTTAAACACGGCGAAAATGTTTCAGAGAGCCACATTATCATAGTGCATTCGTGCGCGAATGAATCGATTAGGCATCAATCGGGACGAGAATCGAGTACCTACTCACTAGTACTACTTATGTTAGTATGGACTGAAAGATTGTCTAAACAAACTGCACTCACTCAAGGTACGACCTCGCTTTGCATCTTTAATTACATCGTCACATAGGTAAACACTGAAAGCAATAACATTTTCAGTAAGACAGCGTGTGTATGCAGTATGTGTGTAATTATGTATTTGCATAGGTTAAACTGGCTACCTACCTTACAAGAATGACATCATGCATGTTATTTAAATTACGTATTTTATTGATGTTCGTTTGTCAAGTACTACTTAGTCAAGTATTTTTTATTTGTGTGGAGCAAGTGAGCAACAGAGCGGCCTTCACGGAGAAATGATATCGCTCCCGTAACTCCAGCAAATAGTGGTGAGGCGGAACACCCGCAGCTATGGTTTTAGTCGGTAGGTCACCCCCTATGAGTGGAGTCCGACTCCCCCCTTGCCTTCGCCGGGCGGCGGCAGTCCATGCTGATTTCCATACGTTAAAAAAAAGAACAGAGCGGCCTAGGAGAGCATATGTAGAAAGCGAAAATTATCTAAAGTATTTTCACTTTCCCGTTTCGGTAGGAACACAAAACATAAGTAGAACTTCTTTCTACGTTTTGTGGATAAGAAGCGACTGAGAAGTCAGCACTGTCGGACAGGCAGAAGTCTCACACCTGAAAACTGATCAACGACTCCTACAACTATGCAAAGTATCAAGATACTCAATACTCAATACGTTTATTGCATTCCACAATGTTAAACAGTTGTTATACAGTTTATGGTATCAATCATGGACCCTGTCGGGCACGGCAACGTAGGAGAGAGGAAGAAGGCACTATATTTATTACTATAGGTACCTAGTTGTTTGCTATATTTCCATAATTTTTATTTCATAAAAAATATTTAGTAATTTTTATAACATCATACCTATTACCAGTTAGTAGGTAGTAAGCTCTACTCTCTCCAGTTCGTCTGAGGTGGTAACTGGTACCGAATTGCTAAAGTATTCTGCCGGTAAACGATAATGTGCTAACATTACTGTGCTCCGGTTGGAAGAGCAATCAGTAATGTAGCAGTCACATTACTGGCCATATGAGACTTAACAACTGAGGTGTCAAGATGACAACGAGTGATACCACTGGTGTTGCTGACGTCTACACTGCGGTTAGTCGGTTACCAACAGGACTGTGTGCTTGTCATCATATACTTACAAAAAAATATGTAGATGAATGTGATGACATACACACGGAAACCAAAGTGTTAGAATTGTTTAGTGTGACAATAGATATGGAGGAGGGGCTTTGCTGCTCCTACAAAAAGCATTTCTGTCCACTCCTGACAAATACATACATACACTCATGCCTTTTTCCCTTGGCAGAAACTAAAGAACGTCACTTGTTTATGATTCTTGCATACTTGTTTCGCTTCGTCCATATTCATACATCACACTAATATTATAAAGGCGAAAGTTTGTGAGTGTGAATGTTTGTTACTTCTTCACGTCTAAACGGCTGGAGCGATTTTAATAAAATGTTGGTATGGAGTTAGCTGACATCCTGGATTAACACATACATAATTTATTTTCCCTAATAAACCACGGGTAATACCGCGGGGCACAGCTAGTCTTGTCATATACACGCGCTGATTGCGAGTACTATGCACCTGACCTTTTGAAGAACCTCACCAATAAGGTCGGCGTACGTCTCCCGGCGGCGGCGGTTCCACTGACATTCGCCATATAAATCCTTTTTGTCAATCGCCTGCCATTCATTCTGTCGACATGAAGATAAACCTCAAGTTAGACTTGATATTATTATTTAACTTTCTTAGTATTAACTACACAGCTCATCCCGTTGAAATCCTAAATCGTCCACTGATGACGCACTCGTAGACCAGAAACAGTTGAGGCGTATTGCCGCACACAGTTTTTGAAACACAAAGTGAGTGCAGGGAGTGGCTGTTGATTTTATAACTATATGATGTGCCAAGTAGGTCATCGATATAAACGACTTACTATGAATATTCTACTACTAATATATTTGTGTTTTCTGGGGCTGCCTGTGCTGCGCTCGTCGTGTGATGTTCTGTTATAAGACTGGCGACTCTGTTTCGGCATTGGAACGTTGCTTAAATGGTTCTTCCATTAGAATCATCCGCATCATGTATTCTTAGCTTCTAGGCACAGCTCTCCTCTCAGCAAATAGACTTCACACGAAATCGATAGTAGAATTTTTTTTTTTTTTATTCTACTAAGGTGGCAAACGTGGGCATACGGTCCACCTGATGGTAAGCGGTTACCGTAGCCTATAGACGCTTGCAAAACCAGGAGTGTCACTTGCGCGTTGCCGACCCTGTATTGAAAGAGGAATAGTTGGGTTGGCAGTATAAGGGTCAAAGTGGGGGGGGGGACTTTGACCCTTACCGGACCTTGACCGGACTTTGACTGCCAACATAACGTTTCCTCGTGGAGCACTGGGACATAGGTTTTCTCGAAATGTTTTCCTTCACCATTAAAAGTGTGCAATGACGCACATAATGGTGAAAAGTCAGAAGTCCGGGCCTTGTATTCGAACCCCTGATACATTAGGACAATCATGTGAGCCTTTTCACAAGTACTGAGGCGGCTTCCAGTCTAACCAGATGCGGCTGAATATCAGTATTTTACACGAAGCGACGGCCATCAGATCGCAACTGTTTGTTTGGCTTTTTGAGCTTCTGACTACCGGGACCGACAGCTTTACGTGCTCTCCGAGGCACTGAAGGGTTTCAATATGTTTAAGAAAGTCACCCATCCACAGACTGACCGCGACTAGCGCAGCTTATTAGCCTTGCAGACCGGTTAGTCGGCGTAGTTATTGTCTAGCTAGATATTCAGTGACGTAGGCCTCACTTACGGACGGGGTCCAACAACTGTTGGACCACAGCCTGTCATGGTCGTGGCGAATTTCGCAGATCCCATGGCCATGACTATAGGGCAGGTGAAGGTACGTGCGGTTCTTAGTCGGTACGAGTCTGACATACCCTGCCACCTCCCGGGTGGCGGACGATCCATGAGGATGTTCCGTACTATAAAAAAAAGATATTCGGTGACGTGCGCTTGCCACCCACCTCAATAGCGACGCGTCACGTCAGGCGTGCACCGCGACTGTCCTAGGCAAACTGCACCATATAAGGCATTAACTGCTTATACATGACAATAACCATCACTTAAGTATATTGAGTCACGTAACACATCACGTAGAAGGTTAACTACCACCTAAAGTCCGCTTGCGACCTCGGCCGCGTTAGGCACACAGATCGAGATTATCTATGTACTTAGATCCAAATTCTCCATGACGTACCCCGTAGGTATTTCAGAACGCAGGCCTGTCAGTCCAGGTTGTTACTAATACACGAATAAGAGCGGTTTCGTACTACGTCCGATCCGAATCCGTGAAAATACGGTCCGGAGTAGTCGTACAACTATTTGTATGGTAGTTTACACACTAGATCCGATTTCCGTCATCCGATTTTTCTACGTAATCCGTGGAATCTCTCTCTCTCTCTGTATTTTCACGGATTCGGATCGGATGCAGTGCGAAACCGTTCTAAGTCAGAAGACCGAACACAGAAGAAGGCTTTATATATCGGTATTGTTGCGTTGCGGGGGTCTGATAACTGATAGCAACCGCTTCATTAAATTTAGCCGCATAAGACGGAAACACCTTTTTTTTCGGGTGGGGAAATGCTAAAACTACCACCACTACCACCTTCCGCAAAGTGGTGGCACGGGAATTGTACTCTTCTCGCATGATCCGCGATCCCACCGCGGAGTCCATTGATGGACCTTCCCGGAGGACCAAGTGCAATTGGCGACTGATGAACCCGAATCCGCCGCCCAAGACCATCTTTGCGGCGGGAAAGACGGAAACATACCTACCTACCCTTGGTTTGTGACACGTGCTAACATGAGACATTCAACTGATACTACTATTATCAGAGTTTATCGTGTTTATCGGCTTCCAATCTAACCAGATGCTGCTAAATATCGGAATTTTACACAAAGCGAATGCCATCAGACCTCCGCAGCCGAATCCTGGTTAATACCGATATCGTGACGATAGACTGGTTGTCAGGCTTTTTCGGCTTCTGGCTACCACTAACGAGTGTCATAAGTGTTCGTATGACAACCGGGACGGGACTGACGCGCGACGGCTTTACTTGCTCCCAGAGGCACTGGGGTCTCAATGTGTTAAGAATAGTCACCGACCCATAGACTGACTTCGGCTAGCGCAGGGTAATTAGCGCAGTTATGTAACTCTAACTAAGCCACAAGCTCAACCAAAACTAAATAAATTTATATGTACGTATTTACGCAGGATGCCATTTTCATTTAGTTACAGTCAATTATCGAACGTAACAATTATGCAAATACACGATGTCGCTAATTATTGGCTCACTGAAAAATTGTTTTACGTGTTTAAAAGTGGCAATGACCGATACCACGCCGCCGCCGCCGCCGGGAGCCTTGAGCACTTGAGCCATAGACTACTAATATATACTAGACTTGAGCGGCTGAGCCCGCGCGCGTCACCTACACGCTGTGCATTTGTATAAACATATATTTCAACTGACAAAAGTCTTTACACAAATTCAGCATTTTATCAGAGCTTAAGGACTTTATAGATTTGTGTGAAGGATTTCGTTACCTAGATATTCGATATGCTTTATTTTGTACAAGGTTAAAGGGATTACTTTGCTTGCAGTTCGTAAAACGTATGTTTAATTGAAGAGTAATTTAGTAGGTAGGTACTTAGATTTTTTTTCAAAGATTATTAATACGCTTAGACGCTAAAATTGTAAAATAAATAAAATTAAAGTATATATGTTGTTTAAGTAACTTATACTTAGGTTTCTGCAGTACCTATCTACATTATAGGAATGTACTTAGGCTTCTTCAGACACAAATACCTTCTAGTCTGCCTCCAGTCCATTTCAGTTTACTTCTTGAGCTCTGCTCCATGAGCAATTAGGTACCTACTTACTTATTATTATTTATGTAGCTTGGAGTTACTGTTTTTAAATTATGGCCTTTTCAAATGATTAGGTGTAGGCAGTGCCGACGCTACGGGTAGGTAGACGACAGTGCATTTAGAAGAAAAATCTAACTTGGTCGGACGAAAAATAGCATAATTTTATGTAAATCTGGCGTGACTATGGTCCACGGTCACGCCAGACCGTGGACTACCAGTATATAAATAATGTATTTGTCTATGCGTGGACGGATGATCGCTAACGAAACGACGCTACCACTTAAATAATATAATAATAATAATATTTTTGGGGCATTTTACACAACACCATCTAGTCCCAAACTAAGCAGAGCTTGTACTATGGGTACTATACAATGGATATAATACTTATATACTTTTTTTGTAAATACTGTACTTATAATACATAAGAAACACCCAGACAAACACAAATACTTACTCATGTTTTATCCACACAAATATTTGTGTCCTGTGGGAATCGAACCCACGACCCCATGATCAGCAGTCTGGCACACGAACCGCTAGACCACAGAGGTCGTCAATAATAATTTCATACTAAGTACCTAAGTTACATAACAACTGAGTTTACATTGACGACTCCATTGCCGATGACGTAACACTTAAGGTCAATACTACTTCACGTTAATCACATTCAAGATTATCGAAGCGTGATGTAATATCCAAATAAAAAACTTTTAGGCGCGTTTCTGCATAAAAGGATAGTTTGAGTGCCTACTCATTATCGTGATTAGTGAGTCGATTTAAATTATTAAATCTGGCTGCTTCATCATGAATATCATGATACTTTAATTATGAATAAGGATGTAGTATTTAAAAATGCATGTTCTTGACCTAGAGTCCGAGACGAACACAGTCAGGTTTAAATTAAGTAATAATAGTTTAGTAAGTATAATGGAAAAAGAATATGTATACCTACTACAGTTTAGGTAAACGTTAAAATCTTAGTTTTTTTTATATAGAGTGGTGAGTGAATCCGCATCCTGCGATATTACTTTTAGATAATATATTTCCAAGGGTTAGTGGTATCCACAGTGCTATGTCTACGCAAATGAAAACAGCTGATATAATTTAGTTAGAGATAGAAAGCCCTATCAGTCACTTTTAAGGCATTATTAGTGAAGAAAGCATTTTAGGCATGGTAAATTTAAATAAAGGTCCTGTCGTGTAAAGTAAAGTGATATATTTCTGAATATAGATTTCATTATGTTAGATGGAGAAAATAATAATACTGTTACGCCGGATACGTAATAGAACGACTGAGATGGCTCACGAAGGTTCTAGAAACGCGTGGAAGTTTAATCTTCACACTCGCGTAGGTATAGGTAGGTACTTATATCTATAAGTGCCTATAACAATACCTCAAGGACACGCGGCTCGCGACACAATAGGCTGAGGTCAACGACCGCGAAACAATAGGCGCGCGAGTACCTACTCGTATTTTTTTGTAGCATTTTCGGGATTATTCGATTCTGGAACTTTCTGAGCCATATAAATAGCGGTCCTAAGGGGCCGGCAAGGCAGTTCAATTGTGGACACGGACAAGTGAAGATCGAAGCGAATTACGAAGCGACTACAGTGCGATAGTGAATTGTGAAGTGAACTAGTATAGCGACATACTGGTGATTTGTGTTTAGTATTCGTGTGAATAATTAAAGTTTTGATTGTATATCGGTTAAATTGGTGTCATTTAATTTATCCCGAACCCCAGCTCGTAACAATTGGTGTCAGAAGTAGTGGGATAAATTATGCCAGTTCTACCGAAGGAAGATACGGACGGTATTCGTACCAGAAGTCAGCGGCAGCAAGAGATGGACCAGAGACGGTTTGGAGATTCTCCGTCACAACCTTCGGGCCCTCGGCAGCCGACGTTAGATCCAGTTGCTGGTTCATCTGGAGCCCTTCCTGCGCCTGCCGTTGACTTGTCAGCTTTAATGGCGCTGATGCAGGAGCAGGCCCGCCGGCAAGAGGAGCAGGCCCGCCTACTGCGGGAGCAGTTGCAAAAAGACAAAGAGGAGCAGTCCCGCCTACTGCGGGAGCAGTTGCAAAAAGACAAAGAGGAGCAGGCCCGTAAGCAGGAGGAACAGGCTCGTAGGCAGGAGGAGCAGGCCCGTAAGCAGGAGGAGCAGGCCCTCCTACTGCGGGAGCAGCTGCAAAAAGACAAGGAGGAGCAGGCCCGTAAGCAGGAGGAGCAGACGCGTCAATTGCAGGAGCAATTACAGCGTGGTAAAGACGACCAAATGCACTTTTTAAAGGATGTTCAAGCGACATTTGGGAAAGAGCTCAAGGATGTGAAAGAGCAAGTTAAGCAACACGACAGTTGGATTTCCGAAACCAAAGTGGAAATATCTGACATAAAGAAGACTTTAGGTGATATCAAAGCAGGAAACGGAATTGTGACTCCTGTGGTTGGTGGTTCCACGATGCCTTCACTTCGTGGATTCAAAGTGCCGCCATTTGACGGGACCTCCTCTTGGTCGGCTTACAAAATACAGTTTGAAGCCGTCATGAAGTCAAATGGATGGGACAAAAGTCAGGCCATGACGGCACTTACGTTATGTCTCCGCGACCAGGCTTTAACAGTACTGGAGGCCCTCGGCAACGACAGGACCTACGATCAGCTGCTTGAGGCGTTGGACTCTAGATACGGCGACGCACACCTGGAATACGTGTTCCGTGCCCAGCTGAAGGACCGCGTACAGCGTAGCACCGAGTCACTACAGCAGTGGGCTGTGGAAATTGAAAAGCTGGTCCGGAAAGCCAACCAGTCGACACCTGCATATATCGACGGAAATCTGGTCCAGGCGTTCGTCGATGGGATTCGTGACCTAGAAGTCAGAGCTGCTGTGAATCTTGGACACCACAAAACCCTTAAAGATGCCTTGGCCCACGCCTTAGAAGTGGAGGCAGTTAGACAGGACCATCGGGCACATAGAGTTCGAGAAGTCGTGTTGCCAACCTGTCACCTTTGTGGGGAAAAGGGTCACTACCAGGCGGGTTGTCCAAAGCGTAGCGAGGGTCGAAGGGAAGGTGTAGGATCACCAAGATGCTACATTTGTGGTGAGAAGGGCCACCTGCGAGCAAATTGCCCCAAAGGAACTTCATGGCGAGATAAGGGGCAAAGCGTGAAAGTAAAGGCGGTTAGTTCCACTACCGAGGAACAACAGGGAAACGAGTAAAAGCCAGGACTGCGGGGCGGGTGCTGGCTGGTGTGAAAGGAGCCCCAAGGATTTCGATCTCACAAGCCCATGATGGAAACAGCCTGATCATCAAAGGCGAAGTCAACAGAACACCATGTAAGCTGACACTAGATACTGGAGCTTCTCGCACGGTCGTGAATTTTCAGTTAGCACGTCGGGTTCTTGGGGATTACACCGGTGACCGTGATCTTATACAACTAGTAACAGCTACTGGTCAGCACATAGCCGTCCGAGGCGAGAAGGAGGTGGAATTAAAACTTGGTAACAGAATATATCGGCATAATGTCATCATAGCTGATATAGTAGATGACTGCATATTGGGACTGGACTTTATGCGAAAGCATTTTTGTGAGATCGATGTTAACCAAGGAGTATTGAAGTGTGGTTCAGAAGAAATCTTTATGGAAGGTGCATCTACTGGGAATGTGTTCTGCTTAAGGAAGATTGTTCTTCCCCCTAAGTCGGAAACAATCGTCCCAGTCACTCTTCCACAAAATGCTGGACAGAAAAATCGATGTGTCCTCATAGAAAGGTTGGACGATGACTTCTCATGGAAGATGGCACGAACGTTGGTGAAGGCTACCAATGTATCAGCAGTACGCATATTGAATCCAAGCGATAAGGAGCAAGTTATCAAGAAGGGCACATTGATGGGTACTTGTGAAGAAGTAGTCTGGATGCGACGGTGCCAAGATCAACGTGCTGGTAATAAGGTACAAAACGTTAAGTTTAACGTTGCGACGCTCCTGAAAGATTGTCAAAATCACCTGTCTGAAGAAGAAAAGAACAAGGCTAAACAGTCGTTGTTTAAATACGCTGATATTTTCTCATCAAATGATGCTGACATAGGAAAGACTGGTCTAGTTCAGCACAAGATAAATACTGGCAATGAGCCACCAATTCGTCAAAGACCCAGAAGGCTGCCAGTTGCAAGAGAAAAAGAAGTGGAGACCATGATTGAGGGAATGGTGAAGGATGGTGTAATAGAGCCTTCATCTAGTCCATGGTGCTCTCCTGTGGTGCTGGTTAAAAAGAAAGACGGTAGTATGCGCTTCTGCGTAGACTATCGACGATTGAATGATGTCACGAAGAAGGACAGCTACCCATTGCCAAGGATTGATGACACACTCGATACATTGACAGGAATGAAATGGTTTACGACGTTAGACCTAAAAAGTGGTTACTGGCAAGTGGAGATAGACCCAAAAGATAAAGAGAAAACAGCATTTTCTACAGGAAAGGGTCTGTGGCAGTTTAAAGTCATGCCGTTTGGACTGTGCAATGCTCCTGCCACATTCGAGAGGCTTATGGAACTAGTGCTCACTGGCCTAATTGGAGACGCCTGCCTGGTCTATCTAGATGACATCATCATAGTGGGCCGTTCGTTTGATGAACACCTTCAAAACCTGGAACGTGTCCTGTCAAAAATCCGAGGGGCCAACCTAAAGTTGAGTCCGAAAAAGTGCTCATTTTTTAAACATCAAGTAAGCTTTTTGGGACACGTCGTTTCAGAAAAAGGTGTTGAAACCGATCCAGAGAAGATAGTTGCTGTAAAGGATTGGCCAGTTCCGAAAGATAAGACGCAAGTCAGAGCATTCTTGGGCTTGTGCTCCTACTATCGACGGTTTGTGAAGAACTTTTCGGATGTAGCGAAGCCTCTACACAAACTGACGGAGGAAAAGTCACAGTTTTGCTGGGACACGAGTTGCGAAAGTGCTTTCCAAGAGTTGAAGAAACGTCTGTGCAATACACCTATTTTGGGCTACCCTGACAATGAAAATGAATTCATAGTGGACACAGACGCAAGTAATACTGGTATTGGCGGTGTTTTGTCACAACGAAAAGGAGATCAGGAGGTTGTGATAGGTTACTTCAGTAAATCACTGTCAAAACCTGAAAGGAACTATTGCGTCACGAGGAGGGAATCGCTGGCCATAGTTAAGACACTACAGCACTTCAGCAAATATTTATTGGGGCGGAAGTTCCACTTGCGAACGGATCATGCTGCACTGAAGTGGCTATTACAGTTTAAAAACCCAGAAGGACAGGTAGCAAGGTGGATTGAGCTTCTGCAGGAGTTCGATTTCATAATTGAACATCGTAGTGGCAGATCTCACGGTAACGCAGATGCGTTGTCAAGAAGACCTTGTCCGGAAACATGCAAGCACTGTGTCAGGCAAGAAAATAAGGAAGCAGTGCCGGTAAGGATGCTGAAAACAGACCTCAGTGACGAGTGGAAGGGAACTTTACAGCAGGCTCAAGAAAATGACACAGACGTCAAGCCGATCCTCGAGTGGATGAAAGCTGGTGCCTCTAAACCAACATGGAGTGATGTTGCAGCACTGAGCACAGTAACAAAGAGTTATTGGGCACAGTGGGACAGTCTGTTGTTACAGAATGGTGTCTTGTGCCGCAAATGGGAAAATGCTAAAGGAGACAAGAGCCATCTGCAGATAGTAGTCCCCAAAGCTAAGGTCCCAGATATACTACAACTTTATCATGATGGTTGTTCAGGAGGTCATTTAGGAGTAAAAAGAACTTTGTTAAAGATTCGAGAGCGCTTCTACTGGATCCACTGTCGAAACGACGTTGAAGACTGGTGTCGTAAATGCACGAGTTGTGCAGCGGTCAAAGGGCCTCACACACGCAGCAGAGGTGCATTAAAGGTCTACAACGTTGGTGCACCCTGGGAACGAATAGCTCTAGACGTTGCGGGACCATTCCCGGAAAGTGAAAGTGGGAACAAGTATTTTATGGTTGTGATGGATTACTTCACAAAATGGCCGGAAGTGTTCGCAATCCCGAACCAAGAAGCTTCGACGGTTGCCGATAAGTTGGTCCATGAGGTCTTCTGTCGATTTGGAGTACCTTTAGAAATTCACAGTGATCAAGGAAGGAATTTTGAATCTCAAATATTCCAGGAGACGTGTCGAGTCATGGGTACTCATAAAACTAGAACCACCTCGTATCACCCACAGTCTGATGGAATGGTTGAACGGTTCAATCAGACATTGGAGAGATATTTGGCGAAAGTTGTGGGGAACAGGCAGAGAGACTGGGACAAGCACATCCAGCCGTTCCTTTTGTCATATCGGAGTGCAGTTCACGAAAGTACGACAGTAACGCCAGCCTTCGCAAACTTCGGAAGAGAACTAAGGTTGCCTGCAGATCTCATCACTGGTATCCCCCCTGACACTCCCCGCTGTGTTACTGATTATGCGAACGACTTACGGACTAGAATGAATGACATATATGAGCATGTCAGGGAATCAGGCAAACAAACGTCCGAGAAAACGAAGACCCGCTACGACCGCAAGATGAACAATAAAGGCTTCGACGAAGGTTCGCTAGTGTGGCTACATAACCCGGTGCGCAGCAAAGGAAAGTCACCTAAGTTACAGCCAAAATGGGACGGTCCCTATCGAGTCGTGACTAAGATCAACGATGTCACCTACCGAATACAAAAGGGACAAAGAGGTGCTGCGAAGATCGTTCATGTGGATCGCCTGGCACGATATCACGGATCTAATAATGCTCGGGACGAGCATGTCTTAGGAGGGGGCAGTGTTACGCCGGATACGTAATAGAACGACTGAGATGGCTCACGAAGGTTCTAGAAACGCGTGGAAGTTTAATCTTCACACTCGCGTAGGTATAGGTAGGTACTTATATCTATAAGTGCCTATAACAATACCTCAAGGACACGCGGCTCGCGACACAATAGGCTGAGGTCAACGACCGCGAAACAATAGGCGCGCGAGTACCTACTCGTATTTTTTTGTAGCATTTTCGGGATTATTCGATTCTGGAACTTTCTGAGCCATATAAATAGCGGTCCTAAGGGGCCGGCAAGGCAGTTCAATTGTGGACACGGACAAGTGAAGATCGAAGCGAATTACGAAGCGACTACAGTGCGATAGTGAATTGTGAAGTGAACTAGTATAGCGACATACTGGTGATTTGTGTTTAGTATTCGTGTGAATAATTAAAGTTTTGATTGTATATCGGTTAAATTGGTGTCATTTAATTTATCCCGAACCCCAGCTCGTAACAATACTAAGACGTAGGTATTTGTTTATTGTTCTAGAACCATGGGTAAGGACGACAAGGAGGACTCGGGCTTCGGGTTCAAGGACAAGGCGAAGGCAGTGGAGACACTGCGACTCCTGGAGCAGCACGACATGAACTACCGGCGGCTCACCGTCAGAGGGCTGCTCGGGAGGGCTAAAAGGGTGTTGTCAAGTAAGTGCCTACTACCCTAACATGCATGTTATACATATATGGGCCACATGCATGATAATTTCCTGTCTTATGTTTATTAGGAAAACCAGCAACTATACATGTAATTAAGCAAACACTGATTTAAAAAAAAGTACCTAGTAATACCTTGATTTAGAATCAGACTTACCTGATAATATACGAGCTTTGCGCAATCAGGATACTATTTTCTATTATTTAAAAATCATTCAGCAGAATTATGGTTAAACTCATAAGTTTACCACGCTGAAGTTGCTCGCTGGCACTTAAAAACTGCAAAGTTAACTAAACTAAAACTAGACTAGGATATTAATAAAATAATGTAGTAAAAAGATACAAAGTTAAAGTTCATAAAGTTAAAAATATTTACCTTATTTTAATGTTTTAATTTCCAGTGACAAAAGCAGAAGACAAAATAAAAAACATAAAAGAAGCGATGGAAGTGTTTGAGCAGTGGCTAGCAGAACTCGACGCCAACAAGAAGACTGATAAGAAGGAGGACAAAAAAGAAGAGAAGAAGAAGGTGGAGAAAAAGAGTGACAGCGATGACGTGAGTGGTACCCGGTTACTTACCCCCAGTCTAGCAAGTCAATATTTAGGCCATTACTGACATCTATCCTATATGATGTGCTATCCTATAATGTGGGACTTCTCCCAATATTATAACCTAAAACAGGCGATATGATTTAGGTCCACATTCAATAACTGGGTCTATTGAGAGATTATATCTTTCTTGGGAAGTTTTTTTTTAAAAAAAGGTCGTCTGTTATCGATATTTCAAAGGTTGAAGTACATATACTACATTTGCAGAGTTCATCATCGTCAGACGTAGAAATGGAGGTGAAGAAGGAGAAGAAGGAGTTACCTCCGGATACAGTGCCGGGGCTTGGGTTCAAAGACGCTACCACCGCCGAAGGCACGCTCAAGGAGCTGGAGGGCCGCGACCCCGACTACCAAAAGCTGGCGATCAAGGGACTCATCGGGAGGGCCAAGAGAGTGCTCACATGTGAGTATCTTGTGGATTCTTTAATGGACTTTATTACAAACCATTATTGTTTAAGGGCGATTAACCAAATAAACTATATATACTAACTATATAACTAATGATCTCAGCGACCCAAGATGATCACAAAAACTGTTAATCATGAATAATAAAAACATAAGCATCTAATAATATAATAACAGTCATCACTCATGTGCGAGATAGGATGATTAAATTATTCAAACATATTTAGTTCTTTTTTGGAAATAATTCTGTTATCCATTACTTACGTTACACCTGCCCAAACCCCTGATGAAACTTTCTTCATCATCATCATCATAAACCCACATACTGTCCCACTGCTGGGCACGGGTCTCCTCTTAGGATGAGAGGGATTAGGCTATAGTCTACCATGCTGGCTTAATGTGGTTTGGCAGACTTCACACACTTTCCAGAAAATCTCTCAGGTTGCAAGCATGCAGGTTTCTCCACGACGTTTTCCTTCACTATTAATTTAAGCGAATGGTAATTAATTATTTTGAAAATTCAGAGGTGGAGAGGATTTGAACTCGAGACATTTGATTACCACTTTTGATTTGATACCACTAACCACCTAACACTGCTTTTGAATTTAAATAATAGCAAACCATTAATTCCAGGTACTCGGGATGAGACCAAAATCTCCAACATCAAGGAAGCGATGTCAATCTTCGAGAAGTTCCTGGACGATTTTGACTCCATGCATCTAAGTCGACAGAACAATCCATACGTCAGCCTCGGCATTGTCAGGACCGCCGAGAAACTCGCCGGAGATGACATCACTGACCAACAAGTAAGTTAATATAAGTTTTATTTGTGTAACCTGCAACAATGGAATAAAACGAAACAGTATAGAGTAAAATACAAAGAATTACAGAATTTTTGGGGTTTATAAAAAATACAAAAAAAAACACAAAAAGATACTACGTACATGTTCAAAAAACTTGCTTTGTTGTACATAAAATCATAATTTGTAATAAAAAATTGAGTAAATACCACCTGCTTCGCTAGCGGAAACAAATTAAGCCTCGCTTCTTGATTTTTATCTGAAATTAATAGGTTGCAAGCGATTTTTTTTCAACAAAGTAGTTCGACGTACCTAATTTTCATAATGTTTGTCTTTGTTTTTATAGAAATCATTCATAGCAGCCTACAGTTCAGTTCGGGGCGAGTACAAGCGCCTGCGCACTGTCCCTGAGCAAGAGGATGGCAAGACCTGGGACATCGTCAGGAACATCGCCCTCAAGGAGCTCAAGGAGAAGGTAAATTAATCACATAAATATTAATAATCCATCCATTAATCGCGTATATAGCGTATTTCGAGTTTGCAGAACGGCCTCCACAAAGTAGTGATCGTAAGTGTGACAGCTGAGGTAGAAAAAAAAAAAAAGAAGCATCTCAAAGTTTAGAGTAGTAACCCGTTTATGGAAAACATGCCATTGATATGCTCGCTGCTACATGGGACCTAAACATACCGGTGAACGATGCATGAGTAATGGGTATAGTGCACCTTTGCCTAACTCTTCGCAGAAAATGGTTTAATCGCATGTTATGTAATGTGGCAGGCAGAATGAATTCGAAAACTTGGAAGAGAAACTCGAAGTACATCGTACTCCAATCGATGAGAGGCATACTTTCACTGCCCGTTTTAGTATGTTCAGTTTATTATTATTTCCATCTTGATTACAGCACGCCGACGCCAAGCTATTTAACGAGAAAGATGAGCCTACACCGGAACACATTGAAATGCTACTATGGGCATATTCTCCCGAGCCCGCGCGCGTCAAGAAGTACGTGCCAGAGACTAAAGAGGAGAAGGAGAAAGAGAACAACGACAGAAAGCGTAGGCGTGAGAGTAACGAGGCAACAGACAGTAGCGACAGAAAGAGACGAAGCAGTGCAAGAGACGACGAGTCACCCTCGAAGAAGAGCAAGGAATAACGTGATTGTGATGCATTTATTAAATAAATATTTACTTGATTCAAATATGTTTCTTTATTTATTTTATACAATAATTCAAACTACTATGTACGTGTGTCTTTTACTACTTTTGGTTATCTTCACAAATGAAATATCAGGGAAGTATGCTTAGAGTAGACAACAATCAGAGAATCATTATTATCATCATCATATCAGCCACCAGAGGCCTTTGTTCAGCAGTGTACCACCGCGAACAAAGGCCTCCCTCAGAGACTTCCACAAGGACAAAATTATGTGCCTGCATCCAATAACTACTAGCAACTTTTACTAGGTTCTACGTCCATCTTGCTGTGCACCGTCTTATGCTGCGTTTTCTGGGACGTGATCTATATTCGACAAACTTTTTGTCCCAGTGTGAGCGAAAAAGAGAATCAACAAATTCTAATAATTTGAAATGATTACAGAACTAGAGCTCATCTGATTTTGTAAATATACCAAAAACTAAACAAAACAATACTGGCCTGCCCAATTAAGACTGTTAGTGAGTGATACACACAATTTGGATTTCATAAACACATAAGTAGTAATTCATCTTTAAAAATAAACAACAGTATTCGTATAAAGATGTTGATACTTTTAACTCTTAGATCAAATGAGAATGATAAAACAGAAGCCACGGTAATGCTAAAGCATTGGCCAATAAACAAAGTCCATATTTAGCTAAGTGCTCTACCGCTGTCTGTGCCTTAACCACAAAACGGTCCTTTCCCATCCGCACTATAATACTTCAGTACCATGAAAAAAATAAAAAATACGCCATCGAGTGTGTAAATTGCAACATGGAGCAGTTATGATTTATCAAGTAACCATATTTTGCGATTATTTTAAAATAATGGATAAGTTTTTATAATACTTAACTAGTGTAGTATCATAAACTGTTACTTCCGTTAAACGGAACGTTTCCTGCAATCAATGATCGATTTGACAGTTTGACAGTAGATTGTAAACACAGGGTACAATGAACTCTTTCATTTTCTTATAAACAATAGATATAATGCACATATTGTGAATGAAAACTGTGTTGTACAGTGTCCCTTCAGAGTTTTGCAGTGTTTGCACCCACAATAGTGCTATAACTAGTGAGTTTTGTCCAACGGCGCGTGTGGGCGTGTAGAGCCGCACTTTTGAGTTATTTTCGGACTAGAAGTAAAGCAAAAGGTAACATATCTATCATGCAAGTTCATGTTTAAGTGAATCACAGTGCTTGTGTTTAATTTTGAGTGATACAAAGTGAGTTTCGTGATGAAAATGAAATAGTTATTAATGTAAGTACTTACTTACTCCTTAACACATTTTTATGAAGATTAAAAGTCTTTAAAATGGATTGTATGACTAAAAGAGATCTTAAAATTATACAAATATGTGCAAAACTTACTTCAAATGTGTGTCTTTATTCTGTGTGTCGTAATAAGCAACAAATATTTAACACTATCACTTTTGTTTCAGTGTGCAGTGTATGTGCTAGATGTAAGTGATGCATTTGCGTCCCGGCGCGAGCGCACATCGGCGCAGCATGGAGTCCGCCAGCGAAGCTAGCTACTGTGAGTGTTTATCAAGCTGGTGATATAATCCCACATGAACACAAAAAACAGAACTGTCTGGCCAGCACATCTTGGTACCACAATCTGTCAGTTTTCTTTGATTGATTTTCAACTTTAACATTAAACTATATAAGGTTCATATTCAATTGGGAAAATTTTACAGTTTTGGATAGGTTGACCTGCTGGCGTCTGTACACAGCCTTTCAGGGTCTTGGGGAATGTCAAAATTCCCATGGCTGCAACTGTGGGGTGAGTGCAAGCAAGAGTGGGTGTTAATTAGTAGGTATTAGTCCAACATATGCTGCTGCTTCCCCTGGTGGCATGCACTCTGTGAGAATATTCCTACTACATGTAAATGGTGGCTGATCTATATGACTTGTACAACTTTATGAAATGTGCAGATTCTAAAATCTCTCATTAATTCTTTATTGTACAACAGAAAATATACAATGACTACTGCTTTATGTGCTTTTAGCATTAATTATAGTTGATTGTTACAGGTGAGAGAGAGACGTGGGAGGACTGGGGGAGCCGCTCCTCTCTCAGCCAAGTGGAAGAGGTAAACACTACTCAATAGTTTACTAATAGAATGTTAAGTTTTAAGGCATAAAGACATTTATTGTCATTAGATTTAGAGTCATTTACATAACAATATTTACATACAAGTATTTACACAATTTTATGATTGTTGTTCATACTTTTACTAGTGATCCGCCTCGGCTTCACATGGTTGTTATGTACTGATAACATGCATGTGTATTATACATATAAACCTTCTGGAAGAAATTCTCCAAATATTAGTGAAAACTACATTAAAATACGTTGCGTAATTTAAAATATCTTAGCGTACAGAGGGACATACAGCAAGAAGTCACTTTGTTTTATAAAAATAAGAATAAATTAATATTATTTATATATTTATTTTCAGAAAAAAACCATAGATATAGATTTAAGTATTTAAAAGTCAGCAGTTCAGTACACAACAATTATCATTTATACATATACTATTTATAATGTAGATAAACCTGAATTATAATGTTATAATAAACAATTCAGGATTAAAATTATTGTATAGTTCAACAACAGTTCAAAGTAATTGAATGCGTCGGAACAGCTTACATTTTTACTAAAGTCATACAGTCTCATACATCTTTGAGAGTAATTAAACGATAGCTGCCCCCTGCTGGATCTAAAGTAGTGATGTTGATAATCGATTATCAATAATCGATTAATCGATTATCAAAATCACCATCACAGCATTGAGATAACAGGAAGCAAATATAAATAAATCTTTAGCTTCTTTCATTCATAATTATTGATTATTTGAGTGAGATATGCATACCTTTGAGATACTTAATTAAGATAATAGCCTTTTTCCTTTTCGCTCGGCTCCTATTGGTTGTAGCGTGATGTTATAATAATATAACCTTCCTCAATAAATGGACTATCCAACACAAAAATATTTTTTCAATTCGAACCAGTTCCTGAGATTAGCGTGTTCTAACAAACAAACAATTATTAACCAATAGACTCTTCAGCTTTATAGGTACTTATAGGTTATTGTTAACAGCCACTAAATCAAACATGTTGTAAGACTATGTAGAACCAGACATATACTACAAAATTTCATTCAAATCGGTTCAGCAGTTTTTACGTGAAAGCGTAACAGATAGTTTCTTTCTCATTTATAATTTTAGTATGTAGTAACATTTGTGACTGGTCTACTCAAACTCAGAGAGTTTGTATAGGCGTTTGTCAGAGGTCGCTAGTCAAGAAATGTCGGCGCCATCGCATTAAACATTTCCAACAAAGCACAACTTGCTTGTAAGAAGCATCGATCTACGAAAAATCAAGTGTATTGGTATTGGTGCACCGGCCGGCACCAAATTAACTTGATTATGTCACAACACATAACAATAAGTCACAATCTAGACCAGTGGGCAGTCACTGTCAAATGCAGTGGCGACGTTAGTCACTGAGAGGCCCTTTTCTTTTGTTTAAACTATGTGAAATTGAAAGTGGGTATTTCTGATGATTACTGAATAAATTTAGCTTTGAAACAAAAAAAACTGCAACTTTTGTAGATTTTCAACTTTTTATCAAAGTTATTGTTTTCACTAATACTGGATAAAACAAATACTTTTTTCTACTTGGGTTGTTGCGCGAGGTCCTGGGGGGTGGACTGTTCAAATGTTTGTGTCAGGCCTCATGTCCAGCACAAGCGTCGTAACACACATAACTCCAAAAGGCAGAGGTGTGTGCCCTGGATTCGAACTCGAGACCTTTGATTTGGCAGGTCAATGTCCACTAGGCTATCACTGCTAGGTAGCTGGTGTGTGTACCTAATATTGATTACTATTTACTTTGGCTAATGGAAGCCAGTTTTTTTTGGACACGATATTAATAAATGTCAATAAAATTCCTTGTGAGTGCAGTTTGAGCGCCGCTGTGTGAGCTATATAAAAATGTGAATGCGCTTCCGCATCGCGATCAGAATAACGTTTATTAGGAGACCGCTAATTAACTCGCCGTTATGTCCCGCACGCTAGAGGGGCCTCACTAAATGGATGCATAAATGCACATAAGTACCTACTTTTTGTGTAAATGTGTCATTTGTCAACATTATAATATGAGAATGGGCTTCCGGCTAAGTAATAAAAACGCTGATCAATCCATCTGTAAGGTTAAGCTGCGCTAGCTACGGCTATCCTGTAGATGGGTGACAGAATCCTCCGTGCCTCGGAGAACACGTAAAGCCGTCGGTCCCAGTTATCGTACGAACATCATATATGACATTTGCTAGTGATAAAGCCCAAAAAAAAGCCTTACAACCAGTCTATCCTCAGGATATAGGTATTGTCCAGAAATTGTGTTGCGGAGAAGTGAAGGTAGTCACTTCGTGTAAATTATTTATGATTGATATTCAGCCACATTCGCCTAATTTACATGGGACTTAAACATACCGGCGAACTGTGGAGTAGTGATGTTGATAATCGATTAATGGATTGAAACAGGTAAAATTATCTTAATTATCTCAAAGGTATACATAACTCACTCAAATAATCAATAATCATGAATGAATGAAGCTAAAGATTTATTTACCTTTGCTTCCTGTCATCTCAATGCTGTGATAGTAATGTTGATAATCGATTATGGATAATCGATTATCAACATCACTACTGTGGAGTGTGAATGTACTTTTTATTGTGCTCCGCCTATCCCTTCGTGAAATATAGGCGTGATGGTTTCTGTATGTTGTTATTTCTCATATATGTCATCATCACCTCGGAGCCTGTTCCCAACTATGTTGAAGTCGTCTTCCAACAGTCTAACGAGTCATTTTGAGGTTGAGAAATCATTAAAAGCATTTACAGCACAGGGGACACGCAAACGAGTGATTTTCTTATTATTTTTATTTTTGATAGGCCTACGCTTGACCGCCATCGATCTACAATGGAGCGCGCTTGCCTAGAAGAAACCGATTCAATCGAGATTTAAAGACACAGATTATAGCTAACTATTGGGCAAGACCCACTCGGGAAGCTCATTCCACATTTCAGCGGTGATTTGCTTTACCACGTGTTATTGCGATTGAGAGGAGACGTCATGTTGCTCTATATAATTATTAAATCGCGCCATCTCTTTCATTCAAACTCAAAATTTGTGGTGCGGCCTCTACTAACAATTACGTATTAGTGATAACAGCGCAAGTTAGTGATAGCCTAGTGACATGACCATTGCACGGAGTTAGGATCCAAGGCACGCATCCATGACTTTTCGAAATCATTTGCGTATTAATAATAATAAGTTGTCACTCGTTTAAACGGTGAAGGAAAACATCGTGAGGAAACCTGCGTGCCATGTGAAGTCTGCCAACCCGCACTAGGCTAGCGTGGTGGACTATAGGTAGCCTATTCCCTCACCATTTGGGAGCAGACCCGTGCCCAGCAGTGGGACAGTATATGGGTTGATGATGATATCAGCTCAGGATAACGTGCGTAGGAGAACTGGTTTAGTTTTGGAGTGCCCGGTCTACTTCAGATTGCTGAATCAGCATAATATATACTTAAATAAATAGTGTCAATTTGACCAGATCTCTTGCTCTTTTGAATTAGGTTCGTCAAAAAAATCTGTCGTTCTATGTCTTTTCTAAGTATTATGGTTCCGTACAAACCTGTAGGTATTGCCGTTTCTTTTGATTGCGTTGACATAGAAGTTTGATTTTGTTACAGCTTAAAGGTAATAAAGACCTGAGTATTTGATACGAATTCCAATTTAATACCTCTACGCGTTCATGAGGAAAGGGGTAGTAACTGTAAGATTATTTTTATTATATGATGTAACTAAAAATTTACGGTTTTCGCAATTTTTCCTTTATCTGTGCTATAAGACGTTGCTTCGTACCAAATTGCAAGAATCTGAGTTCACGGGAAGTACCCTGTAGCTTAGAAGCTCGTAGCTTAAATGTTTGATTTTTTCACAGCTCCAAGGGACAGTAGACCTGAGTATTTGATATAATTTTAGCTTGATACCTCCACGCGCTCCTGAGATAAAGGGTCTTGACAGACGGACAGACGGACGGACAACAAAGTGAATCTATAAGGGTTCCGTGTTTTCCTTTTGAGGTACGGAACCCTACAAACAAATCGCCGAACAGAGAATATCCCTCTTTTAAAAAGATTTAACGCAAAGTAGTAATGGGTAGCGTCATACTAAGTGACGGAGACGTTTCAGTGTCCGAGTGCACCAGATCCCGCAAGCTGCACTGTGAGTGTTGGAGGCAGGAAGTTATTTTTTCCCGCCATTAATGGCGTCCACTCGCTATTTGTGGCTGAGCGCGCGTTTCCTTTGCTCGGCGCGGGGTGGCAGGGGTGACACGCGCCAATTCGTTTAGTAGCTTTTTAGTTTATTTTTTAACTTAATTTAGCTCGATACGCTGAAGATGGAAGGATTATGTATTTGAGTTACTTGGCGATTAAACAGAACTGATAAGTTTCAGATTTCATGATCGTTAAGTACGCGGTTTACTTTGCTAATACAAAGTAAATGTGACTGTAAACCGTATAAAAAGTTTACGTAAAATAAAACCAACTTTTGCTAGTGGAAACGATCTGATCTCAGAAGTATATAACCAATTTGTCAACAACAAAGTAAAATTACCTCAGGCAAATTAAGAGAGCAAAACTTCTTTGAATCTGTTGAAAATAGATCGCCTCATCCATACGAGTCGATGCCGGACTCTTCACTGACCAATATCTATAAAATGTTGTGTGCCTCGCTGATAGCTTTAACCTATACCGTTAATGTGCAACAAATCGTTTAGCTCTTACGACATCGACTTAGATTTAAAAAGTGAAAGACACGTTGAGATTTGCTTCACGCCCCGCGCTCGAATACCAAGGTGTCATGTCAAGTGCGGCGCCACTTGTCAGAATAATCTGACGTCTGTGGGCGCCGGCGCTTAATGATGTAATACTGAACCCCACTGCAAAGTCTAGTCGACGAAACAAACGAATTACTAATGAAGCGAGGAGAAAGTTAAGTGAAAGCTGTGCAACCGAAGTCTTAAATTGAATTAATCAAGGTTTTTACGTCCAGTCAGAAAGAATACTTATTCGTATAGTAAAACCATCCGAGGGTATTAAATGCTCTCCCGTTGTCGGTTTTTATGAACACACGCACAACTTACAAACGAGAATACTCAGCCCGGCACAACCATCTGTAGGTCATAATAGGTAAAAAGTTTTTTCAATGGGTCATACTGCATATGGCTTTAAGCGAACTCCCAAGCCGGAAATCAATTCGTTGAGCTGCTACGCCTTTAGCGTCGTCAAATATTGTCTATCAGACGTCAATAATAAAAAAGATATAATGTTGGCGACATTACGAGCAGGTGAGGTGGGCGGACGGGTCACCGCCACGAGTCCCGCGCGTAGTAAACGTTACATATCACGTAGCGTCAAGCCTACTTTACATTAGCTCACGGAAAAATTGTGCAATATAGGTATTTTTCGTCGCCCGTTCCTCCTTTCCGGTGCATGGCATTGCGTAGTGAAGTCTGCAGTGTGCTCCACATAGATCTAACATTAAATAGCATGTAGGAATATTACAGTATGTGAGTCCGCCAAAAAGATGAACTCGAAATAAGCGAAATAACAAAAAAGTGTCCGTAAAAAAGCTCAGGTCATACAAAATTGACTAGGACACGAGTATTGTGACCTATTTCATTTCAAACACGAGATAGTAATAGCTAGTCCACGAGCCCGCTCTGCAGTCTGCGGCGAACTTAACAAAACAAACATGGCGGCCGACACAAACACTAGGTATTTATTATTTAAATAATTCATAGCGCGTAGGTAGCGAGTGCGACAGCCCTGCGGATAAGTACTATGTAACCTCACTTGCGAGAAACCTTCACCATTATTTTCAGTAAGTAATTAAAAATATTTTATTCGTAATTTAAATTTGGGTTGCGGCCTTCAATGCAGTCGCTTCGTGTAAAACATTACTTGTCTTAACTTATATTCAACCCGTACGCCAACCTACAAAGTTTGAAAAAGGACATGAGTACCGGATGCTACTAGATTTTGCCCACGGCTTAGGCACATTTAATTAGAAACCAAAAGTGAAACTTTGAGTCTGCATACTGCAGAGGTCACGCTTTATCTCAGGTTCTATTCAAATAATTGAGATAAGATGTAGCCCAGTTTTTCAGTTGGAACATAATGTATTCCTTATAGTGCACACAAAACTAAAATGTAAGTATGCAGGATTTGAGCCAACCTCTTACAAACAAATGAGAATCCCAAAAATCACTTTATTGGGGACGGTTTATACTTTTTTTTACCTGAGGTGGGCTACCTCCGGGAATATCGTGATTGTTGTTATATTTAGCTAAAATTAATGTTAATTATTATTTGTATATCACGTTATCTTAGGAAAACTCGATTCAGTATTGTTCCGTTTATTAGAAAATATGAGTACTTCTATAATAATCTTTTTATTAACACTATTTTTTTCAAATTAGTCATAATCCAACTGACAAAACGGTAATCGCAATTTTGAGCGAAAAACATTCGAGTTTTTAACTTGTAGTAGTCCCGCAGAAATCCAATGACATTTAGAATAATGTTGTCAACGTCACGAAATGTGCTTCCTTTTCAGGGAACAGAGGTAGGTATCTAATTCAATAAAATAGTAATAGTATAGTAAATAATTTTCCAGACTATTATAAATATTAACTATTGAATGTTTACTTTCAATAATTACAGTGTAAGAAACATTTATATCAGTACATTCAAATTGTACCACTCGACATTTTAATAAATAAATGAGGAATTCTGCACATTAAAAACATTAAAAATTGTGTTTTGAAATAAGAATCCGAGCATTATATTAGTGAGTTAATTTTTTTATCAAAAGTTTATTAGGCAATCAGTGGTAAATTGAGGTTATACGATGGCAATCCCGCCCGCCGGTTCAATCAAATGCGCCATTCCGCGGCGCGCTACGTCACACGGTGGTCGTTCACCGCTTGAGTATTTACGTCATCAAAATAAACTTTAAAAGATACATGTACAATAATAATGCAGTGAAAATAAAGTATAACTAACATTAATTGCATTATAACTTCTTAATGGTGATTACCAGTGAATGGTGTAGTGATAAAACCGGTTCTAGTGAGTTTCGCAAAGGAAAAAGTGTTACATATTACGGTTTTATGGCGTTATTGTGAAGTTGTGAGCTGACAGTGTGGTGCGCGGCGAGCTCGGCGTGTGCGGTTGCCCACGCGGGCCAGCGCTGGGCCGCGAACAACAAGTAAATAATCTCGACGGTGTGCAACGGCGATGACCTACATTTTATAGTGACGGTAATGCAGTGTGACGTCACAGGGTCTCGGCGTTCGATTTTTAAAAAGTGATGGTTTCGTTCTATATTTTTTTTGGTGATGAGGTTTTTTTGTAGTTATTCGAGTGGCTGATTATCGAAGTTTCGGCACTTCGGTAGCCAAAGTTTTGTACGTGACCGACAAGCTGACAACATCCACTATTTTACTTTACGATCGAAGTTGAATAGGTATTTACAGAAATAGTTTTCCTTCCTCTTCGCTAGTAAAATCTGTCTATATTGTAGTACAGTGTAGCATATTTACGACTTGGATCATTATATTTTAATGCTTGCACTATGTAGGTAAGTACCTGCTTTTTACTGAACTTACTAATTTCCTAATGAAGTAAAATATAACTAAAAAGTATTAGGTACTCATAATATCATGCTTCCATTTATCTGGTAATAATTTTTTTATAGTATAATATTGATAATACCGCTAGGACTGTGAATGAAATCTAAGACTTATGAGGAAATATTTCTACATTGCCAATATTATAAATTATAATCAAGTTATAATTTATAATATTGGCAATGTAGAAAAATAAATATTTATTTATTTATTATTTATTTATTTATTAATGTGATAGCAATTCTTGAAATAATCACTGCAATGTACTTAATGTCCAATTGCAAGTGATAAGATCTGATAACATGGTCATTCATTTGTCATGTAACTACAATTATGTTGTACTTATACATCATTATAGTAGCTATTACTAGATAGGTAGGTTCAATCATCCTAAAAAAAAATAATTATAATACTTAAATAAATGTTTGGAACACTTTCACACAGGCCACAGCAACATCTAGTACCAATCACTATAAATACACACACACTCACTCAATCACTCACTCACACACACACACACACATACACTTACTCTCTCTCACACACACACACACACACACACACACACACACACACACACACACACACACACACACACACACACACACACACACAAACATATACATATAAATTATTATTTGGTAAAATAAAGTTCCTGGAGTTGACCAACCCACACATAGATACCCTGAATGGTCTTGCAATAACAACAGAGCCCTCTATGAACTCATTATTCACTGAATCAGTGAGCTTGAAATCAAATCTGGTCATGATTTGTTGGTCATGGCCCGTTAGCGTCTGGAGCTAATTAAATATAAAGTACTCATGTAAGTAAAGCATAAATTACTCAGTATCTTTTTGTATTTTATTTTGTCATTTTCCATGCTAAGATTTTAAAGCTACTCTTTACGCTACTTTAAAATTACTCAGTATTTTAATAACCTTTAAGACAAGACTATCATCAAGCAAGTGTTTAACAAATAAAAACTTACAAAAAATATGTTAATTTTATGTTTTTTTTTACTTTATTGGTGTGTAAGAATAAAAAATAATAATAGGTGATCCAATATTTATTTTTAGTAGATTTTTACCTAGGTGCTTAGTACCTTGGTACCAGATGGCAGTTCCTAACTGATGAGAAGAAACCCCAAAAAAAAAACTTTTAGAGAGTTGTGAACCTATCTTTGAAAGGCCAGTATCAAACTCAGTCAAAATAATGTCAATAATGATAGGCCACTACTTGCTAGTAAGTACTTGATAGTAATTTTTGAATGTCATTTTTATACCCTTCACCACCTCCTAGTATTATAGCTGGGAAGCAACACATTTCTGTCTTATTATGAGAGAGACCATTTAATCAATATTTTAATTTTCCTTAGAATTCCTTATTATTGATTAAATACTATAATAATATGTCAGCCAGTGCACACATAGCAAAGAATGAGTGACATTGAGTACACCAGTCCTGACGGAACGCGAGCAGTCATTGTGTAGCTCGACCATAGTGGAGCTCAACATGTTTAAATTCAACTTTATTGCATATCATAATGTTAGTAAGATGGTAAGGCTATGCTAGATGGTTAGTGCTAGAATCAATTATGGACCCTTGGAATGTTTCTTTGGATGTTTCTTTCGAAGTCAAGTCTTCACTCCACTTTGGGACGTTCAGACAAACGGTACTCCATAATTGTAAGCTATTGTTACAAAGCATTGTGCTCCCGATAAGTCTCCGCATCTATAGTTAAAAGCGCCGACATCGTATACAATGGTTCGCAGGCCACTGACCATGAACCATCGATGTATGTAGGTGGATCCTGAGTCATAACACAGACAGCATAATGGCTTTTAGAGTTGCCATTTATAAAATACTAACTGTTTGCCTGCGGTATCGCTCACATCCCAAGAAGGTAACCTATGTATTTCTCCAAGGTCTATGCCTATGTCAAAATTCATCAGAATTGGTTCCGGAGTTTAGGCCTGAAAGCCTAAGAAACAGTCACTTTCGGATTTATAATATCAGTAATACAAGGGAAGGTCAGTACGGTTTTTAGTCGGTACGAGTCAACATTTCTACCGACGATCCATGAAGATGTTCTGCATTATAAAAAAAGGGTTCATTATAAAAAAAGTTGGCACTATAAGGGTCAAAATCCCCCCACTGCCAACATGTTTCCTCGTGTAGCACTGGCAACCTTGTTCACCGTTATGAACACAACACAGCTCAAAGCAGTGTTATTTCATTTCGTTTTTTTTGCAAGACGGAGGTACTTCCCCAGTCGGCAGCTCCAATTTGAGTGGAATTACTACCCACTACGCCCTACCGCTCTTAACCCTGATAGTATGTAAAAAAAAGTTGTGGTCAGCTCCCAGTCTAAGTACGTAACCATAAACAGCGGTATAACTAATGTACACTCACATTTCGCGGTATGTAATAAAGGTCGAGCCTATTGCCATTAACCTGGCACAAAATATCATAATTATTAGCTGCTTCTGAGAATGTCATAGAAACAATTGAATGACACTGCTTGACCTGGGACATCTAGCGTCGGAGTTGTGCTTGAACACATGCGGCTGAATACCAGTATAATATATTCCTAGGAGCTTTCCAATGCCACCAGAGCTTCGCAACTCAAGGTCAGCAAGCTTGATATCGTACAGATGCCCGACCTCGCCACTGTGGCGTAGATTCCGCTTAGGACCGTTTTTAAAGGAAACAAATATTTGCGTGGCCTACGGACTGTTTTTTCGGCTTTCGGTGTGTATAGAAATAATATTTGTGACTGAAATATATGAAAGGTCAATCTCAACCTCAACGTCCGTCAGTGACTAACGGCGGGAATCACTAAAAGCGGTTCAGCACTACGTCAAATCCGAATCCGAGCAAATACAGAGAGAGAGAGAGAGATTCAGCGGATGACGGAGATAAATCGAATCGAGAGTGTAAACTACCATACAAATAGTTGTACGACTACTCCGAACCGTATTTTCACGGATTCGGATCGGACGTAGTACGAAACCGTTCTAAGAGTATAACTATATGTACATGTCTTTATGAAACGTAATTAAATACAGCTCCTGCACTAGGGAGGGAATAAGCCCTGAGTGGCGGGGGACCTTACAAACATAGAATTAAAGGACACAATCACACAAAGTACAGCCAGACTTGAAACTAAATATCTGTGGTGTGTGTTGATTTGTTTGTGTTTTGCTGGGTGGACTAACCTAACCCACAAAAGCCGGCGCAATTTTCTGTATTGGCGAGGCGACTACGTCAAACATGCTGTCAAATTCTGGATTATTTCATGGAGATCGACATTTGACATTATTCTATCGAGTTTAACTCAAATGTCGATATCCAAAAAGAAAAACAATCCGCCCGTTTTCATTGTGGGTGACTGGGTAGGATCTTACTGGACCCAAAGAAATAACTCTCTTCTTAATTAAAATTAGATGAATTGGGAACGCATTTCTAAAGTAATATTTTTACCCTTGATTTCAATGCATTTGCCCTAGTCTTGCCTGATGGTAAGCACAAACAGTGTTTAGAATGGAGTCGTAGTGATGTGTCGAGAAGATCACGTCTCGCACTCCGCTGGAGACACAGCACAGAACTTGTTCAGGTACAGCACTTAACAGTTGATTTCTGACACATACGCGAATAAGACTGACTATTAAACTACTTTTTACGGATTTTATCGCGTTATATTGTTATTATTAATCCCGACGTTTCGGACCCTTGACATTGTGTGCGTAGTCACGGGTAGACTGAGGTGGTGTGTGTCTTGATGTTATAATTACTACGCTAGATTGGATAGCTACCCTACATTTTTGTTAATTATTGGCAATCCGCTTCACGCAGAATGAGCTCACCGCATCCTTAACTTAACAGTTGCTTCAAGGAGTGCACTGAAGTGCGGCAGTGACGTCATTCCAACAGACAAGGTTTATCAGAACTATTAGGTCATCTGGTATTTATGGCTCGGTATTTAGCTTCCTTGTTACGTGATAAGCTGTTAAGAATTTGCTCGTATGTTTTTTTTATACTACTAAGGTGACAAACAAGCAAACGGCCCATCTGATGGTAAGCGGTTACCGTATAGACGCTTGTAACACCAGGGGTATCACTTGCGCGTTGCCGACTCTGTGAAACGAAAGAGGAATAGTAGGGTTGGCAGTATAGGGGTTAAAGTCTCACCACTTCCAACACAACGTTTCCATGTGATTGTGTGACAAGACGCACTAGTTGTCACTGTCGTTCTACATTGATGCATGTTTCATCCTGCGCGGTTGCTGTGCGCACTACGCACGTGGAGGCTGAAGGGCATCGCCAATTAGCTCGCCTGCGTCCTTCCACCCCCCCCCCTCCACCTCCTCCTACCTCCCTAGCCACCTCCACTAGCGCTAAATATATTGGCTATCCTTCTATCTGACCTATTTTTTGGATCTTCACGGTCGTTGAGTCTTTTGTATAGAACATTTAGTAAGTAATCGGATACTTTGAGTGATAATGTTTGTCCACACTTACATATATTTACTATAAACAACGCGGTGAGCACCCGGAACACCTGTCTCCAGGATGGACCTGCTAATGTTTTTTCAATCACTTTCTGCGCCGATGAAGTTTCATCATCATCAACCCGCATACTGTCCCACTGCTGAGCACGGGTATCCTCTCAGATTGAGAAGCATTAGGCTATAGTCCACCACGCTGGCCTAGTGCGGGTTGGCCGATGAAGTTTAAATACTTAAAATACGTCCTATGCAACGTCATCACGGATGCATGTCCGATAACGAGAGATTAGGAGCTGCAATTGGTGGATCTCAAGAGACGGTGTACAATCAATGTATTTTCATATAAGCCATATATAGACTTATGAAATGTGGTGTCTAGGTGCACGGTTCCAAATGAGTCGTTTCCTATGGAGAAGAACCGGCAAGAAACTCCGTGGTGACTCGCCGTTTCGCCACGTTACATATTAAAGTTTTAAGATCCCAGGTGAACAATTGTGGTGAATCTAATTTGATGCACTTTTTCAATATGGCCGCTATGCTACTGAGAAGTAAAGCTAAAGTCCCTTTTCTGTCACTAAACCAGGACAAATAATGCAGATCTGATAACGTTGCCCCACATTAGGATTTTCTTATGTCATGTGTGTTTACAAACAAATTTTCATACATAAACGCCCAGCCCCGCAACAAGTATCCAGAGGTTTTAGGCTTTTGGGGCTTCTGACTACTACTAACGTCTGCCATAGATGTTCTTATGAAAACCAGGACCAACAGCTTTACGTGCTCTCCGCGAGGGGTCTCGATGTGTTACAACTGGTTACCCATCCACCGGTTAACCGCGGCTAGCGCAGCTTAACATTGCAGATCTTCAGATCAGTTATTACTTACCCACGAGCCAAAGATCAATATCAATAGAGATAATTCGTTGAATAATACCCAATACAGTCGCTGACGTCATCTTTGTGTTCATTATTGATCACGTTTGACGTTTTGTTTTCATTTGACATTCAGGAAGCTGAGACTAGAATGAAATTACATTTTGGTAAATTTTTAAGCACCAGAATTCTTCGTAATAGTTGAGCGTGACCTTGACCTGTGGGCGCCCACTGCTCACTGCTCAGTGCGCCGCCGCATTGTGACAGAATGCGAACTCGGTAATAGTGCCTACATAACATACAGTCATGTCTGCATTACATTTTTTTGTTGTTCAAAGATGAAAAATTAGTTTACGAGCAGCTAGATGGTAAGCGGCAACGCCACCAGTGGTACCACTCGCGTAGGTACCTAGTCATCTTGGTTGTTAAGTGTCATATGCCCAATAATGTCGATGGCTACATGACCATTTAACCTGGATCAAAATAATGTTAGCACATTATTGCTTAGAGACAGAATATTTGGCAATACGGAGGTACAGAGGTCAGCACATCAAGCTACCACAATCTGTCAAATTTCTTTGATTGATTTTCAACTTTAATACAATAAGGTTCATATTCAATTGGAATAATTTGTGAGTTTTGCATAGCTTGACCTGCTGACGTCTGTACCACCACAGACCGGCAGCAGAGTTTTACCTACCTGTCATCATCAACCCATATACTGTCTCACTGCTGGGCACGCGTCTTCTGCGATTAGGCCATAGTCCACCACGCTGGCCTAGTGCGGGTTGGCGGACTTCATACGCCGTCGAGAAAATCTCTAAGGTATGCTGGTTTCCTCACGATGTTTTCCTTCACCGTTTAAGCGAGTGATAATTAACTATTAATACGAAAGGTCAGAGGTGCCTCGGATTCTAACTCGAGACATTTGACTTGGCAGTCAAATGGTCATAGGTAAGTACCAGTAGGTAAGTATCATTGCACAACACATTGCTACCTGTGTATTGATGTATACCCAGCCACCGCTCGCCGATAATGTAACTAGTAAGTATACATATGTGCGAGCGACGAGTCAATATCCAAACTACAAGTGATTACTGATAATTTCGCTGTAGACATAATATCCAAAAAAACTGCTCAACCGTATCCAGAAGTACAGCAAATCAAATAATAATATCGTAATGCAATTCAAATACTTTCTTTTATCTATCCTCCTCACCTAAGTGCGAAGTGAAGCTCTCCCGGTGACGTCACTGTGTCACTCCGCCCTCCCTCCCCCTCCCCCTCCCCCTCCCCCTCCCTACTCTAGTCTGGCGACAAAGCCGTACAGGTAGTGAGTACCTAGTCTATCCTGTATTAACTAGATTTAGAGCTTAGCGAGGCGATCCGAGACTGAAAGTCACCTTGAAGCATTCGTTTTGTAGATTGTCGTCGTCTGTGGTGTAGTGGTTCGAGTGTCGGACTGATGGTCACGAGGTAGTGGCTCTGATTCCCATTGGACACAAATATTTATGTGGTGTACATAAGTGTTTGTGAGGGTGTTTTGGAACGAAGTTCCATATCGCGCGTTGTGAAAGGGGGCTAGACGGAAAACATTCTTACGAAAAGTTGTCACGACACTTTTTTCGAAATTCAAATATTGTTGACAAGCATTCAAATATTATTGAGTCGATGACAGTATTTGAATTTCACGCGTTGTGAATTGTTGAGTGTATACAGGTTTTTTATTTTTAATTATTAAATTTTAATGAAAGGAACTTCGTTCCGTCCGGGTGTCCCTTGACACCTCTCAAGTTTTCTTATCTATAATACTAATATATACCCCTGAGTGATAAGGGTGGCCTTCCACAATTTTTTTATAGCAGACAATGTTTACCGGTTCAGATAGTTATTGTAGATTACATTCATTGTCTAGTACCCATAGTACAAGCTCTGCTTAGTGTGGGACTAGACGGTGCTGTGTAAAAAACTCCCAAAAATGTATTATTACTATCGTAGTTCCTGGAATAGCGGAGGGAGAGTTAATAGGCACTTGGTACCTGTCTGCCAGACTGTCGCCACATCGTACAACTCTTCGTCTACAGAACTGACGTCACTGGTTTATAGCCGAACTTGTGAGAACAGGGGGAAAGTGTTTGCGTTGAGTGACTGCACTGTGACGAGGGAGGGGGTGGAAATGTTTCTCGAAGATCGTCAAACAGGAAAATGAAAGTTACTGGTTTATAGTGTAGTAGCCAAAGATTTAATAAAAACAAATTATCACCCGCTTAAACGGTGAAGGAAAACATTGTGAGGAAACCTGTATACCTAAGAAATTTTTCTCAACGGTTTGTGAAGTGTACCAACCCGCACTAGGCCAGCGTGGCGGACTATTGTATAATATCTCTCAATGAGAGGAGACCCGTGCCCAGCATTGGGATAGTATATGGGTTGATGATGATGAGCCAAAGATTTAAATCGTTAGATGCGCCCTTCCGCGTCAAATAATGGTCACGTTACCGTAAGTAAACTGATTGACATCGGAAGTAAGTATCGAATCTGTTATTGTCTCGTTCACTCATACTGAATATTGCACACTGTCGTTCTGTCTCTACATGGGATGTGTGCATGCACTCATCTCTATATGGACACGTTTTCGAGCGGTATAAGTACGGTGAGGGCATATCTAACGATTTAAATTTTTGGTAGTAGCCGTCAAAGGCAATTGACAGTTCATTGATATCATAGGTATAGAGCAAGACCACCTAATTGTACCCTTCATCGATTTGTCACAAACCCGAGCTATTTATATCCGAGTCGCATCGCTATAGATATCGTAATCGATATTCCTTACCGTATCGACGCACAAAAGAAACTGTGTGACGTCATTCTACCCTCTTTTTAGTTACGACGTAGGGTGGTGCGGGCTGTGTTACTAGGTACGCTCTGCTCATGCTGTACAGTTCGACTGAAGTGGTACGGTTAGCAACGAAAGCCACAGCCAAATTTTGAAAACATGACAGCTCCAAAACTTGTAAACAGATTTTTTTATTATGAAGGTAAGGTAAATATTTAAGGTCATCTATGCAATTATTTCGCACAACCTTCACGGTAAATTCATATTAAAAATCGTACTGAAGATAACAACATGTTCAGCGACTTTCGTTGCTGACTGTACCACATTTCCAAATACTCGGTCGCTAAGCAATAACTGTATTCCGGTATGTAGGGTAATGTAGCCAGTGACATTACTGTGCATATGAGACTTAACAACTGAGGTGTCAAGATGACAACGAGTGATACCACTGGTGTTGTTGTCGACTATAGGCCTATCAGGTGGAATGTATGCTTGTTTGCCACCTTAGTAGTATTTAAAAAAAACTGCGTTAATACTGCCTCTTTAGCCTAGTGGTTGTGAGCGCGACTGCTACGCTGGAGGTCGATCAGTGTTATTGGGGGCTTAACTATGGAATTCTCATTAGGGGTATCACTTGCGCGTTGCAGACCCTGTGAAACGAAAGAGGAATAGTTGGGTTAGCAGTATAAGGGTCAAAGTCCCCCCACTGACAACATGACAGTGGGACTGGCAACCTTACTCACCGTAAGAAACGCAATACAGCTCAAAGCAGTGTTATTTCACTTCAATTTTCTGCAAGGCGGAGGTACATCCCCAGTCGGGCAGCTCCAGTTGGAGTGGAATTACTCCCACTATGCCCTACGTCTCTTAAAGTTCGTGTATTTATCTTTCGGATCACTGTTAAAGTAAATATGTGTGGATGCATTTCTTCCCCACTATCGTATTTCATCGTGGCATCCCGTCTGCGACGCGGAACTGTTTCCAAACGGTTATGAATTAGAACCACTGTGTCGCAACGGTCCGTTTGATCCGGCGCCGGCGCTTGCATCACGGACATATAAAAGCGTTAACGTTTATTATTTAGGTCGCAGTTCACATAAATCTTACTTATCTTTATAATGGCTGCAGTAAACTGATTTGATTTGTGGTTTTTGATAAATAATTTTAAAATTATGGCTGAAACATCCCTGACGGTTATTTTTAGGGAATTTATTATAAAACAGAAAGGGTTTTCGCAAAAAAATACACCTTCCGACCTTAACAATGAATAAATTCATAAACTAAATATAAATATTTGAAAGCAAACCATCTAGAACATTTTATCCATACAGCAGCTCTGAGGTTGAATTTGTGCCCGGAGCCCCGCAATATTGTGCTGAAGATGGCCTTCTTCTCAGCCGAATCGCTCTTGGCAGAGCGGTCGTGGCCGTCATGTAGTAGTGGTGTTGGGGGCAGATGTTATTCGCCATCACTCCCTGTTGGCCGTCATCCTGGTACACTGACTTATCCCCATAACTCAGTGTGCCACCCACTGCGTTCTTGATTTGGTCAGTCCATCGCATTGGTGACCGACCGCGAGGACTTGTACCGTCAACCCTTCCCTGCACAACCAGTCGTTCGATGGATCCCTCATCTCTTCGTGAAGATGGCCACCGGGAGGTTGTAGTGCCGTAAAAATTACACACCCCGGCTTGCCAACCAGCAGGCCAGTAGCCTTTTGAAGGTTTCCTCCCCGCAACAGAAAAAAAAGAGGTTGAAGTATTATGACGACCTCTGTGTCTAGCGGTTCGAGTGCCGGACTGCTGATCATGGGGTCGTAGGTTCGATTCCCACAGGACACAAATATTTGTGTGGATAAAACATGAGTATTTGTGTAATAATAATAATAATAATAATATATTTATTTCAGATTATAAATCCATATCTTGTTAGTAGGTATCTGTATAAATATTATAAATATTAAATAAAACCATTTACTACCCTCACCCAGTGATTCTGAATGGGGCAGTCGAATCGTGCAGCAATGACTTTCAGAATGCTATTGTTAGCCTTCCGCAGACGCTGCAACAATGAAGCCGATTTTTTGCGTATTATGGCTTTAAAGCCGTCCGTGCGGGCTTCCGCAAACATCCCAGAGGCACTGCAGCGCCACGGTAGCCTTAACAACATTCTGAAAGCATTGTTATATTGCACCCGCAGGGCGTCATAGGATCGTCGCGTATATCTCACCCACAGGCCGCTCGAGTAGAAAGATTGACAATACGCTTTAAAGAGCATTATCTTTACTTGATTTGTACATCGAGCGAACCTGCGAGCAAGCATATTGCTTCTCACCGCCAACGCCCTGCGTTCCCGCTCTATATCCTCATCATCTTTGAGGTCACTTGTCACAATATGCCCCAGATATTTAAATTTGACAACCAGCTTTAGTGCAACGCCATTGAGGTATACTGCAGGCACATGGGTAGGTAGCTGTTTGCCTGCTTTGAAAACCAGCAACTCGCTCTTTTTGAAGTTGTATTTTAGCCCATGTGCTTCTGCATATTGTTCGCAGATATTGAGTAATTTCCTCAATGCGTTTATCGAGGGACCCAGCAGCACCATGTCATCTGCATAACTAATGTTGTTGACACTGGTACCGTCGATAAAGCATCCAACATGTGTGCTGCTAAGTCTTTCAAGAAGCTGGTTGACGTACAAATTGAACAGAAGAGGTGAGCTTAACCCACCTTGTCTGACGCCACACTTTGACCTGTATTCATCTGACAACGTACCAGCCCATCTCACCTGGTTTTTCTGGTTTGAGTACCAATATCTGAGTAGGGAGATGTTATCCGCCGGCACACCCGCACCTTCTAGCTTATCCCACAGAAGGTCATATACCACAAGGTCAAACGCTTTCGATAAGTCAAGGAAGCACGCGTATACCGGCGTCTTCCTCTCAGTATAGTAGCTGACAGTATGCTTTAAGCTTAGAATGGCACTTTCAGTGGATAATCCTGACCTAAACCCAAACTGAGCATCATGTAAGCCCAAATGCTGTTTGAGAATGCCATTTAGCACACTGTCAAGTACTTTAGCTGTCACAGTCGCAAGCGAGATAGGCCGATAGTTAGTTTTGTCAGACGAGTCGCCTGTCTTATTTTTAACTATGGGTACCACTATTGTACGCATGATCGACTCAGGTAAGTATGCGTGACTCAAACACAGGTTGTAAAGCATCTTCAATACTCTTGGCAGATGCACACCAGCATATTTAAAATGTTCGATGCTGAGACCATCGTGACCAGGTGATTTTCCCCTATGCATATTTTTAATTGCTGTTGATACATTTTTCAGGGAGAATATAGTAATATTTTGTTTACTAGCCACGATGGTCCCACCATTACTGTCAGTGCTAAGTGGAGTGCTCAAAGACGACTGCACAGTAAATTGTTCCTTAAATAAATTGGCAATCATTTTGTGTTCAGTTATACCGTCGATGCTCACAGGGAAACTAGATTTACCATTCAATTTGTTAGTATTTTTCCAAAAATTACTAAAGTCCTTGGTCGAATGATTTGCGGCAAGAATGTCCATTCTGATCTGTTCTTGTCTATCCTGACACAACTTTAGTCTAGACTTGAAGATCTTTCGAGCCTCCACCATTTCATTATAAATAATACCGCAAGTTGGTTTTCTCGCTAATAGCCAAATTTGAAATTTAGTTCTGGCTTCCGCATGAGCACCGGCGACGTATTTGTTCCACCCCATAACCTGTCTCTTTCTACTGGATGGTCTTTCAACATAACTTTGTATAGCAGCTCTGGATAGTACCTTAATTATATCCTTAAATAGTTGGTCCAGTATTACATGGTGATCCGGGTTACGACAGGGTGAATCACAGCAATGACGTAGTTCTATAGGGAAATCAACATCACGGAGTCCAGAGTGACATATGTCATGATATTTATTAATCTGTTCTGGCTGCCTATTCCCCCATACAATACGTTTCTTACTATCATCATTTTTTACATAAGATGTAACTTTTTTATTTAATTTATAAAAATTACACTCTATTAAAAGTGGGAAATGGTCAGACCAATATACGTCATATTGCACCTTTATATTACAAATAGTTGGTAATGCTGACTGTGTGACAACGCAGTGGTCTAACCACCTCACAGTCCCATGCGCCTCACTACGAAAGGTAAACGTGTTGGACTGCAGTCCTAATATATCTATGTCTGCACAACAGTACTGATGATCCCTACAAAAGTGTTCTAGCTCCTTATAAAATAATTCATTAGGATGAGCGTTAAAATCCCCTAATAAATAAAATGCCTCGACGCCACTATTCTTTTCTATTTCTATGATCGATTGAATCTCACTAAGACATTCAGTAAACAACGGAATATTGTCATTACAGTTAGTAGGCATATATATACTAAATATTAGTGTAGATCTATGACTCACAGTTACTTTTATTGCCGCAATCCGAACATTATTACACTTAATCACTGACACTGACTGAAACGCAAATTTTTTCCACAATATGGCGACACCACCATACGGCCTCCCAGTTAGTATGCCTGCAGAGGTATCCACTGCAGACGTACCCGTAGCACAGAAGCTGTCGTCGATTGTGTTGAGCACGTCCAACTCATGTGGCAACAGCCACGTTTCTTGCAACGCCACTATATCAGCAGTCTTGCATAACGTTCTAACACCTTCCATCGACCTTTTAATGGATTTACAATTATAACTTATTATTTTACAATTATTGAAGCTATCCATTGAGTGGCTTATTCGTATTTGCCTCACTGCCTCTAAAGTTAATAAACCGCCTAAACGATATTCCTGGCGGCCATAGCTTATCATCCAAAAATAAGTCAATCTTATACTTCACAACAAATATTTTGTAGGCGTTATAGTCTCTTTCCTTTCTCATTTTTATTTTGACTAAATACAGTGTTTCACCCGTCCTTTGGTAAACGTAGTCTATAATATCTTTTTCAGATACATCTTTGTGTACATTAGAAATAAGCAAAGGGACTTTGGTTTCCGCTGCCTTAAATTTGGTACATTCAACCGATTGTATATCTGCATTTCCTCTCTGAGCAATGAGTCTACTTTTCAAATTCCTTTTGTTTCTCACCAAAGTCCACTCTTCATCCCTGTTACATTTATTGCTATCTTTAGTTACCTGCGCAAATGATTTATTTACGCATACCGGTGGCGGCTGTTGGGTCGACACTAACACACAGTCGTCGCTTTTGAACGATTGTTTACTAGTTAAACTAATACTCAGCTGATCGTTATTGTATGATTCATTCAAAGCATGACACGCCTGTTTCGGTGCACGTGCATCCTCACTATTATCAAGCGCCAGCTCGTATACCTCACTCACACTTACATTATTAACATACGCAGACTGAGATGGCAATATTGTTTCCAATAGTTCTGTGTTATTGTTCGTATTTTTGTAAGTACAGCTGGTTACAGATTCTGATACCAAAACCGATTCCCGTTCTTTACTAGAGACTATAGATTGACCCGTTGATGACCCGTTAGCAAACATTGAGAGCGCCATCGGTCCGCTATCAATCTTCGTCGTTTTTTTTTGCATGTACCCACCGCGCTTCAAATTAATAATACATACTTATAATAAATATACTTATAATACATAAGAGACACCCAGGTCTCTTATGTATTATAAGTATGTATTTACAAAAAAAAAAATATATAAGTATTATATCCATTGTCTAGTACCCATAGTACAAGCTCTGCTTAGTTTGGGACTAGATGGTGCTGTGTAAAAATGTCCCAAAAATATTATATTATATTATTATGTGACCATAGTCACAACACAGATTAAAAACCGAAAAATAACGATACATCAAAGACATCTTCAATATGATAATAGATGTTCACTCCGCTGACGTCCAAGTTGACCTGTATCCACTGTCAAACAAGCATTAGCTGATGATTCAATTACTTACGTTAATTGACGTCTGCTTAAGCGGTAGTGAGCAATTTTCCTCTACATGAGTGTTCCAGTACGTCATCCATATAAATTAGATCCGAACCACTTAGTGTTGCGGTGAACTGAATTTATAAAGTCAAAGAAAGGAAAATATGGTATTAACTTACAGGTGAAGTTATTGAAACTGTATTTTTTAAAGTCAAAGTAGTTTACTCAAGATATTGTTCTAGCCAGTTTTTTTTAGTGTAATTTTTAAATTGGACTGCCAAGTCAAAGGTCTCGAGTGCGATATATGTATAAGGCACGCACCTCGCACTTTTCGAGTTTGTGTGAGTATTAATAAATTAAGTACTGCTCGCTTAAGGTGAAGGAAAACATCATGAGGAAACCTGCATGATTTAGAGATTTTTCTCTTCAGTGTGTGAAGTCTACCAACCCGCACTAGGCCAGCGTGGCTAAACCTAATCCCTCTCAATTTGAGAGGAGACCCGTGCCCAGGAATGAGTAGAAAAACCTTGTTAACCGACTTCAATAAAAATGAGGTTCTCAGTTTGACCTGTATGTTTCTCTAATTAACAGGAAATAGTTGTTGTTGTTGTCATGTGTGGTGTCCCGCCGCCGCCGCCGCGGCGTCGCGTCGCGTAGTTCGACGGTGTGAGGTGTGAGCTCGCATGCGGGCGGACGTGTCGCAACACACTGCGGTCGCCTCCGACCTCATTACCCGCTGACATCTGTCTAAACATATTACAACATATTCATAATTATCTCACGCATTAGTAACGTGCATTCATTACGATGTTTTAATTAACGTTCAGGACGCAGGTTGAGCCATGTAATTGTTAGAGGAGAGCAGTGCTATTGATGTAAATGGCGGTAAATCAGACCTTCGCATCACAATGTCTGGGTAATACTGATATCCTGAGGATAGACTGGTTGTCAGCGTTTTTAGGTTTCCGACTACCACTAATGATTGTCATAGGTGTTCGTATGACAACCGAGACCGACGGCTTTATGTACTCTGTGAACCATGGAGGGGTATTGATATGTTAAGAATGGTGACCCATCTACAGACTGACCTCGGTGAGCGCAGCTTAACGTCTCTCGTTTTATAAATGTTTCTAGTATGGATATCATGTTACGATAATGTTTCACAAGTAGACACACGTCGTGGGAAAGCGTGCCTTATCGTAGTGTGTGTTCGCACGACTTGCACCACAAGCCTCTGTTATCACGCCGACAGCTCTGAATCAATACAGCGGGTAAACTACCAATGTGGCTAATACCACCGAGCGTGCTCTTGACACGGATTAATGTACCTCGTTCTTGTTCAACTATAAAAAGTACAAGTTGTTGAGTTTATTTTAATCCCTGACGAAAAATTTGTCATGAGCAAGTTCTTGAAATGCCTGGATCCAATGGGGGTCTGTTTTTTATACCTCTAAGGTAGCAAACAAGCATACAGCCCATATGGTAAGCCGTTACCGTAGCCTATAGACGCTTGCAACACCAGGGGTATCACTTGCGCGTTGCCGACCCTGTAAGACGAAAGAGGAATAGTTGTGTTGGCAGTATAAGGGTCAAAGTCCCCCACTGCCAACACAACGTTTCCTCGTGGAGCACTGGCAACCTTGCTCAGCGTAAGAAACACAATACAGCTCAAAGCAGTGTTATTTCACTTCGATTTTCTGCAAGGCGGAGCTACTTCCCCAGTCGGACAGCTCCAATGTAAGTAGAATGACTCCCACTGTGCCCTACCTCTCTTATTTCGCTTTCGTAGGGATTTTCAAATGTAAAAATGGTAATTGTTGGGATAACAAGTTCTGCATTAGTTAGTATTCATGAGATTCTGAGATGCGCCAAAGTTTTTCAATAACAGTCGTATCAGAGAGTGATAGAACTAGATGGCAGCTGCTTATAGTCTTTAGCACGTTGAAAAGTGCTGAAAAAGTTTTCAGCATAAAAGTTGCTATTGGAGAACTCTGCATCACTTAAAATCTTGAGATTTTAACATGAGTTTCTGGGAGAAGTGTTTCTGATTTATTTCCTCCTATCTAAGACAAACGGTGCGGTGTTTTCTTAGATAATATTAGTTCAAAGTTACTCTAAAATATAAACTGCTACTGTTTATATTTCCGTTTCCACTTCAATAGAAAAAAGGTATCTCTCTAAACCACGACGAAATGGGTAATATATGCGCAAACACTCTCACTACATTTCCTACTATGTCTCCGTTGACAGAAGGCTTAAAATCCCATTTGCAAGGTCCTCAAAAACTCCTCTGCAGACGTAACACATTCCTAATCGATTTTCGAAAGGTGCCCGTGGGTCTAGAACGTGGCACGGCATTCTGAGCCGAAATGCTCACGTTATAAAGAAGATATTCGTGTGTACACTGTACATGTTTTCAAATATTCAGGAACTTGACCGTGAATTTGTGAACGCAGAAACGAGCATAGAATAGATACATTACAGAAGTTCCACTTGGAAGCTTTTTTTTACTGCTTGAGAATACTCAGTAGGGAGTGAAACGAAACGTAACGGAAACACGTATTTCTTCTATTTTACTTGCATCGAAAAATAACTACTAACGTTTTCCTATAAGAAACAGTCGATAAAATAAAACATTTTTTTTTGCAATTTCGGGGAATGAATTTTTTGTGTATATTCCGCGAAGGACTAGGCAGAGGCGTACTAATGTACACCAGTTCTCTGAGTCTAGTTATTATAAGGAAAAATTAGACCGCGGGCAGGATTCGAACCTGCGTCTTCTGGTTAGGTACACCAGACGCTATGACCACTAAGCCACCGCGAGTCTCACCAGTGGCAGGTCTTATAATATGTGGTTACGGGTGTGTTCCTCAACGTCTGCCCTCGTTACAATGATATCAATAACAATAGTTTGTGACGCATGTAGCGCGTACATCGTGTCCTTCATATTATACACTCGCACGATATCATCAGCCGTGTGCACTTCTTTGTTTACACTGACACATCGTACAGCTTTGATGTTCTTATTAAATAGTTGAGTATAGACTAGACCATTAAGGTAGGAACAGACTTGTAACACACCACGCTACGTGACGCAAATGTAACGTGCTCATTCGCCAGATTATATATTGTGTTCCTAGATTTCAACAATCGGCCAATAAACACTTAGAGGGGTGTCATCGGGTGTTATAAATGTGCCTACTCTTTTACATTGTAATATAACGTTTTTACGAATAGTACAATACAGGAAAATGCTCAGTTTTCTAAAAACATTTCCAACTAATGTAACTTTCTTGCGAATGGTCGACGCTGTGTTCAACGTAATGTTCACGGCGTGTGAACATAATACCTGTAATATTTCTTTAAAAAATATCAATTACTCCCCACCGTCCCTCGCGCTCGTGCATTTGCTCCCAAAACGCTCGTTGATTATTAAATTAAAGTTGTAACAAAATATCGAACATCATGTTCGTGTGGTTCAAGTAAATTTAAAAGTAGCGAATGCTCGATGTTCTATTACAAGTAAAGCTCTAGTCTGTGACGTAGTGGGAACTATTTAGTGGAGATAAATTTCACTCGGAACACAAAATATACAAATTTATTGACACTAGGGTTACAATTTAAAATACGTTAAGGCAAGAGTAGGGTGAGTTAAGCTCAGGGTGGGTTCGGCGAAGGTTTCGAGGCGAGGTCCGACCGGTAGAGGGCGGCACTTAGCTTCGGGCAGCTGCAGCGGGAAGAAAGAGGCCCGCGCGTCGTCTGCAAATGTATTTATGGCGACGCGCGGGGTGAGGCTTGAGGCGCGGAGAGGGGCGGGGAGTGGCGATGTCACAAGTCTATACCCACCTTAAGATGGTAATGATTACTGTGGCCATGAATCCTTAGAGTTGATCGACCAGTCAACCAGACCGCGACAGAACGCGGATATGTTATATATAATTTGAAGCAAAAAAAAACTGATCCTTCAATATAGTGATTTTAAGCGCGACTGCTAAGTTCGGGTCTAGGATCGATTCACTAAAAACTATTTTTACGGATGTTATCGCGTATATTGAGAATAGCTTTTGCTAGCTTCCTTCTCAAAGCTCTTATCCATGTCTGCATTAAAGGACCATGCGTCATTTTGGGCCCTTTTTCAACAATGTTCAACAGTGATGAGTTATATGTCATACGAAAGCTCTTGAAGTGTACTTTATTTCATTCTATTACCAACTCAGTTGCCATAGAATGAAATAAAGTACACTTCAGGAACAGGGCCCAGTGTTTATACAAGAGTGCCCATGCTCCTTTCAACAAAATAGGTTCAACGGTTAAGGCATGAAAGCGTACCAGACAGAGTTACAATTAGCATCCTTTAAAGCGTACATAGTACATACTGTACCTATAGATATTGTTCCTATGTCCTTAAGGCTGAATTACCAGGGATGATCACAAATATTTTAAAGACTGAGTTGTCGTCGATTAAGAACGATATGTTGGATTTTCGTCATTCTGTTGACACCATGAGCACAATGCATGATGAAATGAAGAAAATGGTCGAAACACTAGTCAAGGACAACGCCTCACTATCAAAAAAGTTTCTTGCTATCAATAGTACTGTAACAGAGTTATCCGAACGCCTCAACAATCTGGAACACCATCTTAGAGAAAATAACTTGGAAATACAGGGTGTTCCTGAGTTTCAGAGCGAAAACTTACCTATCCTTCTGCAGCAATGTTCTAAAGTGGTTGGTCATTAGCTGCAGGAGGATGACATTATTAAGTGTACCAGGGTTGCTAAACAAAATAAGGAAAGCTTCCCCGTGCTATATTTGTCAAATTTAAAAATGTGAGGATTCGTGATGAATTTTACTCTGCTGTATACAGATACAATAAATCCAACCCCGATGAAAAACTGAACACCACATTGCTGGGCATTGCGGGGGGTAAGAAGCCGGTATTTGTATCAGAGCATTTGTCTCCAGGCAACAAGTCGTTACATGCTGCTGCTCGTAAAAAGGCTAAAGAGTTGGGATATAGATTTGTATGGGTTAAAAATGGTCATATATATGTAAGAAAAACAGTAGACTCTAAATTTATTCTAATTAAAAATAACTCAAGTCTTGATCTCATATGTTAACATTATTTCCACTGTCTTTATTTTTCTGTTTTGTATTGTAGCTGATTGGAAAAATTAATAACAAAATGTATCTCTCAATATACTATCAAAACATAAGAGGTATGAAAAGTAAAACTATTGATATTTATAACAATGTACTATGCAATAACTACGATATAATTTGTTTATGTGAGACCTGGCTTGATGATAATATATTGTCTTCTGAAATTTTCGATGACAGATACTGTGTAGTGCGCAGAGATCGAGATTCTGTATTCCGTTCCCGTTATGGAAAGTGTCACGGTGGAGGTGTACTTATTGCCTACTCGAAGAAACTTCACATTTCAATTAAACAAGACTGGAAATCTGAGATTTTGGAAGATTTATGGGTTGAAATTGTAGTGAACCGGTCGCTTACTATAAATTTCTGTGTTGTCTACCTTCCAGAATATCTTCCAGTGAATGTAGTCTGTGATTTTTTCAACAAATGCAGTGACAAAATCACTAGTTCATCAAATCACATGACTTGTATTCTGGGCGATATCAATCTGGGCGACATAAAGTGGTCAGCAGAGACGGGCTGTCCTCTAAATCACAACTGTGAAAAATCTAAATCACTGTTTAACTTATTCCAGTCAACCACTGTGAGTCAGCTCAATCACATAACGAACCAAAATGGTAGAATATTAGATTTGGTTATTACTAATTGTCCAGACCTGTTCACATTAACACCTTCTATGCCTATAAGTCGCCTTGACATGCATCACCCTCCATTTGAACTCATACTCAATAACAAAGCCGCATCTTTCATATTACACAGATATATCGAAAGGCTATGTTTCCGTAAAACTGACTATGACAGTTGTAAAAGAGATATATCACAAATAAATTGGACGGAACATGCGTTGACTATGAGTTGCGAAGACTTTACGCAATTCTTTTACAATAATATATATTTGATCATAGAAAAGCATACTCCAAAATGTAGAGTCGGAAGTAATAAATATCCGGTATGGTTTTCAAAAAGTTTAATTAGATTACTCTCATCTAAATCCAAGGCTCATTCTAAATATAAACGTTTTGGTAATCCCAGAGACTACGATACCTTCTCTCTACTAAGAGCAAGGGCCAAAATTGTCACAAATCACTGCTTTAAAGAACTACTGAAAAAGTTACAAAACATTGATCTCTCAAAGAATGGAGGCTTTGATGGTATACCACCAATCTTTATCCGGTTATGTGTTACTACCCTGGTGACTCCCTTGCTCATTATATTTAATAAATCCCTACATGAAGGTACATTTCCAAGTCTATGGAAGATAGCTAAAGTCACACCTATCTATAAATCTGGTGATAGGATTGACGTCACCAACTACAGACCGATTTGTATACTAAACTTGTTTGCTAAAATATTTGAGGGTTTCGTTTATGAGCACATGTACACTCACCTTAGGCACATATTGGATACACAACAGCACGGATTTATCACTGGTAGATCAACGAACTCTAATTTATTGTGCTACACAACATATTTATGTGATTCATTTAATTGCAAACGTCAGGTAGACTCCATATACACGGACTTTTCGAAAGCATTCGATCGGGTTGATCATATTATATTACTTAAAAAGATGTATCATGTCGGGATTCACGGGACTCTTTATAGATGGCTCTCGTCTTATCTGTTAAATCGTACTCAACTAGTTGCACTAAGCGGGTATGATTCTATACCATTTGTAGCAACATCCGGAGTGCCCCAAGGTTCGAATCTAGGCCCGCTGTTGTTTTTAGTATTTGTAAATGATTTGCTGAGAAAAATTAATAGCGAATGCCTAGCTTATGCTGATGATATCAAAATTTTCAGGAGTATCTCAAATAATAATGACTGTGAGGCTATTCAGTCAGATATTAAAACAATCGTAGAATGGTGTGATGAGAACTCAATGTCACTAAACTCCAAAAAATTTCAGGTAATAACATTTTCCAAAAATATTAAATACATAATTAATTATGACTATAATATCAGGGGAGTGGTAGTAGATAGGGTAAAAGTGGTACGTGACCTGGGTGTGATGTTTGATTCGGTCTTGTCATTTAGGCCACACTATGATCACATTTGTAACAAGGCTAACCGTTTATTGTCTTTCATACTACGACATACCAAACCATTTAAACACCCGCAAACTTTGTTAGTACTGTACTACTCCCTGGTAAGATCTATATTGGAGTACTGCTCGTCTGTGTGGTCTCCAATATATAATACTCACATAGATCGCATAGAATCTATACAGAGACGATTTGTTAGAGTTTTAAGCGCGAAATTTGGCCTCAGACGTAAACTACCCGATTACAATCAGCGACTCACCCACTTTCACATGAAGAGTCTTGAGAGAAGGAGATGGGTTGGTGATTTGAGTTTATTGCATAAAATTGCTAATGGAACCTTTGACGTTCAATTACTAGGCCAGATAAACTTTAAGATACCAACTCGATCTGTGCGCACTCCACAATTATTCAGTATTCCCGCTAGCAATAATAATGTTTCTGAAAACAATCCGTTGTCCAGAATGTGCAGTCAATATAACGCAATATGTTCTAAGGTAGACTTGTTTTTTAACAGTTTTAACGAATTTAGAAATTCTTTGTTTAAATTGTAATTCAACACTATCGTTTAGTAACTTCTCCATATTAAATAAATGTAACCTTAACTTTCACTATTGTCCCTATTGAAGCATATTAGATATTGAGCGCTGTGTACAGTAATAATTGGACTTCAGATTTATGTATAGTATATTGTCATAGCTGTGCTGAATTGTATTAGTCTGTAGTCTGTCACTGTACTTGTTAAAATAAAATAAAATAAAAAAAATAAAATGTATTTGATCGCCACGACTTTCAGTAAGGAAGTTTTCTGACGCGCTATCAATTAGTAAGATGACTTGCTACTCTTGCGAGCACCGCGGAGTATCAACGAAAAGTTCGCAGTGCTTTCATGTTTCCAATTGAGCGCACACGCCGCGCGCCCAGGCGAGGCGCCGGGGATTACACGCCGTCATTACTTAAGTACTTGTGTATTGTGACGTCACTCGTCGGCACCCTGCTGCAGCTGAATACGAAGGGAGTTGACTGGGAGACTGTGTCTTAGGAGTGGCAAGAGCTAATGTTACCAGAAAAGGGTTTTTTTTTGTTGTAATTTCATGCATACAGATGTTGACTGATTGTTATTTGGTAATGGCATCGCGAAGAGTGTGGCAGAAGTAGTGATAGCCTTGTGGTATGACCATCGGACTGCCAAGTCGAAGGTCTCGAGTTCGATTCCAAAGCACGCACCTCTGACTTTTCGAAATCATGTGCGTATTAATAATTAATTATCACAAAACATCGTGAAGAAACCTGCATGCCTTAGAGATTTTCTCGTCGGCGTGTGAAGTCTGCTAACCCACACTAGGCCAGCGTGGTGGACTATAGCTTTAGCCCTCTCATTCTATGAGAGGAGACCCGTGCCCAGCAGTGGGACAGTATGGGTTGATGATGATGATGAATAGCATCGCGAAGTAACAGATATCAAACTGCATTGTTCTCATGAACTATTCAGATTGTAAACCAAGATGAATACTGTAAATAAATGTAAAGAGTGTCTATGGAGTTTCTTGCCGGTTCTTCTCCATAAGACCCACTTTTTGGAACCGTGGAACTGGTTTTGACTTTTCAAAAGTGCCGTAATGGTCTAATTGAAATAAAATGTTTGACTGACTTTACCGTATATTTTATGTGCAGATAGGTTTCTGCAAGGTTAAGCCGCGGTCACTGTCAGTCTGTGAATGGCTGACCACTCTTAATATATCGAGATCGAATCGAAATCTTCGAGAGATAGTGGGAGTAATTCCACTCAAATTGGAGCAATTGCCCGACTGGGGAAGTACCACCGCCTTACTGTAAATCGAAGTGAAATAACACTGCTTTGAGCTGTATTGTGTTCCTTACGGTGAGCAAGTTTGCCGGTGCTCCGCGTCCTCCGGAAACGTTGTGTTGGCAGTGGGGGACCTTTGAATTATACTGCCAACCCAACTATTCTTCTTTCGTTTTACAGAGTAGGCAACGCGCAAGTGATAGTTGGTGTTGAAAGCACACTAGTAGTAAAAAAATAAAAAAAAAGTATAGAGACCCTTCGTTTATTATCCTTTGCGAAACATGTTAAATTGCTGACATTACAACATTCGGTGTCCAGCTGTAGAATAAGACGACGCTATTGAAGGTAATAGTAATGTTACCAAAACGAACAAACGCTTATGTATAGCGTATCAGCTGACTCGGTCAAGGTCACGCCTCCCCCCACCGCCGCCCCTCGACGAGCGCGATCCACGCGCCGCGGGGACGAACCAAAGTTGATACGGGGTGCGGCCACACTCACAGAGGTTGAAAAGATTTTTTTAGAATACATGGCCTTACCTAGTGAGTTTTTGAGTCTGCATAATCCACAATGCAACGGCAAGAGATCGCTCTTCAATTGTTTCTATTTGACTGTGAAATGACGTTTTAGGTATTTATTCATGCTTGAGCAACGATATTGTGATTTAAAAGAAACAGGTGTATGTAGTGTGCATTTATCATGAATTACATTTCCATTTATCTTTGTCTAAAGGATCGACACCTTGGAAATCGAATGACACGGAACTAAACTATAGGTACACCGTGTTTTTTTTTCGTCTTACAGCTTAAAGGATTTACTTCTACTCATCATGATCAACAATTTCTTGTATGGGATCAACCATGAAGTGCAAAAAAAAGCTACATCCTACATTTTGTCGAGACCTGAACTTTTTTCTAAGAAGCAGCTCTCTTTTTTTTCAAGATTTCAGACTGAGTCCCATATCTAGTAAAAATAATATTGAAATAATGGTTTCCTTTCGGTCAGGCATACCCTGCCACCTCTTCAGCTGGTAGACGATTTACGAAACGTTAACCCTGTATAATGCGAACTTTTGTAAGAATTCGCCAAAATAACGCTGACAACCAGTCTATCCTCAGGATTGCTCAGATTTGATATTGCTCAGAAATTGGGTTGCGGAGGTCTGACATCATTCGCTTCGTATAAAATACTGATATTCAGCAGCGTTTGGTTAGACTGTAGGTCGACCCATAGAGCGGCCGGTGGCCCGTGTTGCTCTATGAGGTCGACCCCAACATAGTTGGAAAAGGCTCGAGAATGATTATTATTTCTAAAGACTGCATTGACAAAAGCCATTGAGCTCTACTTGGTAAAACAATAAATACAATGTATATTTTCATCGTAAAGCCGCCATTGAAAACTATTGTAATACGCTTATTATAATAATAAAGAACGACAATTTACTAAAGCGTGCTTGAGAATTTCATGCATTCAAAGACGTTGTCAACAGTTTTAAAAAACAATGAGACTTTTCAATAAAAATCAATGTATTTGATAATAGATACTTTAACTGTAGAGAGCGACAGTGTCTTTTAACCAGATCTGATAAGTGATGCTGTGGTCTAACCTAACGAACTCATTAGTTCACGATCTCTTTTAAGGTCTAGATATCGAGATGTATAAAAGAAGATAGTTGCCTAGTCCAAGAAGGATACACGCTCGAATTAGTGCCTTATTTTAGGAAGCTCAATCTGGATATCTGCAAGTCACGTGAAGAGCTCTTAACCGTCATTTGTTTAATGATGACGTTGCCGTCGCCAAGGTCAGAAGAAATAAAGTGTTGAGCTGTTTATGGCGTGAGGTTTTACTGCGGCAAAGTCATTGGACCGATTTAGAGTAATGAGATCTTAATCGATTTGTCTCGGTGACGCGCCACTCAATAACGAGTGTGCGCCTCATCTTATTTGGTCACTTTAGTGTCTCGTTTTTTTTGTAGGAATTAATCTGTCTTGACCCAAGTCTGTTGTTGTTATCTGGTAACTCTAATCACAATAGGTTTGCGGTGACGTGCAGTCTCATCCCTTGTATCTTTCTTTTTCTCCATGTATTTGGTTTTTTATTGTACATATCTTTTTTTTTCTTAAAAAAAAGTGTGTCTCAGCTAAGCGTTGTATAAACCGTTAAATGCCTGTCAATTGCGGCAAATGCCTACCTCTGTGAGCTTGGCACCCAACATTTGAAATTAGTTTTTTTTTATTCCTGTTGGTAAGTAGTTGATTGTAGTAACACATTTAGTAGGTCTAAATAAAAGTGTGTCAGGTGGTAACCCTAGTTGTCATCGGCTTTGAGTCTAACTGAAAGCTGTCGATTATTAATATTGTATACAAACGCAATGTCGTTAGTTTAAATGATAATGAATATTATCAAACGTAGGCCGCCATTCTCACGACGTTGGTATTCATACATTCGTAACCTTTCGTTTCAACTTCATTTCAATCAGAGGAACATCGCAACTTATTCTTGAACTTTTACTGACCACGATAGAGATTCCCTGGATTGAAAAAGTATGAATTATCCCGCTGTCGCTTATGAAAGTGGAACCGCACCCCAAGAGGGGGAAGTTATGCGACAAAGTGTGCTTATTGTATTAGCACCCCCCTCCCCCAGCGACAAGCGCAACCACTCAACAGATAGCTCACAGAAAGTCCGCCACATAAGTTTTGAACACACACACAGATTTAAACTTTGTCCTGTTTTCTAAACAAAAGTAAGTCGACAGCACCGCTCACCAGTCTACAACTTACAATAAACCATGGTCACTTCATCCTTTTCGTTCTAAGGTGACACTAAGTGACTTTTTTTTTTCTTGAGGTGGCAAACAAGCATACAGCCCACCTGATGGTAAGCGGTTACCGTCGCCTATAGACGCTTGTAACACCAGGGGTATCACTTGCGCGTTGACGACCCTGTAAAACGAAAAAGGAATAGTTGGGTTGGTGGTATAAGGGTCAAACTCTCCCCACTGCCAACACAACGTTTCCTCGTGAAGCACTGGCAACCTTGCTCACCGTTAGGAACATAACACAGTTCAAAGCAGTGTTATTTCTTTTTGATTTTCTGCAAGGCGGAGGTACTTCCCCAGTCGGGCAGCTCCAATTTGAGTGGAATTACTCCCACTATCTCTACCTCTCTTAAATAGTCCAGTGATCGTAAGCGCGACGGCTACGCTTGAGGTCCTGATTTCGAGTTCGAGAAGTTATTCTCAATAACGAACGTTAGTATTAGTGAAGGTCGTTGCTGAAATCCAACGCTGTCGGTGTTGTAACTGCCTCTCCGCACCAACATGCTGAGCTTTGATCTTTATTCGTTCACACGATGCACATCCCTCTATTTTATTTATACTTATGGCATACAAACTAATTATAATCGTATTTATTCTTATTATTGTTTGTTTACTTTTATTTTTTATGTAGGCACTTGGTTTCCAACTTAGCATCTAAATTGACATATTGGCCTTTAGTCCACTAATAATTGTCGTGCGTCGTATTGGGTGAAAATGTATTTTTTTCTTCTTTCTTTGTTTCTACTCGTCTGTTTAACTCTTAGCATCACTCATTACATTGGTAAGAATTACTTAACACAATTTGTAACTTCTGCTTCGTTTCTTGCTTAGTGTCAGAGGGTAGAAATGAGGGTAGTATTACAAGATGGCCAGCGAATTGACTCATTCATCAATTAACCAAGATGGCGGCGGATGAATGAATGTTTCTATTTAATCATAAAACTGGAGATGTGTTTACTTGGTGCCGACCAAGTTCAATCAACACTAGCATCTTGTGAGTTGCCTCCTTTACGTGAAAGAACAAAACAGTCGTAATATGTTTTGGTTACACTTATACCAATAGAGAGATATTCATAATATACTCATACAGCATCTACTTCTTTTGAAAAGAAAAAGCAATACTACAATACTATTATTGCTATATTTTCCGAGGCCTTGGAGGCAATTAGCTAGGGACCAAATCGATTTTTGCACTGCAGTATCTGTAACTTTCCAGTTTAATTTCTCTTGGTTGCCACCCAGAATATAACTATATGATAGGCTGCGGTTGGTGGCCTGTGTGTTTGTGTGTCACCTTATTGCAAATATAACAATATCATAACACCTTTTAATATTGCGTAGTGGACGAGCACAGTACGGGGTGATCGGTTGCTGGTAGTAAATAATGCGCCGGCGTCGGCTGGCAGTGCGCCAGCGCAGCGTCGGTGTCGGCGCGGGGTCTGTGAACGATGCACTATGTGACGCGACGCCACGCGAACACACTCTGACACTCTTGTGTCATGATACACCTTGACAGTGAGCGTGAGCATCTTCTATATACACACACACACACACAGTCACACACACACATTAGCAGATTATAATAAACTGGGTGTTGCCGCAATTTCACCTGCATTCCAAAGTAATTATTGTGATAAGAGGTAGCCTATATCCTTCTTCCAGGTTTAATCTATGTAGGTACCAAATTTCATCAAATTCGGTACGAGTGTTTAGGCGTGAAAGCGTAACAGGCAGACAGACAACGTGACTTTGGAATTTATAATATTAGTCCCTGAATTAGGGAGGGATTAGGGATTTCACCCACCCTGAGTTATTCCCATTTGTTCGGCTTTAACGTTCTTCAAGAGTTGGGCTATTAAATGCAAAAGAATGTTCAAATGACGGGTAGTTTCAGATTAGCGCGTTCAAACAAACAACTAAAATACTCTTCAGTTTTATTATATTAGTATTTGATACTTTATAATCGAACCTAGGACCTCTAGCGTAGCTATCGCGTTTACAACCACTATGCTAACGAGGCAGTCGACTGAGCAGGAAAGAAAACCTATCAAATATAAAAAACATTACCTAAACTTATAATTATGCAATACAAGTTATTTACTTTTTTTTTACCAACTTAAAAAAAAAGTAGGTTCTCGGTTTGACCTGTATGTATGTTTGTCCGCGATTATCTCGCGTTTCCCTGTGCCGATTTTGATGCGGTTCTCAGAAAAATATTTGTTATATTCTGGAGAAGGTTTTGGTATACAAAAAATGGATAACCCGTGACGTCATCCGCGTAGATCCGACCGATTTTTTTTCACACAATGCTTGAAGGTTTTTTTTTCCTAAAAAGTTATTCCTTCCTATGCCAATTCGATAAAACGCGCATATACGCTGTAACATAAGGAAGGAAGTGACCTGTCATCAATCGGGACAAATCGCAAGGTTTTTCTTTGCATTAATACATTATCATTATTTTCTAAGTAACTTGACACAGGATCATGGAATCCAGGACCTCCTGCTATGCCGCGGTTACTATACAGTGAAGGCAATTGAATTCGACATCGCTTAAAATCAACTTATTACAATGTATGTACAGACTTCAGCAGGTCAAGCTATCCAAAACTGTCAAATTTTCCCAATTGAATATGAACCTTATCGTTTTGTATTAAAGTTGAAAATCAATCAAAGAAAATTGACAGATTGTGGTAGCTTGATGTGCTGGCTGTAAGTACTTAGTTAGCAAATCTAAAGCAGACATTGTTTTAAGTAACTCTAAGCCATTATTTCATATAATTGTAAGTCAATGATTTATTATGAATATTACGCCACAAAGACCATAGAAGTCATTTCTTTTCTATTATTTTAAATACTTTCTTATTTATACTCATGTTTGCACAAATACGATGTCTTGTAAAAATTAAATACAAAGATCCACTTAACTTTTGTAATAAGAGGCTTGCAACCCTAGCGAGTCCTGTTTACACGTCGCACACAGCCGTATTGTATTTGACAGTGACACACACACACACACACACACTTAAGTATTGAGGACAGACGGGAATTAACACTGTTAAGAAGACCAACACCAAACTTATTTGGAGCTGGTAATATTTGTGCAACAACCATCATAACATGATCTCTGACGACGCTACAAATGTATTGACAGTTGAGGTCTAGCATACTTGACTGGTCTAAGTCGCTAAAGAACCAATATAATTTAATCTATACGTACACAGAATTGTGCGGATTACCATTATCCAGTGTAATATGACCCCTAATGTATATAGAACTGTGTAGTTAGAACATTTCTTTTATTATTGGTCGTAAAATCCAGTATAACATGAACTCTTAACTGTCATTTACTGAATATGTATCAGAGGTCGCTGTATACTGGTCATTGTTGAATCCGTTTCAGGCTCGGGAAGATTAAAACAGTTGAGAGAATAATATTGACCTTTACAAGATAGATATAAGAAATTCCGGGAAATTTCGAGGTGAAGATAAGTTTGAGTTATATTCTGGGGAATAGGTACCTAAATACAAGAATATAAATTATATTTTTACATCATAGACGCGTGTTTAATTCGGAGAAATGGTAGGCGCTGTCCGAGGGGGTGATTCCCACCCTCCAAACGTAAAGTACGTACGTCAAATTGACAAACGTAAAAGTAGAATATTCACGAATATTTATTGTCAGTAAAAAGTAGTTTTATTTCAATGTATAATATTCGCGTAAATGTCAGAAATCAAAATATTTACCTCCTGATTAATGTTATTATGTACAAAAATCACCCGTATTGCGATTACATACGAGCGGTCCAAATGGCACACTACAGCTAAGCACCTATACAGGGTGTAACAGGGGGGGGGATTGTGTAAGCAGGTCTAGTAGTTAAGCTACTGTAACTTAACTACTAGACCTGCTTACACCCCCTTACAAAATGGAATTCGGAATTCACTGTAACAGTGACGACTTTTATACTGAATTCTGGTTTTCTCAAATTTCACAAAAATCTCAATAACTTTGTAACCATTGAATATCGCGGAATATACATGGGGGTCATATCGGTAGGTGTTGAAGTCCCTCATCTTGTGACTTACGATGATCCACCCGCCCTGTTACACCCTGTATATGTCGCCGTCTGTACTTCGCAGTAGTTAGCCTTTTCTACCAAGGATCGTCTACTGCATGGTGTTGCCAATACAAACATGTTGTTAGACTGGAACGAGCTAGCGATTAACCACACTCGATGTACGAGGTCAGTCTGCGGTTGCCTCGGCCAGGATGCGGATGGGTCTGCGTCGCTCCCGTTTGTCATACGATATCATTTCAGTTTTGATTTCAGTTTGTCAGGCACGCACTACTCAGTACTCACTGACTATTCGAAATCATAATGTGTATTAATACATATTATTATAATTAATTATCACTCGCTTAAACAGTGAAGGAAAACATCGTGAGAAAACCTGCATACCTTAGAGATTTTTCTCGACGGTTTGTGAAGTCTGCCAACCCGCACTAGGCCAGCGTGGTGGACTATAGCCTAATCCCAGTGCGAGAGTAAGTGGGTTGACGATGTGCTAACGTTATTGTGTCCGGTTTGAAGGGCAATGTAGCCAGTGACATTACTGGACATATGAGACCTAACAACTGAGGTGTCAAGATGACAACGCGAGTGATACCACTGGTGTTGTTGTCGTATATAGGCTGCGGTTGCCGCTTACCATCAGGCATGACGTATGCTTGTTGGTCATCATCATAATATTACAACAAAAAAAGTTATAATACTTGCGTTTCAAATGAAAACCTATAATGTTGTGAAACGTGAAACTTATTAAACCGATCAGATTACGTCGAGGGAGCGCGCCCACTACACCGAATTGTGGTCCGCGCGAATCTTCAGCTGTGTGCGAAACAGATGGCGAGCGCAGTGTTGTTCGCCCGTGGCGTGCTGCTTATATTCTTCTTACAATAAACGGAAAGATATTTAATTATACAACTTGATCATTTATTGTAGCGGCCATTATTTAGTTCTCGGTACCATCGATAGTGAAAAATAAAGGCACTGTTTTCGATGATATACGTAGCGTACCGTAAGCTGATTTACCGATGTTAAAAGTTACCGATATAAAGCACTGTATTAACTCACACGCATACAAACGAATATATTTTCTTGTCGAAATAAAATTACTTTTTACAGAGTTTATCGTTTAATATTGATATTATTCGAAAAGGGTAAGCTAGTTGTCAGTAATTATAACAAGACGCCCAAAACCTCAGTGTACCCGTGACTGGACGAAGTGGTGAAGGAAGGATCTGTAAAAAGTATTTTTCTTGCCCACTGTTTCACCTGCATGCCAAAGGGGTTTTTGAGACAAGCCTGTGTCGTTATCCAAGGTCTAATCTATCTCTGTACCAAATTTCATCAAAATCGCAATCGGCAATTAAGGCTTGAAGGCATAACAGGCAGAGTAACTTCCGTATTTATAATTTTATTAGGGAAGTAGGGATTATTCCAAAAACATAGCCTAGCTGCCTGTACTTATAACATGACGCCCACCACCTCAGTCTACCCGTGACAATGGACGTTGTAAAGCGTCCGAAACGTCAGAATATCAATATAATTTCAAAGTCTGATGTTCGCTGCTACTGTCAGAAATCAGTATATTTTCTTATGTTACCCTACCATGACCGGTAATAATGATACAGTATACTGGACGGCGTCCCTAAGAATTAATTCCTCTACATTATACACATAACACAAAATATCAAGGTCGGCATCAATCAGTGTTGACGTCAATATTCTCTCATTTCTTCGTCCTTGTCGTAATGTTTGCGTGAAAATCGGTGATCAAACAACATCGAATGAAAATATACCGTCAAGGTCGTTCCGAGGAGGTTGTATACCTACCTGTGAATTCGTTCAATGATGCTATTATTACTTTCCAGTTTCCTAGCTTATTTGGTGATTAAAAAAAACTGCTTCATTAGTGTATGACACATGTGCGCGCAAATGTGATCTTACGAATGTACTTAGTTGTAATAATTAAATAAATACTTGGGACATTTTACACAGCACCATCTAGTCCCAAACTAAGCAGAGCTTGTACTATGGATACTAGATAATGGATATAATAATTTTATACTTTTTTTGTAAATACATACTTATAATACTTACATAAGAGACACGCAGACAAACATAAACACATGTTCATCACATAAACATTTGTGTCCTGTGGGAATCGAAATAACGAACCCGCGATCAGTATTCCAACACTCGAACCACTAGACCACAGGCGTCATCGATTATTACAAACTCAGTCATTGCGGTATAAATTGTGCCGTCAATTGCTCGAACGTCGAAACTTAACCAAAACCTCATCACCAAAAACTATATCGAGCGCCGAACTCCAGTAACAGGAAAAACATTGATTGAAACATCTTTCCGTCTCACTCACACCCGAACATTGTCCACACAGGCGGCTGAAACAGCATGACGTTAAACAGAATCTTCTAGAAGCATGCTATGAAAATCCAGACGGTGGCGGGCACGCGCGCGCCGGCGCCGGGCGGGGAGCCGCCGCGCTCCACCGCCTACTACTACGCGGACCTCGAGCGGCTCAAGCGGAACAACGCGCCGCCGCACGAGCCGCCCCAGGAGAACTCCCACCAGCTCAGCGAGTATGTGGACACCAACCAGGTCGCCAACGACGGCGCCGTCAGAGAGGTGCCCCCGCTGCGTGACAGGGGGCGCCAGTGGAGCCTGCCCGAGTACAACACCCCAGAGAACTCTAGAAAGATCGAGGAGACGTATTCCACTGCCGGGACGTTTCCCATGCCGGAGCCGAAAGAGAAAGAACCGCTGTTAGCTGAGCTGGAAGTGGTGGGGCGCCTGCCTCTCACTCAGCTGGACTCGGCTTCGGGCGTGAGGAGGAGCCGCAGCTGGTACCTGTGCTGCCCCAACGTGGCGGACGAGGAGATCTCCCGCGAGTCCTCGTGGCGTTACTCCAGCCTGCGGCCCGTCACGGCGCCGCCCGTGCCCGGACACAACGGTGTCACTATGATGGTAGGTTGGTGGTGGTGACGGTTGAGGTGCTGGTTGTCGGGTGCTGGTGAAGGTTACTACTACAGGAATCAGTTAATCCGGACAGTAGGCTAAAGAAGACGTATGGTAACATTACACTCAGACGAACTCCGGTAGCCGAGTCACAACTTACAAGACTTGGAAACGATCTTTTTGTATTATATTTTTGCATTTTCCATGTTAACATTTTAAAATTATTTTAGCAAAGGAAAAAATCGACCGCGGGCAGGATTAGGTACACCAGACGTTATGATCATTAAGCCACCGCGACTCCAACCCGCCAGGTCGAAAGCTTTCACATTTTGAATTTACGTCTTTATGGTAAGTCAAGGTGGCTTAATGGTCATAGCATTTAGTGTACGGTCAACAAAACAGTTAGGTATACAGGCAGCTAATTTGACATAATTATGTGTTTTAATAAATATTGTGTACATGTATCACACAATATATATGTCAAAATGCAGGTATTGTAAGCTGCTACATACCAAATTCTTTGGCGGGTAATTATTTATATCGCAATCTATGTAAAGATGCAGATTTCGTTGGCTATCTGCATACCTAACTCTTTTGTTGACTGTACTTGACCAGAAGACTGTTCAGTCCAGCCTGCGGTCGAATATTTCCTTCACTAATATAACTTGGAAACGTGTTCGTTGATAACACCATGATGTAATACTATGTTGTGTGTCCTTGCAGGTGGCCCCCCACAGTTCAGGGCGCGAGGACGCGGCGTCGCTGCGCGCGGAGCGGGACGCACTGGCGCGAGCACTGGCGGGCGAGCGGCAGCGTGCGGCCACGGCGGCGCGGGCGCACGACGCGCGGCTGGCCGAGCTGCACGGCGTCATCGCCGAGCTGGTGCGGCGCCGCGCGCACGACAAACACGCGCGCGCCATACCCGAGGAGGACGTCTCCGGTACGACGGCGACAACACTATCTGTTTACCTTGATTACGTTTGTCTTCGATGATGTACTGTATTTATAGGCCGGACAAATGCATAATCATACGTCTAGTGTAATAGGAGAGAAGGGAACTATAGACGCCAGCAGGTCAAGCTATCCAAAACTCAAATTTCCCCAATCGACTATGAACCTTATTACTTTAAGTTAAAGTTGAAAATCAATCAAAGAAATTTGACAGATTGTGGTAGCTTGATGTGCTGGCCACTGTACTTACAAGTAAGCGGCTATGGCGTCTTCTTGTTTTGTTTAGTTAGTCGGCGAGGTGCGCCTATTTGCCCCGTTCGTGGGACGTCCCTGGGGTGTTGGAACTTGTTGACTTGAACACATGGAACTACAGTGGCAGTATTATAACACTATGAGAGTTGGTCCGCGCCGGCGCCGGCGACCAGCACGTGGCCGTTCGATAAGCTTTGAGTTCGTACACTGATTGTAAGTTTGACAGGATACGGAAGCTAGGGTTGTGTTTTGACGGAAATAGGGAAGGGTTTAAGAAGAAGTGAAGTGAAGTGATTATGCATTTATGACTAAATTAGATAGTTTAACACTATCTATACTTGTCTTGTAGGTACACTTTTCATGTAGTGGAAGTCGTTGGATGCAGGCGGCTTATAACCGGTCCTTGTGGAAGTCTATGGAGGAGGCCTTTGTTCAGCAGTGGACCTCCTGTGGCTGATATGATGATGACAATTTTCATTTGTTATTTAGAAAAGGAAAAATTCGACCGCGGGCGGGATTCGAACCTGCGTCTTCTGGTTATCTTAGGTACACCAGACGCTATTACCACTAAGCCACTGCGACTCCTAACCGCCAGGTCGAAAATTGCCTTCACATTCTGAATTTACGTCTTTATGGTGACGTCAGTAACACCTATTGAAAAGCAAGTTTTTGCTCCTCAACCGACATGACTTTACAGTGCGGGTCACAATATACGATACTTAATTGATTTGTTTTTCTATCGTGTAGCCGCGGTCAGTCAGTGCGTGGCTGACCGTTCTTTACACATCAAAATCCATCCGTGCCATGGACAACACGTAAAGCTATCGGTCCCGGTTGTCACACGAACACCTATGATAATTCGTTAGTGGTAGTCAGAAGGCCAAAAAGCTTGACAATCCTCAAGATATCGGTATTGTCCAGAAATTGGGTTGCAGAGGTCAAAACATTATGAAAAAACCTACATGACTGAAAGACTTTCTCGACGGCGTGTGAAGTGTGCCAACCCGCACTAGGCCAGCGTGGTGGACTATAGCCTAATCCCTCTCAATATGAGAGGAGACCCGTGCCCAGCAGTGGGACAGTATATGATTAGTGATGATGATGAGCCCTGTGTTGTTCCAGACGAGTGCGAGTCGACGACGCAGCCGGCCGGCGAGCTGGACAACGATGCCGACCACTCGCGCACTGAACAGGTCACTACCACCACTTTAAACGATTGTGTACTCTCAAAAATTGTTAGACCTTTTTAGAGGTAGGTAGGTGGGAGTTATTCCCAAATTGGAGCTGCACGACCGGGGAAGTACCTCCGCCTTGCAGAAAACGCTTTGAGCTGTGTTGTGTTCCTTACGGTGAGCAAGTGTGGCAGTGGGGGGACTTTGACCCTTATATTGCCAACCCAACTATTCCTTTTTCGTTTTACAGGGTCGGCAATGCGCAAGTGATACCCCTGGTGTTACAAACGTCCATAGGTTACGGTAACCGCTTACCATCAGGTGGGCCGTAAGATTGTTTTGTCACCGAAGTGGTATTAAAAAAAAATGCGCGGCCCAGATACATCTGGTTATGTTCAAGCCGACCTGAACCAAGATGTTTTTTTTTCCAATAACATGATGTCATCTTTTTTCACCTTTCAGAATGACACATCATCAGCGTTGAGTCCCGAGCTGCCGACCCCTCAGGAGTCAAAGGTGGAGAATACTATTCCACCTTCCGCCTTCGAGGAACTGCCCACAGACACCGAGACCAGCGTACTGGACATCAGGTAAAGACATCAGAGTGTCCAAGCTATCTATTGCATTGTACCTTACATTGATTAGTGAGTACCGTAACTTCTCACTAGGAGGCAGTAACTTTTACTACTGAGCCGTAACTTCTCACTAGGAGACAGTAACTTTCACTATTGGGCCGTAACTTCTCACTAGGAGATAGTAACTTTCACTATTGGTATGTGTTTTCACAACACCATTTGACCATATCTTCTCACTACTGAATTGTTGATCTCTCTACAGTGCCGGCCCGTACTGTACCACTGGGCACTTTCACTGAACCGTATATTCTTACTGCCATAGTAGATTAAAACTTCTCACTACTTGACCCACAACTTGGTCCGTAACATTCACTCGTAAAATACACCATAAGATCTCAGTGATTAACACTAGTTAGTAACGTAAGCCTGCTGGGCCGTACGTTATCAGTACAGTGTACGCTTGCAGGGCGGACGCTCCGCACGTGGAGGTGACGACCCCGTCGCTGGGCGAGCACGAGCACGAGCACCAGCACCAGCACGAGCACGAGCACTGCGACACCAGCCTCAACCTGTCCGAGAGGGACTCCGACCTGTGTCTGAGCACTGCCAGGTAACCACCACGCTACGTCGCTGCGCATCATAAATATTGGCATGAAAATTGACAAAAAAAAAAAATACAGGCACGCCTCAATTCTGGTATTGAACTTGCGAAACAACTCTACACCGCGAGGCAGCCTTACAATGTCGACAACAGGCTTAATATTTCGGGGAATACAGATGAGGTCTATAGTCCTATGTACCACAGATATTGGAGAATTTACACCAGACGTATACTTCTATGGTGTCCGCGTTGCAGATGCTGCGAAGGCGGCCTAGAGGGCGCTGGCGGCGGGGGCGTGGCCGGGGTAGGGGCCGGGGGCGGGGCAGGCGGCGGGGGCGGGGCCGGGGGCGGGGCGGGCGGCGCCAGCTCGGGCGCGGCCGGCAGCTGCGAGCGGGAGCGGGGCTCGCCCGACTCGCCGCGCCTCTACACGCCCTGCACAGGTCACTACTACATTACAATCATCATCATCATCAACCCATATACTGTCCCACTGCTGGGCACGGGTCTCCTCTCACAATGAGAGGGATTAGGCTATAGTCCACCACGCTGGCTTAGTGACGGTTGGCAGACTTCACACGCCATCGAGGAAATCTCTAAGGCATGCAGGTTTCCTCACGATGTTTTCCGTCGCCATTTAAGCGAGTGATAATTAATTATTAATACTTACGAAAGTCAGAGGTATCTTGGATTCGAACTCCAGGCCTTTGACTTGACCTTGGATTCTGTTGGATATTATTATAAAATAATAAGTTCCAATGTGTTAAATCGATTAAAATTTCTTCATAAATAAAGTCGATTGTTTAAATTAAAAAAAAATTAGAAATTTATTAAATTTATTTATTAGAAATCGAATCGGTAACGCGTTATGACATCACTAATCGATTAGAATATGAACTGTCAAAAATAAAATAAATGGTCGCAAGGAGTTTAACAAAGTAAAGTTGAAATAGCTAATAAAAATCGACACGTAATAATATCGACGGGTGAAAGGCTATGTGTTTGAAGCGTAATTTTGGACGGTATTGAATTATACATAATATTCGGATTCAGCGTATTTTTCTGCTTCGGATGAGCCTAGTTTCATACAATTCTGAGCACTTTTTTGGCGCTTAAGACAATGCAATTTTAGTGCTCAATTCTTACACGATGTATAATCCGACAACAAATTTGTTATATTTTTTAGAGCATTTTGTATTTCCTTATTCTCGTCCTAAAATTTCAGATAAATGCCAGATAAAGCGTTTTTCGATATAGCAAACTTTAGATCCACTACGAGCACTTTGCAATGTCGCTTCAATCAATTTGCCGTCAGCCAACAATTAGACACGTTGGTTAAACCCTTTTCGGTGCCACTGTTTTGTACTCTGTTTAAGTCTTTTATCTCATCAAACCACTCATTAAGAATGTTCATCGTTGCATTAGTCAACTTGCTTGTATCGTTAACAAAATCCAAATGGTAGTTAAATAAAATAGCCTATTCTTATTATCATTGAGTAACGTCGATTCAATCATTTTGGTTTCTACTGCAGCTACTACTAAGGTAAGGTCACTAAAACCATTTTGTCTGCTGCTGATTAGTGACAATGTTGGAAGTTAACTCATTTTTCTTTTCCCTAAAAGTAAGGCAATACAGATATTTTTTTATTAAGCGACATTTATCTTGAAACTCATAACTTATTTTTTATTGAAAAATATACCATAACATTAAGGGACGATTTTTTTTTCAATTTTTGAATCTTTAAATGGCTCTCCTGTTGTTTATGGAACTGTTCGGGGTCACATGAACTTTGATCTTCCTGAGGACTTCTCAATAAAACCACTGGGAATATCACTATTACTTTAATCCTGAGAGGCACTTGATTGAACTTAACCACTTGTTGAACTTAACTAAAAACACTAGTGGTGAGCGTTGAATGAATGAACTGTTTTTTTAGACTGTTTATCGCCGTGAACGGATAAACTAGTCGAAGGTTCATACATAAACTGGTTGACGACGTCGACCAGTCGACGATGAACGCGAAGAAGAAGACTTGAAGTCTTGAACTTGCGTTGACACGTTCGTTCGTGCAGTCAGTTGTCGTTGAGTGAACGTCGAACACATCTAGTCCACGATAGACGTGAGCGTTGCGGCGACGAACCGTTTACAAAGACCGTTTTGTGTTCTGCGACGATGAAACTGTTTTACGTCCTGGGTTCAAACAGTCTTCGTCGCACAAACCAGTCCTCGAATTACTTGGTGCGATTTTTTATTTTACGCCTATGAAAATACAGTCGAGAACGCAATGGTTCAATTATCTATCACACTCGTTCCGTTCGTCGTGTCGCTTCGCGTCGTCCAAACTTTTAGCGTTCGTTTACAAAACAGTCCTTACAATCAAAAAATAACTTTCCGTCACTGCAATACAGTCGATAATCTATTACCAGTGGTCAATGCTGTCGTTCGTGATGGGACGGTAAAACCCGTGCAACCTTATGTGTGTTGACTTAAAGTTCAAAGTCGACTGCATGAACGATAAATTGGGATTAACGCTAAATTTCCTAGAATTCGCGCCGGTGAGCGCGTCGCGTGGTTATTATTTCATAATATTTTAAATACGCCAGGTAAAATGATAAAAGTCTGTCCCAGCCAGTCCTAAGCCTGGAAAAGTATGAAGGAAAATTCATTTCATCGCATAGTAAAGTCGATCGTTGATATAAAAACAAACAAACTGCAAATATTTCACTCAACGAAAACCTCGAAAACGCAATTCTGTTCCATGTTGGATAAGTTTCATCCTTTATGCCGTCTTGAAACCAGTTGCAACGACGACCGTTTTTTGCAACCGTTGTCGTCGTCAGGAAAACGGTTGCGTTTCGTTCGTCAAAAATTCGACAACGACCCACCACTAGTCCACGACGTAAACTAGTCGAAAATTAGACTGTTTTTTCAACTAGTTTATCGTCGACGGTAAACAGTCGTTGCGTCGACGGGAAAATCGTCGACGTCTCACCACTAAAAAACTAGACGTGAGCGTTGCGGCGACGAACCGTTTACAAAGACCGTTTTGTGTTCTGCGACGATGAAACTGTTCTAGGTCCTGGGTTAAAACAGTCTTCGTTGCACAAACCAGTCCTCGAATTACTTGGTGCGATTTTTTATTTTACGCCTATGAAAATACAGTCGAGAACGCAATGGTTCAATTATCTATCACACTCGTTCCGTTCGACGTGTCGCGTCGCGTCGTCCATAACTTTTAGCGTTCGTTTACAAAACAGTCCTTACAATCAAAAAATAACTTTCCGTCACTGCAATACAGTCGATAATCTATTACCAGTGGCTAATGCGGTCGTTCGTGATGGGACGGTCAAACCCGTGCAACCTTATGCGTGTTGACTTAAAGTTCAAAGTCGACTGCATGAACGATGATGCGACGATGAAACTGTTCTAGGTCCTGGATTAAAACAGTCTTCGTTGCACAAACCAGTCCTCGAATTACTTGGTGCGATTTTTTATTTTACGCCTATGAAAATATAGTCGAGAACGCAATGGTTCAATTATCTATCACACTCGTTCCGTTCGACGTGTCGCGTCGCGTCGTCCATAACTTTTAGCGTTCGTTTACAAAACAGTCCTTACAATCAAAAAATAACTTTCCGTCACTGCAATACAGTCGATAATCTATTACCAGTGGTTAATGCGGTCGTTCGTGATGGGACGGTCAAACCCGTGCAACCTTATGCGTGTTGACTTAAAGTTCAAAGTCGACTGCATGAACGATGATGCGACGATGAAACTGTTCTAGGTCCTGGATTAAAACAGTCTTCGTTGCACAAACCAGTCCTCGAATTACTTGGTGCGATTTTTTATTTTACGCCTATAGAAATACAGTCGAGAACGCAATGGTTCAATTATCTATCACACTCGTTCCGTTCGACGTGTCGCGTCGCGTCGTCCATAACTTTTAGCGTTCGTTTACAAAACAGTCCTTACAATCAAAAAATAACTTTCCGTCACTGCAATACAGTCGATAATCTATTACCAGTGGTTAATGCGGTCGTTCGTGATGGGACGGTCAAACCCGTGCAACCTTATGTGTGTTGACTTAAAGTTCAAAGTCGACTGCATGAACGATAAATTGGGATTTACGCTAAATTTCCTGGAATTCGCGCCGGTGAGCGCGTCGCGTGGTTAAAATAGTTCATAATATTTGTTTACATTAATTATAAATGTCCCAAAAAATATTATAATACATTTTTTTGGGCCAGCTGTTGTTGTTGTTATTGAGCACGCGTAGAGAACTTTGGTACTTAATTGTTTTTTTGTTGTTGTTTTATTTGGAAACGTTTAAGTGTAGTGTTGAAGTGTGTGTAGTGTACATATTGTGTTAAAAAATAGTAAATAGAATAGGTAATATTAATAAGTACTTAACGTAAATAAAACCCGATCATAATGTCGGCGGCGCGAAAAAATACTAGTGTTTTATGGTCGCATTTCGATAAAGACAATGAAAATAAAAGTCTGTCCCAGCCAGTCCTAAGCCTGGAAAAGTATGAAGGAAAGTTCATTTCATCGCATAGTAAAGTCGAGCGTTGATAGTTGTAAAAACAAACAAACTGCAACTATTTCACTCAACGAAAACCTCGAAAACGCAATTCTGTTCCATGTTGGATAAGTTTCATCCTTTAAGCCGTCTTAAAACCAGTTGCAACGACGACCGTTTTTTGCAGCCGTTGTCGTCGTCAGGAAAACGGTTGCGTCTCGTTCGTCAAAAATTCGACAACGACCCACCACTATAAAAAACAATAATGTCACGAGAGGTGGTTGAACGCCGGAGAATCTTAACACCGCCATCTAGAAAGTGACGTCATAGGCATAGTGACATCTAGTGGCGAAAAGATAAACTAAAGTTTCATAAGAAGAACTACGTGAACACCTGTGAAGTTCGTGAAATGTCGCTTCAAACAAATAGCCTTTCACCCGTTGATATAAAGAGGTAAACTTCGTAATTGTTTGTTTGTGACACGGCTCACGCACGCAAACAACGTAGCGGGCGGAGACTAGTGTGAGTAGTGAGTGAGGAACAGTTAAGTAACGAAGCGATGTGGTTGTGTTCGGTTCAGGTGCGTGCGCATCGCGTGAGGCCAAGCTGGCGGCGCGCGTCAAGCTGCGCAGGACCGACGACTCCGACTCCACCAACCCGCGCAGCGACGACGTGAGCCTCTCTCTCTCTCTCTCACACACACACACACACACACACACACACACGTCGCGTGAGGCCAAGCTGGCGGCGCGCGTCAAGCTGCGCAGGACCGACGACTCCGACTCCACCAACCCGCGCAGCGACGACGTGAGCCTCTCTCTCTCTCTCTCACACACACACACACACACACACACACGTCGCGTGAGGCCAAGCTGGCGGCGCGCGTCAAGCTGCGCAGGACCGACGACTCCGACTCCACCAACCCGCGCAGCGACGACGTGAGCCTCTCTCTCTCTCTCTCACACACACACACACACACACACACACACGTCGCGTGAGGCCAAGCTGGCGGCGCGCGTCAAGCTGCGCAGGACCGACGACTCCGACTCCACCAACCCGCGCAGCGACGACGTGAGCCTCTCTCTCTCTCTCTCACACACACACACACACACACACACACGTCGCGTGAGGCCAAGCTGGCGGCGCGCGTCAAGCTGCGCAGGACCGACGACTCCGACTCCACCAACCCGCGCAGCGACGACGTGAGCCTCTCTCTCTCTCTCTCTCTCTCTCTCACACACACACACACACACACACACACGTCGCGTGAGGCCAAGCTGGCGGCGCGCGTCAAGCTGCGCAGGACCGACGACTCCGACTCCACCAACCCGCGCAGCGACGACGTGAGCCTCTCTCTCTCTCTCTCTCTCTCTCACACACACACACACACACACACACACGTCGCGTGAGGCCAAGCTGGCGGCGCGCGTCAAGCTGCGCAGGACCGACGACTCCGACTCCACCAACCCGCGCAGCGACGACGTGAGCCTCTCTCTCTCTCTCTCTCACACACACACACACACACACACACACACACACACACACACACGTCGCGTGAGGCCAAGCTGGCGGCGCGCGTCAAGCTGCGCAGGACCGACGACTCCGACTCCACCAACCCGCGCAGCGACGACGTGAGCCTCTCTCTCTCTCTCTCTCTCTCTCTCACACACACACACACACACACACGTCGCGTGAGGCCAAGCTGGCGGCGCGCGTCAAGCTGCGCAGGACCGACGACTCCGACTCCACCAACCCGCGCAGCGACGACGTGAGCCTCTCTCTCTCTCTCTCTCACACACACACACACACACACACACACACGTCGCGTGAGGCCAAGCTGGCGGCGCGCGTCAAGCTGCGCAGGACCGACGACTCCGACTCCACCAACCCGCGCAGCGACGACGTGAGCCTCTCTCTCTCTCTCTCACACACACACACACACACACACACACGTCGCGTGAGGCCAAGCTGGCGGCGCGCGTCAAGCTGCGCAGGACCGACGACTCCGACTCCACCAACCCGCGCAGCGACGACGTGAGCCTCTCTCTCTCTCTCTCACACACACACACACACACACACACACGTCGCGTGAGGCCAAGCTGGCGGCGCGCGTCAAGCTGCGCAGGACCGACGACTCCGACTCCACCAACCCGCGCAGCGACGACGTGAGCCTCTCTCTCTCTCTCTCTCTCTCTCTCACACACACACACACACACACACACACGTCGCGTGAGGCCAAGCTGGCGGCGCGCGTCAAGCTGCGCAGGACCGACGACTCCGACTCCACCAACCCGCGCAGCGACGACGTGAGCCTCTCTCTCTCTCTCTCTCTCTCTCACACACACACACACACACACACACACGTCGCGTGAGGCCAAGCTGGCGGCGCGCGTCAAGCTGCGCAGGACCGACGACTCCGACTCCACCAACCCGCGCAGCGACGACGTGAGCCTCTCTCTCTCTCTCTCACACACACACACACACACACACACACACACACACACACACACACGTCGCGTGAGGCCAAGCTGGCGGCGCGCGTCAAGCTGCGCAGGACCGACGACTCCGACTCCACCAACCCGCGCAGCGACGACGTGAGCCTCTCTCTCTCTCTCTCTCTCTCTCACACACACACACACACACACACACGTCGCGTGAGGCCAAGCTGGCGGCGCGCGTCAAGCTGCGCAGGACCGACGACTCCGACTCCACCAACCCGCGCAGCGACGACGTGAGCCTCTCTCTCTCTCTCTCTCACACACACACACACACACACACACACGTCGCGTGAGGCCAAGCTGGCGGCGCGCGTCAAGCTGCGCAGGACCGACGACTCCGACTCCACCAACCCGCGCAGCGACGACGTGAGCCTCTCTCTCTCTCTCTCTCTCTCTCACACACACACACACTCCCTCTCACTCACACACACTCTCTCAAAAACATACACACTATTTCACTCTTTATCTCTCTCTCTCTTTTTCTCTGTTTATCAACTTCTCTCTTACACACTGTCAAAGTATCTCTCTGTCTATGGTCTGTATTTTTATCTCAGAGGCAAAATTGACACATGCAAATGTCAAATTTACAAATATTGTGGCCATTTCTTTTGTGCAGTGTTGTACCTACGATACCGGTTTGTTGAATCACAACTTGTTATCATTATTAAACGATTAGCTTCAAAGTTTTGTATTCCAAAGCGTTTTATAAAATTTCACGTAGGTACACTCGGCCGCACGACGCGCTATACACTGCCAGTAAAGGCTGACCACGCAACGCTATACGTGATCCAACCAATGGGAGCCCCATTTATAACAACCCCGACAATGATATTAACAAAACAAAAAAAGACAAATGCCATCAATGTTGTTCTCATTTCCCGTTGGTAAGATCAATTTCTGATAATGGTACTTTGTCTCCGAGATAAAAAAGCTCAGCTCTGAGTTTTTTTGGTAATAATGGCAGTAATTTCGGTCTCTATGAATGGTGAATATTGTATGTGATGTGGTGCAGTGGGTGTGCGCGAGCGCGGCGGAGCGGCTGGCGCTCGACGTGTGCGCCAGCGCAGACCTGCGGGAGGCGCTGCTGGCGGCCGACCATCACCATCATCATCACCACCACGACGGTACCTACACAATACACATAATAGAGGTTTACAGCCTTTTTTGAAAACTGTTTTAAATCAATCTTGATTTCGTAATAAACCAGTAGAATGTTTATTTCAATTTTATAAAACCGACAACCGATACAGATCAAATCAAATCAAATCTTTTATTTGTGATACATGGGTTACATACAGGTGTCGTCGTCGGGGGCGGGGCCGGTGTGGGCGGGGCGTGTCCGTGGGCGGCGCGCTGTGCCCGGCTGCGCGCCGAGCGCCGCGTGCTGCAGTGTGCCCTGGCGCGCGCCGCCGACACCGCGCACAGGTACACACTGCGCCCGCTACACTACTACACTACTACACTATACATTACATGTCATGTTACTTGAACGGCACCCATTAAGTATTCAATATGTTTAAGATTGTACTGCGCGTGTGCGATACATGAGTCGACCTCCGTGTCGCTGTGCTGCGCGCTGCGGTCGGCGGACAGAGCGCTCGAGACATACGACGTGCTGCTGGCGCTGGCAGAGACAGCACACCAACACACGGACGAGGTACACACACACACACACACACACACACACACACACACGTGCTGCTGGCGCTGGCAGAGACAGCACACCAACACACGGACGAGGTACACACACACACACACACACACACACACACCACGTGCTGCTGGCGCTGGCAGAGACAGCACACCAACACACGGACGAGGTACACACACACACACACCACGTGCTGCTGGCGCTGGCAGAGACAGCACACCAACACACGGACGAGGTACACACACACACACACCACGTGCTGCTGGCGCTGGCAGAGACAGCACACCAACACACGGACGAGGTACACACACACACACACACACACACACACACCACGTGCTGCTGGCGCTGGCAGAGACAGCACACCAACACACGGACGAGGTACACACACACACACACCACGTGCTGCTGGCGCTGGCAGAGACAGCACACCAACACACGGACGAGGTACACACACACACACACCACGTGCTGCTGGCGCTGGCAGAGACAGCACACCAACACACGGACGAGGTACACACACACACACACACACACACACCACGTGCTGCTGGCGCTGGCAGAGACAGCACACCAACACACGGACGAGGTACACACACACACACACACACACCACGTGCTGCTGGCGCTGGCAGAGACAGCACACCAACACACGGACGAGGTACACACACACACACACACACACACACACACCACGTGCTGCTGGCGCTGGCAGAGACAGCACACCAACACACGGACGAGGTACACACACACACACACACACACACACACACACACCACGTGCTGCTGGCGCTGGCAGAGACAGCACACCAACACACGGACGAGGTACACACACACACACACACACACACACACCACGTGCTGCTGGCGCTGGCAGAGACAGCACACCAACACACGGACGAGGTACACACACACACACACACACACACACACCACGTGCTGCTGGCGCTGGCAGAGACAGCACACCAACACACGGACGAGGTACACACACACACACACACACACACACACACACACCACGTGCTGCTGGCGCTGGCAGAGACAGCACACCAACACACGGACGAGGTACACACACACACACACACACACACACACACACACCACGTGCTGCTGGCGCTGGCAGAGACAGCACACCAACACACGGACGAGGTACACACACACACACACACACACACACACCACGTGCTGCTGGCGCTGGCAGAGACAGCACACCAACACACGGACGAGGTACACACACACACACACACACACACACACCACGTGCTGCTGGCGCTGGCAGAGACAGCACACCAACACACGGACGAGGTACACACACACACACACACACACACAAACACCACGTGCTGCTGGCGCTGGCAGAGACAGCACACCAACACACGGACGAGGTACACACACACACACACACACACACACACCACGTGCTGCTGGCGCTGGCAGAGACAGCACACCAACACACGGACGAGGTACACACACACACACACACACACACACACCACGTGCTGCTGGCGCTGGCAGAGACAGCACACCAACACACGGACGAGGTACACACACACACACACACACACACACCACGTGCTGCTGGCGCTGGCAGAGACAGCACACCAACACACGGACGAGGTACACACACACACACACACACACACACACACACCACGTGCTGCTGGCGCTGGCAGAGACAGCACACCAACACACGGACGAGGTACACACACACACACACACACACACACACACACACACCACGTGCTGCTGGCGCTGGCAGAGACAGCACACCAACACACGGACGAGGTACACACACACACACACACACACACACGTTCACTATCAATTTGCTATTCTCCAACGTTCTTGTTAAAAGTTTTTAATATTGCAATAGGTTAACTGTTTCATTTGTTTCAGCGCGAGTCAACCGAGCAAGTGGCGAGCCAGCTGCTGGCGCGGCTGGACGCTGAGCAGCAGTGCGCCGCTATCGGCGAGCCGCTGCTGTCGCCCGGACCCTGGCAGCAGCACCACCACCAGTACGTATCGCTCACACCCACTGCCCACTGCTGGCCATCCGCCTCCATGTAGCGAGTTAGCTTCTGTTGGACTAGACTGTTGCGTTCCTTTTCTACATATCGAAGATTCATCATGGATCATTTCTCGTTTCACAGTCATCTGAACAAACATTGATAATGACTGAACAGATTTTGCCTATCCCTACTATACGCAGGTTGCCCTTGCTCTTGTCGTCTTACACGTCCAGGCGTGTACGTTTATTAAAAGCATGCGCAGCTGCCTCTTAGTGGGAATGCGAATGTTGAGTGTGTGTATGTGTGTGTGTGCGGCGGGTGGAGCGCCGCGAGTGAGGCGCGTCTGCGCATGTGTGTCAGTGTGTGACGGTGTGTGTGTGTGTGTGTGTGTGTGCAGGGTGGCGTGCGGCGGGTGGAGCGCGGCGAGTGAGGCGCGTCTGCGCATGTGTGTCAGTGTGTGACGGTGTGTGTGTGTGTGTGAGTGCAGGGTGGCGTGCGGCGGGTGGAGCGCGGCGAGTGAGGCGCGTCTGCGCATGTGTGTCAGTGTGTGACGGTGTGTGTGTGTGTGTGAGTGCAGGGTGGCGTGCGGCGGGTGGAGCGCGGCGAGTGAGGCGCGTCTGCGCATGTGTGTCAGTGTGTGACGGTGTGTGTGTGTGTGTGAGTGCAGGGTGGCGTGCGGCGGGTGGAGCGCCGCGAGTGAGGCGCGTCTGCGCATGTGTGTCAGTGTGTGACGGTGTGTGTGTGTGTGTGTGTGTGTGCAGGGTGGCGTGCGGCGGGTGGAGCGCCGCGAGTGAGGCGCGTCTGCGCATGTGTGTCAGTGTGTGACGGTGTGTGTGTGTGTGTGTGTGTGTGCAGGGTGGCGTGCGGCGGGTGGAGCGCGGCGAGTGAGGCGCGTCTGCGCATGTGTGTCAGTGTGTGACGGTGTGTGTGTGTGTGTGTGTGTGCAGGGTGGCGTGCGGCGGGTGGAGCGCCGCGAGTGAGGCGCGTCTGCGCATGTGTGTCAGTGTGTGACGGTGTGTGTGTGTGTGTGTGTGTGTGCAGGGTGGCGTGCGGCGGGTGGAGCGCCGCGAGTGAGGCGCGTCTGCGCATGTGTGTCAGTGTGTGACGGTGTGTGTGTGTGTGTGAGTGCAGGGTGGCGTGCGGCGGGTGGAGCGCGGCGAGTGAGGCGCGTCTGCGCATGTGTGTCAGTGTGTGACGGTGTGTGTGTGTGTGTGAGTGCAGGGTGGCGTGCGGCGGGTGGAGCGCGGCGAGTGAGGCGCGTCTGCGCATGTGTGTCAGTGTGTGACGGTGTGTGTGTGTGTGTGAGTGCAGGGTGGCGTGCGGCGGGTGGAGCGCGGCGAGTGAGGCGCGTCTGCGCATGTGTGTCAGTGTGTGACGGTGTGTGTGTGTGTGAGTGCAGGGTGGCGTGCGGCGGGTGGAGCGCGGCGAGTGAGGCGCGTCTGCGCATGTGTGTCAGTGTGTGACGGTGTGTGTGTGTGTGTGAGTGCAGGGTGGCGTGCGGCGGGTGGAGCGCCGCGAGTGAGGCGCGTCTGCGCATGTGTGTCAGTGTGTGACGGTGTGTGTGTGTGTGTGAGTGCAGGGTGGCGTGCGGCGGGTGGAGCGCGGCGAGTGAGGCGCGTCTGCGCATGTGTGTCAGTGTGTGACGGTGTGTGTGTGTGTGTGAGTGCAGGGTGGCGTGCGGCGGGTGGAGCGCCGCGAGTGAGGCGCGTCTGCGCATGTGTGTCAGTGTGTGACGGTGTGTGTGTGTGTGTGAGTGCAGGGTGGCGTGCGGCGGGTGGAGCGCGGCGAGTGAGGCGCGTCTGCGCATGTGTGTCAGTGTGTGACGGTGTGTGTGTGTGTGTGAGTGCAGGGTGGCGTGCGGCGGGTGGAGCGCGGCGAGTGAGGCGCGTCTGCGCATGTGTGTCAGTGTGTGACGGTGTGTGTGTGTGTGTGAGTGCAGGGTGGCGTGCGGCGGGTGGAGCGCCGCGAGTGAGGCGCGTCTGCGCATGTGTGTCAGTGTGTGACGGTGTGTGTGTGTGTGTGAGTGCAGGGTGGCGTGCGGCGGGTGGAGCGCGGCGAGTGAGGCGCGTCTGCGCATGTGTGTCAGTGTGTGACGGTGTGTGTGTGTGTGTGAGTGCAGGGTGGCGTGCGGCGGGTGGAGCGCGGCGAGTGAGGCGCGTCTGCGCATGTGTGTCAGTGTGTGACGGTGTGTGTGTGTGTGTGAGTGCAGGGTGGCGTGCGGCGGGTGGAGCGCCGCGAGTGAGGCGCGTCTGCGCATGTGTGTCAGTGTGTGACGGTGTGTGTGTGTGTGTGAGTGCAGGGTGGCGTGCGGCGGGTGGAGCGCGGCGAGTGAGGCGCGTCTGCGCATGTGTGTCAGTGTGTGACGGTGTGTGTGTGTGTGTGAGTGCAGGGTGGCGTGCGGCGGGTGGAGCGCGGCGAGTGAGGCGCGTCTGCGCATGTGTGTCAGTGTGTGACGGTGTGTGTGTGTGTGTGTGTGTGTGCAGGGTGGCGTGCGGCGGGTGGAGCGCGGCGAGTGAGGCGCGTCTGCGCATGTGTGTCAGTGTGTGACGGTGTGTGTGTGTGTGTGAGTGCAGGGTGGCGTGCGGCGGGTGGAGCGCCGCGAGTGAGGCGCGTCTGCGCATGTGTGTCAGTGTGTGACGGTGTGTGTGTGTGTGTGAGTGCAGGGTGGCGTGCGGCGGGTGGAGCGCGGCGAGTGAGGCGCGTCTGCGCATGTGTGTCAGTGTGTGACGGTGTGTGTGTGTGTGTGAGTGCAGGGTGGCGTGCGGCGGGTGGAGCGCGGCGAGTGAGGCGCGTCTGCGCATGTGTGTCAGTGTGTGACGGTGTGTGTGTGTGTGTGTGTGTGTGCAGGGTGGCGTGCGGCGGGTGGAGCGCGGCGAGTGAGGCGCGTCTGCGCGCGCACGCCGCTCGGCTGAAGGCTGACACCGTCGTGCTGCGCGCCACGCAGACGGAGCCCAAGATGTTCTCCTACCACGGTCAGTTATACTTCCTTATGTATTTATTTTGGTTAGTGATTCCTCGCTAATCTTTAGATTTATTTTAAGAAAAGAAAGAAATCCGATTTAATTTAATTTTTTTTTTTGGGTGTATTTTCAAAACAGATGATCAGAAAACGGCCAAATGTATACAACATCATTTTGAGATATACTCACGCGAAACCTGAATAGAGTTTGTTCAGAATAAGTGACTGAATCGAATTCCAATAATTTTTACACCATGTTATATTTTGTCACAAAAATATTAAAAAAATGTTACGAGTAGGACACCGAGCGACACTAAGTACCAATCCGCAATCATATGCGCGCAACACAGGTCACGGCAAGTAAAGGTCCCGGTGCACTGAGTGCTCAGCGTGGGCGCATAGCGGGGTGGGGGTGAACCAACCACTTCAGTCGCCCGGATGCTACAGGTTATCGTGCACGTGTCTCGCTACCGTTCAGTTAAGTAGGTACATAACGCGAGCGCGCGGTAGTTGTGTTTCTGTTGTTCGTGTAAAAAATGGTACGTACACTAGCGGTTTGTGGTGATAAGTGATAACGTATTCCTGGCAGTGCGGTACTAGGAACAATCTGACATGAAAGTATCGTGACACACATGAACACAATAGAATGGAACATAATGCACAATGCAATATGATCCTTACGGCCTTCGACAGCCGTTGAGAGAGGAGTGATGAGTTAATTGTAGAAAGTTATTACTTGTACCTTCAGCCTGTTGTGGTTAAGTGATGCGATGTTTAATACTTTTCATCCACTTTGAACTCACGGTTGCATTTACAAATAAAGTACTTATTAATGTCTACCTAGACTTGACCATTACGACAGTCCAAAGACTGCAAGTGTGATAGAAAATGTGGAAAGTGTGATGTATCATCAGTTAACTCTACAATATAATCGAAAATCGCCGTACGGTTAGATACCTACTGCCACATTAATATCAATGAGCGCGAGACGACGCGGGCGCGGGGCGGCGCGTGATGAGCATGTTTTTGTACGGACATAACTTTGTGATTTTTCATGATACAGTTTTGAAATGTTGTACATAGATTCTTTACATAAAAATACTAGACACGCGTTTCAGGTTTCGCATATACTAATAACGACGATGTATAGAACCATCTATCAGTTACATAAAGTCGTGATCGGTCACAGCTGTCGCCGAAAATATCGCGTAAATTAAGAACTTCCTTTTCTAAATCCTAACATTCTGCTCACCACAATAGAAGGGTAATTCTAAAAGTTTCGCATACATTCACAAAAACATCTAAATATAATATCGATCTAGTTTTAGTGTAGAAATGTCACCTTTGGGTCAATGACCTCAATTCAATCTGATTTGTCCGCGATTAATAGAATCCTGTATTCTATTAATCGCGGACAAATCAGATGATGACAAATGAAGTCAGACTGTCGCAACCCGACACCGAACATGCTTAGTGGCCCAAGTAATAGATTGTTCAGCCGTTTTTCGTCTAAGGTGGCAAACAAACATACTTGATGGTAAGCGGTTACCGCAGCCTATAGACGCTTGTAACACCAGGGGTATCACTTGCGTGTTGCCGACACTGAAAACGAAGGAAGAATAGTTGGGTTGGCAGTATAAGGGTCAATGTCCTCCCACTGCCAACACAACGTTTCCTCGCGGTATAAATAGTAGCCGTGTCATGTTAGTGGTATTTGTAGTGAAGGTAATGTTATGACGGTATGTTCAGACGTGGACGAGTCCGAGCTGGGCGGGTGCAGCGCGGCGGAGATGGAGGCCGCCGTGGCCGTGCACGACGCGCTCGCACATGCGCACCGCAACAACAACAATAACAACAACAACAACAACAACAACAAGGCCGACAGCGAACACAAGGTACACACATACACACACACACACACACACACACGCACACATAAAAACATGTACACACATCAAAATAAGTTTGCGATCACTAGCATAAGCTGATATAATTTTTTTAATTGAACTTTATCAAGAAAAAATCTTTGTTGTGTGTTTTCTTTAAATAGAAATATCTATGTTATAATAAAATTGAAATAAATAAATCATAATAATAATATAATGTACCGTAAAAAAAAAAACGATTTTTCAAAGTGATCGCTATCTTTTTTTGTTGTGTGTATCTATATTCTGTAATTAGTTCAGTAGTGATGTTTGTAACGGTAGAATAATTATGAATTCCAGAGTGGCGGCAGCTCGTCACGTCGGCGCACGCGCAGTCGGCCGCGACACTGGCTGGACGCGCAAGCCTCCGAGACCGACCTGTGAGCGTCACACACGTCACGCCACACACGTCACGTCACGCCACACACGTCACGTCACACACGTCACGCTCGTCACGCGCGTGCGCACCGTACTGACACGTAATAATATTGACTCTTGTGTAGTGAACGCGTGAATGCTTAAATAACTTTATGATAAGTACAATGATTGTGCGGTGACAACGCTACAGTGACTTTCTCTTTCGTGTCCTGTATGAAAAATTTACCAATTCGAATATACTCGTCATGTACTTAGAGAAAAAGAAAAACATTTTGTCCCATCAGAAGATATAAGAGACAGCAACGGATAAACATGATTGTCCTATGACATTGAGCTTACACATTAGAACGTGAATTAAACGGAAAAATAGTGGAACTTTCAAGAATGATTGACGTTGGACCAAGACGAGTGTTATAATGATATGAATGTTATAAGAAACTCTTATTAACTTTAATAAGACTGGCGTGGAGCGGACTGACTAGGTAAGAACTACGAGATGACTAGATTGGCAACACATTACAGACTTATTAAAAAAAATGCTATTATTACATCGACCAGGGCATTGAGACCGGAATCGGCTGATGTTATAAAATGTACAGACGCCAGCAGGTCAAGCTATCCAAGACTGTCAAATTTTGTCAATTGAATATGAACCTTATGGTTTTGTGTTAAAGTTGAAAATCAAGCAAACAAATTTGACAGATTGTCGTAGCTTTATGTGCCTCTGTACAATTGGAGATATACATTTTAGAGAAAGAAAAAATCGATTTCAGGCAGCGGACGCACCGGAAGCTACCGCGACCACTGTCTGTGATTTCCAATTTCTATTCCTCATTTCTTCCTCTAAAATGTATATCTAAAAATGCGTTAATGCCAACTATTTATAATAAAAAAAATACTAGTATTTGTTATTAAATAGCCTAATCCCTCTTAATATGAGAGGAGACCCGTGCCCAGCAGTGGGACAGTATATGGGTTGATGATGATATACAATCGGAATTAAGTCTGTATTATCAATGCCAAAGTCACCTTGTAGAATGAGTTGATTAGATAAAACGATCCAGCGAGATGTGAATATAGCTGAGCGTTTGGTGGACAAATATCTGTAGTGAAAGACACTGTTGAACATGAACAGTTCCAGTTCGACTTAACACTATTTTAATTCAGATATCAAATTAACATTATCTCGTCCGGAATATAAACAAAATATATATGTAAGTAATGAATTCATGTGTCATTTGTAACTGCTGTTATTTTTATACGATGATTTTTGTTTTGAAATATAAAAGTAATAGATTGTTACTTATTTTTTAAATTGTATAATTTTAGTTTATAGAGGCTAACGGCTGTCTCATTGAGACGCTCGTAACTTGTAGAATTTTTAATTGAATGCTTCGGGTAGTATATTTATCATGTGCCTCTCAAATCTGAACGTTTTTAACATCAAGCTTTATTTATCCAACTATTCACTCAACTACGTTTTTCGACACTTTAACATTGCATTAATTGCATGGCATAGGTTACCAACTTTGAATGAATTTAACCAACCAATCGCAAGAGCTCAATATATTTCACAACATTAATAAAATATCGTGTGAGCATCTAGATCCATTTTAAGTTTAATGACGTGAATATAAATAGAAAAATCATAAATATACGTATCATTGTAAATAATAATAATAATTATAATTGTATAGGACGCAAATATTTGTGTGGATAAAACATGAGTATTTGTGTTTGTCTGGGTGTTTCTTATGTATTATAAGTATGTATTTACAAAAAAAAAAGTATATAAGTATTATATCCATTGTCTAGTACCCATAATACAAGCTCTGCTTAGTTTGGGACTAGATGGTGTTGTGTAAAATGTCCCAAAAATATTATTATTATTATTATTATTATTATTGTAAAGATCATAATTGTATTCAGGGAAGTGAAAATATAGTACGTAACATGTAAACATACAGTGCGGCCACTGTAACTGTGCCTCTGAAGTTGTGCGCGAGAAGCTGCGCACTGCGACATAATAGTGCGGACATCACGTGCTGTCTCACTCACTCTCTTACATCCTGCTCACTTGGCGGAGAAGACAGTCGGGGTCATAATAGCAGGTCAAGCTATCCAAAACTGTCAAATATTCCCAATTGAATATGAACCTTATTATAGTGTTCTAAAGTTGAAAATCTATCAAATAAATTTGACAGATTGGGGTAGTTTGATTTGCTGCCCTCTGTACCTACGTGGCCGCTCTTAAAAGCTTCAGAGGGCACAATTACATTATCAAGTAGTTTACTACGCAATAAAAGTGCGTTATTGTGTGTTTACATTGTCTTCAATCTGAACGTGTATATGCTATACAGTAGTACACGGCGACTCCCTCCCCACTAGGTAACATAGTACAAAGCCTCCGACATCGCCTGTCGCATACACAGCTGTAAATATTTCATCATGCTTCAGATACATGTATTCCACAGATGTAAAGTAACAAGCAAGATCAGTGCGTCAACAACGGACAAACACAACAACTCGAGTATTTTCCCAAAGAAATATAGTCCTTATAATTTTTTAATAGAGTTCAAAATAGTGTACATATTGTGCCAATGAGAACAGAAAATTATAATGTTTTTTATATTGTTAATTCTGAGAGATTCAGCTGTTCTATGCGTAATCTTTATCTTTGACGACGTTTGTCTAGTAGATCGAGTGTAGACTGCTGTTGCCACAACCACGTTCTGGGTTCGATTCTCACAGGACACAAATATTTATGTGCGGGTTTAAGTTTGTGTGGGTGTAACTTATGTATAATAAGTATGTATTTAAAAAAATAGTATATTTAAGTATTATATCCATTGTCTAGTACCCATAACCTGTGCTTGGTTTGGGGACTAGAAGGTTCTGTGTAAAATTACCCAAATATTTATTATTTAATCCTTACATTCATCGTTGATAGAGGACGAACCAATGACAGTTTTATTCCTTCCCAAGCCGCCTATAGAGAACTTTCTGTTGCGTGACAGGCCTGGTCCTGCTTGCGAGGTCCCCTCATCATCGCGAGTCGTCTACTTAGTAACAAAACGTTACGACCCTCTTGTACAATTATTAAATTATAAATAGTGACGGGAGACGGCGACGTGCATTAATAACGTTTGAATCTATTCAAAAACTTTCTTATTCTAATTCCTTATAAAATAATAACTTAATACGTAAATCAACAGGTTTCTTATCCTAGTACAGGCCAGCACATCAAGCTACCACAATCTGCCAAATTTCTTTGATTGATTTTCAACTTTAACACAAATCTATTGAGTACATATTCAATTAGGAAAATTTGACTATTTCGGATAGCTTGACCTGCTGACGTCTGTACATTATGAGCACGATCATTTACTATACCTTCACACACACACATTGTGCATGCCCTAGCACTGGTTTATCTAAGTGTTATGTAGTACTCATATCAAATGTGAGGATACGGTAGGTTTCCGTAGTCACAGAGTCAATGAATTCCAATGAAATTATTTAGCGAAGGAAAAATTCGACCGCGGACAAGATTCAAATCTACGTCTTCTGGTTAGGTACACCAAACGCTATTACCAAGCCACCGCGAGTGTCCTTGTGTATTCCTTCGCTAAATAACTTTAAAATCTTAGCTTGAAAATGCCAAAAAATACAAAAAGATATCCAATGAAATGACAATTTTAAGTCTAAATGTAATTTTAATGTAAATAATATTAAGCGATAGCTAACAAATACCATCTACAATTTACTTTTGTTACTTAATTTTTGACGACACGAATGGTGCAGTGAGCGAACAGCTTTTGTGCGACGGGTCGCCGGATCGATCCCCGCACGTAACAAAACATGTATAGCTTAAAGACAGTTGTTGTGGGTCTGTTTGTGTATGTGAAAAAAAATTGTGTTTGTAAACGCACCGTACTAGAGGAAATACTAGTGTAATAATGATTATTATTGTGATGACTAGGCTCATGCGATCTAATACATAATTTTGTCGCCTTATTATCTCGTCTCCAGCCAAAGACTCAGAACGAGATGTGTCGACAAAATTTTTCGTGGCGCACTTGTCATGTTGCTGTCTCCCTATTATTATTAACTATTGCCTATGTATAATGTAATATAGTCCGCTTGACGTCGCGAAGCCCCTCCCGCGCCGATACCTCTAGAATAGACGAACGCATTTATATTATAATTAAATAATAATTTAGGTCAGCCATACTAACTGTTGTCAACTTGATTTTAAGATCGTTTTATTAAGATAATGAAATTATTCCCAATGTACAGTTGTATGCACTCAATATTGTTGTGTACAGGTAACTAATCATCGACATTTCGTGTCAAAAAATCAGCTCTATTACAACGGAATAGGGGTGATACAAAAATGTATAGCTTGATGTGATTATCGTAGCGAAAACGTGTTATAAATACAAAAGAGACGAGCATAGGAAATATATCAAGTTAGAGCGAGAGCAGAATATGGTGTCAACGCTAACCCATCTCTTATAAAAAACGACTGTTAGAATCCTGTACACTTTATTGCTGTGGATCAACTAGTACCGGTGGACGTTCTATCTCATGAAAATTGTTGAAATTTAAACTTTATATCAATGACATAGAGGTCTTTGTGAGACAGAATGACTATGTATGTTAAGTACAATGTTTAAATCTCTTTAATGAACACGTGTCATAATAATTATATTCTTTAAGTTTGGATTTTGTTTTATAAGTCGTTGTGCAAATTGTTTATAAATCGTTATATACATTCTTATTCAATGAAAATCTCGCCTATATACAGAGAGCACATCAAGTTACCTCAATCTGTCAACTTTCTTTGATAGATTTTCAACTTTAATGCAAAATTTTAAGGTACATTTTTCGATTGGAAAAATTTGATAGTTTTGGATAGCTTGACCTGCTGGCGTCTGTACGAGAGTTAAAAAACCTGTCTAAAATAGTTACTAATAACTATACTCCACATACATAGTTATATAGTAAACGCGATAAATAACGTACATACGTGTGAGTATAGTCGGAAATAGGCTATAACTGAGGTGTCAAGATGACAACGCGAGTGACACCGCTGGTGTTGCTGACGTCTATATGTTGCTGCTTACCATCAGGCAAGACGTAAGTTTGTTTGTCATCATATTACAGTAAAAAAAAAAAGAATTCTGTTCAACGCATTTAGATCTCGTATTAAGTAAGAAATAAATATATAATATTGTTGCATTGTTTGAAAGACTAACTATTATAGATTCCGTCAGAATATCTTATGAAATATTGAATGTTTTACTTGTGTTTGTGTTGTTGTGGGATTGTATATGTATGTACAGATGTGTAGTGGCGGGGAGGGGACGGGCTGGTGCTAGAGTATGATTAACGTGTAAAATAAATATAATTACAAATTATACCACATATTTTTATTTATTCAACAACGGGACGTTCAACAGGTGTAAGTATTGTATCTCTTCAAGGGGCTCGTGGCTAATAACTAAGCTAATTAAACGATCTGCAAGGTTAAGCAGCGCTACTCACGGTCATCTGTGGATGGAGACCACATTCTTAACACATCGGAGACCCCTTCGTACGAGAACGTAAAGTATGACAATCGTTAGTTGTACTGGTCAGCACAAAAAACCAGACAACCAGTCTATCCTCAGGTATCACCCAAAAATTGGGTTGCGGTTTGATGGCAGTCGCTTCGTGTAAAATACCGATATTCAGCCGCATCTCGTTTGACTGGAAACCGACCCCAATATAGTTGGGAAAAAGGCTCGAAGAAAGAAAAGTGATATGATCTTGATTACATCGAAAGCGGTAAGTTTGGTAGACCGGCTGTTGCAGAGGAATAGTGAGTCGTATTCCCAGTTAGGATCTATCCAATCCAGGGTACGCTTGATACTCCAATTTAGTCTCTTTTATTGGATCAAGCGAAATATTCCTTTCCGCTACTCCACATTCTGGTATTTTCATTAGCTTTTCCCATCAGTGGGACAGTTTAAGGCGAAACTATAAGGGTTCCTTGTTGATTAAGGAACTATAATGGGAGCCGGACCTGTTAAAAAGTGGAATGAAAAAGTAAAACCACACAATTTGTGAATAAATATTTAATTTATACATAATAATGATCGACGACGCACATCGCCGCAGTACGACGCAAGTCTTTACAAAACGTCCCATTATTAGAACAACACTATCTACAGCTTATGTTTACAAAACAGTTTATTTTACGATCGTAATTATAACTTTACAGTAATGACTCACAAGTACGCTGTATGTATGGTACAGTGGTATGTAATATACATTCGATTTATCAACATAAGAATTTAATAATGTTAGTTAGACACGGTATTACGGACAGGCAACTATACAGTTCAAGTGTTTAACGCTTGAGCGTTTAACGCTCGAGTCTTCCAACACTAAATGTAGAAGTCCAAAGATAAAGAATAACTTTTCTTAAATATAAATTAAACAATAAATGTCTAAATAAATAAAATCTCTAAAAACAGTAATTTGAACAAGGTTATAGACTGAACCTTGAGAATATTTTCATACAAAACTTTGATACAGATTTCTTTTCGTCATATAATAATTAGACTAGTATTCTTAAATCTAGTACTTGTTTCCTATTGGAAACAAGTACTAGATTACGCGTTCTTGATGTCCCGTCTATATAAATACCTTAAAACAGACAATTATATAATCTTTGCTTCAAAACTCCGATGACATTTTCCGATTAAACAAAATTAACATTTTTTAAAAAAGGTCTAGGTACATAATGTACACCTACAGTCCCCCAATATGGTCTAGTTCATCCGAAAAGTTCGTAGAAAAATTAAATAAGACTGCTCGGACTGGGAACCAAACCTCTCTCACTCAGTAGCTACGCTTATGACTTCTTGATCAATAACATAATTACTATATTAAAATAAATATCTTATAACTTGTAAAATCAAAGTTATTCTTTATCATATCACTTCAACATTTTTACGCAATCATATACCGTTATCAAACTAACTAAATATAAGTCAACACAAAATCACACCAAAACGGCTGAACATATTTCGATGAATTGGTGCCGCGGTACTTCTCACGGCAGACACTAACGCGGGCGGCGCTAGTCTCCAATAAGTGGAAGCTCAACAATATGGTCATTCATTGGCCAGTAACAACATAAATGGCAAGAAATTATTACTATTAACAATAATGATCTCTCTCGTGTAATGTTTAACACGTCAAACTTAACATTGCACTACAATTATCGTCGATATTGCGACGGAATACGGGCGATTCACAGGTAAGCGTTATTGCTGTATGTGTCGTTATGTGTACCCTTTTTTAATAGATCATGTCAGTTTGAGTGTGTGTAAAACGCAATAATGTATTGAAGTCAATTTCTGTTTCGTATCGCGCACAGAGAGTGCAGGGGCTCAAAGGCTACTTTTCAGAAGCTTAAGGGGGCCACAGGCAACCTTTAGGAGTCCACAGTTTATTTCTCAGAGAATCCGATGGCCACTTGCCACCTCTCAGTAGAATCAGAGAGCCCCAGGTTTTCTGTCAGAGCAATCTGGAGGTTACAAGCTACCTCATATAAGGATCAGAGGGCTACAAGCTTCCTCTCAGATGAATCAGTGGGAGTTTAGGTGGCTACAGTCCACAACACTGTCCTAGTGCGAATAGAAATTGTTCAGGCACAATAACTGTAGAGTCCCCTAATAAGTCCCGGGCTTACTTTGAAAAGCTATGGATCTCATGTTTTCCCACATTTGATGTTTGCAATAGGGAAACTGGTCTTTGGTTTTTTCAATCAAGTTTAGTGAAAAACAATTAATTAAAAACTGTCCTGATAAGTAATTTAAATCGACTAATAACGTTTTAATATTATGTGTTTACGAGTTTTTAGTGGGGATTGAGACGGGATGCGCCGTTTACTTCCTGCAAACCCAGTCTAAGTATAGAATTTTTATGGTGCACCCAAAACTTGACGTCATTTCTTGGTATAGTATAAAATTAAGAAGCTCATAGCTTCCTTATTTTTGGACCTATTTTAATTTTTGTTAATCGGTTCTATTTACGGGCAACTTTTCTTGAGGCCATAACAATAATGAGTACACTAGCCTGTTTAACTTCCAAACACTATTTAATACTTAGTATTTCGTTATTTGCCAATATATTAAGTAACATCATTGTGGTTCCCTTTCGATCCAAAGATTCGTCGGTCGATTTTCGCAGTAGGCGGCCGGCTCTCACCACATTGCTTTCCCTCCCGTGGTACTCATCAGCTACTCGTATAAGATCACACCCACGTATAAGCCAGTTTACACACACTCACACAAACAGTGCCATATCCAAATTATCCCTATCTCTACTATATTATTATTATAAATGCGAAAGTAACTGCGTCGGTTATGCTTTCAAGCCTTGACCGCAGAACCGATTATGATGAAATTTGGTACAGAGGTAGATTAGACCTTAAAGAAGGTCATAGGCTACCTTTTGACTGCAAAAAGTCCTTTGACATACGAATAAAACCACAGACAAAAGCTAGCCAACAAATAATTCTCAAATCTATACCATCGCATAACTCCTGTGTAACCTGAAGGGCAGTTGTACTATGTACTATATAATTATGGAATAAACTTGACATAACCTAATGGCAGTTACAGATTCCATGTTTGAATTTGTACATCGTAGGCAGTAGCATCAAGTAATGTGACGTCACATCCGAATTCCTGTTGAGAGGATTTCGTAAAGGCAATTTGTGCTCCAGGAGCACCAGCCCCACTGTCAGTAGCATTAAAACATATGTAAACATGTGTATGAAGGCAATACGGAACTAGAGAAGAGGGAGATTGAAGAAAAAATAGATGAATTGTGTGACAGATGTATGGTAACGAAGAAATCGATAACATAACGCATAAGTTACTGTGTAAGTTACATATCAATCAGTAGTTAAAAATATTGCTGAAGTCACCTTAAGATGTGGAAGAGAAATTCGTAATCATATGTACATACAGATCTTGTTAGGTGGATTGGCTAAAACGTCCGGTACATCAGACTGAAGGACGCAGGTTTTGAGCCCGATTGACGTCCATATATTTATTTATTAAACTATACTTCATTTACTATAGCATATGACACGTTATATTATGGAATATTACTGCATTTTTGTAAGATAAATCTCTTTGTATATGTAGAATACGTAGATTAGATACAGTCAAACGGGGTGAATAGGAATGCAGGGATGAATCGAGACAAAACTTGAAAAGATTTTTTACCCAATCGGTTTACTCATGGGAGAACATTTAATACGTATGACCTATCCTAGAGATGCGGCTGTATTCATCCGAAACATCGTCAGAAAGCGTCAGAACACTGCTTTGAGCTGTGTTGTGTTCCTTACGGTGAGCAAGGTTGCCAGTGCTCCGCGAGGAAACGTTGTGTTGACAGTGGGGGGACTTTGATCCTTATACTGCCAACCCAACTATGCCTCTTACAATACTGGGTCGGCAACGCGCAAGTGATACTCCTGGTGTTACAAGCGTCTATAGACTACGATAACTGCTTACCATCAGGTGGGCCGTACGCTTGTTTGCTACCCTAGTAGAATAATATATATATATATATATATTTAAGTCCGCTTTTGTCTAACGCTATAATAAATGAAGCATAGAGATGTCGGTATTGTCCAATGTAGGAAATGAGATGCCAACCCAACAGAGTTGGGGAAAGGTTAGGATGAAAATGTATGTTCACGAAGCCCAACAGTGGGCTAGTTAATGCTCGTTACAGATACAAAATATAGTCAATATACAATATACGGCGCGCCGTACAAACAATCTTATGTCTATATTATACAATCATATACTTATACTAGCAATATATTTATATTATACACAAATATATCATTCTTATACAATTTAAGGCCGTAGTAATAATTCGTTCTCATTTTAAGACTTCTTGGTCATAATCCTCGTTTTCTCTTTCACGCCTGAAATCCCTCAAGGGAAAAAGCAAAGTAAATCCCAAAGTATCACTAAAAAAAGTTCGCCTAAAAGTAATTCTGGTACTTAAAAAGTCAGTCAGCTTTGCAGCAATTCAATCGGACACTGAAATAAACTACTTTTTACGAATTTTATCGCGTTATATTGATATTATTGATCCCAACGTTTCTACTAGTGATGTTGATAATCGATTATTGATAATGGATTGAAACAGGTAAAATTATCTTATATCTCACTCAAATAATCAATAATCATGAATGAATGAAGCAAAAGATTTATTTACCTTTGCTTCCTGTCATCTCAATGCTGTGAATTGTTGATAATCGAGTAATCGTTTATGTATAATCGATTATCAACATCACTAGTTTCTACCCTTTCCAGCGTCCATTGTAAAATCCGTAAAAAGTAGTTTTGTTTTCTAAAGATGCGGGTTATTTTTCCCTTAGAACAGTTCTAACTATACCAGTGAAGAGATCTAGATCGTTGAACGTGGACTAAGGCCTATTAAGCCATAAAATTCTAATGTATATTATAGAATTTCACTAGAGATACCGTTATAGCTCTCAATGCGTGTTGAACGAGCGAGCGAGGATGAATTATTACTATGGCCCATCCAATCATTGTAATATTTCTCTCCTTACCAATAAATATTGTTGAATTTTGTTATGAAACAAATAGACAGTTTGTAAGCCAGTATTCTGTTTATGGTAAATCTTGGTAGATCACGTGTCCATTATAAGCTAACCTTGCATTGTATAGCGTCGGTGACAATACTGCGTAGTTAACAATTAGCTGTAAGGCCTAATTTTTAATGTTATTTAATAGATAGGGTATAGTGAATAAGAAGGAGGTACGGCATAGTGGGAGTAACTCCACTCAAATTGGAACTGCCCGACGGGGGAAGTACCATCGTCTAACAGAAAATCGAAGTGAAATAACACTGCTTTGAGCTGTGTTGTGTTTTCGATGAGCAAGGTTGCCAGTGCTCCACGAGGTAATGTTGTGATAGCAGTGGGGGGGTTTTGACCCTTATACTGCCAACCCAACTATTCCTCTTTCAATACAGTGTCGTCAACGCGCAAGTGATGCCCCTGGTGTTACAAGCGTCTATAGGCGACGGTAACCGCTTACCATCAGGTGGACCGTATGCTTTTATAGCAAAGTGTTACTTATGCAGTATTGGTGTATCAGTGACGATACTATGACAGGTCAACTTATACTGGATTGTATTGCTTAATAAGTGCGAACAAATTTATTGGTAAATAGGTTTAAAATATTATATGATACAGTATTATAAACTCATATTGGGTCGATTGGAGAGTGCATTCTAAGCAGAGAGGCTGGCATAGTGTCCATTATAACTTATAATTTCTGTATTTTTTTAAAGTTATTTTGACGTCAACTTAAAAGACGTAAATTGAGAATGTGAAGGCAATTTTCGACCTGACGGGTGGGAGTCGCGGTGGCTTAGTGGTCATAGCGTCCTGTGTATCAAACCAGAAGACGCAAGTTCGAATCCTGCCCGCAGTCAAGTTATTCCTTCGATAAAAATAACTTGATAATTTCTGCTTCACGACTGCATTGACTGGTCGGATCATAGGGTAAAGCTATTGTATTTCTGATACTAAATAAATAAATACTCTTGGACATTTTTACACAGCACCATCTAGTCCCAAACTAAGCAGAGCTTGTACTATGGGTACTAGACAATGAATATAATACTTATATACTATTTTTTGTAAATAAATACTTATAATACATAAGGAACACCCAGACCAATGCAAGTGCTTATGTTAATCACATAAATAATAAATATTTGTGTCCTATGAGTCCCATCGTACCCAAAGCCTCGTGTTTAGCAGATAAACAGCTGTAAAATACAAGATTCGCTTGGTTTGCGACTAGATCATGATATGTAGCATTGTCCCAAATATTTTTCATTCTTTCTTTCTTTCAAATATTATAAAAAAAAGATTATCTATTACTCCCGACCCGCCCGGCCTTTGCATGGGTACAAAATATTTTTTATCCCCATTAGGGAGAAATTTTCTAAAATTCTTCCATAATGGATGCTTACATAAGTTTTTAGGAAACGAAAACCGCAGCATTGTGTGTAAAAATAAGACTTATATGGTTTTCTCATGGATGTCATTGTCAGAATTGGATCAAATTGAAATGGCACCACTTGGGAAGCACCAGCTTTCAGATAAAGAAGAATCATCAAAATCGGTTCACCCAGTCGACAGTTCTGCGGTAACAAACATTTAAAAAAATCATTAGAATTGAGAACCTCCTCCTTTTTTGAAGTCAGTTAAAAATAAAAGCAATCAACTGCCAAAACGTCATGTTTGTAGCCCCAGCGGTTTAGGATCTGCGTTCATGAAACAATCAGTGTTTAGACCGCAAGCGATATCATTGCGCAATTAATTGTACAGACGTCAGCAGGTCAAGCTATCCAAAACTGTCAAATTTTCCCAATTGAGTACGAACCTTATCGTTTTGTATTAAAGTTGAAAATGAATCAAAGAAAGGAAGTTATCAAAAGTCCACACAACTCAGCCCAAATTTGTACCTGAGTTACATGACAGTTGTCAAGTTGACAGTTTTTACTATGAAATCACTATGAAACTGATAATAATATGTGCCAAAATGGCGTGCGTTTGATCAAATTTAAAGTTATTTTTTCTCATCCCCAGTGAACATAAAAAAAGTATGACTAGTTTTAACCAGCGTAATACAGAGTATTTTTCATAAGTGTACCCTCAGTACATCATTTGGGCAGATTTTGGTGACATCCTTTGACAGATTTTGGTATCTTGATCTGCTTGCCTCTGTATATAATCCGGAAGCTTAATCTTTGCTTCTTTATAAGGCGTTGGTATCGCAATTGATCGCGCTATGGTTTCTTTACACAGATTTTGTGACCACAGTTGTGATTTTTATGATTGTGTGTGAGCTATAAAATGCAGTAGTGGTGAATCGTCGATGCAACGAGACTGTTGACCGTCGACAATAAACTGGTTGAAAAAAGACAGTGTAATTTTCGACGTCGTGGAGTAGATGTGTTCGACGTTCACTAACAACGACAACTGACTGCACGAACGGACGCGTCAACGTAAGTCCGCGCGCGTGCCGTTCATCGTCGACCGGTCGACGTCGTCAACCAGTTTATGCATGAACCTTCGACTAGTTTATCCGTTCACGGCGATAAACAGTCTAAAATACAGTTCATTCATTCAACGGTCACCACTAAAATGCGGTCGAGAATAAAATACACTTTAAAACTACAAGAAGTATACACTGTGTTCTGTTTGTTGTCTTACAGCCCAAAGGATATACTTCTACTCATCATGATCAACAATTTCTTGTATGGGATCAACCATGAAGTGCAAAATAAAACAACTACATCCTACATTTTGTCGAGACCTGAACTTTTTTCTAAGAAACAGCTCTCTTTTTTTCTTTCAAGATTTCAGACTTATTCCCATACCACTTCATCATCACTACATAGTATAAAACAAAGTCGCTTTCTCTGTCCCTATATCCCTATGTATGCTTAAATCTTTAAAACTACGCAACGGATTTTGATGCAGTTTTTTTTTAATAGATAGAGTGATTCAAGAGGAAGGTTTATATGTATAATACATGTATGTTATTAGTACATTGCACCCGTACGTAGCGGGGGCGGGTCGCTAGTCTAGTATAAATAATATTGAAAGAATGGTTTCCTTTCAGCTGTAAGACGATAAAAAAACACGTTGTATAAGTTTTATATCCATTGTCTAGTACACATAGTAGAAGGTCTGCTTAGTTTGGAACTAGACGGTGCTCTGGAAAATTGTCCAAGAGTTGTCTTATTTACTACTACTTTGTATTCAAAAGGACAGGACAAGTATACTCTTTCCAACCATTTATTTTATTTTTGAATTTTAATCAATTAGTGATGTTCTAATAGATTACCGATCCGATTTCTAATAACGAAGTTTTAATCGATTTTACACATTATTATTGCTTATAATTTCGTATTGTATTATAAGTATACCCAGGTGTTTATATTAATACATTTTATACAACTAAAGGCACTCCGGTAAATGTTTTTATTATTTGACAACATCAATCAGATATTTTTTTTGCATTTTCTTTGCTAAGATTTTAAAGTTATTTTAGCTCTCACTCGCTCTCGCGGTGGCTTAGTGGTCACAGCGTCTGGTGTACCTAACAGAAGACGCAGGTTCGAATCCAGCCCGCAATCGATTTTTTCCTTTGCTAAAATTGTTTTCTGTAAATTACTTTTATTATCCATAAGTTTAACTGGTATGTCTGCAATCTCTATTACGAATAAAGTTTATTATTATTATTATAAAATAACATCAATCTGGCAGTTCATTCTCATAGACGATATGCCACTGGCATCACCAACGACGATGATGATGACAGTTTATCTTCAGTCACTCGCAGCAATACCCCCGTGCTAATAATTGCGTTTCCTTTACAGTTTTCATACGTCGAGGTCAGAAATTATACAACGTGTTACAAAATACCCCGTAAAAAATATAATTAATTATCAAAGCCAAAAATTTTGTCAGCTGTCATGTCAGGGATCCAGATTATTTAACAGAAAGGCCTACTTACATATTTTACCTAATAATTGTCTACTTTAATAGTTTTTCTATTTTTCATTCATAAATGTTGTTGTTTTCCTTTTTGAGGTATGTTAGCGTTACTACGGTTCTTAAATATTGTGAATGGACTCGTTATAAGGCCCTAGGTAACCTCCTCTCGGCTTTACGGGTAGTTTTGTAACACCCTGTATACCTCCGTATTTATTTACGTTATGTAACTACAATAAGTCTAAACGATTAGTTTCGATTCATTAATTTGCAACGAATACATTCCATACGATAGAACATAACTGTATTTATCACGCAAATGACTTAACATTATTTTTTATTAAACAGAGACATTTAAAGCATTTTAATGTTTTATTGCGTAATAGCTATGATTAGGCAGTTAACATATTTCTTTTACTGCTCAATTTAAAGCTTTTTTTTTTCTATGAATCTTTGAACAGTTACGTTCTTAAGCGGCTTTCAAATGTAAAATAAAAGATTGGAAGGAGTATAATAATATATGTATGTAGTTAGAATGATATCAATGAGCGATCTTATCGCTAGGAGCGGTCTCTTATGACTAGACTATCTTTTAGTCTAATTATTCAATAGACCAGTATTTTTTAAACAATTATGTGTAGACGATCCCACGCTACAGGCGACATCTAGTATTAAAATGAACTAAACTAAATTATTCCTTAAAACAGACACTATAGCAACCTTCAAGATGAATAAATTTTAAATTGTAATTTTATGCATGTAATTATTTATATTTTTTGAGTTTGTACAAACGCCAATAGATCAAGCTATCTAAAAATTTCAAATTTTCCTAATTGAACCTTATCGTATTGTATTAAAGTTGAAAATCAATCAAAGAATTTTGATAGATTGCAGTAGCTTGATATACTGGCCCCGGTACAATTTCTAACACAATGTGATATTGTTCTAGAATAAATTAATTTAATTTTCTCTCCAACCAACTCAGTACAGTGAACGTAATCTATATGATACAGTAATATTAATTCTTATGCGATGAGATCATAGGAGTGGATGGGACTAGGAGGGGGAAGGGAGGGGGGACTCTCTCCTGTACAGTTGTGTACACGAATGATGGTGACACACAATTACCGTACACTTACGCGAAAAATACCGACTTAATACTTTTTTTTTAAATGTAGTAATTATATTATTTTTATTAAAAAAGCAGTGATAGCCTTGTGGTATGACCATTGAACATTACTAACTTTTCTAAACCATGTATAGTATGTAGGTACGTATTAAAAATTATTCATGTGCGTATTAATAATTAATTATCACTCACTTAAACGGTGAAGGAAAACATCGTGAAGAAACCTGCCTTAGAGATTTTCTCGACGATTTGTGAAGTCTGTCAACCCGCACTAGGCCAGCGTGGTGGAGAAGAGCTGAATCCTCTCATTCTAAGAGGAGACCTGTGCCCAGCAGTGGGACAGTATATAGGTTGATAAACCAATTATTTTATGTCTATTTTATGTGATAAGGAATTGAATCCCAGAATAGAAAATTCTGGATTATGAGGATGCTTTTATGTAGCAGCAGGACATAAAAGAGGCTATATAGAAAAATAATTAACAATATATATTGATAGCAGACAAAAATATATTCCAGTGCCTTTGGGGCTAGTGCTTTAGGTTAAATCTCAATATCATGGTCATAACATTAGGCTATCAATGCTTTCAACATAATTAAAAGTACAAGTTTTTTTTTTTTCAATAAATCTGTTAACATCTGCGAGGAAACGTTGTGTTGGCAGTGAGGGGACTTTGACCCTTATGCTGCCAACTCAACTATTCCTATTTCAATACAGGGTCGGCAACGCGCAAGTGATACTCCTGGTGTTACAAGCGTCTATAGGCTACGGTAACCGCTTACCATCAGGTGGGCCGTATGCTTGTTTGCCACCTTAGTGGTATAAAAAAGACTATTACAATAGTTGGTGTACAGTTACACGTATGAACACAGAGAGAGGGGCGGGGAGGGAGCACTCGCGCACAAAACGAGAACGTAACTTAAACCCGCACGTTATAGTTACAGTGAGTCCGTGACGTGACAGGCCGCGGCCGGTAGGCACGACTGCTGCGAGAGGCGACTGCCCGGGAGCGGTCGCTAGCAGCCGCCCGTTCACTTGGAGACCGACTGCAAGAGACCACCAATACAGTAAGTACTAGTTTGATTAATTTACAACATTTAACATAAATCTGCCTCATGATAGAATAAAGAATAAAAAAATGGAACGCAACTTACACGAAAATGATACATCATGAAATTGTAAGGCAAATATTACATCGAAACGCAAAAAAAATGTAATTACATACATACATACATACCATCACGCCTGTATTCCCCGAAGGGTTAGGCAGAGGTGTACTAATGTACACCCACATTTCGCCGGTATGTTTAGGTCCCATGTAATAGGGGGCGAGCCTATTGCCATTAACCGGGCACAATTAATCCAGACTCCGAGCTGCTACTGAGAATTTCATAGAAAAACCCAATAACACTTTGCTCGACCTGGGGATCGAACCCAGGACCTCTAGCGTAGCAGTCACGCTTAGGACCACTAGACTAATGAGGCAAAAAATGTAATGTAAACGAAAATATTCACTTGTAACGCAAATATGAAATCGAAACGCAAATATAAAATTGATACACAAACATTACATTGAAACGCCGATATGAAATAGAAATGCAAATATTAAATTGAAACGCTTTGACATAAAAACGCAAAAATATGAAATCGAAACGAAAATATACGCAAAGATTAACATGAAATTGTAACGCAAATGGTTATTCAAAACGCTAGTAGGAAATAGAAATTAAATTAAAACACAAACATTTAATTGAATCGTCAATATGAAATAGAAACGCAAAGAAAATGATATTAAATTATCATGATTATAAAGTTATTTCAGCGAAGGAAAATTCTCGGGGTGGCTTAGTGGTCATAGCGTCTGGTGTACCTAACCAGAAGACGCAGGTTCGAATTCTGCCTTCGCTAAATTACAATAAAATGATTGTTTATTATTATTACAATAAAAATAAATAAAAGTAATGAGTGTTGAGTAGAGTACCTGCGGCCGGGCCGCGCCTCACGCGTACGTGTGTCTGGTGCCGGAACTAGAACCTGAGTACGACGGCTCCAGTCTGCGGTAAACAATATTATACATAATGAGTCAACTGTGTTTTATTTACAAATTTTGTAGCTCGATATAGATCCGCTGAGGGAGTGGTCTCGAGTTTAATTTTTTATTTGTAGTTTGGATTTGTGCCCGGTAAATAGTTATAGATCCGCTCTTTTGGATTTAAAAGTAGGTATGGTATCGTATGTTATAATGATAATTATAGGCAAGCCTTATATTATCTAAATAGATTCTGTAGCCGGTAGAATTCATGAACAAATTGAAAATGTTTGAAAATTATGCTCATAAACGTTTTATTCGTAGAAAGTTTGTATTTTTTTATTTTAAACGATTACATTCAGTTGTGTACAAAGGCAAGCACAACAAGCTACCACAATCTGTCAAAATATCTATGATTGATTTTAGAATACAATATTCTTTATTGTACACCATAAACAAACGCCAAGTACATTTTCATAAATGATAGAATGGTACAATGGGCGGTCTTATCGCTAAAAGCTATCTCTTACCGACAACCTTGATTTTCAACTTAATAGAACAAAATAAGGTTCATTTTCAATTGGGAAAATTTGGCAGTTCTAGATAGCTTGACCTGCTGGCGTTTGTACATAATGAGGCAGCCTCATTATGTAAAAGTTATACATAGTATATGTGAAGTATAGTTTCGTATTTTTGGGATGCAAAATTTGTACCACTTCTCTCGTCGACGAGAGAGATAACATTTGCTATCTCTCTCTAGAATAGTACTGTATAGTGTGAGCAGATTTTTTATAAAAGTTTAACGTCACCTGCAGTCTCGATGTGGGTGGCGCGCAGAGTAAGGGGGCTCGCGCTCGGGGGGGCTGGCGGAGCCGCGGGGTGAGCGGGGCGAGCGGGGCGAGTGCGACTCGCGGGGCGAACGAGGCTCCCGCGGGCTGGCGCCGGCGCTGGCGGGGCTGCTGGCGCCAGAGCCACGCGCCGCGCCGTGGACACGGCTCACTGATACACAAACAACATTGATATTTGTTATCAAGTAAAGGTGGGTTTAAACCAAACTAACATAGAGCTAAAGCTAGAGCATTGTTTCTTGATTTTTTAGTGTAAATCAAAGCTCGCTTTCAGCGTTTACACCAAAACAGCGTTTGTACCAACGAGCAATAATGAATACTAAGAACTAGAATTCGCTAGAACACAAGAACACTTTGAAGAGTTCACGTCCGAACACGTAGGAATGCTCTACGCCACTGTTCGCGCGCTCTAGTGCCGTTTACATCAAGCGAGCGAACATTCTTACAATATTTCAATATTTCAGAATCTATGCGAACTATGATAGAACAACCAAGGAATGTTTTGTCTCTGTTTACACTTACAGAATTTGATGTAGAGGGTATAGAATGTGCATTCACTCGTCTGATGTAAATAGGCCTTAAGAAAAATATATAAATACATGTTTAAGATAGATTTCACAAAAACTAAACGAGAAACGTCGATATTTCGGCTATTCTCTTAATACCGGCTTTCTTAATCTGTTCTTGAAATGTCTAAATCGTGATTCGCCATATTGGGTTCCGGCGTGACGTCACTCCGATAGTACACAAGATAGATTTTTATTGTGCTGTGTTATTTTAAATTTTATAAGTTACTAACTTTCATAAATAAATAATACCTATTAAAGTATTTTTCGGTTAGGCTTTTGTACCTATATGATTTCTACATCATCCAAACAAATTAGAATCTTAGTACAAGCAACAGTAATATAAGTAAGAGTGATATATGTATGCTCACGCGCAAGGTGGTGCGGTGTGAGTGTGGGCGTGTGCAGCTCCGTGAGGCGCTCCGACACTAGCTGCGGGGACTGACTGACCCGCCCGCGGCCACCTGCTACACATAACATATATATATTATATTTATATCTCATTTACGCGAATATTATGCATTGAAATAAAACTTCTTTTTTACGGATTCGCTATATTGATATTATTAATCCCGACGTCTCTGACCCTTTACAGCGTCCATGGTCACAGATAGACTGAGGTGGTGGGCGTCTTGATGATATAATTACTGACAACTACCCTACATTTTCATTGTTACATGATCAATGACATTTATTACTGCAAACTGATCTTATAAAAATACTTTTTACAAGTCAATATTTAATTAAAACTAGATGGAGCCAAGGATTTTCTTTAATAAATAGGATGGAGGATTAATAATATCAATATAACGCGATAAAATCCGTAAATATTAGTTTTATTTCAACATATATATTATGAAAAAAGCAGTGATAGCCTAGTGGTATGACTGTTGGACTGCCAAGTCGAAAGTCTCGAGTTTGAATCCAAGGCACGCACTTCTGACTTATACTTAATACCACAGTAGCGCGTGTACTCAATCGAATTTACTTAATGTAGTTGTGTAATGTTTTTGTAGTCGTATGACATGCAAGCTTTAGAGTAGGCGGCTGCGTCGGCAAAGTATGTACAGCGATGAGACCATACAGCGGATGTACGGTCAACAAAAGAGTTAAGTATACAGGCAGCTAATTAAACATCTGATTTTTGTTAAAAATTTTGTATTAATGTATCACGCAATATGTGTCATAACGCAGGTATTGTAAGCTGCTACACATCAAACCCTTTGACGGGTAATTATTTAAATCACAATCTGTGTAAAGATGTAGATTTCGTGCGCTACCTGTATACCAAACTCTTTTGTTGAGTGTACTTTCCCAGTGAGGCAGGTTCAGTTTGAGTGGGATTATTCGTAGTATGTCGTACCGTGCGGCTGGTGTGTGGGCGCGTGCAGAGCGTGCGCGTGCAGCTGTCGAGTGCGGGAGCCGCGGGACGAGTGCGGCAGCGTGGCGGCACACCCCTCCCCACTCGCCCCGCCCGCCCCACTCGCCCCACCCACCCCCGCCACACTGGCGCGCGCCGCCGGGGCCAGCAGCAGCGGCGCGGCACCCGCCGGCGGCCGAGACGACGAGTAAGCTGACACAGAAAAACAAGGATACTAGAAAATTCCAATTAAAAATAAACTGAATGCTGCCGATCGCAGCAAAATTCAGTACAGAACATAATATAAAGATTACGAAATCTATATTACAAATTATTTACATAATTAATATTCATGTAAGTATATCAGCCATAAAAATGACTTTTGACAGATGAAATTTGAGTAATTCACACACCGAAATAAAACTACTTTTTACGGATTCTATCGCATTATAATGATAGTATTAAAATCAATCCGTAAAAAGTAGTTTTTTTTTTTTATGGGATAGGTGGCAATCGAGCAGACGGATCGCCTGATGGTAAGCGATTTCCGCCGCCCATGGACACCCGCAACACCAGAGGAGTTACAAGTGCGTTGCCGGCCTTTAAAAGGGAGTACGCTCTTTTCTTGAAGGTTTGAAGGTCATATTGGTCCGGAAATACTGCAGGCGACAGTTCATTCCACAGTTTAGTTGTGCGAGGCAGAAAGTTTCTAGAGAAACGCAGGGATCAATCCGAACAATTCCTCGGAGCATTCCCCATAGTACATGCGATAGAATATGCATAGCGAGGCCACATCTCTACGCAGCGCCAAGGGGTCTAGCCGGTTTGAAATATCTTGGCAGTCGGCGATTCGAATCGCTCTCCGTTGGATGCGGTCCAGAGGGAGAAGTTGGTACTGGGGTGCCCCTGCCCAGAGATGCGAACAGTATTCCATATGGGGCCGGACCTGCGCCTTATAAAGTAGTAGGCGGTGGGCCGGAGTGAAATACCGTCTCGATCTACTGAGCACGCCAAGCTTCTTTGAGGCTAATTTAGCCTTGCCCTCTAAATGACCGCGGAATTGGACTTCATTCGATATGTCGACACCAAGTATTCCAATACTGGTTGAGGCAGTTAAGGGGATGCTCTCAAAACGAGGTGAAATGACCAACGGCAGTTTTTTGGCGGTGAATACGCAAGCTTGCGTCTTTGTGAGATTAAATTGGACCAAATTAAGTCTGCCCCACTCTGAGACTTTTTCTAAAATGGTCTCAATTTCAGACACAAGTTTGTTTCGGCTCTTGATGACGTTTTCCCGAGAAATGTTAGCGCGGCCGGTATAGAAAGTATCGCCTGTGCTGTCATCCGCATAACAATGAATGCCGCAGGTTTGCAACAGGTCATTGATATGGAGGAGGAATAGAGTAGGCGATAGTACACAGCCTTGAGGGACACCAGCATTTATAAACATAGAGTCAGAGCATTCACCGTCTACTACGACCTTTATGCTTCTGTCTGCAAGGAAGCTGGTGACCCATTCGCATAGTTTCTCGGGAAGCCCATAGGAAGGGAGCTTCGAAAGAAGCTCTTTGTGCCATACCCGATCGAAGGCCTTCGCTATGTCCAAACTGACCGCCAAGGCTTCCCCCTTAGTCTCGATCGCCTGTGCCCAACGATGTGTCAGGTATACTAGAAGATCACCAGCCGACCGACCCTTACGAAAGCCGTACTGCTGGTCACTAAGTAGCTGATGATCTTCTAAGAACCGAAGGAGCTGGCAGTTGACAATGGACTCCATTATCTTCGAGAAAAGGGAGGTTATGGCTATCGGTCTGTAGTTGGACGGATTTGAGCGGTCGCCTTTTTTAGGGATCGGGTGGACCAATGCTGTCTTCCATGATGTCGGGACAACGCCAGAATAGTAAGAGAGCCGAAAAGTATACCGTAGTTTTATTTCAATGTATAATATTCGCGTAAATATCAGAAATCAATAAATTGACACACTTTCAAAGTTGTGATCTTAGATGATGTGTCAATTTGTATACTTACTGTTGACGTCTTTACCTCATGTAATTTATATCGATGTAATCACTTTTACATAACTTCAATCTATCAAATCGGTTGTTTTTGTTACGCTCCGCAAAATAAACACCGGGTTAAGACATACATAATATCATTTATCATAGCATTTATCAATTATCAATAAGCAAAGCATCGCAGCGTGTAGAATTAACTTCTACACAATATTTAAATAACTTAAGTAGAATCAAGATGGCTGACCTCTGATGACGGACAGCTCGATGGCGGCGCGTAGCTCGTCGTCGTCAGGTCGGCTGCGGAGGCACGACATGGCCTGCAACACCAGTGTACGGCACATCACCACACCACGCACCGTACTGACGGTCTACTCCCTATCTCCGTCAACGAACTTACGAGCCATCTTTTTGTATATCTTTGGCATTTTCCATGCTAAGATTTTAAAGTTATTTAGAAAAGGAAAAATTCGACCGCGGGCAGGATTCGAACCTGCGTCTTCTGGTTAGGTACACCAGACGCTATGACCACTAAGCCACCGCGATACCTACCCGTCATTCATTTGAAGACGCAGGTTCGAATCCTGCCCGCGGTCGAATTTTTTCTTTTCTAAATAACTTTATAAGTTACGAGCCGTTCGAAAGTTCTCCGAAACTTCGGAGTCCGATAAAACAAGTGTCAAATTCAATTTATCGAACGAGTAAAAACACATCGAGAGTAGGGACAACTGTCAAATTGTGTTGTCATTCATTCTTAGTTCGGGCCCCGAACGAATCATCCGTCCGTAGGTGATACGGAGTAGGAAACGCCCGTAACTAAGGTCGAAACTACGGACTTCGTGCTTAGGGAGTAGACCCCTAGACACCAGCTCAAGTTATTCAAAACTGTCAAGTTTTCCCAATACAAAATGAACCTTATTATGTTGTATTAAAGTGGAAAATCTATCATCAGATTGTGGTAGCTTGATGTGCTGGCCTCTGTACAAAACAAAGTCACTTCCCGCTGTCTGTCCCTCTGTACGCTGAGATCTATTAAACTACGCAACGGATTTTGGTACGATTTTCATTATTATTTAGATAATTCTTTCCAGAATGTTTATGTATATATAATACATGCGTTATTTTTCTATTCGCCCCATTTCACGGTACTACTGTCAAATGGGGCGAATAATAATGCAAGGGGAGTGAACCGGGACCAATTTTTAAAAGGGATTTTCAGGTTTAATTATTATATTTTACTGCCAAGGTCTTCTATAATGGTATATTACAATTTAGGAACAATATTTAAGGCCCTTTTCCCACAAACTATACTTAGTAATTCAAGCTGAAAATAATTAAAAAGCTTGTTCCGATTCACCCCTACCCTATTCACCCCGGTTAATGGTAGATCGCTAGTATGAGTATAATGAGTAGCAACTCACTGGTGTGTGTTCCCGCTGGTGCCGGCCGCCATGCACACCGCCAGCTCGCTGAGCGCGGGAACCTGCACCACGCCACAACAACAACAACATGTTTAAGTCTATAATATAGCCATGCCATAGCCCAGATCAATGTTCAGTGAGCCAGTCAATGGTCTGATGATGATTTATTTATATAATGAGTAGGTATGTATGTCTCACCGGGTCGAGGTGTGTGTGTGGCGCCGTCTCCCAGGTCCAGCTGCAGCACTCCGCCACCGTTGTACTCTGGAATATATAATAGTCATTTATAATAAGGTATAGGCAACGCTGCGGTTTAAAGGACGACGTTATGACAAGAATTGAGAAGAATGCGCTGAGATGGTTTGGGTATGTCGGGAGAATGTATTTATATGGCGAATGTTTGTGGAACCGCCAGGAGGGGACGCCCTAGAAACCTACACAGACCTTACTGGTTGGGTTCTTCAAAAATGTCAGATGCGTAGTACTCGCAGCCGGCGTGTGTATGACAAGATGTATGAATGTGGTCGAAGCGAAAGAAGTATGCAAGAATCGTAGCAAGTGTCCTTCTTTAGTTTGTGCCTACCCCCATGACCCCGTAACTTAACATTTACGTCCGGCACCTCCCCCCCCCCCCTGTGGGTGTAGTGTGCGTGTGTGTGTGTGTGTGTGTGTGTGTGTGTGTCTGACCCCATGGCGGCGCGTGGCGGAAGTAGTCGCGCGCGGTAAGCAGGTGCGTGTTGGCGTTGGGCGCCATCGCCACGTCCGGCACGGCCGCCGACAGCCGCGCCCCCGCCCCCGCCCCGCCGGGACCGCCCCCACCCACGCCCCCGCCGCGGGGAGAACACTCCGACAATGATTGTCTGGGGACACAAATATTAACAGTAAATACTCTCATAAACTCTCTTTGCGATTGAAGTTGATTAAAAACTTCTCAATTTTTTGTATATAAATATCAAAATTATCATAATTATAATTTCACTTAAACGATATTGCACAAAATATAAATATCTGGTTCACCTATGCGGTGCCCCGTCCGGTCGCGGCAGCTCTCGGCGGCAGGTCCCCGGCCGGGAGCCGTCTGCACAGGAACACAAACATAACTTAATTACCTTGAAATGGGGTGAATCGCATGCAGGGGGTGAATCGGGACAACACATGAAAAGGCATTTTCAAGTATTATTATTATAGTTAAGTACACCCACAGTTAGTCGGTATGCTATACTGTCCCCTGAAGCCTTGCAGGTATATTTAAACCTCATTTAATAGGGTCGAGCCGATTCCCATTAACTGACAAATAAAATAATAAGAAATACAGTGCAGCGTTACCCATAGGTATGTGCAGCGCTCGCCCACCTGCGCCCGCGCAGCGCAACGAGCCGCTGCCGTGCAGCGCTCTGCTGCAAATAACAACAAATATATATGTATTTCAGGAGAGATGGCAACATTTACTGTTATTTCATACAACAACTGTTGTGTATGTATTGTCGCGGAATTTAACTTTTTTTTTTTGTTTATTGAGGGAACACTCAATAGGCTACCGGTGTGTACAGGGATATAGTACCTGCAGCAGTCGAGCGCGGCATGTTCGTCCGGCCAGCGGTCACTGTCGTTGTCTTGTTGCTCCCGCTGGCGGTCTCTCTCGCTTACGGATTCCCAGTCTTCAGCATCTCTCTCTCTGAAACGTTCGTATACATATTTATTGTTAATTTGGATCTATTTACAGAAATAAATATCATTTACCCATAGTACACAGTGTGCTCTGCTTAGTTTGGGACTAGATGGTGCTGTGTAAAATTGTAAAAGAATATTTATTTATTATTATTATTTTTCCACAGCACCATCTAGTCCCAAACTAAGCAGAGCTTGTACTATGAGTATTAGACGATGGATATAAATACTTAAGAAAAAGAAAAAGAAACATAATTTATTTGCGTAGTATATATAGTTATATACTTTCCTTTTTGTAAATACATACATAATATAAAACATGAAGCAGTGATAGCCTAGTGGTATGACCATTGGACTGGCAAGTCGAAGATCTCGAGTTCGAATCCAAGACACGAACCACTGACTTTTCGAATGAAGGAAAACATCGTGAGGAAACCTTTTTTTCTCGACGGTATATGAAGTCTGCCAACCCGCACTAGGCTAGCGTGGTGGACTATAGCCTAATCCCTCTCAATATGAGAGGAGACCCGTGCCCAGCAGTGGGACAGTATATGGGTTGATGATGATGGTATAAAACATAAGTAACACCCACACAAACACATCATCACATAATTATTATTATCCTATGGAAGTCAACTCATGCTCTCGTAATTAGCAGTCCGACAAGTGTGGAGCTATTGGCTCCTGGCTCCTGGGTCCTGGTTGAGGCACTCACCTGTCGCTGTCGAGCTCGGCCAGCAGCAGGTCTGCGCACGCGTCGGGCAGCGACATCTCGCGGACAGCGCGCAGGGCTATCTGTAAGTAAACTTCTTGTTCATTCATGTTATTTTATTCTTTCAGAACAATTTACACTTTTTACTACAACATACCATATGGATATCGGTATAGCCTAGAAATTCAGTTGCAGAGGTCCGATTGTAAAATAGACTGGTCTTGGGAAAAGCCTCAGAGAATAATGATTATAAAAATGTTTAGAAACCATAATGCTATGGTTAAAGGCTCTTGTGGAGGTCTTTGTTTAGCAGTGAACCTCTTGCGGCTGATAATATGTTTTCTTGTAAGCTGTCAACAAATTTACCTGGAAATGTTATCAGAAGTATTGGAGTCTTTACGTAATTAGCTGCCGTGACCGCAGCCGGTAGCAATAGTTACCGTACGATGTAAGATGTGCCAAGCAGCTGGGGCCCAGTGGCGCAGCAGGCGGGCGCGTGACGTCACAGTACAGTACCTGCTTGTACACGGTGAGCTTGTCGGCGGAGTGCAGCGCGAGGGCGCGCGCGGCGGGCGGCGCGTGGCGCAGCAGGCGGGCGCGTGACGTCACAGTACAGTACCTGCTTGTACACGGTGAGCTTGTCGGCGGAGTGCAGCGCGAGGGCGCGCGCGGCGGGCGGCGCGTGGCGCAGCAGGCGGGCGCGTGACGTCACAGTACAGTACCTGCTTGTACACGGTGAGCTTGTCGGCGGAGTGCAGCGCGAGGGCGCGCGCGGCGGGCGGCGCGTGGCGCAGCAGGCGGGCGCGTGACGTCACAGTACAGTACCTGCTTGTACACGGTGAGCTTGTCGGCGGAGTGCAGCGCGAGGGCGCGCGCGGCGGGCGGCGCGTGGCGCAGCAGGCGGGCGCGTGACGTCACAGTACAGTACCTGCTTGTACACGGTGAGCTTGTCGGCGGAGTGCAGCGCGAGGGCGCGCGCGGCGGGCGGCGCGTGGCGCAGCAGGCGGGCGCGTGACGTCACAGTACAGTACCTGCTTGTACACGGTGAGCTTGTCGGCGGAGTGCAGCGCGAGGGCGCGCGCGGCGGGCGGCGCGTGGCGCAGCAGGCGGGCGCGTGACGTCACAGTACAGTACCTGCTTGTACACGGTGAGCTTGTCGGCGGAGTGCAGCGCGAGGGCGCGCGCGGCGGGCGGCGCGTGGCGCAGCAGGCGGGCGCGTGACGTCACAGTACAGTACCTGCTTGTACACGGTGAGCTTGTCGGCGGAGTGCAGCGCGAGGGCGCGCGCGGCGGGCGGCGCGTGGCGCAGCAGGCGGGCGCGTGACGTCACAGTACAGTACCTGCTTGTACACGGTGAGCTTGTCGGCGGAGTGCAGCGCGAAAGCGCGCGCGGCGGGCGGCGCGTGGCGCAGCAGGCGGGCGCGTGACGTCACAGTACAGTACCTGCTTGTACACGGTGAGCTTGTCGGCGGAGTGCAGCGCGAGGGCGCGCGCGGCGGGCGGCGCGTGGCGCAGCAGGCGGGCGCGTGACGTCACAGTACAGTACCTGCTTGTACACGGTGAGCTTGTCGGCGGAGTGCAGCGCGAGGGCGCGCGCGGCGGGCGGCGCGTGGCGCAGCAGGCGGGCGCGTGACGTCACAGTACAGTACCTGCTTGTACACGGTGAGCTTGTCGGCGGAGTGCAGCGCGAGGGCGCGCGCGGCGGGCGGCGCGTGGCGCAGCAGGCGGGCGCGTGACGTCACAGTACAGTACCTGCTTGTACACGGTGAGCTTGTCGGCGGAGTGCAGCGCGAGGGCGCGCGCGGCGGGCGGCGCGTGGCGCAGCAGGCGGGCGCGTGACGTCACAGTACAGTACCTGCTTGTACACGGTGAGCTTGTCGGCGGAGTGCAGCGCGAGGGCGCGCGCGGCGGGCGGCGCGTGGCGCAGCAGGCGGGCGCGTGACGTCACAGTACAGTACCTGCTTGTACACGGTGAGCTTGTCGGCGGAGTGCAGCGCGAGGGCGCGCGCGGCGGGCGGCGCGTGGCGCAGCAGGCGGGCGCGTGACGTCACAGTACAGTACCTGCTTGTACACGGTGAGCTTGTCGGCGGAGTGCAGCGCGAGGGCGCGCGCGGCGGGCGGCGCGTGGCGCAGCAGGCGGGCGCGTGACGTCACAGTACAGTACCTGCTTGTACACGGTGAGCTTGTCGGCGGAGTGCAGCGCGAGGGCGCGCGCGGCGGGCGGCGCGTGGCGCAGCAGGCGGGCGCGTGACGTCACAGTACAGTACCTGCTTGTACACGGTGAGCTTGTCGGCGGAGTGCAGCGCGAGGGCGCGCGCGGCGGGCGGCGCGTGGCGCAGCAGGCGGGCGCGTGACGTCACAGTACAGTACCTGCTTGTACACGGTGAGCTTGTCGGCGGAGTGCAGCGCGAGGGCGCGCGCGGCGGGCGGCGCGTGGCGCAGCAGGCGGGCGCGTGACGTCACAGTACAGTACCTGCTTGTACACGGTGAGCTTGTCGGCGGAGTGCAGCGCGAGGGCGCGCGCGGCGGGCGGCGCGTGGCGCAGCAGGCGGGCGCGTGACGTCACAGTACAGTACCTGCTTGTACACGGTGAGCTTGTCGGCGGAGTGCAGCGCGAGGGCGCGCGCGGCGGGCGGCGCGTGGCGCAGCAGGCGGGCGCGTGACGTCACAGTACAGTACCTGCTTGTACACGGTGAGCTTGTCGGCGGAGTGCAGCGCGAGGGCGCGCGCGGCGGGCGGCGCGTGGCGCAGCAGGCGGGCGCGTGACGTCACAGTACAGTACCTGCTTGTACACGGTGAGCTTGTCGGCGGAGTGCAGCGCGAGGGCGCGCGCGGCGGGCGGCGCGTGGCGCAGCAGGCGGGCGCGTGACGTCACAGTACAGTACCTGCTTGTACACGGTGAGCTTGTCGGCGGAGTGCAGCGCGAGGGCGCGCGCGGCGGGCGGCGCGTGGCGCAGCAGGCGGGCGCGTGACGTCACAGTACAGTACCTGCTTGTACACGGTGAGCTTGTCGGCGGAGTGCAGCGCGAGGGCGCGCGCGGCGGGCGGCGCGTGGCGCAGCAGGCGGGCGCGTGACGTCACAGTACAGTACCTGCTTGTACACGGTGAGCTTGTCGGCGGAGTGCAGCGCGAGGGCGCGCGCGGCGGGCGGCGCGTGGCGCAGCAGGCGGGCGCGTGACGTCACAGTACAGTACCTGCTTGTACACGGTGAGCTTGTCGGCGGAGTGCAGCGCGAGGGCGCGCGCGGCGGGCGGCGCGTGGCGCAGCAGGCGGGCGCGTGACGTCACAGTACAGTACCTGCTTGTACACGGTGAGCTTGTCGGCGGAGTGCAGCGCGAGGGCGCGCGCGGCGGGCGGCGCGTGGCGCAGCAGGCGGGCGCGTGACGTCACAGTACAGTACCTGCTTGTACACGGTGAGCTTGTCGGCGGAGTGCAGCGCGAGGGCGCGCGCGGCGGGCGGCGCGTGGCGCAGCAGGCGGGCGCGTGACGTCACAGTACAGTACCTGCTTGTACACGGTGAGCTTGTCGGCGGAGTGCAGCGCGAGGGCGCGCGCGGCGGGCGGCGCGTGGCGCAGCAGGCGGGCGCGTGCACGCAGGCCGGCCAGCACGCGCGGCGACACACACGCGCGCGCACACCGCGCCCCCTCCGCCCCGCCCACCCCGCCCGACCCCGCCACACCACCAGCCCCCCCCACCCCACCCGGCCCTCCCGCACCGTCCGACCGACCACCATTGCGCGCAGCCGCCACCTGCGACACCAACATCGCCTCACTTACTACTGTGCTTTTCCAAAGCAAACTTACGGACACTAATAAAAGGTGTCTTATATCCAGTATAGGCTGACCTCTCATTGGACAGGCTTTCCGTACAATGAAAGATCAGTTTATACTGGACACTTGTAGCTTGTTGTGAATATAATATTTGACATTTCTGTAAACAGGGTATCCGTACATATACACGTCCATACCATGATCACTCGACTTTAATTTTATGAATGAATAGATCAGCCTAACAAAATGGCTCTACACAACACATGTGTTTGTGTTGTGTGGTTACTGACCATATACAATGTGTCAGGTATCCGGTGCAGGTACCGCTCGCGCCGCGCTCGCGCCAGCTCGGCCTCGGGCACCGCCTGGTCCTCCAGCAACGCCTGCAATAATAACAATGCCTATAACACATTCATTCTTTCATTTGACGACGTCTGTGGTCTAGTGGTTCGTGTGCCGGACTGCTGATCATGGGGTCGTGGGTTCGATTCCCACAAGACACAAAATATTTGTGTGGATAAAACATGAGTATTTGTGTTTGTCTGGGTGTTTATTATGTATTATAAGTATGTATTTACAAAAAAAAAGTATATAAATATTATATCCATTGTCTAGTACCCATAGTACAAGCTCTGCTTAGTTTGGGACTAGATGGTGTTGTGTGAAATGTCCCAAAAATATTTATTTATTTATTTTATTCTTTCCCCCGCTCAGACACGTCACTATCTCGAAATAATGTTCTGACCGCCCACGGGCGTCAGTATCTCGGAGTGACGTTAATTCGCCCATAAACGTAATGATCCTGGTATATGCTCTCTCCGTCCGTAGACGTAATTATACCAGTCACGTCCACAGGCGGTACTGTTCTTAAATAACACTAATGCCACCCACAGGCGTCACTACCCCAAAATTACACACCTACCGCTCACAGGCGTCACTATCCCGAAATGACACTCCTGCCGCCCACAGGCGTCACTATCCCGAAATGACACACCTACCGCTCACAGGCGTCACTATCCCGAAATGACACTCCTACCGCCCACAGGCGTCACTATCCCGAAATGACACTCCTGCCGCCCACAGGCGTCACTATCCCGAAATGACACACCTACCGCTCACAGGCGTCACTATCCCGAAATGACACTCCTGCCGCCCACAGGCGTCACTATCCCGAAATGACACACCTACCGCTCACAGGCGTCACTATCCCGAAATGACACACCTACCGCTCACAGGCGTCACTATCCCGAAATGACACTCCTGCCGCCCACAGGCGTCACTATCCCGAAATGACACTCCTGCCGCCCACAGGCGTCACTATCCCGAAATGACACACCTACCGCTCACAGGCGTCACTATCCCGAAATGACACTCCTACCGCTCACAGGCGTCACTATCCCGAAATGACACACCTACCGCTCACAGGCGTCACTATCCCGAAATGACACACCTACCGCTCACAGGCGTCACTATCCCGAAATGACACTCCTACCGCTCACAGGCGTCACTATCCCGAAATGACACTCCTGCCGCTCACAGGCGTCACAATCCTGCCGCTTCCAGGCGCCAGTGTCCGTGTCCCAGGCGTGGCCGGGTCCAGTGAGTGCACACGTACCTTGATCTCGTCGAGGTAGGGCAGGAAGCAGCGCGGCGGGCGGTAGGAGCCGCGCGCCAGCCAGGCGGCGGCGGCGCCGGCCCCCTCCCCGCCCGCCGCCGGCACGATGCCGCGCCGCACCACCTGCACACATGTTGCACCTTAATATCTCACTAACAGTAATAGTATAACCAGGTGAGACTGAATCAATTTCATGGCACTAGTTTTTTTTCCCCAAAATCGCCGCACGTAATTAGTAGATGTCTCCTTATTTAAGAGCTAAAGCCGAATATTGTAGCAGCATCTGCTCTGTGTGCTACGACGTAACCAAGCCACGTAGCTACGAGATCGTAGCTAGAGTTGTTATACATGAGGCTACGAAAGCCGAATATTGTAGCAACCTCTGCTCGGTGTGCTACGGCGTAGCCGAATTCGTTATACGTAGCTACGAGATCGTAACTCAGGGTCTACTCCCTTATCTCCGTCAATGAAGTTACGAGCCGTTTGAAAGTTCTCCGAAACTTCCGAGTCCGATAAAACAAGTGTAAAATTCAATTTTTCGAACGGGTAAAAACACATCGAGAGTAGGGACAACTGTCAAATTGTGTTGTCATTAATTGTTAGTTTGGGCCCCGAACGAATCATCCGTCCGTAGGTGATACGGAGTAGAAAACGCCCGTAACGAAGGTCGAAACTACGGAGTTCGTGCTTAGGGAGTAAACCCCCTGAGGTTGTTATATATTCACGAGGCTGCTGAGGCCGAATATTGTAGCAAGCTACGGCGTAGCAGCTAGGGCTATGAGGCTACGGCGTAGCAGCGTTGGCCACGAGGCTACGGCGTAGCGGCGTAGTGCTGTTGCTGACCTGCTGCAGCAGGTCGTGGTCTGGCGGCAGGTGCTCGAGGCGCAGGTGCGGCGCGAGCGGCGCCAGCGCGTCTCGTAGCGCAGCATCGCCCGCGTCCCGGCGCCGTCCGCCGCGCCGCCCCACCGACTGCGCCCGCGACCACACCACGCTCGACTCTATATACAGTACATATTATATACAGTAGACATACAGAATCTTACCACATTAATAATATTGTATTTGAAATAAAATAAAGAAAGAAAAAGTATTTATTTTCGCCCAATACGACGCATGACAATTATTAATGGGCCAAAGGCCATTGTCTCAGTTTTGACACTGAGTTGGTTTTTTGTGACCTTTTTACGGTTTTTATCGCGTTATATTGATATTATTAATCCCGACGATTCGGACCCTTTACAACGTCTATGGTCACAGGTAGGCTGAGGTCCGTAAAATCCGTAAAAAGTAGTTTTATTTCAATGTATAATAATCGCGTAAATGTTAGAAATCAATAATATTGTATTTGTCAGATTACAAGGTAATCCATTTTTGGCATACGGTCCACCTGATGGTAAGCGATTACTGTAGCCTATATAGGCTTGCAACACCAGTGGTATCACTTGCGCGTTGCCTAAAATAGTTCAAAAATTATAACATATGTTAACTGAGACCGACGTTTCTCTCGAAAAAATGTGATGTTTACAATTAAATATTTGTTTCCACATTAAAGCAATAAAGACCGGTGTCGGTAGGTAGGTGAGTGCAGTAGTGACCTCTAGCAGGTTGGTCTGCGCGCGCGCAGGCGGCCCAGCGCAGCAGCGCGCGCAGGGCCTGGGGCTCGCTGGCCTGCAGGAAGGGGGAGGCCAGCGCCTCGGCCAGCGCGCTGGGGGGGACTCGCCCGCACGAGCTGGCAGACATTATCGTGGGGAACTCGTCACGCAGGTAGCGCATCGCTTGTCTGAAATAAACATTATCTTTATATAGTATAAAACAAACTCCATAACATAATTAAAATCTTAGCATGGAAAATGCCAAAAAGATAGTAGGTAAGGAGGCATCGTTCGACATTGAACTAACTGTAAAGTAAGTCATGTCGGCTGAGGAGCAAAAACTTGCTTTTTAATGGTTGTGTTTTCTTCGCTAAATAACTCCGTAATACAATTTAAATATTTAATCTGCATGCCAGTGATCTAAAAAAAATAAATTTAGATCTCCATTACAATTTTTTTAAATGTTTAAATCATTATTGGTGATACATAGTTATAAGTACCTACTTTTTACTACTACTTACTGTTGTATACATGATTGTATGGAACATCTGATTCAGATTAAGGAGTTGTTTCAGCGTGGTGGACTCTATAATCCACCACGCTGGTTTGGCCTTCTGGCTGGGGTCTCTTAATCTTTAGTCTATCCTAATCCCTCTCATTTTGAGAGGAGACCCGTGCTCAGCAGTGGGACAGTATATGGGTTGATGATGATGGAATAAATAAATAAGGTGGTATATTCTGTTATATATTCTGTCTGTCTGCTATGTCCAGCAGTGGGCAGTGGGCAGTGGGCAGGCCTGCAGCACTATGTGCACTGTGAGGTAGTCGTACCTGTGCACCCAGTGGCTGGCGTGCGGCTGTGAGGCCCAGCGCAGCACGTGGGGCAGGCTGTCCGGAGTCAACGCCTCCACGATGCTGTCCTCGCACCCCTGCACCACTATCGCCATCTCCAGGAACCTGACCACCAGATAAAAACACATTATAAAACTAGCGATATACAAAATTGACAATCGTTAGAAGTTAGAAGATCACAACGCCTGACAACCAGTCTATCCTCAGGGTACCAGTATTACCCAAAAATTGGGTTGCGAAGGTCTGATGGTAGTCGCTTCGTATAAAATATTCAGCCGCATTTGGTTAGACTGGAAGCCGACCCCAATATAGTTGAGAAAAGGCTCAGAGAAAGAAGTCCATATTGTCGGTAATAAAGTTAATTGTACCTGGCGATCTCGTACAGCTGGAAGGCGTCGTCCAGCATGGCGGCCGTGACGGGCCGGCTGCCGCGGGTCACGCCCGCCCACCCCTACACACAACAATACATAATGTCACTGTCACTCTTCGTTATGACTCATTATTCACGTCATTACAGTTGTATACGGATCATTAGGCACACGGCCGAAATCAGAACTAACACCGCCATCTTGTAAACCGTTACTTTTGACCCGGTACCGAAAACTTTACAAATTACGGTACTGAAGGTCTACTCCCTATCTCCGTCAACGAAGTTACGAGCCGTTCGAAAGTTCTCCGAAACTTCGGAGTCCGATAAAACAAGTGTCAAATTCAATTTATCGAACGAGTAAAAACACATCGAGAGTAGGGACAACTGTCAAATTGTGTTGTCATTCATTCTTAGTTCGGGCCCCGAACGAATCATCCGTCCGCAGGTGATACGGAGTAGGAAGCGCGCGTAACTAAAGTCGAAACTAAGGACTTCGTGCTTAGGGAGTAGACCCCCTGGTATCGAAGAAAAGAAAGAAAGAATAACACATGTATTCTGGTCCGCACAACACAGAATAATGAAAGAACATAAAAGACCGTAAGGATCACTATATTATGTGCTGTCCCGAATGTATCGAAGAATTTAGGTTACCTAAACGCTTAAAGGTAACCGCAATCTGGGAAAACATGTTACCTTTATTAAGGTTACCCTTTTAATACCGGTTTCCTAAAAATGACCTTGGTTGAATTAGTAATATTATAAATTTTAATATAAATATGTAGGTAATCACAGCTCGTCGACACACACAGGCGATTCGAGCCCTTTGACTAATGCCGACGGCACGTGTAAGATAGAGGTAAATTATATTTCGATTACCGGTATTTCTAATGGTTTTGTATTAAATTTAGGAATTAAGGTAACCTTTAAAAATACCTGTAAAAAAAATAGGTTGTAACCGAAAAAATATCGGTATTGATCGTACCGGTTTCAGTCCCTGCTTTTGACAGATAGCTGGAGATGATATTTGTTGTGGTTATTTCCCTTAATCCTATTGAAATGGTCTGGGCATCCATGAAACGAAAAGCAGTTGAGGTAAATTTTAGGAAGCCCTCCAATCAAATGCAGAAATGGTACAGAATGGTTTCGATTCCATTTCTGACGATGAATGGCGCAATCATTGCTCTCACGACAAGAAACTAAAAGAAGAATATCGAAAACAAGATGGATAATATACAACTCTTTGCCCAAAGGAATGACTGACCTGCCATATAAAAGTTTCTGTTGTGCCTTGCGAAAATGGTTATTATCCAGGAGAGTTTTTATTCTCTCAAAGATTTTTTTAATAAAAGCACATGTAGATTTGGTACCCACTAAAATACTGGCTTTCTCTTATGTCCAGTGACAAAAATTAGGTTTTTAATTTTTTAATTATATTTAATTGTATGTAATCTTTATAATTCAAATAACTTTACTTAAATGATTTATGTAAATTGCTTTAATGTTGCATGCCCACAATGAGGGTGAAATATGTCCTGTACTATATCTTAATTTAACATCTTGTATACCCTCCATATTTCAAGCAAATAAATGATTTGATTTGATATTTGGACGAACCCTTCATCATATAATTATGCTCTGAGAGTGAAGAAATAATATGCAACATCTCGACATAGTTAATGCAGAACATAATTGTAGCAAAACAAAAATACACGTTTATTTAATTTCATTCTCACTATTCTTTTCATGTGATAAACTCTATCATCCAAACATTGAAATAAGGAATACGGAGATACGAGTTTAAACAATTCCCTAAAACTAAGGAGATTTTGTCAATTGGTAACCCTAACTTCACACTCACGCCCTCATGTCTATATCATCCAAGTGCCAAATAAAAAAAAGAGCGGGATTTTTTTGACTGTGCAGACGCGAATTTTTGGCTCCTTTTATCTTTATTTGTTAATCTGGTCGGACTGGTCAATTTAATTCCTTATTATTGCTAATTAATAAATGGAGAAAAAGTGGGCCAGAGATTCGCGTGTGCACAGTCCAAAATTGCCCGCTCTTTTTTCAATCAAAAAAAAATAAAAAAATATTCATTATCAGAAAAGTCGTTTTACATAGTACATTGACGGCGCATTACGAAGTGTAAGAGGTTTATTTTTTAATTTTTCAAGTTTCATAGACTGATTTTAAATTTGAAATCAAATTTTCCTCAATCACTTTATAATAAATTCAATAATTAATATACATTAAATTAGAGTTATTATAAATTCAATACATTTGAGTTCAAACCAGCTCCAATTGTTACTTTTTCCTGTGTGCAACGTGTAGCTGACAACAGTGATTAATGTATGAACACTATAATATTATAAACAAGTGTAGTGTACTCACATTGGTTCCGGATCCGCTGGTGTTGGTGTTGGTGTTGGTGTTGGTGGAGAGCGGCGACGTGGAGTTGCGCCCGATCAGGCTGAGGTCCACCTGCCGACACAACAATACATTATTACACCAATATTGTACTGTAGCGTAACTACCATAAGTATTAAAAGAGACCATGATTCTCTGAGTTTGTTTCGGCGTTCCGTCTCAGAGGTCGTCAGCTAAGAAATGCCGACTCCATTTAGTTTTAATTAAATATTGACTTTTAAAAAGTGCAGTAATACATGTAATAGTAAAAATGTAGGGTAACTGTCAGTAATTATATCATCAAGATGCCCACCACCTCAGTCTACCCGTGACGACGGACGCTGTAAAGGGTCCGAAACGTCGGGATTAATAATATCAATTCAACGCGATAAAAATCGTAAAAAGCAGTTTTATTTAAATAGCATAAGTATTGTAATGAGGAATGTCTGTTTGTGTATGCGTTTTAGGCTCAGAAATATTCGAGGTTGGATATAATCAATCGCTGCACTCGCTAATAAATCAGACGTCATTGTGGACAGATGAGCTTTTTTTTATTCTACTAAGGTGGCAAACAAGCATACGTCCCACCTGATGGTAAGCGGTTACCGTAGCCTATAGACGCTTGCAACACCAGGGGTAACACCAGTGGTACCGACCCTGTAAAAAGAAAAAGGAATAGTTGTGTTGGCAGTATAATGGTCAAAGTCCCCCCACTGCCAACACAACGTTTCCTCGTGGAGCACTGGCAACCTTGCTCACCGTAAGGAACAACACAGCTCAAAGCAGTGTTATTTTACTTAGATTTTGTGCAAGGCGTGTCAGTGTATGAGTACATACCGTGTCTGTGTAGGCGGCGTGCAGCAGTGCGCGGGCAAACCTGCGCGGTAACACCTTCTCGTCCACACACCACGCCCCCGACACGCCCCCCGCCCCGCCCCCACCGCCCCCGCCCCCGCCCGGTGACCGCCGAGACATTACGCTCCTGTACACAATGTACAAAAATACTTTACACATCGACATCGAATGTAACTGAAGCTCAAGACCGATCGCGATGGAGGACATCTGTGGACGCTCTCTGCCCCATCTAGGGGTTATAGAACATTAAGTCAAGTAAGTCAATGTAACTGAGTCTATCTGAAAGAAAGAAGAAATTTATAAAATAGTTTTATTCGCATCGACATGACAACAAAATGAAAATAAATTAAATCTACGGAAGACATACGTCACACGGTCACACCCACGGAAAAACTTGCTTGAAGTAAGCTTTTCGAAACGGCCGCTGATACACTCGCGAAAAAAGTGTTAATGTTAAAAAATTACAATTTATTAACAAAATAAATAAAATAAAGCCTTGTTCTAGTGTATACGACTCTCACCTGAAGAACCTAGAGCGAGCAGCCAACACGAGGCGATGGCAGGGCAGCTCCAGCGCCGTACGGAACCCGTACGCGGCGCCGCAGCCTCCCTCCAGCCGGAACACCAGCCGAGCGTCCGCCATCTCACCTGCAACATATATAAACCAACATCAGTAAACCTCAACTAACTGAAAGTACTTAAAGATTCTAGAAAATTTTAGAATGTATTTGGGAGTTCTTGTCTTAGAATACTGCAGCGCAGCCAGCCGCCGCTGCCAATCAAAGCTGCATACTCACATCAACTGACTGACGGTAGTTCCAGATTATTCTAGAATCTTATAGAAGCTGTTAGTTTTCTAAGTTGTAGATCACAGCAACGTGGCCACACAGCTGCCAACACTCGTCAATTAACTGAAGTTTGGAGTGGTCTGGGTACCTTAGTTAGCTAAAGCGTCCGTTGCACATAACCAGTTCAAACCTTGCCTGATATCAAATATTTCTTTCTCTAAAACTTATATCTTTTACTAAGGTAGTTCAAGATTATTCTAGAAACGTAAAGAACGTTCTAGAAAGTTCTGTAATAATGGAGCCCCCAACGCACGCTGCGTAGAGGGGGTACACTGACCAGAGTCGAGCAGGTAGCGCATGTCGTGGTGCAGCGAGTCCAGACAGAAGCCGAGCAGTGCAGCCAGCCGCCTCAGCGAGGCCGCCTCCACCCCCGCCCCCGCCCCCGCCCCCGGCCCCCGCCGCGCCCGCCCACACCCGCACATGGACCCCATGTACGCTGACGAACAACATAATCCACGTCAGCTAGGTTTCTAAAACATCTAATAATTATACATATAAGTTTAAAACAAGGTCGTTTCCCGCTATCTGTCCATCTGTACGCTGAGATCTTTTAAACTACGGTTTTCACTATTATTTAGATAATTCCTTCCGCAAGGTTTACTATGTACTTGCGTTTGCCCGCGACTTTGTCTGTGGACTTTATCTGGATAAAAACTATATAGTCCTGTGCAATTTTCTTAATTTTTCTTTCCGTAAGAACCTTCTACAAAATATTAGAAAACTTAAAAAAAAGATGAAATCGGTAAAGTCTTTCTTGCGTAAGTTTACAAACGAATACACAGCGCTAAACGTGCGTAAATTTACACACGAACACACAACGCTAGATATGCGTAAGTTTACATACGAACATACACGCTAGATCACTTCAACTTACTGCCGTTGTTCTCCACGTTGATGATGTCGAGGTCACCGTCTGCGTTCACGCCACGATCCCACTCTGTAACCATTACAGGTCAATTATTATATTTCTATTTAGTGTCGAGAAACGCTGTCCTTAAATACACATCAAGCTACAACAATCTGTGAAATTCCTTTGATTGATTTTCAACTTTTAATACAAAGCGATAAGGTTCATATTCAATTGGGAATAGGTGTTGGAAGTATAAAGCATGATGTATGTAGTGTACTCACTGGCGCAGAGTGCGCACAATCCCCGCGGCTGGCAGGCCCCCCCGCCAGGCCCGGCGGCCCCGGCGGCCCCGGCGGCCCCGGCGGCGGCCCCGGCGCCTGCGTACAGCGCCAGCACGCAGGCCTCCAGCTCGTCGCGGGACAGCGCCGCGCATGCGCCCTCCAGCGGCACGCGCCAGCACGACCTGACACACACACACACACACACACACACACACATATTTAACTAAAACACATTCAATACTTACTCATCTTAGGTAGGTACTCGTCCAGATATTAATATTACTTGTATTTTTTTATTATCTCTGCGAGGATACATTGTGTTGACAGTGGGGAGACTTTGACCCTTATACTGCCAACGCAACTATTCCTATTTCGTTTAATCTTTTGACCGCCACTGACGTGTATAGACGTCAAATGAAAACTTGCTCACGTCGCCAACGACGGCATGGCACGTCAAAAATACCACTTTTTTTTATCTTTTTGTATTTTTTTGGCATTTTCCATTCTTTAAACTTAGGCTTAGTGGTCATAACGTCTGGTATAGGTACCTACCCAGAAGACGTAGGTTCGAAACCTGACCGTGGTCGAATTTTTCCTTTGCTTAATAACTTTTTATTTAGTTCAAAATATATACCTGTACAATTTTTTTTTGTTTTTATTTACCTATTATTAGATACTAAAATTTGTCGCTTGGCGTAGAGAACACAGATTTTCGTTATTGACGTGGCGGTCAAAAGGTTAAAGGATTTTAGAAGCGCAAGTGATACCCCTGTTGTTACAAGCGTCTATAAGCTACGGTAACCGCTTACCATCAGGTGGACCGTAATGCGTGTTTGCCACTTATTAGTGTTATTCAAAAAAAAATTGACCTATTAACAAAGATAAGCCACAAACCAGAACACTACTGAGGATATTATAGAAAAAAACTTCAATATGAGACTTAACAACTGAAGTGTCAAGATGACAACGCGAGTGATACCACTGTGGTTGCTGACGTCTACAGCTGCCGCTTACCATTAATAGATTGTAAGAAGCTGTCGTGTATACTCACGGTGGGTACCGCTGCAGCAGGTCTCGGAAGTACGTGCAGCGAGCAGACAGGATGGCGCGGTGAGCCGGGATCGACCAGCCGCTGCCCACCAGCTCCACGTCACACCACCACCTGCACGACAACACACCTCACACCTCACGATCAGCTCCCACCAGTACCGTTATTACCATAAGGGCACGAGGGGCCCCCATTCGTTATGAACAAAATGTGTACAAAGGCGGTCTTAATGCCATTAGGCATTTTCTACCGGACAACCTTTGGGTGATGCAGAGACGATCAAAGCCAAACTTAGCCTGGTGATTTTTTTTTTAATTTTCGGCATATCTATGTACTTAATTTATATAATTACAGCTAAGAAATATAGTTGCTCCATAATAAATATAAGATCAGCAGAATATTTCTTGTCATTCACTTTTTTACTTATCCAACAGGGCCCCGGCATAGCTTAACACGGCCCTGGCTCCAACTAATCTCATACTATCACGCCTGTATACCCCGAAAGGTTAGGCAGAGGTTTACTAAACTACATGAACGGTTCGCCGGTATGGTTAGATCCCATGTAGTAGGGGCGTGAAGTTGTGAATTGTTGCGGGTTGCGGCATGAAATTTGGACAAGACAATGTCTGTGGAGTCACTCCTATATAAACAAATGACATTCTTTTCTATACATAGACCTTTCAAAGACACTTTTAAGTCAATATTTTAAGTTTTTACTCCCAGATCGCTTCGGCATTCCTTAACTGATGAATTTGAAAAAAAAAACGACCAAGCACACTCGGAGAACCATGGTACCATTTAAAGTCCAGACATAGCAAATAGCAATATGTGGGTCAATCCGGCTGCACGCACCCATCGAGGCAGACCAAGAGGATATTTGTATATGGTGCTCTCGTCTCATTCTTCCCCTATCTCTCTCTCTGTGTTTTGGCCTCTGATATATATATATCTCTCTCTCTCTCCGGCTCTCTGTCCTGACCTCGTCCCTCGCTCCCTCCCCTGTACCATGTCACCTGCCACCTCAGGTCGTCGCACAGCAACAACAGCTCCAGGCTCCACCAGCTCACCTGTCCCTGTAGGCTCGCGCCAGGTCTGCATGCAGCGCGGCGGCGGGCTCGCGCGCCAGCTCTGCCTGCGTCACCAGGTCCCGCAGCGCCGCGCCCGCCTCCAGCTCCTCGCACAGCAGGAACACCTCCACCAGCTCACCTGTCCCTGTAGGCTCGCGCCAGGTCTGCATGCAGCGCGGCGGCGGGCTCGCGCGCCAGCTCTGCCTGCGTCACCAGGTCCCGCAGCGCCGCGCCCGCCTCCAGCTCCTCGCACAGCAGGAACACCTCCACCAGCTCACCTGTCCCTGTAGGCTCGCGCCAGGTCTGCATGCAGCGCGGCGGCGGGCTCGCGCGCCAGCTCTGCCTGCGTCACCAGGTCCCGCAGCGCCGCGCCCGCCTCCAGCTCCTCGCACAGCAGGAACACCTCCACCAGCTCACCTGTCCCTGTAGGCTCGCGCCAGGTCTGCATGCAGCGCGGCGGCGGGCTCGCGCGCCAGCTCTGCCTGCGTCACCAGGTCCCGCAGCGCCGCGCCCGCCTCCAGCTCCTCGCACAGCAGGAACACCTCCACCAGCTCACCTGTCCCTGTAGGCTCGCGCCAGGTCTGCATGCAGCGCGGCGGCGGGCTCGCGCGCCAGCTCTGCCTGCGTCACCAGGTCCCGCAGCGCCGCGCCCGCCTCCAGCTCCTCGCACAGCAGGAACACCTCCACCAGCTCACCTGTCCCTGTAGGCTCGCGCCAGGTCTGCATGCAGCGCGGCGGCGGGCTCGCGCGCCAGCTCTGCCTGCGTCACCAGGTCCCGCAGCGCCGCGCCCGCCTCCAGCTCCTCGCACAGCAGGAACACCTCCACCAGCTCACCTGTCCCTGTAGGCTCGCGCCAGGTCTGCATGCAGCGCGGCGGCGGGCTCGCGCGCCAGCTCTGCCTGCGTCACCAGGTCCCGCAGCGCCGCGCCCGCCTCCAGCTCCTCGCACAGCAGGAACACCTCCACCAGCTCACCTGTCCCTGTAGGCTCGCGCCAGGTCTGCATGCAGCGCGGCGGCGGGCTCGCGCGCCAGCTCTGCCTGCGTCACCAGGTCCCGCAGCGCCGCGCCCGCCTCCAGCTCCTCGCACAGCAGGAACACCTCCACCAGCTCACCTGTCCCTGTAGGCTCGCGCCAGGTCTGCATGCAGCGCGGCGGCGGGCTCGCGCGCCAGCTCTGCCTGCGTCACCAGGTCCCGCAGCGCCGCGCCCGCCTCCAGCTCCTCGCACAGCAGGAACACCTCCACCAGCTCACCTGTCCCTGTAGGCTCGCGCCAGGTCTGCATGCAGCGCGGCGGCGGGCTCGCGCGCCAGCTCTGCCTGCGTCACCAGGTCCCGCAGCGCCGCGCCCGCCTCCAGCTCCTCGCACAGCAGGAACACCTCCACCAGCTCACCTGTCCCTGTAGGCTCGCGCCAGGTCTGCATGCAGCGCGGCGGCGGGCTCGCGCGCCAGCTCTGCCTGCGTCACCAGGTCCCGCAGCGCCGCGCCCGCCTCCAGCTCCTCGCACAGCAGGAACACCTCCACCAGCTCACCTGTCCCTGTAGGCTCGCGCCAGGTCTGCATGCAGCGCGGCGGCGGGCTCGCGCGCCAGCTCTGCCTGCGTCACCAGGTCCCGCAGCGCCGCGCCCGCCTCCAGCTCCTCGCACAGCAGGAACACCTCCACCAGCTCACCTGTCCCTGTAGGCTCGCGCCAGGTCTGCATGCAGCGCGGCGGCGGGCTCGCGCGCCAGCTCTGCCTGCGTCACCAGGTCCCGCAGCGCCGCGCCCGCCTCCAGCTCCTCGCACAGCAGGAACACCTCCACCAGCTCACCTGTCCCTGTAGGCTCGCGCCAGGTCTGCATGCAGCGCGGCGGCGGGCTCGCGCGCCAGCTCTGCCTGCGTCACCAGGTCCCGCAGCGCCGCGCCCGCCTCCAGCTCCTCGCACAGCAGGAACACCTCCACCAGCTCACCTGTCCCTGTAGGCTCGCGCCAGGTCTGCATGCAGCGCGGCGGCGGGCTCGCGCGCCAGCTCTGCCTGCGTCACCAGGTCCCGCAGCGCCGCGCCCGCCTCCAGCTCCTCGCACAGCAGGAACACCTCCACCAGCTCACCTGTCCCTGTAGGCTCGCGCCAGGTCTGCATGCAGCGCGGCGGCGGGCTCGCGCGCCAGCTCTGCCTGCGTCACCAGGTCCCGCAGCGCCGCGCCCGCCTCCAGCTCCTCGCACAGCAGGAACACCTCCACCAGCTCACCTGTCCCTGTAGGCTCGCGCCAGGTCTGCATGCAGCGCGGCGGCGGGCTCGCGCGCCAGCTCTGCCTGCGTCACCAGGTCCCGCAGCGCCGCGCCCGCCTCCAGCTCCTCGCACAGCAGGAACACCTCCACCAGCTCACCTGTCCCTGTAGGCTCGCGCCAGGTCTGCATGCAGCGCGGCGGCGGGCTCGCGCGCCAGCTCTGCCTGCGTCACCAGGTCCCGCAGCGCCGCGCCCGCCTCCAGCTCCTCGCACAGCAGGAACACCTCCACCAGCTCACCTGTCCCTGTAGGCTCGCGCCAGGTCTGCATGCAGCGCGGCGGCGGGCTCGCGCGCCAGCTCTGCCTGCGTCACCAGGTCCCGCAGCGCCGCGCCCGCCTCCAGCTCCTCGCACAGCAGGAACACCTCCACCAGCTCACCTGTCCCTGTAGGCTCGCGCCAGGTCTGCATGCAGCGCGGCGGCGGGCTCGCGCGCCAGCTCTGCCTGCGTCACCAGGTCCCGCAGCGCCGCGCCCGCCTCCAGCTCCTCGCACAGCAGGAACACCTCCACCAGCTCACCTGTCCCTGTAGGCTCGCGCCAGGTCTGCATGCAGCGCGGCGGCGGGCTCGCGCGCCAGCTCTGCCTGCGTCACCAGGTCCCGCAGCGCCGCGCCCGCCTCCAGCTCCTCGCACAGCAGGAACACCTCCACCAGCTCACCTGTCCCTGTAGGCTCGCGCCAGGTCTGCATGCAGCGCGGCGGCGGGCTCGCGCGCCAGCTCTGCCTGCGTCACCAGGTCCCGCAGCGCCGCGCCCGCCTCCAGCTCCTCGCACAGCAGGAACACCTCCACCAGCTCACCTGTCCCTGTAGGCTCGCGCCAGGTCTGCATGCAGCGCGGCGGCGGGCTCGCGCGCCAGCTCTGCCTGCGTCACCAGGTCCCGCAGCGCCGCGCCCGCCTCCAGCTCCTCGCACAGCAGGAACACCTCCACCAGCTCACCTGTCCCTGTAGGCTCGCGCCAGGTCTGCATGCAGCGCGGCGGCGGGCTCGCGCGCCAGCTCTGCCTGCGTCACCAGGTCCCGCAGCGCCGCGCCCGCCTCCAGCTCCTCGCACAGCAGGAACACCTCCACCAGCCGCCACGAGCTCACCACGGAGCGGATGAAGCGCGCGTGCTCGCAGCCTGCAGGGAGGGGGGAGAGGGTATCATTAAATATCCGCTTTCATCTAGTTACTTCCAATCCCACAATTTTACCTGAGTAGCGAACGTGATCCCCTGAGAAAGACCTGGCGACCCAACCGAGGGGTCACCAAGTCGTCGGCCCATGGTTTGAAAAACACTGTCCTAGGCACTAACATTTAAAATGGTTATCATAAACAACCATAAGGCAACAGTGCGCTTTCATGATCAAGACGATTTTAAAAGAGGTAGGGCATAGTGGGAGTAATTCCACTCAAATTGGAGCTGCCCGAATGGGGAAGTAACTCCACCTTGCAGAAAATCAAAGTGAAATAACAAGGCTTTGAGCTGTGCTGTATTCCTAACGGTGAGCAAGGTTGCCAGTGCTCCACGAGGAAACGTTGTGTTGGCAGTGAGGGGGGACTTTCAACCTTACACTGCCAACCCAACTATTCCTCTTTCAATCCAGGGTCGGCAACGCGGAAGTGATACTCCTGGTGTTGCAAGCGTCTATAGGATACGTATATATACGTAACTGCTTACCATCAGGTGCGCCGTATGCTTGTTTGCCAACTTAGTCGAATAAAATGGAAAAAAAAACGTTATTGTGTAAGGAATACGGGTTATATTGCGGATGCTCGCTGCCGTACCTCTGTCGGGGCGGTTGTCCCGCGCGCGCCGCACGAGCGCAATGCGGCGCCGCAGCGTGCCGAGCCCGGAGCCCGCCGCCTTCTTCTTCCTCTCCCTGAAAGGGACAGAACACGACCTTCAGAAACACATTTTTATTTAGACCGTTAAACTGGGTGAGATTAATCTTTATAACTGTATTGTTTGATTCGTTTGTCTATAGGATGTCTCTCAACTCATTGTGCCTTTTGCAAAGTGGTAAGAGAATTCCTGGCGTGTGGTTATAATTTATAACTCCCATGGTCGTTTCCACTTTACATACACATAGTATATACACCTTTTTCCAATAGGAGTAGGCAGAAACTAAAGAACGCCACTTGCTACGATTCTTGCATACTTATTTTTTTCGTTATACCGTGTATAAAAAAAAACTAGAAATCTATTTGACATAACTTATGAAGACGTATTCACTATGGTTGACTCACCGTATAACATCTGCCATGGTGGGAGGCGCGGCCGCGACGCCGGCGCCGTCACACGCCTCGCCCTCCTGCAACCAACCGTTAACAGTTGGAAAACAGTCCTACTGACCCATAATGAGCACCTGTCGTGAAATATCGACTTCTGACACTCATGTGAGTATTACACATTGAAACATTCTCATCGTAATATCTACTTTGTACACGGGTAGTGTACCCATGACCATGCACGCTGTATAGGGTCTGAAAGTCAGGATTAATAATATCAAAACGCGATAGAATCCGTAAAAAGAAATAAAATTTTTATTTGCATCAAACATGGTACAAAAATCCGTAAAAGTTTCACCTGACGTGACATTATATCGGTGCACTGACCTGCTCTTAGTACAAGTTAGCTCCATATCCTGATCCAACATGATTTAGGATAGGGATATTAGCACAGAATGTTCAGGAGTGCATAGCACAGAAGTGTTTACTCAGAAGGAGATATTTCAGGGTAGTGTTTTCAGGGTAATGTTTGCTCAGAATGAGATGTTTCAGTGTTGTGTTTGAGCAGAATGAGATGTTTCAGTGTTGTGTTTGCTCAGAATGAGATTTTACAGGGTAGTGTTTGCTCAGAATAAAATGATTCAGGGTAGTGTTTGCTCAGAATAAAATATTTCAGGGTAGAGTTTGCTCAGAATGAGATGGATCAAGGTAGAGGTGGCTGTTCATGAGTTTAGGGGCGGACGCCACCGCCATCAATGCGCTATGTTGTGTGAGGACATCCAACACAATACCTTTATTATACTAAAATTCTCATGGATCGTCCGCCACCTTGGGAGACGGCAGGGTATGTCGGACTTTGACCACTTGCCCCATGATCACTGCCATGGGAACCGTGAAATTCATCATGACCATAACAGGCTGTAATATACGGTACCTGAGGATGCGAGAGCGCGGCGCCCATGTCGGCTCGGCGCTCGGACAGACAGCACAGCAGCCGGCTCATGGGGCGCCCGCCACCGCCACCGCCATCACCGCGCTATGCAAGCGCCCACGCCGCCTGAAGACAACACATCAACACATTATTACAATTGCCTTCAAAGAATATTCACATATGGATGTAGCGACATCTACCGCGCTACATGAAACTACGAACAAATCCTGAATCGCGCAACCAACATTTGCAACGCAAGTTGCATATATGTATACATATAAACAACCGCTCGACATCAAACCGTCGGGCCGTGGCCCGCCAGGAAAAAACATCCGCCTGGTTGGAGGATCCTCCCTTTGGATGGAGGGGCAATACACCTCGCCTCTCCACATGGGCTTAAAATAACATCTTGATTGCTGTATAATTGAAAAGGGATATAAGCTGTGCCTTCGAGATTTTTCTCGACGTTGTGTGAAGTCTGCCAACCCACATTAGGCCAGCGTAGTGAACTATAGCCTAAATCCTCTGCCCTCTGCCAAGAGGAGACCCGTGCCTAGAAGTGGGACAGTATATGGGTTGATGATGATGATGAGATACTGTGGTGCTACCCAGACGAACTACAGCAGCAGTTCTACCACCTTTTAAACCATTTTAAGATTCCGTAGTTAAGAAGGAACCGGTCCGCCTGTCTGTCTGCGGCTTAGTTCAAAGACTTTTAGTACTAGAAAGCTGTCATTTGGCATAGCTATACATAATTATGTTAAACACGTCTACAATACGGTAAATTATATATGTTATATTTTCTAGTCTATCGCATGACGGGAATGTCCTTGGTTTAAGTCGTTCAAATACAGGGTGGCAGGGGCATAACTTCTTGAAAAGGACAAAGCCATAATTAAAATTACTAAAGTTATTAATCTAAGCAGTGATAGCCTAGTGGTATGACCATTGGACTGCCAAGTCGAAAGTCCCAAGATCGAATCCAAGGCACTTTTAATAATTAATTGAAAACATCGTGAGGAAACCTGCTTTAGAGATTTTTCTCGACGGTTTGTGAAGTCTGCCAACCCGCACTAGCCAGCGTGGTGGACTATAGCCTAATCCCTCTCAATATAAGAGGAGACCCGTGCCCAGTACGACGAGTACAGTATATGGGTTCATGATGATGAAGTTATTAAGTATGTAATGATCGGTTATAGAAAAAGTCACTGAGCCTTCAATTAGCAAATAACGCGATCACAACAAATGCTCCACGGTGAACGTTAATGCGCGCGTGGATGTAGAAAACCTAACCCTAATAAATTTTCGAAAATTCGTGAATGATTTAGAATATCCTACCACCACGCCTGACGCCTATATTCCGGAGGGTTAGGCAGAGGTGTACTAATGTACTCCCACAGTTTGCCGGTATGTTTAAGTCCCATGTAATAAGCAATTTCGAGCTGCTACTGAGAATTTATTTTATTTTTTATTTATACTACTAAGGTGACAAACAAGCATACGGCCCACCTGATGGTAAGCGGTTACCGTAGCCTATAGACACTTGTAACACCAGGGGTATCACTTGCGCGCTCGACCCTGTAAAACGAAAGAGGAAGTTGGGTTGGCAGTATAAGGGTCAAAATCCCCCCACTGCCAACACAACGTCTCCTCGCGGAGCACACTGCTCGACCTGGGAATCTCACTCGTGACATCCAGCGTAGCTGTCGCGCTTACGGCCGCTAAACTAAAGTGACAGTCCAAAAACGTAATAGTTGACAATGTCTTAGCTTAGGTAAGTGTTAACATGTCAATGTTTACTCTAGACACAATAACACGGGCTAGACACTGTTATGAAACTGAATGTGTGAGAATAGTGATCTAAACTTGAGGAAAGTATTGTATTGTTATGAGAATAGGTACCACTGGAACAATTATTATTGTAAAAAGATTACACTGGGGTCGGCTTCCATTCTAACCAGGCTTTACCACAATGTCTTATCGCGATCATCTTTAGGTTGTATGAAAGAGAGAGCGCTATTTAATTTGTAGAGCGGCATCCCTCTCTCTAATTGCAAAACGATCGCAATAACACGTTCTGGTACGGCCTCAAATGCGGCTTAATATCAGTATTTTACACGATGCGACTGCCATCAGACCTCCACTACACAATATCTGGGTAACACCGATACTTTAAACATACACTGGCTGATAAACAAGCTTTTCAGGCTTCTGAGTACCACGAACATTTTATTATCGTAGGTTTCTGAACACATGGAATCCATAAGCTGTGGCCTATGGGGAGCCGACTTGGAGCGTCTGCCGTCCGAGCAGACAATGACCCTGGTAGACGGTGCGTGTTTGATTCACGCGCGCCTTCTAGAAGCAAGCGAGGAAAGCCCATTGAAGGAGTCCAGCGGATTCTTTCTCTGGACTCCTTCAACCATAACCGAACCTTATAGGGCCGACATACCCTGCCATCTTCCCCGATAGCAGTTCCATATGATAAAAAAGAAAAGAAAAAGTTTCTGAACACACGTGAGGGACTGAGGGTGGCTAGTCAGGCAAATCATAAGCGTGCGCAGAGAGGGAATAAGAGAATGTATTATTCCTCAGTCCTAATGTTGCATAACAGCGAGTTACAAACAGGAAAACACAAGTCTTATCTTCATAATATTTACAGTAAAATAAATAAGTTTATTCTTGTTATCTTAATTCAAAGATAACATGTGAAACCTTGAGAATGTAGGTTGAATTACTATTTAGGACAAAAAAAAAACTTATACGAGAATGAACCTTATTTGAGTGTGGAGGGCATGGTGTGATGTCCCTCCATCCAAAGAGATTCTATTCTATTTGAGTCAGTTAAATCACCTACAATACAGACAGATATGCTAGTGTGGTTTTATAAAATAAGCGACAGCAACTTACATCTTCTTAGCATTGAAAACTGGGACTCAGGTTGCGGTGCTGGGTGACAGAGCTGGAGAGTTAAAGAAATGCCAAAACAAACTCAGAGAATCATCAATCAATCTTTTAAAGTCCAGACAGAAATAGTATTCATGCTTGTCAAATAATATGATTCAATTTTGAAGAAAGAGACATAGCAGTTTCGGAGTTGACCAGCCCTAGCTGGCACCATGCATAAATCAGTCATCGTGTAGGTATCAACCAGGGAAATCGCACGACAGTAAAATATTATAAAATAATAAGAGTAGGTACATCTGCATCAAGAATTTACCTTGAGGGTCGAACAGTTGGAGTCTTGTCACAATGTGGATTTTAATTCCTTTGTGGTGAGAGTGCCGACTGAACATCTGTGACCCTTCGTGAAAGAGGAACTTTGGCCAAAAGGGGTAGTGTTCCCGACACCGCGGAACACACGACGCCGTCTTCCAGAGTATTAGTGCTTAGTTTATTGTTTATGTATAGTATTTTAATTGTTATTGGTTTAAGTTATATTGTATTGTTTTATAGTATTTTATATTATAAGTGCCTTGTAGCCTGAATTAAATAAATTAAAAAAAAATACTGGCAGCATAATTACTGGACCCATGAAGGAGAATGTCCTTTTTGAGGTTGGTTTAAAAATGTTATTCCTTGTTTAGTTACAGATAAGTATTTGCAGAATAGTGCTAATAAATAATGTAGACTGCCTTATCAGCTCCAACATAGTTTATTGACTGGCTTGATATTCCGTATCATGAAAGTGATGAATAATTAAATATTAATGTTACTTTCTCTAGCAGTACAATAGTATCACATCCACATTTTGCTTGTATGTTATTAGATCCCATTCAATCAGGCCAGCCTATTGCCAATAACCAGACAAAAATCCAAACTACAACCAAGAATTTTATAGTTTTTCTATAAAATTCTTGGTTGAGCAACCAGGCCCCCCGTTCAGCAGTCTCAATATTTTATAATTCAGCAATTTCAATAGCAACCTTTACCTGGGTAGGTATCGACCAAAAGTCGATACCTACCCAGGATGATTCGTGAGGCTATTGAAATTAAAAAACATCCAAATTTCAATAGAGAAGATGGCTGGGTCTTACCACCTGCTTGGAATCCCGTTATAGATTCTATTAAACCAAAATCCAGGCCTACAACTGCAAGACCAAAGGATACTGTGAGCTCGTTCTGCGTGAATGGGATTGCCAATAATTAACAACTAAAACATGATCATTGAATATTGTTACTTTAAAAGAGACTATGATTCTCTGAGTTTGTTTCGGCGTTTCTTCTCAGAGGTCGTCAGTTAGGAAATGCCGGCTCCATCTAGTTTTAATTAATAATTAGTAATAAATGTCATTGATCATGTAACAATTAAAAATGTAGGGTAGCTGTCAGTGATTATATCATCAAGACGCCCACCACCTCAGTCTACCCGTGACCATGGACGCTGTAAAGGGTCCGAAACGTCGGGATTAATAATATCAATATACGCGATAAAATCCGTAAATAGTAGTTTTATTTCAATTGTCTACACACGTCAACATGGTCTAGACACCTGAAGAATGTCTAACACCAGAACATTGTCTAGAAACCTCAACATTGTCTAGACACCTGAAGAATGTCTAACACCAGAACATTGTCTAGACAACTGAACAATGTCTAAAACCAGAACATTGTCTAGACACCTGAACAATGTCTAGACACCTGAACATTGTCTAGACACCTGAACATTGTCTACAGACCTCTACAGTGTCTAGACACCTGAACATTGTCTACAGACCTCTACAGTGTCTAGACACCCGAACATTGTCTACACCCGTCAACATGGTCTAGACACCTGAAGAATGTCTAACACCAGAATATTGTCTAGACACCTGAACAATGTCTAGACACGATGAACATTGTCTAGACACCTGAACATTGTCTACAGACCTCTACAGTGTCTAGGCACCTGAACATTGTCTACAGACCTCTACAGTGTCTAGACACCCAAACATTATCTACTCCCGTCAACATGGTCTTGACACCTGAACAATGTCTAACACCAGAACATTGTCTAGACACCTCAACATTGTCTAGACACCTGAACAATGTCCAGACACCTGGACAATGTCTAGACACCTCAAAATAGGACAGCCAAACATTGTCTACACACGTCAACATTGTCTAGACACTTCAAAATGGTCTAGACACCTGAGCAATGTCTAGACACTTGAACATTGTCCAGACAACTCAACTGCACAATGTTTCCCAAACACCTCAACTTTGGACACCTGAACAATGTCTAGACACTTGAACATTGTATAGACACCTGCATAATGTCTAGCCACCTCAACATTGTCTAGACACCTGAACATTGTCTAGACATTTGAACAATGTCTAGACACCTGAACAATGTCTAGGTACCTGGTGAAAATACCATGCCAAATCAGTTGATAATTGATACAACATAGATTGCCATCAACATACTAAGAAAAAGAATAATCATGAAATTAAGAATAAGCTGAATATTTATTTCATATTTAAACCTTTTTTCTGAATTCAATTACTTATTTATTTATTTTATCCAAGTAATGTTACATACACTCAAATAAATAGATGGCTGGTTTGATTATGTGCTTAGCCAAAGTTAAGGTGGTAGATGATAATGTGTTTCTTTTTAAGATTCTGTCTCATGTGTTTTTAAAGTAAGTGGGTAAGGCTTATAAAATATCTATCTGTAAGGTCCAAACCTCCCAGTGCTTAGAATGGCACAAAGGCCTCTGAAGCCATGCCAAAAAAATATTACCAGTGCTTAGACCACTTAGTTAGTATTCATAGTGGCCAGAACAAAAACTGTGACAATACTTGTAAGTATATTGGAGAAAACAATAAAATATGCACATACCAAATTATTCCACAAATGAGGTCATTGCCCCATAACACAAAAATATCGACCATAAACAAACATAGACTAAAAATACCTGACACAGGGTTCCTATACAACCTCCTTACTTGCATGACCTAGCTTTTATATATTTCATATTTACGTGTATACAGAAAGTGAAATGTGCTGAGGGTAGCAAGGGGAGGCGTGACGTCACTGCGCGCGCATATGACCCCAAACTACATGACCCAGATTCAGATTCGACTTGCGACATGATTCTGGTAAAATGTCAACATAGCTCGCCCAGAGCGAGATGCCGCAGATATTGACTAACACAAGCGCTATACGACCTAGATACTTCCTCTACCAGTCCGCAATCACAGACGAAAACATATTTATGACCTATTTTTTTACACTTTCAGGATCTAACTTAAAATGACCGAAAAACCACAAAAATCTATCGATTTCAGCATGAAATTAGAATTTCAAAGTCTAGGCACCATGTACTGACCAGCAACTAAACACATCACAGCAGCTTCCTGCGATTATTGCACGTTTTCACACAAACATTTTGATTTTATTAAGTTCTGGACGCCATTTAACAACATCGATGATCAACTTGTTAGGCACAATTTCACAGCCTATGCACCGTCCATTGCGTTGTTTTACGCACTCAAAACACTTATCACTATCAGCGTAAAATTATTTTACACAAATAAGCCACAAATTGAGCTCGCACTATATGAAAAATGTTAAAAACGGGATCAGGCACAATCCGCTAAGCCACCCCGCACCACTGCAATTTTGTCACTGCCGTTGCTGCCAACTGACAGGAACATAAATAAATACATTTCAGTGCCAACTTTATTTTACGCAATGCTATTGGCTAATAATTTAAAGGATTCGTGATTGGCTTAATATTTGACACATTAATAGTTTTGACCAATCAGAGGCTATTTAATAAGACGTCATCATATGTCTTTTACTCGAAATCGTAGACAGAGGAAAGATATCGTAGACAGACAGAGGTGAGAGGATCCTCTATTTACGAAAGATATCAAATTTTTTTTATCCGTTTTTATTTTTATTTATCCTTTATTTTGCTGAAGAGAGATAGATGTATCCAGCAGTGTATAGATTCCTCTGTCTACGCTCGAAATCCAATTATTACTTTACTGAGATAGCCTTAAAGATTATAAGAGTTACAATAGTTACTCTTTTGCGTTCGGATACTGTATAAACAATAAAAAACTATATTTTCTTGGCTACGAGGCTCACGCTGATTCAGAGTAATACTAAAAACATTGATATTTATAATACATAACTAAGTGAGTATTTTAAAATATTTGTGGTATTGTGCCTTCATAAATTTATAAGATTTGTGTTAAAATATTCAAACTCGTATTATTTACTTACAAACTGCTATTTTAATGAAATGAAAATAACAAATCTACGGAAAAATCCCATGTATGGGAAAATATAATTATAAATCATGGGATGGGTCATGGGAATGGGATGCACGAGCGTGTATCCGAACGTTTCAAATTTAACTGACAGATGCTAGTTCAATGTTTCGATTGTTCTCAAAAAATAACAAAATTTAATAAAATTAACTGTTTGCTGCAAAATCTTAGCGTGCATCAGATAGACATCATATATTTTAAATTTTATGAAACATTAGTGTGGTTAAATCGTGATTAAATTTGACAGTTTTGATAAAAAAACAGAAATCGCATGGCAGTAAAGTAAATACATTCTTGGGACCACTTTGAATTATTTATAGTAAGTGTTCATCTATTTATTTGCTGACACCTTTGTGATTCCTCATTTAAGACTTACGTGCTTCCGTATTTTTTTTACTGCAACCCGTAAAAAAAAACCATACCTGCCTAACAGCTGATTCTGTTACTAGATATAGATTCTAGACTACCAACCTCAGCCATCTTTATGATTGATATCTTAATTATTATGAATGTACGTGTTAATTAATTATTACTTCACGTCACGTTATCAGTTGCTTCTATAGCCTAGTGGTCGTTAGCGCGACTGCTACGCTAGAGGCTCTGGGTTCGAATCCCAAGCAACGTGTTATTGGGTTTTCTATTAAATTCTCAGTAGCAACCCAGTTTGAATTTTTGTCTGATTAACAGCAATAGGCTTGCCCTCTATTATATGGGACCTAACCATACCGGTAAACTGTGGTTGTACATAGCTCTGCCTAGTTCTTCGGGGGACACAGGTGTGATGGTATGTTATCTTATCAATTAAATTATGCCCATGTAACAGACAAAACATATGTAACATACCATATCCTTGGTGAATAAATATCTTTAAAAAAAAAACTAAAAATAACTACTTGTATAAGCCATAACAATCATATAGGTCACCTGTCAAATGTCTTTGCCCAAAAAATTGGTCCATGATTTGATCAAATTTATTTGACAATTGCTGCTTGCCGCTGGTCTAATGCAGCGATCGCCTAGTGGTATGACTATTGTACTGCAAAGTTGTAGGTTTCAAGTGTGAATCCAAGGCACACACCTCTGAAATTATCATTGTAAGAAAACCTGCTTGCTTTAGAGATTTCTCTATGGTATGTGAAGTCAGCCAACATGCACTAGGTCAGAGTGGTGGACTATAGCCTAATTCCTCTCAAACTGAGAGCAGATCCACCAATTGATTACTGTCAATTTCTTTGGTAAATTTTGATTTGATGATGATTTGATTTGGATTTGAGCCCCCATGTAATAGGGGTAAGCTCAAATCCAAATTCCCAGCTTATACTGAGAATAACCTAATAACACTGCTCGATCTGGGAATCAAACCCAAGACCTCTAGGGTAGCAATCACGCTTACGACTACTAAGCTATTGAGGCAGAGGCAATCAATTGGTATTTCTAAAAGTAATTTAACTCAAAATCCAAAAAAATATTAAGTTAAACTTTGCATATTTCAGAATTCAGTGAGTGTCCTTTTTACAGATCCACCACATGACTGACAATGAGCAGCCAGCGTCATTCGTCACCTGACCGGGTGAGCCCGAGCATACTAATCCCTGAGTCTCCGGGGAGCCCCAACATTTTCGAACCCATCTCTCCAGGAGCACAGGATCCTGCTGCAGCACAAGACTCGGAAACATATACGCAACAGGACAGACCAAATGCGCCTGGCGGTGAGGTAGTAAGTGAAAACAGCAATGACTCTATGACAACCAATTATAATCAAAATCAAATTCTAATACTTAGAACCACAGATGCTATAGAAGAGAATACCAGAGACAGTGTTGTGGATAGAGAATCAGTTTATTCTGAGGATAGTAATGCACCCTCAAGCACCCAGGAGTCCAATCTCTCTTTACCAGAGAGTCACGTTCGGAAACACAGTGATCATGAAGATGAACCCCCAGCTAAAGTCAGAAAAATCAACTCTCCACAAAAAAACGAGGATTTGGATGGAGAAACATGCCCCATCTGCCTTGATACCTGGGGAAATTCCGGTGACCATAGACTAGTAGCTCTCAAATGCGGACATTTATTTGGCTCCGAATGTGTCGAAAGATGGCTGAAAGCACAAACTGTCAAAGATAGATCATGTCCAACTTGTAAAAGTAAGGCGACGATCAGAGATATCAGATTTATTTACGCAAGGAGATTGGTAGCGGCGGACACCTCCCAAATAACCGCATTACAAAGACAGGTGGAAACATTGCAGGCTGAAAAGAGTAGAACAGAATTAGAGTTACAGAAAGCTCAAATAGCACATCGCGCGTGTGTCGCAAAACTTGAACTTATAAAGAGTACTTATGCAAAAGTCCAAGTGGCCAAAGAGCAGATTTTCTGCAGAAAGTCCTGGAGGTTCGCCCTGGAAAAGAACTTGGAGATGTGCAAAGATGGCGGCTGCAGGGTCCTCACTTACAATTGCAGGACTTACGAGTTATATGTGTCACAGAAGAGTAATAACTACCTCTTTCCTGGCTACGGTATTAGGAAAGTCAGCTGTGTAGACTACAAACTGGGGCAGTTTGTGTATCTACATCCGAAACCTATTAGAGACATCTCGTATTCACTGCCAAGCGACTTGCTTTTGAGCGTAGGCTTAGATGGCTGCGCCAGAATTGTGGACAGAGGTATACCAAGCACGAGTGTGACAGCTGGGTTCGCTTTATGGTCATGTGCTTGGGACTATTCGAGAAACAACTTGGTGTACATGGGCGGCGTCGGCGGCGTGATACATCAATACGATTGCAGAAACACGTCAAGGTATCTGCAGTCTGTAAACGCTCCCGGCGACTTGTCGCCTGTAGTCTCCCTCTGTTCCACCGAGTTCGGGCTGCTTTCCTGCCAGCTAAACACATGTAACCTATGGATAGACAATGGCAGCCAGTGGGAACCTCAGCCATTGCCCGTAGAAGGATCTTTTATGTCTTTGTGTTACGATAACGAAACTCAAAGAGCTTTAGTGTCAGTACGACCAAGTGCAAACGGTTTGGAGCGCTCCAAACTAGCAGTGTGTAAACTAAGAATGGATCTGTTGAGGGCGAAAGTGGTGTTTGATATAGAGGACACTTTTATGGGATCGGCGAGATCTTCGTTGATGTCCAGGGCAGCTTGGGTCAGGGCACCTAATTCCTTGTGGGGTGCGGCCCATTCTGAAAGTGATTCGGCGTTATATCTCAACGGTGTCGACGGTACGCGGACAATGTCGCTCCCCGCAGCCGAACCTGCGCTAGACGTGTGTTCGGTAGCTATTAACGGTAACAGTGTACTAGCAGCTTTGTCGGAATCCAGGCTAAGACTATACAAAGGTGTGGCATGTAACTTTTGAATAACGGAACAACGACAGTATCATCGATTAATTTCCCTATGAACTTTTAAAAAGTGATTGTGATGTTGTGCGTTTAAAACTGAATCGTGTTCGACGGAAGATCGTGATCGTGAAGAAGAAGAATTCGACGAAGCAGGTTTAGATAAGTATCAGCTGAAGTTGCCAAGTTAAGACTTCCAAGCTCGTTGCGTGTGAGGGAACGAATAGCAGGTCCTTATCCAACGATGGTGTATTTTTTTGCATGGATTTTCGCAATCTAGGGAACACGACAGGGTGTGACGGACTCTACCTATATTAGGTGCTCTAATTAAACTAAAAGGTGTTTCGTCTGGCGCCTGACACGGGATCGGTTTGCCAATCCTCCGAGGCGAGGCCATAGCAGTGCTAGATAGCGGTGGAGTTCTTATGCTATATCAAACAGGGATTCCATCCGATTTGTGAATTGGCGTTTCGCTTTACGTTCCCTCGTTCCTAACGAACTTTGGTCGTGTAAATAGATTCTCACTTTTAATTACTACAGAATCAGATTATGAGGCTTAATTTGCCGAAACAAGCTTGGATCAGACACTAAGCAAAGTTGTTTGTAATGTTATGTTCGTAGCAGTTATTTATTGATCTCTTTGACGGGTCAGCGACCGTTGTATAGCATTTAATTCGTAATAATAATGTCTAAATGTTAGACCGTTTTCTCTCACACATTTTCTTCAATGCAATGTTCCGAAAAGTTGATCCATTTTTTAAAAAGGAGGTTCCTATTTATGGACGTTTACTTCAATAACTCTCGATTTTCAATTTTTATTCAATATAGGAAACAGTGCCATTTGTAATCTTTATCATTATCTACTTAAGCATCTCTGAAGTACAATAGTAAAATAAATAATAAATAAATAAATTTATTTATTTTGGAACAACAAACACATACAAATAATAACTAGTTGAAGCGATGATAACCGCAGTAGTATAAAACTGTGTCGCGGTTATCAGCGCCCCTCTCCAGGTAGGGAAGTAATTAATTAGTTCCAGTTACATTATAACAAAAGATGCGAAGTTGAGAAATAATTAATTAACAAAGTAAGTACGGTATACATGTATATTGGGAGTAGAAGAGTGGTAGGCAGTGGTAGTGTTTGTTAATATGTGTGTAGTATGTGTATATGTCTATGCTTAACTTAAAAAGTTGAGGTTTGTTGTGACCAGCCTCCGAAGTGATGTAAATAAATAATGTCAGTCATTTTATTTGTGATATTTATATTTGCTTTACTAGACTCACCCCCTGTGTTAATGGGTTGAAGATGATGTTCTTGGTTTATGTTGTGTTGTCAAATTTCATCATTCAACATACATTTTGTGGGTCAGAAAGACAGTAGTTGTGTTTTTATGAAAATACCCTATCAATGTAAATTTATTCGATTTTAGACTAATTCGACTCCATATAATAAAGTTCAATTTACATTAGCGCGGAAGGGAAATGTAACGGCAACTATTATAAACAATTAACAATTTGTGCGCCTACAATTTTGTCTGTATGGCGCGATAATTTCAGTAGGTTTATAGCAGTCAGTAGCTGTTCTGCAATCAGGTTTTCGTGTGTATTCGCACCACCTGTTAATGTGACTTCCTTTTGAACGCCATTGTCACATATACGCGACGAACGAGCTCGTGCTCTTTACGACAGCGACACAAGTATGTGACAAAAAATTCGGTGAACTACAACACGAAATAAACAATTAAATCATTACTTTCGTGATACAATAAGAATTCAATGTCATGACGACATGACTTATTCGAAAATTGTGGACGTAATTAAACATTCTGTTGATTAATAACGAAGTTTTGGAATCCGTATATTTATTTGTAGGTCCAAATTTCCAAAATAGGCTGTTGTAGTTAATTTGACGTGCCGTGAAAGTTACGCGCGTGCGTTTATACGTTCCATAGGTTAAATAACACTGCTTTGAGCTGTGTTGTGTTCCATAAGGTGAGCAATGTTGCCAGTGCTCCACGAGGAAACGTTTTGTTGGCAGTGGGGGGACTTTGACCCTTATACTGCCAACCCAACTATTCCTTACGTTTTACAGGGTCGGCAACGCGCAAGTGATACCTCTTGTATTAGCAAGCGTCTATAGGCTACGGTAACTGCCTACCATCAGGTGGGCCGTATGCTTGTTTGCCACCTTAGTGGAATAAAAAAAAAGATTAAAGTTCAGTATGTATCGTGCAAATTTAGACAAAAAATATCTTCGTTTCCATTGCCTTTCCTTCTAAGCTAGTGTAAGTTTCCCCAAGTACCTATAGTTAAATTTCCAGGTATCGTACGGTTTCGTGTTATAGAACATAATTCAATATCATATTGGCTCGCCCCAATGGAACCCAAAACATACTTAGAAACTGTGAGTGTATACATGGTGTGGGTATAGGTACATACAGGCAGAGATATCCTGACACCCCTGCACCTCTGCCTGTTGATTACAGGGGGTTACATGTGGACGACTGGACACCACCGTAGATGATTCGATTTGAACGTGTAAAAAATTTTATATAATTTTACATAGTCGGGATTCAAGCTTAGGCCAATATTCTAAATTAAATCAATAATATAAATGCAATGTATAGATAGATAAAAGTGCTTATAAAGTCAGTCACCGTGTTAAATATGGACCTAAGAATTGTAGTAATTACAGTGACGAATAACGAAATAATCATTAATTTCCTAATGCATATTTTGTTTATTTGCACAGCAGAATATAGAGGTTTGTATCAATATGACATGGAACACTATTGTATTACCTATTTTCAGCAAATAAAGAATTATTGTTAATATTATAGGGTTCCAAGTCTGCCATTCATACGTTCGCACGAGCGCTTTTTCTTATGTTTTCCTTTGAATTGACCATATGACTCCACCTAACTGTTTATGTTCGCCGGAAGATAGGCCGGAAGTTTTCATCCGCCGCGTATTTATCTATGATGGCACAGAATGATTTTTTTAACGTGTGCTGGAGAGAAAACCGGAAAAAAAACTTTTTTTTTAACTCCCGTGCGAACGTGACTGATTATACACAAATCGTTGTTCAACATCTGTGAGTATTGTTTACCAAATCTGAGGGTAGTCTGAGCGTTAACATAATGCTCCAATGTATCAAGATTCAGTAATTCACATGATGCAACTATAAATAAACTTACCTAAAACATACCATCACGTATTCCCCGAAGGGTTAGGCAGAGGTGTACCACTGTACACACAGTTCGTCGGTATGTTTAGGTCCCATGTAATAGGGGCGAGGCTATTGCTATTAACCGGGCACAAATCCAAACTCCGATCTGCTGCTTAACTGAGAGTTTCGTTGAAAAACTAACACCGCTCGACCTTGGAATCGGTTCAGGCCCGTAAACCTACAGTAGCAGTTGGGCTTAGGACCACAAGCCTAACGAGGCAGTTGAGGACAAGTACAAACTTATGCTTCCAAATTTCACATGAGGAGCATGAGTCCGCTTAGTGGGGTGTCTGAATTTTATTAAGTGTCATTGGAGACCTGATATGGTGCAATTGAAATAGTGGTGCCTTGATTGAGTAACATTCCCGAGCGCTATGAGAAGGTTACATTTACATTGTCTGCATTTCACTGTCTTTTTTCTGCCGACACTCGAATTTTCCCCAACGCTTTCGTGCCCTAGTAGTTAGGTATATTTGACTCACGTTATTCGAATAATTAATTCAGAAGAATTTGCAATTTGTCCACCGAAAATACTGTGGTAGCCTGACTGTTTTAAATAAGCCATTTGAAGGGTGCATTTTGTTGATGTATAAAGTTTAATTTTAATGTTATTGAATCTTCATTAATGTAAGCTTTAGATGTAGAACAATAATTTAATGTAATTAAAATCCTTGAAGTATCAAATAAATGGTCATTTTTGTTACCTAATGTTTGTTTTAGTTACCTACTTCTAATTACGATTGAGTGCCTACTGGAGTGGAGGTCCCTCACCTCTTCACTCCAGTAGGCAGTCCATTCGGAAACATTTCTACTTGCTATTTCGTAACGTAGTTGTGGTGACAATACAGCCTATGCCTGGTCACTCACATTATTAGTTTAACAGTAGAATTTATGCTGGAGAGTTTTCACGTTTCGTCTCTTCTAGTAATGTACCTTTATTGTTTAACTGCTCATCTCCGCTTCGACAGCATGTTCTCTATCTGGGCTCATCACTTGTTAGCAGAGCAGAGTGAATCTCGTCCAAGCAGGTTTGGGGAATGCAGGTTTTCGTTTCTTTGTGCCAGTTACAATATTCAAATATTTTTAGACACCTGTCAACACTGCCTCTTATTATAATCTGTCGGCAACACTGATTTGACGGCTGTCAAGTTTAGTGGTGAGTCGTCGACGATTTTCCCGTCGACGCAACGAGACTGTTTACCGTCGACGATAAACTAGTTGAAAAAACAGTCTAATTTTCGACTAGTTTACGTCGTGGACTATATGTGTTCAACGTTCACTCAACGACAACTGACTGCACGAACGAACGTGTCAACGCAAGTTCGCGTGTCTTCTTCTTCGCGTTCATCGTCGACTGGTCGACGTCGTCAACCAGTTTATGTATGAACCTTCGACTAGTTTATCCGTTCACGGCGATAAACAGTCTAAAAAAACAGTTTGTTCATTCAACGCTCACCACTAGTCAAGTTAATGTCAAGTTGAACAAACAAATAGCGGTGCCTTTTTGTTGGATTCACAAAAATCTATTAAAAATTCAACATTATTAATAAATACTATCTAAAAGTGTTTCAACAGTAACTTTACGTTTGTGAGTCTATAGTATATCAGTTTTTAAAAGCGGGAACGGGTGAGTTTCTGTGATATTGTTAGATCGTTAAGCATGTGTTGCAGACATTGTATATACCGTGAGGTCATCACGCAAATATACTTTTGAAAACAGTAATACTTTATGATACTGGTTAATTTTTATAGGTGTAGTATTGTAATTATTTTCCTAAATATTTCCTTTCGATGATATTGCGTTTGGAAATAAGAAAATAAAACTTTACTTAGTAATCCGGATTATATGGAAAGGTACAAACGCCTCCGCTCCGGCCTTATTCAGTGGTCGCACAGGTACATACCATATTTGGAAAGTGACTTATTAAATCACTGTAAATCAGGATATCTATACATATATAAATAGCATAATTAAGAGCAAAATTCTATGAAGAAAGTATATAAAACGAATTATTGTATACTTACCAGCTTTTACCCGCGACATCGTACGCCTAGATTTATTAACACAATTGTTGTCGGATTTTATTCATGGGATAAGAAGTACTCAATGTGAGGGAAATTCCCGGTTTGTTCCGAAAAAAGAAGTATTCCATATGTCAGCGCCAATCACAAACTATTAGTGTACCAACATTTCATTTAAATCCCGTAAGTAGGACTCCTACATAAGTTTTCTGGGAATTCTAACATAATTTTGGGGTAAAATATATTCTATTTGTTATTCCCGGTCACTTACTGTGTGTATGAATTTTCATTCAAATCCCGTTAGATATTAGTATTTCGGGATTTCCGGGATATTCCCACATTTTTCTGGGGTAAAATATATCCTATTTTTATTCCCTGTTACATATTATGTGTGTATAAAATTTCATTCGAATCCCGTAAGATATTCGTTTTTCGGGATTTCCGGGATATTCCCACATTTTTCTGGGGTAAAATATATCCTATTTGTTATTCCCGGTCACTTACCATGTTTGTATGAAATTTCATTCAAATCACGTAAGCTATTCATTTTTCGGGATTTCCGGGATATTCTCACATTTTTCTGGGGTAAAATATATCCTATTTGTTATTCCCAGTCACATATTATGTGTGTATGAAATTTTATTCGAATCCCGTAAGATATTAGTTTTTCGGGATTTCCGGGATATTTCCACATCTTTCTGGGGTAAAATATATCCTATGTGTTATTCCCGGTCACATACTATGTGTGTATGAAATTTCATGCAAATCCCGTAAGTAGTTCTCCTATATCCGTTTTTCGGGATTTCCGGGATATTCTGACATTTTTCCGGGATAAAAGTAGCCTATACTTTATTCCTGGTCTCATACTATTAGGATACCAAATTTTATGCAAATCGGTTCAGCCGTTTTTGTGTGATTGAGTAACAAATAAAAAAAACAAACAAACAAACATCCAAACATTCACATTTATAATATTAGTATGATATTGATGAGTACCTATTAGATTATTTTTTTCCTCAGCTTAACACTTAAAAAGGTAGGGAGTCCAGTTACCATCACCTTGAGTTTAACTTCTTTTTCGTTTTTATGCTCCTGGCACTCGAAAAGTTAAAAAGATTCTCTTAAGAGTCTGTAATTTGTGGCTAAGTAGGTTTGACATTACATTTAAATTATTTTCAGTCATAGTCTGCAATCATGGATCAACTACTACATCATGTTGCCAGCAACATGGAGAAGCAGCTGGACAGTGAGATTGAGAGGTAGGTACCATCATCAAATTAAAACTTTTTGGCTCAAGCAACAGAGCACTAAAACCTCTGTGCATCTCACTCTAAAACAAATAAACCTTTTTCATTCTATGACATATTTGCAGTGGCTGAGTGATTAGCTTATGTGCCATGGGTTGTATCCCCATACAGATTAAATATTTATGTGGCCTACACTTTCATGCTAAGTGCAAAAGCGGTATCTCAAAAAATCAGGATCGTATAGCTTATAAAAATACACATTTAATGAGCTAAGCCAAGTAGCGCTATCTCATTTAAAACATATAAATAACCCCTAAAATAGGATTTCTCTCTCAGTTTTACCCATACTTATGAGAGAATTTGAGGTATATCTAAGAGAATTTGAGGTATATTGAAAAGGATTTGAGGTATACCAGTATTGAATTCATAAAAAAGGTATATTCACATGCATTTCTGATACTTTGACCACATGATAAAATGTACATATTAAAATGTATAAATTCCATTTTATAGCTAATGTTAATATGTAAAGTTAAAAGAAAACTATAATTACAAAACATCAATTTACTGAGATACCGCTTTTGCGCTTAGCATGGCAGTACAGGTAATTAATAAATACTTGTATGGCCTACAGGTAGTACCAAGTCTGGGTGTTAGTGTATTTGAAAGATTGTGTTTCTAAACACACTTATGATCTAAGAGAAAATCCTAGTGTGGGACAACTAGTTTTTTTTAACATGAAAAAAAACTGATTACAGGTTGGAGACTATGGACAGCAGTGATCTTGAAGCAATCAGGCAACAGCGGATTGCTGAAATGAAGAAGAGAGCGAAGGCCAAGCAGGAGTGGATGGCTAATGTAAGTTAAGTGTGACATATTCCTAATTTTAAGATATGCAAAAGTAAGTTAAAAAAATGATGGGTTCATAAAGTCTTTTCTATATCTGCATCATTCTAAGGTTGACTTGTATAAAATGCCCTAAAGCATTAAGTCTGACTTTATACAGAGGCACATCAAGCTACCCCAATCTGTCAAGTTTTTTTGATAGATTTTCAACTTAAATACAAAATAAGGTTTATGTTCAATTGGGAAAATTTGACAGTTTTGGATCTTGACCTTGAGCTTGACCTGCTGGCGTCTGTACTGTTTTTGTGCACAAAGTATTAAATAAACAAATAAAAGATAATTAAGTAAATAATTTATCTATTAAGAATTACATAATAATATTATCTTAACAAAGTGAGCATGTAATAATTTGCTGTCTGTGATCCTTAGCTCTCAAATTTAAAATTCATTATTACAACCGTTACTTTACACAGTCTTGAGTGGTTTGCGTATCGGACTACTGGTCAAGGGGTTGTAGGTTCGATTCCCGCAGAACGCGTTTGTATGTGTGTCATATATGTAGTTATAAAAAGTATATGAAATGATTCCAGGGTCACGGAGAGTACACAGAGATAGACGGAGAGAAGGAGTTCTTCACGGTGTGCAACAAGAGTGAGCATGTTGTCTGCCACTTCTATAAGAACGACTCACCGCGCTGCAAGATAGTTGACATGCACCTCAAGATATTGGCAAAGAAGCATGTTGAGACCAAGTTTGTCAAGTTAGATGTGGAGAGGGCACCGTTCCTTACCGGTGAGAGACTTACATAAAGACAAAAAGCAGAGAATTTATGTATGAAGGCTGTGTGATATTGTAACGTCTATTTTAAGCACCTTGTTAAGTACCGATTGACCTTTGTGTGTATAATAGTAGGGTTCAGCTAAATAAAACCATTGTGTACTGATCTATAAGTAGAAGCATATATTCGAAAAAAATCACAGGATCCTAACCAATAACGAAACCATATCGCGATGTAACTCGATGCCAACGCCATCTAGTTAGCTCGAGTACAACATTTACACATAATTTGATAATGGTCAATAACACACCTTGAAAGCTATGTTTTATGTTATTTGGTTGTCTTTTAACATTAATAGGTTGGACAATAATTTTTACTGCCATAATAAATAAACACACAGAAAGAAAGCTGGAGAGTTTATTACGCCGCTTCTTCTTTCAAGCACAAGGAGTGGGGATCGAAATACAGCGCTGTTTTCAATCTAGCTGGATTTTTAGATCCAGCAAGCTCTATAATGTGCTGGATCCAGCTGGATTGCTGGATGCGGGATCTAGCAATTGCAATCCCTAACTAGGAGAGAATGAAGCGCGGGCATTTGGCGACTGTCTAAAATATAAAAATAACATTCAAAAAGTACAGTGGCCAGCAAATCAAGCTACCCAATCTGTCAAATTTCTTTAATAGATTTTCAACTTTAATACAAAACGATAAGGTTCATATTCGATTGGGAACGTTTGACAGTTTTGGATAGCTTGACCTGCTGGCGTCTGTAGCTATCTAGTAATTTGAATAAATAATTTTGACCTTGACAGTCAATAATATATTTTTCAAACGTTTACCATTTCTATAACTTTTATATATTGTACAGGTCGTCTGAAGATCCGCGTGATCCCCACCATTGGGCTGGTCAAGGAGAACAAGACCAAGGATTTCATCGTGGGCTTCACAGACCTCGGCAACAGGGATGACTTCTCAACTGAGATGCTGGAGTGGCGGATAGCTAGGTAAGAACTGTAGATTTAAAATATAGGAGACGAAATGATAACGGACCGAGAATAAAGCCTTGCCTGTATACCTACCCTTCCGTTTTTATGTAAGACAAAGTTCTCTCGAAATAATTAATGATGATGTGTGCTGTTTGTGTATCGAGCATATTATGTAGCAGTCTTAGCTATGCGGAATTATTTACAGTACATGATTTTAATACATATAACCATACGCCCAAATATGTGTGTCAGTATGTGACACGGGTACCAACACTCGCTGATTCTGTGTGATGAACATGTTTATGTTTGAACAATATTCAAATTGTCAATAAAGTACAGCATTAAATGGTTCAAAATAAGACGAGAAAGTTTAAATTTGTATGATAAATTTTGATATTGCACCTAAGATAGAGCCCTGTGGGAACCAACCAATGTATTAAACGACTATATTAAACTGAGGAACTATTTTTACAGGTCAGAGGTAATAGAGTACTCAGGTGACCTCCTTGTACCTCCAGAGGAAGCGAGAAAGGCGCGTATGCTGCAGATTCAAAGTAAGAAGACTATTCGCGGCCAACCAGACTCAGACTCTGACTTAGATCTGAGCGACTAACGTAAAACGGAACGTACCATACTAAATTATATTTTGTGTAATAAAATTATGCCTACGCATTGTAATATTCAGCCAATTTTGTAAACAGCTGATGGTTATATTATAAAAAGTTTGATTTGCATTTGAGAGAACAATGTTGTAGATGACAATCTGTTTCATTCTATCAATAAGAATTTTCTACTATGTGTGAATGGTGCTAAATGAATGTGAACTTTATTGCAATACATGAGAAAGTTTATTTCTGTTTGAGTGTGTTTAGTGTTGCCAGTTAACGTTATGGCATTTAGCTAGGTTCGCTAGTAGTGTGGGCTATTTTATTATTGTGATCGTGTGTATGAAATTAAATTTATAACGCATATTATATTCTGATTAAATACTTTTTTAATAATATGGTGTCTTTTATTCACTCATATAAAACCTATATAGTGTGGAATTTTATCAACGCAGTTTGTAAACTCATAAAAGAGAAGAAATGATTCACAACGACAGGGAATGGTATGTACATCCCGAAGGCTTTGACAGACATACCAATGTACAGAGACCAGCACATCAAGCTACCATCTGTCAAAATTCTTTGATTGATTTTCAACTTTAATACAAAACGCTAAGGTTCATATTCATTTGGAAATATTTGTCAGTTTTTGATAGCTTGACCTGGCGTCTGTACACACGCAGTTTGTCGTGCGCATATCCAAATCCGGAGCTACTACCACAAACACTGCTCGACCTGAGAATCAAACCAGGACCCCTAGAGTAGCAGTTACGCTTAGGACTACTAAATAATGAGACAGTCTGATTATATCTGTAAGAATCATAGATGGCCAGCAAGATTTTATTTGGTAGAAATATACTCTTATAACTCAGTCCTACCCTATTAGCAACTTTGCATGGAAAGCTACCATTGTCAATGTCATCATAACATGTCAAGGTGTTGTCATTAAAAGACTGAAGAATTCTCATTTGACAGCTGACTGTGCAAGTTGAAGTTGTGAATGTGAAGTGCCTTGTGCCAATTATTACGTGTAGTGTTTTTCTCAATTTTCAGTCTTTATGAAAATTATTGACTAAACAAGCAACTATCTTAGTGTCGAAACTCTCAAAGTCATATCAGTAACTTCGATATTGACCTCTTGAAAGTGCACCTTTATGTAATAGTTGTAAAAAAAGTAAAATTTTCACGAAAATCTCGATGGTGTGTTTGAAATAAATATTATTGGTAAGTTTTCAGTGTGTTGTTGTTAGAATGATTTGTGAGTCTATTTATAAGTTAAAGATGTCGATTTGTCGCTCGTTAGTCCTAAAATGATAGTTTCAAGGTTAAAAAGTAGACTTTGAACTACATAAATAGATTATCCAAAACATTACTTTTTTTGCGTCTGATTTTGTTAGTTGCCTTTGCCGAGTTTCCAGTTTGTAAACATTAAAAAATTATGCTTATGACGTAAGGTTGCATGTTCGTATTTTAAAATTCAGCTATTGTTCTCGGAGTACCACTACTCCGTAGGTAATAAATTCTGATGATTAGAGTTTTTACGACATGATTACCTAATACGCGATAAAGTAATAAAGAATAATTTATATGATGTATCCTTTGTGATATCTCTTTAAGACTTTTTTTATTAAGTTCCTATCAAATAATAACATTCATATCAAAGACAATAATTTATTATTGACTCAACCATATCTTTCTTCAAAGACATAATACACAATACAAACACTAAGAAAGATATTAAATTGGGATCACAGATGTGGAAGAGAATATTTCCAATGCCTGCTTCTTAATTCTCTTTGTCTTTCTATCATACAGGCCTGTTGAGTATTTTCACATATAATAATATCCTTCGTTTCTTTCTGTCTTTTCTAAGCTACAATAGCTTGAAAAAGACAGTGTGTGTTAATTATACAATTGAAAATTCAAACAGTCTGCTGTAAGACCAAGTCAAAATGTATTATGCTAATCTCTAACATAACTAAACAGATAAGGAAGAGACCTTGATCCAGCATTACTTACTAGATTCACATGTAAATTCATTTACATAACAATACAAAATTAAATTAGATTTCCCACATACAAATGGTGAAAACTATTATAAACAGGAAATGGGTAGAAATAATGCAATAACATAATTAGGTAGTTAATGCTTACATATTTAATGTATACTTAAAACAATAAAACTTTTCAATTTCATGCAAATTATATTTGATTACTTTAATTAAATTATGTACTGCATATTAGTTTTAAAAAATAGCACATCCACCTTATACAAAACTGTCAAATTACTCCAAATTATTTGAAACCTTATAATGTTGATGGTTAAGTTCAAAATCCATAGAGAAAATTTGACAGTTTGTGGTAACTTGTGGACTGTACATAAATAACTTGTACTATACTTACTCTCAGATGAGAGTAGTACTTAGTAGGTACTATGATCCTTGTGTTTACATTGCATAATGCAGTTTTCCTCAAAACAAATAACATGTTATTTTGAAATAAATTGTTAATTAATTTACATACAGTCTAGGGTGCACCAATAAGTGTTAAGTCCACATAATTTGTGTAAATATTTGTAAGTATGATCTTTAATTAAATTTTCCGTGCCTCGTAGAGCACGTAAAGCCGTCATTCGCCTTTGTCATACGAACTCTTAAGTCAATAGTTAGTGGTAGTCACAATCCCAAAAAGCCAACCAGTCTATCCTCAGGATATCGGTATAGTATATCCTCGGTATTGCTTAGAAATTGGGGTGCGGAAGTCTGATGGCAGTCGCTTCGTGAAAATTACCTTTAGCGGTATGTTTAGGTCCCATGTAATAAGGGGAATAGGCTATTGACATTAACATAAATCCATTTTTTTACTTAGGCATTGCTGTCCCACTGCCCGGTACTCTTTTCTTGAGCCGAATCTAACAGCTTTTGTGATGTCAGTCGTTCTGCCACTACTAACATTAATTCATCAGTGTAGTAGTATGTTTCTTCTGCATGAAACCTCCTGGGGAAGTATAAAACCTTTTCCAGATAAGTATTCGAGCTCCAAGCAGTAGTGCACATGCATTACTGTGTTCCGGTCGAAGGGCAATGTTCCCAGCCAAATTAGAGGGCAATAGAGACTTAACAGCTTATGTATCAGGGTGTTGAGCGCAGTGTAGTGCCGCGCAGGACTTTGATATATTCAAACTGAGGGCTCTGCCATTGTTATGGGCAGGCGTTAGCATTTAAAACCAGTTGTGACACCTTGCTCGTCTCGATACTACTTCCCATAAAAAAAAACATTATCAACTGGGCACACTGTTGGGCACGAGTCTTCTCTCAAAATAAGAAGGGTTAGGCTATAGTCCACCACGCTAGCCTACGGGTTGGCAGACTTCACACACCGTTGAGAACAATCTCTACGGCATGCAGGTTTCCTCACGATATTTTCCTTCACCATTTAAGCTAGTGATAATTAACTCATCGACCGCCACGAACGTATATAGACGTTAAATTAAAACTTGCTCACGACGCCAATGACGGCATCGCACGTCAAAAAAAGCACTTTTTTATAGTGCTTAGCGTAGAGAACACAGATTTTTGTTATTGACTGGCGGTCAAAAGGTTAATTATGTATACGCACAATGTCGAATTGTCAGAGATGCGTCCCTTGTATTTGAACGCGAGATCTACTACTTGGCAGTCCAAGGGTCCTATGTATAACCAGGCTGTCATTGCTTACTAAAGTTAGAATTAGTTTGATCTGAGAGGCTCGTCGTGTCCATGATGCTGTGGCTATAAATGGTTTTATCCACCGGGTCAATGCTTGACCAAGTATCCGAGATAATATGATTCAGTTCATGGCCAGTGAGATAGCGGCACGACGTCGCATAGTCATCTTAGTTACATCATCAGTTGTTACGACGTACAGAGATGTATTTATAAACTAAGACTTAAGAGAGGTAGGGCATAGTGGGAGTAATTCCACTCAAATTGGAGCTGCCCGACTGGGGAAGTACCTCCGCCTTGCTGAAAATCGAAAAATAACACTGCGTTGAGCTGTGTTGTGTTCCTAACGGTGAGCAAGGTTGCCACAACTCCACGTGGTAACGTGTTGGCAGTGGGGGGACTTTGACCCTTATATTGCAAACCCAACTATTTCTCTTTCGTTATATAGGGTCGGCAATGCAAAAGTGATACCCCTGGTGTTGCAGGCGTCTATAGGTTACGGTAACCGCTTACCATCAGGTAGACTGTATGCTTGTCTGCCACTTTATTAGTATAAAAAAAATACTGCTACCTACTTAATATAAAGAGTGGCACGTGCACTAACCATAACTACGCTGATCAACCGATCTTTTTTTTTATACTACTAACGTGGCAAGGTTAAGTTAAATAACTGGGGTTAGTTTGTAGATCGTAGACCATACTTTTGACCGTTCTCTTTACTACTACCCTCGATAATTTCAATGATATACGTGACGTTTTGTTACAAAAAACCGTCATTCTGTTACATTTATACGATCGAGATAAAGCTAAATTTCTTTAGTATCTTTATCTTAGATAATTATGATGTTTTTTCCTCAGATTTATTTGATGTACATCTGAAACATGTTCGACATTAAATGAGTTAAAAATATAAACAATTTAATCAGTAAATAAGTGGATTAATGCATAATAACTTGTTATTGTTAATTTCCGACCTTTGTTCTTAGCGTATTTATTACTTGTCAATATATTTTTTTTATAAATCGTCAATATTTTATAGTCTGATAGTGATGTGATAATATCAGATATCTTAAAATTTTATTTTTTTAAATAGGTACCGCACTATTTTCTCGTGGCGGGTGGCGGGGCTATTGTAGAAGATTTCTACACTAATTGTTGATATGACGACGGGTCGATTCTGGACTAATGTCCATTCAATGAATGAATAATGTCTAGTTAATGCTAGATAGATAATCCACAATGAGTTCAATGGTTAAACTTGTAATAACTTTTGATAGAGAGAACCGATTTTAATGAAATATAATCTAAATGTGGCCCCAAGATATGAGCTATGAATGCCTTTCCAGTTCCTCTTAACAAATTCAGTAGTTATAATAATTTGATGCGTAGTCAAACACACAAAACGATAAACCGACAGACAAACAGGCCGACTACTACTACGATTACAAGTATTCTTTGTCCCCAAATAATAGTTATCTTATTTTATTTAATAGGGACAAAAAAAAGTTACATGTTAATATTATAATACTTAAAGATAAGTAGGTACACATGTAACCCACACCATGGTCCACGGATAAATTTAAGAAATAAAGAAAAATCTAACTGAAACGGATTTTATATTAATGTAAGTTTCAATTTAAGTATTATATTTTAAGTTAAGATTCTGAGGAAAGTGCACTTATGGCTAATGTTTTAAATGTTTTATTCGAAGTATTGAAAATATCCAAGTCCAAGAAGTGCGTGTTATAAGTTTCCACAAGACGACGAAGATTTTCGAACGTTATAAGATTTTCGACGACGAAGTTATCAATACTAATACTTTGATCCTAATTATATCCTACTAATATTATAAATGTGAAAGTTTGTGAGGATGGATGGATGGATGTTTGTATGTTTGTTACTCTTTCACGCTAAAACTACTAAAGGGATTTAGATGAAACTTACTGATATTCAGCTGCATCTGGGACTGGAAGCCGACCTCAACATAGTTGGGGAAGGGCTCGGAGTTGAGGATTTCTGATGATTAATGTTCATACAACTAAGCTTTAAAATATTATATTAGAAGATTTAAAAAACAATTACTGACATAAAGACGACAAATTCTAAATGATGATAATGAACAATGGTACATAATTTGCATAAAATAAATACGCAGAGATTAAGATGTTTGCGAATTTTCCTAAGCCTACAATCTTTAATTGGATTCGTTGGATTTTAATATTTTTTATTAAAATCGAAAGAACAGTAAGAACTGAAAGCCAATCTTGTGTCACCGAATTCCTGAAAATATATTATAATACCTAGGTATATTTTTAAAGCTTACCTATAAATATGTATAAGCTAATTTTTATAGCTTATTGTATTGTTTTAACTAATAGGTACATAAGAATGAATCGACCTGGCGAGTGGGACTCGCAGTGGCTTAGTGGTCATAGCGTCTGATGGGCGGGTGGGACTCGCAGTGGCTTAGTGGTCATAGCGTCTGGTGTAAATTGATGTAACGAATATTCGCATTCGCATTCGCGGATATTAGCATATTTTTGGATATTCGTATGTGCATTCGCATCCGCAAAATTTCTGCGAATGTTTTGCGAATATGAATATCAGAAAAAAAAACAATTTGAAGATAATGGTAGGTTAATAAAATCAAAATCCATTCATTTCTTATGTTTTTAATGCAAGAAAAAGTAACTTAACCTCATAAGCACATTAACAGTTTTCACTTTATCATTTGGTATTATTTATTCATTATTTTACTTTGGGCAATGAAGCATAATAATTAAATTTTCATTAAAACTTATAAGACAAAAAGTATATATTAAACAAATTCTTCTTTGAAATTTTTATGAGTTTTTACTTGTGTTAATTATAAAAAAAAATTGAAAAAGTTAAAAATTTGAACACTTCTACATTTGCATTCGCATTCGCGAATGTATAAAAAATGATATTCGTTAAATCACTATGGTGTATCTAATCAGAAGACGCAGGTTCGAATCCTACCCGCAGTCGAATTTTTCCTTACCTAAAATAAAAAATAATATAAAAATCTAACGCTCTAAAAGTCTATCTGATTGCCAATTACATGGAGGCGCATAGCGATAGTTACCACTTTACCAACAAAGCGATAGCATCTGTCAGATAAGATAACACGTAATTAAAACGTAGGGCAATAAGAAATCAACTTACATTAGGTTATAGATACGGTATTCTGTTATTAATTAAGCTTCAAATAAGTTTTATTATTTTAAATAAAATTCTGAGAGCAGGCCAGTGACGAAAAAATTTTTATATTTTATTAAAAATCTTATTGAATATTGCAACATGTTCAGCGTTTCGTTGCTGACTGTACGATAGAACATAATTGTTTGTACCATGCAAATATATTATCATTAGTTTTTATTAAAAGGAGACATTTAAGGCGTTTTAATGTGTTTATTGGGTAATAAATTATGATTAGGCAGTTTAAATATATCTTTTAAAGCGCATTTTAAAGGTTCATTCTACGAATCATGGAACAGTTACGTTCTCAAGCAGCTGTCAAAAGTAAAATAAATGTTTGGACAGAGTTATAATATCCGTATGTCTTGTTCTAAGATACGGGTGGGTGGTAATCAACCTACAAACACACCCACATAATCACTAATCACACATCTGTGCGTTATCTTATCAGCGCAAGGAGAAAAACAAATATAATAATATGATAACAACATTATTTTCTCTCAAAAGATAACAACACTGAAAATAATACTTATTATCTTCCACACATACACGTGCGTATAACTCGAGGGGCTCGTAACTATGCTGATCAAACGATGTGCAAGGTTAAGCTGCGATAGCCGCGGTCAGTCTGTGGATGGGTGACCATTCTTAACACATTGAGAGTCCTCTGTGCCTCGGAGAAACCGTAAATACCTAAACCAGTCTATTCATGCAATGTAAACTTTGTAGGCTATATAATACATAGCTTTGAACAGTCTGATGGCTTTGTGCCTTTTTTATGTGACCTACGCAAATGTTCCTCTGATTTGGTATCGTCGTGCGACGGATTGTTGAGCTCCCTAAATTATGGTTGAGCTACACAATGACTGATGCATGCGTGCCGTCAGTTGGGACTGGTCTACTCAAAGCCGCTATGGCTCTTTCTTCAAAAGGCCATTTCTGACTTTGCCCTACATTGTAAGACACATATTTGTTACTATTCTGTGTCTGGACTTTAAAAAAGACTATGATTCTCTGAGTTTGTTTCGGCATTTCTTCTCAGAGGTCGTCAGCAAGGAAATGCCGCAGCCATGTAGCTTAAAAAAATGAAAAATATTGACTTTTAAAAGTGTCTTTAAAAGATCTATTTACAGAAATAAATATCATTTATCATAGTATGTCGATATTGCACAGAGGTTGGGTTCCGGAGGTCTGATGGCTCGCTTATAAAATACTGATATTCAGCCGCATCTGGTTACACTGAAAGCCGACCCAACATAAGTACTTAATAAATAGTATGATAGGATTTCGACAGAACACATCGAATACTCCTTTAAATTGATACACAATTTGTCTAAATTGACCTAAATACCGCAACGGTAGCGCGTCCGCCTTCAGTACTGAGTATTTGGTTTGGGGTCCGAAATTATTACATTGAAATATCGATAGCATAGTCGCATTGACCAACAAGTATACGTCCCGCCTGATGGTAAGCAGCGGCCTATAGACGCTTGTAACACCAGTGGTATCACTCTCGTTGTCATGTTGACACCTCAGTTGTTAAGTCTCATATGGCCAGTAATGTCACTGGCTACATTGCCCTTCAAACCGAAACACAATAATGTTAGCACATTATGTGGTCAGTTCAGTATGTAATCGTGGGTTCGATTCCCACAGGACAACCACAGGTTGTCTTTCTGAGTGTTTCTTATTTATTATACTTAACGATGTATTTAAAAAAAATTACCTATAGGTATTATATCCATTATCTAGTACCCATAGTACAAGCTCTGCTTAGTTTGAAACTAGATAGTGCTGTGTAAAAAGTTATGAATTTTATATCAAAGTGATAAAGTTTAAAGTTCAATATTTTAATAACGGCCTTCGTGATATTATTGTTTATACCAATTTCTATGTACATACATACATACACTCACGCCTTTTTCCCATAGGGGTAGGCAGAAACTAAAGAACGCCACTTGCTACGATTCTTGCATACTTCTTTTGCTTCGACCACATTCATACATCTTGTCATGCATACACGTGCTCAAATTCTATGTATTGTTTTAAACTATATTAGAGCAAAATTATACTCACCATCCCTTCAATCACCTTACAGATGGAGACAGTGATGTGAGTCCGTGACGTCACAAGATGGCGGTGGGAGAGGCACGCGTGCCCCTCTTGCACGGCGACAGGCCTGCGCACACGCACCATGGTAAGCAGCTCACAAATCGACTTCTATGCCTTAGAAATAAGCCATATTGTGTCAGTGAAATTCTCAGTAGCAGCTCGGAGTTTGTTTTTGTGTCCGGTGAATGGCAATAAGCCCCTAATACATGGGACCTAAATGTTTAGGGCCCATGTAGTCACTGTAGTCACACAGTCAGAAACTAAATCGTGCTGTTTGGATGTCCCAAATTTTTTTTTATTCATTTAATAAGCACATGATTTCGAAAAGACAGAGATGCTTTGCTTATCCCATCACCATCATCCCATATACTGTCCCACTGCTGGGCACGGGTCTCCTCTCACAGAATGAGAGGGCTTAGGCTATAGTCTACCAGGCTGGCCCAGTGTGGGTTGGCGGACTTTACACGCCGTCGAGAATATCTCTAAAGCATGCAGGTTTCCTCACGATATTTTCCTTCACCGTTTAAGCGAGTTCATTATTAATACGCACATGATTTCGAAAATCAGAGGTGTGCCCTAGATTCGAACTCGAGACCTTCGTCCTGGCAGTCCAGTGGTCATACCACTAGGCTATCATTGCTTACCATATATAATTGCTATCTCAGACCAATAACTAATTAGAATAACTATACCTATCTCAGCACAATAGGACTATTCATCTGTTATCGCGCTTGATAAAAGTGAATTGATAAATAGGTACCTCTAAACTTACTGATATCTGTTATCAGCTGTTATCTTAACGTACATTCATCTCAAATGAGTTCATTAAGAACTGTTAATTAAGTGAAATTGAAAAAGAACACATGAATTCGAAAGTCAGATGCGTGCCTTGTATTCGAACTCAATCATTTTGTATTTTCTTGCATTTTCCATGTTAATATTTTAAAGTTATTTTAGTGTAGGAAAAATTCTACTGCGGGCAGGTATTGAACCTGCGTCGTACACCAGACGCTATGACCACTAAGCCACCGAGTCCCACCCGAGTCCGAATCCCATCCCAGGTCGAAATTTCCCTTCACATTCTGAATTTACTTGTGAATTCGATACGTCGACCTGGCTGGTCGAATTTTTCATTCGCTAAAATAACACTTTTACAAGTCGATATTTAATTAATACTAGATTTATATTAATACTAGGCGCCGGCCTTTCCTAGCTACCTCTGAGATGACACGCCGAAACAAACTCATGAAAACTCAAAACTCATGAGAATCATGGTCTCTTTTAAAGTCCAGACAGGGACAGTATTACAATGTAGGCAAATCTGAACTGACCTTTAGAAGAATGAGCCATAGCTGCTTTCAGTTGACCAGTCCATACTGACGGCACGCATACATCAGTCATCGTGTAACTCAATCAATTATTTAGGGAGCTCAACGACCCGTCGGCACGACGATACAATATTCAAAATCAAAATAGTTTTATTTTCATATAAGCCATATATAGGCACTAATGAAATGTCGAGTCTAGGTGCACGGTTCCAAATTAGTCGTTTCCTATGAAGAAGAACCGGCAAGAAACTCCATGGTTGTTACTATTTTAAAATATCGTTGTTTACAATGATGTTCGATACAATAATTATTATAAATTGGATACTTACATGAGAGGACTATTTAGGAATGTTGCGAAGATTACAATTAAATAAAATACAGCTAGGCATAAAAGAAAGTTCTAATTTTAATTTTATTTACCTTAGTATTTACTTTATAACGGTGTGTTCTACAGACTCATCCCCCCACAAGGCCGCGGACCACTCCCTACTGGGCAGGGGGGTCACGGTGGTGACGTCACTGATCGCGGGCGCATCAGCTGGTGCCCTCGCCAAGACGGCCATAGCGCCGCTAGACAGGACAAAGATCAACTTTCAAATATCGTAAGTATTTCAATCGATATCTTCTAGGCAAGCGCGCTCCACCGTAGATCGCAGTGTCGCTTAACATCAGGCGAACTAGTGGTCAAGCGTAGGCCTATCGTGAATAAAAAAAAAAAGACGAAAACATACCATCACTCGTGTATTCCCCGAGGTATGTTTAGGTCCCACATCAGCTATAGGAGGTCCACGGCTGAACAAAGGCCTCCCCCATAGACTTCCATAAGGACCCGTTACATGCCGCCTGCATCCAACGACTCCCAGCTACCTTTACCTGGTTTTTTTATTTAATTATATACCAATAAGGTGGCAAACAAGCATGCGGCCCACCTGATGGTAAGCGGTTACCGTAGCCTATAGACGCTTGTAACACCAGGGGTATCACTTGCGTGTTGCCGACCCTGTAAAAAGAAAGAGGAATAGTTGGGTTTGCAGTATAAGGGTCAAAGTCCCCCCACTGCACCCACTGGCAACCTTGCTCACCGTAAGGAACTCAACACAAAGCAGTATTATTTCACTTCGATTTTCTGCAAGGTCGTCCGTCCATCTCGTTGGAGGCCGCCCCACGCTGCGCTTTCCGTACGTGATCTCCACTCGAGAACCTTTTAGTACCAGCGGCCATCAGTTCTACGAGCTATATGCCTCGTCCACTGCCACCTAAGCCTGCAAAGTCTTTCAACTATGTCGGCAACTTTCGTTCTTCTACGGTGCCATGGGCAGAGGTCAGGACATTAAGCTACCACAAACTGTCGAATTTCTTTGATTGATTTTCGACTTTAATACAACAAAATAAGGTTCATATTCAATTGGGAAAATTTTACAGTTTTGGATAGCTTGACCTGCTGGCGTCTGTACATAGCTTATTACCATATCCGAGCAAAAACCCCGAGCTGTTACTAAGTATTTCATAGAAAAACTCAATAAAAATACTCGACCTGTGAATTGAACTCAGGACCTCTAAGCGTAGGAGTCGCTTAGGACCACTAGGTTAATGATGACGCAGTTAAGTAGTCATCATCAATCCATATACTGTCCCACTGTTGGGCACGGGTCTCCTTTCATATTGAGAGGGATTAGGCTATAGTCCACCACGCTAGCCTAGTGCGGGTTAGCACTTGGCAGACTTCACAAGCCGTCGAGAAAAATATCTAAGGTATGCAGGTTTCCTCATGATGTTTTCCTTCACCGTTTAAGCGAGTGATAATTAATTAAATAATACGCACATGAATTCTATAAAAAATCGAAAAAAATCTAAACAATAATTATCTTTAAAATAAGTTAAGCAGTATTAAAATAAAACTACTTTTTACGGATTTTATCGCGTTATATTGATATTATTAATCCCGACGTTTCGGACACTTTACAGCGTTTGACCAAAAGACCCTGTCACACCGCCTTGTTAACTAGTGTTTGTGTCTAACCACCTCCATTCCCTCCACAGGCAGACCCCCTACTCCTGGCGAGCGGCCGTCAACTTCCTAATAATGAGCGCGCGCACCGAGGGCTTCGTGGCGCTGTGGCGCGGCAACAGCGCGACAATGGCGCGCATCGTGCCGTACGCGGCTATTCAGTTTACAGCGCATGAGCAGTGGAAGAGAGTGCTGGGAGTTGACACACCGGCCAGTGCCAAGTGAGTTGAATTCCATACTAATACTAGCTTTTGTTATCATACTAATATTATAAATGTGAAAGTTTGGATGTTTGTTTGTTTATTTGTTACTCAATCACGCAAAAACGGCTGAACCGATTTGCATGAAATTTGGTACCGAATAGTATGTGACCGGGAATAAAGTATAGGCTACTTTTTATCCCAGAAAAATGTGGGAATATCCCGGAAATCCCGAAAAACTGATATAGGAGAACTACTTACGGGATTTGAATGAAATTTCATACAGACATAGTATGTGACCGGAAATAACAAATAGGATATATTTTACCCCAGAAAAATGTGGGGATATCCCGGAAATCCCGAAAAACTAATACCTTACGGGATTCGAATGAAATTTTATACACACATAGTATATGACCGGGAATAACGCATAGGATATATTTTACCCCAAAATTAAGTGGGAATTCCCAGAAAACTTATGTAGGAGTCCTACTTACGGGATTTAAATGAAATGTTGCCAGTACACTAATAGTTTGTGATTGGCGCTGGTATATTGAATACTTTTTTTCTCGGAACAAAGCGGGAATTTCCCTAACATTGAGTATTTCTTATCCCATGAATACAATCCGACAACAATTGTGTTACTAAGTATAGGCGTACGAAGTCGCGGGTAAAAGCTAGTTGACGTATATAGGGTATGGGGCACCCCAGTGGTGAAGTGTAGTGCCCACCCCAGTGAGGTCTAGTGCCCATCGCAGTGTGGTCTAGTGCCCACCGAAGTGAGGTCTAGTGCCCACCCCAGTGAGGTCTAGTGCCCACCCCAGTGAGGTCTAGTGCCCATCGCAGTGTGGTCTAGTGCCCATCGCAGTGTGGTCTAGTGCCCACGCCAGTGTGGTCTAGTGCCCATCTCAGTGTGGTCTAGTGCTCAACCCAGTGAGGTCTAGTGCCCACGCCACTGTGGTCTAGTGTCCACGCCAATGTGGTCTAGTGTCCACCCCAATGTGGTCTAGTGCCCACGCCAGTGTGGTGTAGGTCCCACCCCAGAGTGGTGTAGTGCTCACCCCAGTCTGGTGTAGTGCCCACCCCTGACACCCCTAAACCTGTGTTATCTTAACGAAACTTTTTGGTATTGTAAACCTGTGTGCGCAGGGCTCAACCGGTGCTGCACCTAGTGGCAGGCTCGCTGGCGGGCGTGACGTCACAGAGCGCCACGTACCCGCTAGACCTGGCGCGCGCGCGCATGGCCGTCACCAACGCGCAGGAGTACGGCACTCTGCGTGCCGTCTTCGTCAAGGTGGCCGCCGACGAGGGGCTGCGGACACTGTACAGGTAACGTGGTCACGTACGACATAATCTATTTGATGATGATGATGACGACTGTGATGATGATGATGATGACGACTGTGATGATGATGATGATAATGACGTCTGTGATGATGATGATGACGACTGTGATGATGATGACGACTGAGATGATAATGATGACGACTGTGATGATGATGATGACGATGACGACTGTGATGATGATGACGACTGTGATGATGATGACGACTGTGATGATGATGACGACTGTGATGATGATGACGATGATGACGACTGAGATGATGATGATGACGACTGTGATGATGATGATGATGACGACTGTGATGATGATAATGATGACGACTGTGATGATGATGATGATGACGACTGTGATGATGATGACGGTGATGATGATGACGACTGTGATGATGACGATGATGACGACTGAGATGATGATGATGACGACTGTGATGATGATGATGATGACGACTGAGATAATGATGATGACTACTGTGATGATGATGATGACGACTGTGATGATGATGACGATGACGACGGTGATCATCATCAGTCATCATCAGTCAAAGTATAATGATGATGATGACGGATGTGATGATGATGACGACTGAGATAATGATGATGATGACGGATGTGATGATGAAGATGATGACGACTGTGATGATGATGATGACGACTGTGATGATGATGACGACTGTGATGATGATGACGACTGTGATGATGATGATGACGACTGTGATGATGATGACGACTGTGATGATGATGATGACGACAGTGATGATGATGATGACGACTGTGATGATGATGATGATGACGACTGTGATGATGATGATGACGACTGTGATGATGATGATGACGACTATGATGATGATAATAATGATGACGACTATGATGATGATAATAATGATGACGACTGTGATGATGATGATGACGACTGTGATGATGATGACGACTGTGATGATGATGATGACGGATGTGATGATGATGATGATGACGACTGAGATAATGATGATGATGACGACTGTGATGATGATGACGGATGTGATGATGATGATGATGACGACTGAGAATGATGTTGATGACGACTGAGATGATTATGACGACTGCGATGATGATGATGACGACTTTGATGATGATGATGACTGACGATGGTCATCATCATCATCAGTCAAAGTATAATGATGATGATGACGACTGTGATGATGATGATGGTCATCATTATCGGTCATTAATGTTTATGTTGCAGAGGGTTCCCCGCGACAGTGCTGGGCGTCATCCCGTACGCCGGCGTCTCCTTCTTCACATACGACTCACTCAAACATAAGTATTTAGGTAAGTGCGGAATCAAATAACCTTAATTACTAGAGATACGTGCTGCTTGCGGTGACTAGTTGACTATGGTTTCGTAAATTTTATTTTCACTTCAAGGTTGCCTGAATCACCTTGTAGGCCAGAGTAATCATAATGCATAGTTTTATCATTGCTTAAACCATTTCACCGATATAATTGAATTAAAGAGGAGGCTTGCTACTACTATAATGATGCTTGAGTATTAACTTCAATGTCAAAACATGTGTGCACTGGCTTGGCAGTCTTGGTACCAATGAATAAGTAAATGTTAGCAACATATTTTTTTTCACAAATTAACAGACAAATATGTGTTGCTGGGGAGTTTGTTGCACCCCTTCTTCCCCGCTAAAACAGTAGGAGGCGGTGACGGGGACGTTTTGGGGACTGTCTTAAATCTGAAAATTACGTTCAAAAAGTACTAACTAGTAGTATATTTTGAATAAATTATTTTGACTTTGGGTAAAAAACCAAACCCACACTAACTTCATAAATATACATGACTAGCTGTTCCCATGGTTCTTGTATATGTATAGCCGCCAGTCGGTCAATCTATCCAAAACTAACAAATTTTCCCAATTGAATATGAACCTTATTCTAATGTGTGAAAGTTGAAAATCTATCAAAAGCAATTTGACAGATTGGGGTAGCTTGATGTTCTGGCCTCTGTACACACATATTGTTACTTTTCCAGAGTACTTCGGCAAGCCCCAGGGCGCGCTAGTGAACGTAGTATTCGGCGGCATGGCGGGCGCGCTCGCGCAGACAGCCTCGTACCCGCTGGACATCGTGCGCCGGCGCATGCAGACCAGCCGCCGGCGACCTGACGGCTCATACCCATATTCCAGTATAGGAGCCACCCTCAGGCTGGTGTACAGGTTAGGAGCAATGCTTATGAAAATTCCTACTTTCAACTAATATTACAAATGTGAAAGTATTTTTTTCTGTTTGAAAGGGAAGGTCATGTATGCGACAAATCAAACGTTTTCCATTAATATTGAATCAAATAATAATAAAATATGAGATCTACATGTAGATAGAGATTCGTAAACCGTTCAAGTTTACGTTGTAAGTTGACATCAGTAGCACGTTAACTCGTTGACAAATTTAACTAGTTGATCAACTAGTTGACTTACGTAAATCAACGTTAACGTTACGTTAACGAAAAAACGACTTAAACTTGGCGGAGAACTGTCGGCATACATCAGTAGGCCTCTGCTTTATCTTTCGGGGAAAACAGGCGACATGGTATGTTGTTTAAGTTCGATTTCGTGTTCTCCAGGTCAGAGGGCTGGCGCGGGTTCTTCAAGGGCTTGAGCATGAACTGGGTGAAGGGGCCCATAGCGGTCGGCATCTCATTCGCGACGTACGACGCTATCAAAAACACTCTCCGAGACGTAGCCGTGCGCTTCAGGTAGTCGACAATGACTGAATGGGGGACTGATAAAGATTGTGAAATGGGCAGGGATGACGAACCAATGGTAACGTGATTTTGGAGGCACGCGTGCTATTCAGGAAACGCGTGCTTCAGGGGGCACACGTGCTTTATGGAGCACGCGTGCTACGGGGGGCACGCGTGCTTTTGTAGTTTACCCGTGCCTTTGAGTTTATGCGACAAAATAATTTAGGCACGACATTCATTATGGAATTAAAGGCACAAAATTATTTTTAACCGACTTGAAAAAAGGAGGACGTTCTCAATTCGACTGTATTGTGTGTGTATGTGTTGCGGTCAGGGTAGTAGGGTGAATGCTATCTCTCTCACTCTTATGTTCCGTCGATATGTATATATATATGTCTCGCTCACTCGGAGCAGAAAACGGTTAAGGTCATAAATGTTTTGAATTCGTGATTAATTTGCCAACAACTATTGATATTTTTGCACACGTGAGCCTTTATTTGTAAATATTCTTTGTCTATTCTCTATGACAACTCTAGAATTGATAAATTATATTTAATCTTGTTTAAAAGTTTACGTGATTGTGTATCGAACGTCAAATGTTGTTTGTGTGACTGAATTATGACAATAAATACTTATATTACAATTATGATATTATACAAGTACTTACCTCCAATAGGGAGTATTGAATCCCAACAGTGGGATTAATAGGATTACGGAAATTTAATCACAATTAATCATCAACGTAAGGTAGTGGTCAAACAAGCCTATCCAATACATTAAAACATCCTCAACCTTATAAAGCTTGTAGATAAAAAGCAACGCAGATGTGAGGTAAAGTTTCCCTTGTCAAGGTTTATTAAAATTATTATTAGGTTTATTAATATTGTCATTACTTGGATGGGTGACCATCTAAAAAAAACTTGTCAATACACATTTCTGCGAACACGTCTAAGTTTCGTTTGGAACGCAAAGTTTGCGTTAGGTATATTCAACAGCGCATAGTTTTTACGATGTGTCCGATAATAGGGCATGATAATGATTAAATTAAAATAATATTCGTAAAGAGTAATGTCAAAATGGTTTGTTTTTATACTACTAAGATGGCAAACAATCATACAGCCCACCTGATGGTAAGCGGTTACCGTAGCCTATAGACGCTTGTAACACCAGGGGTGTCACTTGCGCGTTGCCGACCCTGTAAAACGAAAGAGGAATAGTTGGGTTGGCAGTATAAAGTTGAAAGTCCCCCCACTGACAACACAACGTTTCCTCGTGGAGCACTGGCAACCTTGCTCACCGTAAGGAACACAACACAGCTCAAAGCAGTGTTATTTCACTTCGATTTCCTGCAAGACGGAGGTACTTCCCCAGTCGGGCAGCTACAATTTGAGTGGAATGACTCCCACTATGGCCTACCTCTCTCAAGTGTGTAATCTACTTTGCGTAAGTGTCAGATATCAGTTTATTACCTAAGTTGTTGTGATTACTTGTCATTTTATGTTTTTCCAAAAAATGATTTTGTTATAGCCTATTGATATGACCAAAGACTGCTGAATAATACTTAATAGGTCTTGAGTTCGAATCCAAGGCACGCACCTCGGACTGCGAAATCATGTGCGTATTAATAACTCGCTCAAACGCTGAAGGAAAAACATCGTGAGGAAACCTGCATGCCTTAGAGATTTTCTCGACGGTGTGTGAAGTCTGCCAACCCGCATTAGGCCAGCTTGGTGGACTATATCCTAATCCCTCTTATTCTGAGAGAAGACTCTTGCCCTGCAGTGGGACAGTATAAGTGTTGATGATAAGCCTAAATAATTGGCTCCTGGATATTTAAAAAAAAAAGCCTTAGTTATCATTATTATATTAAAACTACACACGCTATCAAGTTGTTTAATCAAATTATATACCTAAAATGTTTATATCAAATATTAATATTTAAATTATTATGTTAAAAAATATGAAAAAAAAAGTTAAAAGTTTTTGAATACTTTGTTTTTGTAGAAATTTGTAAAAAGTTTATACACACGATGCAATTTAATATTTTATGTATTGTTTTGTAAAGTTTATAATAACAATTATAAGCTCTACATAGAAATACACAATTAATTCGTAGTTATATAAATTAGATGCATTTTGTATCGGTTTGTGCTAACGCTCAAAATATGCGCACTTTTTTTAACTGTGGGGATCCCTAATCTTATATCTAGTCCTTTTATAGGCGGAACCCTTTACCAATGTTATTCTAAATGGATGTACTGAACCCAAATTACAGTACTCATTAGACAATTGTTGCTCTATGAACTCTCTTCAAAATATTCAGCCATATTGAATATGAAATTCACAAGCTTAGGAATAAGCGACCTTAAATCTAATGGACCATAGTTCAATTCCCATTGCACCTAAAATATTGGTATATTAGATTTACGCCATTATATATGTCTTTCATTGTGAAATCGACTTAGTTTTCACAGGATTAAAGATAATATTTGTGTGAGTTCAAATTCAAATTCTAATTTTTTGTAGAACACAAATATATTGTAAGTATAGCATTAATTTCATTATGGATTTTTATCATTGACTTTCCAGCTTTACTCTCTTAGTGATAAGGTTGAAAATTGGTTGACTATTATAATAATTAGATTTACAAATAGGTACCATTTCGTATATTTTTCGAAATTTTCACACATTAACACTCATGGGATTGTAACTCCGTGGTCATTGCAAAAGGCTAACTTCACAACAATATTGTGACATTACACAATAGGAACATAGTCTACTCGTATGCAGTACTCACCTTGGTATGCCACTGCAATCGTTGAGCTGCCTTTCAAGGATTCCAGGAGCTGCTGACGGCTGAAGTGGCCGAGGATTTACAAGAAACTTCATTCACTTATAGAGGAAATAGAGGAATTGTCATTCGTTCATTCACTTATAGCGGCAATAGAGGAATTATCATTCGTTCATTCACTTATTAGAGGAATTGTCATTCGCGCGCGTTAAATAATAATCCTAATTTAAAATTTTCATTAGGTGTCAACGAAAATCCGACGCTTCGCTGGTGCGGAAGCGTTCGATTTTCAAATTATGACAGTTACACAGTGGTACCAACTTTGACATGTACGCGTAGGCATGTGAACCATTGCTACTTTTAATTCTGAGATAATTATATTTCACAGTGATTTTTAAGTTTTTTTTTTCTTGTTGTTACTTTGATCCGACAATCCGTGAATCCGTTGAACTGTGATTGTTTGCTTTGCGAGGTGAGACGTATGTAAAATTTCGGAGTTGCAACCATGATGGTTTTGTGTATATTTCTATATTTATTGAATTTTGGAGAGAGTTCTAAAAACAAGGTTATTGAATATCATGGGTACTTGCTATTTACCTTATATACTTAGGTTCAAAGCTATACAGCACGCTTGGATTCATCCCGGTGGCAATGTATTTTAGTTAATGCTCGGAGCCATGAAGCTTTGACCATTACCATTGAAATTTCAACTATAATGTCATAATATTTAGTTATAGTATGATTCGTCATCAAAATTATTTTGTTGATCCATCACGCTCGTGGCAAGAACAGCCAATCAGCGTCGAGTATTGACTGATTATTGATACCAATGCCAAGAGGTTTCAAATAAGGCACAGTCCGGATAGCTGTTTAGATTTCAGCCTAAGAATTTTATTACCTTTAATGGAGTATAACTCAATATTATTTTTTAAATGTTTTATGTTTGTAAATGTTTGCTGTTGTTTTGTAAGAGAAGTATTATGTTTATTATATTAATGAAGTTATTAATTGCAAGTGAGGCTAGCAATTGGGACTTGCTTCGACTAGCTTATTTGCTAAAAAAAAAATGTTTTAAAATGGTTAATTATTCTTAATGACGTGTTCTTGATATTTTGCCAAATTTACTGCAGCGATTATAATTTAGTTTATTATTAACCGCCGCTCCCAGAGACGTCGATAAATGTTAATGATTTATTAGTTAATGATTGCGTAATCAAGAACACATCTCTTGTATATAATGTTGTTTGATATTATGTTTTGTTGAGAATCGCAATTGTAAGCTGTTGGTTGCCGGTCTAGGTTGTCAGTCTTAATAGTTCACTCAAGATGTAATTATAGTTTTTATGCCACGACTGTTAATGTGAATCATATAGACTTGTATAATTAAATGTTTATACAAATAAATGTGTTTCATTTATAACTACAATATCTAAGTACTTACTTCCGTTCGTTTCGCTTTGTTTTTAACTATAGTTTGAATACTAGGTACTTCAATGAGATTTGAATTACAGTCAGCCGTGGTGTTGAATGTTTTAAACGCCAAAATGATTCCACTATTAAATTAGGCGCTAGCCGTACAACTTTTGTCAAACAATGATTATGCATATTATTTGATGGCACGTTTGGTGATGCAGCTGAGTAATCGGTGTTTGCGCCACCGGTTGTAGTTTCGATCTACGCTCGAAACAAATATTTGTATGACCTACAAGCATTTTGTGTGAGAATATGTTTGTAAACGCACCCACGATACAGGAGCAAAGCCTTATATGGGTAATCTTATAGGCACCTTAGGCACCCTTACTAATAACCTTAATATTTTGTGCTAAGAAAATGGGTGGAAAATAAATAAAAATCGCTTTTCAATTATAATATTTAGAAACTAATTTATTCACAAGATTGCTTTTATTTTTATTATTATAATAATCATAGCTACATCACTAATAATAATATTGCACAATTTTAACTTATTAATTATAGAGTTAATGCCGTACTCAAAGTTGTCACTACCGTTTATGAATGAGTAACTAATAATAAATAGGAGTAAGTGGAGATCTTGACAGGTGACAAAACCAGTAAAAAAATTGTTGTATCCGTATTTGTGATTGTTCTACATTCTGGATATCCTTCAAAATTCGATGCTAATGAAAATTAATTCATTGAGTGCAGCGTTAAAGATTCAATTATAACATAAAAGATAATAATTGTTGAAATTATTTATCTATTATGCTAAGATTTTAAAGTTATTTTAGCGAAAGTGTCATCATTTTATAGATGTAAATTCAGAATGTGAAGACAACTTTCGACCTGGCGATGGCGGGTGGGACCCGCGGTGGCTTAGTGGTCATAGCATCTGGTGTACCTAACCTGAAGATGCAGCTTCGAATCATGCCGCAGTCGAATATTTGCTTCGCTAAAATAATTGATCTATCACTAAGACCTCGGTAACTATTTTTGGAAAAACAATAAACGAATGAGAATATTACTAACACAAACAAAAATTGATATAAATAGCGCGTCTCATCCACGTAAGGACTTTATCTTGCGGGGATGAGAGTAGGACGCTTAGCATTATGCTGAAACTGCGATGTGAATGTTTGCAACACAGCACAGCACTGATTGTCGGCGCCAACCAAAATTTTTACGACAGTTTATAATTAATCGAGATTGTCTAGATTTTTAATTAAACGTTGATGTATGCGGCAGGCTTTGAGTGCGGCAGTAAGTAAGTATGAATGGGATTGAGTATTTTTATAATTAAGTACTTAATGATGTGTACCCTACAGTGGTAGGCAGTGATTATTTTACTGTACAGTAGAATGTACCCTACGATGGTAGATAGAGATTGATGGGATCTTAAAATAGTTAATTTGTTACAGCGAAAACACAAGAGAGTGATGATATACGAGAGAATTAAAAAATTACTAGGTAGTTCTAGTCATAGTATTGATTGTTGTATGGCACGCAACTCTTAGATTAATTGCAGTAGGACAGGGCTCAATTATTGTAACGTGCCCTACAGTGGGACACCAGGGCAAACTATTTATAATGTGCCCTGCTGTAGGTGAAAAGAGTTCCATTATTGTAATGTACCCTACAGTAGGACTGTAAGGCTCAACTATTTTAATGTGCCCTACAATGGGAAAAAAGGGGTTAGTTATTTTAATGTACCCTGCAGTAGGGCAGTAAGACTTGTAATGTGTCCTGTAATAGGACAGTAGGGCTCACTCGGATCTAAGCCTCATAATGCCCAGTATGGTTGATATGATGGTGGTGGTAGTATCTCCTCTGGTAGTCAGTCTGCGGCGGCGGCTGTAGGTACTGAGGGTACACGCCGCCGTACAGTGACGTCAGCACGTCGTAGGGCGCCGCGGCGGGCGAGCGCGCGCGCGCCGGCGCGGCCATGCTGAACAGCGCTTCGGGGTCGCACACGAACTTATACACGTAGCGCTCTCCTGGGGATACAATAAACATTTTTAATTAATATCATAATTACTTACAACTGTAGGGACACTGGTGACGCATTCGTTTTGTATACAGACCCATTACTGTACTAGCGCATCACAGCAGTTCTCTAGAAACTTCCTGCCTCGCACAGCAAAACTGGAATGAATTTTTGCCTGCAGTATTTCCAGACCAATATGGCCTTCAAACCTTCAAGAAAAGAGTGTACTCCCTTTTAAAAGCTGGCAAAGCGCTTGTGACTTTTTTGGTGTTGCGGATGTTCATGGACGGCGGTAATCGCTTACGATCAGGCGATCCGTCTGCTCGTTTGCCCTCTATCTAAAAAAAAAAGGGCGACAGCTTATGGAGGCCGGTGTTCTGTCTTTGAACTTTATTTAAGAGATTTTTTTAAGAGAGGTAGGCCATAGTGGGAGTATTTCCACTCAAATTGGAGCTGTCCGACTGGGGAAGTACCTCCACTTTGCAGAAAATCGAAGTAAAATAACACTGATTTGAGCTGTGTTGTGTTTCTTACAGTGAGACGGTGAGCAAGGTTGCCAGTGCCCGTGAGGAAACGTTCTGTTGGCAGTGAGGGGACTTTGACCCTTATAGTACCAACCCAACTATTCCTCTTTCAATACAGGGTCGGCAACGCGCCAGTGATACCCCTGGTGTTACAAGCGTCCATAGGCTACGGTAACCGCTTACCATCAGGTGGGCCGTATGCTTGTTTGCCACCTAAGTAGTATAAAAAATCTGTAGTACCTGCGACTTTCTGCATGATTCCCTTCTCGTAGTAATATCGCAGTGACCTGGAGAGCTTGTCGTAGTTCATCGCTGGTCTGTTCTTCTGCGCCCCCCAGCGACGAGCCACCTGGAGACATATCAGTTAAAGAGGCAGGACAACTCAGTTTAAGTACTATACATTATGTAAATTTAGTTAGAGCTCATTCGTCTATGGTCGTTAGCGCAACTGCTCTACTAGAGGTCAATAAATATTCTTGGACAATTTTACACAGCACCATCTAGTCCCAAACTAAGCAGAGCTTGTACTATGGGTACTAGACAATGGATATAATACTTATATGTATACTTTTTTTTGTAAATATTTTTTTTTTATTGTGGAAAACCAACAATTGCACATTTTATCTTACATCTAAATACAAAACAAAAAATAGATTAATGTACAATCCACAACGTTTCCACATATTACTATTTAAATAAAAAAAAATGGTACATACAGTGAAGGCAAAATAAATACATAAAATATTATAAGAAACAGCTATGAACCGGTTCTTGAGTTCAGGTAAGTATAGCAGGGAAGGATACCTATGAGCAAGTGGAAGGCACTACCTCTTCAGGTTCGTGTAGTTTAAATTCCAGTCCTCGGCCGGTCCAGGCGACGCAGCGCGCTCCCTCTGCCAGCAGCGACACTAAGAACTGCCACAGCTGCAGAGCGCCGCGCCGACCACCACCTGGAAATGAAGAGTGTGTAGGTCACAGTGACCAAGCTACTGTAGCATCAACATCTCATCATCATCATCATATCAGCCACAGGAGGTCCACTGCTGAACAAAGGCCTCCCCCATAGACTTCCACAAGGACCGGTTACAAGCCGTCTGCATCCAACGACTTCCAGCGACCTTTACCAGGTCATCCGTCCATGTCGTTGGAGCGACATCTATCGCTACATATAAACTACGACCAAGAATATTCTGTAACATTTCATAGTATATTTAAGAAAGATAGTGGGAGTAATTCCACTCAAATTGGAGCTGCCCGACTAAAGAAGTACCTCCACCTTGCAGAAAATCGAAGTGAAATAACGCTGCTTTGAGCTGTGTTCTGTTCCTTACGGTGAGCAAGGTTGCCAGTGCTCCACGAGGAAACGTTGTGTTGGCATTGGGGGGACTTTGACCCTTATACCCTGGTGACTTTGAGCCTTTTTTTATGTAGCCTACGCAAATGTGACTTTGATCTGGTATCGTCGTGCGACGGGTTGTTGAGCTCCCTAAATTATGGTTGAGCTACACAATGACTGATGCATGCGTGCCGTCAGTTGGGACTGGTCTACTCAAAGCCGCTATGGCTCTTTCTTCAAAAGGCCATTTCAGACTTTGCCCCTACATTGTAAGACACATATTTGTTACTATTCTGTGTCTGGACTTTAAAAGAGACTATGATTCTCTGAGTTTGTTTCGGCGTTTCTTCTCAGAGGTCGTCAGCAAGGAAATGCCGGAGCCATCTAGCTTAAAAAAAAGAGACTAAAATATTGACTTGTAAAAGTGTCTTTAAAAGATCTATTTACAGAAATAAATATCATTTCATCATTTCATTATACTGCCAAACCAACTATTCCTCTTTCATTTTACAGGGTCGGCAACGCGCAAGTGATGCCGACCCCCCTGGTGATGCATTGTAAACCATGATTTTAAACCAAGATGAACACTGTAATCATGTTTTTACTTTTCAAAAGTGCCGTAATTAATCTAATTGATATAAAATGTTTGCCTTGCTCACCGTAAGGAACACAACACAGCTCAAAGCAGTGTTATTTCACTTCGATTTTCTGCAAGGCGGAGGTACTTCCCCAGTCGGGCAGCTCCAATTAGAGTGGAATTACACTCACTATGCCATACCTCTTTAAAAAAAAAGTATTACAGTATTGGTGTTATTATGTACATCATCTTTTAAACCATAACGTTGTCTTGTTCGGGGAGTATTAATGAAATTCCCCGCGAGGCCGCGACCCCAAGTATTAACTGAACAAAGATGATGAATGTTGACGTAGTCCACATACCAGCATGTGTGGTGGTGACGTGCTGTGGAGATGCAGCATCAGCCCTCGCTGACGTCGTCGGCGCCGCAGTCGAGCACAGAGAACTGCTTACTGCAAGATGGAAAAGTTATGTTCACTCATTTTAAATAAATAAAAAACGTGAAGTATGAGCTCTTTGTCGGTCTGTGTGAGACTTATCAGTTCCTAAATTGGTATACCAATGCTTTATGTTTTATTTGAAAGCTGATTCGGGATAAGTATACTTACTTAACCGGAAAACGGTTAAATTTACGCTAGATCTCTTCTACCGATGCTGCAGAGTTCATCGGTGGTGGTAGGACCGCATTGCGAAATATTCTATAACCACCATCATCGACCCATATACCTACTGTCTCACTACTGGGCACGGGTCTCCTCTCAAATTGAGAGCTTTAGTCCACCACGCTGGCCTAGTGCAAGTTGGCAGACTTCACACACCGTCGATAAAAATCTCTAAGGTACGCAGGTTTCCTCACGATGTTTTCCTTCATCGTTTAAGCGAGTGATAATTAATTATTAATACTCACATGAATTCAAGAAGTCAGAGGTGCGTCTCGAGTTCGGATATGTGATGAACGGTGGGCGCGAAACTCACGATAATGTGGATGCCACAGCTTTTTAGAAGACTAGACCCAGTATGAGATAACTGGATGAAATTGATTCATACTGCTTGTATTTGGGGTCGGATGCTGTAAACTGTCAACCGAGAAGAGTGGAAGAAGGAAAGGACGGCCTTTGCACTGCCGTGGGATGATCACTGCTAATAATAATAATAACGTGAAGTCTGTCAACCCGCACTAGGCCAGCGTGGTGGATCATATCCTAATCCCTCTCAATCTGAGAGGAGACCCGTGCCCAGCAGTGGGAAAATATAAAGAGTTTATGTAGATATACAAAATAAGGTTGTATATCGAATTTGAAAATGTTGCTAGCGCGATTACTGAAGACAGTGTGATGTCGTGAGTGCTCACCAATCTTCTCGTCCCAGTGCTGGTGGTGTTCCGTGCTGGACACCGGCTCCTCTCTCTCGCGACCCTCCTCCGCCACTTCCTCCCCACATTTGCTGTAAGAGCTGCACCTGGTCGAAATACAATTATTTATGAAGGACTAGCTAAAAGTATCTTTTCCACGCGGACGAAGTTGCGGGCAGACCGCGACTTCGTCCGCGTGGAAAAGTTACTTTTAATTAAAGTTGTAATTTGGATAATCAACTCAAAATCGTTACTAATTATAGCCTTTGAAATAAAACTAAGTACTTTTTACAGATTTTATCATCCATGGTCACGAGTACGGAGTAGACTGACGGAGTTTACCCTTGATCATGGACGCTGTAAAGGGTCCGAAACATCGTGATTAATAATATCAATATAACGCGATAAAATCCGTAAAAAGTAGTTTTATTTCAATGTATAATATTCGCGTAAATGTCAGAAATCAATATTATATAGCCTATATGTTATTCTGATGTATAAATAATAATACTGTAAAGTTTTATCAAAATCCGTTCAGTAGTTTTAGCGTGATAGTAACAAACATCCATCCATCCTCACACACTTTCACATTTATAATATTAGTAGGGAAATAACTCAAAATAACTGTATACATTATTCTAGGGTCCAAAGAGCGACTGATACGTTAGAGATTTTGGGTTTGATACCATACCATACCATACCATACCATGATAGGTAGAGCAGTGTTATTCGGTTTTAGGCCAGCTCTGCTTGGTTTGGGATTATTTTAAGTATTTGTGACACACGACATGACCTCGTCTCAAACTAAGTAGAGCTTGTGCTATGGGTACTAGAGGGTGGATATAAAACCTACTTATGTACTTTTTTACAACTCAAACACTATTGATTTCCGATATTTACGCGAATATTATACATTGAAATATCATATCCATAGTCTACCCGTGGCCATGGACGTTGTAAAGGGTCCGAAACGTCGGGATTAATAAGTAAATATCAATATAACGCGATAAAATCCGTAAAAACTAGTTTTACTTAAACTCAAACACTTATTTATGTTCATCATATAAATGTTTGTGTCTTGTGGGAATCGAACCCACGACCTCATGATCAGCAGTCCGACACTCACTCCACTAGACCACAGACTTCGTCAATGTCCGGAGAACCTGCTCCTGTGAGTAACCATCGTCTTTCTCCAAGCGTTTTCCCAATTATATTGTGGTCGGCTTCCAGTCTAACCAGATGCGGCTGAATATCAGTATTTTACACGAAGCGACTGCAATCAGACCTCCGCAACACAATTTTTGGGTAATACCGATAAACTGGTTGTCAGGCTTTTTGGGCTTCTAAATACCACTAACGATTATCATAGGTGTCCGTATGACAACCGCGACCGACGGCTTTACGTGCTCTCCGAAGCACGAAGAGGTCTCGATGTAAGTAACCCTGTATTTTTTTTATGGGCAAACGAGCGGACGGATCGCCTGATGGTAAGCGATTTCCGCCGCCCATGGACACCCGCAACACCAGAGGAGTCACAAGCGTGTTGCCGGTCTTTAAAAGGGAGTACGCTCTTTTCTTGAAGGTTTGAAGGTCGTATTGGTCGGGAAATACTGCAGGCGACAGTTCATTCCACAGTTTAGTTGTGCGAGGCAGAAAGTTTCTAGAGAAACGCGCAGTAGTGAACTGCCAACCATCTAGATGATGTGGATGGAACTGCTGTCGCGTGGAACGATGGCGGAAAGTGGCAGCAGGGATTTGTATGTAGGATTGCCTACCTGTGCAGCTGTCCTGTATAGTGCTCCCTGTAGTCTGGTCGTGTCTCCTCGCCCTCACCTTTGCATCTGCAGAGAACAAATAGATTATATAAATTTATAAAGACATTAATTTATCATCCATCATGTTTCGCGGGGAAACGTTGTGTTGGGGACTTTGACCCTTATACTGCCAACCCAACTATTCTTCTCTCATTTTACAGGGTCGGCAAGTGATACCCCTGGTGTTGCAAGCGTCTTGCTACGGTAACTACGGTAACTTACGGCTCGTGTTGTTCAATCAGCGTGTGCGCATGTGTCTGTGTGTTCCTCGCGTACAGCTGTGGGTGTGTGTGTGCGTGCTCATATGGACGCGCCGCCGCCGTGGAGCTCGGCGACTCTCTGTAAGAAATGATGAAAGGTATTATTGGTAGGTAGGTACACGAACAGATTTCGAAGAGCTCAGGAGAAGCTTGTCATGGTCGTGGCAAAGGATGTCACCAAAACCTGCCCAAATGATGTACCAAAGGTACACTTATTGGAAAAAATACCCTGTATTACGCTGGCTAAAACTCTAGTCATACTTTTTTTTATACTCACTAGGGGATGAGAAAAAATAACTTTAAATTTGAAAAAACGCACTCCATTTTGGCACATTAATAACAGTTTCATAGTGATTTCATAGTCAAAACTATCAACTTGACAGCTATCACGTACCTCGGGTACAAATTTGGGCTGAGTTGAATGGACTTTTGATGACCTCATTTCACGCATCCCATGTTCAGGACTATATAAATATAGTGTGGTTTTTAATCGACATACCCTGCCACCTCCCCGGGTGGCAAATGATCCATGAGGCCTTGCCGTATTATAAAAAGGGTGAATAGGTTGACATGAGATTATTTAGCGAAGGAAAAATTCGACCGCGGCACAGTATTCGAACTTGCGTCTTCTGAAATAAAACTACTTTTTACGAATTTTATCGCGTATATTGATATTATTAATCCCGACGAGTCTACCCGTGACCATGGACGCTGTAAAGGGTCCGAAACGTCGGGATTAATAATATCAATATATGCGCGCGCCAGAAGACGTAGGTTCCAATCCTGTTCGAAATTTTGCTTTGCTTAATAACTACAATAATACACACCTATATCAAAACAAAAACAAAAAACGCTAGTAAGCGTCAAAGTATTCCTCAGCATCGCTGTCGTCCGGCAACGTGCCCAGAAGACTGGCTGCATTGCCACGTTGAATGGCAATGCTTATACATTCCGCTAGAAACAAGCCAGCCCTCTGGTCACACGAAGAGTTGAAAAGGAGACGGGCACTCGGACCCCACGACCCGAGAATTTCATTGCAAAACCCAATAACACTTTGCTCGACCGAAGATCGAACCCACTTACAACCACTAGTTAAAACTATAGTTTGATGGTTAGAGAGATAGTTGATAGCCAGAGCGCATTGTGATTTCTCTCCGAAATCAAATAAAAAAATCAAAATAGTTTTATTTTCATATATGTATGTATAAACCATATACAGGCACTTATGAAAAGTCGAGTCTAGGTGCACGGTTCCGTTCCAAATTAGTCGTTTCCTATGGAGAAGAAGCGGCAAGAAACTCCATGGTTACTCTTATAAATTATCGTTTTGTATTACAATGATATTTGATACAGTAATAATTATAAATTGGATTGGATACTTACATGAGAGAACAATTTAGGAATGTTGCGAAGAACACAAATTTATAAAATACAGCTAGGCATAAAAAAAAAGTTCTATACAGTTTTCTCATCTACAAAGGAAAGAAACTAATAAACTATATAAAGCAACTGACAGAACTTGTCACCAAGATTTACGGAATTATGTCACGAAGATATGAAGCACAGGCCTCACAGATATAAGTCCACCACGCCGGCCTAGTGCTGGTTGGCTCTTCCTATCCTCACCTGTGCTGGTAATGGAGCCCCCAGGGTATGGGGTACGGCTGCCCCTGCTGCGCCATGTCACCACGCCTCCGCCTCCGCGTCTGGTCTCATCGCGAGGACCTGGAGACGAGGAAGAATTGCTATTTGAACTTGCCTTGCAGAAAATTTTAGTGAAATAACACGTACTTTGAGCCGTGTTGTGTTCCTAACGAGCGAGCAGCTCACGAGTGAGAATGAGCAAGGTTGCCAGTGCTCCACGAGGAAACGTTGTGCTGGCAGTGGGGGGACCTTGACCCTTATACGTTGTTTAGGGGTCCCTGGGCTAATACTAATGAGACAGTAAAATATTTGATTTATATTGACTTTGAATTGACTTAGCTGAGGGCCCCTTGAATCCACGGGGCTTAAGCCAAAAAAGCCATATGGTAGATTTAAACTACATTTCCAATAACAATCAAAGAAATTTTCCGATACAACTTGTATTTAAAAAAGAATGTCGAAGTTGACGCGAATTCAATAGCGCTGCATTACTAATGTTATTGATCTCTACAACCAGTCTGCAGCACTCAGCAGTCGACAGATCGTCTGCTGATCGTGGGGAAATGCAATTATCTATTCTACGAAGCTGTGTTTCTTCAAATACTTACCTATTTTTTAATTAAATTTGTCTCGACTAGAGTCCTCTTGAGCCCGTTACAGACGTAGCTATAATATATATTAATACCTATGGATCATAGCAAGGCATATTACGAGATATTTTGTATATAACTGCTCATCATCAACAACCCATATACTGTCCCACTGGGCACGGGTCTCCTCTCATATTGAGAGGGATAACGCTATAGTTCACCACGCTGGCCTAGTGCGGGTTGGCAGACTTCACAAACCGTCGAGAAAAATCTCTAAGGCATGCAGGTTTCCTCACGATGTTTTCCTTCACCGTTTAAGCGAGTGATACATACATAGATTCGAACTCGAGACCTTCTACTTGGCAGTACAATGGTCATACCACAAGGCTATCATTGCTTCACACGCAGCTATAATGTATACATATGTGACGTCACCAAAATATGTCGACATATTATATTTTGTCATATTGATATGCAAAGACCGAGTGAGGGCAAAATATATATTATAGTATAGCCCCCGTGTTTGGTAGCTTGCTATACTACAATATACATCAATATATATTATACCTACGTCTGTAAACGGCCTTTATTTTCAAGGCGACGATAACCGAAAATCACACTAATATTATAAAGGCGAAAGTTTGTGAGTGTGTATGTTTGTAACTTCTTCACTGAAGATTTTGATTTTGATGAAACTTTTATTTATACATCAGAATAACATATATATACATACATATATATTGGCTATAATTTATAACGATTTTGAGTTCATTAGCCATATTACAACGATAGTTAAAACTAACTTTTCTGCGCGGACGAAGTCGCTGGCAGAAGCTCGTAATAAATATGAGCCTTATGCTTTGGTATTAAAGTTGAAAATCAATCAAAGAAATTTGACAGATTGTGGTAGATTGCTGTGCTACCTAATTTTAAAAGTTGCCACAAGAAAGCCTACATCTCCCGCCAGCCGCCCCTCACCCGGATGCGATTCGCAAATCAATCAGATTTGCTGCGACTACGACACGACACGAATGTCTAACGACTTTGCGACTAATCCACTTGCGAGGGCGTCGGCTTCGGCGTCATTCTTAACAAAACCATTGACGAAATGTTTTTGTTAAATTTTCGAAAAATAATCGTATTCAGATTCTTGTCAAGTGGTTGGAATTCGTAATTTTTATCATATCTTTACTGTTTAGTGGACGGATGCGCGGTTGAGTTCTGCGTTTGATTCCCGGGTTGAGAATTGTGTTTTTGGGTTTTCCGGGAAAGCTGGATTAAACCATATAGGAGCCTTGAGATACTCTTCTCTACCGTCGTTTTCTAATTTTTTAAGAGATGTAGGTCATAGTGGGAGTAATTCTACTCAATTTGGAGCTGCCCGACTGAGGGCCTTTCGCCTTGTAGAAAATCGAAGTGAAATAACACTGCTTTGAGCTGTGTTGTGATCTTAACGGTGAGCAAGTTGGCTAGTGCTCCACGAGGAAACGTTGTGTTGGTAGTGGAGGGACTTATCGCGTTATATTGATATTATTAATCCCGACGTTTCGGACCCTTTACAGCGTCCATGGTCACGGGTAGGTAGATAAAATCCGTAAAAAGTAGTTTTATTTCAATCTATCCGAAACTGACAATTTTTTCAATTGTACTGTGTTAAAGTTGAAAATCAATCAAAGAAATTTGACAGATCGTGGTAGCTTGATGTGCTGCCTCTGTACCTACTCTTACTATGACTTTTTATTTTTGTAATTGTGTTCTGGTGTATAAAGTATATTATTTAAGTATAAAGCGTATATAATAATATATCGCTTAATAACGGATCCACGCGGATGAAATCACGGGGCATCCATTTATTATATACCAAAACCTTCTCCAGAATATAACAAATACTTTTTGAAAACCGCTTCAAAATCGGTTTAAACAACGCGAGATTATCGCGGACAAATATACATATATACCTTCTTTTTTTTTAAGACGGTTAAGAAAGGGCATGATGTTTCTTGGAATCAACCCCGTACGTATATCAACACTCGCTACCAACACAGTCTCAATGCTCTAGTTACCTCATTATCATTCACAGCGCGCCCCGGCTCCGCTTGCGTTTTGCAAACATTTTTTATTCGTAATCAAATTGATGGCTTGTCACCGGCAATCAAACGGTATTTTACGTTGACATCATCCGCGCCTTTTCCCAATGTTGTGGTGGTCTTCCGTCTTCCTAGATGTGGCTGAATATCAGTATTTTACACGAAGCGACTGCCATCAGACGTTCGCAACCCAATTCTATATAATACTTTTATGCTTATTTTTTGTAAATAGGTACATACTAAATAATACATAAGAAACACAGACAAACAAAAAAAAATGAAAAAATATTTATTTAAACATACAAATCAGTCAATTAAAAAGCTTTAAAGTGAGATCAAGATAAGTATTAAATTTGTACATCGTAACACAAACCTTATGTTACATAAATATTTGTGCTCTGTGGGAATCGAACCCACGACCTCGTGATCAGCAGTCCGACACACTAACCACTGGACCACACGTCGTCATTGACATTGGTAGAGCTAGGAATCGAAGCCAGGTCGTGGAGGACAAAGAAGGCAGACCTATTCAACTTATGTATTTTAGTAAAGTATTGATTTGAGCTGCCAGTTGCTAGGTACTGAGAATTTTTTAATACACCTCAACAGCAGTCAGCAAGGGCTACGGGGGCCAAGCCAAATACGGCACAGGCAACTACCAAGGCGGATAACGTCAATAGTGAAGTAAGTACTGTCCAACGTGCAATATAGTGTACTATGCGTTTCAAATAAGAATAGGATTGACCTCCAGCCATCTTGTGACGTCATAGCTGTCAATTCAAACCAACAAGGTAGGGTGAGCAAAACACATATCCCACCGACTATTATTTAGAAGAAAATTTGATATTTTATTAAGTACCTGTGTTTTTAATAAAACTAAATTTATCGTCGTCTTGAAATATTTCTCTTTTTTTGGTATTTATTTTCGATTCATTTATTTTTGCCAATAATCACTGGTATTTAAATCAATAGTTTCCGGTGTTACATTCTCAATTTGGCTTTCTAATTGTTTAACATTATTATCAGTCACCCTACGCTAATCAAGTGCCAGATATATTAAATTGGATTTAAATCATAATTGTAGGGTCACAGTTGCAAAACTTCAAAGCCATTGGAGTTTATAATATTGTCTATATTATAATTTTGGCAGTTTGTGCTTTATTTTAACTCGCAGAGTTCCGAATTTGGTATTACTGCATAGAAAAATATTATAAAGATTTATAATTTCAAAAGAAGAAAAAATATTTTTTTTGCTAGCTGTACTTTTTTGACAGATCGCGGTCATTCGAGGTCATTGACGTTCCTATTCTTATTTGAAACGCATAGTAAGGTAAATGCAGCTAATCAAAAATCTGCAGGTTTCACTGACCAATTACACTATTTCGTATTTATTTCGTCTATAAAAATGTTTAACTTATAGATTGTGAAGAAATTATGTGTGTTTGTTTATTGTGTTCAATTTGAAGTTATGTTTTTGTGCGTGACAGCTCAGGAAAGGAACAAAATACATTAATTTCTCTGACGACATCGAGTGCGCAGCTCATGTCATATACTCCCTCTGGCAAGTAAGTAATATTTTTAGTTAAGACTTTTTTTTCCTTGTACATAATATCTACAGTTATTCAGTATAGTCAAACATATTAATTGTGGTGTATATTACGCATATATCTACACATTTTATAGGATTTGAATAACTGCTTGAACTGGAATTTAACGTAGGTCCACCATAACAGCCACACTATAGCAACCACTATACCAATGAGCCAGGTAAAAAAACCAGTTAATCAATAAACCACATTTATTATCTAAGATTTGATTGAAATCAAATCGTAGGGCGGATGTGTCTCCCGCGCTCATTTCCCGCCGTGACGTCACGGAGAGAGGCCCCAGGGTGGATCTCAGGACGTCACTGTGATGGGGAAACGTGAAATGCTTTTTAAATTGAGATTGTCTTGAAGTCGGATAAAGAAAGATTCGTGAATTTGGATGTTTTTTTAAACAACTAAGGTGGCAAACAAACATACGACCCACTGTGCCCATACTGTGAATAAACACTTTCTTTTCTTTCTTTCGTGGATAGGTGTAATATCTTTGATACTAAGTAGAAATACTAATAAATACTAATAAATTAATTCAGTATAATAAACAGAAAAATAAAGATTGCCATTGACAGTAAGAGCTGACCAGCCCCGACAGACGGCAACCGTTCACGAGTATGACGTGTGTATCGGCGTCGATCGACTCAACCGTGTTGTAGGGAATAAAACGACCCGACACACAACGCCACCATCAGCAGGACATTTTAGTGAGCATGACAAGCTCAGACCGCTAGGCAACTGAAGGGCACAATGTAATTTTAAGTCATTATAATGCATATAGGGTTGCCAACCGTACTATAATATATAGTATTGTACTGTATTTCGGGTCTGCTTACTTGTATACTGTTGAAGAAACATAATATTATATTACGCAAAAATACTATATTTTCAACACCAAAATCTACAAACAAATCTTTTATTTTGAAAGTTTAAGGATGTCAAAATGAGTTTAAAGCAGCTGTCTTAAAATTGTTATATTAAAATTGATTATTCGGTAAATGGATATTTGACTGACTTTTCAGTTTTATAATAAGTTGGTGATGTTAAATAAATTTGTGGTTTATGTTTGTTATGATATATCATATAGTTTAATAGTTATCTCATAGTAATAAGTTTATATTTGTACGCCAATATTGGTAAGATATAGCGCTCCTTATTAATTTGAATTTGTCCTTGCAAGTGTACCCTGTCAAATTGACAAAGTCAAACGCATGTTTGGTCACATTGGTTTGCTTTATTTTTGATAAGGCATAACAATATGACACTTTTATTATTATTAAAAAAAAATGCAAGAAGTGAAAAAAAATCTATCCGAAAATGTTTTCCATAAAATACTATTTTATTTTGAAGTGTACTATATTTTGTATAGCTTCGTCTGAAAAATACTAAGTATATTTCGCTGAAGAAATGTTGGCAGCCTTAAATGAATATCAATATAATTATGCAACATCTAGACCAGACAACACTAGTCTTTCTAGTATAATATGCTAGAGTACTGGCAGGGAGGGCGGTGGGCGGGGCCGGAAGCGGAAGCGCCTCCCTTGTACGTGTGTTTCAAATTTCGAACAGACAGATCGAAATATTAACTTGTTTGTAGATAATAGTGCAGTTGAAATGACAACTGCAATGACGACGAGACGTTTGATGCAGTGGTTGAGCGGTCAACTTCTGCCACGGGTTGTGCGTTCGATTCCCACGCGGAACTAATATTGGTATGACCAATTAAATCTATTATTGACGACGATTATATTATTCTTGACGACGTCTGTGGTGTAGTGGTACGCGTGTCTGACTGCTGATCACGAGGTCGTGGATTCGATTCCCACAAGACAGAAATATTTACTTATTTCTAGTTTACGCCCGCGACTTCGTTCAAGTGGAAAAGTTACTTTTAATTATCGTTCTAATTTGGCTATAATTTATATACATAGATTAGATATTTATATAGACTGCCAGTGTAGAAACTCTGACAGTAAGCTTTAAATAGAGTAATTTTAACTTGGTTGGTAACACTGCGCAAATGTACGAGCCAGCATGTTACCCCTGACCGCTAGTGCCCTACACTCCCTCTCGATCGTCTTTAAGTCTGTCGACAAGAAAATGTCCCAGATATTTAGATTTGTTAACTCTTCTTATTGGTAACCCATTTATTGTTATTTCAGGCGAGTTTTCCAAACACTTTGATGTTCGTCTGTCCGTCCGTCCGTCTGTCAAGACCCTTTTTCTTAGGAACGCGTAGAGGTATGAAACTAAAATATATCAAATACTCTGGTCTACTGTCCCTTGGAGCTGTGAAAAAATCAAACTTCTAAGCCAATGCAATCAAAAGATACAGCCGTTTATGTCGCAAATTTTCGAAACTCACAAGGGAATCAAAACCTACAGGGTACTTCCCGTGAACTCAGAATCTTGAAATTTGGTACGAAGCAACGTCTTATAGCACAGATAAAGGAAAAATTACGAAAACCGTGAATTTTTAGGGACATCATATAATAAAAATATTTTTAATAATGTTACAGTTACTACCCCTTTCCTTATGAACGCGTAGGTATTAAATTGAAATTCATATCAAATACTCAGGTCTATAATACTTGTACTCTCGCGACCGGTTCTGAGAATTTTAGATCGAGTCTACGTGATTACTGATTGATATGCCTATTTATCCACGTATCTACAGCTATGCGAGTCATTCATCATAACACCTGATTACACACACTACACTACTGACTTTATATTACATTATTTTCAGGTACACTAAGAATTATTTACTTATTAATTATAATAATACTTATTACTTTTATTAAATACTCCACAGCCAAAAGGAATAACTTAAATAATAAGCCTAAATAATTCAGTTCATATCATATTTAATTACCATTTTGAATTAAACTGTTTTAAGCAAATACTGTATAATTAAATAGTTGATAAGCAATAAAAAAAAAATTGTTAATGCCACCGCTGAGTGACGTTACACGTCATCTAGACCCCACTGAAAATCAGCGCTGCAGCGATTTAATGCGCTGCCGCATCATGCTGAGTGGGGACCTTATTGTGATGAACAACGGCGACGTACAGTACCTTCATTTATTTTGTTATTTCTTCTCTTCTTTGTATGTAGTACTAGTCGCTGTTTTTATGGCAATAAAATCTTTCTTTCTTTCTTTCTTCTTTCTTGTATACTTACAGGTTTATACGGAACCCTCGGTGCGCAAGTCCGACTCGCACTTGGCCGGTTTTTTTATTTGCCCTTGATGCGCTCGTCACCTATCACCCTGACACGCCACACCACTGACAATGACGAAGCCTATTAAGTATATTGAACTATTTGTTGTACAGAACCCCTGGGTTAGTCGTGGTAACGTTGTTATACTCGTATTTCGTTACGTTATTATTATTTAAAACTATATAGCTTCTGCTCGCGACTTCGTACGCGTGGAAAAGTTACTTTTAATATTATCGTTTTAATTTGGCTATTTTTTTTTTTTTTATTATTTTATCCATCTGCAATCAGCCCCTTGGCTTTAATCAGATTTGATTTTAATCTCATTATTTAATCTTTATTTGAAATAGAAGTTTAGAGGCTTTTAATATTAAAGATCAAAGATTATGCCAGCCTCGTCGTACCCTAAAATAATAGAGGAACTAATTAATTTAAAATCGTTATAATTTATAGCCTAAGTGTTATTCTCATGTATAAATCATAATAAGTACTATAAAGTTTTATCCAAATCCAGGTGGGCCGTGTGCTTGTTTGCCACCTTAGTGGTATAAAAAAAAACGTAGCCATCTCATTAAATTTCATCGGTCCCATATTCAGTGTAAGCACATATTCCTAACAACGGACCACCTATCCTAAATACGACCGCGGTCAGCATAGATTAACCGATGTCATAAATTTTTGCCTATCTGCAAACGGGTATTCAGTACATAGTAAAAAATTAACGCCCATCCTAAATATGGCCGCGGCCAGTGCAGCTTAACCTCGCAAATTCCAAGTTTAGTAAACAAGAGAAGGGTAACTAAACGGTGGAGTATCTGCATTACGCGTTAAATATTTAAGCTGAGCTCTCTGTGTTCCCCAGGGGTCTAAGCCGCGGGGGAGCACATTGTTTCTGTTGATACTTAGTAATTGAGGCAGGGGGTTACTTGGGGAATTCCCTTTTAGGAGAATATTCGCATTTAGTCTTCTTTTTATTCACAATGAGAACTTATTTTAATGTAATAATATACAATAATATTACATTAAAATAAGTCAGTATTACATTAAAATAAGTCAGCAGTATAAGGGTCAAAGTCCCCCCACTGCCAACACAACGTTTTCTCGTGGAGCACTGGCAACCTTGCTCACCGTTTGGTACACAACACAGCTCAAAGCAGTGTTATTTCACTTCGATTTTCTGCAAGGCGGAGGTAGTTCAAAGTCAAAGTCATTTTATTTCAATTTGACCATTAAAATAGCACTTTTGAAAAGTCAAAACTAGTTGCACGGTTCCAAGAAGTGTGTTATGGAGAGGAACCGGCAAGAAACTCCATAGACACTCTTTTTAAAAAAACATGATCGCAATGATATTCTTATCTTCCCCAGTCGGGCAGCTCCAATTTGAGTGGAATTACTCCCACTATGCCCTACCTCTCTTGATTTTACACGAAGCGACTGCCATCAGACCTCGGCAACCCAATTTCTGGGTAATACCGATATCCTGAGGATAGACTGGTTGTCAGGCTTTTCCCACGAACAATTTGTCATAGGTGTTCGTATGACAACCTGGATCGACGGCTTTACGTGCTCTCCGAGGCACGGAGGGGTCTCGATGCGTTAAGAATGGTCACCTATCTACAAACTGACCGCGGCTAGCGCAGCTTAACCTTCTATATATTTTAATCAAATAAAAAAGTGTGAAAGACACAAGTTTCTTTACAAAAACCGACACCCTACTTGTTTTTCTTTTGAACAAACTTTTTCTGTACAATGGGAATATTGTCTATTATGTTCAACCCCTGTTCATTAGCTAATTGTGTACCGTGACGTCAGAGTACACGACACCGACACACACCTGCGCTTGTCATTTCATTATCACGTTCTTTCATGATTTTATTGGCGGTCGGTAGAACTGTAGAATTGCATGGCAATATTTACCCGACTTCGCGACGCTAAGAAGGGTAATGTGTTTATCAGTGTATGTTTATAACACTGCTTTAAGCTGTGTCGTATTCCTTACGGTGAGCAAGGTTACCAGTGCTCCAGGAGGAAACGTTGTGACGGCAGTGGGGGGGACTTTGACCCTTAAACTGCCAACCTAAATATTCCTCTTTCGTTTACAGGGTTTGCAACGCGGAAGTGATACCCCTGGTGTTGCAAGCGTCTATAGGCTACATCCACATTTGCCAATAACCGGGTATAAATCCAAACTTCGAGCTGCTACTGAGAATTTCATAGGAAAGCCCACTAACGCTTGGCTCGACCTGGGAATCGTACTCTGGATCTCAAACGTAGTAGTCACGACCACTAGGATAAAGAGGGAGTTACATTTAAACAAAAAAACTCTGCTATTCTAAATGCGAAAGTAACTATGTTTGTCTGCTATGCTATCACGCCTAAACCACGGAACTGAGTTTGATGAAATTTGGTACAGAGATAGATTAGACCTCGGAGAAGACCTAAGATTCTTTGAGCTAGGGTTCTTTGAGCCTAACAAAAAAACCCTCTGGGATGCGGGTGAAGCGGTGGAAAAAAGCTAGTATGTATGCAGTATAAGTTCCTTTAAAATATTATGCTCAATAAAACAAAAAAAACAATGCATTTGCAAAGTTAACCCCTTCATTGCTACGGGCGGCCTAAAGGGCCTCAAATAATTGAGTGGCCCGAACTGCTCATTGCGAGCTGTGAATTATTTACATCGGCCATTACACGCTGTTGACTTGCGTTACAATCAACACGGATTAATATTGAAGGGGTAAATGCGCTTGTTGAGTTTTTTTTTTGCATCTTAAACAATAAAGAAAAAACAATAAATAAATAAAAAAAAATAAAAAAAATATTATTACGTATTAGACAATGGATTAAGTAACTACTTATATAAGAAACACAATGACCATAATTATAATATCTATAAGAATAACATTTATGTACCATTACTATTAAGCCTGTCCTGCACAGGCTTAATAGTAATGGTACATATGCCAATTTACACCAATGGTTGTCAAGCTTTTTGGGTTTCTGACTACCACTAGATTGTCATAGGTGTTCGTATGATAACCGGAACTGACGGCTTCGACGATCTGGTGGTCACCCATTCACAGGCTGATCGCGGCTAGTACAGCTAAACCTTGCATATCGATTAATTGGCGGAGTACATACTTTGGGACATAGGCGTCACAATATGTATGATGTTACTCCCCAATAACGGCATACCAACGGTATTGACGTGTTCTAAATCAAAATTGACGTAAAGCAAACAATAAAATTTCATAACGTCATCGCCGCGGGCCCTCGCCTGGCCGCCCGCTCCCGTTCGCTCCCGGCGCGGCGGCGGGCGCGGGCGATCCGTCAGCAAACAGAGGGTTAACTAGCTTGCTCTTTTCATTAAAAGCTTTGTATTTGTGTGGGGTTGTTAAACGAGCGATAAACTCTTTTGTTCTAAAATGCAAAATTAACTAATAATCTGAAAAATATTTTGTTTTTGACTTTTTTATCATTGTGGCTTGTGGTTAAACTGCGCTAGCCACGGTCAGTCTGTGGATGGGTAATAATTCTTGATACATCGAGACCTCTTTGTGCCTCAGAGAGCATGCGGTCCCGGTTGTTCTACGAACACCAATTTAAATCGTTAGTGGTAGTCCAAAATCCTGATTTTTTGTTTGGATTTCTGAGTAATACCGATGAAAACCCAAAAAATGAGTTGCGGAGGTCTGATGGCAGTTCCTTCGTGTAAAATACTTATATTCAGCCACATCTGGTGAGACTGGAAGCCAACCCCAACATAGTTGGGTAAAGCTCGGAGGTTAATGATTAATTTTCATTGAGAATTACACAAATTGCTCACAGCCGGCTACTCTCAGCGCCTCACAGGTCGAGTGTATCATGTTGGCATTTGTTTTTACAACAAAGACCGACATGGTTTAGGTACGTATGTGGACTCTTTCTCACTCTCTTTAGTACGTGATTCTTTAATTCCCATGCGTAAGTATTAAAATAAATAATAAATAAATACTTATTTTGGGAATTTTTTACAGTGCACCATGGATGGCGCAGTTACAAGTTATAGTACAAGCTTAGTTTGGGAGTTAGTTAGTTTGCTTTGAGAGAGAACTTAGAGCTTGTACTGTAGATAGTAGACAACATCAATGTTTGTATCCTGTGAGCATGGAACCCAAGACTTCGTGATCAGCAGACCGACGCTCGAACTACTAGATGTACGTACTCGTACACCACAGACGTCGTCATTCATTTGATATATTCTGGTTCTGTTTTTTTTTAACAAATCTTTATTTAATTGGTCTCAAAAAAGGTTTTATTGCCGTGTCAGTTATGTCAATCAGCACTATGATGGTGCTTTATATTCTAATATTTTGTCATCAACCCATATATTGTCCCACAGCTGGGCACGGGTCTTCTCTCAGAATGAGAGAGATTCTAGTCCACCACGCTGGCCTAGTGCGGGTTGGCAGACTTCACAAGCCGTCGAGAAATCTCTCTAAGGCATGCAGGTTTCCTCACGATGTTTTCCTTCACCATTTTTGCGAGTGACAATTTATTATTAAGCATATGAATTCGAAAAGTTAGAAGTAGGTAATATATATATTGAAACATTCTAATATTATATATTGAAAGTAATATGTAGTTACGTCTCATTTACAGATGAATAAATGTTTCTTTATTTCATGTCAAAAATATGGATCAAATGTCTAATCACAAAAGCAAATAGGCAGACGAATTAAGAACATCGCCTTTATCCTCCTCCACCCAATTTTCTAACTTCTAACCGTCCCACAAACAAGGGTTGTCAAATAAGCGTAATGTCAACACCACACTTAGGGGGTTATGTCACTAACGAGTCATTAAGTTGAGTGTCCCGGTCAGTATTTGATTAGCCGCCGCAGTGAGAGGGTTAAGCGACAGGTGGGCGGGTGGTTAATTAGAAGGCACTTAATCTGAATAGGTTGGTAACTCATCCATCCTTCTAGCTTTTCACTATGTTGATCGACTTCCAGTCTAACCAGATGCGGCTGAATATCAGTGTTTTACACGAAGCGACTGCGATCACATCAGAACTTTTGTCAAAATGCCCCCACTGACAACACAACGTTTCCTTGCGGAGCACTGGCAACCTTGCACACCGATTCACTTCGATTTTGTGCAAGAACTGATGGCCGCTGAGGTAAAAAGGTTCTCGAGTCGATCGAGGACGGCCACCAACGAGATGGACGGACGACCTGGTAAAGGTCGCTGGAAGTCGTTGGATGCAGACGGCTTGTAACCGGTCCTTGTGGAAGTCTATGGGGGAGGTTTTTGGTCAGCAGTGGACCTCCTGTGGCTGATATGATGACGACTGCCATATGACCTTTTTTTCGGGTTGGAAATGCGCCATGTTATGCTACCACCTTCCGCATAGTGGTGGGATCAAGGGGAATCGCTCTCGTATGATCTGCGATCCATCCGCGAACGTCCATTGTTGGACCATCCCGTAGGGCCAACGGCAAAGGGCAACTGATGGACAGCCATGTTTTTAAGCTACATAACTCCGGCATTTCCTAACTGACGTCATCGGAGAATAAACACCGAAACAAACTCAGAGAATAATAGTCTCTTTTAAAGTCCAGACATAGGATAGTAACAAATATGTGTCTTGCAATGTAGGGCAAAGAAAATGAATTTTGAACAAAGAGCCACAGCGGATTTGAGTAGACCAGTCCCGGCACGCATGCATCAGTCATTGTGTAGGCTGACCATAATTTAGGGTAATACACCATCAATATATCACGCATTATTCCCTAAAATGTCGGGATTAATACTATGAGTAGTTTGTCGGAGCTGATCAGCTCTTACTGTCAATGGAAATCTTTTTTCTGTTTATTATTCTGGATTAATTATTATTGTACACATCAAACTGCATTGTTCTCATAAACAATTCAGAACTAAATTTTAAACCAAGATTAACACTGTTATCACATTGATTTCTGACATTTACGCGAATATTATACATTGAAATAAAACTACTTTTTACGGATTTTATCGCGTATATTGATATTATTAATCCCGACGTTTCGGACCCTTTACAGCGTCCATGGTCACGGGTAGACTGTTATCACGTTCATTTTTTAAATAATTAGTGTCTATGGAGTTTCTTGGCGGTTCTTCTCCATAAGACCCACTTTTTGGAACCGTGGAACTAGTTTTGACTTTTCAAAAGTGCTATTTTAATTGTCTATTGTAATTGAAATAAAATATTTGACTTTGACAATATAACGCGATGAAAGTGATGAAACCTGTGAAAAGTAGTTTTAGTTAAATGTCTAATTATTTGCATTTAAGTGTCACAAATCAAAAGGCAAGGTGAGGTAAAAGTAAATAAAAGTAAATAAGTACATATTGTTGTGCCCTAGCAGGGTCATGTATGACACATTTATATTCATGTAACACCTTTTTACTACATGAATGCAATAAATATATGATTATGAAAGTACGAAGGATACATTGAACTATTTATTCGTCATCATCAACCCATATACTGTCCCACTGCTGGGCACGGGTCTGCTCTCATATTGAGAGGGGTTAGGCTATAGTCCACCACGCTGGCCTAGTGCGGGTTGGCAGACTTCACAAACCGTCGAGAAAAATCTCTAAGGTATGCAGGTTTCCTCACGATGTTTTCCTTCACCGTTTAAGCGAGTGATAATTAATTATTAATACGCACATGAATTCGAAAAGTCAGAGGTGCGTGCCTTGGGTTCGAACTGGAGACCTTCGACTCGGCAGTCCAATGGTCAACCGCTAGGCTATCACAGCTTCAGTATCATTTATTCGTAGAAGAGATTAATCCGATTAGTGTACTTAATAAGGCCAAGGGAGAGCTACCCGGACGAGGGCCCAACCAAACGTTGTATTTTGAATTCCTAGAGGACGTGTATGATCAATGTTTCTGATTTACTAATGACTTGTATTAATTATTACTTATTAAAAAGCAGTGACATCCTAGCGATATGTCCACTGGACTGCAATATGCAATGGCTGACATATAACAATGGAAAAGTATGTAAATCTTATCACAATTAAAATTTTCTTTTATACAATGTGTTTGGAGAACGGTTACCGATACTTTAAGCGAAGACCTGTGCCCAGCAGTGGAACAGTTTATGGGATGATGATGATTATTAGTACCTTAACCTCGTTATCCTAGTGTTCCTAACCACGACCCTTTAGCTAGAGGTCCAGTAGTGCCCAGTTAATGGCAATAGGTTCGACGCCTACAGAACCTAAACATACCGGCGAACTGTGGGAGTAAACTGGCATACTTCAAAGAAGAAGAAAGCGTATAAGAAATGTAAACTCATTCATCTCATCATCATCAACCCATATACTGTCCCACTGCTGGGCACGGGTCTCCTCTCATATTGAGAGGGATTAGGCTATAGTCCAGCACGCTGGCCTAGTGCGGGTTGGCAGACTTCACAAACCGTTGAGAAAAATCTCTAAGGTATGCAGGTTTCCTCAAGATGTTTTCCTTCACCGTTTAAGCGAGTGATAATTAATTATTAATACGCACATGAATTCGAAAAGTCAGAGGTGCATGCCTTGGGTTCGAACTGGAGACCTTCGACTTGGCAGTCCAATGGTCATACCACTAGGCTATCACTGCTCTGTGTCCGTAAAATCATTCAATGCATTCAAAACTCAACTTAGCGAATACCTAATCGCAAACCAATCACTTCTGGATCCCTGTTTAAACATTAAATTTACCACAAATTTGACAAAATCTGACACGTTTCCAAATAAATGTCATTATACTGAGTGTCGTTGTGGTCAGTATTAGATTAGGGGTCGCAGCGATAGGGTTAAGAGACTCCACAGGTGGTGCCAGATGTGATCAGGAATATAAGACGCTTTGCTTATCCTCTCGACTGTTTTTTTATTTAGATATTTAATTTATTTACTAGTTTCTGCTCGCGACAAGGTTTTCTGAAATTTCCAATTTCCTGCGCAATTTTTAAAATGTTTCTTTCCATAAGAACCTTCTACAAAGTATTACAAAATTTAGAAAAAAACATGAATGAAATCGGTAAAGTCTTTCTCAAGTTATAGGACGTGACCATGGGACCAGGGTATATAAACAATATACCCTTATATTATTACCATACCATCACGCCTGTATTCCCACAAGAGTTAGGCAGAGGTGTACTAATGTACACCCACATTTCGCCGGTATGTTTAGGTCCCATGTAATAAGGGGCGAGCCTATTGCCATTAACCGGGCACAAGTCCAGAGTGAGTCCAGACTCCAAGCTGCTACTGAGAATTTCATAGAAAAACCCAATAACACTTTGCTCGACCTGGGGATCGAACCCAGGACCTCTAGCGTAGCAGTCGCGCTTAGGACCACTAGACTAATGAGGCAGACTTATATTATTATTGTACTGTAACGTAAGTACCTATAGATAGATTTTATTTGACTTTGAAATCTATTATTCGGATTTTTTACCGACTTCAAAAAAAGGAGGTTCTCAGTTTCAACTGTATGTATTGTTTGTCCGCAATTATCTCGCGTTAGGCTGAACCGAATTTGATGTGATTTTCAGAAAAATATTTGTTATATTCTGGAGAAGGTTTTGGTATACAATAAATGGATGCCCTGTGACGTCATCCGCGTGGATCCGTTATTAAGCCATAATTATATTAGTTCAACTCGACCGATTTTTTTTTACACACAATACTTGAAGTCGGTTTTCTTTTCCTTAAAAGTTACCTATTGATTGTACGGAATGTCCCTGGTTTTATTTGATCCGGTTAATCATCGATTCTACTGTATTTGGGTAAAGGCCATTCTTCTATCTATGTATAAATACACAATATTTTGCCGTAACATCAACAATATTGGTTCATAATTGTCGCGGCAGGGGGCGCCGTGGTGCGGGGTCGCGGGGATGCGGTATGACGTCACGTGGCGAAGTCGCTGATCAAACATCGCCCGAACGTCACCACCAGGCTGGAGTAGGGTGGCCGAGATTTTGGATAGGAATGAGATAATAACCGTGAATCTTTACTCTACCGGTTCCAAGAACGGCTGTTGAGTATGAAGTCCAGAGAGAGCAATGCTTTTGTGTTACTTTTAATAAAAAGAAAACAGATGTTCCATACATTTATGGTCACTGGACTCGACAAATGTAGAAACAGCTGATTAGTTTTTCTGTGTTAAGATTGGTTTTAGGTAGGTAAGTATAGTAGTAATATTTTTGTTCATAATGATGGCCTTTAATTTTTTTACGATCATCAACACCAGTGGTGTCACCGTTGTAATTTTATAACCTCAGTTGTTAAGTCGCCTAGTTATTTTACTGGCTTCATTGCACTTCAAACTGGGTATACTAAGTACCACATCAAAAATGTTTTTTTTTTAGCTTTTACAAAAACAATATCTCCTAAAAGAAATATCTACATTCACCCAAACTCTACGTCACCCTAAACAAGGTGACATCCCGCGGCGCGAATCAAAAATAAGTTACTTCAAAATTATTAACAAAGTTATTTATTTAGTCGCTGAACTTCTTGCTGAACAGAATTACACCTTAACTTCTAACACATATGACTTACAATTCTTACATAAACATTTTATCGACTGCAGATTCTATTGAAAATTTTATAAATGCTGTTCGAAAACCAATTTCAAATACGATAATGGGCTTTATTGCTTTAAAAATAGGGGGCTTGCAGTTATGTAAAGTTGTTTTGGTAGAGGTATAATATAAGTTGTTGTTTGAGATAGGGCTGTCAACAATTTTGAACTGATTATAAGATGAAAGGAATGAATTTTGGTTGTCTTCAGGTTATATCCGTTCTGGGGGAACCCTGTCGTGTCGCGAAAAGCTAAATATTAAGACGAAAGTTCTAGAAAACAAGTTAAAAGAGTGTGTTTAGCTAAGAAGAAGGGTATTATAAGGTTGAAGACTAATAATGTCTATCCAGCGACGATAGATAACGGTGTAGGTACTCTTGTACGGAGGCCATCACATCAAGCTACCCCAATCTGTCAAATTTCATTGATAGATTCTCAACTTTAATACAAAACCAAAAGGTTCATATTCAATTGGGATAATTTGACAGTTTTGTATAGGTTACCCTGCTCGCATTTGTACATCAGTTCACCAGTATGATTTTAGGTCCCATTACCTTTAACCAAACACAAATCCCAACTCCGAGCTGCTACTTACATTTTTTTTTTTGTATACGACGGGAAACCTTCGGAAGGCTACCGTCTACGGGGGTCAGACCGGGGAGTGTGGGATTCTTACGGTGGCCACCATCAGCACATGGAGAGAGGCACTGTGTCCTCTGGGAATCAAACCGACCTTTAGCTCCCAGGGTTCTAAAAAGTAAACAATAACCCAGTTGCCATGGCAACACAATGTTGACAGATAACTTTAGATTTAATTCAATTTCACAGATATTTAAACTTAGTAGCATGAAGTGTAGCCGATTAGTTTCAAGAAATACTTTTGTAATATCTTGTCTAGCTTTGAGGAAAAATCTGTAAATAAATGAATAATGTCAAGAGAGAATGGCGGTGGGGTGTTGGCTTCCCTTGACCTATCAGGAGTATCACTTGTCTTACTCAAAAGTTAAGCCGTTTATCTTGTCAGATCCGGTTTGACAAGATCTGTTGTATTGAACCACTGTGTTACCGTGCCTAGCTGCTTCCAGGGTGCTCCGCGGAGAGGCTCCTGGTGCGACGACTCAGAATAAACTATGTCACACCTATCTCACAAATACTCATGTTTTACACACACAAATATTTGTGTGGGTAAAACATGAGTTGTGTTTGTCTGGGTGCTTTGATTATATACTTGTCTAGATGCCACATTGACACGTACAGAACGGCCCAAATAAAGTCTACTAAAATTGGTAGACTCTCTTCTCACTTACGTCAGTGTCATTTGGATCACTTCAGGGTGTGGAGTTCTCGAAAAATAATTAATTATGTCGGTATGTGCTGTCAAATTGTGTCGCAATTATGTGGGAAAACCGTATAATTACACTAAGATCACATTACATCGGTAAGTTTTGTTATTTAACCTCTATTATTTTATGAAAACATGATTTTTCAATTCGTTAATTTGTAGGTTCGACAGATTAGTCGGTGTTGTCAATTTATTACAAGGGAGATTTGGCGAAACTATGGGAGATAAAATGCAAATATCAGTCATCATCTTTCGATCAGGAGAAAATTTTATTATTTTAATACTTACAAAATTTGATCAGTAAATGATAAAAAAATTATGTGAAGTGAATGCCTTCACAAAATAAATGAAGTCATTCAATAAATAGTAATTTTGTTAGTTCTTTCTAATATTTTGGGTTTCAGATTTCTTAAGACTGGAGAGACATTATACAGCGGACACAAAATGAAATATAAAAAAAAAAACTATTTCGAAAACAAAATATAAAGAGATGGATTTTGATCTATAAATTGCTGTATATATTTTTTCATTGTATTTTTTGTTTTTATTAAAATAAATAAAACACTAATCTATAAAATAATTACTTTATTCAGCCTATTTCGTTTAACTGTCATGCCATTAAATAATGGAGAAAAGGTAAGTTAATAATTTGGAGCAGGCATCCCTAAACACGCACACCTTGACAGTTTGACTACAATAAGTACACAAGCGGTACTCACACATATCACGCAATTTGGCCCCAGTTTTCGCGTGTCGTTTGTTTGCATTGCTCCATCTAGACAAGTATATAATCAAAGTCTGGGTGTTTCTTATGTATTATAAGTATATATTTACAAAAAAAAAAGTATCTAAGTATATATCCATTGTCTAGTATTCATAGTACAAGCTCTGCTTAGTTTGGGACTAGATGGTGCTGTGGAAAAATGTCCCAAAAATATTTATTTATTATTAATTTATCTGGGGGCACGGCAGTGCCCCCGCCAAGTCGAGCAAAAAAGCGGCACGGCCGTACCATCATTTTCTCGAAGCAGTTCAGGCTATTTTCGAATCCCTATAACTTCGTTGTGGATAAAACTAGAAGCCTGAATTTTCAGTAACCAAGCAGGCATTTTATAAACAAGGTATATATTTCAAATTTCATTAAATATGAATCAGTAGGTAGTTTAAGAATTATAACTACTTAGTAATTTCGTAATTTTGTCACTCACTCCCTGACCAATCATCAAAACTCTATGGCCCTTCTAGTACTCATAGAAGCTTCAAATTTAGAATACAATATTAGTGTTTAGTGTATAAATGAAGGTAAAACAGTTTTCTAATCTTATATTGGGAGTAATTCCATTCAAATTGGAGCTGCCCGACTGGAGAAGTACCCCCGCCTTGCAGAAAATCGAAGTGAAATAACACTGCTTTGAGCTGTTGTGTTCCTTACGGTGAGCAAGGTTGCCAGTGCTTCGTGAGGAAACGTTGTGTCGGAAATAGGGGGACTGTCACCCTTATACTGCCAACCCAACTATTCCTCTTCCGTTTTACAGGGTCGGCAACGCGCAAGTGATACCCCTGGTGTTGCAAGCGTCTATAGGCTACGGTAACCGCTTATCATCAGGTGGGCCGGTTGTATAAAAAAAAACAGCGGCATCGGGCTAGACTACAAGCATAGGAAAAACCTCGAAGGATTATATTTAGGTAATTAACATAATATACTTACCAAAATTTAATTAAGTAAATAATTTTTAATAAATCCAGAGACACTAATCCCTTATATTATAATTATTTCACTTCACTGCTACACTATTAATTAAATTTTCAACTCTATTTATATTAGAATCACTGCATGGATTTAATTAGATAATGCGATTTTACGATTAATCGACGTAACGATTTTTAGATGTGACTGATATTTTAAGTACCTTATTAGTGTATTGGTCGTTAGCGCGATTGCTACGCTTAATGGTCCTTTTTTAGGTTTCCGTACCCAAAGGGTAAAAATGAGACCCTATTACTAAGACTCCGCTGTCCGTCCGTCTGCCACCAGGCTGTATCTCATGAACCGTTATAGCAAGACAGTTGAAATTTTCACAACTTATGTATTTCTGTTGCCCCTATTACGTGATTTTTTTTCCGTTTTTGGCTCGATATTATTAAGGGCAATAAATCACAATCAAAAGTGGGTGGTGCTACCTCAAAAATAAGTTGTTTTGCCAAATATTGCTACAGAACACTTCGTGCGCGAGTGCGACTCGCACTTGGGTGGTTTTTTTATAGTACGAAATATTCTCAGGGATCCTCCGCCACCCGGGAGGTGGCAGGGTATGTCAGACTCATACCGACTAAAAACCACACTTGCCTACACCTGCCCTATAGTCATGGCCATGGGTGAAATTCGACCATGACAGGACGCTATATCACAAATCTAAACTCCTAGCTGCTACTGAGAATTTTCATTGAAAAACCCAATAAGAGAGCAGTGTTATTGGGTTTTTCAATGAATATTCTTAGTACCAGCTCGGACTTTGGATTTCTGCCCGGTTTTATTGGAGTTGTGTGGGGCATCTGGTGTGATAAATGATAAATGATAGTTATTTCTATAAATAGATCTTTTAAAGACACTTTTATAAATCAATGTATTACATTTTTTTAAGCTAGATGTAGCCGGCATTTCCTAACTGACGACCTCAGAAGAAACACCGAAACAAACTCAGAGAATCATAGTCCCGGTTGTCATACGAACACCTATGATACCATGGTGACCAGTAACTATTACTGGTAGGTCAGAAGCCCAAAAATCCTGACAATCAGTCTGTTCTCAGGATCCGGTATTGCAGAAATTGTGTTGCGGTGGTCTGATGGCAGTCGCTTCGTGTAAAATACTGATATTCAGCCGCATCTGGTTAAACTGGAAGCCTGGACGCTGAGAATTGAACTTAGAATTGGCCTCAACAGCCGTGCTTAAGGTTATTTATTAGTCAAATGATGGCGCTAACTGGTTTCAAATATTAATTATCTATACACATAAATGGAAATAAAGTCCTGGAGTGCTGGAGTGGCGATCACGCATAGGAAAGCGCAGCGTAGGACGGCCCCCAACTAGGTGGACGGACGACCTCGTGAGGGTCGCAGGGAGTGCGTGGATGCGGTCTGCGCAAGACCGCATCCACGATTTTTGTGGCGATCATTAGGGGAGCCCTATGTTCAGCAGTGGACGTCCGTGGCTGATAGATAGATAGTTACACATTATAAATAAAATTGAAGTGTCTGTTGTGTAATTCCAAATTAACAGCTTTTCAATAAATGCATATGATAGTATATATACGATACTTACATAAAAAAACTATTTTAAGTACTTATTTTTGTCTGTCTGTCTGTTTGTTCCGGCTAATCTCTGAAACGGCTGGACCGATTTTAACGGGACTTTCACTGGCAGATAGCTGATGTTATAAGGAGTAACTTAGGCTACTTTTAATTTAGAAAAAATAATAGAGTTCTGCGATAACATCCACCCGTGCGAAGCCGAGACGGGGTCTAGTTAAGAATAAAAAGTCTGCTTACTACTCCGACAAATCGCAAAATCGCATCAACCACAAACGTATTAATTATACACACTACAACAAAAACCACGTTGTTAAAAAAAAACTATATCATCACCAAACTTAGTACTCAAACACACTTGCGACTAATCGCAAAATCGCAAAGTCGCACGGCAATAAAAATACCTCAGAGATATTATCGTGAACGCAGACGAATCGCTACTGCCGTAAAGGCAGAGGGTTGTGGGCGTGGTCCCCACAAGCCCCGCCCGTTTCAGAGGAGTGTTTAAACCACGCCCCTCATCCCTTACTGAAATATTAATAGGAGTTAAATGGAAGGGGTTAAAACCCTTTGTTTTGGGGATGTTTAAGTAGGGGTAGTGTTTTTTTTAAATCGGGGTTGAATTTTGCTTTCGTTATGAAACATTTTGATAGAGTTGTTCTAGTATATTCTATGAAGATGTTATGTTACTTTGCAGGACGCGTGTATTACTCACGTTAAGCGGGCGCAAGCTGAGGTGAGTGTATGGATGGGAAAACATCACTTACCTTTTTTTTATAGTGCCAAAAATCTTCATAAATATATCGTCTACCATCGTGAAGGCAGCAGGGTATGATAGACTTACACCGAATAGTAGTGTTCAAAGTTGCTCTAAATCAGTAACAAGCTTAATGCTATATGCTTAATTTTTTAAGCAAGTGATTTTATGTGCTTTAATAAAGCATGCTTAGTTTATATGTCTACTTATTACTAACGCTATACGCGACGCCCGACGGACAGTTGGTTGATAGAGAGAGAGAGAGAGTGCTATGCGATATAAAGCAAAATAGCTTTATAGCATAAAGTGAGAACCGCGATATCATTTGCTTTATGCTATATAAAATAAGCGCGCTACTTTATAATGCTTTATGCTATATTAACCATCACTAAAACCGAATAAAAAAAGCGCAGTGATAGCCTAGTGGTATGACCATTGGACTGCCAAGTCGAAGGTCTCGAGTTCGAACCCAAGGCACGCACCTCTGACTTTTCGAATTCATGTGCGTATTAATAATTAATTATCACTCGCTTAAACGGTGAAGGGAAACATCGTGAGGAAACCTGCATGCCTTAGAGATTTTTCTCGACGGTTTGTGAAGTCTGCCAATCCGCACTAGGCCAGCGTGGTGGACTATAGCCTAATCCCTCTCAATATGAGAGGAGACCCGTGCCCAGCAGTGGGACAGTATATGGGTTGATGATGAACACCGAATATTGCAGAGGTCTGATGGGAGTCGCTTTGAGGATAGGCCTCGCCGAAAAGGTCCAGCGAGCCCTGGACCACAGCCTGTCATGGTCTTGGCGAATATCACGAAGACCATGACCATGGTTAGAGAAGACAAGGGTGGTTTTTAGTCGGTATGAGTCCAATATACCCATGCCGACCCGCTCGTGGACGTCGGGCTCTCCAGCCAGGTGGCCAGCTTACAGACTAAAACCACCACTCCCACCTTCCGCTTAGTGATGGGATCACGGGAATCGCTCTCGCATGATCCGCGGTCCCACCACGGAGTCCAGTGTCGGACCCTCCTCGAAGGCCAAGTGCAATGTGCGACTGACGACATGAGTCTGACATACCCTGCCAGTCTGCCACCTCCCCAGGCGGATGATCGATGATCCTGTTCATCCATGTTCTTCTCCAAGGTCTACCTTGGAGAAGCGATATTTTCTCTCAGAAAACACTTTAGGATGCGGGTTATATCGACGGCAATAGATAGTCTTACTAATCACACTATTATAAAGACGAAAGTTTGTGAGGATGGATAGATGTTTGTTACTATCACGCTAAAACTACTGAACGGATTTTGATGAAATTTTACAGTATTATTATTTATACATGAGAATAACAATAAAGGCTATAATTTATAACGATTTTGAGTTAATTAGCCAAAATACAACGATAAAATAAAAGTAACTTTACCACGCGGACGAAATCGCGGACAATAACTAGTCAATTATACCTATATATAGACTTCTATCTAATCTGCTTCACGAAATACAAGTATGTCGGATTTTTTTAAATGTATGAACAATGTTTTTAATTGTCGAGTGTTCGTCATTATGCTGTAGATGCCAAGATGCGATGTGTTAGCTACTAAAGATAATTTTCCAAGAATAAGTGCACACACCGACAAGATGATTGCGGTTTGCGGTGAATATACGACGTACCGTGATAATATTATCATCATTAAAAGAAAAAACACAGTCAGGCCACGGATTAGCAAAATATAAAAAAAAAAAGCATAAGCGTCCCGCCTGATGGTAAGCAGCAGCCTAAAGACGACAGCAACACAGTGGTATCACTCGCGTTGTCATCTTGACACCTCAGTTGTTAACGGAGTGGTTTTTTTCACACCTTGCCTCACCTCCCTCCAAAGGGACCATCCAAAGAGAGGATTCTCGGCAACCTTGCTCACCGTAAGGAACACAGCACAGCTCAAAGCAGTGTTATTTTACTTCGATTTTCTGCAAGGGAATTGGAGCTGTCCGACTGGGGAAGTACGTCCATACTTCCCCAGTCGGACAGCTCCAATTTGAGTGGAATTAAGTACTCCTACTATGCCCTACCTCTCTTAAAACCAGGTTAAGTATATTTTTCTACGTAATTGCTTATCACAAACCACAAATTTAATGGCTGCCTAAATAGCCTAGTGGTAGCAAGCGCGACTGGCGCTAGAGGTTTTGGGTTCGTTTAGGTTCGCCCCCTATTACATGAGACCTAAACATACCGGCGATCTGTGGGTGTTGGCACACCTCTGTCTTACCCTTCGGAGAAAACAGGCGTGGTGGTATGCTATGTAGAGTCATATCTGGTTAGGTTGCCAGTGCTCCGCGAGGAAACGTTGTGTTGGCAGTGGGGGGACTTTGACCCTTATACTGCCAACAGTGCCAACCCAACTCTTCCTGCGATTCCTCTGGATTTTCCGTACTTTAATCTTAATTTTAGCAGTGGGGGCTGGCATGGCCAGCAACACTTCGACCAAATGTGATCTGTTGTATAGTCCCCGGCATGGTACATTCCTTACTCTTCAAAGACGTGGTTCATGAAGGCGGTTTGCCCACTAAGAGTAAGGAACCTGTAGTCCTCTGGCTTCGTGTATCCGTTGCCGAGATGACTCATCCGTTTCGTCGCTAGGACGTCACAATCACACAAGATGTGCTGCATTGTTTCCCTGAATTCACCACAAGATCTACAAACCGTTCCGTACCTACTTTAAAAAAAGGCTATTTATAGGTACTTTGTTTGGTACGTCTGGGTATCGAACCCGCGACCTCTAGTGCAAAGTTGTTGGTTCCAACTTACTCGGCCACTGCGCCGCAAAGTGAGAGCCTATATTCGATTCGAAGGTCAAAGTATTGGGTTTTTTTTTGTTGATAGTTAGGTAAACTGTGTCATTTTAAGCAGGATGTTATGAAATCTAAAAATATCTGTATAATCCATTAAATTTGTGGTTACAATAAAACGATTACGTAGATACATATTTTATTAAATATAATATTTATACTACTAAGGTGGCAAACAAGCATACGGTCCACCTGATGGTAAGCGGTTACCGTAGCCTATAGACGCTTGCAACACCAGGGGTATCACTTGCGCGCTCGACCCTGTAAAACGAAAGAGGAATACTTAGTTGAGTTGGCAGTATAAGGGTACATAGTCCCCCCACTGCCAACACAACGTCTCCTCGCGTCTTCCTTGTGTTGCGGAGATGGCAGTCGGTTCGTGTGGAATACTGATATTCAGGCGGGTCTGGTTAAACTGGTAGCCGACCAATATAGTTGGGAAAAGGCTGGAATGTGATGTAATGATGACAGTGTGAGTTTTAATACATACATACATACATACATACATACACTCACGCCTTTTTCCCATAGGGGTAGACAGAAACTAAAGAACGCCACTTGCTACGATTCTTGCATACTTCTTTCGCTTCGACCACATTCATACATCTTGTCATACATACACGCCGGTTGCGAGTACTACGCACCTGACCTTTTTGAAGAACCTCACCAATAAGGTCGGTATTAGTTTTTCTAGGGCGTTGAGTCTTAATAATGTGCACATATCAAAATAAGGGAAACTTATATGCTTAATTTTATTAACAAAATCTATGCTTTAAATTTATTGTTCACTCTGCGAAACTCGTGTAAAAATAAAAATTAGTAGAAAAAATTATAATTATGGCACCAACTTCGGGGTATAACCCTTTCCAATTAATAAAGAATTATCAAAATCGGACTACACTGTAGAAAAGTCATACATAAAAAAATATATTGTATATACTTGTCGACTTGAGAACATCCTCCGTTGTTTCGTCGGTTGAAAAAAAGGAGATTTTTGTTCAAAAAGCCATCGTAATTTTCGATTGAGAACAGTGTATTCCACAATTGTCATTTTAAAAAGACGCACGATTAATGATTACTAATTATTATTGAATTTATTGTTTAAAAGTTATACCGTTTTGTTTACACGGGGGTCAATAAAATTAGGATTATTTTCATATTATAATTTTGTTGTTTTGAGTTCGAACTCAAGGCACGCACCTCTGACTTTTCGAATTAATGTGCGTATTAAATTAATTATCACTCGCTTAAACGGTGAAGGAAAACATCGTGAGGAAACCTGCATACCTTAGAGATTTTTCTCGACGGTTTGTGAAGTCTGCCAACCCGCACTAGGCCAGCGTGGTGGACTATAGCCTAATCCCTCTCAATATGAGAGGAGACCCGTGCCCAGCAGTGGGACAGTATATGGTTGATGATGATGATATTTTTAAAGTTATTTAGAAAAGGAAAAATTGGACCGCGGGCAGGATTCGAACCTGCGTCTTCTGGTTAGGTACACAAAATATACAAAAAGATGATATTTTTGTTTAATTTACAAATATGGTTTGTGTCGATAAAATTCAGCATAGATTCTTTTATTTTAATATGTATGTGCACATTATGAAGACACACGCTGTATGATAATACTACAAGCACTTTAAAATAAGACAATCGCAAAAAAAATGGGGACCAATGACCAAACAATAAACATACCGACACGCAAATAATTCATAACGTTACACTTTCAAACGTATACCTATCTCGTTCTTTCTGATGTAAAACTGTATCTCCTCTCTCGCTTTACCGTCGAGTAATTCTACCATTCGGTATTTAAAAATCGACTCACGCGCATCAAAGCGTGGCTAATACCACAGTTAAGTAAATGTAGTGATACAATAACAGTATTATTAGTTAACTTTGAAATTGTATAATCTCAGGGTTTAAATTGTATAATCATCAAGGTTAAATAATAACTTTAAGGTTAAGCAACACATGTCGCGGTCACTGTATGGTTGGATAGAGCCAATTTTTATTCGATTGCCAGAGAGCGTCAGAATCTATCAAAAGAATTGTCAAAATCAAACCTTTTTGACAGCAGTGATAGCCTAGTGGTATGACCATTGGACTGCCAAGTCGAAGGTCTCGAGTTCGAACCCAAGGCACGCACCTCTGACTTTTCGAATTCATGTGCGTATTAATAATTAATTATCACTCGCTTAAACGGTGAAGGAAAACATCGTGAGGAAACCTGCATACCTTAGAGCTTTTTCTTGACGGTTTGTGAAGTCTGCCAACCCGCAGTAGGCTAGCGTGGTGGACTATGGCCTAATCCCTCTCAATGCCCAGCAGTGTGACATTATATGGGTTGATGATGATGATGAAACCTTTTTGAAGCCGAAGTAGAAGCAACCGACTGCAACAAGGTTCGATTGACGTAGTGGATCTCATCGTCGTCTGCTCTACAGTCTGTGGGTTCGATCCGCGCTCCTACCTAGTAGTAGGTACCTTATTTTTTGTTTCCGGGCGGCCCTTTAACCGGGGAGTGTGGTGATTCTTACCCACTAAAACCACCCCGGTGGCCACCATCAGCGTATGGTACGTTAACTATGTCTTGTAACTCTTGTTAGGGCACATCCCTACGCAGTTCTGGATCTCGGTACTCGACGCGGGCGCACTGTGCGTCTAGGTATATATTGGTACACCTCTGTTTAACCCTTCGGAGAAAAACAGGCGTGATGGTTTGCTATATAGGGCTATATCTGGCTAAGTTGTCAGTGCTCCGCGAGGAAACGTTGTGTTGGCAGGGGGGGGACTTTGACCCTTATACTGCCAACACAACTATTCCTCTTTTGTTTTACAGGGTCGGCAACGCGCAAGTGATACCTCTGGTGTTACAAGCGTCTATGCTACGGTAACCGCTTACCATCAGGTGGGTCGTATGCCTGTTTGCTACCAGAGACAAAAAGAAGTTGTTTGACTGCCTACCTCCGCACTGTGTGTACGTTGATCATCATACAATAGTACGGTACACATCTCACGCGCATACCAATGATTTAGAAAGGAGTCCCGCTCAGAATAACAGTGAGTGTTATCTAGATTTATTTCTAGACCGACTTGAAATATCGCGTAGGCGGATGTCGTCAACGCTAGGAGATACTAAATGTAATTTATTTATTTAGAAACAAATGATCATTAACACAAAAAATGTCAATAGAATGAATACAAAAACGACGTCTGTGGTGCGGGATTGCTGATCACGAGGTCCTCCAAGACACAAACGATTCCTACAAGACACAAATATTTATGTGATGAACATAAGTGTTTGTGTTTGTCTGGGTGTTTGTTAAACATATAATTTAAGTATTTATTTACAAAAAAGTATATAAGTATTATATCGACGGCGAAGTGCCGATACCTCCTAACTAACATAGACCAAAATTTACACAATGTGAAAAAAAGTGTAATTTCCTTTTATTATTATTCTCTTTATTCATTTATATATACATATTATTGATATTTTTAAATATTTAACAAATAGTATAAAAAGATTGTAAAACATTTAAAAATATAAAAAATAGTAGCCCACCGGTATCGGGAACAGTATCCAAGCTACCGGTGGTCAGGGCCCCAGCGAGAGGAACCTCCTGACGATGCGCGCCGTGTCCAGGAGTACCGCCTTCTGCATCAGACCCTTGACCCAGCCGCCTAACGAAAGCCTCCTCAGATGTAAGTCGAGGCTCTTGGCTATTAGACCATTGGCTGAAACGACTATCGGCACAATGACTGCTGAATCCACATCCCACATGTCGACAACCTCGCGCGCCAAATCAAGATATTTACTATTATTTATTTATTATTATTATATTACGCGGTCAAATTATAGTCGCGTTTTAAGTAGAAAGCAGTTGTTTTTAAAAATACAAATAAGTGGCTTCATCAAAACACTCGGAAATCGACCTTAAAGTCATAGTGTAGAAAGCTAAATTAATCTCAAAAACCTTAAGATAGGAGGTATTGGCACTTCGCCGTCGATATCCATTGTCTAGTACTCATAGTACAAGCTCTGCTTAGTTTGGGACTAGATGGTGCTGTGGAAAAATTGTCCAAGAATATTTATTATTTATTATAGTAGTGGCAAGCCTCATCTTTAATTTAATTATATCGGTGAAATGGCGTACACAAGCAATGATAAAAACTGTGCCTGATTACAACTTAGGAGTGAAAATAAAATAAAATTTACGTAACCATAGCAAGCAAGTCGACTAGTCACCACAAGCAGCTCTCGTTCACGACATTTACGTTTATGTGTTAGAGCAGGGGTTCCGAACCTAGGGGTAATTACCCTCGGTAAAATCAACTTTCTTGTGGGGGTATCGAAGAATCTAATAATTAAGACCTACTAGTACTAGGTATCTAATAAAATTATAGAACGCCAACGAAGGGTAAATCGGTTTTCCTAATAGGGGTAAAAATATTAAAAACCACCAAAAGGTTAAGAACCACTGTGTTAGAGGCATGGTGCATTGGATTCGTACTCCAGACCTTTGAATTGGCAGTGAAATGGACATATCACTAGGCTATCACTGTTTACTATTTTTAATGATACCAGCAAAAAAAAAAACAACAATAGTTTAGACATTAAAAAGCTTGTTTCACACCCACACGCGTCTTGGTAACCAGTTATCCCTCCTCTATCCGTCCCTGCCCCTGCATATTATTAACCAACTAACCCAACATCAAAATGTACCGTAATTTTGGTACATACTTTAGCGTGCTTCCAAAGGTTTAAATCGTTAGATATGCTCTCACTGTACTTATACCGCTCGAAACCGTGTCCATATAGAGATGAGTGCATGCACACATTCCATGTAGAGACAGAGAACGACAGTGTGCAATATTCAGTGTGAGTGAACGAGACAATAACAGATTCGATACTTCCGATGTCAACCAGTATACTTACGGTAACGTGACCATTATTTGACGCGGAAGGGCGCATCTAGCGATTTAAATCTTTGTGTGCTTCCATATCTGGAAGATGTGGTTGATGTATGAAGAGTAAAACAACATGTCTACTGTGTACTACGCCTTTTTAGGTGGATGTAATGGATCGTCTGCCACCTGAGGAGGTAGAAGGGTATGTCGAACTGTGTGACTGATGACTGTGGCCTACGGGAGGTTGAATTGGCAGATTGCGCTGCCCGACCAGATAATGGCCCCAGTAGGCGGCACGCGTGCTCATCACACGGGTGGGTGCCTTCAAATAGGACACAGGGCAACGCCTCGCTAATTCTTGGGGTACAGCAGCACAGCCTGTCATGGTCGTGGTGAATTTCAAGGATCCCATGGCCATGATTATAAGGCGAATGAAAGAAAGTGCGGTTTTTAGTCGGTACGAGACCTCAATACCCTACCACCTCCCCGGGTGGCGGAGGATCCATGAGGCTTTTTGTTGTGGGCCAGCAGTTTTCAATAACCGCCGTCCCTTGCACCCTGAAGACACGTGAATGGCGATCACGGGTGTCGCCTACCGGGGCCATTACCTGGTTGGGCGGCGTGAATCCTCAATAACGCCCGTAGGCCACAGTTCATGAATTTCGGAAGTCTGTCTGCGCCCTTCGAGCCGGACAACCGGCAAAATATTGATCCTGAAATACAGACCTCGAGGTACCTTAGGTACCAGTCTCCCCACAATATTATAAATTGTTAAATTTTGTTAAACCTTTAAGTAAACCATGTTTAGATTGTGGTGAGAAAATAAATAAATAATTCACAGCACCATCTAGTCCCAAACTAAGCAGAGCTTGTACTATGGGTACTAGACAATGGATATAATACTTATATACTTTTTTTTTGTAAATACATACTTATAATACATTAGAAACACCCAGACAAACACAAATACTCATGTTTTATCCACACAAATATTTGTGTCCTGTGGGAATCGAACCCACGACCCCATGATCAGCAATCAGGCACTCGAACCGCTAGACCACAGAGGTCAAATTGATTGATAAATGGAACCGTGGACTTCCCACTCGGCAGCCGCGCTTGTGACCACTAAACCATGGAAGTAGTTTAAATTGACATTTCTAAAATTTTAACACTATTTTATCAACTTAGTTCAGTTGTAAACATAAGTATGGTTTTTACGTTATTGATATTCAAAATGGCAGCTGCCCGTTATGGGTTTTAATTTGTGATTTTGCAAACCAATACACGCAAGGACGTAGTAGTAAAAGACCTCAATACCATACTAAGAAACTTGTCTTACATGGCCTCATTAAACAAACTAAATATACTTACCATTTTAACCAATCTCTACTTTATCTCTAAGAGAACAAGAATCATAACAACTGCAGATTAGTATTGTAAAATCATTCGAGTTGCGTTAGCAGCAAAGTTATTTGGCAACTTAGACAAGGTAAAATCGACATTATTTCTACAGGAATAAAGATTGTTGTAATCGTAAATCAATATTTGATGGGTTACATCCGTCTCAGTTTGCTACAACGAAACCAGATGGTAGTGTTGCCAGCATAATAAAAATTTGCTTGATCTTGGCAAATATTTAAATGTTTGGGATAATTATTTTTTTAAAGCAATATTGAGTTTATGCAGATATCTACTAATTCTCTATATAGTTTTGTAAATAATTCAACGATTTAACAAAGTTGGTAAAATAAGATTAAGTACAGTTTGATATTATTTTAAAACCCACTAGTGAATAAATCCCTCAAAAAATATTAAAGATCAATGGAATAACTAATGCCTAGGTACCTATATACTAAAAATGTAAGTTCAACTTATTATGACTTACTTAGGTTTGAGAAGTAAATGATTTGTATGAAATCTACGTTGTGTAAGTATTTAACTTATGTCAATCTTTATCATGTTACACAATGTAACAATGACATTTTCGGTAAAATAAATAATTTGAAATTAGAATAAAACATTATTCTGATGACGTGAGAAGCAGTACTTTGTCAACCAGAACCAGGCAGTAAAAATGTGTCAGACTTTGTCAATAAACTGTAAGGACTGGTGAAAGTAAAATTAAAATAATTATTGCATTTAAGAAATAATAAAAACTAGAAAATTTTGGAAATAAATGTATTTTTTCCGACATAGAAACAAATGACCCCTATTTTTTATCTGTGCAAATGGGAATTTAACTTTTGAGTATGACAACACCGGACACAACAAAATTATTGTTTAGTCTGTGACGTAAGTTGACGTCGTGACCACTGCTGTGTAGTGAAATTGGATAAAAATAAAACAAACTTTTTCTTACGTTTATTTACTAGAAAAATAATCTGTGATGTGCTTTAAGTGATATTTATTGTATAAGTGAAGTGTTCCAGCCTTATTAAATAAGGTTAGTTGTGTGTTGCATGATTTTCAATGTTGTTTGTTCGAGTATTACAATTTCGTTCCATCTTACCATTGCGATTAGTTTGTGTAACTTGCGACTATTTTGTCGTGGTATTTTTTTACTATTGTTTGGAAACTATTAAAAAAACATTACTTTTTGTGTTTATGGGGTCAGAGGGTTGCCTTACATATCACATCTTTTATCACTTAACTAATAATTTAATAAAACAAACATAATAATTTTATAAAATCTTTTATGTTCAACGTAATTCTTAAAATCTTTTTTTTGGTTTATAATTAAAGTGAGCTATTTTAAGTTCAGTTCTTTTCAGACACAAATGTATAGTACAGTGGCCAGCACATCAAGCTACCACAATCTGTGAAATTTCTTTGATTGGTTTCAACTTTAATACAAAATGAGAAGGTTCATATTCAATTGGGAAATTTTGACAATTTTGGATAGCTTGACCTGCTGGCGTCTGTACTTAGTACCTACGTAAAATTAGTCCACTAGGCACTAGGTACGATATCATATTTCAACGCAATGGCTTGCGATTTTTTTGTCGTGATACGTATTTTTAGATTTATCATTTTTATTCACATCACATTGTACGGTGTTATCCGTATGTGTTGTGACCTTTTTGGAGGCGCATAAGACCAACTGGAATCAACTCTAATCATAATAATAAAATATAATTCTACATAGTACCTAGTTTTTACATAGGTGGTATGGTTTTTCTAAGAACTGGAACATTTCTTCGAAGTGATAGATAAGTAATAAGTAGTTGTATAAAGAAGAGCATTGTGTATCTATGATTAATTATGTATACATAATGATGAACATCGTGAGTGTTAATAACATCATAAAGGTGGGTCTACACTCACTCGACAGTCGTGCAAACATGAATGTTCGCAAGTGTCTGTGTTGCGCATCGGCATTTTCTCGTTTTAAGGGAAGAATGGATGATTGGCCAATTGAAATTGAAGTCACTTTGGACTGAGTTTGTTTTATTTTAATGACTTTAAAAGTAATATTTGTCAGTCGAAAATAATAATATTTCTTTAAATCGTTTTTTGAACAAACCTTACATATTGATTTATAAACTAATTTTAACCAAGGAGTTTTAAATTAAACAGGGTGACGCTTCTAATGAGGAATATATAACACAAAACCTTTATTCAATTGATTTTTTAAGATTATGTTATTATTATTTGTACTAGAAAAAACAACATGCCTTTTAAGCCAACATTTTCTTCGAAATTCAAACGACGTCGCTTCAGGCGCAGATTATTCAGACAAGCTCAAACCGCGAATTCGCAGGATAGTGTGGAACCACTTGAACAATTGTTTACATTAACTGACACACATGACGCGTGGTTCAAGTGAAAAATATTTTGCGATCTAGATGGATATTTGTAGATGATATTTCGAGCATTGATCGGACTCAACAAATTACAAACTGTAGTAGGTAATTCACACCAGGGTTGGACATGAGTGACAAGACAAAATATTGTCGTCGAATTATCTCATCTTGAGTCATACTTTCGGCACGAAATAAACGACGACAAAATTAATTCGTAGCGTACCTTTCTTTTTATTCACGATAGGCCTACGCTTGACCGGCCCACTAATTCGCCTATGCGATCTACGATGGAGCGCGCTTGCCTAGAAGAAACCGATTCACTCGAGATTTAAAGACACCCATATTATGGCTAACTATTGGGGAAGACCCACTCAGGAAGCTTATTCCACATTTCAGCGGTACGCATGATAAAAGTAGACTGACCTCGACACTTTTCACGGCAGTCCAATGGTCATACCACTAGGCTATCACTGCTCTATAACATTTTTAAATCTGACTAGATATCTAGGTACATCATTGTAGACCTCTCATTCTGCGAATAGACTCCTTACCTACGAGAGGAAAAAATAGTATGTATTGATAAAGTTGAAATATGTATTTGACACGTGGTTTTTCTGAAGGACTGGTTTGCTGCTGTGTTGGGTAAATTTCTGATTAAAAAACAAAATACAAATGACCGGGCATCTATGGTAGCATATGAATGTATATGTTCACCTTATTAGCACTCTGTATAAGGCTTAATATACATTGTACACACTTACGACGAAGATTTTAAAGAAAAAGGTTTTAGTATAAAGCTGTATGTAAATAATTATATTTTTTTACTTTAAACATTATTAAGGTCTAGCTTCTACCCGCGAATTCGTCCACGTGGAAATGTTACTTTTAATTATCGTTGTAATTTGGCTAATTAACTCAAAATCGTTATAAATTATAGCCTATATGTTATTCTGATGTATAAATAATAATACCGTAGTTTCATCAAAATCCGTTCAGTAGTTCTGTAGTTGTGTGTGTGAGATGTGTCAAACATCCATCCATCCATCCAACTTTCACATTTATAATATTAGTAGGAAGTAGGATTTACATAACAATTTACACCCACAGTGTATGTTTAGGTCCCAAGTAATAGGAACATGCCTATTGCAATTAAGATGGCACAAATTCAAACTCCGAGCTGCTACTGAGAATTTCATAGAAAACCCCAAACAAAGCTCGATCTGGGAATCAAATTTTAGCATAGCACAGACTAACGAGCATTTAATATCAATAATACTATTGCCATGAACTCTATATGTCAGACAAAAAGAAGACGTCATCATATCAGCCTATTGCCGTCCATTGCTGAACGTAGGCCTCCCCCAAAGAGCGCCAACCATCCCGATCTAAGGCAGCTCGCATCCATCCGCTGCCAGCCACCTTCTTCAAATCGTCTGTTCATCGTGTCGGAGGGCGTCCCACACTACGCTTGCCCAAACGTGGTCTCCACTCTAACACTCGTCTGCTCCATCCATCGTCTGTGTATCTGCAGATATGGCCGGCCCACTTCCACTTCAGCGTGGTTATTCTTCGTGCAATGTCGGTGACTTTAGTTCTTTGGCGAATGATTTCTCTGCGAATTCTATCCACCAAAGAAACTCCAAGCATTGCTCTCTCCATCGCATGGTGACTGTCCACGTTTCGGCTCCGTAAGTCATCACGGGTAGGACGCACTGGTTATAAACCCTGGTCTTTAGGGATTGTGAAATCGACGATTCAAATATATCACATAAAAGACGTACAGAGCCCGAAAACCAAATAAAATTTGGTATTTATGGACGAGCGAATGCTATGCTAGCTGATACTTAATGATTGGGTAATACCGATTCTAAAATGTTTCACAAAACAACAAGGATTTCAAGTCTACATTTTTATCGTTCAATTTACGTATTTCCAAATATGTAGGGACTGCCTCATTAGTCTAGTGGTCCTAAGCGCGACTGCTACGCTAGAGGTCCTGGGTTCGATCCCCAGGTCGAGCAGTGTTATTGGGTTTTTCTATGAAATTCTCAGTAGCAGCTCGGAGTCTGGATTTGTGCCCGGTTAATGGCAATAGGCTCGCCCCCTATTACATGGGACCTAAAACATACCGGCGAAATGTGGGTGTACATTAGTACACCTCTGCCTAACCCTTCGGGGAATACAGACGTGATGGTGTGTGTAGGTATAATATTATGAACTCAGTCTAGATTTAAGCGAAAACACAAATGACAATAGACAAATTGACTGATTAGATTTTATGGCTTCATGAAAAAGTATACCTTATGAGCCCATCAACGAAAGAACATTAAAAATCGGTTTAAAAATGAAGAAGTTACCTATCTATCAGCTACGGACGTCCGCTGCTGAACATAGACCTCCCCTAAAGATCGCCACATAAGACCGCATCCCCGCATCCAATAAAAATACCAAACCTAGCCTAAGTAAGATTTTTCGCCAAGTTACAAAAAATATTAAAAAAAAAGTAATAATATCAGTATAACGTGATATCATCTGTAAAAACTATTTTTATTTCAATGAATAAGTCGTTGAAATACCTTTACAAATAAATATACTGCAAAAAATAATTTAATTTTATAATAATCGCGAGTCGCACAGTTGTGGCGGGCCTTATATCGCTAAATTAATATTGAGTTTGTATTTTGAGTGTGTTTATACTATAAGGCCAGACTCGTAACCCTTTTATTCTGAGAACACCAAGCCGGGCGTAATCTGTAAGTAAACAATTTTGACGAAACAACATTTCCTGTGCGTGAAGGTCGATTATTATTGAGAACTGTTACTTAACGACGGCTGTGGTCTAGTGGTTTGGGTGTCAGACTGCTGATCACAAATCGTGGGTTCAATTCCCACAGTACACAAATTACGTGATGAACATAAGTGTTTGTCTGGGTGTTTTTAGGGTTCCGTACCTCAAAAGGAAAAAAAATTATATCAAGTACTCAGGTATACTGTCCCTTGGAGCTGTGAAAAAATCAAACTTCTAAGCCAACACAATCAAAAGATATAGCCGTTTATGCCGCAAATTTTCGAAACTCGCAAGGGAATCAAAACCTACAGGGTACTTCCCGTAAACTCAGAATCTTGAAATTTGATACAAAGCAACTTCTTATAGCCCAGATAAAGGAAAAATTGCGAAAACCGTAAATTTTTTGTTACATCATATAATAAAAATATTTTTCATAATTTTACAGTTACTTTACCTTTCCACGTGAACGCGTAGAGGTATTAAATTGAAATTCGTATCAAATACTCAGGTCTATAATACCTTTAAGCTGTATTATATAACAAAATCAAACTTCTATGTCAACGCAATCAAAAGAAACAACAATACCTACAGATTTGTACGGTGCGCGAGTCCGGCTCGCACTTGGCTGGTTTTTTTTATTTATTATAAGTATGTAGGTATATGCAGAAGTAGTGAGCAGCTTTGTGGTATATAATGACCATTGGACTGCCAAGTCAAAGGTCTCGAGATCGAATCCAAGGCCTCTGACTTTTCGAAATCATGTGCGTATTAATAATTAATTATCACTCGCTTAAACGGTGAGGGAAAACATCGTGAGGAACCTGCATGCCTTAGAGATTTTCTTGATGGCGTGTGAATTCAGCCAACCCGCACTAGGCCAGCGTGGTGAACTAATAGTCTAAGCCTTCTCATTCTGTGAAAGGAGACCCGTGCCCAGCAGTGGGACAGTATACAACGTGTTACAAAATACCCCGTAAAAATATAATTAATTATCAAAGCCAAAAATTTTGTCAGCTGTCATGTCAGGGAACCAGATTATTTAACAGATAGGCCTACATACTTACCTATTTTACATAATAATTGTCTACTTTAATAGTTTTTCTATTTTAAAGTTATTTAGAAAAGGAAAAATTGGACCGCGGACAGGATTCGAACCTGCGTCTTCTGGTTAGGTACACCAGACGCTATGACCACTAAGCCGCCGCGATACCTACCCGTCATGTCGAATTTTTCCTTCACATACTGAATTTACGTCTTTATGGTGACGTCAGTAACACCTATTGAAATGCAAGTTTTTGCTTTTCAACCGACACAACTTACTTTACAGTTAGTTAAATGTCGAACGATGCCGCCTTACCTTGTAACTATCTTTTTGTATATTTTTGGCATTTTCCATGCGAAGATTTTTAATTTAAGGAAAAATTCGACATGACGGGTAGGTATCGCGGCGGCTTAGTGGTCATAGCGTCTGGTGTACCTAACCAGAAGACGCAGGTTCGAATCCTGTCCGCGGTCCAATTTTTCCTTTTCTAAATAACTTTAAAATCTTAGCATGGAAAATGCCAAAAATATACAAAAAGATAGTTTTTCTATTTTTCAGTCATAAATGTTGTTGTTTTCATTTTTTTGGGGTATGTTATACAGCGTTACTACGGTTCTTAAATATTCTGAATGGACTCGTTATAAGGCCCCATTTAACCTCCTTTCGGCTTTACGGGTAGTTTTGTAACACACTGTATAGGTTCATTATGAAGTATGTATTTACAATAAAAAGTATATATTGTAAAAACTGCTTAGTTTGGGACTAGATGGTGCTGTGTAAAATATCCTTGTATATCCGGCTGAATATCAGTATTTTACACGAATCACGCCATCAGAACTCCTCAACCCAGTTCTTGGGCAATACCGATATCTTAAGGATATCATGGGCTTCTGGCTACCACTAACGATTGTCATAGGTGTTCGTATGACAACCGGGTCCAACGGTTTTACGTGCCGACGATATATTGTAGTTATGGTAAGAAAGGTCACCCATCCACAGACTGACCGCGGCTAGCAGCTCGGTTGATCAGCTTAGTTATTCCTTAGCATTATTTTATAACTGTGTAGAAAGTTGTAGGGATTTTACGAGGAAGTTTTGAGAGCGGTTTTAGCTTCCAAGCGAATTTCCTATGAAAAAACCTTTAATTATGCCATAAGTCTAGTGGTGAGGCACGGCTATAATAATTATAATAATAAATAGTTTATTTTCAGACTTCAGTACATAGTTTTGATTATTGTTTAGAGCTAGTAACAATAGTGCTTATCTAAAAGGTTAGTGTTATTAGTTATTCATTTTATATCCTACAATTATTATTTTTTAGATTTACTACGATTTATTTAAACGCTACCAGCGCCAGGCAGCTCACCAGCGGTGTGGCATTTAGCTGAACTGGGGCCTATTTGACACAGTCGTGGGGCACACAATTTATAATCTTATTTTTTTTTGTTGTCATCATGTTTTTTAATATTACTGTGTGCATTGTCCAAGACTGTGTCAATACTTAAATATTTTTCTTTCTTTCTTTCGGACAGTAGGTTCCGGGTTGCGGACCAGGTCTAAAAGTGAACTAATATTGTGAATGTGAGGTTCTATTTGATATAAGTCAGTGGCGTGCGGTTCATAAAGACAAAAAGACACTGCTTACCCTACTAAACTCTATAAAGATTCTTGTTATCTTTCTCTTTACGAGTAGCTAGGTACTTACTATAATTTTACAATTTTACTATAATTTATCAATAAACTGACAGCAGTTTATTGATAAACTAGTTTTCCGCCCGCGGCTTCGCCCGCGTCAAGTTCGGTTATATCGCGTTTCCAAGAGAATTCTTCAAAAGTCCGAGATAAAAACTATCCTATGTTCTTTCTCAAGGTCAACTCTATCTCTGTACCAAATTTCATTAAAATCAGTTCAGTGATTTAGACGTGAAAGCGTAACAGACAGACAGACAGAGTTACTTTCGCATTTATAATATTAGTAGGGATTATAGTAAAATTGTAGTATACAGATACTAGATATTGTCAGTTGTGCTTGTACTTAGATAATTGCGCGACCAATTAATTAGCCATTATATAAACGAATAAATTATGACGTCATACGTAAAGATCAGTTACGACACTACGCAGTGCCATTAAATTATTAACCCTTTGACCGCCACGGACGTGTATAGTCGTCAAACTAAAACTTAAGCCCAAAAAGTCTGACAACCAGTCTATCCCGGAATTGGGTTGCGGGGGTCTGATGGCAGTCTGTTATACTAAGATACGAGGCAGGTGAAGGGGTCTAGTAACAGCTGGACACACTGTCATGGTCGTGGCGAATTTGGCGGATCCCATGGTCAGTTTTTAATCGGTACGAGTTCGATATACCATGCCGCCTCCCTCAATAAGTCAGTTAAGGCAGTCGCTTCGTGTAAAATACTGATATTCAGTCGCATCTGGTTAGGAGCCGACCACAACATAGTTGGGAAAAGACTAAGAGTGATGAGAATTTAAAAAAAATACATTTACATATTACCAATATACATATACTTATAGCATCGAAGTTGAAATTGTCATTTACAAAACCAGTTTGCGGGTAAACCCTACAACTTGTTATAACATTAATTATTACGTTGTCTTAGCACATTACTAGGAAATATTGATTAAGAAACGTGTATTCGTTGGTTATTAATATTTTAGATGGGTTTCTGGGTCATCTCAGGTCGCCAATTCTATCATTATGGGAATCTTTGATTATTGACACTCACGATAATATTAGACATTACAATTACGTTACAATACGTCGAGTGCAATTTAATTTTTAGAAACTTAATTGGTGACATTGCTAACGTTACATTTGACGACCTCTGTGGTCTAGTGGTTCGAGTGTCGGACTGCTGATCCTGGTCATGGGTTCGATTCCCACAGGACACAAATATTTGTGTGGTTAAAACATAAGTGTTTGTGTTTGTCTGGGTGTTTCTTATTTATTATAAGTATGTATTTACAAAAAACAAGTATATATGTATTGAAATAAAACTACTTTTTACTCTTTATACAGCGTCCGAAACGTCGGGATTAATAATAATATCAATATAACGCGATAAAATCCGTAAAAAGTAGTTTTATTTCAATGTATAATATTCGCGTAAATGTCAGAAATCAATAAGTATATAAGTATTATATCCATTGTCTAGTACTCATAGTACAAGCTCTGCTTAGGTTGGGACTAGATGGTGCTGTGTAAAAATTGACCAAGAATATTTATTTATTGTTATTTCCTTTCCTATAGTAATTATAGTACTGTATGTTTCTTATACCGCAATTAATAAATAAATAGTTCCGCGGACCTCCCAAATATTGTGCTGAAGATGGCCACCGGGTGGGTTTTAGTGCGGTAAAAATTCTGCACACTCCGGCCTGCCCACCAGCAGGTTGGCAGCCTTTTGAAGGTTTCCTCAAACACATCAATCCCCTTATTAGCAACTTTTTGCCATTGCCATCCATCCAGCCGTTTGTAAGGTACGACAGTAATAAAGAAAGGATGTCACCAAAATCTGCCCAAATGATGTACTGAGGGTACCTACACTTATTGGAAAAAATACCCTGTATTACGCTGGTTAAAACTCTAGTCATACTTTTTTATAATCACTAGGGGATGAGAAAAAATAACTTTAAATTTGAAAAAAACGCACGCCATTTAACATTGTTTTAGTATCAGTTTCATAGTGTTTGTTTTTATAGTAAAAGCTGTTAACTTGATAGCTATCTGCTGTCAGTGTCAGATTTGGAACGTCAAACGCACACCATTTTGGCACAATATTAGCAGTTTCCAAAGAAGTTTTAAAGAAAAAAATAAACGTTTTAAAGAAACACGCAGTTTCATATTGATTTCATAGTAAAAACTGTCAACTTAACAGCTGTCATGTACCTCAGGTACAAATTTGGGCTGAGTTGTATGGACTTTTGATGGCCTCTGTTACAAACATACATACAAGATACGCGCGAAAAACATAATCCTTCTTTGGCAGACGGCTTAAAAAAAAGGGCAGAAACTAAAGAACGCCACTTGCTACGCATACTTCTTTCGCTTCAACCACATTCATACATCTTGTCATACACACGCGCCGGTTGCGAGTACTACGCACCTGACTTTTTTGTTTTGGCTTTAGAATTTTGTGAAAATGGACGACCCCTCAATAATATAAAGGTCAACGTCATTTGTTCAGACACAGCTCCGATATAATCGCCGATATTTGACCCGACCTTGTCATCAGTCGATCACTCCGCTGCATTTATTTATTCTACTCACACTACAACGGCTACAAGCTTATTACGCATGTTCGTGTAATTAATAATAATAAATAAATAAATAATAAATATTTTGGCACATTTTTACACAGCACCAAAATAAGCAGAGCTTGTACTATAGTGGGTTGGCAGTATGAGGGTCAAAGTCCCCCCCACTGCCAACACAACGTTTGAGGAGCACTGGCTACCTTGCTCACAGTCAGGAACACTTTTCGTTGATGATATCTATGAGCGGTTGTTACCACTTACCATCAGGTGGGCCGCTTGCTCGTCCGCCACTGTAGACAATAAAAAGAAATAGGTCCTTTAATAATACATGGGACCTAAACTTACCGGCGAACTGTGTACTTTACACTTTTGCCAAACTTCAAGGAAAACAGGCGTGTGCTTGTGTTTAAGATATGGTTTGTAAAATATTGTTATGTATAAAAACACCGTATACCGTATAAGTTTTAATTAATTTTTTACATTGTCGATTTAATTTAGTTCTCAAAATGTAACTAGATGGCGGTGTTAGAAAACCAGCCGATCCTGAACCTGAATTTAACTAGGCTCGTAAAATTGTATATACATAAAGAAAAAAACTGCATTACTTATAATACATAATACCGTGTCAAGTGGTTTTATTACAACCATCATCCTTGTTAATGGTCGCGAGTGCTGCAGAGAACAAGTGTCCGGTGGTGAACGAGAAGTATCGTTCAGCTTGCGAATGCACACATACAGTCGTGTTTATTTAAAAAAAAACAGTATAACCACCTGACCTCGCAGGTCAATTGATACTGGAATTTAATGTATACCTACTATAAGCTGACTGAGCATTGTTTGGGCGTTCCGTACAACCAGAGTTCAATTTACACTAGACACTACTACACAGGAACCTTGCTTGAAAACGTTATCTTTGTATGGACTGTCCGAAGCGTCACACATCAACGACTCATCCATAATATAAAAACATTGATAGTAAAATTAGGTACTTATCAGTTGGCGGGAAAACCAATATACATATATATTGTAAAAAAATATATTACTAGCAGATAGTAGAGGTCACATGTACAGAGGTCAGCACATCAAGTTACCACAATATGTCAAATTTCTTTGATAGATTTTCAACTTTAATACAACAAAATAAGGTTCATTTTCAATTGGTACAATTTGACAGTTTTGGATAGCTTGACCTGCTGGCTATTGTTGTAATATTGTTCACTTAGTGACTATCATTGCGAATTGAAATCATAATCAACACATATACTGTTCCATTGAGCACGGGTCTCCTCTCATATTGAGAGGGATTAGGCTTTAGTCCACCACGCTGGCCTAGTGCGGGTTGGCAGACTTCACACGCCGTCGGGAAAATCTCTAAGGCATGCAGGTTTCCTCACGATGTTTTCCTTCACCGTTTAAGTGAGTGATAATTAATTCAGCGTTAGCAAAAATACATGATTGAAGCTAATAGGACACATGCCTATATAACATTCGGGTCGTTCCAGGATATAGTCTATCGCCTTGCCAAATTTGATCCAAATCTGTTGTTGTTTAAGCGTAGACTAAGAAATGCAGTGATAGCCTAGCGGTATGACCATTGGACTGCCAAGTCGAAGGTCTCGAGTTCGAACCCAAGGCACGCACCTCTGACTTTTCGAATTCATGTGCGTATTAATAATTAATTATCACTCGCTTAAACGGTGAAGGAAAACAGACGTGAGGAAACCTGCATACCTTAGAGATTTTTCTCGACGGTTTGTGAAGCCTGCCAACCCGCACTAGGCCAGCGTGGTGGACTATAGCCTAATTTCTCTCAATATGAGAGGAGACCCGTGCCCAGCAGTGGGACAGTATATGGGTTGATGATGATAATGAAGAAATGTACATTTTATGTAACTTGCTGTGTGAAATAAGACTGCTTTGAGCTGTGTTGTGTACCTAACGGTGAGCAAGGTTTCCAGTGCTCCGCGAGAAAACGTTGTGTTGGCAGTGGGGGGAGTTTGACCCTTATACTGTCAACCCAACTATTCCTCTTTCGTTTTACAGGGTCGACAACGCGCAAGTGATACCCCTGGTGTTACAATCGTCTATAGGCTACGGTAACAGCTTACCATCGGTAGGCCGTATGCTATAGTTTGCCTCCTTAGTGGTATAAAAAAACCGGCGAAGTGCGACTCGGACTCACGCACGAAGGGTTCCGTACCAGAGTCCCCCTTAAATATTAATTTTATTAGGTATGTATTTATTTTTAAAGTGAATATACAATTAAATATTCTGTGAATATTTCAAGCGTTTACCTGTTGCCGTTATTAATATCGAGCAAAAAAAAACACGTTTGTTGTAAGGAAGCCCCCCTTAAATGTTTATTTTATTCTGTTTATTCTATTAGTTGTTATAGGGGCAACAGAAATACATCACTTTTGATAACTTTAACTGTCTAGCTATCACGGTTCATGAGATACAGCCTGGTGACAGACGGACGGTCACACAACACCATCTAGTCCCAAACTAAGCAGAGCTTGTACTATGGGTACTAGACAATGAATATAATACTTATACATATACTTTTTTTTGTTGTAAATACATACTTATAATACATAAGAAACACCCAGACAAACACAAATACTCATGTTTTATCCACACAAATATTTGTGTCCTGTGGGAATCGAACCAATGACCCCATGATCAGCAGTTGAACCGCTAGACCACAGAGGTCGTCAAATCGTCGCTTTCGGAACCTTAAAAAACCTATCCAAAGAATCACCGCGGCTATCGCAGCTTAACCTTGCAGATAGGTTGATCTGCGTAGTTATTACTGTCACAATTTCCTCCCTCCTCCCGTCAGGAGACATAGTAGGTAGGTACTATAATATCTGTCATCTTCTCTCTTTGATAATTTCTGCCGCGATACAGTGCGCATTAAACTGCCAATGTGAACGGACATTAGCTTCATCAATGTCTAGTGAATTCAGATTAAAAAGTGTTTTTGTTTACAAAAGTGTTTATTATAACTAAATTTAAGAAAAAGCCGACGAAAAATTCCAACATAGGGGGGTCCAGAATCATGTACTGAAGTCATGGTAAGCCGTTGCGCGTCGATGTCCCTTCCACCCTGTATACGTGTAAGTTGATATTTATTTCTATAAATAGATCTTTTAAAGATACAATTTTACAATCATTTTGTTTTGTTAGATGTTTGCTAAGATTTTAAAGATAGAAAAATTCGACCGCGTGCAGGATTCGAACCTACGTCTTCTGGTTAGTTACACCAGACTCTATGACCACTAAGACACCACGATACCTACCCGTCATGTCGAATTTTGCCTTCACATTCTGAATTTACGTCTTTATGGTGACGTCAGTAACCATCGGTCGTGTCGGTTGAGGAGCAAAAACTTGCTTTTCAATAGGTGTTACTGTACCTAACCAGAAGACGCAGGTTCGAATCCTGCCCGCGGTCGAATTTTTCCTTTGTTTAATAACACTTTACAAGTTTTACATTTTTTTTAAGCTAGATGGCTCCGGCATTTCCTAACTGACGACCTCTGAGAAGAAACACCGAAACAAACTCAGAGAATCATAGTCTTTTTTAAAGTCCAGACATTTATTATCAAATATGTGAGTGTTACAACGCAGGGCAATGTCTGAAATGGCCTTTTGAATTTAATTGTTGTATTAAAACATACCATGTCGCCTGTATTTCCTTGACGGGTAAGCAGAGGTTATTTAAGTATAGGGAATTCTGGTTCAGCAGCCCTCCCGGTAAGAGCAGTGATAGCTTAGTGGTATGACCATTGGACTGCCAAGTCGGAGGTCTAGAGTTCAAACCCAAGGCGCACCTCTGACTTTGACTTAATATTTAACCCTTTGACCGCTACGGACGTGTATAGACGTCAAAATAAAACTTGCTCACGACGCCAACGACGGCATGGTACGTCAAAAATACCACTTTTTAAAGTTCATAAGAAATATACAAAAATATGTTTATAGTGGTTTTTTTTTAACAATGATTAGATATTAGAATTTGCGTAGAGAACACAGCTTTTCGTTATTTACGTGGCGGTCAAAAGGTTATTATTATTCGCTTAAACGGTGAAGAAAAACATCGTGAGGAAACCTGCATGCCTTAGAGATTTTTCTCGACGGTGTGTGAAGTCTGCCAACAAAGATAGAAATAAAAATTATTCTGACAGCCACAACACACGACAAAACACAAAACAGTATAGGTACTCAAGTCTTAATGATAGGTCTTAATAATTAGGTAGATGTATTAGGTATATATGTATATGAATAGGTCCCTATCTCAGCACTGTGCTGCAGCAAAACGCAAAAAAGTAGACCCTCCCCAAAGAGCGCCAACCATCCCGGTGTTGGGCAGCCCGCATCCTTCCACTGCCAGCCACCTTGTTCAAATCGTCTGTTCATCGTGTCGCAGGGCGTCCCACACTACGCTTGCCCAAACGTGGTCTCCACTCTAACACTCGTCTGCTCCACCGATCCCCTGTGCGTCTGCAGACATGGCCGGCCCACTTCCACTTCAGCTTGTTATTTATATAACATTAATTTCGATATGAGTCGAATTCCAAGATATATTTATTGGTTTTGTCCGTGACTCACTGTTTGGTCTGGCAGGCTGATCAAATATATTATCGTTTTGACCTTATAATATATAACATACAAACAATAATGTGACTTTTTACACAGCATCGTCTAGTCCCAAACTAAGCAGAGCTTTTACTATGGGCACAATACTTATAAACATTTTTTTAAATAAATACTTAACCTTTTGATCGCCACGGACGTGTATAGACGTCAAATGCAAACTTGCTCACGACGCCAACGACGGCATGGCACGTCAAAAACACCCTTTTTTTTTAGTTTACAATACATACTTAGACAAAATGTTGTTTTTTTACCTATTATTAGATACTATAATTCATCGCTTGGCGTAGAGAACACGGATTTTGGCTATAGACGTGGCGGTCGAAAGGTTAAGAAACACTGAAATAAAACTACTTTTTACGGATTGTATCGCGTTATTGATTTATTAATCCCGACGTTTCTACCCGTGACCATGGACGCTGTAAATGGTCCGTTTGTACGGAACCCTCGTCCGACTTGCACTTGATCGGTTTTTTTTAGTACCTACGGAAAATCTTCATGGAATCTCCGCCACCCGGGAGGTGGCAGGGTATGTCGGACTAGTACCGACTAAAAACTGCACTTGCCTTCACCTGCCCTATAGTCATGACCATGGGATCCGCGAAATTCGCCACGACAACCCACTGGAAAATTTTATACGCATTTCAGTCGTCGACTCATCTCAATCCACAACTCACGACTATAATAATATTAACGCAATCAAAATCTTTCTTCGATTACCCTCTCTCCATTAAATCTATCATCATTCGTTATTTAAATCTTTCTGCTAAAGTAATTTTGGATGTTTGTTTACGTAATGCGGAAAAACCGCACTTGCCTTCCCTGGTGACGACCCTGGCGAAGGACGTTGAAATTTCAGCTTTTTATACCAAACAACGTATTGTTTGGTATAAAAAGCTCAATCATTGGTATAAAAATTGGTATAAAAGCAATCAGGTGGGTCACCTGATGGTAAGCGGTTACCGTAGCTTATAGACGCTTGTAACACTAGGAGTATCACTTGCGCGTTGCCGACCCTGTATTGAAAGAGGAATAGTTGGGTTGGCAGTATAAGGGTCAAGTCCCTCCACTGCCAACACAACGTTACCTCGTGTAGCACTGGCAACCTTGCTCACCGTTAGGAACATAACTCAGCTAAAAGCAGTGTTATTTCACTTCGATTTCCTCTCAGATTGAGAGAATTAGGTTATAGTCCACCACGCTGACCTAGAGCGGGTAGGCAGACTTCACACGGCGTCGAGAAAAATCTCTAAGGAATGCAGGTTTCCTCACGATGATTTCCTTCACTGTTTAAGCATGTGATTAACGCATATGAATTCGAAAGGTGAGTAGAGGTGCGTTGGATTCGAACTCGAGGTCTTTGACTTGGCAGTAGAATGTTCATATCATTAGGTTATCACTGTTTCCTTGGTGGCTATATTATTGTTAGCCTTTATATATTCATCGATAAAAATATCATACATTGTATACATAATAATTCTAACTTAACTTTATGATTTATCTCTGTTTGATTCTGTTCTGATCACGAGGTCTTGGGTTCGATTCCCACAAGTCAAAACGTCGTCAAATAGGATGGGATGTCATAGGACAGGGTTTATTAACTCTTAACGTTTATTGAAATAAAACTACTTTTTACGGATTTTATCGCGTTATATTGATATTATTAATCCGGACGTTTCGGACCCTTGGCTTTCGGCGTGGGCTGAGAAGCTGGATTTTTCCACAGCTCCAAGGGACAGTAGACCTGAGTATTTGATATAAATTTTAGCTTGATACCTCCGCGCGCTCCTGAGAAAAAGGGTCTTGACAGACGGACGGACGGACGGACGGACAACAAAGTGATCCTATAAGGGTTCCGTTTTTTCCTTTTGAGGTATGGCACCCTAAAAAACATGATTACAATGTTAATCTTAGTTTACAATTTTTGTTATGAATAGTTACTGAGAAGTTTAAAAAAAACCCTGTCATAGGATGAATACGGAACAACCCTTGGCTTGTATGCTATTAAGATAAATAAATATACATATATTAATACATAAACGAATCGATATGTTGTGGATGCACATGCTCACAACTCATGTCTGGTAGTTTTATCATTAGCGGCTATATTTAGATATCTGGTTTAACTGATATCCGCCCCTACTGCGTACGAAGTCACACACTGTGCAAAAAGTACTCCTGAGTCTCTCCAATGAGTATTTACTACTATAATTGGAAAACAAATTGGAAGGGACACTTTTGCCAACGGTTGTATTTGACGGCACAACAATTCAGTATATCTCGGAGGTTAAAAACCTAGCCTTGTACCTTGATAGCAACCTGAATTGGCGGACCCAGATCACCAATGTTAGTCAAAAAGTCACGGGTACGTTGCGGTCTCTCTATCGTCTAAGAAATTTACTCCCATCACATACGAAAGCAATGCTAGTACAGGTGTTAATTTTTCCTATGATTAATTATGGTGATGTGTGCTATTATGACCTGAATGCAGATCTGCTCAATAAACTGGACAGTCTTCTGAATAACTGCATTCGATTAGTTTTTAACTTACGTAAGTATGACCATGTGTCAGAATATAGAGCACTTTTAAAATGGTTGCCCATCCGTCAGCGCAGAGTGCAAAGGGCATTGACTACCTTGTTCTCCTTACTGGACTCTCCCACTTCCCCTACTTGCCTTACTTCTCAATTTCAATGTTCAAGTCACAACAGAAATTTTCGGTCTTCATATAATCGTCTTCTGCGATGTCCTTCCCATCATTCTGACTTTATGCAATCCTCTTTCTTCGTACAATCCATAATTCTATGGAATGCGCTACCTCTGGAAATCAGGATGGCTACCAGTCGCTACGTTTTCAAGCGTAAATTAAGACAGTATCTCTTCAATTCTTTGGCGGAATCATCTCAACGTTGATCTCTCAAATCATTAATATAGTATAAATAAGTATGTATCAATCTAATCCTATATAAAAAATTATATATTTTATCCTTTTTTTTTTTCATAATTTGTGCACCTACTATCTTGCTTTGTCTCTGCATCACCCTAAGGTTGACTGGGAGAGAATGCCGAATAGCATTAAGTCCGCCTTTGTACAACATTTTTTTTTTGTTTTGTGCAAGAAGTATTAAGTAAATAAATAAATAATTTCAAAGTACCTTTTAAAGGCTGGCAACGCGCTTGTGACTCCTCTGGTGTTGCGGGTGTCCATGGGCGGCGGAAAGTGCTTACCATCAGGCGATCCGTCTGCTCGTTTGCCCCCTATCCCATAAAAAAAAACTACGGAGGTCCTTTAAAAAAGGTCAAAACTAGATTAAAATTATTATTAGGTACTTAAAAAAAGGTTTTTCAATCAATCAATAAATAAGTATCTAAGCAACATGAATTTTCTTATTTTTTTTTTGTTAGTTTTATTCATACATAAAATTACGCCTGTTTTCCCCGAAGGGTTAGGCAGAGGAGTACCAATGTACAGTGGCCAGCACATCAAGCTACCACAATCTGTCAAATTTCTTTGATTGATTAAATTGGGAAAATTTGACAGTTTTGGATAGCTTGACCTGCTGGCGTTTGTACACCCACAATTCACCGGTATATTCAGGTCCTACTGCCATTATAAAATATAATTTATATAAAATAGCTTTCATTGCTGTTTCTTTCCTTACAATTAATAATGCTTTTAAACTAAAACTAAATTGAGTTCTTCATTTCTAACTTGCATTTGAATGATCGTCAACTGGATGTTTGTGTGGAACAGCTTGTCTGTTGACAAAGTCCTCCTCTGAAGATCTCCACGTATTCCTGTCTCTTGCTCGTCGAGTCCATACCGGACCGGACCAGCTATTTCCTTGAAGTCGTTTTCCCATCTTTTGTTTTGTCAGCCTCTGGACTGGACTGGAGCACAACTTTATAACTCACTAACCCAAGAACCTAAAAGAAACAAAAACTATGATCGAATTTTAAAAAATGCTAAAAAATCACATCTTTAACAGCTACAAGTAAAAATATACAAATAAATTATACTATCATATTTATCATGATACTGTACAATGTAAACGGTGCCTTATAAAAACAGTGGAAAGAACAGCATGCTCGAAGCGTTGGCACAGCCGACGCGCGACTCGACGTGCCTGAGTAATATTGTAAATCTACCCACGAATAAAAACGCTCCGCTCTGCAATATTATATTGTAGTGAATGTACAATTACCCATACTTATATAAAATTATAAATCAATGTCTGTGTTATTCAAGGATTAATGATATAATTGTTATTAGATATAAGTTGCTTTGTTTCTCGATAAGTTATTTTGTAAATCTTAGAGAAATAAATAATTTAAAACCGTACAAACTATAATTGCCATCCAAACTCCGAGCTGCTACTAAAAATTTCATAGAATAACCCAATCACACTGCTCGACCCACTAGACTAACGAATCAATTTTATTCTTTCTCACATTGTTTGATATACTACTAAGGTGGCAAACAAGCATACAGCCCACCTGATGGTATGCGGTTACCATAGCCTATAGACGCTTGCAACACCAGGGGTATCACTTGCGCGTTGAACCCTGTAAAACGAAAGAGGAATATTTGTGTTGGCAGTATAAGGTTCAAAGTCCCCCCACTGCCAACACAACGTTTCCTCGCGGAGCACTGGCAACCTTGCTCACCGTAAGAAACACCACACAGCTCAAAGCAGTGTTATTTTACTTCGATTTTACTTCAAGGTACTTCCCCAGTCGGGCAGCTCCAATTTGAGTGGAATTACTCTCTTATTTTATCTCTTATTTTGATGAAACTTTACAATATTATTATTTATACACCAGAATAACATATAGGCTATAATTGATAACGATTTTGAGTTAATTAGCCAAATTATAACGATAATTAAAAGTAACTTTTCCCCGAAGGTTTGGCTTAGATGTGGCCTGCGGGCAGCTGAAATGGGGATTCCGCCATCCGACCAGATAATGGCCAACCCATATACTGTCCCACTGCTGGGCACGGGTCTCCTCTCAGATTGAGGGGGATTAGGCTATAGTCCACCACGCTGGCCTAGTGGGGGGTACTTCTCCAGTCGGGCAGCTCCAATTTGAGTGGAATTTCTCCCACTATGCCCTACCTCTCTTAAAAGTCTATTTTTCCACGTTCCAGTGATGCCGACGTAACGAGATGCGGCTGCTCATAGTGGCTGCGTGCGTGGCAGCTGCGCTCGCGCTGCCGTGCCCCCGCCAGTGTGACTGCGGCGCGAGCGACGAGCTGGACTACTTCTGCCGAGTGGGGAGCGCCAACGTCACCTTCAACGGGCGCACCAATGAATATGTCAACATTAGATGCGCTGTAAGTAATTAAAACAGTTTTGGGCTTGAAAGACACATGTTAGGCTTATTCCCGCTCTCTCCACGATTTTGTTCCCAAGCACTCCAAAACTAAAATTAAATATTATTATTTTATGGCACGCACCACTGGCTTTTCTAAATCATGTACGTACTATGCGTTTGAAATAAGAATAGGACTGACCTCCAGCCATCTTGTGACGTCATAGCTGTCAATTCAAACCAGCTAGGTAGGGTGAGCAAAACAGATGTTTTTGAAATAATGTTTTATAGGTATTTAAAATATTCCACCGACTGTTATTTAGAAGAAAATTAGATATTTTATGCCCTGTTTTTTTAATAAAACTATAGTTATCGTCGCCTTGAAAAGAATCCCCTTTGGTATTTATTTTTTATTCATTTGACGTGGTTGATTTCTTTTTGCCAATCGTCACTGATAATTGAAGCAATAGTATCCAGTGTTAGATTCTCAATTTGGCTTTCTATTTGTTAAACATTATTGTCAGTATGCTAATCAAGTGCCAGATATATTCAATTGGATTTAAATCACAATTCTAAGGTAGCAGCTTCAAAACTTCAAAGTCATGGAGAGTTTAAAATATTGTCTATTATGTAGTTTTTTGGATGTTTGTGCCATTTTATTAACTCGCAAAGTTCTGGATTTGGTATTACTGCTTATAAATATTATGATACACATAAAGGTTTAAAAATTTCAAAAGAAGAAAATTAATTTTCTTTGCTAGCTGTACTTTTTTGACAGATCGCGGTCATTCGAGATCATTGACGTTCCTATTCTTATTTGAAACGCATAGTATTAATAATTATTTATCGAAGGAAAACATCGTATATTTAATATCTATAATTTGGAGCTATTGGGAATATTGTATGAAATCAGAAGTTTTGAAGAAATAAATTTGCAAAAGCTTTTGGAACCCTTGAGAACGATTTTACAAAATAATAATCATGTATCATCCACCCATATACTGTCCCACTGCTGGGCACGGGTCTCCTCTCATATTGAGAGGGATTAGGCTATAGTCCACCACGCTGGCGTCGTGCGGGTTGGCAGACTTCACAAACCGTCGAGAAAAATCTCTAAGATGTTTTCCTTCACCGTTTAAGCAATAATATTATTAATACGCACATGATTTCGAAAAGTCAGAGATGTGTGCCTTGGGTTCAAACTCGAGACCTTCCACTTGACAGTCCAATGGTCATGAAATGAAAAGTCTAATAAATAAATGTGTCTTTTCATTACAGTGAACTATATCCTTCTTCTAGTTCAATAGTTCAGTATAGTTCGGTAGCTCATCAAACTTTATCGTTCGGTTTTCATTCACTATTTCATCTAAAGATATGGAATGGGTTTTAACTCAACAGTTCATTGAATCATCTTATCGCAAGCTAGTTAGACGAGCTGAGATACGACGCACACGTTAAAAATTAAAATTATACCACAGATTTCCCTTCATACTTGATCAGGCTTATTGATACACATTCCGACTAGAACAAACGTGATTGTAAATTATAATATATCGTAATTAAAATCGTAGTGCTATGCTACAAACTCTTCTGACCCGGTGACAACATAGCTATGTTTATTTTTTTATTTATTTAATGCTTTATGCACAACAAATTGTACAGAGGCGGACTTAATGCTAAAAGCATTCTCTACCAGTCGACCATAGGGTGATACAGAGACAAAGCGTGACAGATGCATTAATCAGTCATGCTGAAAAACGTTGATCCATATTAAGTGCTACCTATATATCTACTATATACTATAATACATATAAAGTATTCATTTATATAAAATAAAAATACTTACATATATAAACAGTAATAAATACATACCTAACAAATTCATGAATTTAAATAAATATTTATACTATATATATATTATAATGCTATGCTGTTGGAATAAAGTTTAAATTCCCATAATCCTTCGTCGTGTTTCGTTTGGGTCGTTCTCGTTCCCGGCCGGTGGACTAGATACACTGATATAAAGATATAAAGAACTATTTGAAGTACAACTGAACTAGTGAACGAATGAGACCAACTGACGTAGTCCATTTGAAGCATTCATTCGTGAACGACTCACCTCTAGTCATGCCACTAGGCTATCCACTACCACTGTTTGATTGTCATGTACCGGGCCAAAATCCAATATCCTTACAACCGAGACTAGAACCTCAAGACCACAGACATCGCCATTAAAATTCCTATAAATAACTAAAACACGCTGATTGTCCCGTTAGCGCGACTGCTACGCTAGAGGTCCTGGGTTCGATCCCCAGGTCGAGCAGTGTTATTGGGTTTTTCTATGAAATTCTCAGTAGCAGCTCGGAGTCTGGATTTGTGCCGGGTTAATGGCAATAGGCTCGCCCCCTATTACATGGAACCTAAAACATACCGGCGAAATATGGGTGTATATTAGTACACCTCTGCCTAAACCTTCGGGGAATACAGGTGTAAGGACGTGTCTTGAGTGTTGAATTAAACACAAGTGGTTTCGTTGAATATTATGATTCTCCGAGTTTGTTTCGGCGTTTCTTCTCAGAGGTCGTCAGCTAGGAAATGCCGGAGCCATCTAGCTTAAAAAAAATATGTAAAATATTGACTTGTAAAAGTGTCTTTAAAAGATCTATTTACAGAAATAAATATAATTTAATCATTGGTATAAGAATGATGCATCTCTTACAAGCTCAGGTAAAATATATAGGGTGGAGGCGCTTCACACACTACACAGGCGTGATGGTACGTTAACACGCTGTACCTCTTTCCAGGGCACCAACTTCACTTGCTCCGACCTCCCAGTGTTCAACTTCGCGAACAACATAACTCTCCCCTCCCTGGGCGTGACGAGCTGCTCCCCTAACATCCTGCGGTGCGTCACCCAGGTGCTCCAAGCCACGTCTGTCACCACCATCGTGCTGACCAAAACTACGGAGCCGCTGGTTGAAGAAGATGTGAGGGGTCTTGGAGAAGTGCAGACATTTATGATAAGAACTGGTGCGTAAAAGTGTCTATGGAGTTTCTTGCTGGATCTTCTCCATAAGATTTATTTATTGGAACCGTGCAACTAGTTTTGACTTTTCAATTTAATGGATTTATTGAAATAAAGCAAAATAAGCAGTGATAGCCACGTGGTAAGATCATTGGACTGCCAAGTCGAAGGTCTCGAGTTCGCAAAGTCAGAGGTGCGCTCTGACTTTTCGAAATCATGTGCGTATTAATAATTAATTATGTATCACTCGGTTAAACGGTGAAGGAAAACATCGTGAGGAAACCTGCATACCTTAGATATTTTCTAGACGGCGTGTGAAGTCTGCCAACCCGCACTAGGCCAGCGTGGTGGACTATAGCCTAATCCCTCTCAACATGAGAGGAGACCCGTGCCCAACAGTGGGACAGTAATGTTATTGTTTATTGTTGCGATGATTTACACTAATTTTAATATTACCCGTGACAATACTGATTTTTTTACTGTGCCAGTATTTTTTATCATTTGTATTTCTTTAATAAAAAGAAAATGTAAATGTGAGTACCTGTGAGTAAGCTGAATATATTTACTCAGCTTTGAACGGTCTGCTTATGTAAAAATTACGTTCTAAAAGTAATACCTAGTGTAACTATCTTGAATATAATATAATATATAATATAATATATTATGAAGAAATTGTATTGACTATTAAAAGTGTCTTAAACCTTATGACCGCCACGTCAATAACGAAAATCCGTGTTCTCTACGTCAAGCGACAAATTCTAGTATTAAGATACTGTTTTTTTTTTACCTATTATAAGTAATAGGTAAAAAAAAAACAAAAAAAATACATAAGTATAGGTATTTCTTTTCAACAAAAAATGGTATTTTTGACGTGCCATGCCGTCGTTGGCGTCGTGAGCAAGTTTTCATTTAACGTCTATACACGTCCGTGGCGGTCAAAAGGTTAAAAGATTTATTTACAGAAATAAATATCATTAAGTAATCATTTAATCCTTCAGGGTATGTATACGTATGTACTGTCAAGTCAAGCTATCCGAAACTGTCAAATTTTCCCAATTAAAAAAGAACCTTATTCCATTGTATTAAAGTTGAAAATCCATCAAAGAAATTTGACAGATTGTGATGATACATGTTTTTTACCAAGGAAGAAATTATTACATTCATATTTTTTCAATTTCAGGGTCAGAAAAGTCTATTCCATCAGCAGCAATAAATGCGCTCCCGACTTTAAAAAATCTTCGCATATCCAACACGCACGTAACCTTGGAAAGCAATGCATTCGCACAATCACCGCAGTTGAAGTTACTGGAGCTATCCATGGATAGAATCACTGAATTGCCCGTGGATACATTCAAAGGATTGACGCAACTGGAGGATTTATTCGTGTGGGGCAATAACTTTAGTACTATTGGAGTTAATTCACTAACAGGTATGTTGATTATCTTTTTGTATTTTTTTTTTAAGACTAAAGTTATTTTAGCGAATGAGTTCGACCGCGGGCAGAATTTGAACCTGCGTTAGGTAGGTACAACAGTTTTTCCTTCGCTAAAATATGTTAGTATAGATAGTTATTTAATGATGTTTAATATATTTTCTGACACAGAAAATATATTAAACATCATTAAATAACACCACGCAAACAAAGCAAGCAAAATTGTTTAACAACGAACGCACGCGCGCGCACGCACACACACACTAAAACACACACACACACACACATACCACACATTATATTTTTATTATTCTTATTTTTTGTTAATTATAGATTATCCCCCTATTTGTTTTAATTAGTCAGCATACACCGAAGTTTATGTTTATTGTAAATTTAAATTGGTACCCAAGATACAGGCTTGCCTAGTTTGGGGCCAATGGAAAAACTAAGTGTGCAAATGTATGTTTTGGTTAATAAATATTTTTTATCTTTTTATCTTTAAATAAGGTATGTTGATTTTGGTTGTATGATACACTAACTCTCCCGGCAGACGTTGTCCTATGAATCTAAACTATCAAGGGACTCACACACTCAAAAAAACTCATCAAAAACGGTCAAGTCTGCCAACCATCATCTAGATGGTTGGCAGTCCACTACTGTGCGTTTCTCTAGAAACTTTCTGCCTCGCACAACTAAACTGTGGAATGAACTGTCGCCTGCAGTATTTCCGGACCAATATGACCTTCAAACCTTCAAGAAAAGAGCGTACTCCCTTTTAAAGGCCGGCAACGCGCTTGTGACTCCTCTGGTGTTGCGGGTGTCCATGGGCGGCGGAAATCGCTTACCATCAGGCGATCCGTCTGCTCGATTGCCACCTATCCCATAAAAAAAAAAAAAAAAAAGTCATTTTTGAGTTGCAGCGAGAGTATCGCACAGCAATTGATTTTTATATAATACTAGCTTTGCCCTCGACTTCGTCCGCGAGGAATTAGTAATTTGAGTAGCTTATTTTTTATACATCATCATCGTCATCAACCCATATACTGTCCCACTGCTGGGCACGGGTCTCCTCTCATATTGAGAGGGATTAGGCTATAGTCCACCACGCTAGCCTAGTGCGGGTTGGCAGACTTCACAAACCGTCGAGAAAAATCTCTAAGGTATGCAGGTTTCCTCACGATGTTTTCCTTCACCGTTGAAGTAAGTGATAATTAATTAATAATACGCACATGATTTCCAAAAGTCAGAGGTGCGTGCCTTGGGTTTGAACTCGAGACCTTCGACTTGGCAGTCCAATGGTCATACCACTAGGCTATCACTGCTTCTTATACAATCTATCTAATATATAAAATTCTCGTGTCACAGTTTTCGTTGCCATACTCCTCCGAAAAGGCTTGACCGATTTTGATGAAATTTTTTGTGCTTATCAGGGAGGTCTGAGAATAGGCCAACATCAATTTTTCATACCCCAAATTTTTTTTTTATGGCAAAACAACGTTTGCGGGGGCAGCTAGTTTTTTTATACAATCTGGTTTTTATTTCTAACGAAAAGTTAAATGATTAAAGTCTTATACTAAGTTGTACTTTTTAATTGATTCCGTTTAAAAATTTCCACCCCCCTTTTTACACCCTTAAGGGATGATTTCAGGCATAAAATCTATTCTATATCCTTCCCCACAACTCAAACTATCTCCAAATTTCATCAAAACCAAATTTCATCTAAATTGATTCAGCGGTTATTGATTCCTCATACAAACTTAAAGGATGATTTCCGGGATTAAAATTACCCTATGTCCTTTCCCGGCACTAAAACTATCTTGTGACATCGCCACTCGCCGCTCCTCTGGTTTCTCCTCTTCTCCGCGCCTCTCGCCTCCCCCCGCGCGTCGCCATAAATACATTCGCAGACGACGCGCGCGCCTCTTTCTTCCCGCTGCAGCTGCCCGAAGCTAAGTGAAGCCTTCGCCGAACCCACCCTGAGCTTAACTCACCCTACTCTTGCCTTAACGTATTTTAAATTGTAACCCTAGTGTCAATAAATTTGTATATTTTGTGTTCCGAGTGCAATTTATCTTCATTAAATAGTATCTTTTTGTATATTTTTGGCATTTTCCATGCTAAGATTTTAAAGTTATTTAGAAAAGGAAAAATTGGACCGCGGGCAGGATTCGAACCTGCGTCTTCTGGTTAAGTACACCAGACGCTATGACCACTAAGCCACCGCGATACCTACCCGTCATGTCGAATTTTTCCTTCACATACTGAATTTACGTCTTTATGGTGACGTCAGTAACACCTATTGAAATGCAAGTTTTTGCTTTTCAACCGACACAACTTACTTTACAGTTAGTTAAATGTCGAACGATGCCACCTTACCTTGTAACTATCTTTTTGTATATTTTTGGCATTTTCCATGACATGACATCGACATGACGGGTAGGTATCGCGGTGGCTTAGTGGTCATAGCGTCTGGTGTACCTAACCAGAAGACGCAGGTTCGAATCCTGCCCGCGGTCCAATTTTTCCTTTTCTAAATAACTTCATTAAATAGTTCCAACTATGTCACAATCTCTATTCCAAATTTCATCTAAATCTGTTCAGCGGTTTAAGCGTGAAAAGGTCACAGAGAGACACACTTTCGAATTTATAATACTAGTATGGACTAGTTGGCCGTAGGCCGCTTTTTGAGACAAAATGTAGCCTATAGTTCTTTTCAAAAATCGAATCTATCTCTGTATCAAGTTTCATTAAAATCGGTGCAGCGCTTAAGGCGTGGAAGCGTTAGACATACAGACCGTTACTTTTGCATTTATATTATAATAATAATTTTAGTTGGGATGGAATGAGGTTTTAAAAACTCACTGACCAGACACAGAACCACTGAACCAGATGATGAATCAGTATTTGACACGAAGCGACTGTCATGACATTGAAGTTGTTTAATCACACTAATATTATAAAGGCGAAAGTTTGTGAGTGTGTTTGTTTGTTACTCTATCACGCTAAAACTACTGAACGGATTTTGATGAAACTTTACAGTATTATTATTTACACATCAGAATAACATATAGGCTATAACTTATAACGATTTTGAGTTTTTTAGCCAAATTACAATGATAATTAAAAGTAACTTTTCCACGCGGATTAAGCTAGTATTATATAATTACTAGTTTTCCGCCCGCGGCTTCGCCCGCGTCGAGTTCGGTTATATCGCGTTTCCAAGAGAACTCTTCAAAAGTCCGAGATAAAAACTATCCTATGTTCTTTCTCAAAGTCAACAAATTTCATTAAAATCAGTTCAGTGATTTAGACGTGAAAGCGTAACAGACAGACAGAGTTACTTTCGCATTTATAATATTAAGTAGGGATAGTAGGGATGCAAATTACAAATAAATAATCGCCCGTTGATAGTCGCCGGGAACATAATGTTAGCACGGACACGTCTCAAAGCTCACTACAATTTTACTGATGTGAGTTCAATTAAATTGATTAATTTTTAATTTTAAGTGTATATAAATAAATACCGATTTATTAATTGCGGACAATGTATAAGGTGCGTCACGTTTATGCTTATTTATAATAAATTCCATGGTTGTTACGCCATGAAAATATTCAAAAATATTTATCCATTAGGATGTCGGTAAGAGTCGCTGTGGTCAGAGGCTCCAAGCACCCTATTAAACTCGTGTAACGAAACCATAGCGCGATTCAGACGGAGGGCACAACGCCATCTATCGAGCCGAGGTGTAAACTTTTACATTACACTAACTCTGAATTTTGCTTGAAAATCTATTTAAATTGAAATAAAATATTGTAAATAATAATTTTATATGCAACAAATATTTTTTTATTTAATTTTTTTGGTAATTAAAGAGAAAATTGTTAACTAAAATTAATAATTAGTTCCTCTTAGTCACTATAGGTGGCGTATTTTTGCTTAGAATTAGATGTTGGTTTGCTTACTCAAGTTTTATTAACAAATGATTATTTTTTGTGTACATCCCATAAAACATAATATTATCAAGAAATACAGTTTCTTTTTAATCTATTTAGATTTATTTTTATATAATTACGTATAGTTTGTATTATTTATACCTTTTAACCAGTCAACAAAAGAGTTAAGTATACAGATAGCAAACGAAATATGCATTTTTATACAGATTTCGACGTAAATAATTACGCGCCAAAGGGTTAGGTATGTAGCTGCTTACAATACCTACGTTTGGACACATATTGCGTCATACATTATTACACTATCTTTATCAAAACACAGATTATTAATTAGCTGCCTGTATACCTAACTCTCTTGTTGACCGTACATAAACTCATTCTCCGAAATCTCCGAGCATTTTCCCAAACGAGGTGGGCGTCCAGTCTAACTTATGGAACGAAGTTCCTTATCGCGCGTTGTGAAAGGGGGCTAGACGGAAAAAAATCTTACGAAAAGTTGTCACGACACTTTTTGCTTGTCAACAATATTTGAATTTCGAATTATTGAGTGAATGAGAATATTTGAATTTCGCGCGTTGTGAATTGTTGAGTGTATACAGGTTTTTTTATTTTTAATTATTAAATTTTAATGAAAGGAAATTCGTTCCATCCGGGTGTCCCTTGACACCTCTCGAGTTTTTTTTTTGTTGACGGGGTTGCTTTATGCACTACTCATCGCTCCGGGGAGAGTGGTGCGGTGTGTCGGACTCCGCTCTGAAAAGAGCGAGCTACCAACTAAAACCAACCTCGGCGTTTCGCGTCACAACTTTAGTGCCGTGACTATGGGCTGTAGCATTCATCCACAGATTCCAGTCTAACCTAACCAGATGCGGCTGAATATCAGTATTTTACACGAAGCGACAGACCACCGCAAGCCAGACCTTCGTACTACTAACAATAATTATCATAGGTGTTCGTATGACAACCGGGACCGACGGCTTTACGTGCTCTCCGAGGTTAGGTCTCGATGTGTTAATAATGGTCACCCATCCACACACCGACCGCGGCTAGCGCTTACTCTTGCACGACTACGTGTGTGGTCCAGTGCTTTCGGGTGTCAGACTGCTGATCACAATGTCTTGTGTTCGATTCCCACAAGATACAAATATTTATGTGAATTTTGTGTTTGGCTGAGTGTTTCATATGTTGTATATTTACAAAAAAAAAGTCTACAAGTATTATATCCATTATCTAGTACCCATAGTACAAGCTCTGCGTAGTTTGGGACTAGACGGTGCTGTGTAAAATTGTACAAGAATATTTATATTTATTTATCGGTTGTTGAGCTTTGATAGTACGTAGTCATGACTTAGGAAAACATCTTGAGGAAACCTGCATACCTTAGAGAATTTTCTCGACGGTTTGTGAAGTCTGCCAACCCGCACTAGACCAGCGTGGTGAACTATAGCCTAATCCCTCTCAATATTAGAGGAGACCCGTGCCCAGGGGGTCTACTCCCTAAGCACGAAGTCCGTAGTTTCGACCTTCGTTACGGGCGTTTCCTACTCCGTATCACCTACGGACGGATGATTAGTTCGGGGCCCGAACTAAGAATGAATGACAACACAATTTGACAGTTGTCCCTACTCTCGATGTGTTTTTACCCGTTCGAAAAATTGAATGTGACACTTGTTTTATCGGACTCCGAAGTTTCGGAGAACTTTTGAACGGCTCATAACTTCGTTGACGGAGATAGGGAGTAGACCCTCAGCAGTGGGACAGTATATGGTTTGATGATAATGATGATATTAAAATAATTAGTAATTAGTAAAATATTTTCTTTTAATTTCCAGGTCTGGATTCCCTACAGCGGCTATCTTTAAACACGAACCACCTCACCAGTTTAGAGGCTGGGTCGTTCACCCACGTGCCCAAGTTGCAGTCCATATCATTGTATGGTAATCAGTTACATGCATTGTCTGCGGGCGTGTTATATAACCTGACTGAGCTCCAAAATGTGAGTATAATCATTAATTAATTTATTTATATACGCTTCATTGCACACCAATAACACAATTTTAAAAGAAATGAGGCAAAATGTATATAGGTAGGTACGGTCGACAAAAGAGTTGAGTATACAGGCAGCTTATTAAACATCTGTGTTTTGTTAAAGTTTGTGTAATATCGTATCACGCAATATGTGTCAAAACGTAGGTATTGTAAACAGCTACACATCAAACACTTTGACGGGTAATTATTTAAATCACAATCTGTGTAAAGATGCATATTTCGTTCGCTACATGTATACCAATCTCTTCCAGACAAGTCGATCTCTTCCAGACAACCTTTGGATGGACTGGAAGAAAGGAAACACAGTGGCTAGTGTAGCTATGATAGTAGTATGGTAGTAGTATGATTTATTAACATATTTAAGAGAGGTAGGGCTAGATAGTGGGAGTAATTCCACTCAAATTGGAGCTGCCCGACAGAAAACAGAAGTGAAATAACACTGCTTTGAGCTGTGTTGTGTTTCTTACGGTGAGCAAGGTTGTCAGTGCTCCACGAGGAAACGTTGTGTTGGCAGTGGAGGGACTTTGAACCTTATACTGCCAACACAACTATTCCTCTTTCGTTTTACAGGGTCGAGCGCGCAAGTGATACCCCTGGTGTTACAAGTGTCTATAGGCTACGGTAACCGCTTACCATCAGGTGGGCCGTATGCTTGTTTGCCACCTTAGTAGTATAAAAAAATATATAATATATATATATATATATTATATGTTCATTGGCGGAGTTTGTAAAATTGACATTGTTAGTTTTAAATATTAATAAGTATTTAAATTTATTGTCATTATATTTTTTATGATTTTTAAATTCTAATAGTGCTATAATGTTGTTAATTTTATTGTTTTGTGTGTTATTTTATATAAAGGAATATTCCTTTCTATTCTGTTTTTTTCGTATATTGTCATTTAAAATTTAGTTTGTATTTGTATTCAAATTAGTTTTTTGTATTTAACAGTAGTCGACTTATTCTAACAATTCTAGTAGCTTTTTAAAATAGTCATACATATTATAAGTATGACAACATTATCGCATTGGGTGTAAACCTTTTATGATGATGGTGATATTATTTTTTAAATAAATAAATATTGTTTTTTATGTAAATATAATTTGTTGAAACATTTTCTCTTTCAGATAACAATTCAAAATAACAGCGTGGAGTTAATACTCGAATTGGGATCACTGGCGAATCTCTCATCTTTGAAGAATTTGCATTTAGAATATTCCAGAATAAAATCCTTGCCACAAGACCTCCTAGCCGGAAATGACGGCTTAACTTCTCTATGGTTGTCCCACAACGAGATCGAGGTCTTGCCGCGCAAATTGTTTATGGATCTCAAGTCTTTGGAGCATTTGGATATGAGTTATAACAAGATTGAACGGCTTCATACTGGTATCTTCGCGTCTTTGAAGAATCTTAAGACGTTAAATTTGAATAGAAACTATTTACAGGAATTGCCTGAGTAAGTATTAAGCTGTAGGCACATTTATTTATTTATTTAATATAGGAAAACTAACAGCTATACAGAAAATGTTAATAACTAGGTTAAGCTACACTAAGCCATTAAAATCTTTACTCGCTCGCACGACATATGAGTTTTGCCTATAATTAGATGAGCAAGGGGAGATAAAAATAGGCGGATTGAATCTAATCGATCTCTGGGGCACTTACTATTTACTTACCTATAGTAAAATAATAAATATTCTTGGACAATTTTACACAGCACTGTCTAGTCCCAAACTAAGCAGAGCTTGTACAGAGGTCAGCACATCAAGCTACCACAATCTGTCAAATTTCTTTGATAGATTTTCAACTTTAATGCAAAACAATAAGGTTCATATTCTATTAGGAAAATTTGACAGTTTTGGATAGCTTGACCTGTTGGCGTCTGTACTATACCCATAGTACAGACGCCAGCGAAAGCATATAACTAGTACCTACTAGACAATGGATATAAATACCTAAATACTTTTTTTTGTAAATACATACATAATAATACATAAGAAACACCCAGACAAACACAAACACTTATGTTTTAACCACACAAATATTTGTGTCCTGTGGGAATCGAACCCACGACCCCATGATCAGCAATCCGACACTCGAACCACTAGACCACAGACTTCGTAACACCCAGTGATACCAAAGGCATCCTCACGTGTGCTTATTGGTCGACTGTTGGAGTTTAGGACAGCTTTAAATGTGGTTCGAATCCAAGGCACTCGCTTCTGACTTTTAGAATTCATGTCCGTATTAACATTGAAATAAAACTACTTTTTACGGATTTGTCGCGTGCCCCGCTTTGACTTCTGACTACCACAAACGATTGTCATAGGTATTCGTATGACAATCGACGGTTTTACGTGCTCTCTGAGGCACGGAGGGTTCTCGATTTGTTAAGAATGGTCACCCATCCACAGACTGACCGCGACTAGCGCAGCTTAACCTTGCAGATCGGTTCTACAGCATTACTTAGCTACGAACTCTTCTCTAAAAATGTGTATAATCTATATTGTTTTTGTTTTTCAGTTTCCTTTTCTCTGGTCTCCGCCATCTCAACTACGTGTCCATCGACCATAACTCCTTGTTCTTGATCAGCCCTAACGCCTTCCAAGGAGCCATAGGCCTACAGACCATATCCCTAGTGAACAACAAGCTAACACTCACATCACCGGACCGAGAATACTTTAACTTTGAAGAATACTCACCTTTCAACACGTTGGTTAAATTGAAAAAGTTAAATTTGGCTGGAAATGATATTAGTACGATGTTCACTGATTGGAGGATGGTTTTAGTCAAATTGGAGGAATTGGATTTGTCTTGGAATAATTTTACAATGCTTCAGGTAAGTCAAAGTACTGTGTTTTGAAATAAAACTACTTTTTACGGATTTTATCGCGTTATATTGATATTATTAATCTAGACGTTTTGGAGTCTTTGACCCCCGGACGAAAATTTTACGTCTGTGGTCTTAGTTGTTTCCTATGTAGAAGAACCGGCAAGAAACTCCATGGTTACTCTTTTAAATTATCGTTTTGTACAATGATGTTCGATACAAAAATTGGTTAATTTAAACTACATGAGAGAACAATTTAGGAATGTTGCGAATTTTAAAAATATACAGGGTTACTGGTAATAGGTCGGCAATCCGTTAAGGGGGTGCAGGAGAGATTATTTGCAACCAAATGTTAACCATTTTCGAGTAACTTTAATTTTTATGTTTTTGAAGATATCTGCGGTATACAGTCTCTGATTGCTGGTACGTTATTGTATCACATTGGATAGCTGTTAACTTGTACATGTTTTTGAAATGTTCTGTCGATAAAGTACGTCTGTGTTTTTGGAAAAAAACTAACATTTTAGTCAAAAAATCTGGTCAAAGTTATGAAAATATTAACAATTAGTGCTCTGATTTAAAAACTATTGAAGATAATTATCATTTTATGGCTGATTACTATGTATTAAAGTGTAAACAACAGATTAGAATAATAAAAAAAAAATATTCATTGGTTTTTGTTTTATACATTTTCAAAGTTGTATGCCGCAGATATCTTCAATAATATATAAAATTTCTAATTACTCGAAAATGGTTGACATATGACACAGGTGTCATAGGAGGTCATTTGGTTCAAAATGATCTCTCCTACACCCCCTTAGCGGATTGCCGACATATTACCAGTAACCCTGTATATAAAATACAGTTAGGCATAAAAGAAAGTTCTAAACAGTTCTCCCATTTACAAAGAGTTGAAGCTAATCAACTATATAAAGCAACTGACAAAACTTGTCACCGAGATTTGCAGTCGTTCTTTCGACTGGACTATAGACTGGCGGAAATCTTGCTTCTTCGTCTTCTATATCGTTTCGTTCTTGGCAGAGCGATCGTGGTCCTCATGTAGTAGCATTATCGGGGGCAGATGTTAAACGCACTCATTTCGAGAGAGTCTATCTTCTTTCTTTCACTCTCTCGCAAATCTTGCTTACTAACTTGTTTAATCTTTCTTTCCAGATGGCAGACTGTCAATTTCTAAGCGAAAACATCACAGTTAACCTTCAACACAACAAGATCGCCAATGTAATCTTGAACTACGCACTACCAACAGGCACACAATCACCAAACGGGGTAAAATCACTAAAAAGCTCAATTTTACTCGACTTTAATCCCCTGGATTGCGATTGTATTATCTACAACCTCGCGATGCGGCTTCGAGGTGCGATACCAACAACTATTGAACCGAAGTTTGTCGTAGGTAACGCTAGGTGTTCCTCTCCATCTAATTTAGAAGGCCATATCTTTAAGAACGTGTCACCAAACGACCTAAATTGTGATTTACCAGAGTCCTGCGACACTTCCTGTTCTCTTTGTCAGATTAGGCCCGGAATGAGCGATTTGAACTTCAACTGTACCACTATTCCACCAATATTACCTAATCCGGAAACTTTTGGCGTCAAAGCCATATCTATGGCCGTCGAAAACGCACCAACGAGTATAGACAACTTGAGTCTTCGTTTACTTAATCTATCCAATATTGGTTTACAAGAAATACCTTTTAACCCATCAAAAGCAGTTCAATCTATCGATTTCTCTAACAACAAACTAACAAAAATACCAGTAGAGTTTCTCAAAACAAACACAACTTTATATCTATCAAATAATCCATTTGAATGTCAATGTTGGTACTCGGAAGAAATTGCTGCACTCCAAAAAAGTTCTCGTGTTGTTGATTTAAACGATGTCACATGTTTTAATGGAGATAAGATATTACAAATCGATGTAAAAGCGTTATGTAGTGCTTGGAGAGCCGCTGCCGTTGCCAGCGGTACATTCATAGTATTGGTTCTCCTAGTTGCTATAACAGTCCTCACAGTGTACAAATATTCTCACGAAATCTTGGTGTACATTACCTCTAAAGGACTATTTCCTTGTTGTTTCATCGAAGACCTCACCGACGCCAACAAAGAATATGATGTATTCGTCTCCTACGCTCATAAAGATTCTAAATATCTCCAAGAATTACTGCCGAAGTTAGAGAAAGATTTTTGTCAGAAAACTTGCGTCCACTACCGCGATTGGTCAATCGGGGATTTGATTCCGGATCAAATAAACAAATCCGTGGAAAAATCGCGCAGAACAGTCATCCTTTTGTCGGCCAACTTTCTAGATTCTTCATTCGCTAACATGGAGTTCCGTACCGCACACAATTTTGCTTTAAAAGAGGGTAGAACAAGAGTTATTTTGATCCTACTCGAAGATGTTACTAAGAACGATAAATTAACTGATGAATTAAAAGCGTATATTAAGACGAATACTTATATAACTTGGGATGATCCCCATTTATGGCAGAGATTACAGCGCGCTCTGCCGATGCGTAACAATAAGAAATTCGTATGGCCGGACGTGTTTAAGCAGGCTGGAGCGAAAACTGTGAAGTCCGGTCTAGACGTGCAATTGAATTGTGAAGGTAAATTGGTAAATGTGGCGATTAAGGATGCCGTTTGAAATCACCAATAGACCTGCAGACATTTTTTTAGGAAATAAAACCGACTTCAACCGACTTCATTGTGTGTAAAAATAAGATTTATATGGTTTTCTCATGGATGCCATTGTTAGAACTGGACCAAAATGGGACCATACAGGAAACACCAGCATTCAAATAAAAAAAGAATCATCAAAATCAGTTCACCCAGCCCAGTTTTGAGGTATCAAACATTAAAAAAAAATACAGTCGAATTGAGAACATCCTCCTTTTTTGAAGTCGGTTAAAAAGAAAGAAAAAATAAGTTTAAAAAAGTAATTTGTGGGATCTAGCCCAACCATCAATATTAATAATTAACACACCAATGTAGTCATTTTACAGGGCTAAATAAATTCTACTTATAAATCTATCTGGAAGTTCATCTGCGCTTGCCGCGGTTGTTCTATAGATGGGTGACCGTTTTTAGCACTTCTCAGTCTCACTGTGCTAAGTACATAGTTTTTTTTATACCACTAAGGTGGCAAACAAGCATACGGCCTCATGGTAAGCGGTTACCGTAGCGTATAGATGCTTGTAACACCAATATATTTTGACTTCACAAGCGAGCTGTATTGAATTTACTGGAGAATTTATAACTTGAAATAAAACTACTTTTTACGGATTTTATCGCGTTATATTGATATTATTAATCCTGACGTTTCGGACCCTTTACAGCATCCATGGCCACGGGTAGACTAGAAAAAGTAGTTTTATTTCAATGTGTATAATATTCGCGTAAATGTCAGAAATTTCTAACTTTTAAGTTTATGCATTTAAGTATGAGACTTTAAGGTAAATCTCAATTATATTAACCTGGGAATCGAACCCACGATCTTGCAATCAAGAGCCTATTTAGCAGCTATTAGGGTGGTTGAATATTCCGAACCAATTTAGTGGCACTATATTGCAACTATGGTGAGAAATCAAACCCTCGTATGATCCGAAAACAAAAGGTTATCTAAAAAAGGTCAGGTGCGTAGTACTCGCAACGGACGTGTATGTATGACAAGATGTATGAATGTGGTCGAAGCGAAAGAAGTATGCAAGAATCGTAGCAAGTGGCATTCTTTAGTTTCTGCCTACCCTCATGGGCAAAAGGCGTGTATGTATGTAATTGAAAGTTAGAAACTTGTAAGCTAGAAGTCCTACGTTCATAGGAAGAGCATTGTTATTGAGGTTTTTCTATGAAATTCTCAGTAGCAGCTCGGAGTTTGTATTTGTGGCTGATTAACCTTTTGACCGCCACGGACGTGTATAGACGTCAAATGTAAACTTGCTCACGACGCCAACGACGGCATGGCACGTCAAAAATATCACTTTTTTTTAGTTCAATATAAGTACCTATACAAAAATTTGTTTTTTTTTAAATAATTATTAAATACTAGAATTTGTCGTTTCGCGTAGAGAACACGGATTTTCGTTATTGACGTGGCGGTCAATAGGTTAATAAGCTCGACTGCTATTATGTGGGATTTAAACATACCGATGAACTATGACGCTAGCAGGTAAAGCTATCCAAAACTGTCAAATTTTATCAATGGAAAATGAACCTTATAACGTTTGTATTAAAGTTGAAAATCTATCAAAGAAGTTTGACAGATTGTGTTAGTTTGATTTGCGGGCCTCTGTACAGGCGCTATATTAATAAAACCTAAAACCTTTTTTAATAAGGTTTCGGAATAACACAACCGCCCAAAAACCAAAGGTGGCTTACACAGAATCTCTATATTTGTAAATAAATGAGCCATTTTTTAAATATAAGTGTATTTGTATAAAATATCTCGAAATATACTGTACTAGTTTTGATAAGAAAGAATTATGTAGTGTGATTTTTTTGTAAGAGGGATGTTAAGGTCGGTGCACACTGGCAGCATATCACGCGACAACACGACGCGTGTGTAGTGTGAATCCGGCTTTACAAATATTTTAAACATAAATAACTAAGTTTATGAGCAATATCAGAAATAAGAGAAAAGCTTATTGAAAACCTGAATTCTTTTTACATCATTTTTTGTAAAGGGTCGTATGGACGGAAATAAAAATACTTTTTTACATATATTTTATATTGATGTTTGAAGTTTTTATTGTTGTTTTTTTTTTGTATTTAATTATGACTAGGTGTATTTTAATTCGCTGGCAACACTTGACAAGACCATGTGGTTAAGTGAAAAATAAAAAAACTCATTTCCTATTTTTATTTAATGAACCAAATAACCGTAAGCAGCTGATATTTAAAAAAATATTAAACTTTCAAATAAGTATGTAATATTAATAACATTATTGTTAATTCAATTTCGGAGTCAACGACCTTGTGGCGACAGGTAGTCTCATTTTTTTTATTTATTCACATTTATTTCTGTGTAGTTTTGCCAGTGAATTGAATACACATTATAGACTTTAATTCTACTGCCTATGGTGCCTTATATTGACCGCGTGGTGCTTCCTATTAGGGTCAGTCGCAGATAATAAAATTTCACCCTTATGTTATTCGAATAAAGTTGAAAATAATTTACAGAACAATTCTGCCAGTGATAATCCTGCCATTTATCTTATAAACAGTCGCTTTTCGCTGTCTATCCCTCTGTACGTTGAGATCTTTTAAACTACACAATGGATTGAAATAAAACTACTTTTTACGGGTTTTATCGCGTTATATTGATTTTATTAATCCCAACGTTTCGGACCCTTTACACCACCTCAGTCTACCCGTGACCATGGACACTGTAAAGGGTCCGAAACGTCAGGATTAATAATATCAATATAACGCGATAAAATTCGTGTTTAAAAAGTAGTTTTAGTAAATGTCCGAAATCAATACACAACGGATTTTAATGCGGTTTTCACTATTTTATAGCTATTGTTTATCTTCTGAGTAAATCTAAATTGTATAATTTTATAGAGCTAATACTTTTAATTTAATTTCCCTAATTTAAACCTAGCGTAAGCTGGAAGGTATGTGGTGCTTATACCTCAAGTTTTCCTTTCTTAGGCACCAGCCACATAATCAAATGATTTTTAATAACCAACAAATTATGTAGCCCAAACCTTATTTTGTGTAATTATTTACTTCGGAGACAATAAGCTTGTTATTAATCTACTTAATATATAAAAAAAATGTCGCGGTGTTTGTTACCAAACTCCTCCGAAACGACTGGACCGATTTGTATGAATTTTTTTTCTCGGGTAGTTCTGAGAATCGGCCTACATCTATTTTTCATGCCCTTAAATGATGGGTGACCCACCCCTATTTAAAAAAAGAATTATAATGATTTAGCATTGAAAAATACATACAACTTAAAATTTTCACCCTTGTACCACCAAGTATCATATTAATTATTGAACTCTTTTAGCTGAATAACATAAGGATGATTTTTAATTGTAAGACAACTTGAAATAATCTTCACATCTGTGCTGACCGACATTTGTTTTTTAATTAAGAATCTGTACAATATACTGATTAGTCTAAGCTGTATACTGTAAATAAATAAAATTATATTTTTATTAAAATAAAAAGTTTTTTTTTAATTTCAATCCTACTAATATTATAAATGTGAAAGTTTGTGAGGATGGATGGATGTTTGTTACTATCGCGCTAAAACTACTGAACGGTTTTTGATGAGACTTTACAGTATATCATGGCCGCTAAGGAAATAAAGTCCTGGAGTGGCGACCACGCATAGGAAAACGCAGCGTAGCACGGCCCCCAACTAGGTGGATGGACGAGGGTCACAGGGAGTCGGTGGATGCGGTCTGCGCAAGACCGATTTTTGTGGCGATCATTAGGGGAGCCCTATGTTCAGCAGTGGACGTCCGTGGCTGATAGATAGATTACATTATTATTATTTATACATCAGAATAACCTAAAGGCTATAATTTATAAAGAGTTTCAGTTAATTAGCCAAATTACAACGATAATTAAAACCTCTGAACCGATTCTGATGAATTTTGGTACAGAGATAGACTAAACCTTGGAGAAGAAATTATGCTACCTTTTAGCGACCGAAAGGCTCTTTTCAAAAAGCCTCGGTATACGGGCTGAAACCGCGGACCACAACTATAGCAAATAAACAGTTTAATGTATTTTTAATTGTTACCATACGTACTAAACAATACATTTGAACAGTTGCAAAATGCAGAGTGATACTAACAGTCTTCAAATATCTGTTGAACAGGTAACTATGTATATTTATAGTTCGATACCGTTAAACGGGGTGAATATGAACGTGGGGTGAATCCGGACAAAACTTAAGGGATTTTCTGGTTTAATTATTATAATTTGATGCCAACAAGGTCTTCTAATAATTTATTATATTTTAGCAAGGAAGTTAAGAGTCCCTATTCCAACAAAATTTATTACTTAAAGCTGGAAATACTTTTTAAGTATTGTCCCAATTCGCCCCTGCATCCATATTCACCCCGTTCGACTGTACTTTATATATTTTTTTGTTTAACTGCCTTACTAGTTTATTAGTCGTAAACGCAACTGCTTTGCTTGAGGTCCCAAGGTCTGATTACAAGCTCGAGTAAAAATATACATACATACAGTGGTGGATTTACGAACGGGTTGAGTAGGATTGAACCTAGGGCGGCAGATTTTAAGGGTGCCAAAAGAGATCATTCTAGCCCCATACATTTTAGAGGCTTTTTTTATACTAATAAGGTCGCAAACAAGCATACGGCCCACCTGATGGTAAGCGGTTAACGTAACCTTGCGCGTTGCCGACCCGTTGTGTTGGCAGTGGAGGGGACTTTGACCCCTATACTGCCAACCCAACTATTCCTTTTTCATTTTACAGGGTCTGCAACGTGCAAGTGATACCCCTGCTTGTAAATGATATGTTACAAGCGTCTATAGGCTACGGTAACCGCTTACCATCAGGTGGGCCGTATGGTTGTTGCCACCTAAGAGGTATAAACAAAAAAATTGTGTCCTGGGGGAATGGATCCAACGATATCGTGATCAAAAATGTAACGTCAAAAATTGACTAACCTAAAAGTTGACAAATATTGAAATATTTACTGCTGGCTTGATGCCACATTAGGCGTTATCCACCACACGAATCTTTAATATATCGTTTATCAGAATCACGATTCCGATTACACGACAATGCTGCATCACGGAGTTTTTCTAATCGTTAGTGGCGGCCTTTGGTGTGTGTTTTTTTATACCACTAAGGTGGTATAAAACAAACACAAGCATACGGCCCACCTGATGGTAAGCGGTTACCGTAGCCTGTAGACGCCTGTAACACAAGCGGTATCACTTGCGCGGACTTGCACGTTGCGGACACTGTAAAACGAAAGAGCAAAATAGTTGGGTTGGCAGTATAAAGGTCCAAGTGCCAACACAACGTTTCCTCGCGGAGCACTGGCAAACTTGCTCACCGTGAGGAGCACAGCACAGCTCAAAGCAGTGTTATTTCACTTCGATTTTCTGCAAGGCTATATAACTCTCTAGTTTCATATATGTAGAGACTTATGTTCTTAACTATGTATTACTCCTTATGTACTCCTTATATACATACTCCTTATGTACATACTCTTTATGTACTCCTTATGTACTTCTTATGTACTACTTATGTACTCCTTATGTACTCCTTATGTACTCCTTATGTACTTCTTATGTACTACGTATGTACTCCTTATGTGCTTAACTATGTACTATTTATGTTCTTACCTATGTACTATTTATGTACTTACCTATGTACTACTTATATACTTACCTATGTACTTACCTATGTACTTACCTGTGTACTACTTATGTACTTACCTATGTACTACTTATGTACTTACCTATGTACTACTTATGTACTTACCTATGTACTACTTATGTACTTACCTATGTACTACTCATGTACTTACCTATGTACTACTTATGTACTTACCTATGTACTACTTATGTACTTACCTATGTACTACTTATGTACTTACCTATGTACTTACTTATGTACTACCTATGTACTTACTTATGTACTACTTATGTACTTACCTATGTACTACTTATGTACTTACCTATGTACTACTTATGTACTTACTATGTACTACTTATGTACTTACCTATGTACTACTTATGTACTTACCTATGTACTACTCATGTACTTACCTATGTACTGCTACGACTAGTAGTTGATGGAATTAATGTCTTAATGGAACATTATCCTTAGGTCAGAAAGCTCAAGAGAGCAAAGTGGGAGTAATTCCACTCAACTTGGAGCTGTGCATTGCAGAAAATTGAAGTAAAATAACACTGCTTTGAGCTGTGTTGTGTTTCTTACGGTGAGCAAGGTTGCCAGTGTTCCACGAGGAGACGTTGTGTTGGCAGTGGGAGTGGAGTGTCTTTTGTTTTACAGAGTCGGCAACGCGCAAGTGATGCCCCTAGTGTTACAAGCGTATATGGGCTACTAAGGTGGGCCGTATGCTTGTTTTCCACCTTAGTGACATAAAAAAAATGCGGCTGTAGATATTATTTGCCATTGAGATACTTTTACTTTACAGCATGGGAGTAATCACATACCAGCGCTGCTGGGTTTCTTTAGCCGTAGCTGCTATTATAAGCTTCGTCCTCCTCTGGGTATCCCTCCCATCTACGCCGAAGATCTCCCAGTCCGCACTACCGTATCACACGAACTCCCGTCTCCTCCCCTTCAGGTATTGGTACCATCGAAGCGTGTACCCATCTTTGTACTCCGAGCCAACGTGTATGGAATTTCCAAGTTTAAGTGACCTTCAGTACGCTTCCAACTCTTGGCAGCTCTTGGAGGTGGAGAATGGAAATGTGTATATCTATGGAGCATATTGGGATGATAGGTTTGAGGAGCCGCACGTCACGATCCTGGTGTACAGTGATGTGGTGCCGTTGCCTAATTGTATTGTCAATTATGGTGTGTTTTTTTTTCTTTATAAATATTTTGAGATGTTTTTGTCCCAAACTAAGCAGAGTCTCTGCGCCACGGATTGTGGGTTCAATCCCTACAAGGAACAAATAATTGTTCCGGGTCTGGGTGTTTGTATATGTAAAAGTTAGTGTTTTTTGTGAAAGCATCCACGATACAGGAGAAAATTATACGTAAATAAATAAATAAATATTCTTGGAAAATTTTACACAGCACCATCTAGTCCCAAGCGAGCTTGTGCTGTGGGTACTAGATAATGGATATAATACTTATTATAGGTTTTTTTTTGTGAATTCAGACTTTTAATATTTACATAAAAAAAACATCCAGACAAACACAAACCAAAAAAAAAAAGAAACAAAATAGTTTTATTTTCATAGAAACCAATGCATCTACAGGCACATAAGAAATGTCGAGTTTACGTGCACGGTTCCAAATTAGTCGTTTTCTATGGAGAAGAACCGGCAAGAAACACCATGGTTACTCTTTTAAATTATCGATTTGTTCCATTATGTTCGATACAATGATAATTATAAATTGGATACTTACCTACATGAGAGAACAATTTAGGAATGTTGCGAAGATTACAATTAAATAAAATACAGCTAGGCATAAAAGAAAGTTCTAAACAGTTTCAAAGAGTACTCCCATTGACAAAGAGTAGTGACTAATAAACTATATAAAGCAACTGACAAAATTTGTCACCGAGATTTATTAAATTAGATGTAAGTATCACTTCAAAAACGTGGTTGTTAATAGACATACACATACGTCGTTACAGAGGTTCATCACTTAAATATTTGTGTTCTGTGTGAATCGATCCCACGACCTCGTGATCAGCAGTACGACACGCCAACCACTAGACCACAGACATCGTCAAATTGTAGTGTTTCTTTTTTTAATTAGTGATGAGATAAATCTTGCGCGTGCGTTACTCAAGAAACTTTTGACCGTGAACGACTGCTCTATAGAATCAATTACCAGCGGAGGTATTTCCGATCCGGTACGACATGGCAACCTTCAAGAAGCGAGCCTATTCTTTTCTCAAAGGCCGGCAACGCACTTGCAACCACTCTAGTGTTGTGGGTGTCAATGGGCGGCGGTGATCACTTACCATCAGGTGACCTGCTGCTTGCTTCCCTCTTTCAATAAAAAAAATCTATTACTGAGCTTTTTGAAGTCTACCAACCCGCACTAGGCCAGCGTAGTGGACTATAGCCTAATCCCTCTCATTCTGTGAGAGGAGACCCGTGCCCAGCAATGGGACAGTATATGGGTTGATGATGATGATGAAGCTAATTTATCTCCAGGTATCCCAACGACAATGAGCCTCAGACAGAGTTGGCAGATGTCACGTACGGTTGGCAGCCAGCGTGGGGAGGCCCCATTGGCGGGGTCAACGAGCCGTACATCCTCAGCTGCAGGGCGAGGAGACACTACCCGGAGCCCGAGCTGGCGCCCGCGGCCGCAGCCGTGGTCACACACGCCTGCGGAGTAGCCTCCAATGTGCTGGAGATACAGGTATAGACATTACCACGGTCGTGGCGATTATCACGAATCCTAAAATAATCTATAGGGCAGATTACAAGTCAATATCATCTTTTTTAAAGCTAGATGGCTCCGGCGTTTCCTAGCTGACGACCTTTGACAAGAAACGCTGAAACAAACTCAGAGAATCATAGTCTCTTTTAAAGTCCAGACATAGAATAGTAACAAATGTGTCTTACAATGTAGGGCAAAGTCTGAAATGGCCTTTTGAAGAAACAGCCATAGCGGATTTTAGTAGACCAGTCCAAACCGACGGCACGCCTGCATCAGTCATTGTGTAGCTCAACCATAATTTAGGGAGGTCAACCCGTCGCACGACGATACCATATCAGAGGAACTTGCGTAGGCTACATAAAAAAAGGCTCAAAGCCACCAGACAAAGTTGAGTATGTATATTTAGCCTACTAAGTACTCATATTTTATTGAGTTAAAAATTATTAAATTTTAAGAAAAATATAATCAAAGTAACGTAAGTATGTGAAGTCAGTATGTCCAAAGCGTTCAATACTTGAAATATTTGATACAAATCCATTCCACACTCTTCTTCCAGAACGCACCACTTGAGAACATCCCGGCCTTTAGCCAAGCGGAAGCGACGTCACCACACAACGGTACTTCAGTCGCTGTTTGCTTAAAATGGCTGCACTTCCGGCATGACGTTTCAGCGAGACTGGTGGAGTGGTTACAGCTACTGAAGCATTTTGGAGCTGAAAAAGCGTATTTATATGTTGTCAGGGTAAGTATTTGTAGTGATTTCTGACATTTACGCGAATATTATACATTGAAATAAAACTACTTTTTACCTTTAGCGTCCATGGTCACGAGTAGACTACCCGTGACCATGGACGCTGTAAAGGGTCCGAAACGTCGGGATTAATAATATCAATATAACGCGATAAAATCCTTAAAAAGTAATTTTATTTCAATGTATTTGTAGTGTCAATACTGACCCATAACACTATGGTTTGGTTAATGAGAACTTGTATTGCACTATAGCTTCAGTTGTTCCTTAATCCGAGCTACCAACGACGCGCATATGGGTATTGGCATGGCCGACTCTAAATACTATTCCTCTTTATATAAAGAGGAATAGTTGGGTTGGCAGTATAAGGGTCAAAGTCCTCTAACTGCCAACACGTTTCCTCGCGGAGCACTGGCAACCTTGCTCACCGTAAGGAACACAACATAGCTCAAAGGAGTGTTATTTCACTTCAATAAGTAAGGCAAGGCAAGGCGGAGGTACTTCCCCAGTCGGGCAGCTCCAATTTGAGTGGAATTACTCCCACTATGCCCTACCTCTCTTAAAAGTGAAAATATAGTTAATTTTAAACTATATAACTACAGTCTATTGGCTGCGGTTGCCGCTTGCCATCAAGCCGTATCGCTTACCTATTTGTAATTTTCAATCTCTACAGGTCCATCCTCAAACGAGGAAAGTCCTCGACTACTATGAATCAACCGGCTTCGCCGTCATCACGGAGGTCTCCCATCCTCCTCAAGTGTCCGGTGTTCACTTTCCTCGGTATAGCCAAGACTTCCTTGATATGAGGAGAGAGCTGCTCCCTCTAAATGATTGCCTGTACAGGAATCTAAGGCGGCATAATTGGCTGGCTGTTATAGATTTTGATGAGATCATCGTGCCGGAGAAGTGAGTACTTATCTATTTGAAAGAAGAAAGAAAGAAAGAAAAATAGTTTATTTCAGGTACAAATAGACGATACATTACCTACACATTTAAAAATGCAAAGACACATAATATAGTATAATAATTCAGTAGTGAAGTAAATTAAAAAAATATTTAAGTAAGTATTTTTTTTATCCAATGGGGGGGCTCGTGGCCATGTAATAACTAAGCTGATCAACCGATCTGCAAGGTTAAGCTGCACTAGTCGCGGTCAGTATGTGGATGGGTGACCATTCTTAACACATCGAGACTCCTCCGTGCCTCGGAGAGCATGTACACCATTAGGTTCCGGTTGTCATACGAACACCTATGACAATCGTTAGTGATAGTCAGAAGCCCAAAATGCTTGACAACCACTCTATCGTCAGGGTATCAGTATCGGTATTACTCAAAAATCGTCTGATGGCAGTCGCTTCGTGTAAAATACTGTTAGTCAGCCGCATCTGGAGAGACTGGAAGCCGACACCAATATAGTTGGCAAAAGGAGAAAGTAAGGGGTAATTTGACAGTTTGTGGTGTAGGTACTGTTATTGTACCCATTGCATTTTGACCGCGCGCTTACTAGAGCGCGCTAGGCGGCTCCATGGACTAGAGACGCCTCTGACTACACGGTTGGGAAAAGGCTTGGAGCACGATGGACAGTAATGATGTCAATTTTTCCAGAGAAGCCACATGGCCGGAGCTGATAGACCGAGAGACGGCCACAGCTGCATCGAATAGGAAACCCATCGACGCCATAGTGTTCCCCAACTATTACGTGCTGAATGCGGCCCAGAAAGACCTGGTCGGACCTTCAAATATGCACATACTGTCTCATACTTGGAGAACGAAGAACCCGAGTCCACCTGGTAAGTTAAATATAATGTACTGCTGATGGTGGTGTTGTGTCGGGTCGTTTTATTCCCTTCAACATGGTTGAGTCGAACGACGCCGATACACACGTCATACTCTTGAACGGGTGCCGTCTGTCGGGGCTGGTCAGCTCTTACTGTCAATTCAACTTCATAGCAGTATTCCATCCTATATAAGAAACGTTAGCACATTTAGCTTACACTTATAAGTCTACATTATCTCATTATATTACTAAAAACCGCTCGTTTCTCGATTTAAATATATTTTGTAGTCTCATAAATATTGTTTTTGTATCACTTACACTGCGCCAGATTAATGATAGGACAGTCAAATGATTTTAAATGATCAAAGTAGATTTTATTTGCCAAAAGCCCGCTAAGAACAACCTGAAAAATCAAATCAAATGTACTCCTTAAATACGACATACTGCTTCTGTACTCTCTATGTACTCTTTATGTGCTCCTTATGTACTCCTTATGTAATCCTTATGTACTCCTTATGTACTCCGTATGTACTCCTTATGTACTCCTTATGTACTCCTTATGTACTCCTTCTGTACTCCTTATGTACTCCTTATGTACTCCGTATGTACTCCTTATGTACTCCTTATGTACTCCTTATGTACTCCTTCTGTACTCCTTATGTACTCCTTATGTACTCCGTATGTACTCCTTGTGTACTCCTTATGTACTCCTTACGTACTCCTTATGTACTCCATATGTACTCCTTATGTACTTCTTATGTACTAATAATGATGTTGTATAATAACCTATGTACTAACCTATGTACTCTTTATGTATTCCTTATGTACTCCTTATGTACTTCTTGTGTACTTCTTATGTACTCCTTATGTACTCCTTATGTACTCCTTATGTACTCCTTATGTACTCCTTATGTACTCCTTATGTACTCCTTATGTACTCCTTATGTACTCCTTATGTACTCCATATGTACTTCTTATGTACTCCTTATGTAATAACCTATGTACTTCTTATGTGCTCCTTATATACTCCTTATGTACTCCTTATGTACTAACCTATGTACTCTTTATGTATTCCTTATGTACTCCTTATCTACTTCTTATGTACTCCTTATGTACTCCTTATGTACTCCTTATGTACTCCTTATGTACTCTTTATGTACTTCTTATCTACTCCTTATGTACTCCTTATACAAGGTCATTATTAGTATAGGCGAAACCTGAAACACGTGTCTAGTATTTTTATGTAAAGAATCTATGTACAGTATTTATAAACGGTATCATGATAAAATCACAAAGTTATAAGCATGTTATGTTACCTCGTTGTCCATGCAAAAACATGCGCACCACGCGGCACGAGGCGCCCACGCGCCGCCGCCCGCGCCCCGCGTCGTCTTGTGCTCATTGAAAGAAATAATTTGGCAGTAGTACCTAACCATACGGTGATTTTATTGCAATTAATTGGTGATAACATTTTTCATCATACTTGTAGGCTTTGGACTACCGCAATGGTTGTGTAGGGTAGATATTATTATGTACTTTATTCGTAAATACGGCCGTAAGTGATAAAATTTAGTCAATGCGATTAGTGCACCTTATGCCAACCACTTAAAGTTCAAAGTGGATGAAAAGTGTTAAACATTGCATTACTTAACCACAGCAGGCTGTAGGTGTAAATAACAACTTTCTACATTTAACCGTTTTGGCTAGGCATGGCATGTTCAATAATTTAAATCATCAGTTTTTACAATGATTGACTTTAAAGTTATTTTAGCGAAGCAAAAATCCGAACGCGGGCAGGATTCGAACCGACGTCTTTAGGTACACCAGACGGTATGACCACTAAGCCACCGCGGACGTAAATTTTGTTGTTGTTGAAATAACTTTAAAATCTATCCGAATTGACTTGATTGTAAATAGTGTTCAACAATGTTTACAATATCTTAGGTACTTATCAATGTTTGTGTATGAGAAATACATTGTTACACGACACTTTTTACTCACGTTTTGTACACACGACACTTTTTACTCACGTTTTGTACACAGTTACACACGATCAACCGAAACACAACTACTCGGACGGGAGCTCGCGACATGTAGGTACCTAACTGAACGGGAGCACAATACGTGCGCAGTGACCGGTAGCATCCGGGCGACTGAAGGGATGGATTAGCCCCTGCCCCGCGTGCGCCCGCGCCCGCCCAGTCCTACTTCGACCGAGGCATGTGACACGTGGCATGCCGCGTGACCTGTGTTGCGTACATATGATTGCGGATAGGTACTTAGTGTCGCTCGGTGTCCTACTCGTAACATTTTTTAAATGTTTTTGGGACAAAATATAACATGATGTAAAAATTTTGAATCGATTCAGTTACTGATTCTGAACAAACTATATTCAGGTTTCGCATATAGTAATAATAACGATGTATAAGGAGTACATAATGAGTACATAAGGAATACATAGGTAAGTACATAAGGAGTACATAAGGAGTACATAAGGAGTACATAAGGAGTACATAAGGAGTACATAAGGAGTACATAAGGAGTACATAAGGAGTACATAAGGAGTACATAAGGAGTACATAAGGAGTACATAAGGAGTACATAAGGAGTATATAAGGAGCACATAAGAAGTACATAGGTTATTACATAAGGAGTACATAAGGAGTACATAAGGAGTACATAAGAAGTACATAAGGACGAGTACATAAGGAGTACACAAGGAGTACACAAAGAGTACACAAGGAGTACACAAGGAGTACACAAGGAGTACGTAAGGAGTACATAGGTTAGTACATAAGGAGTACATAAGGAGTACATAAGGAGTACATAAGGAGTACATAAGGAGTACATAAGGACTACATAAGGAGTACATAGGGAGTACATAAGGGTACATAAGAAGTATATAAGGAGTACATAAGGAGTACATAAGGAGTACATAAGGAGTACATAAGGAGTACATAAGGATTACATAGGTTAGTACATAAAGAGTACATAGGTTATTACATAAAGAGTACATAAGGAGTACATAAAAAGGACATAAGGAGTACATAAGGAGTACATAAGGAGTACATAAGGAGTACATAAGGAGTACATAAGGAGTACATAAGGAGTACATAAGGAGTACATAAGGAGTATATAAGGAGTACATAAGGAGTACATAAGGAGTACATAAAGAGTACATAGGTTATTACATAAGAAGTCCATAAGGAGTACATAAGAAGTACATAAGGAGTACATATGGAGTACATAAGGAGTACGTGAGGAGTACATAAGGAGTACATAAGGAGTTCATAGGTTAATAGATAAGGAGTACATAAGGAGTACATAAGGACTACATAAGGAGTACATAGGGAGTACATAAGAGGTACATAAGAAGTACATAAGGAGTACATAAGGAGTACATAAGGGGTACATAGGTTAGTACATATAGAGTACATAGGTTATGACATAAGGAGTCCATAAGGAGTACATAAGGAGTACATAAGGAGTACGTAAGGAGTACGTAAGGAGTACATAAGGAGTACGTAAGGAGTATATAAGGGGTACATAAGAAGTATATAAGGAGTACATGAGGAGTACATAAGGAGTACATAAGGAGTACATAAGGAGTACATAAGGAGTACATAAGGAGTACATAAGGAGTACATAAGGAGTACATAAGGAGTACATAAAGAGTACATAAGGAGTACATAGGTTAGTACATAAAGAGTACATAGGTTATTACATAAGAAGTCCATAAGGAGTACATAAGAAGTACATAAGGAGTACATATGGAGTACATAAGGAGTACGTGAGGAGTACATAAGGAGTACATAAGGAGTTCATAGGTTAATAGATAAGGAGTACATAAGGAGTACATAAGGACTACATAAGGAGTACATAAGGAGTACATAAGGAGTACATAAGGGGTACATAGGTTAGTACATAAAGAGTACACAGGTTATGACATAAGGAGTCCATAAGGAGTACATAAGGAGTACATAAGGAGTACGTAAGGAGTACGTAAGGAGTACATAAGGAGTACGTAAGGAGTACATAAGGAGTACGTAAGGAGTACGTAAGGAGTATATAAGGAGTACATAAGAAGTACATAAGGAGTACATATGGAGTACATAAGGAGTTCATAGGTTAATAGATAAGGAGTACATAAGGAGTGCATAAGGACTACATAAGGAGTACATAAGGAGTACATAAGGGGTACATAGGTTAGTACATAAAGAGTACATAGGTTATGACATAAGGAGTCCATAAGGAGTACATAAGGAGTCCATAAGGAGTACGTAAGGAGTACGTAAGGAGTACATAAGGAGTACGTAAGGAGTACATAAGGAGTACATAGGTTAGTACATAAGGAGTACATAAGGAGTACGTAAGGAGTACATAAGGAGTACGTAAGGAGTACATAAGAAGTACATATGGAGTACATAAGAAGTACATAAGGAGTACATAAGGAGTACATAAGGAGTACGTAAGGAGTACATAAGGAGTACAAAGGTTAGTACATAAGGAGTACATAAAGAGTACATAAGGAGTACATAAGGAGTACATAAGGAGTACATAAGTAGTACATAGGTTAGGTACTCCTTATGTACTCCTTATGTTAGTACATAAGGAGTACATAAGGAGTACTAACCTAACCTAACCTAACCTAACCTATGTACTCCTTATGTACTAACCTATGTACTAACCTATGTACTCCTTATGTACTAACCTATGTACTCCTTATGTACTCCTTACGTACTCCTTATGTACTCCTTATGTACTCCTTATGTACTCCTTATGTACTTCTTATGTACTCCATATGTACTTCTTATGTACTCCTTATGTACTCCTTACGTACTCCTTATGTACTCCTTACGTACTCCTTATGTACTCCTTATGTACTAACCTATGTACTAACCTATGTACTCCTTATGTACTCCTTACGTACTCCTTACGTACTCCTTATGTACTCCTTATGTACTCCTTATGTACTCCTTATGTACTCCTTATGTACTCCTTTTGTACTCCTTATGTAGTGCTTATGTACTCCTTATGTACTCCTTATGTACTCCTTACGTACTCCATATGTACTAACCTATGTACTCCTTATGTACTAACCTATGTACTAACCTATGTACTCCTTATGTACTAACCTATGTACTCCTTATGTACTCCTTACGTACTCCTTATGTACTCCTTACGTACTCCTTATGTACTCCTTATGTACTCCTTATGTACTCCTTTTGTACTCCTTATGTACTCCTTGTGTACTCCATATGTACTCCTTATGTACTCCTTGTGTACTCTTTGTGTACTCCTTATGTACTCCTTATGTACTCCTTATGTACTCCTTATGTACTCCTTATGTACTCCTTATGTACTCCTTATGTAATAACCTATGTACTCCTTATGAACTAACCTGTGTACTCCTTATGTACTAACCTATGCACTCCTTACGTACTAACCTATGTACTCCTTATGTACTCCTTTTGTACTCCTTATGTACTCCTTTTGTACTCCTTATGTACTCCTTACGTACTCCTTATGTACTAACCTATGTACTCCTTATGTACTAACCTATGTACTAACCTATGTACTCCTTATGTACTAACCTATGTACTCCTTATGTACTCCTTACGTACTCCTTATGTACTCCTTATGTACTCCTTATGTACTCCTTTTGTACTCCTTATGTACTCCTTGTGTACTCCATATGTACTCCTTATGTACTCCTTGTGTACTCTTTGTGTACTCCTTATGTACTCCTTATGTACTCCTTATGTACTCCTTATGTAATAACCTATGTACTCCTTATGAACTAACCTGTGTACTCCTTATGTACTAACCTATGCACTCCTTACGTACTAACCTATGTACTCCTTATGTACTCCTTTTGTACTCCTTATGTACTCCTTATGTACTCCTTTTGTACTCCTTATGTACTCCTTATGTACTCCTTATGTACTCCTTATGTACTCCTTATGTACCCCTTATGTACTCCTTATGTACTCCTTATGTACTCCTTGTTTACTCCATATGTATTCCTTATGTACTCCTTATGTACTCCTTGTGTACTCCATATGTACTCCTTATGTAATCCTTATGTACTCCTTATGTACTAACCTATGTACTCCTTATGTACTCATTATGTACTCCTTATATAATAACCTATGTACTAACCTATGTACTCTTTATGTACTCCTTATGTACTTTTTATGTACTCCTTATGTACTCCTTACGTACTCCTTATGTACTACATATGTACTCCTTATATACTTCTTATGTACTCCTTATGTACTAACCTATGTACTCTTTATGTACTCCTTATGTACTCCTTATGTACTCCTTACGTACTTCTTATGTACTCCATATGTACTCCTTATGTACTTCTTATGTACTCCTTATGTACTAACCTATGTATTCCTTATGTACTAACCTATTTACTCCTTATGTACTCCTCACGTACTCCTTATGTACTCCTTATGTATTCCTTGTGTACTCCATATGTACTCCTTGTGTACTCTTTGTGTACTCCTTATGTACTCCTTATGTACTTCTTATGTACTGCTTATGTTCTCCATATGTACTCCTTATGTACTCCTTACGTACTAACCTATGTACTTCTTATGTGCTCCTTATATACTCCTTATGTACTCCTAATGTACTTACCTATGTACTCCTTATGTACTCATTATGTACTCCTTATATAATAACCTATGTACTAACCTATGTACTCTTTATGTACTCCTTATGTACTCCTTACGTACTCCTTATGTACTCCATATGTACTCCTTATATACTTCTTATGTACTCCTTATGTACTAACCTATGTATTCCTTATGTACTAACCTATTTACTCCTTATGTACTCCTCACGTACTCCTTATGTACTCCTTATGTATTCCTTGTGTACTCCATATGTACTCCTTGTGTACTCTTTGTGTACTCCTTATGTACTCCTTATGTACTTCTTATGTACTGCTTATGTTCTCCTTATGTACTCCTTATGTACTCCTTATGTACTCCTTATGTACTCCTTACGTACTAACCTATGTACTTCTTATGTGCTCCTTATATACTCCTTATGTACTCCTTATGTACTTACCTATGTACTCCTTATGTACTCATTATATACTCCTTATATAATAACCTATGTACTCCCTATGAACTCCTTATGAACTCCTTATGTACTCCTTGTGTACTCCTTGTGTACTCCTTGTGTACTCCTTGTGTACTCCTTGTGTACTCCTTGTGTACTCCTTATGTACTCCTTATGTACTCCTTATGTACTTCTTATGTACTCTTTATGTACTCTTTATGTACTCCTTATGTACTCCTTATGTACTCCCTACGTACTCCTTATGTACTCTATATGTACTCCTTATGTACTTCTTATGTACTCCTTATGTACTAACCTGTGTACTCCTTATGTACTCTTCATGTACTCCTTATGTACTCTTTATGTACTCCTTATGTACTCCTTATGTACTCCTTATGTACTCTTTATGTACTCCTTATGTACTCCTTATGTACTCCTTATGTACTCCTTATGTACTCCTTATGTACTCATTATGTACTCCTTTTGTACTCCTTATGTAGTGCTTATGTACTCCTTATGTACTCCTTATGTACTCCTTACGTACTCCATATGTACTAACCTATGTACTCCTTATGTACTAACCTATGTACTAACCTATGTACTCCTTATGTACTAACCTATGTACTCCTTATGTACTCCTTACGTACTCCTTATGTACTCCTTACGTACTCCTTATGTACTCCTTATGTACTCCTTTTGTACTCCTTATGTACTCCTTGTGTACTCCATATGTACTCCTTATGTACTCCTTGTGTACTCTTTGTGTACTCCTTATGTACTCCTTATGTACTCCTTATGTACTCCTTATGTACTCCTTATGTAATAACCTATGTACTCCTTATGAACTAACCTGTGTACTCCTTATGTACTAACCTATGCACTCCTTACGTACTAACCTATGTACTCCTTATGTACTCCTTTTGTACTCCTTATGTACTCCTTTTGTACTCCTTATGTACTCCTTACGTACTCCTTATGTACTAACCTATGTACTCCTTATGTACTAACCTATGTACTAGCCTATGTACTCCTTATGTACTAACCTATGTACTCCTTATGTACTCCTTACGTACTCCTTATGTACTCCTTATGTACTCCTTTTGTACTCCTTATGTACTCCTTGTGTACTCTTTGTGTACTCCTTATGTACTCCTTATGTACTCCTTATGTACTCCTTATGTAATAACCTATGTACTCCTTATGAACTAACCTGTGTACTCCTTATGTACTAACCTATGCACTCCTTACGTACTAACCTATGTACTCCTTATGTACTCCTTTTGTACTCCTTATGTACTCCTTATGTACTCCTTTTGTACTCCTTATGTACTCCTTATGTACTCCTTATGTACTCCTTATGTACTCCTTATGTACCCCTTATGTACTCCTTATGTACTCCTTATGTACTCCTTGTTTACTCCATATGTATTCCTTATGTACTCCTTATGTACTCCTTATGTACTCCTTGTGTACTCCATATGTACTCCTTATGTAATCCTTATGTACTCCTTATGTACTAACCTATGTACTCCTTATGTACTCATTATGTACTCCTTATATAATAACCTATGTACTAACCTATGTACTCTTTATGTACTCCTTATGTACTTTTTATGTACTCCTTATGTACTCCTTACGTACTCCTTATGTACTACATATGTACTCCTTATATACTTCTTATGTACTCCTTATGTACTAACCTATGTACTCTTTATGTACTCCTTATGTACTCCTTATGTACTCCTTATGTACTCCTTACGTACTTCTTATGTACTCCATATGTACTCCTTATGTACTTCTTATGTACTCCTTATGTACTAACCTATGTATTCCTTATGTACTAACCTATTTACTCCTTATGTACTCCTCACGTACTCCTTATGTACTCCTTATGTATTCCTTGTGTACTCCATATGTACTCCTTGTGTACTCTTTGTGTACTCCTTATGTACTCCTTATGTACTTCTTATGTACTGCTTATGTTCTCCTTATGTACTCCTTATGTTCTCCTTACGTACTAACCTATGTACTTCTTATGTGCTCCTTATATACTCCTTATGTACTCCTTATGTACTTACCTATGTACTCCTTATGTACTCATTATGTACTCCTTATATAATAACCTATGTACTAACCTATGTACTCTTTATGTACTCCTTATGTACTCCTTACGTACTCCTTATGTACTCCATATGTACTCCTTATATACTTCTTATGTACTCCTTATGTACTAACCTATGTATTCCTTATGTACTAACCTATTTACTCCTTATGTACTCCTCACGTACTCCTTATGTACTCCTTATGTATTCCTTGTGTACTCCATATGTACTCCTTGTGTACTCTTTGTGTACTCCTTATGTACTCCTTATGTACTGCTTATGTTCTCCTTATGTACTCCTTATGTACTCCTTATGTACTCCTTACGTACTAACCTATGTACTTCTTATGTGCTCCTTATATACTCCTTATGTACTCCTTATGTACTTACCTATGTACTCCTTATGTACTCATTATATACTCCTTATATAATAACCTATGTACTCCCTATGAACTCCTTATGAACTCCTTATGTACTCCTTGTGTACTCCTTGTGTACTCCTTGTGTACTCCTTGTGTACTCCTTGTGTACTCCTTGTGTACTCCTTATGTACTCCTTATGTACTCCTTATGTACTTCTTATGTACTCTTTATGTACTCTTTATGTACTCCTTATGTACTCCTTATGTACTCCCTACGTACTCCTTATGTACTCTATATGTACTCCTTATGTACTTCTTATGTACTCCTTATGTACTAACCTGTGTACTCCTTATGTACTCTTCATGTACTCCTTATGTACTCTTTATGTACTCCTTATGTACTTCTTATGTACTCCTTATGTACTCTTTATGTACTCCTTATGTACTCCTTATGTACTCCTTATGTACTCCTTATGTACTCCTTATGTACTCATTATGTACTCCTTTTGTACTCCTTATGTAGTGCTTATGTACTCCTTATGTACTCCTTACGTACTCCTTATGTACTAACCTATGTACTCCTTATGTACTAACCTATGTACTAACCTATGTACTCCTTATGTACTAACCTATGTACTCCTTATGTACTCCTTACGTACTCCTTATGTACTCCTTATGTACTCCTTATGTACTCCTTATGTACTCCTTATGTACTCCTTATGTACTCCTTATGTACTCCTTATGTACTCCTTATGTACTCCTTATGTACTCCTTATGTACTCCTTATGTACTCCTTATGTACTCCTTATGTACTCCATATGTACTCCTTATGAACTCCTTATGTACTCCTTATGTACTAACCTGTGTACTCCTTATGTACTAACCTATGTACTCCTTATGTACTTACCTATTTACTCCTTATGTACTCCTTATGTAATCCTTGTGTACTCCATATGTACTCCTTGTGTACTCTTTGTGTACTCCTTATGTACTTCTTATGTACTGCTTATGTACTATTGATGTACTCCTTATGTACTCCTTATGTACTCCTTATGTACTCCTTATGTACTCCTTATGTACTCCTTATGTACTCCTTATGTACTCCTTATGTACTCCTTATGTACTCCTTATGTACTCCTTATGTACTCCTTATGTACTCCTGATGTACTCCTTATGTAATTACCTATGTACTCCTTATGTAATAACCTATGTACTAACCTATGTACTCCTTATGTACTAACCTATGTACTCCTTATGTAGTGCTTATGTACTCCTTATGTACTCCTTATGTACTCCTTACGTACTCCTTATGTACTAACCTATGTACTCCTTATGTACTAACCTATGTACTAACCTATGTACTCCTTATGTACTAACCTATGTACTCCTTATGTACTCCTTTTGTACTCCTTATGTACTCCTTATGTACTCCTTTTGTACTCCTTATGTAGTCCTTATGTGCTCCTTATGTACTCCTTGTGTACTCCTTATGTACTAACCTATGTACTAACCTATGTACTCCTTATGTACTAACCTATGTACTCCTTATGTAGTGCTTATGTACTCCTTATGTACTCCTTATGTACTCCTTACGTACTCCTTATGTACTAACCTATGTACTCCTTATGTACTAACCTATGTACTAACCTATGTACTCCTTATGTACTAACCTATGTACTCCTTATGTACTCCTTACGTACTCCTTATGTACTCCTTATGTACTCCTTATGTACTCCTTTTGTACTCCTTATGTACTCCTTGTGTACTCCATATGTACTCCTTATGTACTCCTTGTGTACTCTTTGTGTACTCCTTATGTACTCCTTATGTACTCCTTATGTACTCCTTATGTAATAACCTATGTACTCCTCATGAACTAACCTGTGTACTCCTTATGTACTAACCTATGCACTCCTTACGTACTAACCTATGTACTCCTTATGTACTCCTTTTGTACTCCTTATGTACTCCTTATGTACTCCTTTTGTACTCCTTATGTACTCCTTATGTACTCCTTATGTACTCCTTATGTACTCCTTGTGTACTCCATATGTACTCCTTATGTAATCCTTATGTATTCCTTATGTACTAACCTATTTACTCCTTATGTACTCCTCACGTACTCCTTATGTACTCCTTATGTATTCCTTGTGTACTCCATATGTACTCCTTGTGTACTCTTTGTGTACTCCTTATGTACTCCTTACGTACTCCTTATGTACTACATATGTACTCCTTATATACTTCTTATGTACTCCTTATGTACTAACCTATGTACTCCTTATGTACTCATTATGTACTCCTTATATAATAACCTATGTACTAACCTATGTACTCTTTATGTACTCCTTATGTACTCCTTATGTACTCCTTACGTACTTCTTATGTACTCCATATGTACTCCTTATGTACTTCTTATGTACTCCTTATGTACTTCTTATGTACTCCTTATGTACTCCTTATGAACTCCTTATGAACTCCTTATGTACTCCTTGTGTACTCCTTGTGTACTCCTTGTGTACTCCTTGTGTACTCTTTATGTACTTCTTATGTACTCCTTATGTAATAACCTATGTACTTCTTATGTGCTCCTTATATACTCCTTATGTACTCCTTTTGTACTTACCTATGTATTCCTTATGTACTAACCTATTTACTCCTTATGTACTCCTCACGTACTCCTTATGTACTCCTTATGTACTCCTTATGTACTTCTTATGTACTCCTTATGTACTAACCTATGTACTCCTTATGTACTCCTTATGTACTCTTTATGTACTCCTTATGTACTCCTTATGTACTCCTTATGTACTCCTTATCTACTCCTTATGTACTCCTTATGTACTCCTTATGTATTAACCTATGAACTCCTTATGTACTCCTTATGTACTCCTTACGTACTCCTTATGTACTAACCTATGTACTCCTTATGTACGAACCTATGTACTAACCTATGTACTAACCTATGTACTCCTTATGTACTTACCTATGTACTCCTTATGTACTCCTTACGTACTGCTTATGTACTCCTTATGTACTTGTGGAGATACTGGGATCACGTCGGGGTCACCAGTGTGGAGAACGAGGTGTGTTGCCCCTCCAACCAAAGGGGAGGATCCTCCAACCAGGCGGGTGTTTTGCCTGGCGGGCCACGGCCCGACGGTTGATGTCGGGCGGTTGTATATATGCAACTTTTCGTTGCGAATGTTGCTTGCGCGATTCAGGCCTTCGTAATTATACAGGATGTATCAAAAACCCTGTCCGATCCGAAAGAGGCGTATTCCTTTTCTTATATACTTACTAATAAACATAAATAAAAATACGATATTAAAGAAACCAGAAAGTATCGATTTTTTTTCTTCTAATAAACTTACACAATTCTCCACTAAATATGGGAAAATTTCATAAGTTGACAATACTCCACCCAGCGGCGAAATCTTTTAATATTTACCAATTTATTTTTCATTTTTACCTCAAAGGATGCCGCCAAGCGGCGCCGCTCCGTGCGCGCTTTGTCGTCGCCGACAGACTGTACCTAACTACCTACAGAGCGGCACGTGTAAGCCAATTGTTGTCCTTGACATGTCAGTCTCGCGTAGAGTTCGCTTCCGATCGGACGTCCGTGAATCTCTTATCACCTCGATTACCCATCGTATCGTGAGTAATGTCGTATTCCAATCTGTTGTCAATGTCGTGTTCCAATGTGCTTATGCTGCAATTATGCAGATGTTCGAAAAGACTACGGGTGAGTGATAGTATGGGGTGCGTTTTGCTAGGCAAGGTATGCCAGTGCCGTCGGAGCGTGTATTCAACGTCTCCATGAACTTGAAGTTCACGTGTACGAACACGTGTCAAGCAGTGTCCATGAATGAGTACAAGACTCATTACCCTAATGCCGAAAGACCACGAAAACACGACGTGGAATATCAGTAAGTACCTATTGGAAGTTCACTTAAGGAACACGATCGCAGAATTTTGTAGATATTGTAATTTTGTTCATGTTTTACAAAATAATTTTAACGAAGCAATACATTTAGTTCATTGTTTCTTGAAAAACAACGTCAACAATTATTTAGGTACCTATTAGGTAAGCAACACTATTCCTGTACGATACCAGCTGATACCTACGCGTAGGCCCGGTAGGAGGTAATCATCCCTATGACTAATACGTAACAGCTGATACTTATGAAAAACACAAAAGAACGTCAATTATTAGGTAAACATAACTATGCCTAATCGATATCAGCTAATATCTACGTGTAGGCCCAGTAGGTAAGATTCATTCGCATTAAATTTGTTTGGCGGCATGCGACAGAGCGGGCTGGCGGCACATGACAAAGGATCAAAAAGCGGCAAATTGCTCGGGCGGTTTCTTTGACACTAGTGTAGATCGAATTGAATAAACTTTATTTCGTGGATTGAGTGTTGACCTGTAAAATGTTTAGTTTTTTTTAAATTATATTTAAATTAATCGGGGAAAAAAAATATCTCGTATCTAATTATCGTTTACGTGTTTGTGTACGTAATACGACACCTTATACGACCCTTAAGGATCGGACAGGGTTTTTGATACATACTGTATGTAGCACGGTAGATGTCGCTACATCACTCCCCCCCGAGACCGGAGGTCGATGAGTCAGCGGTCAGTGCGATGAGTCCCCAGTGAGTCGGGGCGATGATGCCTTATGTACTTCTTATGTACTTCTTATGTACTCCATATGTACTCCTTATGAACTCTTTATGTACTCCTTATGTACTCCTTATGTACTCCTTATGTGCTAACCTATGTACTCCTTATGTACTAACCTATTTACTCCTTATGTACTCCTCACGTACTCCTTATGTACTCCTTATGTACTCCTTATGTACTTCTTATGAACTCCTTATGTACTCCTTATGTATTCCTTGTGTACTCCATATGTACTCCTTATGTACTCCTTATGTACTTCTTATGTACTCCTTATGTAATAACCTATTTACTCCTTATGTACTATTACGTACTCCTTATGTACTCCTTATGTACTCCTTATGTACTCCTTATGTACTCCTTATGTACTCCTTATGTACTTCTTATGTACTCCTTATGTACTCCTTATGTATTCCTTGTGTACTCCATATGTACTGAGATTTGAATGAAATGTTGGTACACTTTTGTGATTGGCGCTGGCATATTGAATACTTTTCTCGGAACAAAGCGGGAATTTCTCTAACATTTAGTACTTCTTATCCCATGAATACAATCCGACAACAATTGTGTTATTAAGTCTAGGCGTGCGATGTCGCGGGTAAAAGCTGGTCATTACTTAGTACTTGACAATTACTAGTTGTTAATTGTTATTGGTGTACGGTCGACAAAAGAGTTAAGTATACAGGCAGCTAATTAAACATCTGTGTTTTGTTAAAGTTTGTGTAATAATGTATCACGCAATATGTGTCAAAACGCAGGTATTGAAAGCTGCTACACATCAAACCCTTTGACGTGTAGTTATTTGATTCACAATCTGTGTAAAGATGCTTTCGTTCGCTACCTGTTTACCAATCTCTTTTGTTGACTGTACCATAAAGAATACTATTCTAATATATTCTAAAAAAAATAATTTGGCAAGCTAGGTCGATCGATTCACCATAATACGGTGTAGGTATGACTACATAGTGTGCACTGAATCCGTTTTATTTTTATGAAAAGCGCCCGAATATCGATATTTTGGAGACTTGAGAGAGGTACGGCATAGTGGGAGTAATTCTAATAAAAAAAAATCGCACTGAAATAACACTGTTTTGAGCTGTGTCTTTACGGTGAGCAATGTTGGCAGTGCTCCGCGAGGAAACGTTGGTTAGCAGTGGGGGGACTTTGATCCTTAGACTGCCAACTCAACTATTCCTCTTTCTCCTCCAGTATTGCAAGCGTCTAAAGGCTATGGTAACCGCTTACCACTTGTTTGCCACCTTAAGAAACTTCTTAATACTTACTTTCACCCCCAGGCTGGTACGTCAAGTCTTTCTTCAACACCTCTTCAGTGATCGCAATGCACAACCACACGCCTATATCTTGCCAAAAACCCTGCAAGGTACGCACCATGGACAAGGGTTCAGGCAGACTTCTCCACTACAGAGACAAATGTCCAGGGAACACAAAAGATTGTGCCGCGTTACACGACGTTGTTAGAGACAATATACTGAAGAAATGGAGGAAACCCGTCATTAAGGAAGTAGAGGAGGTTTTGAAGGAGTTGGGTCTTCAATACAATTTATGAGGCTTACGCAAATGTTCCGTCGAACTGGTATCATCGTGCGACGGGTTGTTGAGCTCCCTCTAATATGGCCGAGCTACACAATGACTGATGCATGCGTGCCGTCGGTTGGGACTGGTCTACTCAAAGTCGCTGTGGCTCTTTCTTCAAAAGGCCGTTTCAGACATTACACAATGGAGGGTAATGTGTAATGTTAAAAAAATACTATTAATACAATACCTTTTAACTAAAATAAAAACGATTTAAAAATTCTTTATCCCTGCGCATCTGACAATATTTGTATGGAACATTTAATTCTTGAGCTGACCACTAGAGGCGCCACTTAATTTGAATGTATCTGTGTGAAAATATGAACTATGAATTTACTGTCTCAATTTGGTCTCATGGAGTGGTGCAGCGGTGATTTTCGTAACGACGACATGGCCATGTATTTATCTCTTGAAGAATCAACTAACATAGAATAAGTTTTGTGTATAACTAACAATAATTATGCCTTTGTTACTTGATTAAATAAATTATATTATTAAAAAGACTTTTATTAAATAAGGTGCATCATCAACCCATTTCTTGTCCCACTGCTGGGCGTGGGCACGTTCTTCTCTCAGAATGGGTTAGGCTTTAGCCCACCATGATGATTTAATACGGGCTGTCGGGCATCACACACACAGAGTTTCTCAAGCATTCAGTTTTCCTTCAACGTTTAAGCGAGTAATATTAATAATACGCACATAAAGTTATCGGGCGTACCGCTGAAATGTAGAATGAACTTCCTGAGTTGATCTTTCCCAATAACTAATCTAACATTCGTGAATAAAATACAATGCATTGTATGTTTTGATTATTAAATTTTGCTACATTAATACCGTTGAAGCAGAAAGGGTATTATCGTCAACTGGTTACATTTTAGTGTAGGCATTGTTACCAGATACCGTAGGAATGTTGTATTTTTAAACCAAAACCAAGGGTTGTTGTATTATTAACAACAACCATTGATGTAAGTACATAGGTTTCAACTTTAATGTTGAGTTCCTAACGTTGATTTTATTAGATTACTAGCAACCCGCCCTGGTTTCGCACAGGTGCAATATACTTATAATATACATATAAATCATCCTCTTGCATCACTCTATCTATTAAAAAAAACCGCATCAAAATCTGTTGCGTAGTTTTAAAGTTCTAATCATACATAGGGACAGACAGACAGTGGAAAGCGACTATGTTTTATACTATGTAGTGATAATTATATCGGTACATATTCTCACATTTGTTTGATTTATTAAAGTTGTTTTTTTATTAATACATTTTATTTACACACACACCTGGCGCACAGACCTGGTCTTTGACAAAACATCAGAAGTCCGCACTTGGGGTTTGTCAGAGAGCCATGGAGCGCAGTATGATGGGAGTCAAATTAGCAGACCGCATCAAAAATACTCGTAGCATAGTGCGCTCCAAAACCCAGATCGCTGACATAGGCCAAAAAGCTGCTAGCTCGAAGTGGAACTGGGCTGGACATGTCTGTCGTATGTCAAATGAGCTGTGGGCTAAATGAAGTACCGAATGGGTCCCACAAAACGGCAGACGACAACGCGGCAGGACTAGACGAAGATGGCGGGATGAGCTTGACTTTTTCTGGAAGGATTGGCCCAAAATAGCCTTGAACCGTGAGGAATGGAAGGAGGGTAGGGAGGCCTTTGCCCTGCAGTGGGACGACAACAGCTAAATAATAATAACAATTTTATTTACAGAATTTGTTTACTGTTTCCTTAATTTTTTCAAATAAAACATGTAAGAATTTTATTTTTTTATTAAGTACTAGCTTTTACCCGCGACTTCGTACGCCTAGACTTAGTAACACAATTGTTGTCGGATTGTATTCATGGGATAAGAAATACTCAATGTTTTAGGGAAATTCCCGCTTTGTTCCGAGAAAAAAAGTATTCAATATGCCAGCTCCAATCACAAACTATTAGTGTACCAACATTTTATTTAAGTTCCGTTAGTCTCCTAAATAAGTTTTCTGGGAATTCCCACATAATTTTGGGGTAAAATGTATCCTATTTGTTATTCCCGGTCACATACTGTGTCTGCATGAAATTTCATTAAAATCCCGTAAGTAGTTCTCCTATATTAGTATTTCCGGGATATTCCCACATTTTTCAGGGGTAAATATATATCCTATATGTTATTCCCGGTCACATACTATTTGCGTATGAAATTTCATTCGAATCCCGTAAGATATTCGTATTTCGGGATTTCCGGGATATTCCCACATTTTTCTGGGGTAAAATATATCTTATATGTTATTCCCGGTCACATACTATGTGTGTATGAAATTTCATTCAAATCCCGTAAGTAGTTCTCATATATCAGTTTTTCGGGATTTCCGGGATATTCCCACATTTTTCTGGGATAAAAAGTAGCCTATATTTTATTCCCGGTCACATACTACAGCCGTTTTTGCGTGATTGAGTAAAGAAACAAACAAACATCCAAAGTTTCACATTTATAATATTAGTATGATATTATAGACGTATTACAAATCTCCGGAGATTAATGAAAACCAGAAAAGAATATCTATAAACCCTAATTTAAGGAATACAATTAATAAAATTGTATTTAAGTACCTACAGGAGAAAAAAATAAAAATTTTTTTAAAATTTCATCAATCATAGAATCTAATAAAACAAGTCTAACGTCTTGTCTAAGTCTTGTAAGTCGGAGACTACTATCTGCGAGAGACTATTATCTACGGCCAAGTCACACAATATTAACTATAAATAATAAAGAAATCGCAGTAAGGAACCTTAGACTTGGCACGACTTTGTCTAGATTTCATTAATTTTTAGAGATAAACAAGCAGCTCCATCGAGACTTGGCTAGTTTTTTACAGAATGTTTTTGATGGAATTAAATTATCAGATATTGGTTGCAACTTACAAATTTACAATCAAACGACACAACACAACAACAACACTACATTACTACAAGTATTAATACTTGATAGTGTTGACTGTTGATAGTTGTAAGTTACAACTATCAACACACAATAAAATATATTAATAATATTTGATTTGTTACAAGTTGTAACAAATCAAATATTATTAATATATTTTATAAATCTCTGGACTGACGCAAAACCAGCCAAAGAATTCTCAAAAATAAAGTCAATATTTTAAATTTTTTTTAATACTAGATCTTTTAGACACAATTTGAGAAAATAATTCGTCGCACCCAACTAAACTCGTGTAACGAAACCATAGCGCGATTCAGGCGGAGGGCACAACGCCATCTATCGAGCCAAGGTGTAAACTTTGCCACACTATTATCTCCATTGCATATATTTTACGTTATTATTTCTGTTTATTTACATCACGTTAGAAACCTCTAAAGTTATCACTGTTTCTCTACTATATTATACATATAAACATTCCTCTTGAATCACTCTATCTATTAAAAAAACATATGGTATGGTGGCATCGTTTGACATTGAACTAACTGTAAAGTAAGTCGTGTCGGTTGAGAAGCAAAAACTTACTTTTCACTTATATTTCTATATGTGTTACTAACGTCACCATAAAGACGTAAATTCAGAATGTGAAGGCAAAATTCGACATGGCGGCTAGGTATCGTGGTGGTTTAGTGGTCATAACAACGTCTGGTGTACCTAACCAAAAGACGCAGGTGTGAATCCTGCCCGCGGTCGAATTTTTCCTTTGCTTAATAATTTTAATTAAAATAATCTTTAATTCGGACGGTTGCATCCCTATTCGGTTAGTAAATAAAATACCTAATATTATAACTATAAATAAAACTATGCTAGTACCTAAACCTTAATATATGGGACTCTCTACAAAGGCGAGCTGTTCGTATTGTCGGAGATCCCACACTTACAGATAGACTGGAATCACTGGAGCGGCGAAGAAACTTTGGTTCTCTCTGTGTGCTCTATCGTCTATTTCACGGGGAGTGCTCCGAAGAACTGTTTGACCTGGTGTCATCTTCACCATTCTACCACTGCACCACTCGACACTTAGAATCGATCTCATCCAGCACAGTCCGCTCCCAAAGATCATTCCTACCACTTACTATCAGGCTCTGGAATGAACTATCTGCTGCGATGTTTCCCGTGCGTTATGACATGTCCTTCTTCAAACGAGGCCTAAAAAGAGCTCTCTACCACACACAGTAGGCGGCGACACAGCTCTGTCCCCGACGTTGCTGATGTCCATGTGTGGCAGTAACCACTTACCATCAGGTGGGCCGCTTGCTCGCCTGCTACTGCAGGCAATAAAAAAAGGGTAGTAACAACACAAGATTATTGTTCGAGATGCATCTGCGAAATATATCATTATAAAGCTCATAATAGAGCGGAATGAGTCATAACTAAATTTTTAGGAAAAATAAACCAAAAATTGTAAAGAAACCATCAAGGATTCGGTGTTGTATCTTCAGAACAAACAGTCAGACGTCAATTTATATGGAACCAACTCGAAAGTAAGTATTTATATCTAAAATGCAGTCAAATATAGGTCGGTTCACAATCAGTGAACACATAATAGAATAGACGCACACTATATCGTTATGCAAAAATATTTTTACTAAAACAATTAAAGATACAATATGCATACCGGTGAGAAAGACTACAGGTGAATTAAAATATGATAAAAAACTTAACCCAAAAATCATTTCATCATTGATAAATGATATTTATTTGTGTAAATAGATCTTTTAAAGACACTTTTACAAGTCAATGTTTTACTTTTTTTAAGCTAGATGAATGCGGTATTTCTTAACTGACGACCTCTGAGAAGAAACGCCGAAACAAACTCAGAGAATCATAGTCTCTTTTTAAAGTCCAGACATAGAATATTAGCAAAAATGTGTGTACAATGCACGGCAATGTCTGAAGTGGCCTTTTCAAGAAAGAGCCATTGCGGCTTTGAGTAGACCAGTTCCAGCCGACGGCACGCATGCATCATTGTATAGCTCGACCATAATTTAGGGAGCTCAACACACATTGCTTAGGACATACTAATAAAATTAAATTGCGAAGTCAGAGAACTAACTATAGTAGAAAAACTATATCATATGAGAGAGCAAAATGATTTAATAACCTACCAAATAATATTAAAGATAGTAAATCCCTTGCTGTATATTAAAACGTAGAGACGTCGCGTCTCTATGTATTCTCTATCGCATTTATCACGGGGAGTGTTCTGAGGAATTGTTCGAACTTGTACCTCCCGCTACGTTCCGCCACAGGTCCACTCGCCAGAGATCGAAATTTCATCCATTTCACCTGGATGAATGGGTGTCCACCACCGTGCGTTTCTCAAGAAACTTTTTACCGCGAACGACTGCTCCGTGGAATCAATTACCAGCGGAGGTATTTCCGATCCGGTACGACATGGCAACCTTCAAGAAGCGAGCCTATTCTTATCTCAAAGGCCGGCAACGCACTTGCAACCCCTCTGGTGTTGTGGGTGTCAATGGGCGGCGGTGATCACTTACCATCAGGTGACCCGCTTGCTCGATTGCCTCCCTCTTCCATAAAAAAAAAAAAACAAGATTAAAACAACATATATATAGTAATAATTATATTCTAGAATTACTGCTCAATCGCATAACGTCATATTGCATAATCTATATAAGTGAACTGTGTATTGTCCTTTATCAGTAATAAAAATTCTTAAAATATTCTTTATTGCAACCATAGACAGAATGTCAAGTACTTACATGTTTCTAAATCATAGAGTGGTACACAGTGGTACATAGTGGGAGTAATTTCACTCAAAAAGGAGCTGCCCGACTGGGGAAGTACTTCCGCCTTGCAGAAAATCGAAGTGAAATGACACTGCTTTGAGCTGTGTTGTGTTCCTTACGGTGAGCAATGTTGCCAGTGCTCCGCGAGGAAACGTTGTTATCAGTGGGGGGACTTTGAACCTTATACTACCAACCCAATTACTATTCCTCTTGCGTTTTACAAGTGATACCCCTGGTGTTACAAGCGTCTATAGGCTACGGTAACCGCGTACCATCGGGTGGGCCGTATGTTTGTATGCCACCTTAGTGGTATAAAAAAAAGACCTCTTTTCTGTCCATACATAGTATAAGTCTCTTCCCGCTGTCTGTTCTTCTGTACGCTGAGATCTTTTAAACTACGCAATGGATTTTGATACGGTTTTCACTATAATTTAGATTATTCCTTCCGAAAGGTTTATAATGTATAATACATGCGTGTTATTAGTACACTGCACTCGTACGCCGCGGCAGATCGTTAGTAATAAAATAAAAGCAGAATTTCATGCGAGCTTCGTCCGCGGTGTTTGTTTCGATTTTACACCTCGGCTCGATAGATGGCGTTGTGCCCTCCGCCTGAATCGCGCTATGGTTTCGTTACACGAGTTTGGTAGGGTGCGGCGAGGTATTTGATGGATCAAAAAAAAAAAAGGTTATTTTTGGAAACGTTTCTGGTGTAACAGCCTAGAGACATTATTAATGTGAAATAAACAAACTACATTAGATAACTAGTCTATAGTACATAGGCCAGTAGTCCAGTACATCAAGATACCAAAATATGTCAAACCTTTAGTTGATTTTCAACTTCATTCAATTCATTTCATATTCAATTGGGAAAATTTGACAGTTTTGGATAGCTTGACCCGCTGGCGTCTGTACATTACATTCATACTATGTTCGTTAAGTAGTAAGGTAACCTACCTTATAAGCATGGGCACCTTTAACATAATTTATTAGAAGTTTAATTATTTTATTGCTCAATTTATAAACAGAGTAACAAGTTTGGCTTAAAATAGAGAATACATGACCCCGTTATCGTTAGGGCGCAGCAAAATAACTTAAAACTAGAATATAAATAAATATATCTTTAAAACATTATCGATTATATAAAATATAATTTTCTATTAATTCATTATACATATATTAACTTGTTTGTATTTATTCGCAGATTATTTTTTGTAATAAATTACTAAAGACATTTTACACAGCACGTGAGGTTTTGACGCCTTCAACAAATTTAATAGCAAACACATAGTTTGTTAACTCGAAAATATACATTATTTAGTAGGCGCTTATAGTTCATTCCGTTAAATAAAAAGTTTTTCATCGTTCACTTGCCTCTAAAAACTGCTGTATTGTCTACATAATATAATGATATTAAATTACAATGTTTCGCTAAACTTTGGGAGTTTGATTTGGCAATAATTTTATTCTCTAACTAAAGATAACTGCATGATTTATATTTTATACTATGGGTACTAAAATCTAGTCTAGTATATAAATATTATATTCTATATGTAGTAACTAGATATAGAATATAATATTTATATACTTTTTTTGGGAATAAATACTTATACTTATGAACCACGCAGACAAATAAACACTTACCTACTTACGCTCATCATATAAATATTGGTACGTATTTTGTGAGACTCGAATTTATAACCTCGTGAACAGCAGTCCGACACTCGAACCACTAGACTATAGACTTCGTCCAGATGGATGCAGAAGTCAAAATATGAATTTTACCGTAGCATCTATTCTACAAAACAATTTTGTATTATAAACCGTTGGCGCCTATCGGTACACGCATAGCACCCAAATTATATGTAACATTCCGTCAAACTAATTGCATAGGCGCTTTCTTTCTTCTGATAAATGTGATACGTCTTAAGCGTCAGTAGTCTTAGTTAACAACTCCACATCACTTTTTATTTATTTTAATACTTCATACACAAAACAATAATAATAATAATATTATCGATCTATCACTACAATATCAGGCTTATTGGCAACAATAGTCCTGTCTGTAATGATAGACCGGTCCCAGTACAATGTAACATGAGCATTTTCGAGAACTGGGTCGGGCATATACTTGTAGTACGGTACTTCCGATTCCACAAGATTGTATTTCAAAGCGAGCTGCTGATGGATAATCCTGGCCACGAGGTTATGCCTGTGCAAGTATTCGCCGTTAGCCAGACGTGAGCAACCAGAGATAATAATATGTCGGATAGATTCTCCCGGACGGCGGCATGCCCGACATATGTCAACCGTACCATCTTTCACGATATATTTCCGACAGTTGTTCGTCATCATAACTTCGTCCAATATAATAATATATAATATAATAATATATCGTTTATTTCTCCTCACAACAGGAAAGCATATCTACTTTTACAAATATGTGGTACATGTTTAAATTTAGTACAGTTTGGAAGTTCTGAGGAGCTGGTGTCTGACGTAGATTAAGCCCTGTATTACAGATCACCAGGCCCCCACACCACAGAATTACAGTTAAACTAATTTTACATTCACATAATATGTGCGTGTTTGAGTTTAAGGAATAACATACAATGTGTTGTATGTACAAAGGCTGACTTAATGCTATTAGAAACTCTCTCCCAGTCAACCTTAGGGTGGTGCAGAGACAAAACAAGATAGTATCTTAGAAAATATATTAAGTTCGCAAACATCAGCAGAATTATATTATTAGGAGTGATATCCACAGCATAAACACACGTTACAAGTATAAATTAGTAATACCAAAATATAAATAAAATAAAAAAAGCTTTTATTCTATGTGTATACTTATACTTTTGTGTGTATGTTTGTAATGAATAAACTCAAAAACTACTGTGCCGATTTCAAAAATTCTTTCACCATTGGAAAGCTACATTCCCCCTGAGTAACATAGGCTATATTTATTGTTAGAAAAGATTAGGGAATCTTATGTCCACCCGTGCGAAGCCGGGACGGGCCGTTAGTACCATATAAATAACAATAAAATATTTAAGTAGGTAATAAAAAAACTTACATACTAATTATATGAAAGTCGCCTCTTTGGCGTAAGCCTCCCTCAATTTCCTCCATTTTTCCCTATCCCTCGCTAGTCTCATCCAGTCAGGTCCGCATCTTTGCATGAAAATGTCATTCCAACGTCTTCGTAGCCTGCCTTTCCTTCTTTTTCCATCCCGGGGTATCCACTCCGTTGCTCTCTTTGTCCACCGATCATTGTTCATTCTACAAACATGTCCAGCCCACTTCCACTTCAAGATTCTAATTCTTTATAGGTCGTCTAAAATATTCTGTGTATGCGTGTTTCCTGGATTTGTCAAGGGCCTTTGATATGGTTTCTTATAATAGGCTATGGACAAAGCTTAAAGACGCCGGTGTGTCTCCTGATATTATCACAATATTCTCCTATTGGTACAGCAATCAAATAAATGTCGTGAGGTGGGGAAACTCATATTCTGATGAGTATAATATGAATTGTGGGGTGAGACAGGGAGGTTTGACATCCCCTCGTCTTTTTAATATTTATGTAAATGACCTGATTGAGGAGCTCAGCAGCACACATGTCGGCTGCTTTGTGGATGATGTGTGCGTAAATAATCTTAGTTATGCAGACGACATGGTGTTGCTGAGTCCGTCAATAGGCGGACTTAGAAGGCTGGTGATGATATGTGAGTCTTATGCTGTGTCGCATGGTTTGAAGTACAATGCGAAAAAGAGTGAGTTTATGTTATTTAAATCTAACAATAAAGGGCCGTCCACAATACCACCACTCACTCTTAACGCAGTGACTTTAAACCGTGTCACACAGTTTAAATATTTGGGTCATGTAGTCACTGAAAATATGTGTGATGATTTGGATATAGAGAGGGAGCGTAGGGCATTGTCGGTACGTGGTAATATGTTGGCACATAGGTTTGCTCGATGTACAGCTGAGGTCAAGATCACGCTGTTTAAAGCATATTGTCAGGTATTTTACACGAGTAGCCTATGGGCTAGTTTTACACAGAAATCCTACAGTGCCCTACGCATTCAATACAACAACATCTTCAGAGCTATGTTCCGGCTCCCACGCTACTGTAGCGCGTCGGGTATGTTTGCCGATGCCAGCGTGGATGATTTTTACGCAGTAATGCGAAAAAAGGTCGCCTCACTGGTGAACAGGGTGCGGCGAAGCTCGAACCGAGTCCTGAGGATGGTGGGTGAGCGACTTGATTCAGCCCTGGTTGGCAGGTTCACTGATCTACATGTTGTAAAGGTTCGGTGAGCCTGCCCATTGGGGGTGTTACTTTTCTCATTTGTCACTTTTATTTTATTATATAAACTAACATAATCTATAAGTTATATTGTTACTAACACTCTATGGATCTGATGGTCTGAAAATAAATGATTTTTATTTTTATTTTTATTTTATTTTTATTTTATTTATTTATTTTATTTATATCGACGATAGGGACGTTTGGGGATAGTTGGACTGATACTTCTGTATGTGGCTTCCCTGGAACCTCTGTAACGACGTATGTGTATGTCTATTAACCAATCCCAACTTATTCATTTGTATTTTACTATAAACTTCATCGTTTTTGACTTGATACTTACCGAATCCAATTCCGTAAATCTTGGTGACAAGTTTTGTCAGTTAATGCTTTATATAGTTCATTAGTTTCTACTCTTTGTTAATGGGAACACTGTTTAGAACTTTCTTTTATGCCTAGCTGTATTTTATATATTTGTAATATGCGCAATATTTGTAAATTGTTCTCTCATGTAAGTATCCAATTTATAATTCATTCTACAAACATCAAACATCATTGTATACAAAACGATAATTTAAAAGAGTCACCGTGAAGTTTCTTGCCGGTTCTTCTCCATAGGAAATGACTAATTTGGAACCGTGCACCTAGACTTGACAATTCATAAGTGCCTGTATAGGGTTTAAATGAAAAAAAAAAAAATGTTGATTGATTTTTTATTTTGAGTAGGTGCACTAATAGTAGATCGCCACTAGTGATACCACTGGTGTTGTTGGCATCTTTAAGCTGCGGAGTTTAATTTAGCAAGTAGATATATTTCGCATGACTTTTGAAGATGCGATTAAGGACTATTGAAAATATGTATAAATAAAATATCTTCTAAATATCTTCTTCGTATAAATAAAATCTTTTAATAATAATATAAAGGCAGAATTTCAAGCGAGAATCGTCCGCGGCGTTTGTTATGATTTTACATCTCGGCTCGATAGATGGCGTTGTGCCCTCCGCCTGAATCGCGCTATGGTTTCGTTACACGAGTTTGGTAGGGTGCGGCGAGGTGTATGATGAATCAAAAAAAAAAAAAAAAAGGTTATTTTTGGAAACGTTTCTGGTGTAACAGCCTAGAGACTTTATTATAATTTTAAAACTAAATTAATATCATATCATTGTAACGTAATACATTTTCTCTGCCTCTCTGCGGTCTCTGGTAATATGGTTAACTGGTTTGGTTAATCAATGTATGTGGATAATTGGATTGGATATGGATGGCTTGGATAATAGATTCCATTCCACTCCACTTGACTCCACTGAACTCCACTCATCCAAACTTCCAACGTCAGTGATGCAGTTATTTTCAGTATACTTACTACACACTTCACTCGCGACCCGCTCCGGCTTTTCGTACGAGTGTAACTGCAATCAATGTACTAATTAAGTTAAACATCCATTAAGTAAGAAACATACAAAATAAACCTTCCCAGTTCCGGTAGAAATTATCTAAATGGTAATTCATCACCGCATTAAGGGCATCACACACGGCGAAGATACTACAATTCTTTATATTAAAATAAAATATCGCTCAATAAATAGTTCGTATGAACTTATCACAAACGGATAAGATACTATATATTTTCATATTACAGTATCATAAGCTATCGAGATATATGGAAATGTTATGTTAAGATGCACGAGAGAAAGTATGCGAGAGTGTCCACTGTTCCCACTTAGGTACCTATTTAAATAAACTGTTAATAGTTGTATTTAATGTAACATATTGTTTCTATGTTAATTAATGTAATTGGTTTTAATCAACCGTTTTAATTAACTATAAATAAATTATATCTTAGCATGCTATCTTCACTAAAAATGAGAGAATGATTCGAGCGGATATACCTAATTATTATAGTAACTTAAGTGTGTGATACCTTAAGATAGGTACTTTAATATTTTATATCCAGCCATCTTAACATAAAATATTATGGTATCTTCGCCGTCTGTGACGCCATTACAGATCAGAATCATTGAACACTTAGTTAATGTTATTATTTACCGTGGGAGAGCCATGCTTCGGCACGAATGGGCCGGCTCGACCGGACTTGACAGAAAACCGGCGTGAAATAACGTTTTCGTTGTGTTTCGTCGAGTGAGTGAGGATACCGGAGGCCCAAACCCCTTAAAAGGGCGGCAACGCACCTGAAACTCCTCTGGTGTTGCGGGTGTCCATGGGCGGCTGTAATCGCTTACCATCAGGCGATCCGTCTGTCCGTTTGCCCAGCCTATCACATAAAAAAAAAAAAAAAAATATCAGAAAAAAATGTAAGTAAACCTAATTATGATTAACTATTTCAAATATGTAAAATACTACTTGTGCGTCATAAAGTAAAATATCTTATAGCTATTGAGCAATTGTATTAATAAAAAGAAATTAAAAAACCTGACTGAAAAGAAAAAAAACAAGATGTCAGGAAAAGACTAACAGTCGGGATCGGGAGCCATTAAAAATTCTAGAGCGGATCTCCCAATAATGCGTCTGGACTATTAAAGTCGCTATGTTCCCGACGTCTTGTTTTTTTTTCTTTTCAGTCGGGTTTTTAAAATTTTGTACAAAAATTTTTTATTTTACACTTTTTGTTATTTTTATTTTTTATGTACTTACTTATAAGAACTTTACCACGGCTTTGATATACGTTTTGAAAATATCAGTGAGAATGTTGCTTGCCAACTTTAAATCAACCGTTTTAATTAACTATAAATAAATTATATCTTAGCATGCTATCTTCACTAAAAATGAGAGAATGATTCGAGCGGATATACCTAATTATTATAGTAACTTAAGTGTGTGATACCTTAAGATAGGTACTTTAATATTTTATATCCAGCCATCTTAACATAAAATATTATGGTATCTTCGCCGTCTGTGACGCCATTACAGATCAGAATCATTGAACACTTAGTTAATGTTATTATTTACCGTGGGAGAGCCATGCTTCGGCACGAATGGGCCGGCTCGACCGGACTTGACTTGTTGTAGATCTTAAATGGTCATTAGAGAATTGTTAAGGTGAATTTATTATTTCGATTTTCGGGTGAATTAGAATTAGGCATTTGTGTCGATCGTGAACGAACGAATCAAATGACCCGGGTCGCAAGATCCGTGCGAATGATCGGGTCATTTCTAAAGATATGATTCGTTCGTTAGATCGACTGATCGACCCACGACACATTATCGAAATCTATGAATGAGAACCATTGCGGTTCTCAATCGTAGATTTAGTTAGACGGGTCGTGGATCGATCAGTCGATCTCGCGAACGAATCAATCTAACAATCGAATTTTAATAGTTCATTCATACTGTTATTTAAATACCTACTAAGCGTTATTCTTCAGACTATTATTTAATTATTGTAAGGAAGAATCTAACTAAAAGTAACTCACTTAGATTGAATTTTCGGAACTACCTATTTATTAAAATAATTATCTAAGTACTTATTAAAATGTTTTCTAGTGAACTTTTATTGATACAAGATTTAACTTTTTTGTGATGTTTTTTTTCTATTACGTACCTACGTGTCGTGTAGTAACGGGTCGTGTTTATTTATTAGTTTGGTTGTATCTATCTAGTAACAATATTACGACTATGCAACTAGCTCACGATCCAAGGAACCAAATGGCTTGGATCGTGAGTTAGTTTGCGTATCGAGACTACCCACTCAGTACCTACAAAATCCTTTAGTGACCCAATCGATCAAATGAACGGGTCGAAAGAACCGGGTCATTTTATAAACGGTTCACTATTGACCCGGATCTCTAAAATTGAACGAACGACACATAGCTAATTAGAATATGTGAATCAATTCAGTTTAGTGAATTCAGATTATCCATGTCTAAATAAATAATATTATATTATTCTATCATAGTCTCTCTCTCTAGGTTGTGACACCAGAGATATTTAAAAAAATATTTTTGATATAATCCCTTAGTTGTCATACATCAATCAATGTACACACTACACAGATTTTCTCCACACCCAATTAAACTCGTGTAACGAAACCATAGCGCGATTCAGATGAGGGCACAACGCCATCTATCGAGCCAAGATGTAAACTTATACGAGTATAAATAAATATTCTTGGACAATTTTACACATACTTTGGTGGATGTTTCTCTCCCTTTCCGCCGCCTCTTTTGCAAGCAAACTTGCTCGTGAAGTCGCGAAGGAAGCAATGGCTGCCTAAGAGATCTCGTTTCCGACCGTACGTACCTACATAGAATTTCTTATATCAACAATCCTGTCGTAATCATCATCATCAACCCATATACTGTCCCACTGCTGGGCACGGGTCTCCTCTCATATTGAGAGCGATTATGCTATAGTCCACCACGCTGGCCTAATGCGGGTTGGCAGACTTCACACACCGTCGAGAGAAATCTAAGTTCTTTTTTAATTTTGTTGTATAAACTCCTTTTTTTGCTTTCCTTTCTGTTCTTATTATTCTATAATTATTACTATTACAATAAGGTAATACTGTAAAATGTAATGGGCATACATATCAGCAACCTTATTATTAAAACTTTTTTATAAATGATTCAATATGTCTGCCTCATTAGTCTAGTAGTCCTAAGCGCGACTGCTACACTAGAGGTCCGGTTGGATCCCCAGGTCGAGCAGTGTTATTGGGTTTTTCTATAAAATTCTCAGTAGCAGCTCGGAGTCTGGACTTGTGCCCGGTTAATGGCAATAGGCTCGCCCCCTATTACATGGGACCTAAACATACCGGCGAAATGTCGGTGTACATTAGTACACCTCTGCCTAACCCTTCGGGAAATACAGGCGTGATGGTATGTTTATGATTTGCTGTTGGTATACCAATAAATACCTAAATAAAGTTGTAAGGCATGCAGGTTTCCTCGCTAAGCTATAAGCGGGTGATCATTAATTATTCATACGATGTCGATGTCGTAAGCTTAGATCAAATAAGAAGGAAATTGAATGCTACAGCCATGTTAAGCATCAACGACGTGTTTCAGTGTTTCTTTTCAGAGGTCTGTAAGATGCAGGCACCATATAATACCGATATTGTTCGTTTTTGTGCATAAAATGAAATTTGACGTCTATGGTGTAGTGGTTCACGTGTCGGACTGCTGAAGTGCTGATGACGAGGCCGTGTGTTCCATTCCTGCAGGACACAAATGTTTAAGTGATGAACAATTAAGTGTTTGCGTTTGGTTTGTCTGGGTGTTCCTTAAGTATCATAAGTATGTATTTATGTCTTTATAAAAAAAGTATATAAGTATTATATCCATTGTCCAGTACCCATAGTACTAGCTCTGCTTAGTTTTGAGACTAGATGGTACTGTGTAATTATGCCCGCGATTTCGTCCGCGTGGAAAATTTAATTTTAATTACTTATCGTTGTAATTTGGCAAATTAGACGTACGAAACTTGGCGCAAATTCCCCCATTCCACGGTTGTGTAAGCTCGTCAACATGAGAAGCGACCTGTATGACATTCACGCAGACAGCTTAGCAAGATTCACAAGGAATAATAATCGCCCTCCAATTGATCATGCTTAGTGACATTTTGATGTCCTTTTAAATATAAGTAAACTTATTTTGAATTAGATATAAGTACACTCTCCGTAATATCGCATTAAATAAATTGAGCAAGTAGTGTTTGCCTATAATTGGTGATGCAGTACTGCAAAATTTGTAATTAGCCATAACACAACTTTAAATTTCACCACTGTAATAACTGTTGGCAGACCAAAATTAAATAAATTAAAATAAATAAATTAACTCAAAATCTTTATAAATTATAGCCTAGATGTTATTCTGATGTATAAGTAATTATACTGTAAAGTTTCATCGAAATCCGTTCAGTAGTTTTAGCGTGAAAGAGTTACAAACATCCATCCATCTTTCCATCCATCCTCACAAACTTTCACGTAGGATTATTATCAGCTCAGGACTTAAACATACCGGCGAACTGTGGGTGAACACTTAATAGTACACCTCTGCCTACCCCTTGTAGGAATACAAAAAAGAAAAGAAAGAAAGAAAGAAACATATTTATTTCATCCTCACAGACAACAAATAAACACAATAAACTACGTAAAAAAAAAACAGAAAACTAAATTAAAAAAAATATATATATATAAATATCTAAAACTATTAAAAAGTTGTTTCGTGAGGACAAAAAAGGACCCTAACTCAGCATTTGCCACTTCACAAGCGAAACTGTACGAAGATTACATAGAACATTACCTAGTACTTCTCTACCCACTCTTCGGAGGTAAAGACAGGAGAGTAATTATGTTTTAAAAGGTAATTTATACTGGGTTTTATTAAGAGTTTAAGTTTCAATTAAGCGGAGATGAAAACTGTGGGGGTGTTGTAATGTTTCAATAGCTAAACAATTCTATAGAATATCGAAAAACATGTTTGGTTTAATATATAAGCGGAAGATACAACGCTAGTGTTGTTTGTGTCTGGGATGGTAAGTACAAGCGAATTCTGTCGCTAAGCAATAAATTATTTATAAATTAAGTAAGTATATTTATTTTGTAAATAGATCTTTTAAAAAGATACTTTTACAAGTCAACGTTTAACATATTTTTTAGTTATATAAATAAACTGACTCACTGACTGCCTCATTAGTCTAGTGGTATTGAGCGCGACTGCTACGCTGGAGGTCCTGGGTTCGATCCCAGGTCGAGCAAAGTGTTATTGAGTTTTTCTATGAAATTTTCAATAGCAGCTCGGAGTCTGGATTTGTGCCCGGTTAATGGCATTAGGCTCGCCCCCTATTACATGGGACCTAAACATACCGGCGAAATGTGGGTGTACATTAGTACACCTCTGCCTAACCCTTCGGGGAATACAGGCGTGACGGTATGTATGTTATATAAATAAATACAAATATTTTCGGACATTTTTATACAGCACTATCTAGTCCCAAACTTAGCAGACATTGTACGGTCCCGGTCGCCAGCACATCACGCTAGGTACCACAAACTGACAATTTTTCATTCAATATTGAACTTAACCGCTAACATTTTAAGGTTTAAAATCATTTGGAGAAATTTGACAGTTTTGTTTAACCTGATGTGCTGGCGACTGGTCTATGGGTACTAGATAATGGATAATAATACTTTCATACTTTTTTTTGTAAATACATACATTTATTTGTTTATAAATAATTAGGAAACACTCAGACAAACACAAGCACTTATATTTATCACAAAAATATTCGTGTCCTATGGGAATTGACTCGCGGTGGCTTAGTGGTCGTAGAGTTTGGTGTATTTAACCAGAATACGCAGGTTCGAATCCTGCCCGCAATCGATTTTTTCCTTCGTTAATATAACTTTAAAATCTTAGCATTGAAAATGTAAAAAAAAAAACAAAAAGATACCAAATCCTATTTAAGTAAGTACTAAACTAATAAACACTTTCACCCGAAGACCTAACTTACTTGCCCATGGAAAGCGTCCTATTACTATGTCTATCTTTCAAACGCTTCTCCTCTGCACTTAGAGCACCGCCTTGGAAATTTTGCACATGCGCCGTGTAGTTAGTTACGAGTGCGCAGTTTCACAATTATGGATCTGACCGCGTGATAGAATTCACCACACACTACGCTTCAGTCTACTGCTTCGCTTCTATCGAATACCGTGTTTGAAAGTTAGAAGTGACACTTGGAAGTTCTCCACATAGAAGCGGCACTATAAATTTTATACAGTATGTATCCGTTTGAAATTATAGTTAAGTACATATCTCGGATACATAATAGACATCAGTGATGAAACCATATTTTATTATATAAACCAAATTTCAAAAGTATTTATCCTTATACAATTGTATGCTTTGCACGTTATACCAAAGGAGGCGCGTGCCGAGCTATGCAATACGTGTATGCGAGTGATCCCATTTGTTTTGATGTTGAAGATAACATGGCATTATGATGAATAAATTTTCGCCGTGTTTTATCCAAAATGTCTATACAATGAGGAAATGTACATAAATTCCACTCTAAACGCAAACAATACAAGCTTATCCAATGTATAAAATATACATATAAATAATTTTGTTTCAGTTTATTGCAGACACGAATTTTCGCATCCAGTTATTTAATAATTAACATTGAATAAAAAATTTTAAATATTTAAATTTTATAATTGGTACTTTTTCTACTTTATTGTTGTCGTAATGAGGTGTCAATTTTATACTGTTTTGCTATTTTGAGACTGTTTTTTTTTAATTAGATTTCAAAATTGTAGGGGTTTGGATGTCGTTTAGGCCTACATTGAGATGTTTAGGCGTTGTTTACTATCAAAATGTACTTATCTTAGTCCTAAGTGACGTGTCTATTGTTTTATATGTTGATGCTTTTTTTTTAATATAATCTTATCATCGAGTATAGGCACTGTTTAATCAACATTTTTTATAAAATAATTTAATTTAAAAGTTTTTTTATATTTAATTATGATAGAGCATCATGTTGTGTGCCAAATATAGGTAAGTACTAGTTTTTTGTTTGAAAAGTTTTAAGGGTCTCGTGTGTGTCCAAAAAAATCGAAAAGGTAGTCAAATTTTTTTACTTATTAAAAACTTTATTTTAAACTTTATTTTTATTTAATTACGATAGAGCAGTCGCTGTCGTGTCATCAATTTTATTGTAGTCGTTGTTTGTTCTAAAATTAAAAAAAATATGTGTCCAAAAAATTCTTAGTAAAATTGGTTGTTTTCTTGTTTTTAAGGGTTCTGTGTCGATGTTGCCCAAGAAAATATCTAATCATCGTCGTAAAAAATATATATCGTGAATTTAAAAAAAAATTTTTGAAAACTTTAATGGCGCCATCTAGTGTCATATTTTGGAAATACTTTATCGATGTCGTTATCGTTTTTATGTTGGTTGCGTGATAATCTCCAGCGGTGGGCTGATAGCCTCTTTCTAGGTTCTTCTATCGATCTAGGCGATCATAACAGTGTAGTCTATCTGACTATGCAACTAATTTCGACATTTAAAAAAATCAGTTTCAAATGTTTTGTTTAACATATTGATTTCTGACATTTACGCGAATATTATACATTGAAATAAAACTACTTTTTACGGATTTTATCGCGTATATTGATATTATTAATCGTCGGGATTAATAATATCAATATACGCGATAAAATCCGTAAAAAGTAGTTTTATTTCAATGTTCTGTTTAATTTAAGGATTTCAGTATTTTTATTTATATTTAATTGAAATAAAACATCTAACTTTGACTTTGACTGGGTGAGCATTTATAAATTCAGTTTGTCCAGTGGCGGCTTTTGGGGGTGGCAAGGGACTCGCTCTTGCAGCAAGATAATTTAAAACTTTATTTCATCCTTAGGTACCTACTAGTGAAACAATATAACCTATTATGTATAACTTCAAAAGTACAGAAGTTGGAGATGTATTTTTTTTTAATAAAAAGCTATTTTTATTCAACAGTCATCAGAAATACCTACTTTCAATTCAGATACTTTATTCAAAGAACAAGGGCCTCGCAATAGAAGTAGAAGCCAAGAAATTCAGGTAACAGAGAGAGCGCATCCTGAAGATTCTCTGACTTTGAGCGCAGCAAACTCAGAGTGTCTTCTGGTGCTCTTTTTCCGTAAGACCTCATCCTTTCCATCAATGAAGATCGAGAACAACAGGACATCGACTGAACGGTGGCTGAGGGTTTGTAAGTATTGGCGGTTTACCAGCAAGATGGGACGACAGAGTACCTAACAAATCGCGGACCTTATCTACGTCTTCTTATATTGCCAATGGTTAAACAATCTTCAAGTAATATAACCTTTGTCAACAACATTGTCCCTAGTGCAACTGCAAGATCTTAGCGGTCAGAAGCCTTAGCAAGATCTTATTCTGCCAATGTTTAAACAATCTTCGAGTAATATAACCTCTTCGACAACATCGTCCCTCGTGCAAGTGCAGAAGCCTTATCAACATCTTCTTGTTCTGCCAATGTTTAAACAATTTTCGAGTAATATAACCTCTTCGACAACATCGTCCCTCGTGTAAGTACAGAAGCCTTATAAACATCTTCTTGTTCTGCCAATGTTTAAACAATTTTCGAGTAATATAACCTCTTCGACAACATCGTCCCTCGTGCAAGTGCAGAAGCCTATATCAACATCTTCTTGTTCTGCCAATATTTAAACAATTTTCGAGTAATATGACCTCGTCAACAACATCGTCCCTCGTGCAAGTGCAGAAGCCTATATCAACATCTTCTTGTTCTGCCAATGATTAAACAATCTTCGAGTAAGTAATATAATCTCGTCTACAACGTGGTCCCTCGTGCAAGGTCGGGCACAAGGGATACACCAAGAAGAGTCAAGAGAGACAGATATTAGCCTGAAACGCCGCAATGTTAGATTGGTATACGACAGAAAATATAGCAGTCAAGAGAGACACAGAGATGTTAGCCTGAAACGCCACTGAAACGCAACACACTGTTATTCATTGGTATAAGACAGAAAATATAGCAGTCAAGAGAGAGAGAGATGTTAGCCTGAAACGCCGCTGAAACGCAACGCACTGTTAGATTGGTATAAGACAGAAGATAGGTATAGGTATAGCAGATATCTAGTGACGACTGCAGATGATGACAGCAATGACAGAGCTTCCTGTGGCCGTGAGAGTGAATGACATCGCCAGATGACACAAAAGCCATCCAGTGTCATTCGATTCCACATCACTCCACGTCTCGTGGTTGTAATTTTCTGAACTGCAATGATCTAGAATGGTTCACGGCTGAAGAGACGAACGAGTCAGTGAGGCTGCTTATAGACGCTAGTGGAGATAGACTTACCGCGAAAGACATACTGCACCGACCTCCATAAACGATAAAATCCGTAAAAAGTAGTGTAAAGTATACCAATTATAGATGTCTATAAACTTCATTACATTACTTCATTACAAAAATAAATGTCAAATAAAACAACAAAAATGTTAAAACATACGAACTTTGTTTGATTATGATGATTTCCAAGACTAAGAACCATACTTATTATATTAACAAATCAATTCCTCGTGGAGCACTGGCAGCCTTGCTCACCGTAAGAAACACAACACAGCTCAAAGCAGTTATATCACTTCGATTTTCTGCAAAGCCTACTTCCCCAGTCGGGCAGCTGCAATTAATGTAGATTTACTCCTACTATGACCTACCTCTCTTAAAATTCATGATAAAATCTCTTTAATTTTTGATAATTTCGTTGAGCATATCTACACTTCTAATATAAAAAGGAAAGATTTGCATTTTTGTGTGTATGTTTGTAATGAATAAACTCAAAAACTACTGTGCCGATTTCAAAAATTCTTTCACCATTGGAAAGCTACATTCACCCTGAGTAACATAGGTTATATTTATATCTTATGTCCACCCGTGCGAAGCCGGGACGGGCCGCTAGTTCGAGATAAAACTACACAGACATGACTCCGATGTACTTAAACCTAAGGAAGCAGGTTCAAACCCTGCCCGAGATAGAAATTTTCATTATTTGAAATATTCTTAAATTTTTAAAAATGTTTAACATGCGTTAATGCCAAATAAAAAAAAAATACCTACTTACTAGTTTTAGACAATTATGATTAAAGAAGGTCCGGTTCAGATTTAACTACATTGATAAACACATAATATAAAAACATCGAATACCTACTGTTGCTGTCTGTACTTTAAAAGAGTCTATTTCTAATGATTATCTGAGTTTGTTCTGGCGTCTCTTCTCACAGGTCGTCAGCTAGGAAATACCGGCGCCATCGCCATCTAGTTTTAATTAAATATTGACTTGTAAAAGTGTGTTTAAAATATACAGGTTGTTACAAAACTACCCGTAAAGCCGAAAGGAGGTTAAATGGTGCCTTATAACGAGTCCATCCACAATATTTAGAACCGTAGTAACGCTGTATAACATACCCCAAAAAAAGGAAAACAACAACATTTATGAATGAAAAATAGGTACGTAGGCCTTTCTGTTAAATAATCTGGTTCCTTGACATGACAGCTGACAGAATTTTTGGCTTTGATAATTATTTATATTTTTTTCGGGGTATTTTGTAACACTTTGTATATCATTTACCAGAAGGCAAGTGTGATTTTAAGTCCGTACGAGTCCGACATATTATAAGATTGCGGAGCGGCCGGCAACGACTAGAGATTGGCCGAAGATTGGGCTTGCCCCCCAAAAAACTAACCCCTCCTATAAACATTACGTATCGTCAACCCGACGACGACTTCTGTGATCTAGTGAAAGAAAAGAAAGAAAAAGAAAGAAAAATATTTATTGACACAGTCTTGGACAATGCACACAGTAATATTAAAAACATGATGGAAGTACATATAAAATAAGGAAAAAAAAAAAGTGTGTCCCACGACTGCGTCAAATTGGCTCCAGTTCAGCTAAATGCCAGACCGCTGGTGAGCTGCCTGGCGCTGGTTTTCAACTGGACCTTTACAATGGTGTGATGTGTCACGGATGCAAACCAGTTTTCAATAACAGTAAGTAAACAGTTATTAAATAGATATAGGTATAGTGCTTCGAGTGTCAGACTGTCGTGGGTTCGATTCCCACAAGACACAAATATTAGTGTGGTTAAAACATAAGTGTTTGTGTGGGTGTTTTTAATATTATGAGTATGTATTTACAAAAGAAAAGTATACATAAAAGTAAGTATTATATTCATTATCTAGTTCAGCGAGCTTTATCTATTGCCATTAACCGGGCACAAATCCCAACTAAGAGCTGCTACTGAGAATTTCATAGAAAAACCAAATAACACTACTCGACCAGGGAAACGAACCCAGGATTCCTAGCGTAGCAATCGCGCTTAGGACCACTAGACTAACCAGACAGTTGTAGGTAGGTATTGTAATATAAGTAAACTAAAAAAAAATATCGTATGTTTGTTTGTAATGGATAAATTCAAAAAATACCGACTTTGAAAAATGAAAGCTACATTATCAGCGAGTAACGTGGGCTGTGTTTTCTATTTATCTACGCGTGCGTAGTCGGGATCGGTAGCAAGTGTTTAAATGACAAACAAACATGGCGGCCGCTTGATAAGACGTGTAGGTAAGTGGTAACCGACGAGGTATTCCATGTAGTACACCCACACAGAAGCGTCTCTAGCCCATGTGTACCAATGTATGAAATAATGAATGAAATAGGTACAAATAACAGCACACTACAAACTGTCAAATTACTCCAATGGATAATAAACTATATTGATTGGAAATTAAATTGAAAATCGATTGAAGAATTTTGACAGTTTTGGATACCAGCATATATTATTATACTCTTTGATACCAGCACATTGTGCTGTTGACAGTATTTAGAATAACCGCAGTCGGCCGCCGGCAAGTGGCGCTCAGCGCTCCCTAGGACCGCTGCGCCCGTGTGCAAGTTTACAACGCACACCCTGCTCAGCTGCCGAGCTGCACTATAGGTAGGTAGAGACGCCCCTGCACCCAAGGCGCGGCACGGCCTCCTCGGTCAGCCTTTAGTCTGACCAAAATTAGCGAATAGTTTGTTGTTTATAACCACATGGATTTTACACCATGTGGAGTTAGAAAAATTAATTTTAATCCCGTAGGATGTCGTAAGAGGCGACTGGAGAAAACTACATTCTCGTCGCACCCAACCAAATTCGTGTAACGAAACCATAGCGCGATTCAGGAAGAAGGCACAGCGCCATCTAACGAATCAGTGTGTAAACGAATATGAAAATAAATGTAGAATTCTTCGAATTATTTTTAAAACTTATAAATATAAATAATTTATAAATATATATCAATTATTTATATATATAACTTATTGATAATGTTCATAAATATGTTGTCGGTGATTAATTATTATTTGAAAAAAAAATATTTGAAAGAGTATTAATGCAAAAATAATGTATACAACAGTGTAGTATGTTTACTCGTCTCTTCATTAAATGCTGCTAGTTAAAGATAAAATACAAATAAATTGGAAGCAAAAAGGATGTTTACAAAAACGGCAAGACTGGTATCGATCGAACCAAGTCGAGCCGACTATTAGTTAGCTTTTGTAATGTGTTGTGTTTATAATGTGCTCTCTAAAAATATTAAATACGCCATTACTATTTCCGTCTAAGTAACCACTTTGCTAAATGCCCATTATGTCCAAAAATATAAATAATAAGACACTAATATCAAAAAGTCTATTCAATCCAGTATTTATTCGAAAAGGAATTACTTTCTTCTTTCTCCGAGCCTTTATCCTAACTATATTGTCGGCTTCCAGTCTAACCAGATGCGGTTGAATATCAGTAGGTATTTATTTTACACGAAGCGACTGCCATCAGACCTTCGCAACCCAATTTTTAGGTAATACTGATATCCTGAGGATAGACTGGTTGTCAGCCTTTTTGGGCTTCTGACTACCACTAACGAAAGTCATAGGTGTTCGTATGGCAACCGGAACCGACGGCTTTGAAAACGAATTACATTGATGCTTAATAAATTGGCAACTTTCATTCAAGCCTAAATAAAAAACGATGGCACAAAGGCCTCTGAAGTCATGCTAAAAATATTACAAAAAAAATAGAAAACGTCAAAGTCAAATCAATCAATGTCATTTTGTTGCGTTTGTTTGATGTGTGGTAAAAAATATTTTTTTAAAGATTGTTTGTTTTTTACTTTTTTTCAATATTATGGTTTGTAATAATAATGTCTGAAGATAAAATAGATAAGGAGTTTAAACTTGAACCTCATCACGAGCAGCAGTCTCTATGTACAAACCGTTTGCCCTACAGACAAGGCAGAAAGCTAACCGCTGTGAAAGTAAGTTTATTAATAATATTATTAATATGTTGTTTTACCCAAATCCTTGTAAATTTCCTGAAATTCCGCTATTCTCTTTTACAATTAACATATTTACATAACTAATTGCGACCCGCCCCGTCTCCGCACGAGTATATTCATAAAAAATCATAGCGTAAATATGCAAATTAACACCATATATATATGGACAGAAAAAACGCGAATGAACATAACGCTTTTACGTCTCTGGCAACCTTCCTAGTAAATCACTCTTTAACGCTTTATATTGGTGAAAACCACATGAGAATCAGTATACCTAGTAGTTTCTGAGATTAATTTATAATTTTGGTGAAGGGACAAATTGAGACCCTTCAATGTTATGTTAGTTATGAAAACAGCAGGCAGTGGCTCTAAGATTGGATTTGTGTGGTAATAGGCTCTCCCCTATTACCAGGTTAGGCTAGGTGTACATTAGTACACCTCAGCCTAGCCCTTCCTTTGCCTAGCGTTTTTATTTATTTCTGTAAATAAACCTTTAAAAGTCACTTTTACAGAGCGCTGTAAAATAATTTTTTTTCGAGGTGGACCCGGCAAACTGAAAAAATTCAGACATAGTAGTAACAAATATGTGAGCATATGCAATTCAGCTCAATAAACCGTTGCATGACAATACCAGATCAATCGAACATTTCCATAGGCCTCATAAATAAATTTCTCTTTTTCTCCTCAGGTATACTCAGTAAATAATGAATCTAAGCATCTCCTGGTATTCGGTGTACCGTCCCTCAACCTACGACAAGAAACCAAAGCGCTCTTTTCAAGATTTGGAAAACTACAATTTAACATAACAAAATATCCTTCTGAACAATTCACTGAGACTTATCATGCCGTGTATGAGGACATACAATCAGCACGCATTGCTAAGAAAATGTTAGACACCAAAAATTACTATGGCGGTAACCTACACATTTGCTATGCCCCTGAGTTAGAAAGTACAGAAGAGACAAGAGAAAAATTATTGCTGCGACATAAAAGTGTAATTGCCAGACTAAAAAATCTACAAAAGGCAACAGTAAACACTGAACAGCCTATAAAGGTCATAGTTGACAGCGAAAAAGTTTGTGTACTTAATGAAACATCAGAAAAAAAGAAAATGTATATGGGTTATGAGAATAGTATACAGTGTGGTAAAAGAAAAGCTACCGATTATAAATCTGTGAGAAAATTGAAGGCTAAGAAATCTAAAAATGTTGATATACAACCTAATATTACCAAAACTGATTTAAAAAATATATATTTAGAAAATATGGATGCCACAATCTCTAAAACCTCTAATCCTGTACCAAATATTAATGATACCAATGCACCTTCATGTAGTATTGAAGTCATAGACTTTACATCAACAGAGAAAGAGGTTTTAACCAATATCAATGAAAGTTTAAATTACAGTAATTTCGGTAAAGAATTAATTAAAAAAGTGCCTTATAAACCTGTAAATAAAATCAAATTTAATTTGAATAAAAATAGTTGAGTAATTTGTTCTCATTTTCATTACTTTTTTTTTAATTTAGATTGTTTTGCTCATTGGTATTAAACCTATAAGAAATTAAAGATCTTCGGGTTCGACATCTATGTTCATCAAGGAGTGTCTTAGACTACCTCGTCGGCTCTAGGATCCGGAACTGTAAAGTTCCTGGCGCCCATTTATTGTATAATTAAATAATTCATAATTGGAAGGATTTACTTAGATATCTTCACTAGTAATAATTAATTTCAAGTTTTATTTTCAACGGTACTGGCTTTATCTCCAACCCCCCACGCCCACACACAGCTCTTACCACTGAAATTTAGGCTGGCTGGCATTGTTAGGAATAAGATTCCTAACTAGGTTATATTTAACTTTTAAATTAAAAGGTTTGTAGTATTGATAAGCGTTTAACTGTTTTATTTAAGTAGACCATTACAGTAACACTAAATGAGCTTTATAGTTATATAATAAAATATATGTTATTTGGGGCAGTTTGTTGTTTTCTTTTTTTATCAATACCAAACCACCTTGCATCTGGGCTTTTGTCTCTTGGCAATAAGGGGGACAAAATCTAAAATGTAACAGTTTATCATTGGATTAGATACTTTCTACTTTAAACTTTATTTTCAGGTAAGCATTTTTAATATTTTCTGTAAGCATACCAACATAATTATTTTTAGCATTACAACTCCTGTGGTCTAGAAGTTCGAGTATCGGTCTTCCGATCACGAGGTCGCGGGTTCGATTCCCAAGAACACAAATATTTATTTAATGAACATAAATGTTAGTGTTTGTGTGTTTCTTATTTATTATAAATATGTATTTACAATCAAAAGTGTATAAGTATATTATAGTACAGTAAGTTATATCCATTGTCTAGTACCCATAGTACAGACACCAGCAGTTCAAGCTATCCAAAACTGTCAAACTATCCCAATTGAATATGAAACCTTATTGTAATGCCTTAAAGTTGAAAATCAGTCAAAGAAATTTGACAGATTTGCTTAGTTTGGGACTAGATTGTGCTGTGTGAAATGTCCCAAATATTATTTATTATGTCTGTGGGATCACTATTACTAATCCAAGCTATTGTGGCCACAAGGATAAATGAAAGACAACATTATTTAGAAGGTTTGATCAACAACTTACATCTAAGAATTAGGCAATGATTACAAAATAACACTTACAATCTAATGTTGATACAGTGTGCCAAATATTACTTTGCTAGTGGCGAAATAGGGAACTAATCAATATGTCAGCATAATAAGTGAAATATATATTATGTAAGATGTCCTTAGGGCATTGCTTTTAGATTCAGTGGGAACCTGATCACAGTAACGCTCGCATAATGCCTGTTTGAACTTTGGTAGAATTCATACACCTTTACGAATCCTTGTGCTAAATGTGGCCCCGTTGGTATCTATCAAGTCAAGATAATACTGGGCGCACTGTAGTCTATTAAAGTAAGTTTAAAACTTTTAGCTAGCGTTAATGAGGCTACTCTTCCTCGGGATATTCCTCAGCTACTTCCTCTTGCTCATCAAACTCCCCATCATCAACTCCCACTTCCTGTGAAAATAGTATGTCATTTAGTCTTTCTGCTTTGTTAATAATAGGTACTAGTTAATAGTAGGTACGCCATTTTCTTCTTTCTGTAAAATTTATATATAATTTCTAATGAGAGAGTTTATAAAGTAAACTGATCTCTCATTCTCTCTTAAAGCATATATAATGCAAGGTAAACGAATACTTCAACATGTGTGCAGTGTACCACATTTACTTTTGATCTGTTGGTGGAACTCACCTCATACTGCTGATACTCTGACACCAGGTCGTTCATGTTGCTCTCGGCTTCTGTGAACTCCATCTCATCCATACCCTCGCCGGTGTACCAGTGGAGGAAGGCCTGGTATACATAAATGAAATAATAATGTATCTACATGACCATTGGACTGCGAAGTCAAAGGTCTCGAGTTCGAATCCAAGGAACGCACTTTGTGTTTCCTATGTATTTTAGGTATCAATTAACAAAAAAAAAGTATAATATAAAGATTATATCCATTGTCTATTACTCGTAGTACCTACAAACTCTGCTTAGTTTGGGACTAGATGATGCTGTGTAGAAATGGCCTAAGAATATTATTATATATCTAGCTGAACTACCTCCCTACAATCTCGACCACTGAGCTGCACCCTAAAGTTTATGCAAAAAGTTTGTTTAATATTATGTATAGATATGTAGGTACAGCTGAAGTAGTCGTGCGTACCTTTCTCCGGAACATCACAGTGAACTGTTCCGATATCCTCTTGAAGATCTCCTGTATAGCGGTGGAGTTGCCTACGAAGGTGGCGGCCATCTTTAGGCCTCTCGGAGGCACGTCACAAACCGCAACCTTCACGTTGTTCGGGATCCACTCCACGAAATAACTGAAATTGTGGACATAATTTAAAATAGTGCGACAAGTATTATTTTGACAGAAGTGGCTGTACGAGAGAAAGTCGTAGACACTGTCACTAATATCCACCCCTTCAGCCACAATGACAGTTGTGGCAGAATGAGCGGATATCAGTGCCTAGTTAGTAGAACGTATTTTTAGCAATATTACAAGGATTTGTTTCGATAGTGTGGAGAGGCGAGGTGTTGCCCCTCCGACGAAAAGGTAGGATCCTCCAACCAGGCGGGTGTTGTGCCTGGCGGGCCACGGCCCGACGGTTGATGTCGGGCGGTTGTATATATGCAACTTTCGTTGCGAATGTTGCTTGCGCGATTCAGGACTTCGTAGTTCTATGTAGCGCGGTAGATGTCGCTACAATAGAGAATCGAAAACACGACGCAAAGCGTGGAAGCCTGGTCAGCCAGTGGACTACTAGCTAGAGGCCAGCACAAGCTACCCCAATCTGTCAAATGTCTTTAATCGATTTTCAATATTAATACAAAATATTAAGGTTCATGTTCAATTAGACTAATTGATGTATGACTAGTTAAATGGCTAAATATATTATCATTTTTATTTATTTATAATAAATATCATCAACATCATCATCATCCCATACGGTCCCACTACTAGGCACGGGACTCCTCTCAGAATGAGAGGGATTAGGTTATAGTCCACCACGCTAGCCTAGTGCGGGTTGGCAGACTTCACAAACCGTCGAGAAAAATATCTAAGGCATGGAGGTTTCCTCACGATGTTTTCCTTCACTGTTTAAGCGAGTGATAATTAATTATTAATACGCACATGAATTCGAAAAGTCAGAGGATTCGAACTCGAGACCTTTGACTTGGCAATCCAATGGTCATACCACTAGGCTATCACTGCCTAACACACACGCAAAACATTCTTTCTCCGAGCCTTTTCCCAACTACATTGTGGTCGGCTTCGGCAACACAATTTCTGGGTAATACCGATATCCTGAGGATAGACTGGTTGTCAGGCTGTTTGGGCTTCTGACTACCACTAACGATTGTCATAGGTGTTCGTATGACAACCGGGACCGACGGCTTTACGTCCTCTGAACGCTCTCTCTCACACAAAACAATAAAATTCTATAAGATATACCTTGAATTTTTATCTTGAACAGACAACATCTGCTCATCCACCTCTTTCATGGACATACGTCCTCTGAAGATGGCGGCTACAGTCAGGTAGCGGCCGTGGCGGGGGTCGCAGGCCGCCATCATGTTGGATGGACTGAACATCTGCTGTGTTAACTCCGGCACGGTCAGCGCTCGGTAGCCGGCACTGTTGCGCGCTGTTAGCGGCGCGAATCCTGATAGAAATAAAATAAATAAATAATTTTATAGCGTGACATCTATGGTGCATCTAGACCACGGAATAGATAAATAATGTTGGAATGGTAATGTCACGGAATCATTTTATTATCACCCTCGTAAAGAAATTTCTTTAAAATGCATTCTAGTTCTCGACATTATCTACCGATTAACCAAAAAAAATTTAAAAAATATCACATTTATTGAACACGTCATAAATTATCTTTTTGTATATTTTTGGCATTTTCCATGCTAAGATTTTAAAGTTATTTAGAAAAGGAAAAATACGACCGCGGGCAGGATTCGAACCTGCGTCTTCTGGTTCGGTACACCCGCGATCGCGGTGGCTTAGTGGTCATAGCGTCTGGTGTACCGAACCAGAAGACGCAGGTTCGAATCCTGCCCGCGGTCGTATTTTTCCTTTCACGTCATAAATTGTTACAAATATTAAAGAATTAAATTCTCAGATAAAAGCCACATGTCACTAGGTATGAATATTTTGGCTACGCCCACTTTAGTCCGACAGAGAAAACAATATTTAGACGTATTTTTGCAATCGCCTCGTGTCGAAGTTGCGCGCTCGCTCCGCCGGCCTCTTAAATGGTGAAGGAAAACATCGTAATTCCTCACGATGTTTTGCCTTAAAGACCTGCATGCCTTAAAGATTTTCTCGACGACGTGTGAGGTCTGCCACCCCGCACTAGGCCAGCGTGGTGGACTATAGCCTAATCCCTCTCAATATGAGAGGAGATACGTGCCCAGCAGTGGGACAGTATATGGGTTGATGATGAATCATAACTCGACCGATTTATTCGTTCACCGCGTTTTGTGTATTTCAGAGAACACAGCTCTTCATTTATTATGCAATTGGGTATCTACTACTTGTAAGAAAAACTGCGGACAGGCTTTGTTTTATTCTACTGAGAGATTGACAAATATTTTGACTGATCCACAAAACTGAATAATATTTTTATTTACAGTCTAGATGCACTTATTCCCCATATAAAGTCCCCACACAGGACTAGTTGCCTAGCGATGGCCTAGCACGGGTATTGTCTTTAAAAAAATGACCCACGCTTATAATAAAACCTAGGTCTCCTTTATGAGAATTCCTTAAAATTGACTGAACTAAATAGCTATATTGTTATACCTGGCATGAAGAAGTGCAGTCGTGGGAATGGTACCATATTGACCGCCAGCTTCCGAAGGTCCGCGTTCAGCTGTCCAGGGAAGCGGAGACAGGTCGTCACCCCTGACATGGTGAGCTGAGAGTGATGAAAATTATGAGAGAAAAGAAAAATAATTTATTTTGGACTCACACAGGAAATTAATAAAAATAACAAACAGTATTACCATTGTAATAAAAAAACCTGTACGAACCTCTTACCATACCACATACCTTATTTCATGTAATAAAAATGTAAAGTAGGTTAAGATTGCTAATAATTAGCGATACCAATAACGCAGAATGAGCTCACTGTCATTTAAAAAATAAAAACTGTGTCTAAATTCTAGATTTCTCGACAAGTACTTATTCTGAATTTTTTGAATGCGTTTGATGTAGGTCTTAACTGATGGTAAGTCCAAACAATGTCTAGGACAAGCAATTCAAGTAAATCTTTTATGCTCTAAGTTTTGTTAAAAACACACGAATCTCAGTTTAAGCTGTTAAAAACACACGAATCTAAGTTTAAGTTCTTACAAACACAGTAATCTAAGTTTGCACTTACAAACACACGAATCTAAGTTTGCACTTACAAACACACGAATCTAAGTTCTTACAAATTTAAATTCTTACAAACACAGGAATCTAAGTTTAAGCTCTTACAAACACACGAATCTAAGTTTCAGCTGTTACAAACACACAAATCTAAGTTTAAGCTCTTACAAAACACACGAATCATAATTTTAATTTCTTACAAACACAGTAATATCAGTTTGCACTTACAAACACACGAATCTAAGTTTCAGCTGTTACAAACACACAAATCTAAGTTTAAGCTCTTACAAAACACACGAATCATAATTTTAATTTCTTACAAACACAGTAATATCACTTTGCACTTACAAACACACGAATCTAAGTTTGCACTTACAAATACACGAATCTAAGTTCTTACAAATTTAAGTTCTTAAAAACACAGGAATCTAAGTTTGCACTTACAAACATACGAATCTCTACAAAGGCTCCAACATTTTTTTTTAAAAGCCATCGTTAATACTCACAGATACGAGGTGATTGAGGTCACCATAAGTTGGTGACGCAAGGCGCAGTGTCCTGAAGCAGATGTCGTATAGAGCCTCATTGTCGATACAAAATGTTTCGTCAGTGTTCTCCACCAGCTGATGGACTGAGAGGGTCGCGTTGTACGGCTCAACCACTGTGTCGGACACCTGGAAAGTTTACATATCATTATCCACCGAACTTTTTAATAATAATAATAAAACACTTAATTTTCAGGCTGCTTTGGCCCATAGAGAAATACCTTACAAACTACGAGTAGCTTATATGTTATAATATCACAATTAATATTATAGTATTATATATATCTTACGTTTTTTAAGAGAGGTAAGGCATAGTGGGAGTAATTCCACTCAAATTGGAACTGCCCGACTGGGGAAGTACCTCCACCTTGCAGAAAATGGAAGTGAAATAACACTGCTTTGAACTGTGTTGTGTTCTTTACGGTGAGTAACGTTGCCAGTGCTCCACGAGGAAACGTTGTGTTGGCAGTGGGGGGACTTTGAACCTTATACTGCCAATCCAACTATTCCTTTTTCAATCCAGGGTCGGCAACGCGCAATTGATACTCCTGGTGTTACAAGCGTCTATAGGCTACGGTAACCGCTTACCATCAAGTGGTCCGTATGCTTGTTTGCCAACTTAGTTAGTAGAATAAAAAAAAACTGTTTGTAAGAAACTTCACTTAGCACTAGTCACACAGTGTGTTTTAGTGGAATTTGTCAGCGGAAGCGACGAAACACCACGTCCTGCGGCTAAAAGTCCTCTTCCATGACGAAGTGCAGATACTTAACAGATTACTCGCACTACGAACACCTTAAAGTTGACGTAGCGATTCCAGTCCTGCATTCTCGGAGTGTACCTACTTAAATCTTTTGATAAAGATAATTTATTTTACAAAAATGGGTACAGTACGTCATGATGCAGCAGTGATAACCTAGTGGTATGACCATTGGACTGCCAAGTCGAAGGTCTTGAGTTCGAACCCAAGGCACGCACCTCTGACGTTTCGAATTCATGTGCGTATTAATAATTAATTATCACTCGCTTAAACGGTGAAGGAAAACATCGTGAGGAAACCTGCATACCTTAGAGATTTTTCTCGACGGTTTGTGAAGTCTGCCAACCCGCACTAGGCTAGCGTGGTGGACTATAGCCTAATCCCTATCAATATGAGAGGAGACCCGTGCCCAGCAGTGGGACAGTATATGGGTTGATGATGATGATGATGACATAAAAGTCCGACATGATTCATGAGGATCTTCCGTAGGTACCTACTATAAAAAAGTCCCACTAGCTGCCCTAATGTTTGACTGACCTTGGGTGAAGGCATCACGCTGAAGGTATTGACGATCCTATCAGGATACTCCTCACGGAGTTTGCTCAGGAGGAGCGTACCAAGTCCAGAACCAGTGCCTCCTCCAAGAGAATGGGTGAGCTGAAAACCTGTGGAATCAGAAGTTATAAAATAGTGTATTCCGCTTTTAAAACTGAAATTCGTGGTCATATTTTCCTCAATCATCAAAAATACCCACTTTTAGTTCACATACTTTACGCAAAGAACGAGGGTATCATCAAGATTTGTCAACGGGGGCTTCGTAATGGTTAAGGCCACAGCTACTGTTGTCTATAGGCTGCGGTTTCCGCTTACCATCAGGTGGCCCGTATCCTCGATTGTCATGTTATTACAATAAATAAATCACGTTTTAATAATAATGTTTTAATTTAAATACACCAGACGCCGCGATACCTACCCGCCATGTCCAAATTTGCCTTCACATTCTGTATTTACGTCTTTATGGTGACGTCGGTAACACCTATTGAAAACCTTTGCTTATTATAGTACAAGGTCTGCTTAGTTTGGGACTAGAGGGTGCTGTGTAAAATGTCACAAAAAAATGTTATTATTATAAAAGCATGTAAAATGCCAAAAAATACAAAAAGATAATACTAATAACAGATTTAGCTCGCTACCTACGGGTAGCAGACTCGCATGGTAGGGGGGACTAGCCTATTGCTATTGCCCTAGAATAAACCCAAATTACGAGCTGCTGCTGGGATATTCATAAAAAAACCCAATAACATTTTGCCGACCCTGGAAACCTCAAGCTGACGACCATTAGGCCAGTAGCAATAAGTTAAGTCTACGTACCTTGAAGACAGTCGCAGGGCTCCGCTTCTTTCCTCACTACATCCATTACGGATTCCACCAGCTCTGCACCTTCGGTGTAATGACCTTTGGCCCAGTTGTTACCTAAAAACATAAGTTCCAAAATTATCAAAGATGTTTTTTTCTTTTTTTGTACCACTAAGGTGGTAAAAAAGCATACGGCTCACTTGATAGTAAGCAGTTACCTAGGTAGCTTAGAGACGCTTGTCACACCAGGGGTATCACTTGCGCGTTGCCGACCTTGTAAAACGAAAGAGGAACAACCCAACTAGGGTTGTTAGTATAAGGGTCAAAGTCGGGGGGACAGGACTGCCAACACAACGTTTTTTCGCGGAGCACTGACAACCTTGCTCACCGTAAGGACACAGCTCAAAGCGGTGTTATTTCACTTCGATTTTCTGCAAGATTCCCCAGTCGGGCAGCTCCAATTTGAGTGGAATTATTCCCACTATGCCCTACCTCTCTTGATACTGAAACTCTCTTGAAGATGGAAAGTCTGCCATTTCAAATGAGACCTGCATGGTTAAGTTCGCGCGTGATATGGAGCAATGGAGGCGCGGGCGGAAAGTTCCACCACACCCTTCTACAACGGCCCATCAGATCCAAAAGTGATTTAAGGCATGATCTCAATGTTTCCACGGCTTTGCGAGGAAACGTTGTGTTGGCAGTGGGGGGACTTTCAACCTTATACTGCCAACCCAACTATTCCTCTTTCGTTTTACAGGGTCGGAAACGCGCAAGTGATACCCCTGGTGTTATAAGCGTCTATAGGCTACGGTAACCGCTTACAATCAGGCGGGCCGTATGCTTGTTTGCCACCTTAGTAGTATAAAGAAAATTCTCTCTCATACTACACCAAAGTTCCTCAGCAGAGAAGATAAATAAGCAGACAAAACTACAAGTATTAGGCCCGGTATCCACCAAAGCGGAGAGGAGATGAGACGAGAGGAGATGTGTTTAAATAAACCAATCCGATTTCGTTATTTCCACGTCTCTTCTCCGCTTAGCTTTGGTGGAAATGGGAGAGGAGAGGAGATATCTTACACTTAATGTCCTTAAACTTACCAGCGCCGCTCTGTCCAAACACGTAGTTATCAGGTCTGAACAGCTGCCCGTAGGTGGAAGATCTGATGGCGTCCATGGTGCCTGGCTCCAGGTCCACGAGGACGGCACGCGGCACGTACCGCTTGCCTGGGAAATTAAAAAAAATACATTACTATTGCAAAGCAGTGATAGCCTATACCTAAGTGATATAACCTTTGCCAAGTCAAAGGTCTCAAGTTGAAATCCAAGGCACGCGCCTCTGAGTTTTCGAAATCATGTGCGCATTAATTTAAAAAAAGGAAAACATCGTGAGGAAACCTGCAACATCATCATCTTCCTGCCCTTGTCCCGATGTATTTGTGGTCGGCGCAGTATGTCCTTTTCTTCCATTTATCTCTGTCAGCCGTCACCTCATCAGTCACTCTCTCTTCTCTCTTTCGTGAGGAAACCTGCATGCCTTTTAGATTTTCTCGACGGCGTGTGTGTGCCAACCGACACTAGGCTAACGTGGTGGGCTATAATCCCTCTCATCCTGATAGGAGACCCGTGCCCAGCAATGGGACAGTATATGGGTTGATGATGAAATATTGCTTGCGCGATCTAGGTACTTTAGTTACCACAAGTTTATAGATGTCGCTACTTGTCGATATTGTGACACGCTCGCCGCTCTTTCTCCGCGCCTCAAGCCTCACCCCGCGCGTCGCCATAAATAGCTGTCGAAGCTTCGCTGCAGCCCTCGAAGCCTTCGCCGAACCCACCCTGAGCTTAAATCAGTCTACTCTTGCCTTAATGTATTTTAAATTTTAACCCTAGTGTCAATAAATTTGTATATTTTGTGTTCCGAGTGTAATTTTATTTATCTCCACTAAATAGTTCCCGGTCGGCGACGTTCCTAAAGCGTGTCCACTACGTCACACTTTTGTACTTTTCTTTCAAGACGACAGATGGCGGTACATACTTCGTAGTTCGTAGGTAGACTTACCGTCAGCCGCTTCATTGTAGTAGACCTGGATCCTCTCGAGCTGAAGATCGCTGTCACCATGGTAATACCCTGTCTGGTCGATGCCGTGCTCGTCAGATATTATCTCCCAGAACTGAGAAAGAGTAACACTTTTGAAATTGCCATAGCTGAAAGGATTAGCAAGTGGACGTAAAAAAAAAACTTGACAAACAGTCAATCTTTTTGTATTGTTTGGCATTTGCCATGCTAAATTCGTCATGGCGGGTGGGACTCGCGGTGGCTTAGTGGTCATAGCGTCTGGTGTACCTAACCAGAAGACGCAGGTTCGAATCCTGCCCGCGGTCGAATTTTTCCTTTGCTTAATAACTTTAAAACCAGTCTATCGTCAGGATGTCGGTATTACCCAGAAATTGAGTTGTGGAGGTCTGATGGCAGTAGCTTCGTGTAGAAATACTGATTTTCAGCCGCATCTAGGGGTCTACTCCCTAAGCACGAAGTACGTAGTTTCGACCTTCGTTACGGGCGTTTCCTACTCCGTATCACCTACGGACGGATGATTCGTTCGGGGCCCGAACTAAGAATGAATGACAACACAATTTGACAGTTGTCCCTACTCTCGATGTGTTTTTACCCGTTCGAAAAATTTAATTTGACACTTGTTTTATCGGACTCCGAAGTTTCGGAGAACTTTCTTACGGCTCGTAACTTCGTTGACGGAGATAGGGAGTAGACCCTCTGGTTAGACTGGAAGCCGTCTCCAACATAGTAGGGAAAAGGCTCTGAGGTCGATGCCTGGTCTAGTGCAGCCTACAGGTTGGCTGACTTCACGTCTTCGAGAAAATCTTGCAGGCACTTCCGTAGGTAACCGAAAAATACCCCTGTCTATTATGTCTCGTATGGGACTGGTCTACTCAAAGCCGCTATGGCTCTTTCTTCAAAAGGCCATTTCAGACTTTGCCCTACATTGTAAGACACATATTTGTCACTATCCTATGTCTGGACTTTAAAAGAGACTATGATTCTCTGAGTTTGTTTCAGCGTTTCTTCTCAGAGATCGTCAATAATTATTATGAACGCTGTATACCGACGACGATAATGATCTAGGATTCGCACCATTAGCATTGTATGGTAATCTTAATTATAGAGTAAATAATTAACTGAGAGAAAGTGGGTAAACATACTTAAGGCTCGGTGCAAACAGGCCACCGACCATAGCCACTGGTGGCTGTCGCGCGCTACCGTCACATTAGTAACAGTGTCAGAAGCGAGCGACAGCCACGGATGTTCGGAAGCTGCGCAGTCTTTTCTTTTAGACTCCGACACGGAAAATTTTGCTTAACTTAATTAAGTTTACTTAAGTATTTTTTTCTTAATTAAGTTTGCATTTTAACTGCGCGGGGGGTAGAGCAGTGTGACGGTGGCGGGTGTCGGCGACTTGTGTGGCCCGTAGCGACCACAAGTGGCGAGTCGCGGACACTGCTGTAGCAAGTGGTCGCCACTGGCTGCTCATGTGCGGCGCGTCTATACAAAATATATGTATGAAAAAGTGTGTTAAGTTGCTGTTGCCGGCCACTAGTGGCTGTGGTCGGTGGCCCGTTTGCGCCGAGCCTAATAGTATGTAATTTGAATGATTGTTTTTTTCTTATAAAACCAGCCAGTAACGCGATAATGTTGACTCCTTTCAGCAATCTCTTAGTTTGTTTACTTGCGAAAGATCAGCCATCACACATATTATAGTACAATTAGTACATATAGCAAAATACTTAACTATGATAAATGAATGATGAATCATGACCCATGCCCCTGATAGCCCTTGCAATCAAAGATTTAAATCGTTAGATGCGCCCTACCGCGTCAAATAATGATCACGTTTCCGTAAGTAAACTGGTTGACATCGGAAGTATTAAATCTGTTATTGTCTCGTTCACTCATACTGAATATTGCACACTGTCGTTCTCTGTCTCTACATGGAAAGTGTGCATGCACTCATCTGTATATGGGCACGTTTCCAAGCTTTGCTTGCATTGTGTTACAAACTTGTATCGTAGATTTCTATCTACTGAAGAAGAATTGTCAGGTTAGTGTAAGAAATTCGAATCCTAAGGATTGGAAACCCTGACAATAATTCTTCTGCCAAAATCCCGGATTGTTCCTAATTAGATCTAACCGTGGGATTTTCAAACACAATTAATTGTGGGAAATCACGTTATTGAATTCCGAATTCCTGGTTCATAAAGATTCACAAAGACTTAACATACCACAAATATTTAGTTAAGTATGTACTTAAACCAAGTTTTAAACTAACAATAATGAGCATTAAAACTGGATCGATTAATCCTGTTCCATCAGAATACGTTTGGGAGTTTCTGAAGAATTTAATAACTTTCTCTCTTCTTAAAATATTGGAAAACAAACGCCGTACAGTAACTCAATCAACGGGAAATATCACGTCTTTTAATAACGTTACCGTCAACCGTTATACTAAGCGGGACGTATAAACGTAAAAATAGATTTTGCTCTACATATAAAGTTAGTATTTATGGAAAAATAAAAAGGACTTTTAGTACCGCACCTTCGACCCGATTTGATTGCCGCACTGACCCGCCTGCAAATGCACAATTTCACGCATTTTCAATGTTTTCACTTGTAAAGCACCAATCTATACAGACAGTTCGTGTGAAATGATACTAATAATAGAACTATCGTCTACGCGCGTTGAAACCACGTGGGATGATTAATGCTTCTTAGTTCGTAATTCTTTATTAGTTCTTGTTTGTTATGAAAGTTTTAAAGTCGATGTTTTCTTTAAAATATGCTTAGAAATCTGTAAAAGAAAATCGTGTTAAGAGCGGCAAGTGGGGCTAGTACACAAACATTATTACAGCGCCATCTAGTGTCTATAACTAAAAGATCTAATTAAATGATTATTAGAAACTTCAGTTTAATAAATACGCTATTTTATTATATATATTTAACCTCCATACAACAAATATAAATATGTTTGTAAAATTATTGTATGTAATTTTAATTGATTATAATTATGTTACCGTGATAACGAAACGCGTTCGTATCGGACCGCATTGGATGACGTTTTCTCATTTTCTGACAGAGCTAATGTCAAATTAAATTCGCTACAATAAATTTATCGCCGAAACTATAAAATTATCCTACTGCACTTTATTTCTTTCCCTTTTTATTGTATAGTTTATAATTATTGCGTTCATAAGTGTAATATTTCCGTGTATAAGTTGTGAGAATGTGATAATTTCACCGTTGTTGTGTTACCTGAAGGCACAAGCCATTTTATTATGCTTGGTTATTGCATATAAATCTTTTGTGCGGGACGTTGATAAAGTTATGACGTGTTAGTGTGAAGTGCACCGATTATAACTACAGTTTCTACACAAAAAAGTGAGTAAAACAAGTTTTTATTATCATATTTTAAACGAACAACTTCGCTTTGCAGGACGGCAAAAACTGGTTTGATGTCAAAAGTGTTGAATCAAAATATATTTATTACAATAAGGGTTTAGCGATGCGTTCATCGAGAATTTATCCTTAGTATAGACATGTTAATATCATTCTATTGTAATGTCGCAGCCCTAAGCTGTAGACATTTTCAACTTTGTCATGTCTTGATAACACAAATTCACCGAAAAACTCCCGATCTTCCAAACCCTAAATGTCAATAATCTAATAATAATAATGTTTGATTACAAAAACATGGTAAAATAATGTGTTCATCGGGTATCACAGTGGAGTGCAAATAGAAAGAGACAAGATTCAAAGGCTTGTAATTGTCTAAGGGATATTGGAATTTTATTGTACCTATATTCTAATTAATTGTCATAATTTATGTGACTATTTTTCTTTACTTTGACAACATCTGTAGTCTAGTGGTTCGAGTATTGGACTGCGGATCACGAGGTTTTCGGTTGAAATCCCTCAGGACACAAATATTTATAGGAATTATTGTATTTGTCTAGCTGTTTATTATTATGTATTATAACTATAATATTTTTTGGGACATTTTTACACAACACCATCTAATCCCAAACTAAGCAGAGCTTGTACTATGGGTACTATGGGTACTAGACAATGGATCTAATACTTATATACTTTTTATACTTATGCCCAAACCAAAATACATCTTAAAGGAAGAAGCATTTACAACTTACTTCAAAACTCTTGGAAATAGATTCATATGTGGAGGGGACTGGAAAACGCCAAAAACGTCTATTGGGGATCAAGACTGACTTTACCTAGAGGCCAAGAAATGAAAAGAAGTATAGAAAAAAATAAACTGTATGTACTAAGTACAGGTGAACCCTCGTACTGGCCTACAGACTCAAATAAAACACCAGATTTTCTAGATTTCTTTGTGTATAAAGGATTGTCAAATCATTACTTAAATGTGCAGACTTCTCTAGACAGTAGTTCAGACCACACACCAGTAATAGCCACAATAAGTACCACTATAATTGAAAGCCCAGTAAAAGAGCGACTTTACACCAAAAGAACTAATTGGGAAGCATTGCAGCAGGTACTACATAAACGAAAATATCAACTTGAAAGTTTCACTTAAAACAAAAAATGACATCGAGACATATGCAACAACTCTAACAAACCTAATACAAACAGCCGCAATCTACACCGGCTGCCACAATAAAACAAGGAAGTAGGAATGTACCCAATGACATAAAAACAAGGATCCTGGAAAAGAGACGACTCCGAAGAGTTTGGCATTGTAGTCGACACTCCCAAGACAAAAGGGTGTTTAACAAAGCAGTAGTTTTCACTCCAAATGGAGGTGATGTTGAAAATGACAAAGATATAGAAGACTATCTAGACACTGATCTACAATTATGTCTTCCAATGCAAAGCTGCTCGCCTCGTGAAGTCCAAAGAGAAATAAAATGTCTGGAATTAAATAAGGCTCCTGGTTTCTGCTTGATAACAGCTGAAATTCTACGACAACTTCCTAAAATGGCTGTAGTTGGTATAACACTACTTTTTAATTCTATAATTAGGATTGGTTATGTCCCAATGATATGGAAAATATCAGAGATAATCATGATTCCGAAGCCTGGCAAACCTCCGAATCTTGTGTCTTCTTACAGACCAATTAGTCTACTACCAACCTTATCCAAATTGTTTGAGAAGATCATCTTATGAAGACTAACACGAGTACTTAACGAAAACGAGGCCATCCCTCAACATCAGTTTGGTTTCAGAACTGGCCATTCCACCATTGAACAAGTACACCGTGTTGTTGATTAATTAAGAGAAGCTCACGAGAAAAAGCTGTACTGCTCTGCTCTCTTTCTCGACATACAACAAGCCTTCGATAAGGTTTGGCACTTAGGCCTACTTTCAAAATAAAGAACAAACGGAAGATAGAATATTTAGAGTTAAAATAAATGACACCTACTCTGCCTTTCAAGATATAAAAGCCGGGGTACCACAAGGCTCCGTATTGGGCCCTACTTTATATCTTATGTACACGGCAGATATACCTACAACAGACAATATCTTATCTGCCACATTTGCTGATGACACTGTTGCACTTTGTAACCATGAAAATGCCAGTGTAGCATCCTCAGTGTTACAGAATCACCTGGATAAAGTCAACAAATGGATGAAAAAGTGGCGCGTCAAGGCCAGCTCCAACAAATCAGTACATGTCACTTTTACTTTAAGAAAGGACAACTGCCCTCCAATTAAACTTGGTAACGAAATTCTACCCCACCAAGACACAGCAAAATATGGCATGCATCTTGACAGGAACCAAACATGGAAAACTCACATTAAAAAAAACGCGATGAGTTAAATATGCGGCTCAGAAACTTAAACTGGCTGATAGGCAGAAGATCACACGTCACCATGGAAAATAAGATACTAATTTACAAAAAAGTGTCAAAAAAGGCACGGATGGCTATCCACAACGGTGTGTTGGTACCTACACTTATGTATGGAAGTGAAAGTTGGGTATGGCAGAAGAAACATGAAAGTAGAATAAATGCTGTAGAAATGCGTTCCCTGCGAAGTATGTGCGGTGTAACTCGGAATGACAGATTGAGAAATAGTGTGATAAGAGAACGTTGCGGCTTAAAAGACGATGTAGTGACGAGAATTGAGAAGAATATGCTGAGATGGTTTGGGCATGTCGAGAGAATGGATGAAAGGCGACTAACAAAAAGAATTTATATGGCGAATGTCAGTGGAACCGCCCTAGAAAAACTTATACCGACCTTATTGGTGAGGTTCTTCAAAAAGGTCAGGTGCGTAGTACTCGCAACCGGCGTGTATGTATGACAAGATGTATGAATGTGGTCGAAGCGAAAGAAGTATGCAAGAATCGTAGCAAGTGGCGTTCTTTAGTTTCTGCCTACCCCTATGGGAAAAAGGCGTGAGTGTATGTATGTATGTAATTTACAAAACAATAATAAAGCCGGTTTGGACATACGGCATTGAGTTGTGGGGATCAGCAAAAAACTAATGTGGAGATTGCAACGGTTCCAGAATAAAACACTCAAAATGATAACGAATGCACCTCTATTTATCAGAACCAGTGAATTGCACGAGTACACCGAAATGAAAACTGTTAAGGAGGAAGTCGAACACAGAGCAAAAGCTTACAAAGACCGCATAAAAACTCATACTAACACCCTAGCAACAGCATTATGGAAACAAATAAATGTCAGAAGACTCAAAAGACAACACATCTGGGATCTTGCTCACTAACAAGTCCTAACTTAATAAGAGACAGTTTCCTCACTGGAGGAACAGTTCTCTCCTGTCAATTAACACCCACAACATATCTGTTAAGGGCTTGTAAACCCGATCGCAAAATGTTTCATAATAAAAAAAATACATACTTATAATACATAAGAAACACCCAGACAAACACAAATACTCATGTTTCATCCACACAAATATTTGTGTCCTGTGGGAATCGAACCCACGACCCCACGATCAGCAGTCCGGCACTCGAACCGCTAGACCACAGAGGTCGTCTTCATTCATTACCGTCTAAAATATTTTATATTTACACTTCGCCGCTGAGTTCGTCCCTTCTAAACCGCTGTCGGTGCCGCTCGCGGTCGTGGCGTCGCATGCATTCGCTGGTACTTTTGTTCCCGCCGCTCGCCGCGCGCCGCTGCAGCGTACCGCTCGGAGAAAACCGCGCGCGTTTTCGTCTCATGGCGTGCTTCAAACATTTTTATACATTTGATCTTACCGCTCGCCGCGCCGCTCTAAGCCTCCGCTCACAGCGGCAAGATCGTGAACGGGCGGTTAGGTTGTGAAACCATTGTTGGACAGTTGAGCATAAAAATAAATTATCGAAGAACATTTTTTCAGCATGCTAATCCTTTCAACTGTTGGCAACTTTGGTTCTTCTACGGATCTCCGCATTTCCTACACGACCGTGTAGAAAAATACCAGTATCAAGTATTCCTCTATTCTTCATAGCTCGCTGGGTGACCTTGAGCTTTCTTTTGAGGCTCAAAGTGAGTGACAAATTAAAAAAAACATATTAAAACTAAGTAATACCTTCTTTTTCAGATTGAAAATGGAAGACGTCAAGTTAGAACCACCGCCGCAACCAGTCATGAAGTTCATTAGTGTGACCAGTGAGGTCCTTACAGAGGAACAACGCGAGATGTACGAATCTGTCCTGTCTACCTGGAAACCGGTCATGTTCCCCAAAGCCGTAAAACGGTACATCTGCACTAAGTGCAACAAAGAGTTTAAAAATTATCAGAATTTGTATCTTCACACGACAAGAGTACATTCTTCCGAAGATTCTGCTGTTCTCTGCGATATATGCGACAAGACGTTTAAAAACAAACATTATTTGTACATGCATCGTATGAATAAACATTACTCTGAGCTGGAGAAATGTTACTGTCAATTCTGTCTCCAAGAGTTCAGGACGCGGAGAGCCTTACACATGCACGTCAAAAGAATTCACCCAAATACCCTCCCAGAAATCAAGTGTAACGAATGCGGCAAAGAGTTTGCCGTTCCATATAAACTCAAATATCACATCGAAGCCTGCCACAGAGTCGATAAAGAGAAATACAAGTGTCATTTATGTCAAAAATTGTATAAAAACAGTCTGAATTTAAACAGGCATTTGCAATTTCAGCACACGCCAGTTGAAAGGCATCCTTGCGTGTTCTGTAATATGACGTTTAAATCGCGACATCATATGAAGAGGCATGTTCTAAATATCCATCCTCCTTTGGAATCTAAAGTCACATGTCCAGAATGCCTAAAAGAATTCAAAAACGACCAGTACTTAAAAGAGCATATGCAGGTCCATTCTTCGCTGGATTCCAAAGTCAAATGTGACATATGTGATAAATTCTTCCACTCCGCCGTTCGCCTGAAAAAGCATAAAAAAATCGTTCATCCCTCCAAACCTAAACTCCGTTGCGAGAAATGTAATAAAGAGTTTGCTCACGCGCACTATTTACGTCGCCATAATAACGCTGTTCATTTGGAAATTGACGAAACCGACTATCCTCATTCTTGTCAGCAATGCGGCAAGAAGTTCAAGCTCAAGAAGTATTTAAATAATCACGTTCAGAGGCATGAACAGCAGCATTTGAAGCGGATTTCGCAAATGGTCAAAACTGTTATGGGGGATGAGAAGGAAAGACCAACAGGACCCCCTAAAAGGAGGGGTAGGCCCAGAAAAGCAAGAGCAGAGATCGAATTTATCAAGTGCGAACCGGTTTCTAGCTCTGATTCTGAATCTGGGGAAACTGAATCCGATTCGGAATGAGTTACACATCACAGCAGATGTGTCTGCGCGATTTTTTTATTAAAAATTTGGTTTAATAGTGAAAAATTCTAGTGCGGACGTGAAATATTGAGTGCCCAAATTAATTGAAGGATTTCAATTGTGTTTAGGAAAGCAAAAGATAGAAGAACAACATATTTTTATTCATTAGGCAATGCAGCTGCTAAGTGTGACGTTTTGGGGTCGATTTAGAAACAAACACGTAGCAAACAAGCATACGGCCCACCTGAAGGTAAGCGGTTACTATAGCCTATACATGCTTGTAACACCAGGGGTATCACTTGCACGTTGCCGACCCTGTAAACTGAAAGAGAAATACTTGGATTGGCAGTTTATGGGTCAAAGTCCCCCCACTGCCAACACAACATTTCCTGGGGGAGCAATGGCAACCTTGCTCACCGTAAAGAACACAACACAGCTCAGAGCAGTGTTATTTCACTTCTATTTTCTGCAAGGTACTGTCTACTAAGTCGGGCAGCTCCAATTTGAGTGCCGCTATGCCCTACCTCTCTTAGTTTGTTTATATATTTCTGTTAATTGCTTTCCTAAAACACTGTTCGTCATCTGGGATATGTTGTTGCATACCGTTTTAGTTATGTATCAAAGATTTATAAAAATTATGTGAACATTTTAAATTGTATAGCTAGGACTAATTTTTTCAAATTGTTCTAGTCTTTAGGCTTTACCTGATTTTTCAGGGTTTAGCATCGAATAGAAGAGAAGTTGGATACTAGATCAAAGGCCAAATGTTTTATTTTAATGTCATTTACGCGAATAATATTAGATATTGAAATAAGACTACGTTTTTCTGATTTTATCGCTTGGTTGGTATGTTAGAAAGCTAACGATAAAATCCGTAAAAAGCGGTGTTATTTCAATATCAATCAAACAGATTAGGACTTCAATAACCAAAGAAATGAATTATTTTTTTGGTAGGTAGAGGAAAATATAAAATGTTTTTCATGATCATTTCTCACTTTTTAGAGACCACAAGATCAGTATTTGAAACTGTAAAACTAGTTATTTACATTTGAAAAGTACCTAGTAACATTATTGTTCTAATTGGAATAAGACATTTGGCTGGCCACAAACCCATTCTTCTATTCGACGCGTTTAAATAAAAATTTTAATGCTATCAAATCTTATTAGCTTATTCATTGAGCTATTTTTAAATCTTGAGCTGGTCGGTAGAAGAGTATTTTACGGCGTTGATAATTTAAAATTTTAAATAGATTTTCTCTTAATAACTGTTTCTTTTTTGGTAGATTTATATTGATTATGGCAACACTGAGGTTTTGGTAGAAAATATTTATTAATGAAGGATAATGTCTGCAAGGGATCAGAGTATGTTGAGATAGTCGCTAGCGAATATTATTTATTGTATGGAATTTCTTGTTCCTCAGCTCGCCGGTAGAGGCGCTATACGAGGCTTCCATACAAAATTATAGTGTGCTGGACCGCTGTAGTCTGTATTAGCGATGTTTTGTTGTGCATCTGACTGTTATGTGTTATGAAATATAAATAGATATTTTATGACAAAGATGGACATATACAGTTTGTAATCTAACATTTGAATCGAAACAAAATAAGACATTCTCTGAAGCTTTTCCCAACTATATTGGGGTTGGCTTCCGTTGGCGGCTGAATATCATTGTTTCACACGAAGCGACTGTTATCAGACCTCTACAACCTAATTTCTGGGTACTGCTTACAATTTAATGTCTTATTTTTCGGTTGATATAAACTATCAGCGCGCATGCGTTCCAACGCATGTCATTTCACAATTTGACGGTTTAATTTATGTCTATTCCTTCATTACGAATGTCAGATTGCAACCTGTCTCCAGCCTGTGACAGATCCCAGTGTTGCCATATCAAAATTGTTATCTATTTTGGGGTCAGTAATTTTAATATTAAGTACTTTTAAGATTATGAGGATATTTCAAAAGTTTTTATATTAAATATTACATAATTATAAAGATTTTCGTCTATGCGCGGCTTTTGAGGTCCTGATTCAATTTCCAGGTGAAACAAAATGTCAGTAATTCAATCAAAACTATACATTGGCTTTGGATTTGTGCAATATATTTTTACAATTTAGAAATTAAGTTATTTTTTACAAAATAATAATAATGATATCGTATAATTAAGAAAATACGTTGGCTGTTGAGTATTTTCGACCTTATGCTCTTAAGATAAGGTTGGAAATTGTTCGGCCGCCAAGATAGTTGAATTTATTTGATATTTATAAGTCTTGTCATCACAAAGGTACAGTATCAAGTATGAAAATAATAGTAACTATACAGGGTGGAGACAACAATATGACAGTAAATAAACTACAGCCTATATTATGTCTAAAAAGAAAAAAAAACAACTACCTTATGGTCACGTTCGTCAAGTCATCACTTTAATCCAGGGGTCGGCAAAGTTTTAAGACCAAGAGCCAGATACTGGAAAAATATAGATATTTCATTGACTCAAAGAGCCGCACTTTATTTCAATGAAATCGTATCATTTTAAATAATTAGATTAATTATTTAAAATGATTATTCGGTTTAAAGATAATTTATTTAAAAAAGAACATTACATAGTTCACATAAAGAGAAACTTAACTAGATTACACTTGTCAAAGTTTATTTCCTGCCGCTCAAATAATTTGTTGATATTAGTTTAACAGCAAGTACTAATTTGCATTACAATGACTTAAGCTAATTAGTACTATTATTTTCGTACAATTGTACAAACGTACATGCTTATTTTAAACCTTAATGCAACGAGGAAAGGCGTTATATAATCCTCATGATTTTAAAAGAATTTTCACCTGGACTATTAGACAAATAAAAAGTGTTAGTGGCAACATGTTGCCGACAGTGTTGCTGGCAACATGTAGTACATTGTGTTGTAGTATTGCTAGCAACATTTCGCTGACAGCACATTGTGTTGTTGGCAACATGTTGCTGGTTACACATTGTGTTGTAGTGTTATCGGCAACATGCTGCTGAGAGCACATTGTGATGCAGTGTTGTCGGCAACATGTTGCTGAGAGCACATTGTGTTACAGTGTAGTCAGCAACATGGCGCTGGCGATATATTGTGTTGACGGCAACATGTTACTGGTCAGTTGTTATATTAGCGGCTATTATCAAAAATCTACTCTATGTCACAAGCTATAGAGTATATATTTGACATGCTAGTGCATCAAAGCCCCTATGTGCATATACCCTTGTCTAATAGATTCATGGAAGAAGCAATAAAGTACATAATATAAAATAATGTTATACATATGTAAATAAATACAATTTATTTGATAGTTACTAGTTGATTAAGACCAATTTTTCATGAAAAATATAGGTATTACGTTGTCAATTGAAAATAATCTCTACTTTACTTATTATAAAGACTACTATAGGCCGCGTCGCTTGCACAGCAACAAAATTATTTTATAACCGAATGTGGATTTACAAATTACGTAATTAAAAAAAATAAAATAGCGAAATCTCTGCTTACCCCAACGAGAAACAGGCGTGAAAATATGTACAGACGCCAGCAGGTCAAGCTATGCAAAACTATCAAACTTTCCCAATCGAATATGAGCCTTATTGTTTTAGACCAGGGTCGATAATTTATGAAAACAAAAAAATATTATTAGGATGAAACCTATCGGAAAAGGAAGAGAATATATATCTGAGGTCGGAAAGTGGATGGGGGTGCGATTTTACGAGTACAAAACTGTTTATCTCGAGTTTCGACAAAACTACAGGTCATATGGAAAAAAGTTAAATGGCAAAGTTGTAGGTAATAAAAAGATCTATAACTTTTGTATTTACACTTTTTTCACATAACCTCACCTCTACCTAAATGTAACGTAACGTTCGGCGATAGGGTTTTATGACACGCACAAATAATCTTAAATTAATCTTTTAAGAGTGAATTTTGTGTTCGTGTGTAGCCTTATGTATAAGGACAAGGGACAAACTCATTGCATCTTTCGGATAATTACAATTTGGTAGACTGTCTTCTTTTCCCAACTATATTGGGGTCGGCTTCTAGTCCCTCAGTCTTCTATGACACCCAATTTCTGGGTAACACCGATATCCCAAGGATAGACTGGTTGTCAGGCTTCTGACTACCACTAACGATTGTCATAGGTGTTCATATGACAACCGGGACCGACGGCTTTACGTGCTCTCTGAGGTACAGAAGGATCTCGATGTGTTAAGAATGGGCGCGGTTAGCGCAGCTTAACCTTGCAGATCGGTCGATCAGCGTGGTTCTTTACTTAGCCACGAGCGCCTCTCAGGAGGCTACATGTTATCTTGTACAGTAAACAAAAGAGATTGGTATACAGGTAGCGAACGAAATCTGCATCTTTACACAGATTGTGATTTAAATAATTACCCGCCAAAGGGTTTGATGTGTAGCAGCTTACAATACCTGCGTTTTGACACATATTGCGTGATACATTAATACACAATTTTTAACAAAACACAGATGTTTAATTAGCTGCCTGTATACCTAACTCTTTTGTCGACCGTACCAGCTATAAATAAAATGCTGGGTATTCAAAATAAGTAGTAAGGTAAAAGGTAAGTATCAAAGGTAGGTATCGCGGTGGTTTAATGGTCATTGCGTCTGGTGTACCTAACAGAAGACGCAGGTTCGAATCCTGCCCGCGGTCGAATTTTTCCTTTGCTATATAACTTTAAAAGTTTTCTGTTAGATGTCTTTTATTTGCAATAATATTCGGTTTGTGACAAAAGTGCATTTATATCTATATTTTTAATGTCTGAAAAATTGGTCTTTAAGATAATGTGGGGAATAAATATAAAATTATATTTTATTTTTTAAATTAATTCATTATTGTAAATAAAATATTTTGATGTGAAATATTTTTTTCTCTTTACCACACCATATACCGCTTACCACCAGGTGGCGACACTAATGTTTGTCGTTTTATTACCTACAATAAAAATCTACACACTACCGGTTTCTCTGTCTACGACCGGCACGCTATGATGGCCGTTTTGACGTTTGTCCACTCATGAAGTTTCGTATTAATTAGTAATTACATTTGAAGGAGCAAATTGCTGTTCTTTATTGTCAATAGTGATCTAACGATACTACTACAAAAACTATATACAATAAGAGTATGTTCCCGTTGAGTTACACCATTTTGTGTCATACTGTTACCCATTGGGAAAAAAATTACCGATTAATAACACTGTAACTCAAAGCCACATTTTTCTTTCCCTTTGAGTGACAATGTAACTCAACAGAACGCTGTGTTCCCGTTAAGTAACACCTTTTTGGGTAAAATCGTTGTTGAAATACATCTTGATTTAATACTGCTATCCTACATTTTTATTGTGACATGATTAGGATGTTTTTTAAGGAATATAATAAACCGCGCATCAAAAATACTGATTGAGCAGCAAAATACAGATATCGGTTAGGTTAGAACTGTGACCACACAACGCCAGAACCAAATCTGAATAATACCGAATCATTGTCACTCAAAGGGAAAGAAAAATGTGGCTTTGAGTTACAGTGTTATTAATCGGTAATTTTTTTCCCAATGGGTAACAGTATGACACAAAATTGTGTAACTCAACGGGAACAAACGACAATATGTATATGTATTGTTTTTTTTATTTTCGTCCATCAACGTAACGGCCATCATAGCGTGCCGTAAGTAAATGATTAAATGATATTTATTTCTGTAAATAGACTTTTAAAGACACTTTTACAAGTCAATATTTTACATATTTTTTAAGCTAGATGGCTCCGGCATTTCCTAACTGACGACCTCTGAGAAGAAACGCCGAAACAAACTCAGAGAATCATAGTCTCTTCTCTCATCATAGTATAACATGAATTGCACTCGGGACCATTCATCATCATCAATTTGGAGAGGCGAGGTGTTGCCCCTCCAACCAAAGGGAGGATACTCCGACCAGGCGGGTTTATTGCCTTATTTTTATAGTACAGAAAATCCTCATAGACCCTCCGTCACCCGGGGAGGTGGCAGGGTATGTCGGACTGGTACCGACTAAAAACCGCACACCTTAACCTTTTGACCGCGACGTCAATAACGAAAATCCGTGTTCTCTACGCCAAGCGACAAATTCTAGTACCTATCTAATAATAGATTGAAATAAAACTACTTTTTACGGATTTTATCGCGTATATTGATATTATTAATCCCGACGTTTCGGACCCTTTACAGCGTCCATGGTCACGGGTAGACTGAGGTGGTGGGCGTCTTGATGATATAATTACTAACAGCTACCCTAATTTTTTTATTGTTACATGATCAATGATATTTATTACTAATTATTAATTAAAACTAGATGGAGCCGGCATTTCCTAGCTGACGACCTCTGAGAAGAAACGCCGAAACAAACTCAGAGAATCATGGTCTCTTTTAAAGTAACAATATTCAATGATCATGTTTTAGTTGTTAATTATTGGCGATCCGATTCACGCAGAACGAGTTCACAGTGTACGGGACAACTTAAATGATAGTCTGATTAGATGATAAAATTATAGTTTATTGATGAGTGATTATTTGCTATGGAGACAATTGATTATTTAGAACAATTATCACTGATTATAATGATTTTGATTGATAAGTATACAATGATAATGAGTACACGCGGCGCAGACCGAACGCGAACTAATTAGAATTACGGCATGCGCTACAAAAAATGCTTACTTGAGGTAAAATGAATAAACTGTACGGTTGCACCGTACATGCTCCCAGGCACGAGAGCAAAAAGATAAAACTACTTAAAAGAATTTGAACATAAATAATTAAAACTTATGTATTGATTTGCTTAAAGTCCCTAAAATTGTATTAGTTACGAAAAGTTGTTTCGCGGAACACAGGCGACGTAGCTCTGTGTTGTTTACGCGCACTGATGACACCAGAAATGGTTTTTAATTCGAGCTCACTGGGTCCCGATTGCTCACTAATGCACGGAATACTGATAACACTAGCACTCTGATGCTGCTGATGATGGGGGTGCGCCGCCAGCGATGCACTGCGTGCACGCCTGACACGTCGCCACACGTAGACCGCTGCTGCTATACCCAACGCGAACACTACCAAGTATATCACGGTGTAGTGATGCACGTCGTGATATGATATATTGCTCTCTAGATCCTCATTATTGCTTGATTTCATCTGAATCAATTTGTCTTCAACTTGCTTTATCAGGCCTTGTCGCTCGATATGGTCCCGGTCAAGCTGCTCATCAATTGCGCTTACTGGTATAGACAGGTTGATTATGTTGTTAATGGGTGGAATATCAATTTTCATAATATCTGCCTTAGTCTGTAGATAGTTGTACAGATTTTTATGTGAATAAATTGTGTAAGTATCTCCTTTAATGATGCACCCGTCACCGAGCAAGATAACACCTGCCTTAGTTAATTGTTCGGCTGTAACTTGATGCTCGCATATCATTCGAGTAGAGCACCGTCCGCAGCAAAAGTATAAATATGTATTTAATTTATTAAGTGCTGTCCAATTATTTGTGCAGAGTGTAGATACTGTTTTACAGCGATTTGATTGCTTATCCTTGATACATAGGCCTTCATCTGATCTCATTTGATATATGGGGCCCTTCAAAGGGCAGATACGCGACTCTGCGTCATAAAACATACAATTTTGGACATCGTTCTCTAGCATGGGTATATACGAGTCCTTTTGTATATTCATAGCTAAATAGTCTGCGATGGGAATAATACTGATCATGGTACTTCCCAGTTGTTGTGGAATTGATAGAATTCTGTATATATCATAGCTGTCTCTACTAACTAATGGAATCTTAACTTCAAAGATAATAAACTTCTTCATAACTCTTGCTTTAGTTTTCAGTAAATGATATAATTTTGATAAATCGGTGTTGATATTATCTATCGGTAGAGTTGTATCTTTTGCTAACTGTCCTGTTATAATATTTAATTCATCCTGCAGCTGATTTGGAGTTAGAAGATGAATATTGAACCCTCTGTTGTGTATGTTCATCAGAGTATCCACAATATTTTCTTGGATGCTTTTTAAGTTTGTTAGGACACTATTGGCGATGATGGATGATACACTGAAGCTATTTAAGGTGAGTGACTCTTGAACGCCTTCCTGAAGTGTATTTAACCCTTTTTCTAGGCTAATTAAATGTTGGTTGAACACCTTATGATGCTTATCCATAGCATTTTCCACTCTTTTGATGATGTTGTTCTCTGCCTCAACTATGGACGTATGATTTTTCCATAATAATGCCAAATGTTTTTGATCACTCCTAATTTGGTCAATGTCCTTCAAATATTGTTTTGCAAAATCCTCATCTAAGACGCCGAACAGACTTCGTGCTATATTTCCTACAGCGTTGATAAGTCCGCGCTTATGTCGCACGGTCCGTGTGAATTGCTGATCGAGCAACATGCTATTGTAATGGTCAAGTTCATTGCTACCGTGACGTAACTGCATAAGGATAGCGTCACACTGCAATATCTTAGATGTGTTAGAACATATGTTGCTTAAATGATTTACATAATTATTAAGTAGAGCTGATCCTTGCCAATATGGCGTCATATCGTAATATACAATCAACTTCCATTCATCTCGTTCTAGGCGCATGCTGGATATTTTATCAAAATAAATGCTCTGATTGCTATTCAATCTATAGGCTGGCTAGTCTATATTCGCAGGTAGATGGTGTTATGATTAGCATCAGAAACATGAGAGCGATGTAAATAAAATTGCACACTTGCTTTCCCTTCTGACCTTTTGATTTATGTGTCATTGTATCCTTCATTTTGTCACTATCGTCTGGTTGCGTTTTTATATGATTTTGATCTTTATTGCTTAGACTTAAGGTTTCATTGTCGTGAACTGGTAAAACGGAAAGTTTAGTGATTGGCCGCTTGATTACGCCATTTTTAGTCCTTACAGATACCACACGGACGCAACCATCCTTGCCGGGATGCAGGTCTATGATTCTGCCGAGTGCCCATTTTCCTGACGGCAAATTAGCATCATTGATAATGACAATATCGTCAATCTTAAGGTTTGGTTGTTGTTGTCGCCACTTGCTTCGTGCTGACAACTGACATAAATATTCGGATTTCCATCTTTTCCAGATATCGTTAAAAATCTTCTGGGCAAGCTGCCATCTTGTTCTTGCATCTGTTTCAGTCTCTATGATGGTAAGCGTGGGACCACTTGCTAGGAAGTGTGACGGAGTTAGGTAATCAATATCTTCCGGATCTTCACTGATGGCGCATCGTGGTCTCGTATTAAGGCAAGCCTCCAACTGTGCTAGCAATGTTGAATACTCCTCGTATGTTAATTTCTGCTCGCCGATAACTCTTTTAATATGATGTTTGAGACTTTTTACGGCAGCCTCCCAGAGCCCTCCAGCGCTCGGCCAAGAAGGCGCGTTAAAGTGCCATTGTATTTGCATATCTGTTATTGATTTATAGAAATTGTGGTCTAAAGTTTTTTGTAAGTTGATATATTCGTCACGCAATATCTTGTTAGCTCCGACAAAGTTTGTCCCATTATCACTATAGATATGGGTCGGAGATCCTCTACGGGCTGCCATCCTCTTCAGGGCCGCTAAGAAGGCAGCCGAACTTAGGTCTGAGACAAGTTCGAGGTGCACGGCCTTTGTTACCATACACACGAACACCGCAATATAGCCCTTAGTAGTTTTGATGCCTCGACCCTTGCTAGATTTGACGTCAACATAGCCGGTGAAGTCGACCCCAGTGTGATTAAAGGGTCGTGATGGATTACTTCGTGACTCAGGTAAGTCTCCCATTATTTGTGCATGCTTAATAGGATTATGCTTTCTGCATGTGACGCAGTTATGTATACGTTTTTTCACAGCCCGGTTACCGCCAAGTATCCAGAACTCCTGACGCAGCCAAGCCAGTGTTAAACGAGCTCCACCGTGGAACGTCATTTGATGACCTTGATCTATTAACAGGTTTGTAAGTAGCCCGCTATGAAGAATGATAAGAGGATGTTGCATGTTTTTGCTTATTTTTGCATTACTTATTCTGCCACCAACTCGTAGCCTTCCATATTTATCTAGGTACGGATTTAGATTAAGTAGCTTGCTTTTTGCGCCTACCTTACCATGCTTTTGTAAGTTTATAATTTCATCTGAAAATTCATATAACTGGGTATGCTTGATAAGAATGTGCTTTGCTCTTCTTAGCTCAGTTATCGTAAGGAAGGATGGTTTAGGTTTTGACCTTGATAATATGCGCAATAACCACGCTAGTATACGAGTTGATTTCGTAAAACTACTATAACTGCTTAGTATAAAGCTAATGACGTCGTGTTGATAGTTTTGTGACGTACAATTAACTTTTGCTGACTTTCTGATTTCTTCAGATGTATTAAAGACAGGTCGTTCCGTTTGCTCTTGGCTTTCATCAAATGAAGATAACCATGAGGGTCCATGCCACCATAGAGAATGTTGCTTTAACTGTTCCACTGAAATGCCACGACTCGCACAATCAGCTGGGTTATCCGCGGATCTGACATAGCGCCAACAATCTGTTGATATGATATCGGTCACTTGCTTGACTCTGTTGGCAACGAAGGGCTTCCAGCGGTTAGGGTCACCCTGAAGCCATCCCAGCACAGCTGTTGAGTCCGACCATGCGAATATTTTGATATCGTGTCCGACAAGACACTGTGTGACAGTTTTCATGAGCTTTGATAATAACAACGCTGCACTAAGTTCCAGCCTAGGTAGCGTCATGTTTTTGTTAGTAGGTACGAGCCTTGCTTTTCCTGATACTAATGATATTGATGAGGTCCGGTTCTTGTCTTGGTTCTTGACTCGACAATAAATTACACACGCGAAGGCTTTTGTTGATGCGTCGCTAAACCCATGTAATTCTATGCTCGAATTTTTAGGCGTTTGCAGCCATCTGTGTAATTTTAGCTGATTAATATTTTCTAAATCTTGTGTTATTAGTGACCACTCTTTGATGATATCTTGCGGAATTTGATCATCCCATTGAAGGTTTAACTGCCAGACCGTTTGAAATAGAAGTTTTAGTCTTGTGGTTACCGGAGACAGCCAGCCTAACGGGTCGAAAATTTTTGATATTTCTGATAAAAGAGATCTTTTCGTCACTGTGTTTGACGATGTGTTGATTTTACTTTGGAACGTAAACTGGTCATCCTTTGGATGCCATCTTAAGCCCAGAGTCTTTGTTGATTCTTGATGTCTAAAATCAAAGATCTCGTCTGTTTTGCTCACGTCATCAAGTAATTCCGCTTTATTTGACGACCACTTTCTAAGATTGAAACCTCCAGCCTTCAGAAGATTTATTAAATCTTCCTGCAATTGTTTTGCTTCTCGGAGGGTGTGATGACCACTAAGAAGATCATCCATATAGAAGTCTTCTTCCAAGACCTTAGCTGCTGCTGGGTACTGCTGGCGTTCATCATTCGCTAATTGCTTTAGCGTCATTATTGCTAAAAATGGCGCCGCTTTTGTTCCGTATGTCACGGTCATAAGCTCATACTCACGCAGACGTTGATCAGGAGAGTCTCGCCAGATAATTTTCTGATATTTTAAGTCATCCTTATGACAATAAATTTGTCTAAACATTTTTTCGATGTCTGCAGTGTACGCAAATTCATACTGTCTCCATTTTAAAATTAATGAAAATAAATCTTTTTGTAAATTAGGACCACTATACATTAAGTCGTTTAAACTGAGCCCCGACGAAGTTTTCGCTGAGGCGTTAAACACGACCCGCAGCGCAGTTGTCGTGGAGTCGGATTTCATTACACAATGATGCGGTAAATAGCAACTGAATTTATTTTTATTGATTGTACATTCCTGCATGTGGCCTAAATTAATATATTCATTTATGAATGATCTATAGGATGTTTGAATAAAGTTGTTATTAGAAAATTTCTTCTCCAGATGATAAAATTGTCCAATAGCCTTTTGTTTTGAATCCCCTAGCTTCTCCTCAATGTTTGATTTCAGAGGTAGCCTGACGACGTACCGACCATCTTGTCTTCTTGTTGTTTCTGCTTGGTAACGCTTGATACACTCGTAATCTTCTGCTGAAAGACTGCTTTGATTTTCCTCTGCGACATCTTCGATTGCCCAAAATCTCTGAATATCGTCTATGTTGTTTAGAACGACGCTACATTGATAGGATCTTACGTTCCCGCAAAGAATCCAGCCTAGGCGAGTTTGCTGTGCCACTAGTTGGGAGTCGCCTTCTTTGATGAGACCACCCATAATGATCGATGAGTAAACGTCTGCTCCAAGTAGTATGTCGACTGGTCGACTAATGTTATATTCTGGATCTGCCAAATTGATGTGCTCTAAACAAGGCCATGATGGCTTTTGGAATGATCGATTAGGCAGGTAATTTAGCAAGCTGTTCATTATAAATAAGTCGCTGGAAAAGGTAAAATCGCCTTGCATTGCTGATGCTTCAACCTGTATGACACCCTTACAGTTGCTCTCCTTGGTACCAACACCCATTATAACTCCCTTACATGCTTGTCGAGGAAGCCCCAGTATTTGTGCGGCGTTTTCGGTAATCAAGGACAATTGTGATCCCTGGTCGACTAACGCTCTCATAGGATAAAATACACCATTAGCTGCTTTGACCTTGATTTGAGCTGTTGCTAACAGGGTCTCTGCTATGCCTTGATTTGCTACATGGGTGACATTTTTGCGTTGTTCCTTTGAAGTTGATGCAATAACGGAATTGTCGGTATTGTTATTAGAATTGTAAGTATCATGTAACAAGGTATTATGATTACCGTGACAATGACGACACCTTTTGTCGGAAAAACAATCTTTACCTTTATGATCGTAAAGACAATTTATGCACAGATTTAATTTATTTATTGTTTTATGTTTAGCATCCGGTGTCGATTCTAAAAATGATTTGCAACTAAATAGACGATGATTTTCGCTGCAAATCGGGCATTTTAGCGTCCATGATTTTTTAGTTGCTGAGTTATTTAAGTATGATTTATTAAAGGTATTCTGATTTTGATTTGATTTGTAGAGATGTTTTTTGCTGTTGAATTCCTGATGTGATTTGATATGATCTGGTTTTTGCGCATCTGGCTTGCGCCTAGATGATTCTAGTGACGTAAACTTGTTTTCTAAAAATTCCAGGAATTCGTTCAATTTCGGCAAATCTCTAGGGTTTTTCAAGGTATCGATGTAATCAGAATGGGTTTGGGCGTCCAGTTTTTGCGACAGTAGATGCACCATCAGTGGATCCCATGTTGATATATCAACTCCAAGGTTCTTAACAGCGTTAAGACATTCGTTGGTGGTGTCATATAACTTTTTTATTAGAGCAGATGATTGCTGTTGCAAATTAGGTAATGATAAAAGAATATTCATGTGAGAGCTAAAGATTAATTTTGTATTATTATATCTGTGGTTCAAAATATCCCAACAGACTTGATAGTTTTCTGTGCTGATTTGCAAATGCTGGATAAGTCGCTCAGCTTCTCCCCTAAGCTTAGCTTTTAAAAATTGCATCTTTTGTGCGTTGGAAATTGAACGATTGCTGTGTATAGACTCTGTGAATAAGTCCTTAAATGATACCCATTGATGATAGTTACCACTAAATGTCGGAATGTCCATCTTCGGAGTGCTTTTCTCACGGTGAGAGACAGACCACATCTTATGGTTTATAGATTTTTTGATATTAACGTATAGCTGTTCGTATTTGCTGTACGTCTCATCGTATTCTTCATTTTCTTCATACAGCTCGCTATCAATATCCCAATGTAACGAGTCGATTGTTGACCATCTTGATTGCACTGCTTGTAGGATGTCCTCGAATTCCCATTTTTCTGATATTTTCTCTAGATCAATGATGGCAATGGTTCGAGAAAACGCCTTGAAGTTGCTTTTTTGTTTACGTAGCATCTCTTCCAACTTGCTGCTGTTGCCTTGCGAAGTTCGAAATGTTGGAGACTTAGCTCTAATGCTGCTGGATGATTGATATTGATTATCTCCTTCGTTATGATCTGCTGATCCACTTCCGTGACCTTGACTCTCCGTGTCTGCTGTTGGCAATGATAGTGGAGTAGGTTTATCGGAATATTTAGGATCGGTTGTGGGGCATTTATATTGTTGAATAAATACCCGTGCTTCATTGTAGAACATCTTCGTCCTCTGATAATAATTTTCCGCGAAATAGCTGTAGCCACGTTCCTCAGACTCAGATAATTGTATATGATTCGACTGGAACTCTTCCCAGTATTTATCCAACATCTCTAAACGCTTCTTGATATAGACAGAAGTTTTCCTTTCGGGTCCATCCTTTTTAAAATTACGTAAAAGTTGATCCATGCCTTGCATGATCTGATTTTGATTTTCGAGCAGATTCTCCATCTTCATAATGCTAGTAAATACTTCTGATGTAGGTATTTTAGAAAATGTGATATGATATGTTGATATTTCCTACTCAATCAATTTGATTAATTGATAATTGCTGCTAAAAGGCTGCTGATACAGTTGCTTGAAAACAATTGAAGCTAAAATGGTTTGCTGCTTGGTCGAATGACGCAATGTCGAGGTGGCACACACGTGGTAGAGATACCTGACCGCCGAATCCAATTGTAGAAGTTAATCCATCCTCTCCGCTGTTGCGAGAAATAATAGCATGCGACTCACCGGTATCTGCTGCGTTGTTACCTGGTGATGATCAGTTAAATCCATGCACTGCTGATAAGGCGAAACAATCACGCACTTTGATTAACACGCGGTAGATCCCGCCATCCGGCTCGAAGGACCATAAAGTTGTACGGGACAACTTAAATGATAGTCTGATTAGATGATAAAATTATAGTTTATTGATGAGTGATTATTTGCTATGGAGACAATTGATTATTTAGAACAATTATCACTGATTATAATGATTTTGATTGATAAGTATACAATGATAATGAGTACACGCGGCGCAGACCGAACGCGAACTAATTAGAATTACGGCATGCGCTACAAAAAATGCTTACTTGAGGTAAAATGAATAAACTGTACGGTTGCACCGTACACACAGTATCCTTTGGTCTTGCAGTTGTAGGCCTGGATTTTGGTTTAATAGAATCTATAACAGGATTCCAAGCAGGTGGTAAGATAAATAATATCAATATACGCGATAAAATCCGTAAAAAGTAGTTTTATTTCAATGTATAATATTCGCGTAAATGTCAGAAATCAATATCTAATAATAGGTTATAATTTTTAACTAAAAAAAGTGGTATTTTTGACGTGCGATGCCATCGTCGGCGTCGTGAGCAAGTTTCCATTTGACGTCTATACACGTCCGTGGCGGTCAAAAGGTAAATTGGCCTATAGTCATGGCCTTGGGATCCGTGAAATTCACCACGACCATGACAGGCTGTGGTCCAGCACTCGCTGGACTCTAGTGAGGCCTTACCCTGCATCTTATCTGAAGGAACGCGTGCCGCCTACTGAGAGATTGCCTGGCGGCAACTTTCGTTGTAAATGTTTATAGCGCGATTCAGGTTTGTTCGTAGTTCTATGTAGCCGCGATAGATGTCGCTACAATCATCATATCAGCTACAGGCGGTCCACTGCTTAACAAAGGCATATATTTATTTATTTATATATACTTTATTGTACACCATAATAATAAATACAATTTTTTATTGCATCAAGTACTTTAAACTTGATGCAATAAAAAAACACAATGGGTGGCCTTATCGCTAATTGCAATTTCTTCCAGGCAACCTTAGGATGGACATAAATGAATGAACTTAAAATTACATTACATAGATAAATAATTACTATAAATATACATATATATATATTATATATACTAATACATACTATTATACTATAACAAATTAAAAATACATGCAACAAAATCAGCAGGCTTAAACAAGTGGCATGAACGCTAGGTAATCGAATGTAATTCTCAATGTATGGGAATGACACTTGCTTACGACATGTCATTTGAGCCAACAAATAGAATTAAAAATTTGTAGCCAAACGTCCATTTAGTCTATTCGTTTAAACGAAACGCTAGAGAAGTACATTGTTCTATACATCATATACTTCCACAAGGAACCATTGAGTCCAGTAAATTAAACAAAATATTTACAAAATAATTTTATTCACACATTAAAATTATTATACAAGACAGACACTAATTATTATAATATTTTTTAACTTCAGTCACACATAATTTATGTTAGTGAGATAGCCTGGGTGTAGTATTTTTTTTTATATCACTAAGGTGGCAAACAAGCATAACACCAGGGGTATCACTTGCGCGTTGCCCAACCTGTATTGAAAGAGGAATAGTTGTGTTGGCAGTATAAGGGTCCAAGTCCCCCCACTGCCAAAACAACGTTTCCTCGCGGAGCACTGGCAACCTTGCTCACCAACACCAAAACCAAACATAACACAGCTCAAAGCAGTGTTATTTCACTTCGATTTTCTGTAAGGCGGAGGTACTTCCCCAGTCGGGCAGCTCCAATTTGAGTTACAAGACCTCTAGCGTAGTAGTAGCTCTTAGTACAGTCAACAAAAGAGATTGGTATACAGGTAGCGAACGAAATCTGCATCTTTACACAGATTGTGATTTAAATAATTACCCGTCAAAGGGTTTGATGTGTAGCAGCTTACAATACCTGCGTTTTGACACATATTGCGTGATATATTATTAGACAATCTATAACAATACACAGATGTTTAATTAGCTGCCTGTATACTTAACTCTTTTGTCGACCGTACCATTAGACTGGCGATTCAGTTTATTATTTACATTACCTACATTAATTATGTATTGAGAAAGTTTGTGATATTGTTTGTAAATCAAACGTATACACGATCTAATCAGTTTGGATGAGATTTGGTGCAAAGATAGTTCATTTCCAGGATTTATGTATAGGATTTTTTTTTCAGAACTTTATCTATACTAATAATAAAAAGAAGTAAAGTTTGTGAGGTTGTAGGGGGTAATCGCGGCCTGTAATCTTTCTAAAAAGTCTAATCTATCTCGGTACCAAATTTCATCAAAATTGGTTCAATTGTTTAGACGTGAAAGCGTAACGGACACAAGTTACTTCCGCATTTATAATACTATCTGTTGCCCGTGGTTTTACTCGCATCGTAGAGCTTTTTGAGATAATAGGTAGGCTATGTCTTTCTCCAAGTTCTAATCTATCTCTGTGCCAAATTTCATCAAAATCTGTTCAGCGGTTTAGGAGTGAATGCGTAACAGATAGAGACTTTCGCATTTATAATATTACCATGCAAAGATTTTAAAGATATTTAGCAAAGGAAAAAAATGAATGTGTCATAGCGTCTGGTGTACCTAACCAGAAGACGCAGGTTCGAATCCTGCCCGCGGTTGAATTTTTCCTTCGTTAAAATAACTGAGAAATTTATATTTAGATGCAGAATGATAAAACGTATTTCATTAGACGTCCCCAATTGTAAATGTAAAACATTACTGATATTGAGATCAATTTAATTAATTAATTAATTATAACTAAAATTCGCACTCACAAACAGAGTTCCCTAAATTATGGTTGAGCTACACAATGACTGATGCATGCGTGCCGTCAGTTGGAACTGGTCTACTCAAAGCCGCTATGGCTCTTTCTTCAAAAGGCCATTTCAGACTTTGCCCTACATTGTAAGACACATATTTGTTACTATTCTATGTCTGGACTTCACAAGAGACCATGATTCTCTGAGTTTGTTTCGGTGTTTCACAGAGGTCGTCAGTTAGGAAATGCCGGAGCAATCTAGCTTAACCTTTTGACCGCCACGGACGTGTATAGACGTCAAATGAAAACTTGCTCACGACGCCAACGACGGCGGCATGGCACGTTAAAAATACCACTTTTTGTTAGTTCAAAATACATACCTATACAAAAATTTGTTGTTTTTTTATCTATTATTATATACTAGAATTTGTCGCTTGGCGTGAGAACACGGATTTTCGTTATTGACGTGGCGGTCAAAAGTTTAAAACAAATATGTAAAACATTGACTTGTAAGTCAGTTTCGACAGGGGTCGGCTATGACTTAGCAGTCCAATGTTCATATCACTAGGCTATTTGACTAATCCTCTCCAAAGGGGGAGGGGGGGTAGTAGCCGTGGATTAGGACTGTGACCCCTGGGAAGGGCTGCTCCTCCTAGGAGCCAAATTTGTTGTTTTTTTTACCTATTATTAGATACTAGAATTTGTCACTTGGCGTAGAGAACACGGATTTTCGTTACTGACGTGGTGGTCAGAAGGTTACTTACTACTAGATGGAGCCGGCATTTCCTAGCTGACGACCTCTGAGAAGAACCTCTGTTTTTTTTCTTTATGGTAACAAGAACACGTGATGGTTACCCAGCTCAAGGGCCAGCCGTGACCTGGAAGTATACATCACAGGGTTGCCTCCAGGGCTCCAGTAGGGTTGGCTCTGGCTTAAACACTTCAAGCGGCGGAGAACGAGCCGCCAGCGGGATTTCTGGTTTAATCTGGAAATTAATAAATAAAACCATTATAACAACGCTGTCTAATTATCAACTTCCAAGTCAAAGATCTGGAGTTCGAATCTATATATTATTGTTTTTTTCTTATGTTTAATCAAAAGTATTTGACTCTACACCAATTATTCCAATATTTTGATACTATTTTGTAGGTTGTCTCAAAAAATTGAGCTCAACTCACAGAGTTGAGTTTACGGAGCCCTGGGCTAATACTACTAAGGGGCCCACCTAATTACTCAAAGTATAGAAAAAATTAGACGGTTTAATATTTGATTTATATTGACTTTGAATTGACTTAGCTGGGGGCTCCTTGAATCCACGGGGCCCTGGGCTGAAGCTCAAAAAGGTATAATAATATGGTAGATCCGGCCCTGCATATTATAATATGCTCTTAAAGTATCGGTAACCGTTTCCCAAACACACTGTAGAGTAGAAAAAAGGCTGTAATGTTGTCACCTTAGCGCTGCGTCGTATCTTGAGATGCACGAGTTTGATATGTGTCCGCATGGCTGTGCGCTGTGAGAACTTCCGTCCGCACTCACTACACTCGAACGGCTTCTCGCCCGTGTGCGTGCGGACGTGGTTCGTCAGCACACTCTTACCCTGTAAAACAGACTGGTGATTACTGAAATGTGCTGAGGGTCTACTCCCTATATCCGTCAACGAAGTCACGAGCCGTTCGAAAGTTCTCCGAAACTTCGAAGTCCGATAAAACAAGTGTCAATTTTTCGAACGGGTAAAAACGCATCGTGAGTAGGGACAACTGTCAAATTGTGTTGTCATTCATTCTTAATACTCAATACATTTATTGCACTTCACAAGTTAAATAGATGTTACAATAATAATATAGAAATGTGTGGGGCTTGTCAGGCACGGCAAATGTAGAGGAGAGAGAGGAGGAACTTTATGCCTTTTTTTAACTTTTTAATCTAAGAGCTTTATATTATTTATTTATATATTATTATGAGTAAGTATATCATATATTATTTCATTATTTTAATTGAGTTTCGTTAGTTAGGGCCCTGAACGAATCATCCGTCCGTAGGTGATACGGAGTAGGAAACGCCCGTATCGAAAGTAGGTCGAAACTACGGACTTCGTGCTTAGGGAGTAGACTCCGCCCCATTTGAGAGTGATATTGGCTTTAGTGAATCATTAACCTTTTGAGCGCCACGGACGTGTTTACACGTCAAATGAAAACTTGCTCACGACGCCAACGACGGCATGGCACGTCAAAAATACCACTCTTTTTTAGTTCAAAATAAATACCTATACAATTATTTTTTTTTACCCATCTTTAGATACTAGAATTTGTCGCTTGGCGTAGAGAACACGGATTTTCGTTGTTGATGTGGCGGTCCAAAGGTTAAGTCGCGTGGTGATGTGTAAGTTTAAGTGGTGATTAGTTATTCTTATTATGATTCGTTAGTTGTACAGTCAAAATATAAAAGTAATGAAGAATAGCGATGTTGGACCCAAAATGAACGAAGCACCGTTCACGTGCAACTTTATTGTGTATTGAGTATTTTTATTTTATTAATTTTATATTGATTATGACAACAAGTTAATAAGAGATTAAAAAAAAAATATTGAGTCGCTGGGGGGGTGGGAATTAAAAGATCAACTGTTATAGATTTATTAAGAAATACGAAATCGTGCAGTTACGAAACGCAATGTGTTTCGGATGGCTAGTATTTATCTGCAAATAAAAAAATTGCAGCCCGTCGTGCTGCACGCGCACGTGCCCCGCGGTGCACGTAGTGTGTAGTGTGTAGTGTGTGGTGTACTCACCCGGAACAGCTTCCCGCAGGTGTCGCACACGTGTCGTGGCGGCGGTCGTGCCCCGCGGTGCACGTGCCTGGCGTGCTTGGCGAGCGAGGCGCGCGAGGCGAGCGCGGCGCCACAGTCGGCGCACACGTGCCCCGCGGTGCACGTAGTGTGTAGTGTGTGGTGTACTCACCCGGAACAGCTTCCCGCAGGTGTCGCACACGTGTCGTGGCGGCGGTCGTGCCCCGCGGTGCACGTGCCTGGCGTGCTTGGCGAGCGAGGCGCGCGAGGCGAGCGCGGCGCCACAGTCGGCGCACACGTGCCCCGCGGTGCACGTAGTGTGTAGTGTGTAGTGTGTGGTGTACTCACCCGGAACAGCTTCCCGCAGGTGTCGCACACGTGTCGTGGCGGCGGTCGTGCCCCGCGGTGCACGTGCCTGGCGTGCTTGGCGAGCGAGGCGCGCGAGGCGAGCGCGGCGCCACAGTCGGCGCACACGTGCCCCGCGGTGCACGTAGTGTGTAGTGTGTAGTGTGTGGTGTACTCACCCGGAACAGCTTCCCGCAGGTGTCGCACACGTGTCGTGGCGGCGGTCGTGCCCCGCGGTGCACGTGCCTGGCGTGCTTGGCGAGCGAGGCGCGCGAGGCGAGCGCGGCGCCACAGTCGGCGCACACGTGCCCCGCGGTGCACGTAGTGTGTAGTGTGTAGTGTGTGGTGTACTCACCCGGAACAGCTTCCCGCAGGTGTCGCACACGTGTCGTGGCGGCGGTCGTGCCCCGCGGTGCACGTGCCTGGCGTGCTTGGCGAGCGAGGCGCGCGAGGCGAGCGCGGCGCCACAGTCGGCGCACACGTGCCCCGCGGTGCACGTAGTGTGTAGTGTGTAGTGTGTGGTGTACTCACCCGGAACAGCTTCCCGCAGGTGTCGCACACGTGTCGTGGCGGCGGTCGTGCCCCGCGGTGCACGTGCCTGGCGTGCTTGGCGAGCGAGGCGCGCGAGGCGAGCGCGGCGCCACAGTCGGCGCACACGTGCCCCGCGGTGCACGTAGTGTGTAGTGTGTAGTGTGTGGTGTACTCACCCGGAACAGCTTCCCGCAGGTGTCGCACACGTGTCGTGGCGGCGGTCGTGCCCCGCGGTGCACGTGCCTGGCGTGCTTGGCGAGCGAGGCGCGCGAGGCGAGCGCGGCGCCACAGTCGGCGCACACGTGCCCCGCGGTGCACGTAGTGTGTAGTGTGTAGTGTGTGGTGTACTCACCCGGAACAGCTTCCCGCAGGTGTCGCACACGTGTCGTGGCGGCGGTCGTGCCCCGCGGTGCACGTGCCTGGCGTGCTTGGCGAGCGAGGCGCGCGAGGCGAGCGCGGCGCCACAGTCGGCGCACACGTGCCCCGCGGTGCACGTAGTGTGTAGTGTGTAGTGTGTGGTGTACTCACCCGGAACAGCTTCCCGCAGGTGTCGCACACGTGTCGTGGCGGCGGTCGTGCCCCGCGGTGCACGTGCCTGGCGTGCTTGGCGAGCGAGGCGCGCGAGGCGAGCGCGGCGCCACAGTCGGCGCACACGTGCCCCGCGGTGCACGTAGTGTGTAGTGTGTAGTGTGTGGTGTACTCACCCGGAACAGCTTCCCGCAGGTGTCGCACACGTGTCGTGGCGGCGGTCGTGCCCCGCGGTGCACGTGCCTGGCGTGCTTGGCGAGCGAGGCGCGCGAGGCGAGCGCGGCGCCACAGTCGGCGCACACGTGCCCCGCGGTGCACGTAGTGTGTAGTGTGTAGTGTGTGGTGTACTCACCCGGAACAGCTTCCCGCAGGTGTCGCACACGTGTCGTGGCGGCGGTCGTGCCCCGCGGTGCACGTGCCTGGCGTGCTTGGCGAGCGAGGCGCGCGAGGCGAGCGCGGCGCCACAGTCGGCGCACACGTGCCCCGCGGTGCACGTAGTGTGTAGTGTGTAGTGTGTGGTGTACTCACCCGGAACAGCTTCCCGCAGGTGTCGCACACGTGTCGTGGCGGCGGTCGTGCCCCGCGGTGCACGTGCCTGGCGTGCTTGGCGAGCGAGGCGCGCGAGGCGAGCGCGGCGCCACAGTCGGCGCACACGTGCCCCGCGGTGCACGTAGTGTGTAGTGTGTAGTGTGTGGTGTACTCACCCGGAACAGCTTCCCGCAGGTGTCGCACACGTGTCGTGGCGGCGGTCGTGCCCCGCGGTGCACGTGCCTGGCGTGCTTGGCGAGCGAGGCGCGCGAGGCGAGCGCGGCGCCACAGTCGGGGCACACGTGCGCGCGCAGTCCGTCGTGCTGCACGCGCACGTGTCCCTGCAGCGCGCGCACCTGCTCGAACCGCTTGTCGCAGCGAGAACACGAATACCTACACACAAATCACCACACCGCTTAACGCTAATCACCACCTGCTTAACTCTAATCACCACCTGCTTAACTCTAATCACCAGAACATACCATCAGGTATTCCCCGAAAATGTACTATAATGTTTTTTTGCAAAGAATCGTTGCTCCACACTAGGATTTTCTCTTATATCGTGGGTGCGTTTACAAACATAAACTTTCACATACACAGACACCCAGACGATAGGTAGGGCGCATATAATATTGTAAAAAGTATAACTTCAAAATTATTATTATTTATACCCTATTCCTATCAAACGTGAAAACTTTGTAAACAAACCATCACTCAAGATAAAAGCGTCAATTTAAGTTAGTAAGTTAATAAGTTTTATTACACGTAGGTCGATATCGATGCAAAGTTTAGATTGCAATGGAAGCCAAGTACATGTTTATAATATCTACTCCTTATTTAACTTGTATGTGTAGTGTATAACCGTAAATATAAGTTGGTTAATAAATAAATACCTCCTAATCAAATTTATTCCATCAAATGAAAAAATCCATTCACTCATTCGTTCATATTCGTTCCGCATAATGGACATCACGAAAGCTATTTAAGGCCCAATGGCCTTAAATAGCTAAGCAAAGAAACGTCAATACGTTTCTTTGTTTACAAAGTTTTCACGCTTGATTGGAATCAGGGACCGTACAACCCCCTTTATGAGTTAATTCATTGAAAGAGTTACCCGTTGATTTGGTTACCGTATGGATGATGTTACCTCTTCGTTCCTGTAACCTTTTCCTAACACCAATGAAAGGGTAACCCTTTCAATATGTTAACCAGTGGAAGGGGTTACCCTTTCCTTTAAGGTATCCAATTGAAGGGGTTATCCTCTTGTTAGGGTTTTTCAGGGTTACCGTATGGTTATCATCATAATTTACGTTATTAGGTAGGGTGAGGAGACTATAAAATATAGAAATTTCTCTTGCAAACATCTAGAATTGTATTACTAAGTAGTTTCGTTCATAAGGCTTGATCACGCAGTGCCCTATATCGTTTAATATTGGGTGCTCGATTCTGTAGGTAATTATGTACGTATACAATAACAATAAAAAAAAATTCTAATAAGCTATATTATGATAGTTTGATCATGATGTAGAGATAATGGATGAACAGAGATTGATAACCATAGTCCCGTATTTTTCGAGTCGCTGTGGTCTATTTAGCTCAGAGCAAGTGGCAACTAACACGTGCTAGCTCAATACATGCTATTTTGAACTTAATGCAAGGTTACTAGAGATCAAATTAGTGTTTGGACTCGGAAAGTGTTACCCTGTTACAGTGGTTGAAGGGGTAACCCGTTCGGAACGGCTTACCGTTTAATAGTATAACCCGGTAAGAATTTAAACAGGTAACCCAAATGAAAGGGTTTTGAAGAGGTAACCCATTGCAGCGGCTTACCGTTAAAAAGTGTAACCCCTATGAATTGGGTTTTCTAACAACACTTTGTAAAAAGCCAATCGAAAACCCTTTCAACGGGTAACCGAAATGGTCCCTGATTGGAATAGATTTCTTTCGCTAAAATTACTTTAATATGACTTACTTGAAACTCTGTTTGTCTTTGTGTTTGAGACTCTTCTTGAGATGCTGCCGAAGACTGTACGCTGACTTGAACCTGTACGAGAGACACACGATCACGACTGCATCCAGGGCCGAAGTAAAAAGTAAGTTTTAAGAGAGGTAGGGCATAGTGGGAGTAAATCCATGGGAGTAAAACTCAGATTAGAGCTACCCGACTGGGGAAGTACCTCCGTCGTGCAGAAAATCGAAGTAAAATAACACTGCTTTGAGCTGTGTTGTGTTTCTTACGGTGAGCAAGGCCAGTGCTCCGCGAGGAAATGTTGTGTTGGCAGTGGGGGGACTTTGACCTTTATACTGCCAACCCAACTATTCGTCTTTCGTCTTACAGGGTCGGCAACGCGCAAGTGATACCCCTGGTGTTACAAGCGTCTATAGGCTACGGTAACCGCTTACCATCAGGTGTAGGTCAACATGTAGGAATCAATTCTGCCGGGTTATCATCTGATTAGACTGGAAAGCTGACCCTAGCTCGGACGATAATGAATACATAAGAAACACCCAGACAAACTTATTCTTTTTTTTATATCGGAACAGAAGGGAAAACGTGGGTAGAATAATTACCGTCGTACATTATATGGGCGTAGATATTTCTTATGATAGAATTGAAAGGCGCATATAGGCAAACTTTAACTTTTCACTTTAACGAAACGTGAGACAGTTCCGTGCGTCTGTATCGGACCTGGGGGTCTACTCCCTAAGCACGAAGTCCGTAGTTTCGACCTTAGTTACGGGCGTTTCCTACTCCGTATCACCTACGGACGGAAGATTCGTTCGGGGCCCGAACTAAGAATGAATGACAACACAATTTGACAGTTGTCCCTACTCTCGATGTGTTTTTACCCGTTCGAAAAATTGAATTTGACACTTATTTTATCGGACTCCGAAGTTTCGGAGAACTTTCGAACGGCTCGTGACTTCGTTGACGGAGATAGGGAGTAGACCCTCAGAGTCAGGCAACCAATGTGCGCTGCACTCTACCGACCGACAACGCCACGACTCTGTCAAGCACGGACCCGACATCCCGCGATGTGTGACGTAACAGCGAGTTGTAGCTAACGTTGGCTAGGTGGCGCTGGCGTTCCGTTATAGCTCCCGTACTCATGACCCGTGCTAATTACCAAGACAGTCCGTGCTAATGACTATCCCGATATATAAATATTTGTATAAGGTTAAATATACAGTGTGTCTTCATAATGTGCACATATTAAAATAAGGGAATTCAGCCTCCTACACTTATCTTAACATAAATATTGAAATAAAACTACTTTTTACGGATTTTATCACGTTATATTGATATTATTAATCCCGACGTTTCCGATCCTTTACAGCATGGTCACGGGTAGACTGTAAAGGGTCCAAAACGTCGGGATTAATAATCACACTAATATTATAAAGGCAAAAGTTTGTGAGTGTGTATGTTTGTTACTCTTTCACGCTGAAACTACTGAAAAGATTTTGATGAAACTTTAAAGTATTATTATTTATACACCAGAATAACATATAGGCTATAATTTGTAACGATTTTGAGTTGATTAGCCAAATTAAAACGATAATAAAAAAAAAATATTACAAAGTTTGTCGTAATTATTAGCTAGTAGATAATGATTCAAAATATTTATAATAGCATCCGCTGCCGAACTAGGTTAGGACCTGTATTTCAGCAAACGGCGCCACTCCCCGTAGTGTCAGAATTTAAAAGTAACTTTTCCACGCGGACGAAGTCGCGGGCAAAAGCTAGTATCAATATACGCGATAAAATCCGTAAAAAGTAGTTTTATTTCAATGTATAATATTCAAGCAGTGATAGCCTAGTGGTATGACCATTGGACTGCCAAGTTGAAGGTCTCGAGTTCGAATCCAAGGCACGCACCTCTGACTTTTCGAATTAATGTGCGTATTAATAATTAATTATCACTCGCTTAAACGGTGAAGGAAAACATCGTGAGGAAACCTGCATGCCTTAGAGATTTTTCTCGACGGTTTGTGAAGTCTGCCAACCCGCACTAGGCCAGCGTGGTGGACTATAGCCTAATCCCTCTCAATATGACAGGAGACCCGTGCCCAGCAGTGGGACAGTATATGGGTTGATGATGATGTGTAATATTCGCGTAAATGTCAGAAATCAATATGTTAACATAAATACTTAAAACAAGTGCAGGAGGCTGAATATGACCGTAATACGCACCTTACATCACACTCCACACAGTAATAATCTTTGACATCGGTGTGAGTCAGCTGGTGATGTTTCACCTGAGTCCTCGTCCTGAACCGCTTGCCACATTCATTACACTCGTAGTTCTTAATGCCCTCATGTATTCTGCAAAGAAAAAGAAGGGATAGACAGAGGTGTACTAATGTACACCCACAGTTCGTCGGTATGTTTAGATCCTATGTATTAGGGGCGAGCATGATGCCATTAACGGGACATAAATCCAAACTCTGAGCTGCTACTGAGAATTTACAGCATCCCAAAGGCTTTTTGAAACAAAGGGTAGCCTATGTCCATCTCCAAAGTCAAATCTATCTCTGTACCAAATTTCATCAAAATCGGTTCAGCGGTTAGGCGGGAAAGATAAACAGATACGAGTTACACACGCATTTATAGTATTATTACGGATTGATTATTGTACACAATGTAGCGATTGGTGATTATCGTAGCTACATTGGTGATTATCGTAGCTACATTGGTGATTATCGTAGCTACATTGGTGATTATCATAGCTACATTAGCGATTATCATAACTAAATTAGTGATTATCGTAGCTACATTGGTGATTGATATAGCTACATTGGTGATTGATATAGTTACATTGGTGATTGATATAGCTACATTGGTGATTGATATAGCTACATTGGTGATTATCGTAGCTACATTGTTGATTATCGTACGTACATTAGTGATTATCGTAGCGACATTGGAGATTAATAGTAGTGGTGATATATGTTACTCACTGCAGGTGTTCCGCCAAGGAGTCCTTGTTGATGAACGTTTTCCCGCACTGGTCGCACTTCGGCCTTTCACCACTGTGATGATTACGCATATGACCTTTATGAGTTTTGTTGTTACTGGAATTAAAAAAAAAACATTTAAGAAACTATTTTCTTTATTGTGATAAGATGATAAACAAGCATATGGGCCGTCTGATGGTAAGCGGCAACCGCAGCCTATACACGACAGCAACACCAGGGGTATCACTCGCGATGTCATCTTGACACCTCAGTTGTTTTAGATTCAAACCAGATACCTTTGAATTGGCAGTCCAATGGTAATATATAGGCTATGACTGCTTTACTACAAAAATGATAAAACAACAATTTTGAAGTCATTATCACACGATTTCGACACAATAATAGTAGACTCTGACCTCTGTGGTCTAGCGGTTCGAATGCCGGACTGCTGATCATGGGGTCGTGGGTTCGATTCCCACAGGACACAAATATTTGTGTGGATAAAACATGAGTATTTGTGTTTGTCTGGGTGTTTCTTATCTAATATATAAAATTCTCGTGTCACAGTTTTCGTTGCCATACTCCTCCGAAACGGCTTGACCGATTTTGATGAAATTTTTTTTGCTTATCGGGGAGGTCCTTTTTTTATGGCAAAACAATGTTTGCGGGGTCAGCTAGTGTATTATAAGTATGTATTTACAAAAAAAAAGTATATAAGTATTATATCCATTGTCTAGTACCCATAGTACAAGCTCTGCTTAGTTTGGGACTAGATGATGTTGTGTAAAATGTCCCAAAAATATTATTATTATATTATACAACATTATTATTAGTATATGCGAAACCTGAAACACGTGTCTAGTATTTTGATGTAAATAATCTATGTACAAAATTTCAAAACTTGTATCATGAAAAATCACAAAGTTATAAGCTTGTTAAGTTACCTGGTTGTCCGTACAAAAACATGCTCATCACGCGCAGGCGCCGCCCCGCGCCCGCGTTGTCGCGGCGCTCATTGATAATAATGTGGCAGTAGGTACCTAACCGTACGGCGATTTCCGATTGCATTGTATTTAACTGATGATACATCACACTTTCCACATTTTCCATCACACTTCCAGTCTTTGAACTGTCGTAATGGTCAAGTGTAGGTAGACATTAATAAGTACTTTATTTGTAAATGCAGCCGTAAGTGATTAAATGTAGTCAATGCGATATGCTGCACCTTATACCAAACACTGTAAGTTCAAAATGGATGAAAAGTGTTAAACATCGCACTACTTAACCACAACAGGCTGTAGGTACAAATAAAAACGTGTGTTCATGTATGTGACGATACTTTAATGTCAGATAGCTCCTCGTGCCGCACTGCCAGGAATACGTTATCACTTATCACCACAAACCGCTAGTATCCGTATACGTGCACACTTCCCTATAGCTGCCGGGCGACTGAAGTGGTTGCCTGGTTGGTTCACCCCCGGGCCCCGCCCGCCGCACTGCGCCCGCGCTGAGCGCTCAGTGTGTCAGTGACCTGTGTTGCGCGCATATGATTGCGGATAGGTACTTAGTGTCGCTCGGTGTCCTACTCGTAACATTTTTTAAATGTTTTTGGGACAAAATATAACATGATGTAAAAATTATTGGAATCGATTCAGTTACTGATTCTGAACAAACTATATTCAGGTTTCGCATATACTAATAATAATGTTGTATATACTTTAGACCCGAAGTTAACTGGTTGCTGTCGCGGCTGCGAAGTTGCAGATAGATGGTACCATTCTCAGTTGATGACGTCTGTTTGATCACGAGTAGGAGACAAAGTGTTTGTGTTTCTTAACTATCAATCATCATTAACCCATATACTGTCCCACTGTTGGGCACGGGTCCCTTCTCGCTATATGAAAGGGATTAGGCTATAGTCCACCACGCTGGCCTAGTGCGGGTTGGCAGACTTCACACGCCGTCCAGATAATCTCGCAGTGTTATTGGGTTGTTCTATGAAATTCTAAGTAGCAACTCGGAGCTTGGATCTGTGCCCGGTTAATGGCAATAGGCTCCTATTGCATGGGACTAAATAAGGCATGCATGTTTCCCTATTTTTAGTTAAGTTATTACTTTTTTCCTACTATATTTAATTATTTTTTATGCGCTTTTATGTCTACCACTACCTTCTTAACGACGAGCCTCTTATAAAAGTAATCTATTCAGTAAATTCTGAGCAAATCAGTGTTTGGATTTCTGGCCATAGACATATTATCAGCAATTTTATTTATTTATTTATTTCAGATGTACATCCATAGTGTGTTAGTAGTGCTTAAAAACTATGTTAGTAAGAATCTTTTATTTTATTTTATATTAAACTAGCTGACCCCGCAAACGTTGTTTTGCCATAAAAAAATATTTAGGGGTATGAAAAATAGATGTTGGCCTATTCTCAGACCTCCCCGATAAGCACAAAAAATTTCATCAAAATCGGTCAAGCCGTTTCGGAGGAGTATGGCAACGAAAACTGTGACACGAGAATTTTATATATTAGATATTGCTGGCCTGGAGCCATGCACACAATTCCAGTGCCTTACAACTGGGCATTCAAATTTGTCCAGTATGGTGTTAAGAAGGCTGTTGGTACTGTCTCTCACACGGCGCATCAGGGAGGCCACTCTCTTCCGCACAATAGGCTCACCCCCTTTCATATGGGACCTAAACACACCGGCGAACTGCGGCTGTACGGTTGGGGTCATAAGTCCAGTAGCAGTTTCACAAATCTATCGCATCAAAACAAGTTGCATTTACGACCTTTTTCTGTAACAAACATTTTGCACACATACACGATCTCGTATATAGCACTCTTTCATTATTATTTAGACAGAAAGAGTGCATTTGCCTTAGTTACAAACCTGTTATGTTGCGACGGCGTTTTTTTTTTATATGAGAGGGGGCAAATGGACTTGCGGGTCACCTGATAGTAAGTGACTATCGCCGCCAATGGATATCAGTGACTATCACCAATGTTTTCTTTTAAATATGTGTATGCTCTTGTAAGACAGTGGTATTTAATTTCAATTCTACAAGTATGTGTCTATCAGGCTTAGCGGTTAACGCCGTGGTTAAGAAGATTCGCACGTTGTAGCCTATAGTAGGGAACCCTAGAAGGAATATCGAGATTTACTCGAGAATATAAGGGGGACCTTGCACCTTGTGAAGGACTTATGGCCCCAGACTGTACATATTGGTACACCTCTGCCTAACCCTTCAGGGAATACAAGCGCCGTGGAGTGTATACTTACTTCGATACTTTACCACAAAGATGGCATGTGTAGAGTGTAAGTAAACCCTCGTGCTGTGTTCTGAAAAAAAAAACACATTATGGGAGCAACTGGGGAAGTACAGTCAACAAAAGAGTTAAGTATACAGATAGCAAACTAAATATGCATTTTTATACAGATTTCGATATAAATAATTACGCGCCAAAGGATTAGGTATATAAAAAAAGGGTTTGTCTATGGCAAGCCTTTTTGGAAACGTTCCTTGAAATAAATCCTTTTGACGGATTTTATCGCGTTATATTGATATTATTAATCCCGACGTTTCGGACCCTTACAGCGTCCATGGTCACGGGTAATTTTTTGATATTTTTACGGATGCGTTCGGAACAGGAGTCTATTCCCTAAGCACGAAGTCCGTAGTTTCGACCTTAGTTACGGGCGTTTCCTACTCCGTATCACCTACGGACGGATGATTAATTCGGGGCCCGAACTAAGAATGAATGACAACACAATTTGACAGTTGTCCCTACTCTCGATGTGTGTTTACTCGTTCGAAAAATTGAATTTGACACTTGTTTTGCGGACTCGGAAGTTTCGGAGAACTTTCGAACGGCTCGTGACTTCGTTGACGGAGATAGTAGATATAGAGTAGACCCTCTGTTTTATGTCGGAGTCGTATCGACGAAAATCAAAGTCATTTCTAGCACACTGTGGAGGCTCTAGGATTTGTAAATATGAGTTGATGAGTGCGAATTTCACAAATCCCATGGCCATGATTATATGGAAAGTTTTTGGCGAATGGCGACTCCTGAATTTTGTGTAAAAGTATTAAATTAAATATTTAACTTTAACTCAATCTCGATCTAAGTCAATGATAGAGTGCATAATTTTAACAAGACATTATGAGATCACAGCATTTACGTTGTTTCAAGTGATTGGTGTTTGAATCGGTCGAGTTTTTCATTGTATGATTAAATCGGTCGAGTCTTTCATTGAATGATTTATATCGGTCGAGTCATTCATTGTATGATTAATCTGCCGAGTCGTTACTTGTATGATTTAAATCAGTCGAGTTTTTCCTTGTATGATTTAAATCGGTCGAGTTTTTCCTTGTATGATTTAAATCGGTCGAGTCTTTTATTATATGATTAAATCGGTCGAGTCTTTCATTGTATGTATGTATAAAATAAAGGTACCTGTAATGGTCTATGATGCTGGCGCGGTCTATCATGCGTCTGTTGCACTGCACGCACTCGTAGCGGCGCGTGTGGATCAGTGAGTGCACGCTGTAACTGTACGACGTCGGCAGGAACATGTGGCACAGGGTACATTCGTACGAGCCGCGGGACTAGACATACATACAACAACTTCATTGTACACTGGCTTAACAGAGGTATGGCAATATCAATATATAGTCAAAATCAAAGTCAAAATAACTAATTTTTTGTATATTTTTGGCATTTTCCATGCTAAGATTTTAAAATTATTTAGAAAAGGAAATATTCGACCGCGGGCAGGATTCGAACCTGCGTCTTCTGGTTAGGTACACCAGACGCTATGACCACTAAGACACCGCGTAACTTGCATTTCAATAGGTGTTACTGACATCACCATAAAGACGTAAATTCAGTATGTGAAGGAAAAATTCGACATGACGGGTAGGAATCGCGGTGGCTTAGGCGTCTGGTGTACTTAACCAGAAGACGCAGGTTCGAATCCTGCCCGCGGTCGAATTTTTCCTTTTCTAAATAACTTCAAAATAACTTATTCAAGATATCGTACTAGGTAGTACTTTTTGAACGTCATTTATAGGGTTCCGTACCTCAAAAGGAAAAAACGGAACCCTTATAGGATCGTCCGTCCGTCTGTCAAGACCCTTTTTCTCAGGAACGCGTGGAGGTATCAAGCTAAAATTTATATCAAATACTCAGGTCTACTGTCCCTTGGAGCTGTGAAAAAATCAAACTTATAAGCCAACGCAATCAAAAGATACAGCCGTTTATGCCGCAAATTTTCGAAATTCGCAAGGGAATCAAAACCTACAGGGTACCTTCCCGTGAACTCAGAATCTTGAAATTTGGTACGAAGCAACGTCTTATAGCACAGATAAAGGAAAACCGTAAATTTTTAGTTACATCATCATAATAAATATATTTTTCCTCAGGACAACAACAAAATCAAACTTCTATGACATAGAATTGATTGCGTTGACATAGAATTTATGTCAATCAAAAGTATACCTACAGGTTTGTACGGAACCCTCGGTGCGCGAGTCCGACTCACACTTGGCCGGATTTTTTTAATAGATAGAGTGATTCAAGAGGAAGGTTTATATGTATAATACATGTATATTATAAGTCAAAAATATTTATATTTTATTTATTAATATTGCACCCGTGCGAGGCCAGGGCGCGTCGCTAGTATACTATGTATAGGAGTGTAGCGACATCTACCGCGCTACATAGAACTACGAAGGCCTGAATCGCGCAAGCAACATTCGCAACGAAAAGTTGCATATATACAACCGCCCGACATCAACCGTCGGGCCGTGGCCCACCAGGCACAACACCCGCCTGGTTGGAGGATCCTACCTTTGGATGGAGGGGCAACACACCTCGCCTCTCCACAGGAGTAAGGATTCACAACTCACCGGACTGTGTTTGCTCATATGATTTTCTAATTTAGATTCAAAGTTGAATCCTTTATGACATAGATGGCACTTAAACGGGAACTTCAACCCAGCTTTGCTTTCTTCCTGAAAAACAAAACAAACCGCATTATATTTTGAAAGAAATAATTTCTGTATGATCTCACAATACATCGAGATGAGGCGGTCGTTACTAAGCAATAATTACGCTGAACAAATGACTTGTAAGGTTAAGCTGCACTTGTCGCGGTCAGTCTGTGGATGGGTGACCATACTTAACACATCGAGACTCCATGCCTCAGAGAGAACACAGTTCACACAAACACCTATGACAATCGTTAGTGGTAGTCAGAAGCCTAAAAAGCCTGACAACCAGTCTACCCTCAGGATTTCCAGTCCAACAGAAACGGATGAGTCAACTCGACAACGGATACCCGAAGCCAGAAGACTACAGGTTCCTTCCTCTTAGTGGACTAGCCGCCTTCATGAACCACGTCTTTGAAGAGTAAGGAATGTACCATGCTGGGGACAACACAACAGATCATTCGGTCGAAGTGTTTCGGTATAACCCAGCAAATGGGTTGCAGAGGTCTGATGGCAGTCGCTTCGTGTAAAATACTGATATTCAGCCGCATCTGGTTACACTGGAAGCCGACCACAATATAGTTGGGAAAAGGTTAGAACTTCATCGAGTATGGATTTCTGCCCGATTATTGGCAATAGGCTCGCCCCTTATTACGTAGGACCTAAACATACCGGCGAAATGTGGGTGTACATTAGTACACCTCTGCCTAACCATAACAGGCGTGATGGTGGCAAACAAGCATACGGCTCACCTGATGCTAAGCGGTTACCGTAGCCTATAGACGCTTGCAACACAGGGGTATCACTTGCGCGTTGCCGACACTGTAAAACGAAAGAGGAATAGTTGTGTTGGCAGTATAAGGGTCAAAGTCCCCCCACTGCCAACACAACGTTTCCTCGTGGAGCACTGGCAACCTTGCTCACCATAAAGAACACAACACAGTTCAAAGCAGTGTTATTTCACTTCGATTTTCTGCAAAATTTGATTTTGTTCATCGACTGTCGTTGGTGACCGTACTTCCCCAGTCGGGCAAGAAAATGTATTATTAAAAATGCTATTACCTCTCTCTGTTTAATCTGTTCTTCGGGGTTTAACACCACAATTCTAATTTTATTAGGATCTATTTCTACTGGTTTCCTAATTGAAGACTTCGCTGGAGGTAAGGTTTCAGATTCATCTTCTGGAGGCAGTTCACTGAAAATACACAAGCATACAATTTTACAGGGGTTTTTTTATAATAATTTATTTTATACTAGCTTTTATACGTTCTCTTGCAAACCGATTGCAGGGCTAACTACCGTATATTAGGCAAGGCGACGCATTTAGAATATGTGAAACTCGCATATTTGCTACTATCCTATGTCTGGACTTGAAAAAAGACTATGATTCTCTGAGTTTGTTTCGGTGTTTCTTCTCAGAGGTCGTCAGTTAGGAAATGCTGGAGCCATCTAGCTTAAAATGTTAAACATTGACTTGTAAAAGTGTCTTTAAAAGATCTATTAACAGAAATAATTATCATTTATCATTTAACACATACTACAGCAACATCTTAGAGAGGTGGAGAAAGTTGGGGTAGGACCCATGCCTATTCCTACCCCAACTTTCTCCACCTCTCTTCAAAACACACTCACCTATCTTTTTTCTTCTTCACTTTAACGTCTTTCGTTTTACCTTTCTTCTTCTTCTTCACCTCTGGTTCTTCCTTGATAACTTCTGGGACAGTTTCCTGTAGCAACGATGCTATATCGTCTTCTGTGATCTTTGTAGCTACTGATCTGAGAAGAATGGAGAAGTTTTATGTAAATAGATGTATTTGACTCTCAAATTATTTTGCCAGTTGCTTTATATAGTTTATTAGTTTCTACTCTTTGTAGAACTGTTTAGAACTTTATTTTATGCCTAGCTGTATTTTATATATTTGTAATCTTCGCAACATTCCTAAATTGTTCTCTCATGTAAGTATCCAATCTTCTAATATATAAAATTCTCGTGTCACAGTTTTCGTTGCCATACTCCTCCGAAACGGCTTGACCGATTTTGATGAAATTTTTTGTGCTTATCGGGGAGGTCTGAGAATAGGCCAACATCTATTTTTCATACCCCTAATTTTTTTTTTTTATGGCAAAACAACGTTTGCGGGGTCATCTAGTTTATAATTATTATTGTATCGAACATCATTGTACAATACAAAACGATAATTTAAAAGAGTAACCATGGAGTTTCTTGCCGGTTCTTCTCCATAGGAAACGACTAATTTGGAACCGTGCACCTAGACTCGACATTACATAAGTGCCTTTATATGGTTTATATGAAAATAAAACGGTTTTGATTTATTATACATATACTCACGCCTTTTTCCCTATGGGGGTATGCAGAAACTAAAGAACGCCACTTGCTACGATTCTTGCATACTTCTCTTGCTTCGACCACATTCATACATCTTGTCATACACACGCCGGTTGCGAGTACTACGCACCTAACTTTTTTTAACCTTTTGACCGCCACATCAACAACGAAAATCCGTGTTCTCTACGGCAAGCGACAAATTCTAGTATCTGATAATAAGGTCTTTATTTTAAACTAAAAAAAAAAGTGGTATTTTTGACGTGCCATGCCACGTCGTGAGCAAGTTTTCATTTGACATTTGATTTTTATATACGTCCGTGGCGGGCAAAAGGTTAAGAACCTCACCAATAAGGTCGGTGGGTAACCGGTAAATCAAATCAAATCATTTTATTTGCATGAATATGGTACATAAAGGTGTTAAATTTAGTTTTTTGATCTCATATTCTGCCATTAGGCATACAAACAGACATTGAAATGTCACAGTTACTGTAAACAGGCAGGTACTGTATACAATATAGATTTCTTACCTAATTTCCTCCAAAGTAATGTTATCTTCGTAATCCGAGAACGTGGTCTCTTCCTTGATACAATCCTCCAGCTTACTGAACTGCGGTAAGGCAACCTCGTCCAACTCTGATAGCTGCACCTGCTTCTCATGCTGAAAGAACATGAACATAACATAAGGCCTTACATATACAATCACGCCTGTATTCAGCAGCGCAGCGCTGATATATATATTTTTTTAAGACATGCCAACGATAAATATACAAACTCATTACAAATAAATAAAAACAGTGATGTCTGGGCCTGTGTGCATTACCTTTACAGGCACATACAGCATTTCTTAAGCGGCAATTATAAAACAAAATAATAAATTTATGAAACTAATTAAAAACAAATTTAGTAGTAGGTATAATATAAAATAGTATTAGTAGTAATTATAATAATATGGGTTGGTCTATAGACATATACGGGGGATGGTTTAATTGTGATCTGAACTTATTAAGTGGATATCAAATTGGAAGATGTCAATGTCTTTGGAAATAATTTGGATATTCTGATAGGGCCTGTTGATGAAGCCATGGACAGTCTGTATAATTTAACAAAATAAATAAAATAGGTGTTGATACCAACCTCCAAAACCGGATGGTAGCCAAGTCTCCCTTTGCCCACGATATTCATATTGAGTGTGACAGTGGAAGTAAGATATGGGCTTGCATACTTCGACAGCTCCTCATCTTGAGCATCGAGCGGAAACTGTGAAGTATGATTAAAATCTATTTAGAGATTTTTAAATTACCACTAAACAACACACACATCATCTAAATAATGTGTAGTATGATGTCTTGCTGACGGTGTATTTACGTTCATGCTGCGATTTTTTTTATACTACTGAGGTGGCAAACAAGCATACGGCCCACCTGATGGTAAGCAGTTACTGTAGCCTATAGACGAGCACTCTCCGAGAAACTATCAGGAACATTTAACGCCTGGCAGCTTTTCTCGTAGAGTTAGGGTGGTTTGAATGAACCTCATCTTCACACCCGCACGCAAAATACACGCTTTGTCGTGGATTTGCGGAAACTAGCCCGCTTAACTATACCATACGATAGCGCATTGCCCATTGACCCTGTAAAACGAAAGAGGTATAGTTGGGTTGGCTGTATAAGGGTCAAAGTCCCCGCACTGCCAACACAATATTTCCTTGTGAAGCTCTGGCAACCTTGCTCACCGTAGGAACACAACACAGTTCAAAGCAGTGATATTTCACTTCGATTTTATTTATTTATTTATTTAATACTTTATGCACAAACATAGTACAAAGGCGGACTTAATGCCTGAGGCATTTTCTACCAGTCGACCTTAGGGTGATGCAGAGACAGAAATTGGTAGGTGCACTAGCGGTGTTGTTATATAAACAAAGAAAAAACAATATTTATTATTTTAGATTTTCTGCAAAGCAGAGGTACTTCCTCAGTCGAGCAGCTCCAATTTGAGTAGAATTACTCCCACTATGCCCTACCTCTCTTAAAATGTATTAACTTTGATAAAATATTTAACAAGTGGCATAAATACTCACAGGGGCACATCGGGTAAGGTATTCATACAGCACACTGTGAGCTCTTAATATTTTGTGTTTGAACTTGACAGATTTTTGTAAAAGTGTAGCACATTCATAACATATCCACTGAGGCAGTCCATCAGACTCCAGTACCTGAAATATTGAAAGAAAGAAAGAAAGATTTATTGTGAAAAAGATGTAGAAGTAATAAAAGTAAGATAGCAGTAAAGGAAAACTTCGACCGCAGGCAGGATTCGTACCAGTGTCTCTGGTTAGGTAGAGACGTCAGCAGGTCAAGCTATCCAAAACTGTCAAATTTTCCCAATTGAAGAAATGAACTTTATTATTGTGTTTTATAGTTGGAAATCAATCAAATAATTTTGTCAGATTGTGGTAGCTTGATGTTCTGGCCTCTGTACACCAGACGCTATGACCACTAAGTCACTGCGACTCCCACCCCCTTGTCGAATTTTGTCGTCATATTCTGAATTTACGTCTTTATGGTGACGTTTGAAAGTTTGTTGCTTCTCAACCGACATGACTTACTTTACAGTTAGTTCAATGTCGCGGTGGCTTAGTGGTCATAGCATCTGGTATAGGTTGAATTTTTCCTTTATTTATTTATTTTAATACTTTATGCACAAATATAGTACAAAGGCGGACTTAATGCCTGAGGCATTTTCTACCAGTCGACCTTAGGGTGATGCAGAGACAGAAATTGGTAGGTGCACTAGCAGTGTTGTTATATGTATAAACAAAGAAAAAACAATATTTATGATTGTACAACTAAATTTATGCAATTTATAAATATATTACATACATCACATAATTATATATCCTTATGCATACATAAATAAAAACACATATACATATAATATAATATACATATATATATATTAACATTTATACAAGGAGAGGTTAATGTTAAGAATCTGCCAAAGAACAGAGGAGATGTTTCCTAAGTTTACTTTTAAAGGAGTAGCGACTGGTAGCCATCCTGATCTCCCGAGGTAGCACATTCAACAGGATTATGGATTTTAAAATCTTTACTAAATAATTTTAAAATCTTAGCTTGAAAATACCAAAAAAAATCTACGCAAGCATGCTCCATTGTCGACCGCATCATCACTTAACATTAGGTGAGATAGTGGTCAAACGCAAGCATAATAAGCATAAAAATACTACCACCAGCTTAAATGTTATGCTGGTTAGTCGGACTATGTAAGGTCTATGTAAAATACCAATATGTAGACACATTCAGTCATACTGTTACCAAGATATCCCCGTCGTTATAGAAGGATAGAAATATGAAGGCGATAACATTAATTCAATATTTTTACACAAAACCATTCGTTTAGGTTATCGAACAAATTTTGTTAAGATAACTATAAAACAGTCAGAAACAATACACAGACGTATTCTAAAAGATAATATACATATGTTAATGTTAAAATACTCACGTTTATTCCAGTCAAATCCTTAAAAAATGCTTCAAAATAAACAGCGTCATACACTCGTTTTTCTGTTGTTAAACAGCATCTACATATTGTTTTCGTCTGTTCTAGTTGGTCAAAATTATGTTTTACATCTTCCTCGTTATGCAAACTCATTGTTTCCATTACATTAAAAATATTTAATTAAAAAAACTAAAAATCACACGCAAGCTCAACAGCCGACGCAATTTGTAAACAATATGGCGCTGGCGGTTTGACACATTTAGTTTGACAGTTTTGGCGTAACTTTTGTTACGTTTCGTTATACCGTATACGGTCTGCATGAATTTTATTTAAAAAAATCAAATACATACGGTTATTACGAGAGAACTGGGATATTTATTAGAGTATACATAATCTTGGGTTATTATGCATTTTTTTTACCATCTTACTTTATTACAAGGTGTTAATAATAGTAAATGTTTTACTGTTGTGGTGTGGTGTGTGGCAACGGTAAAACATAACGTAACACTTCTACTATAAAAACTTATCCCGGTTTGTTAAATGGCATGCCCAGAAGAATTACAGGGCTTAACTTTACAGTATGGCATGAACAGAATTGCAGGGTTTTTTTGTTTACTGTGATATTGCTAAGCAATAAGACCTGTAAATAAGCTCAGAATTGATAATTATTATAATATCATCTATGTAGACGGCGCCGGCGTTACGGAGCGTTATCTAGTCTAGTTGAATATTTGTTACGAGAAAGATTAACTTGTACTTGTTGGTTGTGTCTACGCCCTATTTATTTTTAATAACCCTCCTCTGCTTCGCACGGATAATTATGTTCATATAATACAGCCCAAATACAGCCTCTTTCTAATAAGTAGGTGAAATATTATTTAAAATCGATGGTAAGTTTTTTGAAAATAAATGTTTGTTTTAAATCGATTCAAATCGAATTTAAATGAGATTCAAATCTTTTCTCTTTACTACTTTTACTTTACTTTTTACTAATAGCATAGCAGCTTTTTTCACTGCTAAATTAAACAAAAATATTGTTTTGTATTACCTCATAACTTTATTAAATCAAGTCAACTAACGCTATATAGCAGTCCTCGTTCGTTGACTGACTTGAGAAAAATATTAATTAAAGTGACGGTAACTCTAACTTACCATCTCTTCAATAGGCGTTTTCTCAATGACAATTTTAAGGTATTATAAAACCTAAAGGTTTTTACACCCAAGGTATATACAAAAAATCTAAATGTTTTCCTTCACCGTTAAAGTGATAATCAAAGAACGGTGGCGGAGCTCGCGAACCCAACTAAACGCGTGTAACGAAACCATAGCGCGATTCAGCCGGAGGGCACAACGCCATCTATCGAGGCAAGGTGTAAAATAATATGAAAATAAAAATCTTAAAAAGTAAAATTTATGTTTATAGCCTGAAAAACAGACTATCAACATGTAATAAAACAAAAACTAATTATATTTTTGTTATTCACAATTACACAAAGTAAATCTGTAAGTACAAAATTATAATTATTCATCATTAGATTCTTCAACGCAGAGCTTTAACTGCTGGGGCTATCAATTTGAAATTTGGAAATTGATGCCTTATTATGCTGTAGGAAGTATTTTTGGAAATTTCAACCTTAAGGGGGTTCAATTAACATACGTGTGTAAAGCCACGAGGGGTCTTTAAACATAAATCTGAAGTGTCTGTTTGTAATTACAAATTAACAGCTTTTCACTAAATGCTTATGAAAGTGTATACGGTACTTACGTAAAGAAATCGTCGAGGTCGTCAGCTAGGAAATGCCGGCTCCATCTAGTTTTAATTAATAATTAGTAATAAATATCATTGATCATGTAACAATAAAAAATGTAGGGTAGCTGTCAGTAATTATATCATCAAGACGCCCCCCACCTCAGTCTACCCGTGACCATGGACGCTGTAAAGGGTCCGAAACGTCGGGATTAATAATATCAATATACGAGGATAAAATCCGTAAAAAGTAGTTTTATTTCAATGTATAATATTCGCGTAAATGTCAGAAACCTATTACTTATTTATTTATTAATAAGGAAACTCAACAGCTATTTATAACATTTACATAAGTTTTAAGTGTTAACTTCACCATGAACAATGAACAGCCTAATATCGTTGTAGTAGGTAGGTTACTAACATCTTAGAAAGAGAGCATATTTAAACTGTACAGTGATAGCAAGATGATAAAGATAATTTTATATTAAATACTTATAGATAGATTTATAAGGGAGGTAGGGCATAGTGGGAGTAATTCCACTCAAATTGGAGCTGCCCGACTGGGGAAGTACCTCCGTCGTGCAGAAAATCGAAGTGAAATAACACTGCTTTGAGCTGTGTTGTGTTCCTTACGGTGAGCAAGGTTGCCAGTGCTCCGCGAGGAAACGTTGTGTTGGCAGTGGGGGGGACTTTGACCGTTATACTTTCAACCCAACTATTCCTCTTTCAATACAGAGTCGGCAACGCGCAAGTGATACTCCTGGTGTTACAAGCGTCTATAGTGTAGACAGAGGAAAGATACTGTCTACGGTCTATAGGCTACAGTAACCGATTACCATCAGGTGGGCCGTATGCTTGTTTGCCAACTTAACTGTTTGACAACGTAACTTGTATGCCAACTTGCGCGTTGCCGACCCTGTAAAACGAAAGAGGAATAAGTTGGGTTGGCAGTATAAGGGTCAAAGTCCCCCCACTGCCAACACAACGTTTCCTCGTGGAGCACTGGCAACCTTGCTCATCGTAAGGAACACAACACAGCTCAAAGCATTGTTATTTCACTTCGATTTTTTTGCAAGGTGGAGCTTCCCCAGTTGGGCATTTTAGTGTCCCTGATCGCATATCTATATTATATACAAAAATAATATTAATTATTCCTTTTTGCTATGGTCACAGGCCAGTACATATATAGGTGGAGCTGGTAACAGAAAAACAGGTGCATCTGGAACAATATAAACAGAACATTGAATTAAAACTACTATTTATGCATTTGATTTTTAGGGTTCCGTCCCCAAAGGTTAAAAACGGGACCCTATTACTAAGACTCCGCTTTCCGGCTGTCTGTCTGTCACTAGGCTGTATCTCATGAACCGTGATAGCTAGACAGTTGAAATTTTTGTAAATGATTTATTTCTGTTGCCCCTATAACAACCAATACTAAAAACAGAATAAAATAAACATTTAAGTGGGGTTCCCATACAACAAACGTGTTTTTTGTCGTTTTTTGCTCGACATTAATAACGGCAACAGGTAGACGCTTGAAATATTCACAGAATTATTTAGTTATTGTATATTCACTTTTTTTTCAAAAACGTTGCCCCTGACTAGGATTTTTTCCTGTATCGTGGGTGCGTTTACAAACACAAACTTACACATGCACAAACACTCAGACCACTTTACAGACTTTAAAAATAAATGCATTTTAAAAATAAAATAAATATTTAAGGGGGGCTCTGATACGGAACCCTTCGTGCGCGTGTCCGACTCGCACTTCGCCGGTTTTAAGACAAAAGGCTACGTATTTCCCCAAGGGTTAGGCAGATCTACTAATTTTCGACTAATCATTGTAACTCGAGTTTTCGAGTGGAGACCGCGTCTAGGTAAGCATAGTGTAGGACACCCGCCGGCCAGGTGGACTGACGACTTGCGGAAGGCAGCTGGCAGTGACTGGATGAGGAAAGCCGATGATAGGGTTCTGTGGCGTTCACTAGGAGAGGCCTACGTCCAGCATTTGGGATGATGATGTACTCTTTTTATACTAATAAGGTGGCTAACAAGCATACGGCGCACCTGATGGTAAGCGGTTTTCGTAGCCTATAGACGCTTGTAACACCAGAAGTATCACTTGCGCGATGCCGACCCTGTAAAACGAACACAGTTCGTTGGTATGTTTAGGTCCCACGTAATAGGGGCGCGCCTATTTTCATAACCCGGGACAAATTCGAACTCCGAGCTGCTACTGAGTATTTCATAGAAATTTCCAATAATACTTTGCTCGACCTGGGTATACCTAGGATCAGCCTGTGGTCTAGCGTAGCAATCGCGTTTAGGGTCACTAGTAGGGGGATAGTACCTAAGACAGTTTAAACTTCAGAAGGGCACAGAATTGAAAATTACTCAGATTCGCACACACCTCTGACATTTGGAAATCATCGTATCAGTCGTCATCATATCAGCCACAGGAGGTCCACTGCTGAACAAAGGCCTCCCCCATAGACTTCCACAAGGACCGGTTACAAGCCGCCTGCATCCAACGACTTCCATCGACCTTTACCAGGTCGTCCGTCCACCTCATTGGAGGCCATCCTGATCTCGTTATCATTTGCGTATTATCACTCGTTTTAACATTGAAGGAAAACATCGAGGAAATCTGCATGCCTTAGAGATTCCTCGACAGTGTGTGAAGTCTGCCAACCCGCACTAGGCCAGCGTGGTGCTATAGCCTAATCCTAAGACTCATACCCAGCAGTGGAACAGTATATGGGTTGATGATGAAATATAAAAAAAAAAATACTGTAGAAGATATTCTTACCTAAAACTGCTTGACATCCATTTTTCAAATTGTCCAACGATCCATGATGACAGTTTTTGCTGAAAAAAAAAACAATATTTTCTATTAAGTTTTTGATGCGAAAAAAAAATTTGTAGTTAGATAGGTACCTATTTTTGTAGTGGTAAGTAAGTAGGTTTCTTCTGCAGGAAACCGCTTGGGGAAGTAAAGTGCGTAGGAGGAAGATCGACGCTGGGGTAAAAACGTACTTAATCCGTCATATTCGGCTATATTTTTTAATACCAGCCACATGGCGTGAGAGGCGGAACATAGGTAATGACATAGCGCACAATGTGGCTAGCATAAAAAAATATATACTTAGCGGTATAAGACGGAAATTTGCTTTTTTTTACAGCTTTGCCATATATTCGACCGCCACTATTGCAAGTGCACCTATTACTGTGTTCCGGTCGAAGGGCAATGTTGCCAGCGAAATTAATTATTAATTACCATCTCAGGGTGTTGAGCACAGTGTAGTGCCGCGCAGTACTTTGATATATTATCCTGGGTGACACTGTAATTGTTATGGGCAGGTGTTCACTTTCACCAGGTGTGCGTCCTGCTCGTCAAATTCAAATCTTTATTGCTTTCATATGTAATAAGGATGTTACAATAATTTGTGGTATCATTATGAAACCCTGCAAGGGCGCTGCAAAATTAATATTTTAATGGAATTTGGTACAATAACAATATTATCATTTATATTTAGTTAGGTATTAAAACAGTTATCACAATAAAAATTAAATTAAATTACATAAAAAAATATCTATATCTAATTTATACTCATACAATTATTACTATTTGTGTGCAACTATTATTATTTAATTATTGTTATTATTTTATATATGTATTTTATTATATTTTATTTGTATTTGTATGCATGTCATTACTATTAGTGTGCAATTATTATTATTATTTTATATATGTATGTAGGATTATTTTTGTCTGTATTACTTTTGTAACACTAATTGTTAATCTGTATTGCGTAATAAAGAGTATGTGAGCTATAGACATAGTTTAAGGGACTGTCTCCAATTACTTTGTGCTCTATGATCGAATAGTAATTAAATTTAAAAAAAAATAGAAACTATGTTCTAGGTTGTCTATGAGAGGATCGCTCTCTCTTCTCGCTGGTTATGGACGGACGATGTACTTTTTTTTTGGGAAGTTGTGAAAAATTAATAAATCAAGTTGTCTGATCAAACGAAGCATTTATTTACCACCCACCCCTTCTACATGTATTATATTATATTTGTATATATGTCACCTTTGATTATATACTTGTCTAGATGCCACATTGACACGTACAGAACGGCCCAAATAAAGTCTACTAAAATTGGTAGACTCTCTTCTCACTTACGTCAGTGTCATTTGGATCACTTCAGGGTGTGGAGTTCTCGAAAAATAATTAATTATGTCGGTATGTGCTGTCAAATTGTGTCGCAATTATGTGGGAAAACCGTATAATTACACTAAGATCACATTACATCGGTAAGTTTTGTTATTTAACCTCTATTATTTTATGAAAACATGATTTTTCAATTCGTTAATTTGTAGGTTCGACAGATTAGCCGGTGTTGTCAATTTATTACAAGGGAGATTTGGCGAAACTATGGGAGATAAAATGCAAATATCAGTCATCATCTTTCGATGAGAAAATTTTATTATTTTAATAATTACCTACATAATTTATTTGATCAGTAAATGATAACTTGCCTTCACAAAATAAATGAAGTCATTCACTAAATAGTATTTTTGTTAGTTCTTTCTAATATTTTGGGTTTCAGATTTCTTAAGACTGGAGAGACATTATACAGCGGACACGAAATGAAATATAAAAAAAAAACTATTTCGAAAACAAATACAAAGAGATGGATTTTGATCTATAAATTGCTGTATATATTTTTTCATTGTATTTTTTGTTTTTATTAAAATAAATAAAACACTAATCTACAAAATAATTACTTTATTCAGCCTATTTCGTTTAACTGTCATCCCATTAAATAATGGAGAAAAGGTAAGTTAATAATTTGGAGCAGGCATCCCTAAACACGCACACCTTGACAGTTTGACTACAATAAGTACACAAGCGGTACTCACACATATCACGCAATTTGGCCCCAGTTTTCGCGTGTCGTTTGTTTGCATTGCTCCATCTAGACAAGTATATAATCAAAGTATGTCACCTAGCATGTTATGGTAGTAGTCGGTTGGACATATTTGTCCTTGTCCTCAAAATACTCTTTTAGACTATAGTAGCATTTTTGCATAAGGAGTTTAAATATAATGTTGTTCTAAATATATTATAATTTAGTATGTCTTTTATTTCCTTTGGTATTTTATTATATATTTTTATTGACATTGCATACTCGTCTCGACATCATCACATAAAAAAAAGGTACAGGGTCACACCGTGTTTCGGAAAATACGACATTTGAAATTTGAAACTGTAAGCGGAAAGTACTGTAGAGGTCGCTACCAGGAGTCAGCATATGACTGGCTGGTTTAAGAAGAAGTAATCATTTGATTAATTATAGTATGAGTGATTATTGGTTGTGTGAGATTTCCCTTGACCTTTGAAGAATAAAGTCATAAAGTACCTTTTAACCGAGAGTTTCTTTGATTAGCCTCCTAGGATCCCATAAGGGTCCTATAGTACCTACAGTTGTTGAAGTGAGTTCGACTGCGTTATCTACTATTATTTCTCATATAATTCTGATGTAAATAGATGTCCTTATCAGTGATCGGGTACAGATCTAAATTATTTATTTATTTATTTATTCTTATTGTACAAAAAGTGTACAAAGGCGGTCTTAATGCCTTAGGCATTCTCTACCAGACAACCTTTAGGTAGTGCAGAGACGATCATGGTAGATGCACTACAATGGTAGATGTGAGAGGTTTAACGCGACTTTTATTGTCTAAACAATAAAAGTACATTTAAGTATACTTACATATAAGTACAGTATACATATATATAAATATATATCTATCTATATACAATATTAAATAATATATATATATATATAACACACATATCTATAGATATAATACTTACAATATATAATTAATATATACAATAAATAAAAATACAATTTAGAGTCTAGATGAATCTAACAGGGTCTTGTCGAACAAGTATTTTCGCACATTGGTTTTAAAGGATTGCCGACTGTTTAGCATCCTAATTTCAAGAGGGAGAGCATTCCATAGCAGTACTGATTGGACGAAAAAGGTAGAATGTACAAAGTCAGAGTGGTGAAAAGGACATTGAAGAAGACGATTATAAGATGAACGAAGATGTTTATTGTGGGAGGATGAAATATACTGGAAATGAGAAGCTAAGTAAGATGGAGAATTGGGAGAAAAAAGTAAAGAGTACAAAGTAGTCAGCGCCCTCAAATGTCTGCGTTGGCGAATAGGTAGCCATTTCAAACTTATTCGATATTCTGAGACATGGTCATATTTACGTAGGTTGAATACGAATCGAATGCAATTGTTGAGAAGGCGGTCCAATTTGTTGAGCAGATCTGCATTCAGGTCAAAGTAGCACACATCGCCATAGTCGATTATGGGGAAAATTAAGGTCTCGACAAGCATTGCCTTTGTACGCGCTGGAAGAAAATTTTTCAGGCGGTACAGAGACCGCAGAGTTCCTGTCACTTTTTGGCTAACGCTTGAAACTTGGGATTGCCAATTTAGAGTGGGGTCAAGGTGTAGTCCAAGATCTTTGACGCTGGGTGTGATAGGTATGGTTATACCATTAAAGAAGATTGGTGGAACATGACAACTGCTCACCTTGCAGATATTACGGTGACTGCCTAAAATAATGGCTTGACATTTATTGGGGTTCACCGCCAAACCAAACCTATCAGCCCAGTCCTTAATAGAGTCAAGATCTCGGTTCACGGTGTCGATCGCGTGGGATAAATCTCCCACTCTAGTTTGTGTGTACAGCTGTAGGTCATCGGCATAAAGATGATACGCACACTGAAGTTTTTGGGTAATAAGATTTATAAAAATAGAAAAAAGTAGAGGAGATAATATACCGCCTTGGGGAACACCAGTTTCCAGATTGCACCAGGTTGAGAAAGACTCCTCTACGTGGACTGATTGCTGGCGTTCCCGAAGATAAGAGGAAAACCATTCCAGTACTTCGGGAGATATCTTAAGATGGGACAGGATGGACAAAAGGATATCGTGACTGACGGTATTAAAAGCATTGGAGAAGTCAACCAATACCAATACGGTAACCTTAGTGTCTTCCATGGCAACCCTAATATCGCCAGTCACTTTAAGGAGTGCAGACACGGTACTATGACCTGGCCTAAACCCAGACTGATAAGGACTTAAGAGATTATTCACATGAATAAAGTGAGAGAATTATTTCTGAACGCAAGCCTCTAGAACTTTAGACAGGAAAGGAAGAATGGAGATTGGACGGAAGTGACTGGGAAGAGATGGGTTTGGAATCTTAGGCAAAGGCAAAACATGGGCTTTACACCACGCGGATGGAAAAGAGCTGGTATCAAGAGAGAAATTTATGATATGTGTGATGGTAGGAAGAAGATAGTCCAAAATTGTAGTTATCATACTCCTACTGATATTGTCACAGCCCACAGCTTTCGACTTTATAGAAAGGATTATTTTCTTAATCTCACCCGAATGAACTGGAGAAAAGTGAAAAGGGTTTATATTGGGATGCGCTAGACCAGCAACGAAATTAATGGTTTGGCTTTTGGTTAGAGGATCTAAAGGAAAAGAAGTGGAGAAATGGTTGTTGAGATCGTCTAAGCCAATGGAATTCGGAAGATCTAAATGTCGCGCTTTGCCGATACCTAGAGTTCCTAAGAATTTCCAAATATCGACAGAAGAAGACGAAGAGATGTTATCTAGAATATGGCGGCGTTTGGCGTTACGTATCATTTGATTACACCGATTCCTAGCAGCCTTGAAGAGGATCCAGTTGTCCTCGACACGATCTTTTCTATATTTCCGAAAAGCACGATCCCTCCGTCTCATTGCCATCAGAATACCCCTCGTCATCCAGGGCGCAGGTGGCCGTTTTAGCTTGACTTTTTTTATTGGAGCATGAGTGTCAAAGAGGTTCGTCACCACCTGGTTAAAAATACGTACCTTGTCGTCGATCGTGGTGGCCTCCATCAACGTCTGCCAATCAATAGCCGACGCGTCATGATGTAGCTTTTGAACATCCATTCGTGCAAAATAACGCCTGTACAAAACCTTAGGCTTAGGCTTAGGAGGTTTTAGGACATAGGACAGGAAAATGAGGTCATGATGGGAAAATCCAGGAGCAGCAAGCTGCCCATGAGAGGAAACGAGGGATGGATTGGAGGTGAGGATTAAGTCGAGCCATGTGTCTTCGCCCATAGTATTGTGGTGAGTGGCTTGGAGGGGCAAGACATGGAGGCTAGCCGACTCAATGAGGTGCAGGAATTTAGTGGCACGAGGGGAGTTAAGAGAAAGGAGGTTAGTGTTAAAATCGCCCATGATGATGTGATGTGTATACTCCGAACCCAACGATTCTAAAACCGAATCTAATTCAGTGAAGTAGTCAATTGAAGGGGGACAATAAATAGCGCCAAGAATTACTTTAGCTCCTCTGACGTAAACCTCTAGAAAAAGGTACTCGGCAGAAGCAGAATAGTTAGCCGAGGAAGAGCGTAATATTTTGTACGGGAAGTCACTTCGAAGGTATATAGCTACACCCCCCCCTCCCTTGCCGATCCGGTCATTCCGGATGAGAATAAAGCCAGGGAGTGGGTACGAGGTAGACACAAGATGCGGTTTGAGCCATGTCTCAGAAATCAGGACAGCGTGAACATTGCTATCAGCAAACGCTTCATACAAGTCATGGAAATGACTGGGAATGCTTTGTGCATTTATGTGGCAAATGTTCAACAGCCGCCCTTGTGGTTGATTAAATTTGTCACGCAGATTATTACCAAGGGTATCACTTGCAGAACAGAAACTGTCGTCGTCAGACGACATGTTTGATTCATTAGCAGACAGAAAAGATTCACTATCGGATATCATAATAATTAAAAATAAATACAATATATATTATAATATACTAAATATAAGAAATAATAATAGATAAGTTAAAAATAACTAAACTGCAGAAGGCTGAACTAACGCTTGCACCTCTGCACCACCCGCCAGCTAACATCAACTAAAACAATAATACACAACAAAAAAAGAAAAACAAAGAAACATACATTATTCAAACCGTTTAGGATAAAAGGTATAGAATTTCTGAACGCAACCCGGAAACGTCAAGTTATCTTGTATTGAATTGACATTTGACATTGACTTAAAAATCACATGACAAAACAACGAAGAAAAGATGACACGATTTATAATGTACTAATGAATTAAATGTGGTGGGTAAACGCAAATAAACAACATATCTTAACTGTGAAGATTATAAGCGTGGCAAATAGTACCTATGTTAATTGTTGTACCATAACAAAAACTGGGTTGAATCTAACTAAATTTGGCTCCTATCTACGGTAAGTAATACAGTTATTAAACAAAAAACAAAACAAACATTAATAATTAATTGAGTGATGACTGTAATAAAAAAATGACCTGTTTATTTACGTGGTTTATGTTTCTCTCCTCCAGACTCTAAACCACTTCCACTCGCCTGCACGGATTTCGGATATTTGGAGACAAGGGAATTAAGATCATCCATGGTAGTAATCTTATGTCGACTACCGTTTGAGGACTTCACCATAATGAATTAAATAAAAAATAAAATTCCCGATTGGTTTCGAGTTCCTTGCAAGAAGAATACAACAGTTCCCGGGCTGAGAATCGAACCCAACAACCTCATGTTCAGAGCCGCGTTTGAAACCCCTAACCAATCCTGACCAATGAAGCAGTCACTTATTATTTACGTAAAATCCTTTTTTTATCTTTCTTAGCGAAAAGGTATATACCTACATCGATTTGAAATGATTAATGTTTTCAACTATATTTCAAATATCGAATCTAATCTTGTTACTTACCAATGATCGCCCAAACTATTCAAAGATCTCGATAGAGGGCACTGTGCGGATACATTATGTAAATCGGCGAGAGAGCACGCCTGCCTCAACCGAGCCACCAATTTATGCGGAATGGTTAAACTCTGACAACTACTTGAGCAATCACTTCCAACATTCCCACATTTTCCATCTACATTTTCCACATTTATTTTCGGAATCGTAACGTCATTTTGGCTTTGACAGCTGCAGTTCCCGCCAACACCAGTGTTGCCAGTTTGTGAATTTTCTGCTGAATTAGTAGAATTTGTAGGGGTATGTGACGATCGATGTATGTTTGGGTCGGATGCGTAAGTCTGTCCAAATTTCTCTGAGAAATGAACGGTTTTCTTATTTCTGTTCATCATTGAGTGTTGGTATTGTCCTCTTCGGTTTGGTGATGGTGATGAGGTTGGTGACCTCGTTGGTGATGTGTAGGCTGATGATGTGTGAGTTGGGCGTTTAGCTCGAGGGTTCTTCAATTCGTATTCCGCTGCTATTGCTTCGAAAACCTGAATATGATAATAATAAGAATTTTATACATGACTTACTATTATTTAACAATTTTCTGGAACTGGTAATCAACCCTGGAATCTCATGCTCAACAGCATGAATGAATGCACTAAACCATACGGGCCGTACAATGTAGCCGGTCAAATCTGTATGACTCAAAACTCGATTAAGCAGAACTTTAGTTTTATTGAACTCAGTTTTTAATGCGAACGGTGAAATCGGCCCTTAGGCAAACTACATTCATCCATAAAATTTTGAATATCAATGGCTTTAGAGTCATCATAGGACTGCTACTTAAATGGATGTATTATTAGTTATTTGCAATAAAAATACTCTGAAATCGAAATTCTACCTGTTCAGCCACCAGGTTCCTGGCGTATGGTGAGTTTTTCGACGGCAACGCTTCTCTGCATAACGCACAACGTTCTAATCTTGTCCAACAAGCTGAAAATAACACAAACGTGTCGTAAATTTTAAAGACTGATAAAATATGGTATTTATTTCTGATTCTCTGAGTTTGTTTCGGCGTTTTGTTCTCAGAGGTCGTCAGCTAAGAAATGCCGGAGCCATCTAGCTTAAAAAATATGTAAAATATTGACTTGTAAAAGTGTATTTAAAAGATCTATTTACAGAAATAAATATCATTTACTTATCATTTAAAAAATAAATGTAATTAAACTTACGTTCGCAGTAGACGTGTGAGCGCGCACAGTTGAGCGGCTTGGTGGCGGTGGAGGCGCACACGCAGCACGCGAGCGCGCGCACCACGCCGGCCAGCGCGCGCCGGGACTTCTCACCGCGCATGCCGCCACCGCAGCTCCATAGTAACTGGAAACAGACAAGTCATTACAGACTCCAACATCTTCTTTAATGACGTCACGCCGCCCCGTGCGAAACAATAATGGCTTTTCGCACGGCGTGACTTTCAGCGTACTTACTTATTATATTTTTTGAAATCTTCATATTCGCATTTTTCTATATATATTATATATCTATATAATTTCATAATCATGAGAAAGGTACTTTATAGATGTAATTAAGTGTAAATTTATAGTTACCTATAAATTATAAATCCTATATTTATAATTATAAATTAAAAAACGTTTTCTAAATAAACAATTTATTATTATTATTATATCATAATTAATATTAGAAACGCTAATTCACCCGATTTAATCTTAGTGGATTTAATCTTATGCTGTAAATCTATGGCCCGTTGTGGTGTCTGTGAATCATATTCTGATTCATCAAAGTCGCCATTTTAGCTATCCTGGTTTGTTAAAGACCTAATTTCGTAAATTCAATTTAAGGTAGGTGTACCTCGGGGTCATCTTTGGGGTCCACGCCACAGTTCCATACGAGGAGAGACACGCCACCACCTGCGCCGTCACCCCTTATAAGACCAGCTACTTGTCCCACCTGGGAAATAGAAATCACATTACACAGAAACATACGCCTGTATTCCCCGTAGGGTTAGGCAGAGGTATGACACACACAGTACGTTGAGGTCCCATGTAGTAGGGGCGAGCCTATTGCCATAAATCATCATCATCATCATATCAGCCACAGGAAGTCCACTGCTGAACAAAGGCTTCCTCCATAGACTTCCACAAGGACCGGTTATAAGCCGCCTGCATCCAACGACTTCCAGCGACCTTCACTAGGTCGTCCGTCCATCTCGTTGTTTAAGCCGTCCCACACTGCGCTTTCCGGTGCGTGGTCTCCACTCGACAACCTTTTTGTCCCAGCGGCCATCAGCCATTGCCATTAACCTGGCACAAATCCAAACTCCGAGCTGCTATTGAGAATGTCATAGCAACACCCAATAACACTTTTGCTTGCTTGAAGTAGGAATCGAGCCTAAGGCCTCTTGTGTAGCACTCGCGCTTGAAACCACTAGACAGAAGCAATCGCTCTGAGACAGTTGATTGATTATTTATTGTTCTAATACCGGTAACTCACATTTGCACGAATACGCAAACCCACAATGTAGGATGACATGAGGGATTAGGCTACAGTCCGCTGGCCTAGTGCGGGTTGGCAAAATTCATACACCGTCGAGAAAAATCTCTATGGTAGTGAGTTATGTAGTTACTTAATTATTTATTTAATACGCACATGTATTCGAAATGTCGGAGGTGCGTCCCTTGGATTCGCAAAACATTATTACAATTTTTACACAGCCATTTAGTCCCAAACTAAGCAGAGCTTGTACTATAGGTACTAGACAATGGATATAATACTTTTTTAAATCCGGATTCTGTAGATTGATGCTAAGGAACTTACAGGCAGCCCAAGCAAGTCCTTCCCATCAGCTTGCAGTAGACAGTCCCCAGGCTTCAGACCAACACCGTCAGCTCTGCCTCCTGGAGTCACCTCACGAACCTGAAAATTGATTTCTGACCCTTAGGCGAATGTTAAACATTGAAATAAAACTACCACCTGCTTGGTCCTGTTATAGATTTTTAGCGTGTGGCTATTAGTATAGTATAATAAGCAACCCCGGGTAGTTGTTTCCCTTGCCGCCCGATAGAGTGCGCGGCAGTATTACGCGCCGCTGCGCGCGCAATAAGATTAGTGAAGAAAACGACGAGGCGCGCAGCACGGTCCCGGTGTTTTCCCGCGCTTTGCCGAGATTTTTTTGTGTAATTTTAGTTCAACAATAATGTAACAAACAATAAATGACTTGTGAACGGACTCGCAGTGTTTTCAGATCAGGCCAATGGCCTACCCACTATAGATTCTATTAAATCAAAATACAGGCCTACAACTGCAAGACCAAAGGATACGGTGAGCTCATTTTGCGTGAATCGGTTTGGTACCTAGTAATAAACAAAAATGTAGGGTAGCTGTCAGTAAAATCATCAAGACTACCTCAGTCTATCCGTGACCATGGACGCTGTAAAGGGTCCGAAACGTCGGGATTAATAATATCAATATAACGCGATAAAATCTGTAAGAAGTTAAGTTTTATTTCAAGAACAGGGTAGCTACAATCGATGACCCCGCATTGTTTAGGATTTACGTATACTTATAGGTCAACTTATACTAGAAAAGTCCGCAATCTTACATACACCATTATTTTTACATCGTTCTGGAACTGAAAACCCTAAGCTTTAGGATAGTAATAGAAACGATTGGCACTATTATTTACATTAATAAAAAATATTTTTGCAAGTGCGTTTTTTTATGGGATAGGGGGCAAACGAGCAGACGGATCGCCTGATGGTAAGCGATTTCCGCCGCCCATGGATACCCGCAACACCAGAGGAGTCACAAGCGCGTTGCCGGCCTTTAAAAGGGAGTACGCTGTTTTCTTGAAGGTTTGAAGGTCATATATGTATAGATTTTCCGTACTATAAAAAAAAACAAAAAGGTACATAGAACACATTTGCCTTGCTTTTGGAATGCGAGAAGTTTTCATGGATCGTCCGCCACGTGAGGAGGCAGGGTATGTCAGACTCATACCGACTAAAAACCACACTTGCTTTCACATGCCCTATAGTCATGGCCATGGGATCCGCCACGACCATGACAGGGAATCGAGACCCTGAAGAACTAAGTAAATTAAAGTATGCTCGATGATACAATGGATTTGATGATTTTACCCAAGGATATGGATCCCACAGAGTCCTCGTCAGCCGGAACCCAAGACCTTCACCTTCATCCTCAGGTAGATTTAACTGAAACAAATTGAGAACAGTTATCATCATATCAAAAACTAAACTAAGTTTTCGAAACCATGTCCGTATTAATCATTAATTATCATCACTCGCTTAAACGGTGAAGGAAAACATCGTGAGGAAACCTACATGCCTTAGAGATTTTTTTGACGGTGTGTGAAGTCTGCCAACCCGCAATAGGCTAGTGCCTAGTTAGGACTATAGCCTAATCCGTCTCATTCTGAGAGAAGACCCGTGCCCAGCAGTGGGACAGTATATGGGTTGATGATGATGACTGCAATCATACCTCCACAACCCAATTACTGGGTTAAACCGATATCCTGAGGATAGACTGGTTGTCAGGCTTTTTGGGCTTCTGACTACCACTAACGATTATCATAGCCTCATAGGTTTTTTTTTTTTTTTTAAATGGGCAGGAGTGGGAAATCCTCATGGACACCCAGACAGCTTGTGAGGCTGTCTGGGTAGTGCCGGACTCTTACCGGCTAAAACCACACTCCTGCCATGCGAGTACCCCTAACATGGTCAGGGACCTTGTCTGCTGCTGTTGTTGTTTGCTGAGCCGGCTTAGGTCATGGTATAATGAAATACGAGTACCTAGCCGGCTTTGTTGCGTTTGACGACGAGCTTGCACACGTCGTCAATGAACGCCAGCAGCAGATTTTGCGTGCTCTTCTGCGATAGGCACGCCGCTAAGGTCCCTGCCGTTAAATGCGTGTCGGCCTCCATCTCGAAGCGATGTCTCCTGTTGGCATGTAGTGGACAGTCGAAAAGGATGTGGGGTACCGATTCCGGGACCTCTGGATCACAAATGCCTCATAGGTTAGGTTCGTATGACAACCGAGACCGACGGCTTTACGTGCTCTCCGAGGCACGATGGGTCTAGAGACTAGAGACAGGTGTTCAGTAACATAAATTAGTACAATATATCTCACCGTTAAATCGATATGCAAATGTTAAGTACCTTATTTAATAGTTATAATAATTATCTACGTACGCTACCAGATGATGGCGATGCGGATGAGTTTTTTGATGCAATTTTTTAGTCTAGTTTTAGTTTAGTTTACCCTGTAGTTTTTTGTTTTTCTTTTTTTAATTACAGTTTGTTAGTAAGTAGTGTAGATAAGTTTATTATCTAAATTAGTTCAATTTCGCAAGTCAAATTCAATTAAACATTTTTACATTTTAGAAAATTTGAAACCGTATTATAAAATCATCTGTCAAGTAACCATCTCTAAATTTGGTAAATGGAAGTTCTCTAATAGATTTAGGGAGTGAGTTAAAAATCATTAGCTTAGCTAGCAGTACTCCGTGAGGAAACTTTGTGTTGGCAGTGGGGGGACTTTGACCCTTATACTGCCAACACAACTATTCCTCTTTCGTTTTAGAGGGCCGGCAACGCGCAAGTGATACCCCTGATGTTACAAGCGTTTACAGGCTACGGTAACCGCTTACCATGAGGCGGGCCGTATACTTGTTTGCCACCTTATTATTATTTTATTTTCAGCCATGATCGTCCCACTGCAGGGCAAAGGCCTCCCCTTCCTTTTTCCAGTCTTATCGGTCGAGTGCTTTCTGCCTCCAAACTTTGCAGTACGAGTCAAGCTCATCCCGCCATCTCATACTGGGTCTACCGCGACGTCTTTTAATGTCCTGGGGCATCCACAATGTCGTTATTTTTGCCCACAGTTCATCAGATATGCGGCAGACATGTCCAGCCCAGTTCCACTTAAGGCTGGCGGCTTTATGGCCAACATCGGCGATTTGTGTTTTTGAGCGCAGTGTAGAATTCCTTATGCGGTCCGATAGTCGGACTCCTAGAATACTGCGCTCCATAGCTCGCTGGCATACTCCAAGTTTGGACTTTTGCTGGACAGTCAAAGACCAAGTCTGTGCACCGTAGGTGAGGATAGGGAGAATGCATATGTCCATGAGCGTTTTCTTTAGTTTGAGTGGTAGCTCGCCTTTCATGTGTTCTTTCATCGACCAAAAGCTTGATATAAAAAAAAAGTTATTTACTTAGCCACGGACCCCTCTGTATACAAGTGGTGGTATGTGATGTTAAAAATAAGATAAGTATTATAATTGTGTAGGAAGCACGATTTTATCGGCAACTCTAAATCCAGTTGGCATTGAGATTCACTCTTCAATCACCTTCACATTAACGCCGCAAGCTTTCGACGGACCTTGGATACATTCAATAGTCTTGACATTGGTCGTCTTAATGATGCTTGTATGTAATAAATCGGAAATGAACGATGATTTAGAATACTTGCTCAGTGTTTTCGGAAGTAAAATTTACATTTTTATGGTTATTTGTTGGGTATGGGTGTTTCCGTCAACAATTTTACGGCAAACAATTTTTTTTGTTTAGTTCAGTACTTATTTAGGGCATAGAACCAGTAAACCCACTCAAAATGGAGCTGCTCGACTGTGGAGTACCTCCGCCCTTGCAGAAAATCGAAGTGAAATAACACTGCTTTGAGCTGTGTTGTGTTCCTTACGATGAGCAAGGTTGCCAGTGCTCCGCGAGGAAACGTTGTGTTGGCAGTGGGGGACTTTGACCCTTATACTGCCAATCTAACTATACCTCTTTCGTTTTACGGCAACGCGCAAGTGATAAACCTGTCTATTTATACGCAGACAATGTAAACTCTGCCTCTTATACCAGGGAAACCTGTATTATTAAAGACAGTGATTCGACCAATAATAGATACCTACTTAGGAAACCCGAGACAACCAAAAAACACTTATATTTAACATATAAATATTTATGTCCTGTGGGAATCGAACCAATCAACCTCGTGAACAGCAGCCGACACTCGAACTACTCAACCACAGACGTCGTCTTTTAATAAATTAACAGACAGAAATGTGTTGCTGGGGAGTTTGTTGCGCCGTTTCTTCTTCCCAGCTAAAACACTAGGAGGCGGTGACGGGCGGGCGTTTTGGGGGCTGTCTTAAATGTAAAAATGACGTTCAAAAAGTACTACCTGGCTAGTCTATTTTGAATAATTAATTTTGACCTTGTATAACTTACCACTACAACTCTTACACCTTCAACGAATTCTCCATCATCCTCGGTCGCTGGAGAAGTTTCTGTTGCAAGCGATGACGTGTCCATTTGTTATATTTCTACCAATTTAGAAGTTATTTTTTTGAGGCTGGCAACAATGAAAATAACAAGGGTAAGCTAACTGATTTCTTACATTAGACATTATGCGAAGTTTTATTTCATGTCTAAACATTGAAATAAAACTGCTTTTTACGTATTTTATCGCGTGTGTACAGAAGCCAGTATACTACATCAAGCTACCACAATCTGTCAAATTTCTTTGATGGATTTTCAACTTTAACACAAAACCATAAGGTTCATATTTATACAATTGGGAAAATTTTACAGTTTTGGATAGCTTGACATGCTGGCGTCTGTACATGGTCTTTATGGGATCGTATTTAAAGGGTCCGAAACGGCGGGGTTAATAATATTAATACAACGCGATAAAATCCGTAAAAAGTAGTTTTATTTCAAGGGTAGGTAAGCTAATTTTAAATTTTGCAAACCTACGCGGCATTTATTAATGTATTTAAATAATTTTCCATAAACATGGAAAATAACTATTAACTATACGCTATTCAACCGATCTGCAAGGTTAAGCTGCACTTGCCACGGTCAGTCTGTTGATGGAACACCATTCAGGTCCTAACACATTGAAAGGTTTCCTTGCCTATATTCAATTCCTAATTAAATTGCTAGTAACAACTCGCAGTTTGGAATTCAGCCTGCTTAATTAACGTCTCAATATTTAAAGAACTCAGCATCAAGGAGCATCTATCAGCAATTCTACAGAAGCACATTTTGACATTTTTTGGCCACGTGTCGCGAGGAGACGACGGCTCCATCGAAAAACTGGTTTTGCTGGACCAGTTGTTGTCTGCTGGTCTACTCAAAGCCGCTATGGCTCTTTCTTCAAAAGGCCATTTCAAACTCTGCCCTACATTGTAAGACACATATTTGTTACTATTCTATGTCTGGACATTAAATGAGAATAAGATTCTCTTGAGTTTGTACCACACGAGTGCTACATAAGCAGTGGTAGCCTAGTGGTATGACCATTGGACTGCTAAGTCGAAGGTAAAGAGTTTGAATCCAAGGCGCACCTCTGACTTTTCGAATTCATGTGCGTATTAATAATTAATTATCAATCGTTTAAACGGTGAAGGAAAACATCGTGTAGAAACCTGCATACCCTAGAGATTTTTCTCGACGGTTTGTGAAGTCTGCCAACCCGCACTAGGCCAGCGTGGTGGACTATAGCCTAATCCTTCTCAATATGAGAGGAGACCCGTGCCCAGCAGTGGGACAGTATATGGGTAAATGATGATGATGACAAGACTCCGACATACACTGTCGCCGATGACAAAAGATCCTTGAGGATTTTCCGTACCCAAAAAAAGTACCTACCCGTCTGCCTAATTAATTAACACTGCGACCGTGGTCAGTCTACACGTCAGCCTAACCTTCTGCCTTCATCATCAACCCATATACTGTCCCACTGCTGGGCACGGGTCTCCTCAGATTGAGAGGGATTAGGCTATAGTCCACCACGATGGCCTAGTGCGGGTTGGAAGACTTCACACGCCGTCGAGAAAATCTCTAAGGTATGCCGGTTTCCTTACGATGTTTTCCTCCACCGTTTATGCGAGTGATAATTAATTATTAATACGCACATGAATTCGAAAAGTCAGAGGTGCGTGTCTCGGATTTGAACTCGACAGCTTTGACTTGACAGTCGAATGGTCATATCACTAAGCTATCATGTTTAACCTTGCGCCTCATGCAGGCGAAAAACGTAGTTAATATAAAGTAAGTATCTACTTACGTTTTAATTTCCGATGGAACAGAATATAATATGCGTTCGTCAAATTTTATTAAACTAAGTATATGAATAGTTATAACACTAGCTTTTTTTAAAATAAATTTTCCATATTTAAACCTCCTTTCTACTTAAGAAGTAAACACTTACGTTTTAATTATACATTTATAGTACACTATTTATAAATACTTGATATTTGTGATAAAAAAAATGCTGTGAACACACTTGAATTAATAGTGTTCGTTGTATCGTGAATAAGATTCGACTGTCGATAATCGGAGATCATTGAGCCATAGTGAGGGGTGGATCGCGTGAAAGTATATCGATAAATATATCGATAGCTGTAATAAAAGTACTATTTACGGGTTTTATTGCGTCTTATTGATAATCACGATATTTCGTAACTATTACAGCGTCTAAGCGTAGTTTTATTTCAATGTTTAAGTGTCAGTAATCATGATCACCATTAAAGCAGTCAATAATGCTTATCAAGAAAGTGCTGGAAAAATTACATCTTACTGATAATTAGCATTAGTATCCATAGTAAATGTCAATAATTCGGTATTAAAATGATATTGTAAAATTAGGTATATACCTATCTATCTTAAAATAATAATTATCATAAAATAACCAAACAATCAAAGGCACCGATGGGCCATAACTTAATCCCTCTTAGCCGGGAAGGAGACCTGTGCCTCCTATCAAAGAAAATAAATATATTTAAATAGTCTTGAGAGTCATTTATGAATTATACTGTATTATTTTGATAATAATATACCTAATAATGCCGTATAAATTGACATTCTATATTACATTTTAATTTCAATTTTGATAAATTTGTAATTTTTATTTAATATTTTTGCATCCCAAGGTGGAACATATTGTATGTATGTACTGTCACTATTTAAATAACAACTTTTGTAACACTATTCCCGCGAATAAATGTCATTCATTCATTCAAATCACAAAGCGGCAATATCGATACATCGTGTGGCACATCCCTACACAACCAGTTCGCCTCACTTGGCGGCCGGTGTCGAGGTCTCACAAGCAGGTTACATACATAATATTAAATTGCACAACATTGTGCTTCTTATGTGATCGAGTGATCACGTTCGACCTGCATATTATATGCATACTATGTCTTATGAAGACAAGGAGTTAAGAGTGTGTTGAAGGGCTAGTGGGTAAGTTTAACTGCGCTGTTCAACGGATCTGCAAGGTTAAGCTACACTAGCTGCGATTAGTATGTGAATGGGTGACCCACATCAACAACTAGAGAGTAGGTCTGTAAAACCATTGCTCACTGTTATCATACGAACGCCTACGACAATCGTAGTCAGAAGCCCAAAAAGCCTGGCAACCAGTCTATCCTCAGGATTTCAGTCTTCTTTCTCTTTCTCCGAGCCTTTTCCCAACTACATTGGGGTCAAATCAAATGTATTTATTTGCTAAAATATGGTATGCGTAAAAATACAGGTGTTGGTCTTAATTTTAAAGTACGACATATTCTGCCCCATGAGGCGTGCAAATATATATAGTTATAATAATAAGTAAGACTGTTGTTATTAACAAAGAGAAAAAATCAACTAATATTAAATAATCTTTCTCTAACCTACTTACATTTATGTTTTATAATATCTTATCTTCTAATTATTCACTAACGCTGTAGTATTTTTTTTGTAATAAAAAGGTGAAGAGTTTGTTTTTAAATTTTGTAAAAAGCAATTCTTTAATTATTATTTTTGGAAGGTGGTTATATATTTTTATTGACATACAATAAGCATTTTTGCTAAATATTTCTAGTCGGTCAGCTTCCAGCCTAACCAGATGCGGCCGAAAAGGGACTGTCATCAGACCTCCGAAAACCAAGTTTTTGGGTAGGTAATACCGATACCCTGAGGATAGACTGGTTGTCAGGCTTTTTGGGCTTCTGACTACCACTAACGATTGTCATAGGTGTTCGTATGAGAACCGGGACCGACGGCTTTACGTTGTAAACGTAAATTAAGTTGCGAAGGTCTGTTGACAATCGCTTCGTGTAAAATACTGATATTCAGCCGCATCTGGTTAGCCTTGAAGCTTATAGCTGGGAAACACAACACTACCATCCCAACGTTTCCTCGCGGATCACTGGCAACCTTGCTCACCGTTAGGAACACAACACAGCTCAAAGCAGTGTTATTTCACTTCGATTTTCTGCTAGGCGGAGGTACTTCCCCAGTCGGGCAGCTACAATTTGAGTGGAATTAGTCCCACTATAGCACATAGCAGTGGACTACTAAGTCAAAGGTCTCGAGTACGATTCCAAGGAACGCACCTCTGACTTTACAAAATCATGTGCGTAAGCGTGGTGGACTATAGCAACCTATCCCTCTCATTCTGTGAGAGGAGACCACTGAGACCAGTGTCAGCAGTGGGACGACTCCTATTATGCACTACGTCTTATTATATTTGTGGCCGTTTAATGGCAATAAGCTCGCCTCCTATTTACATGTCAAAGTCAAAGTCAAAGTCAAATGTTTTATTTCAATTAGACCAATAAAGTAGCACTTTTGAAAAGTCAAAACTAGTTGCACGGTTCCAAAAAGTGGGTCATATGGAGAAGAACCGGCAAGAAACTCCATAGACACTCTTTTTTAAAAACAACATGATTACAATGTTAATCTTGATTTACAAGTTTGATAAGAATAGTTAATGAGAACAATGCAGTTTGATGTGTACCTACTAACAAATTAATCCAGAATAAAAAACAATATAAATAAATAAAAGAAAAAGATTGCCATTGACAGTAAGAGCTGACCAGCCCCGACAGACGGCACCCGTTCACGAGTATGACGTGTGTATCGGCGTCGTTCGACTCAACCATGTTGCAGGGAATAAAACGACCCGACACACAACGCCACCATCAGCAGGACATTTTAGTAAGCATGACAAACTCAGACCGCAAGGCAATCGAAAGGGACCTAAACATACCGGCGAACTATGGGTGTACTAGTACAACTCTGCCTAACACTTTACAGTCACTATTCTGTGTCACAGGCGTGATTTCGCTCAATGAGCGTTTTTGAACTTTGAGCGTAACATACGTAAATACCTACACTGGAACAGGTTTGTGAACTAGGTATTTTTCTGGATTAGTACGTACCTACCTAAGTGCTGAGATGGGGACATATTCTGACAACGGACAGGATAATGTAGGTACCTACACTGGAATAGGTTTGTAAACTAGGTATTTTTCTGGATGAGTCCGTACCTACCTAAGTGCTGAGATAGAGACTTACTCTGAAATCGCACAGGATAACGTACCTACCTACTTACTTAGTTAGTTTAAGTCTTGAATCTATTGTTTTGTTGTTTGGTATTTTGTCTTGTTGTGAAATAATTTTTGTTTGTTTCTTTCTTACGTGCAGCACAGTACAGCCAGTCTCAGACCTCAGTTGTTAAGTCTCATTTACCCGATAATATCACTGGCTACCTTCAAACGAGAACATAATACTGTTAGCACTATCGCTTAGCGGTAGAATATTTCTTAATGCGAAATACCAACTCGGATTCAGCAGCAGATTTCTTCTATTACCTCAAAATGCTTAATATAAAGTTGTACCGTCACTCGATAGATGGCGTTGTGCCCTCCGTCTGAATCGCGCTATGGTTTCGTTACACGATTTTAGTTTGGTTCTAAATTTCATTAAAGTTTTATTTGGAAAACATAATATAATTTGTATTTTTGAAATAACTCAGGTGTAACAACCGAGAGTATGAGTTGCTTACTGTTGAACTGTTGAATTTAGTAGTGACTTAGTGAGTCGTCGACGATTTTCCCGTCGACGCAATGAGACTGTTTACCGTCGACGATAAACTAGTTGAAAAACGACGTAAACGACTAGTTTACGTCGTGGACTAGATGTGTTCGACGTTCACTCAACGACAACTGACTGCACGTACGAACGTGTCAACGCAAGTTCGCGTGTCTTCTTCTTCGCGTTCATCGTCGACTGGTCGACGTCGTCAACCAGTTTATGTATGAAACTTCGACTAGTTTATCCGTTCACGGCGATAAACAGTCTAAAAAAACAGTTCGTTCATTCAACGCTCACCACTACTGTTGATACTTGATAGAGATGGTGCTAGGTGATGATTATCAGGTATTATGAACAATGTCCGCATTGGTAGGGTTTCGCCCCTGAATGAACCTGGGGAATAAATAAGTCAAAGTCAAATATTTTATTTCAATTAGACCATTAAAATAGCACTTTTGAAAAGTCAAAACTAGTTGCACGGTTCCAAAAAGTTGGTCTTATAGAGAAGAACCGGTAAGAAACTCCATAGACACTCTTTTTTAAGAAAGAATGAGACATGATATTTGTTTCTGTAAATAGATCTTTTAAAGGCACTTTTACAATTATTATTTTTGTATTTTTGGCATTTTCCATGCTAAGATTTTAAAGTTATTAAGCAAAGGAAAAATTGAACTAACTTGGTAGGTATCGCGGTGGTTTAGTGGTCATAATGTCTGGTGTAACCTAACCTAACCTAACCTAACCAAAAAACGCAGGTTCGAATCCTGCCCGCGGTCGAAATTTTCCTTTGCTTAATAAATTTAAGACACTTTTACAAGTCAATGTTTTACATTTCTTTTTAAGCTAGATGGCATTTACTAAGTGGTGACCTCTGTGACAAAACACCGAAACAAACTCACAGAATCATAAGTCCAGACATAATTATCAAATATGTGAGTGTTACAATGCAGGGCAATGTCTGCAATGGCCTTTTGACGAAAGAGCCACAGCGGCTTTGAGTAGACCAGTCCCAGCCGACGGCACGTATACATCAGTAATTGTGTAGCTCGACCGCTTAAACTATCGCCTGAGAAGGCAAGGAGACTACGCGACCAGACTCCGTTTCTTCCATCTGCTCTCCCTCGAGAATAGACGGTTAATTACTGACATGAGACTCTTGTTTGACATAGTTAACACAGTTTTGGACTGTTCTGATCTGTCAGCGTGAATTGGAGTATGCGCGTGTAGTACTCGCACTAGACACGTGCGCTGCTTGGATGCTGGCACAGCGCGCACTAATTACTCCAGACATTCTGTCTTGCAACGAATTGTGAGCACGTATGAGACAAAATTTAAACAACTGGATATTTTTTTCCTCAGCCGTAATAAATTCAGTGCGTTGGTATCGAAGGAATTAGCCCTACCTATAAATACTAACCAATAAGCAGAACAGTGCACATAATATCATACACACATAACACATACACTCCACTTACACTTCACAGTCACACCAACAAATGCATGTACCTATCTTGCCTTATGTATAAATTTTTATGTGTCAAACTTTGTAATGGGCTATATAAGATTGTATTAGTAAGATATATTCTCGGATTTAAAAGCTGTAAAGTTTGCTATTAATATATAAATAAATATTATAGGGAGTTCAACAACCCGTTGCACGACGATAGGTACATACCAGAGCAGCGGAAAGGTCAAACGAATGAATGGAAGATCCATTAAATCATAAGTAAATTCTTAAATCTTAAATCATAAGTGAATTCTTAAATGAAAAACTATAATAATATAAGATTATATTATTATAGTTTAGACAATAAGGAAATTTACATACTTCTACAATAAAATAATATATTACATACATTATTATCTATTACAATAAAATAATATATTACACACATATTAAATTTCTTAAAAATTTTTGCATATAACTATAATATAATAGTTATATAAATAAACTATAATATATGTATAAATGAAATAAAAATTATTTTGTAAATAAATGGAAATATAGCAAACAACTACGTATATAGTAATAAATATAGTGCCTTCTTCCTCTCTCCTACGTTGCCGTGCCCGACAGGGTCCATGATTGATACCATAAACTGTATAACAACTGTTTAACATTGTGGAGTGCAATAAACGTATTGAGTATTGAGTAAATATATCACTGGCTACCTTCAAACCAGAACATAATACTGTTAGCACATTATCGTTTAGCGGTAGAATACTTCTCAATGCGAAATAGCAACCCAGATTCACTAGCAGATTTATTCTAATACCGCAAAATGTTTAATATAAAGTTGTACCGTCACTCGATAGATGGCGTTGTGCCCTCCATCTGAATCGCGTTATGGTTTCGTTACACGATTTTAGTTTGGTTCGAAATTTCATTAAGGTTTTTAGAAAGGTAAATCTGGTACACTATGTATTTTTGGAATATCTCCGGTGTAACAACCGAGAGTATAAATTGTATTAAATTTTTGGCTGAATGCTGACTTGCTTACTCTTGCTAGAGATGGGGTTACGTGATGATTATTATACTAAGATATGAGGCGAACTAGATAAAATAGTGCGGAGTCTTGGAAGTAAGTGTCCGCAGTCCGTCGACATAAATAGTTGTTCCGATATACATTATAGTTTACTGCGACCCGCCCCCGCTTCGCACGGGTGCAATGTAATAATAACATACCTGTATTATACATAAAAACCTTCCTCTTGAATCACTCTATCTATTAAAAAAAACCGCATCAAAATCCGTTGCGTAGTTTTAACGATTTGTTTCTTCTACCATTTGTAAATGGGAGAACTGTTTAGAACTTTCCTTTGTGCCTAACTGTATTTTATATAATAGTAATCTTCGCAACATTCCTAAATTGTTCTCTCATGTAAGTATCCAATCCAATTTATAATCCATTTGTTGTTCTATTTTTTTTTATTCTACTCTCGTATGTATATTGAAGTTTCCACATCTAGCGCGTCTTCGGTACCTTCACGTAATCCCTACTAATATTATAAATGCGAAAGTAACTCTGTCTGTCTGTCTGTTACGCTTTCACGTCTAAATCACGGAACTGATTTTAATGAAATTTGGTACAGAGATAGAGTTGACCTTGAGAAAGAACATAGGATAGTTTTTATCTCGGACTTTTGAAGAGTTCTCTTGGAAACGCGATATAACCGAACTCGACGCGGGCGAAGCCGCGGGCGGAAAACTAGTTAGGAATATTTTCGAGTAAGGTACTTATTGACGTCTTATGCACTTAATATCGTCTTTCTTTCATCATCCTTTGAACTAGTGGTGTTCAAAGTTGCTATAAATCAATAACATGCTTTATGCTTAATATTTTAAGCAAGCGATTTTATGTGCTTTATTATAGCATGCTTAATTTATATGCCTACTTGTTACTAACGCTATACGCGACGCCCGCCGGACAGTTGGTTGAAAGAGAGAGAGAGAGAGAGAGAGTGCTATGCGATATATAGTAAAATAGCTTTATAGCATAAAGTGCGGACCGCGATATCATTTGCTTTATGCTATATATAATAAGCACGCTACTTTGAACCTTTTCCCAACTATGTTGGGGTCAGTTTCCGGTCTAACAAGATGCGGCTGGTTCTTTTTAACTACTAAGGTGGCAAACGAGCATACGGCCCACCTGATGGTAAGCGGTTACCGTAGCCTATAGACGCTTGTAACACCAGGGGTATCACTTGCACGTTGCCGACCCTGTAAAACGAAAGAGGAATAGTTGTGTTGGCAGTATAAGGGTCAAAGTCCCCCCACTGCCAACACAACGTTTCCTCGCGGAGCACTGGCAACCTTGCTCACCGTAAGGAACACAACACAGTTCAAAGCAGTGTTATTTCACTTCGATTTTCTGCAAGGCGGAGGTACTTCCCCAGTCGGGCAGCTCCCACCCAGGGTTGCAATCTCTAAAATTCGGCAATCTGGACAAGAAGCCCAAAAACCCAGGCTTTTGGGGCTTAGAACCCGGACATGTCATAAATCCAACGAGTTATTGCTCGTAGCAAAGCGGGCGGCCACCCAATGGCGACCATTGACTTGATAATTTTAAGCCAAACAAATGTAACTCCGCCCGAACACTCCCCGGACGCTCTCTAAACTAGGACAAATCCGGGGAAACCTGGACGGATGGCAACACTATTCCCACCTCTCAACTTGTTTTAAAAAAACACTTATTTTTATACAATTTATTATTTATTTAGATAATATTACAGATAAACTAATGTTCTAGCGTTTCAATGTGAGTTTAATCAGTGTTCTAGTAATGCACACTCATTGTTCTTTTCTCTTCTAGATCTGTATGGTGCTGGCATCTTCAAATGCACGGTCCTCACGTGCAATTTCATGGAGTTTGATTGTGAGAAAGTCTTTCCGCAATGTCCACATTGGTAGGGCTTCGCCCCGGAATGAACCTGGGGAATAAATAAGTTAGTCAAAGTCACAGTTTAAATTTTTTTTATACTACTTAGGTGGCAAACAAGCATACGGTCCACCTGATGGTAAGCGGTTACCGTAGCCTATAGACGATTGTTGCCGACCCTGTATAACGAAAGATTTTTTTTTTATTATTTATTTTACGGCCCCGGATACATGTCCTTTAAGCCTATAACGAAAGAAGAATAGTTGGGTTGGCAGTATAAGGGTGAAAGTCCCCCACTGCCAACACAACGTTTCCTCGTGGAGCACTGGCAACCTTGCTCACCGTAACACAATACAGCTCAAAGCAGTGTTATTTCACTTCGATTTGTGCAAGGAAGTACTTCTCCTGCCGGGCAGCTCCAATTTGAGTGGAATCTACATCCCACTATGCCCTATCTCTCTTAAAAATTACTGGGTATATGATACTTAACAACTGAGGTGTCAAGATGACAATGGGAGTGATACCACTGGTGTTGCTGTTGTGGAGAGGCGAGGTGTATTGCTTGCGCGATTCAGGCCTTCGTAGTTCTATGTAGCGCGGTAGATGTCGCTACACTGTCGTCTATAGGCTGCGGTTGACGCTTACCATCAGGCGGGACATATGCTAATTATGATGGTGACAGTCTTACCCGGTCGTGTCTATTAAGAGCTGCTTTATGCTTGAAGGCTTTTGGACAACTTGTGCATTTGAATGGTCTCTCCCCAGTGTGAGTGCGGACATGAATCTGTGAACAATACGATCCAGTGAGAATTGGTGAATAAGTGGGGTCTTGAGGCTGGCGTGGCCTTAATTGGGGTCTTCAGGGCATGGGGTCTTGGATATTTGAGGTCTTCAGAACATGAGGGTCTTGGTATATTTGGGGTCTTCAGGGCATGGTGTTTTGTATATTTGGGGTCTTCAGGGCACATGGTCTTGGGATATTTGGGGTCTTCAGGGAATGGGGTCTTGGATATTTGGGGTCTTCAGGGCATGGATCTTGGTATGTTTGGGGTCTTAAGGGTATGGAGTCTTTGTCTTAAGGACATGGGTTCTTGGAATGTTTGGGGTCTTAGGCTGCCTGTTCACCGGAGCGGAGCGAGCTCCACTGAAGAGGAGCGGAGATTTTGTGTAATCTATAGGCGGGTTTTTAGCTCCCTCATCGTTCCGCCACCTCATTCCGCTCCAGTGGACAGGCAGCCATAATGGTGTGGTGGTCTAGGCAATGTTTGAGATTTTAAGGGTCTTTAAAACGACGATACGTTTGGTGCAGGGGCTGAGCAATCGGCTTCTATGCCACGGGTTGTGTGTTCAATCCCCGCACGAAACAAATATTTTTATCAAATAAAAAACCTCAAACATCCCCAAGACCCCTTTTATTTTAGAGGTCTTAAGGGTATGGGGGTCTTGTTCATGCCGCGACTTAGTTTTGGGTTCCAGCATCAAGTATTATCCAGCAACACCCCACCAACCTTAACAACTATAGTCTGTAGGTAATATTAGGGTATGTTGGCCATATTGGCAATCTAAGTACAGACGTCAGCAGGTCAAGTTATCCAAAACTGTCAAATTTTCCCAATTGAATATGAACCTTATCGTTTTGTTTTAAAGTTGAAAATCAATCAAAGAAATTTGACAGATTGTGGTAGCTTGATGTGCTGGCCACTGTACCTGAATATAAAATAGATCTTTTAAAGACACTTTTTCAAGTAAATGTTTGATTTTTTAATACTAGATGGCGCCGGAATTTCCTAACTGACGACCTCTAAGAAGAAACACCGAAACAAACTCAGAGAATCATGGTCTCTTTTAAAGTCCCGACAGTAGCAGTATTCAATGGCTATTAGATGTGTTTTACAATGTAGGCAAATCTGAACTGGACCTTTTAAAGAAAGAGCCATAGCGGCTTTGAGTAGACCAGTCCCAACTGACGGCACGCATGCATCAGTCATTGTGTAGCTCAAACATATTATAGGGAGCTCAACAACCCGTTGCACGACGATACCAGATCAGCGGTAAGGTCAAAGGGATGAGTAAAAGGTCTAAAAAAATAAATACTTTTGGTCAATTTCACAGCACCATCATCTAGTCCCAAACTAAGCAGAGCTTGTACAGTCAACAAAAGAGACTGGTATACAGGCGAACGAAATCTGCCTCATTACACTGATTGTGAATAAAATAATTACCCGTCAAAGAGTTTAATGTGGAGCGGCTTACAACACCTTACACATATTGCGTGATACATTATTATACAATCTTTAATAAAACACAGCTGTTTAATTAGCTGCCTGTATACTCAACTCTTTTGTCGACCGTACTATGGGTATACTAGACAATGGATATAATACTTAAATCCTTTTTTTATAAATACATACTTAATATACATAAGAAACACCCAGACAAACACAAACATAATATTAATTACGCTCTTATTACGTTTACCTTTAATCTTTGGTATATGCTAAACTTCTTAGGACACTCCTTACATTGGTACGGTTTCTCCCCGGTGTGGGTGCGTTGATGGTAGACCATAGCAGCGTTGGACTGTCGATAAGAAAAAAAAAACATTTTTTTTAACCCACTATAATAAAACATATAAAATACCAACACGCCTGTATTCCCCGAAGGGTTAGGCAGAGGTGAACTAATACACCCACATTTCGCCGGTATGTTTAGGTCCCATGTAATAGGGGGCGAGCCTATTGCCATTAACCGGGCACAAATCCAGACTCCGAGCTGCTACTGAGGATTTCATAGAAAAACCCAATAACACTGCTCGACCTGGGGATCCAACCCAGGACCTCTAGCGTAGCAGTCGCGCTTAGGATTGTAGACTAATGAGGCAGTCCACCCACTACAATAATAACGATAAGATATAGAAAGCGGTACTCCTCGACACGGCACGCATTGTGAGGAGGTTGCTCTCTCGAGTTTAAACCGATGGCAGCTTGACTTTGTTTCTGATATCGATATCTTTATTTTTACTACTACGGTGGCAAACAAGCATACGGCCCACCTGATGGTAAGCGGTTACCGTAGCCTATAGACGCTTGTAACACCAGGGGTATCACTTGCGCGTTGCCGACACTGTATTGAAAGAGGAATAGTTGTGTTGGCAGTATAAGGGTCAAAGTCCCCCCACTGACAACACAACGTTTCCTCGTGCGCTTCATCTTCACATCTTTAAAAAGAAAATATTTTGACTGCAATATAAAGGTTACTCACAATACATTTCTTTCCGCACATCTCACAGACCCAGGCAACTCGCTTCCTCTTGTCCTTAGGCTTGTAGTTCTTCATCTTAATACCTAAATGTACGCGCTGGTAGTGAATGGAGAAGGAGCGCTCGTTTGCGAAGTTTCTGCTGCACTAAAATAAATAAAAAAATACTTTAAAATTCATATATTTTTTTTTACAAAACCAATTTGCAGCCTTGTAAGGAGGATTTGCAGGAGCAGAGCGGAAAGGAGAGGCACAGCGAGGATAGGAGATGTGCAAGGAAGGTTGGAGCGGTATGGAGAGGAGCGGAGTTGTTTTGTGCGGTGCAGATAAGATCGAACATGTTCTGAGCGGTGCGGAGAGGAGCGGTGGTAGAGGTGCTGTGTAGCGAAGGGTGGAGTGGTGCAGAGGTGCAGAGAAGAGCGGTGCAGAGAGGTGCAAAGAGGAGCGGTGCAGAGAGGTGCAAAGAGGAGCGGTGCAGAGAGGTGCAGAGGAGCTGAGCCGCGAGGTGTAGAGCGGTATGGAAGAGAGGAGCGAAGCAGAGATGTTCTGAGACTCGTGAAAATAAGCAGTGGGGAGAGAAGTTGTGCGGAGAAGAGCGGAAGAGAGAGAATATGATATTATGTACTTATAGAAGTATTTATAACTTTAGTTAACCTTTTGACCGCCACGGACGTGTATAGACGTCAAATGGAAACTTGCTCACGACGCCAACGACGGCATGGCACGTCAAAAATACCACTTTTTTTTAGTTATACTATTATTAAAATAAATACCTATAAAAAAAATTGTTGTTTTTTTTAACTATTATTAGATACCAGAATTTGTCGCTTGGCGTAGAGAACACGGATTTTCGTTATTGAGGTGGCGGTGAAAAGGTTAAAAAATCATCATACCACCCCATAGCCCGCTTTATAGCCCCCAACTCACCTCATCGCACCTGACCCCCACTTCATGCGTTTTCATATGCTCTCTCAATAATTCCTGACTTAATACATTTTCACCACATTGAAAACACGAGCTGAAAATATGTTTTACCTTTTAATAATAGTACAATAACTGCTTCGTCATAGCCTAGTGGTATGACCATTGGACTGCCAAGTCGAAGGTACGTCGTAGGTACCCAAGGCACGCACCTCTGACTTTTCGAAATCATGTGCGTATTAATAATTAATTATCATTCGCTTAAACGGTGAAGGAAAACATCGTGAGGAAATCTGCATGCCTTAAGAGATTTTTCTCGACGGCGTGTGAAGTCTGCCAACCCGCACTAGGCCAGCGTGGTGGACTATAACCTAATCGCTCTCAATATGAGAGGAGACCCGTGCCCAGCAGTGGGACAGTATATGGGTTGATGATGATGATGAACTACTTCGTTAGTCAATTGGTCCAAAGTGCGATTGTTACGCCAAAGTTTTTGGATTCATTTTCGAGAGAAAAGTGTTATTGGCTTTTTCTCTATCCCTAGGATCGATATCCTCATATCAGACTTGTCTTATGGCAGTCCTTTCATGTCCTTTATTAGAGTTCGGGTTAGACTGGAAGCCGAAACCAATATACCCCAACATAGTTAATTTCACTCAAATTGGAGCCCGACTGGGGAAGTACCTCCGCCTTGCAGCAAATCAAAGTGAAATAACACTGCTTTGAGCTGTGTTGTGTTCCTTACGGTGAGCAAGGTTGTCAGTGCTCCACGAGGAACCGTTGTGTTGGCAGTGGGGGGACTTTGACCCTTATACTGCCAACCCAACTATTCCTCTTTAGTTTTATATGGTTGGTAAAGCGCAAGTGATACCCCTAGTGTTGCAAGCGTCTATAGGCTACGGTAACCGCTTACCATCAGGTGGGCCGTATGCTTGTTTGCCACCTTAGTGGTATAAAAAAAGTTTGTAGGATCTCTAACTTACCTTACACTATTATCACATAGTTCATTTTCAAAGCCACTGGTATGACGACGAAGCGCGTCCATAGACTTGAAAATTATACCACAAACAGCACATTTGGATTCCGACTTCACATCCGATTTCTAAAAAAAGTAATATATTGAAATAAAATTACTTTTTACGGATTTTATCGCGTTATATTGATATTTTTAATCCCGAAGTTTCGGACCCTTTACAGCGTCCATGGTCACGGGTAGACTCAAGTATAGAGTAGAGAGTAAAGTAATAAATTAATGAATATTTTAAATAAAGCAGTGTTAGCCATAGAAATGACCATTGGACTGCCAAGTTTAAATGTTTCGAGTTCCAATCCAACGCATGCACTTTTCGAAATCATGTGCGTATTAATAATTTATTATCACTCGCTTAATCGGTGAAGGAAAACATCGTGAGGAAACCTGCATGCCTTAGAGATTTTTCTCGACGGTTTGTGAAGTCTGCCAACCCGCACTAGGCCGTGGTGGACTATAGCCTAATCTCTAAATTATAACTACTAGGTAATAATAATGTTAACTATATTGTGGCGAGAAATAAATAAAGATTATTATTTAAAAAAAAACTCTCAATCTGGAGGAGACTTGTGCCACTTAATGGGGTAAATATACCAAATATTTATTTAATTATTTAACCTTTTGACCGCCACGGACGTGTATAGACGTCAAATGAAAACTTGTTCACGACGCCAACGACGGCATTGCACGTCAAAAATATCACTTTTTTTTGGTGAAAATTTGGTGTTTTTTTTACCTATTATTAGATACGAGAATTTGTCGCTTGGCGTAGAGAACACGGATTTTCGTTATTGACGTGACGGTTAAAAGGCTAATAATATTCTTATGTAGAAAAATACATACCTCAAATCCCCTATGACTCTTCTTCACATGCATGTTCAACCCCACTTCACCTAGAAAGCTTTCCCCACAAATTTCACAGCAAAATTTAGTAGGATGCTGCAACCTCAAATGCGTCAGATGACTCGTGGACTTCGAGAAGCTAGCTCCACAAATCTTGCAGATATACTTATGGCCTCTATGCCACTGTAAATGTTCCTTGGCCCTATGACCGCTCTTAGAAACCTGGTCACACAATTTGCATATGTATTTCCGTTCGTGGGCAGCTGCGGTGTGCGATTTCAGTGAACGGAGGTCCGGCCATCTTGTTTTGCAAATCTCACAACTTTCTTTGCCATAAGACTAAAATATTAAAAAATAAATTAATTAAAGATCTTCCTATGACAGTCGTTAATGGTATACAGAAGCATAAAAAGCCTGACAACCAGTCTATTTATTTATTATTTTTGTTAGCCTACAATTACTTACACTAATACAAAAATTGATTTATAAGATACGGTTACATTTAAAATTGTAGTAATTATTTATAGCCTAACACATCATGCACTATATACGGTAAACATCATCGAGAACAAATAAAATTTTAACAGTAGGTATAACGTTTCAGTGTAAAAGTTGCTATAATTGTTTTATGTAAACATTAATTAAAATTAAAATAGTAAAAATATATATAGACCAGGTAAGATTACACATTCTTAAATAAAAGCGTTTAAAAGTAATAAGTAAAGTCTGTCCTCAGGATATCGGTACCTATTGCACAGAAATTGGGTTGCGGAGGTCTGATGGCAGTCGTTTCGTGTAAAATACTGATATTCAGCCGCATCTGGTTAGACTGGAAGCTGAACCCAATAGGAAAAGGCTCGAATGAAAGATCTCTTGTCATCATAAATCCACTCAAATTGGAGCTCCCCGACTGGGGAAGAACCACCGCCTTGCAGAAAATCTAAGTGAAATAACACTGCTTTGAGCTGTGTTGTGATAATGATACCGCTTGTTTTGCAAGCGTCTATAGGCTACGGTAACCGCTTACCATCAGGTGGGCCGTATGCTTGTTTGCCACCTTAGTGGTATAAAGACATAAGCAGTAATAGCCTAGTATATGACCACACTGGACCGCTGGATTGACTGCTCACAAGTTCGAATCCAAAACACGACACACGAGAAATCTTTGAATTTTTAAATCATATGCGTATCAATAATTAACTATCACTCGCTTAAACGGTGAAGGAAAACATCGTGAGGAAACCTGCATACCTTAGAGATTTTCTCGGCGGCGTGTGAAGTCTGCCAACCCGCTCTAGGTCAGCGTGGTGGACTATAGGCTCCCACTGCTGGGCACGGGTCTCCTCTCATTCTGAGAGGAGACCCGTGCCCAGCAGTGGGACAGTATACGGGTTGATGATGAAGAAAACACGAGAATTTAAAGGAAGTTACTTACCGGATCATGTCGGAGCATGTGATTTTTATATGTGCTGTCTTGTATGAATCCTTTGTAGCAGTGCGAACATTTGTAAAATGAATGTATGTAGTTGTATGATTGCTTGCGAGCCAACAGTTCTTGTAGCTGTTCTTCCTTCGATAAATATATCACCTGAAAACAGAGCACTACCAATATATAGGTGGCATCGTTCGATATCGAAATAACTGTAAAACTGTCTCGAGTTCGAACAAGGCATGCACCTCTGACTTTTCGAAATCATGTGCGTAATACGCGAAGGCAAAATTCGACTGCGGGCAGGATTCGAACCTGCGAATGCGAATGTAAAAAAAGACAAAGAGATAGTATTTCCAGTTTTTAACATTGTCTATTTATCTATCTATCAGCCACGGATGTCCACTGGTGAACATAAGCCTCCCCTAATGATCGCCACAAAAATCGATCTTGCGCAGACCGCATCCACCGACTCCCTGCGACCCTCACGAGATCGTCCGTCCATCTAGTTGGGGGCCGTCCTACGCTGCGCTTTCCTATGCATGGTCGGCACTCCAGGACTTTATTTCACCAGCGGCCATCCGTTCTCCTAGCCACATGGCCCGCCCATTGCCACTTCAACCGTGTCCTGCGAGCTATGTCGGTTACTTTGGTTCTTCTGTGGATATCCTCATTTCTGACTCTATCACGCAGAGAAACTTCGAACATAGCCCTCTCCATTGCACGTTGCGTGACTCTGAGTCTCCTAATAAGTCCCATCATTTTAACATTGTAATGTATTATTATTAAAAGCAGAAATTAAAAGACAAAAATAAAAATGAAAATAAGGTAGGTACACCGCCATCCTTTGCCTTCTGCTGTCTTCATATTATGACAATGCCGTGGCGAGCCAGCCATTATTACGACTTCATCACATCGGAATAGGGATGTAGCAACATAAAATCTCGCTTATCGATAACTGTAGTATGATATTATTTTTTTATAAAAAAATACATTTTAAATTACCTTTTATCATTGTTATTTTTTTAACCGTGCCTTGAATTCGAACAAAATAATACGAATAATAATTTATAATGTTTTTTTTTTATTTATCGAAAATAAAAAAAATCATTATAAATTATTATTCGTATTATTTTGTTCGAATTCAAGGCACGCACCTCTGACTTTTCATATTCATGTGCGTATTAATAATTAATTATCACTCGCTTAAACGGTGAAGGAAAACATCGTGAGGAAACCTGCATACCATAAAGATTTTTCTCGACGGTTTGTGAAGTCTGCCAACCCGCACTAGGCCAGCGTGGTAGACTATAGCCTAATCCCTCTCAATATGAGAGGAGACCCGTGCCCAGCAGTGGGACAGTATATGGGTTGATGATGATAATGATTATTTTGTTCAAAAAATCGTGTATCAACTATCTTGGACAACAGTAATAAAAAAGAAACAAATAAAATATCAGCAGGTACACCCATTTATCATATTTACTAATCAGTCTTAATAATATCTATAACGTAATTATGAAAAAAAAAGCGGCCAAGTGCGAGACCGACTCGCACTTGAAATTAAATGTTTTTTTTTTTATTTGGAGTTCATTGAATGAAAGGTAAATTGCGGTTTACGATTTATGACGTATTAAAAAAAACTACTTACTAGATCTCGTTCCAACCAATTTTCGGTGGAAAACTTCCACCGAAGTGGCATCGTTCGACATTGAACTAACTGTAAAGTAAGTCGTGTCGGTTGAGAAGCAAAAACTTGCTCTTCAATAGGTGTTACTGACGTCACCATAAAGACGTAAATTCAGTATGTGAAGGAAAAATTCGACATGACGGGTAGGAATCGCGGTGGCTTAGTGGTCATAGCGTCTGGTGTACCTAACCAGAAGACGCAGGTTCGAATCCTGCCCGCGGTCGAATTTTTCCTTTTCTAAAGTATCACACACTGTTAAGTTACTATAATATATCCGCTCGAATCATTCTCTCATTTTTAGTTAAGATACGAGTAGCATGTTAATATATATTTCGCATCTTAACATAAAATTTCCATACGCCTCGATAGCTTCATCATCATCATCATCATCAGCCTATATTAGTCCACTACTGGACATGTGCGCCATTTCACCCTGTCCTCGGCTCGATAGCGAAATATGACAATATAATATAGTATCTTAGTCGTTTGTGATAGTTCATACAAAATGCATAGTGAGCGATATTTTATCTAACAACTTCCCTGTCTCCATACAACTCATTTTGACAATGCCCCACGTACACAGGATTAGAGTTTTTTTTTATGGCAAATTTATTTAGTGATTAAATGACAAATATAAAAAAATCGCGATTTTTTTTATCATTGTCAACATTAGGTTGACCCTATACGTCCACGTATGATTTAAAAAAATACCACGTCACGTTCATAACGAAAAATGTGCCTCAAATTGTATAGAGAAATGATCACCTGTGACTCATGAACTTGTTTTAAAACGTTCCTGTGAGTCATATGTATAGGACTCATTGGACAGGGAAGTTGACATAAAATATTATAGTATCTTCGCCGTGTGTGACGCCTTTTATAGTGTTAAAATCAATCATTAGTAAAACACTAATTACGATATGGGAAGCGGTGGATACTAAAAAAAAAACAATTTATAATAAAATAATTTATTTAACCTATAATTACAAAGGTTTTAACATTTACAACTTAACTTAAATGGATGTCCTCATGTTAGGTGACAATAAAGATATTAAAAAAAATACAATACCGACTTCACGATACCTATATGTACAAAGGCCAGCACACAATTTGTCAAATTTCTTCGATAGATTTACAACTTTAATGCAAAACAATAAGGTTCATATTCGATTGGGAAAGTTTGACAGTTTTGGATATCTTGACCTGTCTGAGTCTGTAAAAACTTAAACTAACAACACTACTTGAGAACCTCCTCCTTTATTTTTTGAAATCGGTTAAAAAGGCTCCACATGATGCCACCGATTGGTTTTAATGAATAAATGACGCGATGTTCCACAATCCCAATGATTGATAAATTATAAAATAATAATATTTATTTATGTAAGAAAATAGATCTTTTAAAGACACTTTTACAAGTCAATATTTTACATATTTTTTTAAGCTAGATGGCTCCAGCATTTCCTAACTGACGACCTCTGAGAAGAAACGCCGAAACAAACTCAGAGAATCATAGTCTCTTTTAAAGTCCAGACATAGAATAGTAACAAATATGTGTCTTACAATATAGGGCAAAGTCTGAAATGGTCTTTTGAAGAAAGAGCCATAGAGGCTTTGAGTAGACCAGTCCCAACCGACGACACGCAAGCGTCAGGTAATTGAATGCACCATCGCTGTGGCTGTCGTTGTATCTGAGAGAATTATCTGATATAACACGCTTTTGCTAGGGCATAGTGGGAGTAATTGCACTCAAATTGGAGCTGCCCGACTGGGAAAGTACCTCTAAGTATATCGAAGTAAAATAACACTGCTTTGAACTGTGTTGTATTCCTAACGGTGAGCAAAGATGCCAGTGCTCTGCGAGGAAACGTATTGGCAGTGGGAGGACTTCAACCCTTATACTGCCAACCCGTGTGGTGTCGGCCTTGAATACACCATCCCATCACATCCCCTGGGTGTCGTAAGAGGGATTCACCGGAAGATTGAACCTACTGCGATCGCCAACCCGCCTGCCAAACGTGGCGATTATTGGCAAAACCCCCCTCTGGGGAGGCCTATTGTCCAGCAGTAGACGTTAAAAAGCCTGATATGATTTTGACTGCCAACCCAAACATACCTCTTTCGTTTTACAGGGTCGGCAACGCGCAAGTGATACCCCTGGTGTTACAAGTCTATAGGCTACGGTAACCGCATACCATCAGGTAACAATAAATTATACGGAGTGATATATTTCAAAACATGGCGCCGCACATAAATAAACGTTACAAGTATTGCATTTCAAACGTGTACTTTTTCGTTCTTTATTTATAGAGCACTGCTTACACCTTTGATATTTCCCCATACGGTTGGGCATATGATCCTGTGGGTTACTGGGTACTACCATAACGGACTTCCTCTTGACCGGGACGGGTCGTTCTAAAACAGATGTACTGAGGTATCGTTCTATTATTTGTTCAATAACGCACAATTGAAAATTGGCAAATTTTAAGTTTGGCTTATTTTTTATGTGTCTAAAACATAAAAATGCATTTAAGAGATGCATATCCAATATATTAAAAAATAACTTTTTATACCATTTCGTGTCTTTGCGTAAACACTGCAGAGATGATATTAACATGTCTGCGATGTTAACGCTTTCCATGTTTTTAGAATAATCCAGAAAGGCTTTTGGTTTTAACACTGGCGATACCTTATTTCTAACTTTGAGCGTTGATGGTTCCATATAATTGTCATGGATGGTCGATAACATATAAATATATTTTTTGTAGTTCCATTTAAGGGTCATCAACGGGCCAGAATATTGCGTTTCCATTTCATATAATTGTAAAGCTTTATTTAATTTTGGCATATTATTTCTATGTTTATGTACGGTACCGCAAGCATATATATTATTATCATATAGATATTTAAATAATAGGGGGCTTGTGTACCAATCATCGATATATAAATGACGATTTGATCCCAAAAATGGACTAACCAAGGTAGCAGCTACAGCCCCTCCAACGCCCAGGTTACAAGGATCGATTAGCTCGGTGGATGCACCACAATAAACGATGAAATCAACGATAGCACCCGTATATACGTCCCACAATACAAATAATTTCACTCCAAATCTGTTTCCTTTTTCCGGTAGATATTGTTTTAAGGAGAAACGACCGTTAAATGGAACTATGCTTTCGTCAATACATATATTTTTATATGGCGTTATAATATTTTTAAACTTATACCTCGCATGATTTACGCATTTTTCAATTTTAGATAAAATTGTAGTTTCTTCGTTTTGCTCCGAAAAATTTAACATACCGAGAATCATGCCGAATCTGTTCCTAGACATTAATTTTGAAAATATTGGCGACTGCAACAATTTGTCTGTTGACCAATGTTCTTCTATAGACAGATGTCTGTTTCTCGTCATTAGCATTATAACGGCAAAAAAAATATACATCTCCGGGACTGTTGTATCGTGCCACGCTTTCAAACGGGAATGCATCGGCAGGTCTACACTCAATAAAAAGGTCGAATGAAACTTGTTAGTCATATAGACAATCATCGACACAAAATCTTTATCCACAAAATGGTCAAATACATCGAGTTCAGATGTTATTTCGGACGGGTTTAAATGGATCCCTGACTCAGAGTCATTGAATTCGTCTACTTCGTGTGTATGTTGGTCGGTTGTCCATTCAAAAGAGGTTTCCATTTCGTGACTTCTACGGTGGCCAGGATGAGAGTTCGAAGGTATATCATATGATTCATAGGGAACACCTGATGGCTGTAAAATATAAACAATAAATCACTAACTGTCTTCGAGTAAAAAACCAAGAGGGGCATAGTGGGAGTAATTCCACTCAATTTCGAGCTGCCCGACGAAAATAGAAGTGAAATAACCCTGCTTTTGTTGTTCCTTAGGTGAGCAAGGTTGCCAGTGCTCCGTGAGGAAACGTTGTGTTGCCAGTGAGGGACTTTGAGCCTTATATTGCAAACCCGACTAGTTCTCCTTCGTGAAAAGGTATGTTACTAAAATGTGAAACTTTCACTAGTATACAGTATTTTTGTATCAATTTCTTTTTTGAAGAAACGTTGCCCACACTAGGATTTTTTTCGATATCGTGGGTGCGTTTACAAACACAAATTTTCACATGCACAAACACCCAGACCCGGAACAACTACGTGTAGGTCATAAAAATATTTGTACAGACGCCAGCAGGTCAAGCTATCCAAAACTGTCATATTTTCCCTATTGAATATGAACCTTACGGGTTTGTATTAAAGTTGAAAATCAATCAAAGAAATTTGACGGATTGTGGTAGCTTGATGTGCTGGCTTGGATGTACCGTGCGGGGATCGAACCCACAACCCGTGGCATAGTCATGACATGTCGTCAAATGGTATCTGGATAAACCTATTATATGATTCAATCTTATGAAACATACTAGAAGCTATAGAATCAAAAATAACATTCGGTTATATCGAATATCGATATTTGCTAATCTCAAATCTCGCGCATCCCTAGTGCAACACTAATCATCAGTCCCTTGTACGCCAAAGTCACATATAGAAGACACAACCGTGACGTCGTAAGCGCGGGGGATCATTTTAGTTAAGTCCATTAATAATTTATTTAAAATTTGTGTTATTATTAACCTTTTGACCGCCACGGACGTGTATAGACGTCAAATGAACACTTGATCACGACGCCAACGACGGCACTGCACGTCAAAAATACCACTTTTTTTAGTTCATTTTTTACCTATTATTAAATACTTGAACTCATCGCTTGGCGTAGAGTATACGGATTTTCGTTATTGACGTGACGGTCAAAAGATTAAGTGATTACAATAATGAGTGAAAATGTAATGACAATAGAAGAACTTTTTAGAATATTAGAAGGGATTAAAGAGCAACATTTTGCAGAGGGGCTCGTGGCTAAGCTGATCAGTCGATATACAAGGTTAAGCTGCGCTATTCGCGGTCAGTCTGTGGATAGGTGACCATTTTTAACACATCGAGACCCTTCCGTGCCTCGGAGAGCATGCATAACCGTCGGTCCCGGTTGTCATACGAACACCTATGTCAATCGTTAGTGGTAGTCAGAAGCCCAAACAGCCTGACAACCAGTCTATCCTCAGGGTATCAATATTACACAAAAATTGGGTTGCGAAGGTCTGGTGGCAGTCGCTTCGTGTAAAATACTGATATTCAGCCATCTGGTTAGACTGGAAGCCGACCACAATATAGTTGGACAAAGGCTCGGTGAAAGGAGATAAAGGAAAATTTTTCGGCCACTGAATCTTTTGGACGAAAATGATTTAGAGGTAAGTTACTTCATACATATTTTTATTTTATAAACTACTTATTGATACAAATTAGACGTCTTATCAAGAAATAAAACCAGATAACATATGGCTCAGAATCAGTAACATTAAGTGCATTTATTAAAAAACATAATTTTCTAGACGGACATGAAATATATCTAAAAGAACAGTACACTCAAAAGCAAAGAATCCGGGTCACTGAAAGAAACCTATTAATCTCGGAAACTAAGAATGCTAGCTTAATGAAATAAATTGTGTTTAATAGACAATTAAATACTCTTTAAATTAAGGTATTAAAACTTCTTAGTTATTGTAAAGTTGTGTCATAAAAAAATCAAATTCGAAAAAGGGAGACTTTCTTTCGAAAATGTAACTACGAAATTACTGCATTTGATTTTGCTTTTATTTCTAATCTGTCATTTAAGTGGGTATATAAACCATATTTATAGTGTTCAATATTTTAATGATGTCGCTTACACCTGAAGAATGCACCAAAATTCTCACAATGCTGGAAACTGACCTGAGTCAGCGCGATAATGAACGTCGGTGTGTCGCTGTCAACAGTACAAAGAGTTCTCCGAAGTTACACCTTTTTTATAGGTTTCTTTAAGTGACCCGGATTCATTGCTCTCGAGTGTATAAAAAAAAAAGAATTTTACCTATACCCAAAGGGTTCAGAAACTTAATGTAAAATATACATATTTTTTTATTTTTTTTTTGGATACTTGCTTTTGTAGACAAAAATAAAATCAAATTTAAAAGAAAATTATTTAACACGTAGGTAGCTTTTTAATCACTATAATATTAATCAGAATCTTGAAAGCTTGATATTGGTGCATACCGCAGTTACTTTTTGTGGAGCAACACAATAACATTAGGTAACATTCTTTAACTTTTGCGACAGTTTGTTACTCTTTGTTGAATGATCGCATCCATACCGCCAATAACATACATTAACAAATAGTAACCAGCGAGTTGCACAGCATATGTCCACGAACTAACAAGTGTTATCGATAGTTACCACATGTTGACGCAACTTTACCTAACACGGCAATATATACTAACAACAAATAACTTTTTGCTATACAATGTTACCCACTAACACTTGGAAACGTTGCTCCACAAAAAGAAACTGCAGTGTGGATGCATCTTATCGCCCAAATCTTTTTGCAGTCTTTCATCTGTCCTTACTTCGGGGATGGCAGCATTGTGCATTCCTTACTCTTCAAAAACCGGGTTCATGAAGGCGGCCAGCCCACTAAGAGGAAGGACCCTATAGTTTTCTGGCTTCGGATATCCGTTGCCAAGAAGGCTCATTCGTTTCGTCGCCAGGACGTCACAATCACACAAGATAAGTCATAAGTCATTTATTTGCAATGAATGTAGGTTGGTATTATTAAACAATGATGTGGTGCACTGTTTCCTTGAATTCACCACAAGCTCTACAATCATTATTCAAAGCCATCTTCATTTTATAGAGCATGTCATTGGTTGGATAATGCCCTGAGAGGGCTCCGATGCTCTCGGGCTTTGTCCCTTCTATTATTGAAAATGAATTTATACTCCATTTGGTTAGCTACTTAACTAAAGGTAAACAATAAAAATGGCGGCTTTTAGGGCTGTTCAACATTTAATACAATGGTATCGTATGAATTGAGAGTGATAAATATCCTTTCAATTAACTTAATAACAATCTTTGGACCATGTTTTCTCGACATAATTATTTAAATATGTTTATAATTGTACATTTCTCGGATGACGAAAGAACGTTTTTAACGAACTTTTGGAAGGTTTTTGCTTTGGTGAGTGAAATGTAAACAAGGAGCTAGCACGGCTAGTACCTGGATCGGGATTACTCATTTTAACAATTAAAATTAATAACAACACAACTAACAATCAATAATAACAACGAACAAACAGAAAAATAACTAATTAACACAATTTACGGAAAAAGAAACAGAAAAACGAACGAAAGTAAACAAAAACTGTCACGAATGGCGTCTGGTTACCCGACTAAGTGTAATATCAGTATTATCGGTTAAATATTTTTCTTCTATCTTCCTCGCAGTACTACGCTAATTTTTTTCGAAATATGTATCAAAACTACTACACAGAAAATGTTTTGAATACCTGTCTTTTTAGGTTATTTTTAGTAGGCACATTGCAATACTTTATGACATAATTATAAATTTTAATTTAATTAATTGTTCGCGAGCTTAAGAATTTATAATTACCATTTGATATTAAACAAAGTAGTTAAATATGCTAGTTTATAAAAAGAAAATGTGATTTGTTTACCTAACCAAATGGAGTACAGAGATTCGTGTGGTGCTGCTGCCGAAAAATTGTCGTGAGTGCTCTAGCCCTAGGCTATTGCACCTCTTCTCTTTGTGTTTCTTAACGGTATAGTCCTGTAAGGCCTTTTTAATGGTTCATGTTGGTAGTCCCATACATGGTTCTTGTCCAATCATGGCATTTGCCGATCCCGTTCTGCCTAACTTTTTTGCCGTCACACTTTTCTTATTTTATTCATTAATTTCATTATGTTACCGAAAATTTTGAACTGTCATTTGTTTTTTTTTATTTAATCTTTTAATAATAATACAATACAATATTAATAACTGGAAATACTGTTTAATTATTACTTCGGTAGAAAGTAATGTGTTTAAATAAAAAAATAATGTTTTGGAATCCTTATTTTATATGTAGGTATTTTCTGTTAATTTGTGGCTTGGCGCTGACGGCACGCGCGAGTTTTTATGCTCTGGCTTCCAAAAGGTCAATTATATTTTCCAAAACGTCGGGATTAATAATATCGATATAACGCGACAAATGGGCAATGGGCGTGGCACATAGCTCGTAGAACTGATGGCCGCTGGGGCAAAAAGGTTCTCGAGTGGGACTACGCACCGGAAAGCGCAGCGTGGGACGGCGTCCAACGAGATGGACGGACGACCTGGTAAAGGTCGCTGGAAGCAGGCGGCTTATAACCAATCCTTGTGGAAGTCTATGGGGAGGCCTTTGTTCAGCAGTGGACTTCCTGTGGCTGACATGATGATGATGATGATGAACGCAATAAAATCCGTAAAAAGTAGTTTTATTTCAATGTCTCATATTCGCGAAGTGTCAGAAATCAACAGAGTTGTAACTAATCTCAGATACAAGTACTTATCTGAAATACTGGGGGTCTACTCCCTAAGCACGAAGTCCGTAGTTTCGACCTTAGTTACGGGCGTTTCCTACTCCGTATCACCTACGGACGGATGATTCGTTCGGGGCCCGAACTAAGGATGAATGACAACACAATTTGACAGTTGTCCCTACTCTCGATGTGTTTTTACCCGTTCGAAAAATTGAATTTGACACTTGTTTTATCGGACTCCGAAGTTTCGGAGAACTTTCGAAAAGCTCTGTTTTATCGGACTCCGAAGTTTCGGAGAACTTTCGAAAAGCTCTGTTTTATCGGACTCCGAAGTTTCGGAGAACTTCCGAAAAGCTCGTAACTTCGTTGACGGAGATAGGGAGTAGACCCTCTGGTATCTGAAATACTTAATTTAAAAGTATTTTGCATTTTGTATTCCGGATACTATTTAAGAAGTATCTTGTACATCTCTAGAAATCAATAAGCAATAATAAAAAATAACTATCCTTACCTCAATTTCATTCACCGGTAACTCCATATCATTTTCTTCTTCCATTAGAGTTACATGAACATCGTAACCTTTAAAATCTACATCGTCTTGCGAACAAGGATCTTCCTCATCGATACTCAACTCTCTCTTCTTGACTTTGTTCGCTAGAGGCTCCTCATCACTCTCATCCAGTAATTCTTCTTTTACAATTATGTCCTCATCAAGTACCTCAGTCTTAATGTAGGTGGATACAGAGGTGATCTCCGGTGTTGAAATTGAATAAGTGAGTTTCAAGTTGTTGCTTACAGCTAGAGAGTGAATCTCGGGAGATGTGAGCTGAAAATATATTCAAGTTTTTTTTTTACAAATGGGTGTAATGTAATTACATGCACATATTGAAATAAAACTACTTTTTACGGATTTTATCCATGGTCACGGTTAGACTACCCGTGACCATGGACCCTATAAAGGGTCCGAACGTCGGGATTAATAATATCAATATAACGCGATAAAATCTGAAAAAAGTAGTTTTATTTCAATGCACATATTATACAGTATGTTAGGTTAAACGAGGGACGTATTGAAGGAGCGCATTCAGTATTGTATTCCCGTCCCAACAAATATAAAACTTTTTTTTAATATATTAAACATAGTTAAACGCTTAAACAGTGAAGGAAAACATCGTGATCAAACCTGCATGCCTTAGAGATTTATCTTGACAGTGTATGAAGTCTGCCAACTAGCTCTAGGCCAGTGTGGTGGACTATAGCCCTATAGAATATAATCCCTCTCAATATGAGAGGAGACCTGTGCCCAGCAGTGGGACAGTATATGGTCCCACTGCTGGGCTGATGATGATATACATACATAGTTTTCATTATTAATATGCACGTGATTTCGAAAAGTCAGAGGTACCTTGGATTCACACTCAAGACTGTTGGCCCTCTATTACAAGGAACCTAAACATACCAAACATTTTTGTCACTGCTCCGCTAGGAAACCTTTTGTTAGCAGTGGGAGGATTTTGACCCTAATACTGCCAGCCCAACTATTCCTCTTTCGTCTACAGGGTCGGCAACACAGTCAAAGTCAAATATTTTACTTCAAATATACCAATAAAGCACTTTTGACTTGTCAAAACTAGTTGCACGGTTCCAAAAAGTGGGTCTTATGGAAGAAGCGGCAAGAAACTCCATAGACACCCTTTTACACATGCAAGTGATACCCCTGCAAGTGTCTATAGGCCATGGTGACCGCTTACCATCAGGTTATAGCCTCACCATTATAGTGTTAAACAAACTGTGGTTATGTATGGTTGACAAAAGAGTTAAGTATACAGGCAGCTAATTGAACATTGTGTTTTTTTAAAGATTGTGTAATAATGTATCATGCAATATGTGTCAAAACGCAGGTATTGTAAGCTGCTACACATCAAACCCTTTGACGGGTAATTATTTAAATCACAATCTGTGTAAAGATGCAGATTTCGTTCGCTACCTGTATACCAAACTCTTTTGTTGACTGTACATCGAACAATCTACATAGCTTTTCAGAGAATACAGGCTAATATTACGTATGTAAGAATGTTTAAAGTCTTACAAATCTGTTCTTCATTTCAGCAAACTCCATGACCTCCTGTGACCTCCTGCATTTGTCCCTGAAGGTACCGCATTTGATGAGCAACATACTGCAGTAGATACACAAGTGTTTAGGATAACATTCTGAAGACAACACCTGAAAAAGAAGCCAATGTGACTTAGTGATCATGCATAGTTTGATGATATCTGTGATCTTTTTGTTCCAGTGTTGGACTGCTAATCACAATGTCGTGGGTTTGATTCCCACAGGACAAACACATCTATCTTTTCTTATATTAACCTTTTGACCGCCACGTCAATAATGAATATATGTGTTCTCTACGCCAATCACTATAAAAAAGTGATATTTTTGTCGTGCCATGCCGTCGTTTGGCATCGTGAGCAAGATTTAATTTGACGTCTATAGACGTCTGTGGCGGTCAAAGGGTTAATAAAAGTAATTGTTTAGTACCCATAGTACAATCAAAAAAAGAGTTAAGTATACAGGCAGCTAATTAAACATCTGTTTTGTTAAAGATTGTGTAATAATGTATCACGCAATATGTGTCAAAACACAGGTATTGTAAGCTGCTACACATCAAACCCTTTGACGGGTAATTATTTAAATTACAATCTGTGTCTACAGGCAGATTTCATTCGCTACCTGTATACCAATCTCTTTTCTTGACTGTACAAGCTTGGTTTGGACCTAGATGGTGCCGTGTAAAATGTCTCAAGTAAGTACCTATTTAATTTTGAATGATTTATTTATTATTATTATAGTTTTATCATTGCTTGTGTGCGCTGGCTCAGTGTTTGTATAATTATATCAGAGAGGAGGCTTGCTACTACTATAATGCTACTTGAGTATGAACTTTGATGCCTAAACATAATGTGTGCACTAGCTAACCTAAAGCAATTAACCTTTTGACCGCCTTATCAATAACGGAAATCCGTGTTCTCTACGCCAAGCGACAAATTCTGATATATAATAATACGTTAAAGAAAACACTAAACATATTTTTTTATATTTATTTTGAACTAAAAAAAGTTGTATTTTTGACGTTCCATGCCGTCGCTGGCGTCGTGAGCAAGTTTTAATTTGACGTCTATACACGTCCGTGGCGGTCAAAAGGTTAAATAATAATCAATACGAAAAATTCGACTACGGGCAGGATTCGAACCTGCGTCTCCAGACGCTATGACCATTACGCAACTTACTTTTCAGTTAAAAATAATAATTTAGTTACCTGAATGCCAGTAATCGCTTCGAACACATTTTTCAGCTTATATTTGTACATATCGTACAGCTTGACGTTAGTGGCGAGGCAAACTCGACATGCCTGTAGATTTTCCATAGTATTCAAGTATTTTTTCACACAAAAAATTAAAAAATTTACAAGAATAACAATAAAACGTAATCCACAAGACACAAACTAGCTGACCCTGATGCGATGCGATTCAGCGATTCTGTCGAGTTTTGTTTGAGGGTACGTAGTGTCACTGTCATTTCGCAGCGGGATCAATCAAAACAAAACCATCCAATATTTTAATAAATTTATTTTAAAACATTAAAATTATTGTAAATAATGTATTATTAAATATAACATGAATAATCTGTGAATTTAAAACTCGTTTAAATAAATACATTGATAATTTTTTAGCATGGAAATGAAATAAATAACGTCATTTCTCTAGTGATGGTCTTAACACTATTCGGTTTTAGTCGATAATCTCAGGTAACATTGTAACATGGGAAAATTAGTTACAAATGAATTCCGGTTAATAAACAATTATTCCAAATATTTGAATCTGTTTATACGTTGGCATTTTTTCGTTCGTATATAATAAGCATAGTTAAGTATAAATATTTTGGTGACCTCTGTTCATGAGTTATTGGAAAAAACTCAGAATCTTCTTAGTACTAACTTCATATCATCATATCAAACATCGCTTGTGCTTCCACTAATTAAACTAGACGTGACCCCGACAGCGCGTCACCGGACTTAGTATTATGAAAAAGACGTCTTTGGTGTAGGGGTTCGAGTGTTGGACTACTGATAACGAGGTCATGGGTTCGATTCCTTCAGTCACATTGTCTAGTAACCATAGTATGTATGTACAAATTGTACAAGCTGTACTTAGTTTAGGTCTATGTAGTGCTGTGTCAAAATATGTCACCTATACTTACTATTATTATGTGGTTGATAAAAATTAGAATTCTGAAAAGACGTAAAACAAACAATATCAAACCGTTAATAATAAAATAGAATTAGTGACATTAAATTCTCAACTCAAGAATTACTCTGTCTATTTTATTAGGTAACTTAGTTTTCAGTATGACTACACACTTATACTAGAAGTGTACCATACCACATTATGCACGGACACAAGTTGCTTATATAAGTGATAATTAAATGCATTTTTATTAGTAGTATGAGCGGACATAATCCATTCTCTAAAATCGCCTAATATATATTCGATTTAAGTCATAGTTGAATAGTTGACTTAATAATCAATCACCACATGTCACTACACATCCCTAAAATTACAACACAGAAAATAGAAAACAAGATGGCTGAGTCATAGAAAATTAATAACAGACTTTATCATTAAATTACTAATCTGTGCTTGAAAAGCTTCGCGATGTCCGACGATATGTTCTATTGCTCTTTTGTGAGCATCCACTATATTATCTGTGAATGTGGAGAAACATTTCCCACCGAAGAAGAATTAAAAGGCCATTTGGAACGAGATCACGCTCAGAAAAGGGAGAAAAAAGAATATAAGTGCGGAGTTGTAAGTCAAAATTTTTGATATTTTTTGTCTTAGTCTTGTTGATGTTTTTGTGACTTCACTCATTGGTCGTCATACCAATAATTTCCTCATATTTTCTCGGTCGTGGATTCGGTTCTTTACCATCTCAGAACCTTGATAAGAGATGTAGGTAAAACATTTTGTCTAGCGTCCCTAACTAACGTTATTAGTGCCATAAAATGACACTAGAAGCCCAACGCTATGTATAATAGTTATGGATATGGTAGTACAATAATTAACCATTATTTTGATTAAAATTATGTCATGGTCTCCAAGACCAATTTGGCCTACATGTACTTTAATCTAAATTGTTACACCCCTAGGGGGCGACCGACTTGACTCACCATCCTTATACAGTGATTCGATATAAATGTCATACTCGTGAACGGGTGCCGTCTGTCGGGGCTGGTCAGCTCTTACTGTCAATGACAATCTCTTTTTTTTTTCTGTTTAATATACTGTATATTAAATTAATCTAATATTACACATCAAACTGCATTGTTCTCATGAACTATTCAGATTTATACTGTAAACCAAGATGAACACTGTAATCATGTTTTTTTTAAAAGAGTGTCTATGGAGTTTCTTGCCGGTTCTTCTCCATAAGACCCACTTTTTGGAAACGTGCAACTAGTTTTGACTTTTCAAAATTGAATTAAAATGTTTGACTTAAATGTTGATACAAAGTTTCATACAGAAAAGGAATCAAGTACAGTAGAATACCGATTATCTGAACGGTTCCGAAAGAATACGTCTGTTCCTGGAGCCCCACAATATTGTGCTGAAGATGGCATGGTGGTGGTGGACTATATCATAATCATGCGTAATCCCTCTTATTCTAAGAGGAAACTCATACTCATGCCCAGCAGAGGGACAGTATATGGGTTGTTGATGTTGACTTGGCAAACCAATGGTCGTAACACTATACAATCATTGCTCCATTATCCATTATTAAAAATATTCTTTCCACATTGTAGTGTGAGTCACTCTTCAGTACTGAGGAAGCATGCATCGAGCATTATGAGAACACCCACCTGGAGATCAAGCAAGAACATGACTATGTGGAGATGGAGCAAGTGGAAGACAGCGAGGAATCCAGAGAGATGGTATGTATCACCCACAGATCCAAACCTCTACGTTTGCATTTTTTTCATACTACTAAGGTGGCAAACAAGCATACAACCTGATGTTTGGTGGTTACTATAGACGAATGCAACACCAAGGGTCCACTTGCGCGTTGCTGACTGAAAATGGATTGGTTGAAGGGACATCGACGCGCAACGCCTTACCATGACTTCAGTACATGATTCTGGACCCCCCTGCGTTGGAATTTTTCGTCAGCTTTTTCTTAAATTTTACGTTTTTTATTGCAGTTTTTTCAACTTAAAACTGTATAAAAGCATTATTTCTATCTAACCCAATAAGAATTTTAATTAAAAAGTCATTAATTCACTTTTTTCACTAAAAACAGCATTGTAAATTAAACTTGAAAGATCTTCTGGTCAGCTGTTTCCTTAGAGTTCACTTGCGAGTTGTAAAATTTAAGAAGAAGCCGACGAAAAATTCCAACGCAGGGGGGTCCAGAATCATGTACTGAAGTCATGGTAAGCCATTGTGCGTCGATGTCCCTTCCACCCTGTATTTAAATATCTGTATGACATACAGGTTCTGACTCTGCGTGTTTGTTTATGTGAAAGTTTGTGTTTGTAAATGCACCCACGATACAGGAGTAAATCCTACTGAGAGTCAATGTTTCTTTACAGAAATATGAGGATGTGATCGTAGAACCAAACATAGTGAATGTTTTGAAGAAGAAAACACGCACCAGGAAGCCTAAGTCGTTCTACAACGCCAAGAACATCGTCTGCGAGGTCTGTGGGAAGAGATATGCGGTGAGTAACCACAGTACTTGCTTTTAAAGCCTCCTCTACACAATCGGCCATGATCGACACTCGTTGATCGTCTGTGATCGGCAAGGTAATCGTCACGATCATTGTGCAAGTATCCACACGATCGTCCGTGATCATTTATTGAGCGGCAAGCGTTCAAGATGGACGTGGAGGTTATAGCTACAGCTACCATTAATTTAAATTTTGAACGAAAAGTTGTGAAAAAAAATGGAAGAAGAATTTTATTTTATTCTTTTGAGCGCATCTAAATAAAAGTTATTTTTGAATTTTTTAGTTATTTAACTTGCATTCCATATCTTAGGGAAGCATAAAATCTTAGTCCGCAATATTGGATTTAGAGTGACGTCACTTTATTTTTCGAGTTATTCTCAGCAAGTCCTTTTATTTAATAATCATATTAATGCGAATGAATGATCGGCGATCGTGTGGGCACGCGCATGCAACTACAAGCGATTCCGTAACCGACTAGTCACCGATCGCCGCGATCATGGCGACGATTAAGGACGATTATATACTTATATATTATTTTATACTTTCTTTCTTTCTTTATTATGGGCAACTACAGGCACGGGACAATTATCTTATACAGAATTTTGACTCGGCTGTATTTTAGAAATAAATGCCTACAGCAGCGCGGTATGTAACCATGCGTTAGAGCTGCCCGCCTCCAGCATTTTAATTACATTACATTTGCCTACTTTGTCTTTCCATTTAGTTTTGTGATTGTAAATATACTTTTTTTATCATCAACCCATATACTGTCCCACTGCTGGGCACGGGTCTCCTCTCATATTGAGAGGGATTAGGCTATAGTCCACCACGCTGGCCTAGTGCGGGTTGGCAGACTTCACAAACCGTCGAGAAAAATCTCTAAGGTATGCAGGTTTCCTCACGATGTTTTCCTTCACCGTTTAAGCGAGTGATAATTAATTATTAATACGCACATGAATTCGAAAAGTCCGAGGTGCGTGCCTTGGGTTCGAACTCGAGACCTTCGACTTGGCAGTCCAATGGTCATACCGCTAGGCTATCACTGCTTTTTACTTTTTTTATATAAACAAATAAAATACTTTGTGAATTGAATAGGAAGTGTTCAATCAAAATGCGTGTTGTAAAAAACAACACGCATTGGTAGATTTAATTAAAATACCATATTTATGTTTGAATAACAAATCGGTTTTATAAATTTGCGACCGAAAAATATTTGCGCCTCGACTGAGACGTATGTACCAAATGTTTTATTATTAAATTTTAAAGTATAAAAAAAACCGCATTCTAATATAAACGACTACTCGTCATATTAAATATGTATTATATTGAACTTATTTTTAGTGACTGCCTCATTAGTCTAGTGGTCCTAAGCGCGACTGCTACGCTAGAGGTCCTGGGTGCGATCCCCAGGTCGAGCAAAGTGTTATTGGGTTTTTCAATGAAATTCTCAGTAGCAGCTCGGAGTCTGGATTTGTATCAATAGGCTCGCCCCCTATTACATGGGACCTAAACATACCGGCGAAATGTGGGTGTACATTAGTACACCTCTGCCTAACCCTTCGGGGAATACAGGCGTGTTGGTATGTATGTATGTAAGTATGTATTTTTAGTCACAAAATCGCGCGGTTATTGTTAAAAAAACAACACACCATCCGTTCGGCACAGTCGCGAGTCGCGACTGTCTTCATGCCGAGCGCATGCCGAGATCGAGGCGCGTAGGTATAGCTCGCGCTTCGTCCGTTTGTATGAAGATGGAATACTGTACAGATAATATACGTCGTCGTGGTATAGACGACGTCTGTGGTCTAGTGGTTCGAATGTCGGACTGTTGATCATGGGGTCGTGGGTTCGATTCCCACAGGACACAAATATTTGTGTGGTTAAAACATAAGTGTTTGTGTTTGTCTGGGTGTTTCTATGTATTATAAGTATGTATTTACAACAAAAAAAAGTATAATAAGTATTATATCCATTATCTAGTACCCATAGTACAAGCTTTGCTTAGTTTGGGACTAGATGGTGCTGTGTAAATTGGCCAAAAAAAATAATAATAATTTACCGTGCTACAGGCTACTTGCCTGTACGGTAATGTTATCTGTACTGTACAGTTCTACACGATCGTGCTCGCGTTCAATCGCCCATCATGGCCGATTGTGTAGAGGAGGCATTAAATTTACAAAAAAAGTATTTATTTAAGTATTATATCCATTGTCTAGTACCTACTCATAGTACAAGCACGGTAATATTATTAGATATATATTAGTACAAGCTCTGCTTAGTTCGGGACTAGATGGTGCTGTGTGTTCTCTTAGCCTTTTCGCAATTATCTCTTACTTTAACATATGAAGGCGAATTTCAACCTGGCGGGTCGGACTCGGGGTGGCTTAGTGGTCATAGCGTCTGGTTTAACTAGAAGAGGACTAGAGGGGCTCGTGGCTAAGTAATAACTAAGCTGATCAACCGATCTGCAAGGTTAAGCTGCGCTAGTCAGGGTCAGTCTGTGGATGGGTGACCATTCTTAACACATCGAGATTCCTCCGTGCCTCGGAGAGCACGTAAAGCCGTCGGTCCCGGTTCTCATACGAACACCTATGACAATCGTTAGTGGTAGTCAGAAGCCCAAAAAGCCTGACAACCAGTCTATCCTCAGGATATCGGTAGTACCCAAAAATTGTGTTGCGGAGGACTGATGGCAGTCACTTCGTGTAAAATACTGATATTCAGCCGCATCTGGTTAGACTGGAAGCCGACCACATATATTTGGGAAAAGGCTCAGAGAAAGAAAGATTGAAAATGCAAAAAAAATACAAACAGATCATTATCAAGCATTTTAATCCATTTTAATTTGCTTTGTCGACAGTCCAATGCAGCTTTGAAGTATCATCAGCGTGTTCACACTGGGGAGAGGCCGTACAAGTGTACGGAATGCCCCAAGAGCTTCACAATGCCGCTGTTCTTACAGGTAGAAGGTTTCTCACTTTTTACACTATCATATTATCTGGATTACCCATTTATTTGCCACACATATACAAAATTATTTAACAAAAAAAGAATAATTACATTAAAGAAAAAGAAGTTATGTGTGGCAGGAGACCCAGCTCATATTTGCTGTGCATATAAGCACAGCACTGATTTTTAGCTGGCTCCTGACATTAAACACCGTACTTAAATCATCATACCGTAAATACTTATATCCGTTTTTACAAAAAAAATATGCATAACATTATGGTACAAGTGTGTAATGTTGGTGATTACCGCTGAGGCGCCATTGAAACCCGAGCCGTCAGGTGAGGGTTTTAAGAGAGCCGAGGACGGTAATCATCAATACACACGTGTATCATACGACGTTTTTCAACACACTTGTGAAGAAAACAACTATAATTTCAACTGTGAAAATGAATTGTGAAAAATTTTTCACAATGGCGGGAAAAATTAATCTGCCGTTTTCCTAAACAATGGCGATCGGCCATAGGCTAAAAGAATGAGGTTTCTTTTTTTTTTTTGGCTTTTCGCGGATAGCGTTTTAGCCACATGATGAGCAAGTGTGTTGAAAATATATATTAACATTTACAAATAGCAAAAAAAAAAACTCGTTCTGTTTATTTTAGATCCACGTCCGCACGCACACCGGGGAGCGTCCGTACGAGTGTGCGCTGTGCCCGAAAGCGTTTAGCAATAAAGCTGCCTTGTTGAGACATGATAGAGTGAGTGAATTTACTAAAAAGTCCGTCTCACGAGAGGTCCCACAGAAATGAGTGGAACTAATTTTGACAACTTGGACAACTTTACATTATATAAATTTCAATAAATTACTGACACAATAAGATTAGATTAGATTATTAGACAATTAGATTCGTCCTAAACCTAAGTACAATATTATCTGAATATTCTTGCTAGCTCTGTAGTATATTTAGTTTTGAATTGTTACCTCATCTAGTGGCACCCTTTGAATGTTTATTTATGTTAATCTGTGGATAATGTCGTGGGCTGCAAAATTACTTGTTCATTGTTGTTAAATTCTACTTAGTTTTATGTATTATGTTGTAGCTATTTATTATCCCTTAATAAATAAAAATAAAGGGATTATATATTGAATTTTCAGAAGAGTCTAAAACAATAGAGTTTAGTAATAGCAATATTCGTATGACAGTGTCGTCGCGTCTGCGGGGCTTCTTTCGTGAGACGGACTGTATCTGATAATCTAATGTATTGTCATGTTGACACCTCAGATGTTAAAAAACTCGGCAAAATTTAAAGGAACAGCTGATTTTATGTCGCTATTTCAGTTGGTCCCTTTGTTAAAGTTCAAACTTTGCCTACTAAGGTTAATAAGGTTCTTAAATATAACAGTGTACAGCTTAGCATCTTTTTCAAATGGTTCACAAGCATTGGTCCGAAATACTAGAAAATCCCCTAAATACTAGAAAATCAATTTATGTTAAAATCTTCTGTTTCCAGGTGCACACCGGTGTGAAACCCTATGAATGTCCCGAATGTGGTAAATTCTTCACCCAATCCAATTCTATGAAGCTACATGTCAATACAGTGCATTTGAAAATGCCGGCGCCATACAAGAGCAAGACGAGGAAGAATAAGGCGAAAGAGAGGGAAATGCTGAGGAACGCCATACTGAGGGTCATGGACACGGAGGAGACTACTGCCGGTATGTCGAGGCTATTTTTTTTTATGTATGACAATTTTGGGACTTGGCAACTTTTTGTAACTTGAGACTGTTCATCGATCTCTGGGCAATTTTTCGGCCACGAAGCCATTTTTGGTAACTGAGCAATTTTGCACATTGGGACAATTTTGGAACCATTTTAAGTCTATATTTTTTATGTAGGCCAATTTTGAGACTAGGCAATTTTTGTTACATAAGGCTGTTGCACGTTGGGACAATTTTGGAACTATTGAAAAAAATATCGATTGAGACTATTTTTTGTAATATGGGTAATTTTGGTTCCATGGTGCTTCCAATTTAAGGATAACTGGGTAATATTTGCGCCATGAGGAAATGTTGGTATTATGGAGCTAATTTAAGGATAAATGGGCAATTTTTGCGCCATGAGGCAATTTTGGTACTATGGAGCTAATTTAAGGATAAATGGGCAATATAGGTCCAATGGGGATAATTTAAGGATTACGGGGCAATTTTGGTACTAGGGGACTAATTTAAGTATAATTGGGCAATTTTAGTACTGTGGGGCTAATTTAAGGATAACTGGGTAATTTTGGTACTAGGGGCTAATTTCAAAATATAAGGGCCCCAGTATTTTTTTAATGGGATATTTTGGTTAAATGTGGCTTTTAATGGATAACTGGGTAATGGGACAATGGGACGATTGGTCACGGGTAGATTAGTCTAACCTTGACCATGGACGCTGTAAAGGGTCCGAAACGTCGGGATTTTATTAATCCCGACGTATCGGACCCAATATACGCGATAAAATCTGTAAAAAGTAGTTTTATTTCAATTAGTAGGCTATTTAACGATCGTCTAAAATCAGGAAGTTTGCTCATGTAGAAATGTTATTAATCATAGTTGATACCTTATATTTCTCTGGAATAGCTGACCGGACTCCTAAACCAACTAAGCCAAAGAAATCTCGGCCCGTGACAACTTGTAAGTCTAGAAATTTTCGATATTTTTGCACAAAATTATTTTGACCACCTTTGACCACCACAGACGTGTATAGACCTCAAATTAAAACTTGCTCACGACGGCATGGCACGTCAAAAATACCACTTTTTTATAGTTCAAAATAAGTATACAAAAATATGTTTAGTATTTTTTTTTAACCTATTACCAGATGGCTGCCTCATTAATCTAGTGGTCCTAAGCGCAACTGCTACGCTAGAGGTCCCGGGTTCGATCCCTAGGTCGAGCAAAGTGTTATTGGGTTGTCCACTTGGACACATTGGTTGTACGTCCTTGTGTCTTTGTGGCATTCCACAGAGCCTGATCTTCGGCTTTCCTCATTCCTCAGCCACTGCCAGCTGCCTTCCACAAGTCGTCACTCCACCTGGCCGGTGGAGATAATTATAAAATATTTGGATTTGGATAATTGTAAACGATGTCACCAAAATCTGCCCAAATGATGTACCGAAGGTACACTTATTGGAAAATACCCTGTATTACGCTGGTTAAAACTCTAGTCATACTTTTTATTATGCTCACTAGGGGATGAGAAAAAATAACTTTAAATTTGAAAAAACGCACGCCATTCTATCACACTAGTATCAGTTTCATAGTGTTTTTATAGTAAAAACTGTCAACTTGATAGCTATCTGCTGTCAGTGTCAGTTTTGGCATGTCAAACGCACGCCATTTTGGCACATTTCATAATGAATTCATTGGATTTCGAAGTAAAAACTGTCAACTTGACAGCTGTCATGTACCTCAGGTACAAGTTTGGGCTGAGTTGTATGGACTTTTGATGACCTTTAGGGAATGAACAATTCAAGATTAATATCTGCGTCTACCGTAATAAAAATAACTTATACAGTTTTTCTTTCTCTCCAGTTGAAAGCATAAGCGAGGACAAGCAGCTGGCAACGGAAGTCTACGTCAAACCCGAAGTAGATCTTTACCAACAAGAAGTGGAAGAGACTGAAATAATGTATGAAGACGTAGACTCTAGAGAAATTACTTACGAAGTCATTTATGAAGAATAACATAGAAAGAAGACTCAAACACGAAGGGTTCCGTACAGTCTGGGGCCATAAGTCAAGTAGCGTCAACGTGCCGTCGGTTGGGACTGGTCTACTCAAAGCCGCTATGGCTCTTTCTTCAAAAGGCCATTTCAGACTTTGCCCCTACATTTTAAGACACATATTTGTTACTATTCTTTGTCTGGATTTTAAAAGAGACTATGATTCTCTGAGTTCGTTTCGGCGTTTTTTCTCAGAGGTCGTCAGCTGGGCAATGACGGAGCCATCTAACTTAAAAAGAATATGTAAAATATTGACTTGTAAAAGTGTCTTTAAAAGTCAGAAATAAATATCATTTAACGATCATATTCGATTGCACGGTACTGCGCGTATACACACATGTGCGAGTGATTTCAATGCAAACATTTACCCGTCAAACAGTATAACTACGAGAAGGTGATATCACTAAGTGTGTGGTTTGTCACTAAGGCAAATGATCATTATACCGCACTCTTTCTGTCTAAATAATGATGAAAGAGTGCGATATACGAGATCGTGTATGTGTGCAAAATGTTTGTTACAGAAAAAGGTCGTAAGTGCGACTTGTTTTGATGCGATAGATTTGTGAAACTGCTACTGAACTTATGACCCCGACCGTACCAATATTTGCTACCAAAAAACGGTAAAAAAATCACGTTTGTTGTATAGGAACCCCCCTTAAATATTTATTTTAATCTGTTTTTAGTATTTGTTGTTATAGGGGCAACAGAAATCAGAATTTGTGACAATTTCAAAATGGCTGGTCGATATGCCAGATCGGTTCTATCCCCTTTGTGATGTAGCTTGAGAGCCAGTGATGAGGCACTAGGTATGTATCATAATTAGTGTTGCCAGTTCTAATGTGACAAATTTCGGAATGGGAGGTTAAAATAATCGGAATTTTGGTTTTCAAATCGGTACGGCTACAATAGCTATGACTACAAAATTTATATGTTTTCCTAAACGGAAAACTATTTGATGTTTGAAAATTATTGAATAAAAGTACAGATTAAGGAGGTTAGTGAAAAATCGGGACGTTCGGGGTCCCGATCAAAGATGAATCGGGACACCTGGCAACACTAGTCAAAACGGTCGTTAGATGCATGGTAGAATAAAGTGAATTGTACCAACCAGCACTTGGCCAGCGTGGTGGACTGTAGCATAATAAATAGCTCTCAATCTGAGAGGAGACGCGTGCCCAACAGTGAGACAGTACATGGGTATGATGATGAAATAACGTAAGGACTGATATTTTATAGTCAAAAATCAACTACACGGGAAAAATACCATACGCCTTTATTCCACGAAGGGTTAAGCAGAGATGTACAGTCAACAAAAGAGTGTGGTATACAGGTAGCGAACGAAATTACATCTTTATACAGATTGTGATTTAAATAATTACCCGTCAAAGGTTTAATGTGTAGCAGCTTACAATACCTGCGTTTTGACACATATTGCGTGATACATAATTACACAATTTTTAAAAAAACAAGGTTTTTATTTAGCTGCCTGTATACTTAACTCTTTTGTCGACCGTACCAATGTACACTAAAGGTGTTTCCTCACCGCAGTTACTTTTTGTGGAGCAACAGAATGCAACAGTTGCGACTGCTTGTTTCTAGTGGTGACGATTTTCCCGTCGACGATAAACTGGTTAAAAAAACAGTTTAATTTTCGACTAGTTTACGTCATGGACTAGATGTGTTCGACGTTCAACAACGACAACTGACTGCGCGAACGAACGCGTCAACGTAAGTCCGCGTGGCGTTCGTCGTTGACGTCGTCAACCAGTTTTATTTAACCGTTCACGGCGATAAACAGTCTAAAAAACAGTTCGTTCATTCAATGCTCACCACTATGTTACTCTTTGTTGATTGATCCCATCCATACAACCAATAATATAAAGTAACATATAGTAAGTAACCAGCGAGTTGCACAGCATAATGTTCACGAACTAACAAATGTTATCGATAGTTACCACATGTTGACACAACTTTACCTATAACAACAAATAACTTTTTGTTATCGGATGTTGCCCACTAACACTTGGAAACGTCGCTCCACAAAAAATACTGTCGGCGGTATGTTTAGGCCCCCTGTAATAGGGGGCGAGCCTATTGCCATTAGCCGGGCACAAATCTAAACACCAAAAATAATTGTACAGTGTAGTTATTGGGTTTTAATTTTTGTTATCTCGAAATTAGGATTACAATTTTATTGTCAGCCTGTGAGGAATGTTGAAAATTCGTATGAAATTATTTTTTATACTATGCGTTTCGAATAAGAATAGGACTGAGCTCCAGCCATCTTGTGACGTCATCGCTGACAATTCAAACCAGCTAGGTAGGGTGAGCAAAACAAAATAACGTATAAAATGTAGTTTTTTGGCGGTTTGTGCCTTTTTTATTAACTCGCAAAGTTCTGGATTTGGTATTACTGCTTATAATTAAAATAAAAAGTTTAAAATTTCAAAAGAAGAAAATTAATTTTCTTTGCAAACTGTACTTTTTGACAGATCGCGGTCATTCATGGTCATTGACGTTCCTATTCTTATTTGAAACGCATAGTTTCACATCTGCTACTTTTTTGAGCTGTCTGCTACTGCTCACACTTCAATACACATTATTACCATGGACGCTGTAAAGGGTTAATACTATAACTTAATTGATAAATTATTATTAATAATTAATTATCACTCGCTTAAACGGTGAAGGAAAACATCGTGAGGAAACCTGCATACCTTAGAGATCTTCTCGACGGTTTGTGAAGTCTGCCAACCCGCACTAGGCCAGCGTGGTGGACTATAGCCTAATCCCTTTCTGTGAGAGAAGACCCGTGCCCAGCAGTGGGACAGTATATGGGATGATGATGAACTCGATAAAATTCTTAAAAAGCAGTTTTATTTCAATGTTAATAATAATTATGTATTTCCGCAATGTGGTACACAAAGTAGCAATAACGACATTAAATCACTGACGAAAAGTAGCAGGTGGTGATACTTCACAGGTGAAATCACTAGAAAAATATCAGTTCATAAAATGAATTAAAAGTAACAATTAGTTATGTTGCGATTACATCGTGGTTATGTCATAATAAATTTGTACTGCGATTGTAATTTATATAACGCTAGAACCGTATGTTTATTTTTTAAATTAAGTTTTTATTCGAATAAATGATTACTGTTTTTGGTAGCATTGGGTTTTATTGCAAATCCCCCTTTTGTAAAACCTTCATGGATCATCTGCTACTGGGGAGGTGGCGGCAGGGTATCTATCAGATTGCAAATATTTTATCAGAAAGGTCGTCCACACCCCATGGTGTGCATAGAAATGGTTACGACAGAAATACGAACTTCAACCCTTAAGAAAAGAACGTACAACTCCATTTTAGAGGCTGGCAACGTGCTTGAGACTCCTCTGGTGTTGCGGGTGGTGTCCATGGGCGGCGATAACCACCTGGCGAACCGTCTACTTACCCGTCTTACTTAACCGTCACATATCCTATAAAAAAAAAAACCCAGGATGCTTCGCAGCAACGAATGTGCCGACAATACATCTTCAATACAATTATGGAGGATTTTATAATGGGTACCTAAAATAAATAATTATAGTAGGCGCTAAGGGATTGATAAAAAATAATTATGTACGAGAACCACGGCGATGGACGATGTTAAAATGACCAATAATCTTATCAATATTGTTAAAGTTCAGCTCACAAGTACCAGGAATGCATAAAACCAAAGCGGTTAGATGACATGTAATTGATTTTGTATGTGGCGACATCTATGCAGCAACGTGAGAACTACGCAGGGACTAGTAGCGACAACGACAACTCAGGTTAACTAACAAACTATAAAAGTGTCGGTAAATGATTAGAGCGACATCTGTTAACTGGTAGCGATAATTACATTTGTAAATGACGTTACCGACTACAATGGATGAATGAATGAAAAATGAATAGCAGTTGATTTATGTACCTAACTCTTTATTTTAATAAAATTACATTTGAGTACATAACAATAAGGAACATTACATTTACTTAATATATCATATTAATATGTATGAAGTATGTATGTAACGACATTATCGTTCTCTATTAACATGGGTCAAAATCATAATCAATTTGTGATTATGAACTTAGTATGAAAACCATTAATGAAAGTAAAGGACAAATCATTGTAAATGTGTGATTTTAAAAGATTTAATTTTATTTGTAATTTACCCGGATCCTTCCAGTAAATAAAAATTACAAAACATTTTTTTGTTTTAATTATAAACAACATAAATGCACTAAATCCAACGTTACCAGACCTAATTACATTAATATTTACCATACTAATTCTGCATTAATTATAACGCCAACGATATTTCATACATGGAGTTTAATTTTTCTTTTAATATTCCCTCTCTATTTGCCGTCGATACGATAAAAGGAGAAGGTGCAGTAACTTCCTTTTCCTTCCGGGGTGGGGCAGAAAGGTATCTTTAGACCAATACTTCCACAACCAGTGTGTATTCTCAGGATATCGGTATTGGTCAGAAAGTGTTGTGTTGCGGACGTCTGATGGCAGTCGCTTCGTGTAAAATACTGATATTCAGCCGCATCTGGTTAGACTGGAAGCCGACCGTGATGATTTGACGTCTGTGGTCTAGTGATTTGCGTGACGGCCTGCTGATCACGAGGTTTCGATTCTCAGAACACAAATATTTATGTGATCAACAATAAGTGTTTGTGTTTGTCTGTGTGTTTGTTATTTAAGTAAGTATTTACCAAAAAAAAAAGGAAATAAGTATTATATCCATTGTCTAGTACCCATAGTACAAGCTCTGCTTAGTTTGGGATTAAATAGTGGTGTGAAATTTTTCAAGAATATTTATTTATTTATTCCTTAGTAAAATATATTCTTCATGATTTACGATATTCTATTCTTCGAAGATAATTTTGAGGTGTCACCTGTATGTATCTGAAATATAAATAAATTCACTAATCACATAACATAACATAACCAGGGACTGAAACCGGTACGATCAATACCGATATTTTTTTCGGTTACAACTAATATTTTTTTACAGGTATTTTTAAAGGTTACCTTAATTGCTAAATTTTATACACAACCGCTATCAATACCGGTAACCGAAATAGAAATGACCTCTATCTTACACGTGCCGCCTGTGTGTGTGTCGACGAGCTGTGTTACCTACAGATTTATTTAAAATATTACTATTTCAACCAAGGTCATTTTTAGGTAACCGGTATTAAAAGGGTAACCTAAATAGAGGTAACATGTTTTTTCCCAGATAGCGGTTACCTTTACGCGTTTAGGTAAAATAAATTCTTCGATACCTGTACCGTAATTTATAAAGGTTTTCGATCCCTGAACATAACATACCATGACGCCTGTATTTCCGGAAGGATTAGGTAGAAGTGTACTATGTACAGTCACAAGTAGCAGCTAGTTTTGACTTTTCAAAAGTGCCTCTAATCGTATTATTAAAATAAAATTACTGTTGACTTTTGATTTCGAAGTATCAATGTTTATATTATGTTACGAAAAGATTGAAAACGCTCATTGAGTGAAAAAACAGCTCAGAACGCGTTGTGGTCAATTATATTAGAAAGTAGCAGCTTAACCTTTTAACCGCCATGTCAATAACGAAAAGCTGTGTTCTCTACGCCAAGCTACAAATTCTAATATCTAATAATAGGTTAAAAAAAACACTTATAACATATTTTTATGTATTTATTTTGAACAAAAAAAGGTGTTTTTTGACGTGCCATGCCGTCGTTGACGTCGTGAGCAATAATAGTTTTAATTTGACGTCTATACACGTCCGTGGCGGTCAAAGTTTAATAATCAGTTGTTAGCTTTGTTTTAATTTAAATTGACACCGAGTTTTTGTATTTATTATTAAAAAAAAACTAACAACCTAACCTAGCCTAAGTAGGATTTTTTTATAATTTAGTTTTTATAATTCCTTGCATTTTGAAGCTCAACTAATCTAATTGATTAAACACGTTGTGAGCTGTTTTCAGTCGGTTTGCTACGTTTTCGTGCCTAAACCGCATTTTTTTTATATCACTAAGGTAGCAAACAATCATACAGCCCACCTGATGGTAAGCGGTTACCGTAGCCTATAGACGCTTGTAACACCAGGGGTATCACTTGCTTGTACCGACCCTGTAAAACGAAAGAGGAATAGTTTTGTTGGCAGTATAAGGGTCAAAGTCCCCCCACTGCCAACACAACGTTTCCTCGTGGAGCACTGGCAACCTTGTTCACCGTAAGAAACACGACACAGCTCAAAGCAGTGTTATTTCACTTCGATTTTCTGCAAGGCGGAGGTACTTCCCCAGTCGGGCAGCTCCAATTTGAGTGGAATTACTCCCACTATGCCCTACCTCTCTTATAATTTAATAAATTTTGGTATAGAGACAGATTTGAGTTTGGAGAAGAACATACTACACTACATTCCTGTACCTCAGGAGTATAATATTTATGTAACAAACCAAAAAAATTACAGGAGATCAAAAAATGCGCGGAGTGAAACTTTGAATGCAATTTTGACATAGTTGCTTTTGTGGAGAGGCGAGGTGTATTGCCCCTCCATCCAAAGGTAGGATCCTCCAACCAGGCGGGTGTTGTGCCTGGTGGGCCACGGCCCGACGGTTGATGTCGGGCGGTTGTATATATGCAACTTTCGTTGCGAATGTTGCTTGCGCGATTCAGGACTTCGTAGTTCTATGTGGCGCGGTAGATGTCGCTACACTTTAAAGATATCGGAACAAACTCAACAGAACTTTTTATTATTATTAGATGGAATTATAATGTATTACGTATAATTACAACAAAGTTACTTCTTATGCGACTGCCTCATTAGTCTAGTGGTCCTAGGCGCGACTGCTACGCTAGAGGTCCTGGGTTCGATCCCCAGGTCGAGCAAGTATTGGGTTTTTCTATGAAATTCTCAGTAGCAGCTCGGAGTCTGGATTTGTGCCCGGTTAATGGCAATAGGCTCGCCCCCTATTACATGGGACCTAAACATACCGGCGAAATGTGGGTGTACATTAGTACACCTCTGCCTAACCCTTCGGGGAATACAGGCGTGATGGTATGTTACTTCTTATCAGACTTAAGACTATTTACCTTGTAAGATAAATTAAGAAAGTGTTTTAAGATAAGTGTTTTCTTTTCATAGATATCACAGGACTTAATGTCGTATACCATTATGTAGATCTTGTTCTTGCGATTTTAACGGTAAAGAAACATATTAAAAAAAAAGTGGTGTTACGATTGTATACCTCTGAGGTACAGATTTTATCTCAAAATGTCCTTTACAAGGGAAAACCGTCGCTAACAACAGCTGTTCTCAAGAGATAAATATGTACTTACATGCTCATGAGCCCTTAAAGCTGATAATCCTTTGAAAGCCTTTGGACACATCTTACAGGTGTAAGGACGATCATTCGAATGTACCCGAAGATGTGACTGAAAATACATTTTAAACACATATTTAAATATTTTGTGACATTTTTACACAACAACATCTAGTCCCAAACTAAGCAGTTTGTACAATCGACAAAAGAGTTAGGTATACAGGCAGTTAATTAAACATCTGTAAGTATTTTGATAAAGATTGTTTAATTATGTATCAAGTAACGTGTCTCATGTGCCAAAATGCAGGTATTGTAAGCTGCTACATACGAAACCCTTTAGGCGCATATTAATTTCTATCGCAATCTGTGTAAAAAATTAGATTTCGTTGGATATCTGTAAATCTATTTCTTTTGTTGACTGTACTAGACAATGGATATAATCCTTTTTTTTTGTACTTTTTTTTGTAACGATATACAATTTTTTTTTATATACCACTAAGGTGACAAACAAGCGTACGGCCCACCTGATGGTAAGCGGTTACCGTAGCCTATAGACGCTTGCAACACCAGAGGTATCACTTGCGCGTTGCCGAGCCTGTAAAAATCTTTTCACACCCTTCTTGAAGAACATATGAATTCATATGAAACACCCAGAATACTATAAATAATGTTATAATTAAAACTGACTATCAACACCATGTACTGTCCCACTGTTGGGCACAGGTCTCCTCTCAGAAAAAGTTATTTTAGCAAAGGAAAAAATCGACTGCGGATATGCCAGACGCTATGATCAATTAAGCCACTGCGAATCCGACCCGCCAGATCGAAGCGTCTGGCGTGTTGAAACAGAGGACGCAGGTCCTGCCCGCTGTGTTAAGAGAGGTGCCCTACCTCTCTTAACACAGTGGGCAGGAGTAATTCCACTCAAATTGGAGCTGCCCGATTGAGGAAGTTCCTCCGCCTTGCAGAAAATTGAAGTGAAATAACACGCAAGGTTGCCAGTGCTCCGTGAGGAAACATTGAGTCGTCAGTGGGGGGACTTTGTCCCTTATACTGCCAACCCAACTATTCCTCTTTCAATACAGGGTCGGCAACGCGCAAGTGATACCCCTGGTGTTACCAAGCGTCTATAGGCTACGGTAACCGCTTACCATCAGGTGGGCCGTATGCTTGTTTGCCACCTTAGTGGTATAAAAAAAAAAGACCATGATAGGAGGTTCGAATCCTGCTCGCAGTGGAATTATTGCTTCGCTAAAATTACTTGAGAAGGAATAGGTTATAATCCACTACGGTGGCCTAATGCGGGTTGGCAGACTTCACACGCTGTCGAGAAAATCTCATTTTTTTCATGGGATAGGGGACAAACAAGCAGATGGATCACCTGATGGTAACGCCGCCGCCCATGAACACCCGCAACACCAGAGGAGTCACAAGCGCGTTTGCCGGCCTTTAAAAGGGAGTACGCTCTTTTCTTGAAGGTTTGAAGGTGATATTGATCCGGAAATACTGCAGGCGACAGTTCATTCCATAGTTTAGTTGTGCGAGGCAGAAAGTTTCTAGAGAAACGCACAGTAGTGGCCAACAATCTAGATGATGTGGATGGAACTGCTGTCGCATGGAACGATGGCGGAAAGTGGCAGCAGGGATCAATCCGAACAGTTCGGAGCATTCCCCATAGTATGTGCGATAGAAATTTTTTCTTACCTGTAATAATTTCCTCATAGTAAATCTTTTAGGGCATTGTGTACAATGGTATGGCTTTTCTCCAGTGTGGTTCCTTTGATGGTACAGTAACACACATTTGTTCTAGAACAAGACAATTAATATTCAGATATAACTTGAGCTCCCTAAATTATGTTTCAGCTACACAATGACTGATGCATGCGTGCCGGCTGGGACTGGTCTACTTAAAGCCGCTCTAACTCTTTCTTAAAGATTCGTTGTAATATGCTAGCACGCAGATTTGCCCGGTGTTCAAAGGCAGTAAAGAGGACACTATTCAGAGCATACTGTCAGTCCTTTTATTCTTGTAGTCTGTGGACTACAAGTGCTACACGCAGCGGACCGTCAGTGCCGTGCGTGTCCAATACAACAATGCTTTCAGGTTGCTGATGGGATTGCCTCGCTACTGCAGTGCGTCGGCGATGTTTGCCGAAGCTCGAGTGGACGGCTTTCATGCAATTCTACGCAAGAGAGTAGCATCGCTGATGCGAAGGGTGAGGGGCAGTCCCAACAGCTACCTGGAAGTAATTGCTAAATACATCCATAGTCCTATTTGGAGACATTGGATCAGGTTACATATGCTGTGTAGTAAGTAGGTGAACATTCGCTTTTTCTTTTATATTATAGTGTATGTAAGTTACTAACATAGCCTTAAGTTATCCCGACGTAATACTAACACCATATGGACCGAAAAGTCTGTAATAAATGTTTTGAATTTGAATTAAAAAGACCATTTCAGACATTGCTCTGCATTGTAACTCTCTCATGTTTGCTAATATCCTATGTCTGAACTTTAAAAGAGAGGTAGTGGGAGTAATTCCACTCAAATTGGAGCTCCCTGACTGGGGAAGTACCTCCATCTTGCAGAAAATCGAAGTGAATTAGCCACATATTAGACACAGCTACTGTATGTAATATGTGACTATGCATGACAACGTCTAAAATGTTTCCTCGCATATTTTATTACAATAGTCGTCTTCACACTCACCGGTAGCGTTTTCCCGCACACTTCACAGACCCACGGTCTTTCTTTCTTTTTAATAGCTTTTTCTTCAGAGTTTACGTGTATCCGTTTGTAGTGGGCACTGTATAACGATTCACGGGAAAAAGTCTTGTCGCACTGTAAATTATAATTGAATGTTAACATCGATAACATACAGATTGATATTTCTTATGTATTATAAGCAGTGATCGGAATATGTAGTGCAATTTAGTGGGATTTAGAGTGGAAAGACCCTATCTTAATATGTTGCTGACAGAGAGAGAGTTGCTGCAGACAGAAATGTGTTGCTGAGGAGTTTGTTGAGCCGCTTCTTCTTCCCAGCTAAAACACTAGGAGGCGGTGACGGGCGGGCGTTTTGGGGGCTATCTTAAATGTAAAAATTATGTTCAAAAAGAATTATTTTGACTGACTTTTTTATGGATAAACCCCACTTAGTTGGAATTACTTAAATTTATTAAAAATATATCGATGCTGCTTTAAAAAAAGTTTTTTTTTTTTAAATACTTGCAATATTATAAAGTATTACTTGAATTAAGCCACAACATTATTTTTATAATAAATAAAACCAAAGTACTTTTAGAAATGAAGTAAGTAACTAAATATTTATTTTTGTCAAAAGAAAAATATTTTGATTTAGTGTAGTGCTGTTTAAAAAATTTGGTTGTACTATGGGTACTATTCTTTTAGCAATATAATAAACCGCGTATCAAAAATACTGATTGAGCAACTAAATTACTGATTGAGCACCAAATACAGATATCGGTTAGGTTAGGTTAGAACTGTGACCACACAACGCACGAGCCGAGCGAGCGAAGCGAGCGGTGCCGCGGAAGTGGCCGGCGAGTGCCAGAACCAAATCTGAATGTTTTGAGTGTATATAACAATAATTATTTTGAGGTGACTTTTATATAGATGATTTATTTGATGACCAAATTTAGTGTGCAATTCAGTATTTTTGGTGCTAATTTCGAATATTTTGATTGAAAAAAGGGGATTTACAGTTAAAGTATTAAATACCACCCATTCTTTTATACTTTTTTATGCAGTGATAGCCTAGTGGTATGACCATTGGACTGCCAGATCGAAAGTACGTCGTAGGTACCCAAGGCACGCACCTCTGACTTTTCGAATTCATGTGCGTATTAATAATTAATTATCATTCGCTTAAACGGTGAAGGAAAACATCGTGAGGAAACCTGCATGCCTTAGATATTTTTCTCGACGGTTTCTGAAGTCTGCCAACCCGCACTAGGCCAGCGTGGTGGACTATAGCCTAATCCCTCTCAATATGAGAGGAGACCCGTGCCCAGCAGTGGGACAGTATATGGGTTGATGATGATACTTTTTTATACATATTTATAATCAGTGATCGGAATAGGTGTATTAATATGGATAACTTCTTTTTGGTTAATGTAATTCTTCTCTTTTTTTGTTAAATAATTTTGTGTATGTGTGGCAAATAAATGGTTTAAATGGTTTATGGTTTATAAGACTTTTGGGAACCTGGACTTTATGAGTTGTTATAAAAATCTTCTGACAAAAAGAAATATTTACTTCGTTTTTATACTTTGGAATTCTTTATTATAAAAATAATTTACGAGTAATACTTTGCAATATTGTAAGGTATTTGGAAAAATACTTGCCTGTACAAGCTCTGCTTAGTTTAGGGCTAGATGGTGCTGTGCAAAATTGACCAGAAATTGTTTATTTATTTATACTGTGTACTAATGTACACAGGCCAGCACATCGAGCTACTTTAATACAAAACAATAAGGTTCATGCCACTTCATCTCCTGGGAGAATGCGGGTCTCTAATACACAAGCGCAGTGTTCATCTAGGGGAACATATTTGTCCTGATGTATTGTATTTATTAATATGTGTACTTATAATAATAAAAGAAACTACTACTATACACAAAGACCCTTGACCCTCCAGAGGGTCGTAGCATTAGGCTAGTGGCGTGATTATTATTTAGTTATTTATATACCTACGAAGAAAGAAAGGGGAGGCCTTTGCCCAGCAATGAGAAACTAATGCTATAAAAAAAATATATTTATACACTTTAATAAATTAATAAGTAATAAAAATAATCATTTACTAACCTTTTCACAAGCGAAAACCTTACAACTTCTATGCTTGTCTAACAAATGATCTCTTAGCTCTAGCGCTTGTTTGAACATGTCCCCACAACGTACACACGAGTGTCCGTCGCAAGTGTCGAGTGTCGAGTGTCGCTCTAGCGCTGTCGAGTGCGCGAAACTTATGTCGCAGCGGGGACACCGCGAGGGGAGGGAGAACTGAGAACGAACGACGGTTTTTAAGAGAGGTAGGGCATAGTGGGAGAAATACCACTCAAATTGGAGCTGCCCGACTGGGGAAGTACGGTTACCGTAGCCTATAGACGCTTGTAACACCAGAGGTATCAATTGCGCGTTGCCAACCCTGTTAAAAGAAAGAAGAATAGTTGTGTTGGCAGTATAAGGGTCAAAGTCTCCCCACTGACAACACAACGTTTCCTCGCGGAGCACTGGCAACCTTGCTCACCGTAAGAAAAACAACACAGCCCAAGGAAGTGTTAGTTCACTTCGATTTTCTGCAAGGCGGAGGTACTTCTCCAGTTGACCAGCTCCAATTTGAGTGGAATTACTCCTACTATGCCCTACCTATCTAATCATTTAAAAATATAATCAGACCACCGATATCGGGGTCCAAGCTACCGGTGGTTAAGACTCCAGAGAGAGGAACCTCCTCCTCCTCCTCCCGTGTCGAGGAGTATCGCTTTCTATATCAAGCCCTTGATCCAGCGTTTAACGAAAGCCTCTTCAGATGTCGATCGAGGCTCTTGGCTATTAAACCATTGAATTTAATAATACTTTTGGCACAATAATAGGGAATAAAACATCTTTTTGTATATTTTTGGCATTTTCCATGCTAAGATTTTAAAGTTATTTAGAAAAGGAAAAATTCGACCGCGGGCAGGATTCGAACCTGCGTCTTCTGGTTACGTACACCAGACGCTATGACCACTAAGCCACCGCGATACCTAATAAAGGAATAAAACATGTTATTTTTAATTATTCGATTATTGACATAACTATTTTACATTTATAATGGTATAAAAAATATGCAACACCGAAAAAGTAATATAAAGTATTAAAAAAAATGATTAAAAATTAGAAAACCGAACCATTTTGGCGCTTTTAGTGTGACGTCATAGTCTATACTATCAAATCGCAAATACTCCTACAATAAAATAAATAACAACCCTACTCCTACAACAGTATATTGTAGGCAAACACTACGCAATCAGTGATGCTGACATTGGTGTCATAGACTTTTACGTCATATTCGCTTTGACAATTGGCGTTGCGTTTCAAATATTTGGAATCCCTTCGGCAATACCGCGATTTTTAAAATTAAATTTTTACTTCAAAAATAAATTTTAACCAAAAATATTGATGAAGGCACAATAAAGTTTCTATAAAAATATATTTGATCACGTGCATATACCCTATTCCCGAATCCACATCCCACATGTTGGTAACCTCACGGGCTAGATAGTATTATTATCATGAACGTACAAACGATGAACGGATGAATGTGAACGAATGAACGTGACCGAATGAATGAACGATACTTACGAGTCGGTGCGCTCGTTTCTTGTGCGCGTTCAGACCGAACGTGCCGATGAACGCTTCGCCGCAGAGATCACACCAGATAAACTCCGAAGGATGCTGCAGACGAAGGTGGGAGAGGTGACTTGATAGCTTCCTGGTAACAAAGTTGACGTAGCAGTGTTGCCAGTGCTCCACGAGGAAACGTTGTGTTGGCAGTGGGGGGACTTTGACCCTTATACTGCCAACACAACTATTCCTCTTTGGTTTTACAGGGTCGCCAACGCGCAAGTGATACCCTTGGTGTTGCAAGCGTCTATAGGCTATGACTTTTTGATTTCATGTGCGTATTAATAATTAATTATCACTCACTTAAACGGTGAAGGAAAACATCGTGAGTAAACCTTAGAGCTTTTCCTCGTAGGTGTGTGAATTCTGCCAACCCCCACTAGGCCAGCGTAGTATTTGTGTTTGCTGGGTGCTTATTATAAGTGTGTGTTTACAAAAAAATATATACATAAGTAATATATGTATACATTGTAGTACCCATAGTACAAGCTCTGCTTAGTTTGGGACTAGATGGTGCTGTGGAAAATTTTTCCAAGAATATTTATTATTTATTACTAGCTTTTGCCCGCGGCTTCGCTCACGTGAATGTAGAAGCAATATTATATTTATTGTGATTATTATACTCACTCATAGCATTTCCCGCAGTGTCGACACTCATGCATACGCCCGCTGTGCATTTTGTAATGCTCCTTCGCATTGAACCTGAAATAAAAATCAGGACTATTTTAGATATACCTTTGATTTCCGACACTTACGCGAATATTAAAATAAAAATCACATAATGTATGTGTAATAGTGTATGTATGTGTGTGTGTGTGTGTGTGTGTTTATACATATGTATAATACATGTATTTTATTAGTACATTGCACCCGTGCGAAGCGGGGGCGGGTCGCTAGTAACTATTTAAATAAAGTACTACTTAGGATATATTTTATTTTGTATTTTTTTCTGAACGGTTATAAGTTCTACTATTTGAAGGTTAATGTTTAATGTACGGGACGCTCTGTATAAGCAATGTCGAGACGCCCGCAACCTCATCCCGTCCAACCCTTGCTCGAGACGGCCCACGCGATCCAGTAGCTTTAAATTCACCCCTAAATAATTTAAACCATGATTCAGCTGTCCCTAGTTGTCCCCCCAGTAACGCCCTAAGCCGAGAACCGGGTCCCGTTACGGGACGCCCTTATCTGCTGTTGTTGATACTAGTAAAAAAACAATTTACTATTCTAATTTTACACTCACGTAGTCCTGGACACATAGGAGCACTGCTTGCAGGAGAACTTGAGCCGATGACTCTTGAGATGCTGCGTGAGTCCACGGCGATCTTTGTAACGGAACTGACAGAACTCGCATACGACATCGCCACGACTCTGAAATGGTTTAATTATAAATGTTATTTATTTTTTAGGGGGCTTTGTAACCGCAGATTGAAGGCCCACGGTGAAGCGAAGTAGAACCTCAAGGAACCTGCTCCTGCGGGCTTGGCACGGGAAGCCAGCACTAGAGCGGCCAATGTAGGTTGCGATTAGGGATTGCAATCCGGTCCGGTGTGAGTTGACAAACACTTTGTGTACCTAATTCTCCTAATTAGTGGTTATGTGGCGAAAATATATATTGTATTTGAATTGTTAAATAGGTTAGCTAGGTAGTTATTGTGTTTTTATGCAATGCAATAGATAAATAAATAAATGTGGGTTTTTTTACCTATAATAATTTCAATCACTGTTACTTTCTTTTTCATGACCAGCAAAGCTAATAGAAAGGAAGTGTTATGATTTTGCCATTATGTAAATTAAATATTTATGTGGATTTGTATTTAAGTAGGTAGTATGTTCCACTCAGACCAGTTCTACATGAACAGATTTTAATACTTACCGAAAGAGGAATAAAATTCGGAGCTCATTGTAAGTTCAGCAAGCGATTTATTCTGTAGTCGTGTTTTACTGACTTATTGCTTGTTCAATCTATAGGATATTTACCTACTTTTTGCTATATTCAGAACATTATTTAGAATAGTTTCGTAATTAAATTAAATTAGTAGAGTAGTACAAATTACAGTTAATACAGAAAAAAAATTGAAATGATTTTATTTTGCATAAATATGTACGTATTTTATTTATCTTTAAAATCGTAACTTTAAAATCCGGCCGGATTGGCGTGAATCCGGTGAAATCCGGCCGGATTGAAAATGATACCGGATTGCAATCCCTAGTTGCGATGTCATATGGGAGGCACCACAACTGAGGCGGGCCGCGGTGTTGTATAGGCGACACTGCAGCTGTAGGGTCACGGGGCCGCGGCGGGAGAGGAATGCCGGTATTACGGTATGCCGTTGTCCCTGCCTTTCGCGGCCTCGGCAGGGTCGTAGCCGCAGGACTGCGGACACGGTGGGGCCGCAGGGGGAGAGGAATGTCGGTATGCAGAACACCACTATGCAGAAGGTGGTAGTGGTGGTAGTTTTAATGCTGGCCACCTGGCCGGAGAGCCTGACATAACCATCCCGTATCCCTGAGCGGCACGCATAAGGAGCATCTCCCCATAAAAAAAGTTGGACTTAAGACAAGTGACAACCACTACTTACCAACAGGTGGACCATATATTTGTACCACCTGGTATAAAAAAAAACTTCGTCCACAAACACCGTTGCAAGAGACTGCAGTTACCTTTAAAATCTTTATTTATATGTGTGATGTTATGTTACTGTTAGGAAGTACTTACCGGGTCATGTTGAGACAAGAAATGTTTTTTTAATATATCAGCTCCCATATAACCTTTGAAACACAATTCACATTTATACGGACTGTGAAGATAATTAGCACTCAATTTTCTTTCTAATACATCGTTCAGCTGTTGATCTCGAGTCAGTACCGTTATTGTGACATCATAACCCTTTTCAAAATCACTCATATTAACCTCCGTCTCAAAATACTTTCCTTTCCTCTTGATAATGTCATTATCTTTAATATTCTTTCTCGAATTCGACTTCTTTTTCAATACAAATTCTGGTTTGTCATCTTCTACAGTTTCAGTTTTAATAGTGTCTGTATATATCTTCATGGTTTCAAGATTCGGTGATAAGTTACTGTGTTGATCATTATCGAAATGGTGATCAGTATCGTCAACAATATTTCCATTGTCAGATACTTTGGTTACATTGTGGCTAGGCTTATCATATTCCTGTAGTTGAAAATTGTTTAAATATTCTAATGTTATCTGAAAAAACAAAACTTAATGATTGATGGCCCAAGCAGTGATAGCCTAGTGGTATGACCATTGGACTGCCAAGTCGAAGGTCTCGAGTTCGAACCCAAGACACGCACCTCTGACTTTTCGAATTCATGTGCGTATTAATAATTAATGATCACTCACTTAAATGGTGAATGAAAACATTGTGAGGAAACCTGCATACCTTAGAGATTTTTCTCGACGGTTTGTGAAGTCTGCCAACCCGCACTAGGCCAGCGTGGTGGACTATAGCCTAATCCCCCTCAATATGAGAGGAGACCCGTGCCCAGCAGTGGGACTGTATATGGGTTGATGATGATGAATAATGATTATAGGAATGTGCTCCAATAAAATAGACATACAGATGCAATGCAGGCTGCCTAGCCTGCACGCCTGTTTGTCATGATATCAACATAAAATGAAAATTAAAGAGTAACTTACAATGATGTGTCTCATTTGGGCTTCCTGTAAGTAGCTCCGAGCTCGATGGCAGAGGTTTCTGAAGGCTCTATATTTCATTAAGAGACTAGAGCAGTCATCACAAATGTACTGTGGTAATATTATGTCATATGGGAACACCTGGAAGTAATTTCAATTTGACTAAACTCATCAGAGTTGTCTATGGTGTACAATAAAGAATATTCAGTTCTATTCTAAATAATTCTATTCTTAAAGGTGTAAATTCAGAATGTGAATGCAAATTTTGGAGGGTGGGACTTGCAGTGGCTTTGTTGGACATAGCGTCTGGTCTATTGAATCAGAAAACAACGGTTCGAATCCTGCCCACAATAAATATATCTGCTGCATGCAACTCTGATTCCCAAAATACAAACTGCATCTAGTTGGGGGTCACCATCTAATTACACAAAGTAAATTTTAATAATTACGAAATGCTTATAGTGTAAACGTAATTTAATTTAAGTTAACAATGTAACGAAGGACTGAATAAATTTATTATTATTAGTTGAATTTTTCCTTTGCTAAAATAACTTTATAATCTTAAACCGCAACTTTGTCTTATCGCACTGTTTTTAAATCTCCTAATACGAGTTACTCCAAACATTTATTTCTCATAATTATATGAAATGTAAGTACTACCTACACTTATTTCGATTCCACAAAGATTCTTGTAAGCTTCGCAAAGTTCATGTTGATTAATGCTATGTAACTTTGTGTTCGTTGCCAAACAAGCTCTGCAGGCTAGTATGTCTTCAGTAAATTCGTTTTTAAGTGTAACTATAGACATTTTGATTTATAATTTTGTAAAATTATTGCGAGTAAGAAATCAAAGTTGGATATTTATTTACAACTTTACAACAAAACAACAGCTGAACAGCAACAACTGACTGACAGTAGGTACTGACACTAACAAAAAGTAGCTTTCAAACATAATTTTGGTTTGACATTTTTTTTTAGAAAAATATTTTGCTGATTTTGATTAAATATTCTTAAATTAAAATCACATAATTAATTGATACAACTATAATTATTTGTATCGTTTTAATTTAATAAAATTTGTGTGTAGTAGTTATTAATGCTGTTTTTTTTTATTTATTTCATGACTATGAATACAAGTCCTTCAGTCGAAAGATTAAAAACGATTACAAAAATAACTTAAATGTAGTCATCATATTTTTAAAATTTCTACCAATGAATTCAGCACTCGCGTAAGGCGGCCCAGCCTTCGTTCGTAGTGCTCAAGTTGTGAATCAGCTTATCTTAGCCTAAGCTGGTATATGTGATTATAAGTTACAATTATGTATTGTTTTTATGTAATGTATGTACTTATCAATAAATGTATTGTATTAATTAAGCATAACATGATTTTTTAATGTAATGTTTATGTATATTGTATATTCATAGCTGTTCTGGCAATCAGTCTTCTCCTTTTGCCTCTCGTTCATACTCTATTATTGCATCTACTTTGATCGTCTAGTCTGCATCACCCAAAGGTTGTCTGACATTCCCGACCATCCATAAAAACTTTCTAATACTTACCGTTGCCCTTAGGCCTATATTTATGGCCTAACGTCTATAAACGCCCAAATGTGTGAATAAGTGGGTAGGTAGGATTCGATTCCCATTTTATTCTTCACTTGTTTTATAAAACTTGGTCTAGGTCTTCTACAATCTCGCTTTCCTTTAATTTTTCCGTGTACAAGATACAATTCGTAACTAAAAATACAAATACAGGATGGAGTCGATGTTACGACTTTAAATGAAACGATAGCCGATTTTAGCTAGCAAGAAGTACCATATAGTAAAATTAAAAATACAAATTAAATTGATGTTGATACGAAGTTGATTTTTTTTAAGTTTATTTACAATTTTAAAGTGCTTCTTTAGATTATTTACGTATTTATATAGGTGTTTTTGTTATTTAACTTTCACAATAACTTAAGTACCGATATCTAAACAAAGCCCTCACAAAAACGTTTCTTTCTGGAAACAGAAAATCTTATACAGATTACTGTAGTTATTTTACCTGCGTCTTCTGGACTTCTGGTAACCAGAATAAACACATACAAAATCGATACATGTAGATATGTTTTTCTGTAACCCTTTATTGCGGTAGATAGTTGTACCCTGCGGTTTCATTTAATGTGTCACTTTTGTGGTACCTGTAGGGAGATATTGTAATACATTCCAATAAAACACACATAATATAATAAACTTACACGTTTATTTACTACATACAGGGGTCGAGTTTTCTTTCTTTTCTCAAATAAAAAGGCGATTTTCTACAGCCCATCGAATTTACATTTTTCACTCAAACTATAATATTATTATTATATTTTTTTTATATACCAAGTATTTTTTCTAAAAAATTACACCTAAATTCTCGTTAAAAAGAATTATGGCCGATTAGTTCTTTTTTTTAATAATTACATTAATGTTTTTATGAATTTGAAAATTAAAGTCTTAAAAGTATTACAAAGAAATTGAAAATATCGTTATGTCGGCAGTGATAAATTGAATAGTCATAATAATAATTATGATACATGATATTGTATACAAAAAATAATTCATTTCAAATGATATTAAAATAGATTTATTACTGTGAAGGGTTTAAAAAAACGTCCTTACATAAGCCAGCATTATTGGTATAACATTTAGAAATAAAAAATAGCGTAGGTACCTATTTACGTTAATTTAGTATGTAATCAAATTTACTTATATCTACAATAAAATGAGCGGCAATTAATTTAAGTAATGTAATAAAAACATTATTTTCTAGCGTCTACGTTCCTAAAAACACTTCACAGAATTTTAAAATAATTAGTAAAAATATAATTTAAGTAACGGTACTGTTCTCAGTGGATATAATTTTTATGCATAAGATATATCTTTTTCTAAATATGTTATAGACCTCATCCCACTGAAGTGCCGCGCAACGGCAAGATAATAAAATTCAAGCTCTAGATTATAACCACAAAGACAAGCGAATGATCCAGACCTTTATTTACGAGTATCATAATAATTCACATTTCGTTTCGCGAGGAAACGTTGTGTTGGCAGTGTGGGGACTTTGATAATTATATTGCCAACACAGCTATTCCTCTTTCGTTTTTCAGGGTGCGCAAGTAATACCCCTGATGTTACAAGCGTCTAAAATCTACGGTAACCGCTTACCATTAGGTGGGCCGTATACTCGTTTGCCACCTCATTGGTATAAAAAAAATACTATTCAGTTGCGTTGGTATAATTCATATGAATTCATATTAAAAAGTCTTTATTTAGTTTAAATAATTCTTTTTTATAGATTATAAATGCAATGCAATAAGTACGAAAAAAATTCAACCATTATGTATCCACTAAGTCCAGTAACCACTTGTAATAATTTTTTTTTCTTAAAAAACCTAGTGATGTGTTCAAATATTGCTTTCGAATTCTCGCTAAAATTAATATTGCACCTAAATTACGTTTTATTCAATGAGTACTAAATTTAGCTCCGAAATACGACGCTCTTAAATGTTGGTAGTGTGTGCAGAGATTGGTAAATTTGAATTAGATGCTGTTTATAAATGTTTGACATGTTATTGGTCTTAAGTTCGCAACCAAGGCCCGCAATTTTCGGTAGATGTGATAATATACCTATTTATGGAAAACGTAAATGCCTGAGAGATTTTCTAGCCTGAACCTTCTTACACTCTCATCTGAGGAGACCCTTGTTTAGCTATGAGATATAAGTAGGCTGATGATGTTTACAGGACCCAAAATTCATTATTATGATCTTCTCCACACACTAACATCATTAAAAAAATAAATAAAATACAAATATTTTTACTTCTATATAGCATTATCACTAACACGATTTATTGCTTAATTAAAATAATAACTAGGACGCTACTGCGCTTTTACACCAGGACCGAGATTAAATTTGTGCACATTAAACACCGAAACGATATTATTATTTTTTGTACAAGATGCCGCCAGCCAGCATTATTAACTAACGTTGAATGAACGCTGAAACTAACCCAGAGAATCATGGTCACAGTTAACGTTATGACCACTAGTATTAAAAATGTGAATTTTACAATGTACGGCAATATCTGAAATGGCCTTTTGAAGAAAGAGCCACAGCGAATTTGAAGCTGACGGTAAGTATGAATCAGTCGTCGTTTGGCTCAAGTATAATGCTAAAATTTTACAAAAAATCTCTTCTTGGCTCGCATTTCGGGGTTTAATGTGTATTGCGGTTATGATCAATAATTTCCATTACAATCGAAAATTGTTTGTCAAAGATTAGCTTTTAAAGATACAGACAGGCAGCATCCAGAATTTTGTAGTCTCCAACTTTACAAGTTAAGCTTGTTTATTTAATTTCCAAAATTTGGAAACACTTACGAGTAAATTATTTACTACGTATATTAATAAATTCACTTTATATGGATGTTATTCAAAGTAGCAGCAATGAGTGATGGCATTTACGTAATAAGAAACAATATTTTCCTCCGATGTTTAGTTTCTACTTACGACGATTTTGTTTTTTGTTGCCTAATCCCTCTCATTCTGAGAGGAGACCCGTGCCCAACAGTGGGACAGTATATGGGTTGATGATGAAAGTCCCATCTTAGGATTCACCTATTGTTTCATAACAGGGGTTAAAAACTCTAAGATACACACAAGTTTTAATAAGTACTAGCTAATAGTACCCACAGCTTCGCATGCACCATGCAAAATGCACTTTATAAACCCTATTAATATTATAAATCAAAGATTTAAATCTTTGTTATAAATGCGAAAGTAACTCTGTTTGTCTGAAACCGCTGAACCAATTTTGATGAAATTTGGTACAGAGCTAGTTTAGATCTTGGAGAAGGATATACACTACTTTTTGTCTTAAAAATCCTTTGGAATGCGAGTGAAAACGCGGGCACAGCTAGTATATGGTATAGTTATGTTAAGAAGTACCAACTAAGTCGTTTTTGTGTTTCATTTGTTCAGTCCTATCGGGTCTAGCTTTCTTTGTACATACAATCATAAATACTATCACTCGTTGCATAACTGTCATAAAAAATATTATTACGTTTGTAAAATATGTTAAAAAGCGGCTATTAATGCGAAATTATAATAATATTATATATATTAACTATGTAGTGACTAGATCTTATAAGGTTCCTTAGATAAATATAGTTATTTGAAGTATATATATATATATATATATTAATTACTTCACTATTTTAACTTAAATTAATGCCTAGTGTGATTTTTCATCAAATTATCCATTTCCAGTACAAGTTTTTGTTTTTATAAGTTTTTGGTACAATAAGAGATCAGATTATTCTGGAACATTATAGCTTGGATTGTAGTCGTGTGTAGGAACACGCCAATATGAGACGTCTAATCTATATGATACTGTTTCGTGGTTAAAAAGTTTGACATGTTGCGAACAAAAATATTAAAATGAAATATATTCTGTAAAAAAAACATACATGTAATATGTGCGTCAGTATTCACAAGTAGCTAATATTATAAATATACATATAAAATTATTATAATCTAGGGAACCCTAAAGTTTATGCATTTTTTTACAAAATGGTAGTATGAATCGAGGTTTGGTAACACTAATATATGCATCCTTGAACGCCATTTTTGAAATGGTTCCCGCGCGATTTTGTTTGTATGTCAGTTTGATTTTCACGTTTAGTTTTCAAATATTTCTAGCTCTGTGCTTGTTTGATTGTTGTATGAGCTCGTTCGATCAAATAATTTTATAAATGCGGTGTGTTGTTTGTGCGTATGATATCCACAAAGTTATAAAATTAATACCTAGTGTTGGTTTTTTACCTCGATCAAATATTTGAAACATATTATCACGCCTGAAGGGTTAGGCACAGGTGTACCAAATGTACACCCACAGTTTGCTGGTATGTTTAGGTCCCATGTAATGAGAATTTCCCATTAACACTGCTCGAACCCACTCCTGGAAATCGAACGCAAGACATCTAGCGTATAAGTTGCGCTTAGGACCACTAACCTAACGAAGCAGTTCAGACGAATATTTGATCGGTAAGGATAAAAATAATTACTTATTAATTTTCGTTATAATAATTATTTTCATTTAAAAAAAAATGAGTGCATTTGAACCTAGTCTTGTCTAATGGAAAATACATACAAGGTCTAAGATGGAATACACAATTTAAGTTAACCAGGTGGATCATTAGATCCTCAACATCATCTGAGCCTTTAACCAACTATGTTGTGGTCGGCTTCTTATCTAACCAGATTTATTTATTTATTTATTTATTTATTTATTTATTTATTTATTTATCAGACACACTATCTTTACAGGATGACTCCCAATACAATAGCGGTTTGCAAACACACATATTTTTTTTTTACAAAACAGAAATTAACTTACGGCTAATACTTAAAAATATAAAGTAAACTTTTATTGATAGAATATTAATATTTAGTATAACTGACAAAATTCAACAAAACTCTTGCGAATTCACTCAGGTTGCACGAAAATATGTCAATTCTCTCATGAACTTCGTTTATTACACATATTGTGCGGGTGAGAGGGGCTTTTGACAGCAGGTTGGTTCTGGCAACAGGCACGACCAGCAGTGGCGGTCGCCGCCGCCTCCACACGTACCTGTCTGGCACGCACAGCTTTAGGTGACAAAGCACCCCGGGGTTATGAGCTACTCCACGGAGAAGCTTTAGCACATACGCCGCAAGTGTAAATTCCCGGCGCACTCTGAGTTCGTTGTACCCCACCATACCCAACACAAACAGTGTAGGATACATCAACGGATAAAATGGGTACACCCCATGAAGTTTAAAATACAGGTGTCTTGTAAATTTATTCTGTACACGCTCCAGCATGACATTGTATTTCGCTTCATGAGGAGCCCATATCACCGCACTGTGTTCCAAGTGACTCCTTACCAATGCGTCATACAGCACCTTGATCGTGGTCACGTTTGTGAATCCCTGCGACTGTCTCAGTAGGAAACCTAAGTTTCTGTACGCCTTCTTGCAAATCTTAACTATATGATCCCGGAAAGTTAGATCCGGAGTAAACAGTACTCCTAGATCTCGTACCTGAGACACTCGATTCATCAGCGCTTCCTCTACTTTGTATTTGTAGGCTAAGGTAGTCTTCGCGCGCGTAAAAGTCATCACTGAGCATTTTGCTTTGTTGAAGTATAGTTTATTTTTATGGCTCCACTCTACCACTCTATCTATGTCTCCCTGCAATCTCTCACAGTCCGACTTATCCTTGACCTCGAGCAATAACTTGAGGTCATCTGCAAATAATGAACATAAACTATGTTTGACTATGTCTGGTAAGTCGTTTATCATTAAAATAAACTCGAGAGGACCCAAATTGCTGCCCTGGCTCACGCCTGACCTGGTGTAGTATAGGTCGGATTCGAACCCGTTGAATTCAACGTACTGCTGTCGGTCTTTCAAGTAGCTGGCAAAGAACTGAAGCAGGTGCGGAGTGCAGCCAATTATTGCCAGCTTCCTCAGCAGTACATCATTGTCGACGGAATCAAACGCCTTACTAAAATCAAAATATGCTACGTCTACCTGCACACCAGCATCGACCGCCGGCATCACCCTCCCCATGAAATTAAGCAGATTAGTGGTAGTGCTGCGCGCCGGCCGGAACCCGTGCTGCGCGTCCGATAACTGTGCACTCACTTGAGACTGCAAGCAGCGTTGTATGGCTGACTCGAACACCTTTGCAGGTGTCGACAACACTGCCACAGGTCTGTAGCCATTGACATCCGGACCTGCCTTACCCTTGGGAACCGGAATCACTCGCGTGATTTTCCACCTAGGCGGAAACGTTGCTTGTTTTAAACAAGTATTAAAGATATGATGCAGGGGCTCAGCCAGCACGCTGCCGCAGTCTCGGAACAGAAAAGCTGGAATACCATCGGGGCCAGATGAGCGCTTTGGCTTGAGCTTTATGAGCGCTTCCCTTACGTCTTGGAGACTCAGGGTCTCGATGTGCACTCGCGCACTGTTCGCCCCCGCCTCCACCTCCGCCGTCCGCGGCTCCAGCCGCGGCCGCTCCTTATTGTATACCGACTCAAAAAATGACGCAAACTGTCGAGCACACTCCCCATCCGAAAGATGTTGACCATCCTTTATGATAATTTGCCTGTTTAACCTAGTTCGTTTGGACCTAATATACTGCCAGAAAGATTTTGGATCTCTCGAAAACTGATTTTGTATTTTAAATTTGTGTTCCTTGTGTGCAATTTCAATTGATTTTTTAATACGAGCTCTGTACTTTGAAAATTCAGAATAATCGCTATCCAACTTTGTTTTTTTGAAAGTTTTATGAAATCTGGCTTTATTCTGTATATCTCTTATAATATCTGCGGTGTACCATTCGGGATAAACGTATCGAGAATTTTCCCTTTTAAGCTTTTTCCAGGGTACGCATCTATCTAAAACATCCCTCAGTATATCATAAAAAACATCCAACATTTCCTCCAAGTCATGCATGTCGTGAATCATACTCCAATCAATGGAAGTCAACTTAGAGTATAACAACTCGTAGTCGGCTCGATAGAAGTTCCATTGCGGCCTAACACTACGCGCTGTGGGACTGTTGCCGTCAGAGGGCGAAGGCGGGGCGAACGCGGCGGAGGCGGGGAGCGCGCGCGCGCAGCGCACGCTGACCGCGAGCGGTGGGTGATGCGCGTCGACGGGCACGAGCGCGTCATCGGCCGCCACCACGGACACCTCCCTGCTGAAACCTGTGGTCAGAACCAGATCCAACTGCCGACCTAAATAGTTTGGTACTGTGTTACTCTGAGTGAATTCGCAATAGGACACAAAACATTCATAATAATTTTTAACATTTACAGGACACGAAAACAAATTAAAATCACCAATAACTATTATTTCTCCATATCTATCAGATAATTTTTCTATTAATCTAAATAAAGTAAAGTAGTCATTCTCAGAACTCCCTGGTGGTATGTAAACAACACAACATAAAAATAAAAATCTACTTTTGAAATAAACCGTTGCACTAACCATTTCAAAGACGTAGGTATCTATCAACGCGTCCGCGATTTGAACTTGTCGCAGCTCATACCGGTGAGTGGCCACTAAAAATGCTCCTCCCTGCTTCCGACCATCCGCTCGGTCGCAACGTATTATTTGATATCCTGGGGGGATTATTTCAGAATCTTCTATGGAATTATTGCAACCTGATTCCGTTATTGCCCATAAATCAAAATTGAATGCCTCAATGTTGGTTCGGAACTCATCTAGTTTAGTTCGTAGACCTCGTACATTTTGATAGAATATATCGATGTTATGGCTAGAATAAGTTTGGTTTTTTTCCGCTTGAATTCCGAAACCAAATCCACTCATTGAATTCTGCGTTCATTGGCCAGATTTCGGCCTGATTCAATTTATCGAAACACTTTTCCGGTACTCCAATAATAAACGACGCATAATCTCTCTCAATTTTGTGTTTGATTTTGTCAATTTTAATTTGAACATCCGAGCCACATACATTTTTCACGTGATCGGCTATGGCTTCAAGAGTGGTATCCACATGGAGTCGCCAAACATGTAGATATTTTTTGCGATCACTAACTTGAATTGCCTTTAACTCCGTATTTGTTCCCACTCTGACCTCTTTAAGTTGCCTGTTCTTTTTTTTATTTTGAACAGTCGTCCATCCTGATTCTATCTTCTCAGCTTTATCGTTAGGTGGCTCACTAGTCGCCAGTGAGCTATTACTACACAAAGTTTTTTCCTGTAAAATTTCGGTAGACTTCGTGGCCCCACATTTTTTTGCCATTTGCGTTTTGATGTGGGTATGAATAGTTTTATTAGAAACGTTGGAAATGCTGGAATCATTCTGTCGATTTACGATCTCGGCAAAAGATGCAGAAGGAGGATTTCGGGTAATATCAGCTGCTGTTACGTAGTTTTGGTTGTTCTGCGTTAGTTTAGCTTCAACTTTTTCTTCGAGCACCGTCATCATTTTGATTATGTTGCCCCACTCGGTTTTTGTTTGAGAAAATTGATTTAGTAGGAGCGATATCGCTTTTGCCTGGCTGTCCATGCGAGTTATCATATCAGCTTTAAATTCTCTCAATTCTTCGAGTAGTAGGGAATCAGAATCCATAGTGACGGGTGAGTACTGAGTCTGACTTCCGCGCTGACTGTTTACATTGTTAACACCAGCGCCGCAATTATTAGGCATTTTTACTGATATCGCAAACAAAAATTCAAATATTGATGATCAAACCGCCAAGCACTTCGCGGCTCCCAGCGGTGCGAACGAGACGAATGTGTGACGAATTACTTATTTTCGGAGCCCGTCTCTTTCACTCCAGGTGAGGAGGAGCCTACCTCGGCGTTCTCGGACTGCGTGATGTCGCGCTCGCGTATTATTTTCACACACAACAGTTCACACTACTTTGGTACTTGTTGCACTTATTTTCAAAACACATTATGAGTCAATATTGTTCAACTTAATGCTCTAAAAAATACAGCAAAATAAATAACGAAAAACACGTCTGCCACTGACCATGTTCATGCTAAGTCTAAATATCAGTATTTTACACGAAGCGACTGCTGTCAGACCTCGTCCACCCAATTTCTAGGTACTACCGATATCCTGAGGATAAACTGGTTGTCAGTTTGGGCTTCTGAATACCACTAACATTAATGTCATAGACGTGCTCTCCGAGACACAGGGGTTTCGATGTATTAAGAATGGTCACTCATCCAAAAACTAACCGCGGCTAGAAACCTTGAAGATCGGTTGATCAGTGTACTTAGTTTTATTTTAAATCACGAGCTTCACTTGATGCTACAAAGAAAATATCATTTTAATCGCGCGCAAACCACAACAAATCTTATAAATATCATAGTTAAAAAAAAATGGCGTATATTACAATCAGCTGACACAAGTCACAACTCTTAAAAAAGCTTAAATCTAAAAAGTGTTGGTGTCTCATCGTTTCACGATAAAAAAAATACAGTTTAAAAACGTTTAAATGAAGAAAGTTGATTGGTCGAAATTCAAATTAGGCGCGTTAAAAAGATGTGTAAGGCTAGAATGAGTTTTACCGCGGTTTTTGTCAGTTGCTGTCGGTTCGTCGAAGAAAACATTGGTGTGAGTTCGTCTGCGTGAGCTGTGTGCGTACCTCCGAGGGTATGGAACTGGAAGATGTCACTGACCTGGAACAAAAATTCATGGGATCAATAACTTTGAACCGTTAGCCGCTAGGTGGCGTGAAATGAGTATAGAATGGGACTGTCTTTCTCTTTTGTAATGCGCTCAGCCAAAGAGTGGTACTCCCTTCCTGCATCTGTATTTTCGAGTACGTAAAATCGTACGAGTAATCTTTCAAAAGTAGGGTGAACAGGCATCTTCTGTGTGATCGCTACACCGTCGACCTCATCTTTGCCCCGGAGGCAAGACTGAAGTCAAGACTGAAGTCAAGACCTTTTTAATAAAAATAGACATCTCTATTAGCCGTCATTTCATCTTTCACTTCCATTGTGGCCATATAATATATCATCCCTTACAAACACCTTTCATGAATATAATAGGTACATATACTAAAATTGGAACGATACAGAGTAGATTAGCATGGCCCCTGTGCAAGGATGACACGCAAAATCGTGAAGCGTTCCACATTTTTGGGATTAATAATACCAATATAACGCGATAAAATCCGTAAAAAGTAGTTTTATTTCAAAATATGTGTCTTACAATGTAGGGCAAAGAAATGGCCTTTTGAAGAAAGAGCCATAGCGGCTTTGAGTAGACCAGTCCCAACTGACGACACGCATGCATCAGTCATTGTGTAGCTCAACCATAATTGAGTGTCATTCCCATACATTGAGAATTTTATTATATTTTATTCGATTAGCGTTCATGCCACTTGTCCGAGCCCTCTTTTTGCTGTCTCAAATCTCGCGATATCTGATCTCAACACGACCCAATTTGGTCGCGTACCTATTAGACAAACTTGATTCTCTATTTATTATATTGGCGTGTCATAAAATTTACAAGCTTCAAGTGGGTCCTCTCATAAAAACTATAATTTTATTTAGACGTAACTAGAACAATCAATCAATTATTCTTTAAATATTATTAATAGTAATATTTTGGGACATTTTTACACAGCACCATCTAGTCCCAAACTAAGCAAAGCTGGGTAGGTACTAGACAATGGATATAATACTTATATATATTTTTTTGTAAATACATACGTATAATACATAAGAAACACCTAGACAAACAAATACTCATGTTTTACTAATTTTTTTTTTTTTTTTTTTTTATAATTACTAACTATTTTTTTTACTGCCTACAGTGGCAGACGAGCAAGCGGCCCACCTGATGGTAAATGGTCACCGCCGCCCATGGACATCAGCAACGTCGGGGACAGAGCTGTGTGGCCGCCTACTGTGTGTGGTAGAGAGCTCTTTTTAGGTCTCGTTTGAAGAAGGACATGTCATAACGCACGGGGAACACCGCAGCAGGTAGATCATGATGTAACATGATGTGGCACGGTCCGCGCTCCCCACTCCCTCTCCGCTCCTCTCGCCTCACCCCGCGCGTCGCCATAATTACATTCGCAGATGACGCGCGGGCCTATTTCTTCCCGCTGCAGCTGCCCGAAGCTAAGTACCGCCCTCTACCGGTCGGACCTCGCCTCGAAGCCTTCGCCGAACTCACCCTGAGCTTAACTCTCCCTATTCTTGCCTTAATGCATTTTAAATCGTAACCCTAGTGTCAATGTATATGTGTTGTCTGTGAATCACACAGATCATAGGAAGTTGTCTGACCTCGTTCCAACCGTATCTGTTCTTGGCCTGCACGATGGCCTCGTAGACGGCGCCGGGCTGCAGGCCGCGCAACTCGTGTGCCACGCGGTGCGTCAGCGAGGAGGCCGGCGCCGGCGCAGGGATCACCACGTCGTGCCAGCGACCCGGCTGCTGGAACGACTCGTTGATCTGGAACGGCAAGGATTCATTTTTAGGACGGTTTTTTTTTATTTCTGACGTTTACGCGAATGTTAGATAGTGAAATAAAAGTGTAACCGTGACAATGGACGCTGTAAAGGGTCCGAAACGTTATAATATAACACGATAAAATCCAAATAAACCAATCTACGATAAAATAAAAGCAAAAATATGCAAATTTGCTGGTCCACCAAAAGGTAGGCCAGTTCGCGTTTAGATCTCACCGGAATCACGTAATTGGTGGCTAGATAGATGGGTGAGCAGATTAATTGACGGATATGGATCACTAGTTGAAAAGAAAAAAGGTTTATTTGAACAAAAGTGAGACATAATAACTACATAATTTTGGATGAGTTGATAAATAGAAGGATGAATTGATGGGTAGATGGATGGGTGGGCACAGTAATTGACGGGTATGGATCACTAGTTGAAAAGAAAAAAGGTTTATTTGAACAAAAGTGAGGTATAACAACTACATAATTTTGGATGAATTGATAATAGGATGAATTGATGGATGGATAGATTAATGAATAGGTGGGTGTGATCGGATAGAAAGATATACGGATGTATGGCTGGATCAATGGATGCACGGATGTATGTGTGTGACTTGAATGATTATTATGATGAGGTCACCGCTAGCTGGCGGTAGAGCAGCCGCAGCTCGTCGAGCGGCGGGTAGCTGTCGACGGCGAAGGCCAGCATGTATCGCGTGTGCGAGCGGGCGAGCGGCGCCGACGTGAAGCGCGCGGGGCCCGGCCGACCCGACACCTCCACGTGCTGCCGCGCTCGGCCCAGGCTGTTGTCCGCCACGCAACTGCAGGACACACGCTTTCTTAGCCGATATACAAAGAGCAAACTACCCGTAAAGCCGAGAGGAGGTTAAATGGGCCCTTATAACGAGTCACTTCACAATATTTAAGAACCGTAGTAACGCTGTATTTATAACGTACCCCAAAAAAAGGAAAACAACAACATTTATGAATGAAAAATAGAAAAACTCAATTATTAGGTAAAATTGGTACGTAGGCCTTTCTGTTAAATAATCTGGTTCCCTGACAGCGTTTCGCGTGTCTGTACGTTGCTTAAATTTGCAAAATAACTAATTTCGGGGACTGAGAATAAGTAAAACACTACGTTGTTATTATTTAATAAAAACGTCAGTCTGTATGTTTGTATTTGTGTCTGTTTTTAATACGCATCAAATAACAACTTACCTACCTACTGAATTTCTAAAAAGGAACTGAAAAGGAATTCATTTTAAAATCATAACTACCTACTGAATTTATTAAAAGAATTTCATTTTGAATTTGAATACAGTATATTTGGATGCATTATACCTATACAGCTGGCACCTTTTTTAGTCACTGTTATTTAAATAGTTGAGCGATTGTTGCGCAACTGTGGCGCCTGTGATAAACTGCGCTGGCAGCGGTAAATTATAGGTGGATAGCATTGAGACTCATATGTGCCTCGGAGATCATGTTAAGTAAAGTAATCGATCCTGGTTGTCATAGAAAACCTATGACAATCTTTAGTACCTAGTAGGCAGGAACGTGATAGCCAGTTTACCGTTTTGAATGGTAATGTAGCCAATAACTTTACTGGGAAAATGAGGTTTAAGTTTAAGTGCTTATAATATAATTATGCTATATTGGAGAGTTGTCTATAATGACCCACCTAAGGGTTAGCAAGCATTAAAATAAAAACATTTAAATATATTTAAAATGGACGTGCAAAAAGTGTTGTCATTCGAAAAAAATAAAGTCATTTGGTAGAAAATACTGCAGTGGAACGATTAAACCAAAGGTACAATAATATAGCTGATTCTCCCTTATTAGAAAGAAAATTTAAAATTTAAAGGTGATAGGCCCTGCTCATCCAGCTGAATTCGTCTGTGGAAGTACAGACGCCACCACATCAAGCTACCACAATCTGTCAAATTTCTTTGTTTATTTTAACTAACTTTAACACAAAATAATAAAGTTCATATTCAGTTGGGAAAATTTGAGTTTTGGATAGCTTGACCTGCTGGCGTCTGTGCCACCGTATTAAGAAATATTCTACCACTAAGCAATAATGTGCTAATATTATTGTGTTCCAGTTTGAAGGGCAATGTACCCAGTGACATTACTGGGCATATGAGACTTAACAACTGAGGTGTCAAGATGACAACGTGAGTGATACCACTGGTGTTATCTTATCTTAGCAGTGGGGGCTGGCATGGCCAGCAACACTTCGACCAAATGTGATCTGTTGTGTTGTCCCCAACATGGTACATTCCTTACTCTTCAAAGACGTGGTTCATGAAGGCGGCTAGCCCACTAAGAGGAAGGAACCTGTAGTCCTCTGGCTTCGGGTATCCGTTGCCGAGATGACTCATCCGTTTCGTCGCTAGGACATCACAATCACACAAGATGTGCTGCATGGTTTCCCTGAATTCACCACAAGCTCTACAGTCATTGTTCAAGGTCAGCTTCATTTTATGGAGCATGTCATTGGTTGTAAAATGCCCTGTGAGGGCTCCGATGACAGCTCGGGCTTTGTCCCTTCTATACCACTGGTGTTGCTGTCGTCTATAGGCTGCGGTTGATGCTTACCATCAGGCGACCTTTGTTTGTCAATGTTAACTTACTACATAAAAGAATTGCTTGGACATTTTCCCTTGTCTCCCATATCACCTGTAGTTTCCAAAGTCTTCGGGCTGCACATTGGCTATCAGGAGAGTGTGGTTGTTGCCTCTCGCAGACATGGTGACCCGCTCGGACGCACTCAGCGGAAATGAGTTCTGGTACCAGGTTACCTGAACACAAAAAGACGCCATTTTTACCCGACTTTACGACGTACGGGAGGATAATGTGTTTATCAGTGTATGTACCTATGTATGTTTGATTGTGGCACACTAGAGACCAAACGCGTGGGTCGATTTTGCGACAACCAGACCCCATATTGTGAAAAAGAAAAATGATGAAAGTTCACGAACTATGTTAAGTAGAATAGAATAGATATTTGAAAATCATTTTTAGGTTTCTCTTAATATTTTTGATTTTGAATGACCATCTAATGATTTAAAGTTGGTTAGCAACTATTCTCACTGAAATTTTCAAAATGGATTTCAAAGAGGATATAGAAGTAGTCATGAGTGCATTGCACTCACCTCAGCCGGTGGGTCAGCCAGCACCGTACACAACAGTTCAGCTCTGAATCCTTCTCCAGTATGCACCCAAGACCGTTCCACTGTGATTTCGGGCGGATCTGTAACAAGAAGTGACAATACAATTATTAACTAGTTTGTGAATATATTCTTAATGTACAGAGGAAAGCACATTAAGTTATCCCAATGTGTCAAATTTATTTGATAGATTTTAAACTTTAATACAGCACTATAAGGTTCATATTCAATTGGAAAAATTTGACAGTTTTGGATAGCTTGACCTGCTGGCATTTGTACAAAAAAGCTTTTTTAAAACGACCGAAAAATGATTATTGGCGTGTCACCTTCATGTAGACAAGTTAACATGAATATGTGAACTATGCATGACATTAACAACGTCTAAAATGGTCTTTTGAAGAAAGAGTTTTAGTAGCTTTGAGTAGACCAGTTCCAACTGATAGCACGCATGCTTCATGCATCGTAGTTAAATCATAATTCAGGGAGCACAAAATCTCAAATATTTTAACATTATGGCAACAATTAATTGCGCCACAGTTGTGCAGCAGTTGCGCAACAATCGCTCAACAATAACTTACATAGTACTTGCAACTGGAACTCTGCGACTAGAGGTGCGCCCACGCCGTTGTCCACGGTACACGCGTACCGCCCGCTATGTCCCCGTTCTAATCGCGACAGCTGGAGCTGCGGGCCCTCGCCGAGCCGAGTGTTGGTGTCATTCTGGAACACAGGAATCACCTACTTATATAAAAGATGGCCTCTGACAATAGCAATCGACAACTGACATATCTCGGGCTTTTTTTAAAGAGTGAAAAACCCTCAAAATCAATGTCAAATATTTTATATCAATTAAACCATTAAAATAGCACTTTTGAAAAGTCAAAACTAGTTGCACGGTTCCAAAAAGTGGGTCTTATGGAGAAGAACCGGCAAGAAACTCCATAGACACTCTTTTAAAAAAAAACATGATTGCAGTGTTCAGTATTACAGTATAAATCTAAACAGTTCATGAGAACAATGCAGTTTGATGTGTACTATTAAATTAATCTAGTATAATAAACAGAAAAAAAAAGGTTGCCATTGACAGTAAGAGCTGACCAGCCCCGACAGACGGCACCCGTTCACGAGTATGACGTGTGTATCGGCGTCGTTCGATTCAACTTGCAGGGAATAAAGCGACCCGACACACAACGCCTCATTTGTATCGTCTACCACCTTTTTTTATATTACGGAAAACTCTCATGGATCATCCGCCACCCGGGGTGATGGTAAGGTATGTCGGACGCATACCGACTAAAATCGGACTAATCTTCACTAGCCATATAGTCCTGGCCATGGGATCCGTGAAATTCGCTAACTATGCAATAGGGTATTTTCCAAATTTTTGAAAACTGCTTAAACAGAGTGTTACAAAACTACCCGTAAAGCTAAAAAGACGTTAAGTGAGCCCTTATAACGAGTCCATTCACAATATTTAAGAACCGTATTAACGCTTTATAACATACCCCAAAAAAAGGGTAAGAACAACATAAAATAATTAAAAATAGAAAAACCCTTAACCAGGTAGACAAATTATTAGGTAAAATAGGTATGGCCTTTCCTTAGCTGACAAAATTTTTGGCTTTGATAATTAATTATATTTTTTACGGGGTATTTTGTAACACGTATTTAAAGATTGGGACGAACGATTTAACAGAAAAATACAAATAAATAAATTAATGTCTTTTTTCTCCATTAAACCAATTAAAGTCAAATTTATTTTTAATGGTTTTGAGTTTACCGCCAACACTCAGTTCGATGACGTCTACTGTGTAACGACAATACCCTATTGCACTTGCTTGAGTAAAAGATATTTAAGTATGTATGTTACGGTAACCGCTTACCATCAGGTGGGCAGTATGCTTGTTACAACCTTTGTGGTATAAAAAAAGTTAAGAATCTTAGGTATTTACAAGTTTGTGCCAAGTGACAGTAGGGACAGGGTTGCCAGCTGCCCTGCACTCGAGAACAGCCGCTCCTCCTCTCCGGGCGGCCGCGTGTCGCGACTCCGGGGACGCCCTCACGCTGGGCGGCACCAGGACTTCCACTGTGTGCACCTGGTCCCTGGCCACACGGTCTGAGATCTGGCACACGTAATCACCGGCATCCTGGAAAGAGAAAGTTAATCAATAATAACATCATCAAAGCAATAGGGAATATACATGATTTTTTTTAATATTTTTATTCGATTATTTACATCACTACTTTTAGTACATATAATGGTAAAAAAATATTCAACATCAAAAAAGTATAACCTATAAAGTATTAACCGAACCGGGCACTTTAAATACCCGCCCTTTTAGCGCGTTTAGTGTGACGTCATAGTCTATCACAAATCGCAAACACTTCTACATTAAACTACGCAATCAGTGATATTGTCAGATAATGTTTTTTTTTTGTGGTCAGATAATGATTTTGGCGTTGCGTTTCAAACATTAATTTGTAATTCCTTCGGCAATATCGCACTTAAAAAGTTAAAAAAAAACAATTTTAATCAAAAATATTGATGAAGCCATAAAAATATTGATCACAATTTTGAAGTAATAAAGTTACTAAAAAAAATATTTTACTCATATTTGAATCAAATACAAATTCCCTAATATGACAACGATATATTTATGCTCTATGGACTGCCTTAATGGTCTAGTGGTCGTAAACACGACTGCTACGCTAGAGGCCCGGGGTTTGATTCTCAGGTAAAACAGAGTTAAGTATTGGATTTGTCTACTATGATACGGACAAACTACGGGAAAAGTACTATACTATATGAAGGAGCACAGCTTTACAATAAATTGCCTAAACATGTAAAAGACCAGAAGTCCATATATACCTTTAAAAAAGCTTTAAAAAACACATTTTTGAGGATTTAAAATTGTAAAACTTTTTCTTTCTATAATTTCGACATGAACTGTCTCGTCGCCTTAACTTAACTTATTTAGAAATATTGTTTTCTCATATAAGTGAAATGTATTTCTTTTTGAGAAAATAAAGTTCTTAAACCTTAAACCTTATATACTAAGTAACTACTTACCATAGAGTTTGAATTCTTAATTCAAGATGGCGCCGGCATTTCCTAACTGACAAACTGAGAAACGCCGAAACCAACAGCTAAGATAATGAGCTATGAATAGATCAGTTAGTAACAACTGACAACAAGACTCAAGTACAACGCGAGTGATAGATACCACTTGTGTTGCTGTCGTCTATAGGCTGCGGTTGCCGCTTACCATCAGGCGGCCGATAATGCTTGTTAGTCATCTTACTCTTGAATCTCTATGAGACACTGATACCCTAGTACAGTGATATGGCCATATGGCTGCCAAGCCGTAGTGAGTTAGAATACAAGGCAAGCATTTATGACGTTTCAGTCTAATTAGTCGCTTAAACGGTGTAGGAAAACATCGTGAGGAAGTCTGCATGTCTGAGTGATTTTCTCGACAGTGCGTGAAGTCTGCCAGCCCACACTAGGCCAGCGTGGTGGACTATAGCGTAGCCCCAGGGGCACAGTAAATGGGTTAATGATGAAATCTTTGAAAAAAAAATAATGTTCTTATTTCCATTAATATTTTCTAATTTCTAAGTCAGCAAAACCTTAAAACGTCTTCACAAATAGTTCTCAGGCTGAACTTAAAATTCAAATCCTCCATAACGACCCCCAAATTGGTTTTATAATACCAAAAATCGCTCCACATTTTTTTTTCGCTGTCAAAAAATGCTAAATAGCGCCCTAAACGGTAATTGGTTGGGAAAATATGATAATGGTCGCATAAAAACCTTTGTGGTATACACCCTCGTTATTTTTTATGTGTTGCAACACTGAGGTACGATTTCCGCGCAATTTTAGTCGGCCATGTTGGGTTTTATTTTATTTTTTCTGAAAGAAAGGTTTGACATCAAAATAAATCTTTCTTTATAGGTGACAGCTAGGCTAACAAAATGTGTGTTCTCTTTTTAACACTCCATCAATCCAAGACTTTTTCTCATAATTTCGTTCAAAATAATTTACAAGTAAGTGAACTATGCTTGAATTAAAAACTTCTACAAAAATAAGAATGAAGAATTACTGCCCCTTACACCTAGCGACCGTAAGTGGCTACAGATTATATTATAGTACTGGGTTCGTTTCCCAAGTCCGGATGTTAAATTGTTGGGTTTTTGTATAAAAAGTCTCGAGCAGCCCAAAGTTTAGATTTGTGCCCAGTTAGTGGAGTAGGCAAGAGGGTCGCTCGCCCTATTTGGGACCTAAACATACCGGCGATTTGTGGTGTGAATTAGTTTTATAACAATATCATCATCAACCCATATACTTTCCCACTGCTGGGCACGGCTCTCCTCTCATATTGAGAGGGCTTAGGCTCTAGTCCACCACGCTGGCCTAGTGCGGGTTGGCAGACTTCACAAACCGTCGAGAAAAATCTTTAAGGTATGCAGGTTTCCTCACGATGTTTTCCTTCACCGTTTAAACGAGTGATAATTACTTATTATAAATATAATGTCTTTATATGGTGTAAGTGTAACTTTAAATTTACTCATCCTAACTGACATCAAGCATGACAATAAGTTGGCTAGTGTGTGTCCAATTCGTCATTCATTGACTGGCAATCTTTGACAGTTGTCTACAAAATCTGTCAAACCCACTATTCTGACAATTGTGCCCATAATTATAATGACAGGGGCACAAGTGTGTACCTTAAGCATAATAAAGGACGTTAAACGTTTCGATTCAATTTGATTTTACAAAAATCGATTACCGCAAATGACTGCATCTAACGTCATTGGAGATTTAATTATTGGATTAGCATTAGCTCGCGAGATTCCATGAGATGGAATGTTAATTAAAATTCATGAACTGACGCTGGGTAGGGCTGTCCTACAATGGCATAGCATTGTATTGGTCTCCGTTAAAGCTTAGGTGAATAAAAAAAGTACTTTATAACCCGTACATTATAAACTTTTTTATATAATAGTAAATATGTGAGGAGAATAGTAATTAAGGTGGGCTTCTGGCTGTATAACAAGTACTCTGGTCAACCCACTTAAAATCACACCCTATATAATGTATTACCCTACTTATATGTAATGTAAAAATAAAAGAAAATGTAAAAATAATAGAACCCATCTGGCAGATAGACCTGCCCGCCATTTTGATTTTTTTTCGAAATCGCGGCGCATTATAAAAGTGGATATGTATGGGTAGAGGACAAAAATAAATATAAACGAACAAAAAATATCTTTTTTTATATTGGCATTTTTCACGCTAAGATTTAAAAAAAAAAAGGAAAAATTCGACCGCGGGCAGGATCGAACCTGCGTCTTCTGGTTAGGTATACCAGACGCTATGACCACTAAGCCACCGCGATACCTACCCATCATGTCGAATTTTTCCTTCACATACTGATTTTACGTCTTTATGGTGACGTCAGTAACATGTATTGTACCTAACCAGAAGACGCAGGTTCGAATCCTGCCCGCGGTCGAATTTTTCCTTTTCTAAATAACCGAACAAAAAATGTCAGTAACATGGTACCTACACAATCATTAAAAAACTATTATTTGGATACAGTCTGACGCCTATAGTCACGTAATAAGTCTATTTTTAATTATTGTCGTTGTACTTACTCATAAGTCGATTCGTTCTCATTACCTCCAAATATCTCGGCAACGCGCAATTGATACCCCTGGTGTTGCAAATGTCTATAGGCTACGGTAACCGCATACCATCAGGTGGGCCGTATGTTAGTTTGGCACATTAGTGGTATATAAAAAAAAAAAAACTGGAGATCTTTGAACGTGTCCTCTCCACTTCCATTTCATCAGAATGAAGAAAGAAGAAAGAAAGAAAGAAAGAAAAAGTATTTATTTTTCGTCCGTCTGACGGACAACAAACCATACATAACAGAATAGTAAAATTAAAAAAAAAAAAACAATAAAAAAAAATAATGTGTACAAAAAATTATATCAATGACAACACTGCCAACTTAAAATACCAACATAATAAAAACATTTAAAAAATGAAAGTTATAATTTTGATAGATGGTGTTAGTAAACAAAGAATGTGTAAAAGAAGCAACATGATGTGCATATGCACAAGCGCGTTGCCGATCTTTAAAAGGGAGTACGCTCTTTTCTTGAAGGTTTGAAGGTTGTATAGTTACCTGGGGTCCTACGTCAGTGATTTGCAGGTTATATCCGTCGACGAGTCGGAACCGCTCGTCCCTCGTCACCATGAGGCTGGCTGCGGTCAGGACAGCTGGCCCTCTCCTCCATAATAGGACAAGTGAACCTGTAACATAACACAATATCATTATAAAGGGGGTTCAGATAGAGTCAGAGTATTCTTTCAATCCAAAACTGTCAAATTTTCCCAATTGAAAATTAACCTTATTGTTTTGTGTTAAAATTGGAAATCTATCAAAGACCCGCCCGCCATTTGATTTTCTTTGGAAAACTATGCCAGTGTTAAGTAGGTATGAGTATAGGATACATAAACGAACAAAAAATGTCATTAATATGGTACCCCAAAATGTTACGTTAACGAGATATTTGGAGCTAAAGATCGACGTATGAGCACAACGACAATAATTAACATACATACATACACTCACGCCTTTTTCCCATAGGGGTAGGCAGAAACTAAAGAACGCCACTTGCTACGATTCTTGCATGTACTTCTTTCGCTTCGACCACATTCATACATCTTGTCATACATACACGCCGGTTGCGAGTACTACGCACCTGACCATTTTGAAGAACCTCACCAATAAGGTCGGTATAAGTTTTTCTAGGGCGTCCCCTCTCGGCGGTTCCACTGACATTCGCCATATAAATCCTTTTTGTTAGTCGCCTTTCATCCATTCTCTCGACATGCCCAAACCATCTCAGCATATTCTTCTCAATTCTCGTCACTACATCGTCTTTTAAGCCTTTTAAGCCGCAACGTTCGACAATAATTAAAAACAGACTTATTACGTGTGGCGTCAGATTGTATCCAAATAATCGTTTCCGGGTATAATATTATTAGGATCAGAAGTGGAAAATACTTAAAAAAAAACAACGGCTCGAACACAACAATTTATAATGATTTGCAACAATAACCTCAAAACGCTTATTTATTATTTTACACGAAATGGTGACCAATTATGCACAGTAATACACACAAGAATTAACAAGGTAAGAACACACAAGTAACAAGCAACTAAAATAAATGGCTCACGCAGCTTGATTATAAAACTGGGACCTCCGAACTCCACGACGGTTGACACGCAAAGAAGGGGCGTCGCATAGTGACGCGGCCTTTTATAGAGAAATGATAGGCGTGGAGGTGGAACTGCTTATACGGCCTCTCCTGACAGGGTGGCGTCCTCGGCACCGGTGCTATCAGTGACGTCAGTTACGTCAATGAGTGTCGGGGCGTCTTCTGTTGAGGGTCCAGCTTCCATCTCCAAGTCTAACACGGGCATAGACATCCCAGCTGCTCCAGTTGGCGATGTCCCAGTTGCTCTGGTTGGTGGTGTTGTAGCAGTTTCAGGGTTTGAGTTTTCATCTGAAATAATATTTTCGTTAGTGCTTATAAAAAATAAAGTGATTAAATTCATCTTCAAAACCTTTCACAATTCGTCTTTTATTTAATTCAATCCTCCACAGTCAAATATCTCAAGCGTCACTCATAATCCTTACATTCATCATTCTTAAAAAAAATAAACAGAGACGTCTCTCTAATAAGCCAAGGCCTGGGGGCTCTTCCTTTGAGCTCACTGTCGGATTGATCTTCGTAGAGCTTATTGCAGCTAGCACTGCCTCTGAAACCAGACCCGACAAACAGGTCTTGCCCGACAAACAGGCTACAGATTAATCATTCTCTGATCAATCTGTGTTGCAACTTGGGGCCCACCAAGTGCCTACGGCGACGAACGCCAGGGTGATGCGACAAACGCAGGTAAGTGTTAACTTCCTTCACCCAACCACAAAGCATGAGCATACTTTCAAAGAAGGCTGCGCACGTCTCTGGGCACCATTCGCCTCGCCATGGCACCATGTACTGTGCCGCAGCTTGAGTGGTCTTGCCGTAACCACCACTCAGCAAGCGGAGAGTATAGCGTCCACTCGGCAAGGCTTTGACCACCTTGTATGGGCCACGCATGCCGGGGTCGAGCTTTCCTGTTGACTGAGAAAACTTTATAACGAAAACACAATCACCAATGTTAAACTGATGCGGCGGATGCCTTAGTCGGTTTGTATGCTCATCTTGTTTAGATTGGTTATCCTTTAGTAGGCGGCGTGCTCTATCTCTGGTGATCTCACGCAGCGCCTCGCGGTTAGGTGATGACCCTTCTACAGTCACATCCCGTACCAGTCCATTGATGACCGGAGTGGTGCCTTCGATTCCTATCAGAAGGTTTAGTGGAGATGCTTGTGTAGTCTTCTGCTTGGTGATGTTGAGCACCAGCTGAAGCTTCCACAGGGTGTCCGGCCATGATGAGCTCTTGTGGTTGACTTGGATGCGCAGCATATTAAGAACGGTTCTTACATACCTTTCAACTTGTCCGTTGGCATGGTGCATCTCTGGGGTTATATGGTGTAGGTCACAGCCCAACTCGTGAATCCACTTTACAAATTGGGTAGCTTCGAACATACGGCCTTTGTCGGCTATCATTAATTTGGGTACACCAAACAGTGATATAGTTTGCGTAATAACTCGCTTGAGTTCCAACTCGTCTTGTCTATAAATGGGGTATAGGAGGGTATATTTACTAAAAGCGTCTACGATAAGTAATACAAATTTATAGCCTTCCGACGGCGGTAAGGGACCCAGAGCGTCTACATGTATAGTGTGAAATGGTAAGTCTGGTTTTTCCCAGGAAGTGATATATTGCAAAGGTGCGCGAGGAACTCGTTTTTGAGAGATGCATATAATGCAATGAGCTATGTACTTCGCGACGAACTGCCTTAGTCCAGGGAACCAGAAATGCCTCAAGATAAGGTCTTGAGTCTTTTCTGCACCTATGTGTTCTTGTTCGTCGTGGAATACTCTCAGAAGGCTAAGTCGATGGCCCTTGGGAATGTAACAGAGTAAGCGTTGTTGTTCACCTACTGGCGTGAATTTGTAGTATAGGAGATCATTTCGTACTACGTATCGGCTAGGATCGAGATTACCATCATGAAGCTTTTGGATAAGCTCTTGAGTCTCGTTATCAGCTCCTTGAGCGATTTGAGCCCAATTCCGAGGTCTAGAGATTTGGTTTATAGTAGTGACGGGATTACGGCTCAAATAATCCGCGTGTGACATCAACGTACCTTTTCTATATTCAATTGAGAACTCGAAGTCTTGGAGATAAATCCACCATCGAGCGACACGGGGCAGTAAATCCTTCTTACGCTCTGTGGATTTTAGTGCGTTGCAATCTGTCACCACTTTAAACTTTAGTCCTACCAGATAATGCCTAAAAGCCTGAAGGGCTTTCACTACAGCCAGAGTCTCCAACTCGTAAGAGTGATATTTGCTCTCAGCTCCCTGAGTGACCTTACTGAAGTAGGCAATAACTTGTTTTTTTCCATCGGGATGTACTTGTAAAAGGACGGCTCCGTAGCCTGCACTACTCGCGTCCGTATGTACTTCAGTGGGGAGACTGGGGTTAAAGATAGTGAGAACGGGTTCGTTTGTCAATTTAGCGACTAAGTTCTGGCGAATAGACTCACATTCGGGTGTCCAGTTAAAGGTAACGCCTTTACGAGTTAGGTGCGCAATTGGGGCTGTCAAAGTGGCATAATCTTTTATGTACCGTCGAAAATATCCGGCCAGACCGAGTAACTGACGGATTTGCTTGACATTTTCCGGTGGTGTTGTATTGGCGAGAGCTTCTACCTTTCGCGGGCTCGGTCTTACCTGACCCTGACTTATCACCCTACCTAAATACTCCACTTCAGTCACCAGAAATGAACACTTGCGTAGATTGATTGAAAAGCCAGCTTGAGTGAGAGTCTCAAGTACTTTACGCAGCAGCTCAATGCCCTCAGATACTGTATTGGTCATAAGGAGGACATCATCTACGTATACTAGTACTTGGCCATTATTGATAAATTCACGCAAAGTATCATTGATTATACGCTGGTATACGATCGGGGAGTTCGCTAACCCATATGGCATTTTAACGTATTCGAAGTGGTCTTCAGGCGTTACGAATCCAGTCAAATGAATGCTTTCCTCCTTGAGGGGTATTTGGTGGAAGCCTGTGGCCATATCTAGGCTAGAAAAGTAGGTGTAGCTACCCAACCTATCAATGTGATCGTCAATTAACGGGAGCGGATAACGATCTTTGATGGTAATGCGGTTGAGGGCCCTAAAGTCTACGCAGAGTCTATCAGAACCGTCCCGCTTTTTAACTAATATGATAGGACTTGCATATTCGGACTTGGATCGCCGAATTACGCCCTTTTCTAAAAGATCGCTAGTAATTTCCCTTACCTTAAGCTTTTCTTGGTAGGAAAGCTTATACGGTCGGTAAACTACTGGAGTCTGGCTAGTGAGCTTGATCTCCATTTCACCCGTTTTTACCGTAGTTTGAGCGGTACCAGTAATAAGGAAACTAGAAAACTCAAGGATAACCGACATAAGGTTTTCCAATTCGCGACCCTTAAGTGGTGTATTAATCTTGGGATGATCCACTGATTGGATGGTATTAACACACGGAGTATCAGCGGAGTGAACGAGGTACTGGCTATCTTTCGTTCGTACGAAGGTTATTCCGTCGCGGTTTAGTACATCTGTGCCTACTATAATAGGTGTGTTCATAAAAACCGAAGGAACTACTACTAGATCGACTTCAATTGAGATATCGCTAAACTCTAGCGTGGTCGTTACGTAGGATGTGGTAACAATTTCCTTATCACTTATACCTTTCAGTACACAACGTTTTGGTTTTGGTTGGCACGAAAGATATTTTAAAACATCCGACGAAATAAGAGACACATCAAGAGCACCACTGTCAATTAACACGTCAACTGGTACCCCGTCCACCACTGCGCTGGTCACGTCATTGCTGTGAGCAGGGCTCGGACGACCAGTGCATAGGTTAACGTTTCGTGGGTTACGATGTTCAGAACGTGCTTTAGTAAAGCAAATGTCCTCGGTGTGTCCCTTCTTTTTACAAAAAGTGCATACTTTATCGGTACTCTGTTGCGTATTGCTAGACGTATTTGATCTAGGACGTTTGCATTCACGAATAAGGTGTCCGCGTCGGCCGCAATTATAACATTTGGAACCTTCACTAAAGCCGTGATTTTGTAAACCTGTTTTCTTAATAGATAGTGGGTCATTCTTAGTTTTACTAGGTTTCTTATAAATTGACAAGAAAGAAACAATATTCTCGGGCGTTAGGTCAGCATTAGCGGCAGCTGCGCGAACTTGAGGACTATCTATCCCGCGGATAACGATTAGGGTTCTTAAATCGTCACTAAGACCTTGAACTATTCTTAACCGCAGAAGAGTACGACGTGCGTATTCAGCATACGTAGGATATTTATCTGACGTTGCATTCATAGCTTCGAAAAGAATGTTAGCATAGTCTAGTTTGTTAGGGCAAAGAGACTTGAATTCTAGTTTGAAGTTGGTCCAAGTTCTGTCATTAGTGACCCATTCACCTAACCATACCTTAGCGTCGCCCTTTAAACATAAGGCTACTCGTGATAAGCACTCGTGGTCACCCCAGCCGTTTGCGTCCCTGGCGCGTTCCACTTCTTCACACCACACTTCGATATTATTTATTGAAGGATCGAAGTTTGAAACGAAGTAATGTTTTGATTTCACGGGTTGTACAGTTTTGATAGCATGCATCAAAGCTTGTGCGAGAGTGGACGCCTCAGAAATCGCAGAGCCATTTGGCTGTAACGCGTGGGGAGGCGTAGGACTTGGTGTCCTCGTGACGGGTGAGCGGACCCTGTGCGCAACCTGTGGGTTAGTAGTGCGGTGAGGCCGCGACCTGGCACGAGTGCAACTGTGAGAACGATCTCTCGAAACACGCGAATTGCTACGTGACCGTGGTCTCGCTTTATTACGCAAACGAAGCCTATTCCTATCGCTCGAGTCAGACCGTCGCAAGCCCCGCGAGCCACTACGCAGATCACGTAGTCGTTCCCGGCTACTAGGACTATTCGTATAACTACGGCAACGCGACCTACTCCGTGAAATACACCTAGTATGCGTTCGACGTTGCTGTCGACGACGTAACCTATCTTTAGGCAGCTGCCGTTCACGGCTACGTGATCGCACCATTTTAAAATTTAGAAGCAATTCAGTAAGCTAGTAGGTACTCACACAAAAAGTAAAAATATCACGTATGCAAATCAATCACCATTTGACGTTTGGAAAAAATAAAGAAAACAATTTCAAAATTCTAAGCTTTTAGTAAGTGGGCGCGACTGTCACTTATCCCACTTCTGATATTAGGATCAGAAGTGGAAAATACTTAAAAAAAAACAACGGCTCGAACACAACAATTTATAATGATTTGCAACAATAACCTCAAAACGCTTATTTATTATTTTACACGAAATGGTGACCAATTATGCACAGTAATACACACAAGAATTAACAAGGTAAGAACACACAAGTAACAAGCAACTAAAATAAATGGCTCACGCAGCTTGATTATAAAACTGGGACCTCCGAACTCCACGACGGTTGACACGCAAAGAAGGGGCGTCGCATAGTGACGCGGCCTTTTATAGAGAAATGATAGGCGTGGAGGTGGAACTGCTTATAATATTATTATTAGTACCGTTTATTGGTATATATATCTCGGTAACGTGACATTTTGAGCCTGACATAACAGTCCCGCATCCCCGAGCTGGGCGGCATGCTTAAGGAGCATTTCCCCACACGAAAAGAAAGAATCCGCAGGTTCGCGTGTCGCTCAGACTTAGGTAGACTATGAGCTTGTTTATAAAGGATGGTATTTATTGAAGCAGATGTGGAGTTTAGGGTTGGCAACACTGATTAAAATACATCGATGGTTCGAAGTGCGCCTATAATTCTATCAATCAAAAAAAATTCATTTTAATAATAAACCATAAACAGGCACTTATGAAAGTCGAGTCTAGGTGCACGGTTCCAAATTAGTCGTTGCCTATGGAGAAGAACCGGCAAGAAACACCATGGTTACTCTTTTTAGTCGGAGGCGTGTACTTACCTAAGTTCTGTACTTGGCATGGCAGCAGTAAGGTGTCTCCTACCACAGTTCTGAAGGAGTGTCCCCGAGATAAGAACCTCGGTCCGTCATCTGTAAAGAAGAATAACAATTGTAGTAAAGCAGGCAGAGAAGTCTTCTTCAAAAACAATTTCACACAACACCACAACTCCAAGTATACGGCCCAACTGATGGTAAGCGGATATCGTAGCCTATAGACGCTTGTAACACCACGGGTATCACTTGCGCGTTGAACCCTGTAAAACGAAAGAGGAATAGTTGGGTTGGCAGTTTATTAAAAGGTCAAAGTCCCCCACTGTCAACACAACGTTTCCTCGTAGAGTTAGTTTATTTCTTTCTTTTTTTAGAGCACTGGCAACCTTGCTACCGTAAAAAACTCATCACAGATCCAAGCAGTGTTATTTCACTTCGTTTTTCTGCAAGGCGGAGATACTTCCCCAGTTGGGCTTCCACTTGATACGTATTTTCCCAGTAATGTCGCTGGCTACATTGGCCTTCAAACCGGAATACAATAATATAAGCACATTATTGCTATGTGGCAGATTTTTTTTAAGAGGTAGGGCATAGTGGGGGTAATTCCACTCAAATTGGAGCTGCCCAACTGGGGAAGTATCTCCGCCTTGCAGAAAATCGAAGTGAAATAACACTGCTTGGATCTGTGATGTGTTTTTTACGGTGAGCAAGGTTGCCAGTGTTCCTCAAGGAAAAGTGTTGGCAGTGGGTGGACTTTACCTATAAACTGCCAATCCAACTTATAATATTCCTCTTTCATTCTACCGCTGTAACCGCTTACCATCAGGTAGGCCGTATGCTTGTTTGCACCTAAAAAAACTATTTTAGAGTCGGCTTCCTGTCTTGTCAGGTGCGGTCGAATATGAGTATTTTATATATTACCAAGTACATAAAACTTACTGCCATATATCATTCTCTCCCGCCAAAACCACATATATACTTACTTAAGTTTGAAAAACTTCTCGCAAATCTCATTTTGAGAGTTTGATAACTTCGGTCGTATTTTATTTTAACTGAACTGGCCTGAATGGATTTTTAAAAATGGACGCCATTATAAATGGATTGTGATTCAGAATGGTATTATTCAATTTTCTTTTTTTAACTGACATCCGTAAAGCAGTGATACCCTAGTGATGGCCACTGAACTGGTTGGGTTAAAGTTCTCGAATTCAAATCCAAGGCACCTCTGACTTTTCAAAATCATGTGCGTCTTCTTCTTTCTCCTTTCGAGCCTTTATCCCAACTATGTTGGGCTCGGCTGAATATCAGTATTTTACACGAAGCGACTGCCATCAGACCTCCGCAACGCAATTTCTGGGTAATACCGATATCCTGAGGATAGACTGGTTGTCAGGCTTTTTGGGCTTCTGACTACCACTAACGATTGTCATAGGTGTTCGTATGACAACCGGGACCGACGGCTTTACGTGTTCTCCGAGGCACAAAGGGGTCTCGGTTTGTTAAGAATAGTCACCTATCCACAGACAGACTGCGGCTATCGCAGCTTAACCTTACAGATCGGTTGATCAGCTTAGTTATTTCCTTAGCTACGAGCCCCTCGTAATCATGTGCGTATTGATAATGAATTATCACTCCCTTAAACGATGCAGAATGTAAAGGCAAATTTCGACCTGACGGGTGGGATTCGCGGTGGCTTAGTGGTCATAGCGTCTGGTGTATCTAACCAGAGGGTCTACTCCCAATCTCCGTCAACGAAGTTACGAGCCGTTCAATAGTTCTCCGAAACTCCGAAACTTAAAATCAAGTGTCAAATTCAATTTTTCGAACGGGTAAAAACACATCGAGAGTAGGGACAACTGTCAAATTGTGTTGTCATTCATTCTTAGTTAGGGCCCCGAACGAATCATCCGTCCGTAGGTGATACGGAGTAGGAAATGCCCCGTACGAAGGTCGAAACTACGGACTTCGTGCTTAGGGAGTAGACCCCCAGAATAAATTTTTTCCATCGCTAAAATAAGTTTTTTCTAATATATTTTTATTTCACAAGGGGAGGAAATACCATTTCTGCTATTTGACATTTTCGTCCCCCATAAAATACACACCTAGGTTTTTATTTCCAAAATAATTCCCCATTTTCTAGTTTATGGGGCGAAAACCATTAAAATGAACCGGTCTCCTTTCCGTCGGATATAATAAATATGGCGGCGCTGCTACCGGAAGTGACAATCCGTTTCGTCACATCCGTTAGCCAAATGTTTCGCGAATGTTTGTTAATTGTATTTTGGTGTTTATGTTGTTATTTACTTGTTTATAAACAATTATCTTAATTCAGAAAATCGAAGGGAAATAACACTGCTCTGAGCTGTGTTGCTTTCCTTACGGTGAGTAACGTTGCCAGTGCTCCACGAGGAAACGTTATGTTGGCAGTGGAGGGACTTTGACCCTTATACTGCCAACCCAACTATTCCTCTTTCGTTTTACAGGGTCGACAACGCACAAGTGATACTCCTGGTGTTACAAGCGTCTATAGGCTACGGTAACCGCTTACCATCAGGTGGACCGTATGCTTGTTTGCCACCTTAGTGTTAAATGTATTTTTTTAAAATACAGTAGCCGGCAGAAAATTCCTCTCCCTGGGCGTTCGTATCAATACGAACACCCAGCAAAAAATCGAATGGCCAGGGAGTGGAATTAAATAATAAACTTGATAGACACTTACTTCTATTATTCTGCGCGTGCGCCGCTATGAAGACGGCGGCGAGTACCACCCACGACACTTCCATGGCGTCAACCGCGACTCCCGCACCGCGCCACAGTATCCCTCATCTGAAACAACAGACGAAAGAGGTTTTAATGGTTGGTTATGTTTTTATGGTTTCTGTCTTAATTTAACACAAAAGAGTTTTCATTCCATGAAAAATTCACATGATTGTATAGCTGGTAGTTTGGCCATTATAGTGAGTGATAAGCGAAAATTCAAAATTAGAATTTCATTTGTTTATCCTTTAGATGAAATGATTCAGTTTTGAGACGAAGGTGTTTAGAGTTGGGACTACATTTCACCTTTGAAAACTAAAAATTAGCGCTTATCTTAAAACTTTTTGTTCTGTGTTCTGTATACAGTGTGTGACTTTGAGACGTCTGAAAAAGTTTTTTTTTCTAAAACATATGGATACTTCGCTCGCAGAAGCCACCGAAGTGGGGGCACTGCTGGATTCTGGACTTAGTTAGCGTGTTCTGGCTGAAAGATTGCATCGTCTGTTCATAGAGTCTACAAACGCTATCGGGAGACTGTTGTGTTCTCGCGCCGTTCAGGATCTGGTTGGAATTGGGTTACTTCTGAGCGAGATGATCGATTTATTGTTACAACTTCTTTACAAAATCGACGCCTTAATGCTTTTCAACTGCAGCAGCATTAAGAGAGGTAGGACGTAGTGGGTAATTCCACTCAAATTGGAGCTGCCCGACTGGGGAAGTACCTCCGCCTTGCAGCAAATCGAAGTGAAATAACACTGCTTTGAGCTGTGTTGTGTTTCTTACGGTGAGCAAGGTTGCCAGTGCTCCACGAGGAAACGTTGTGGTGGCAGTCGGGGGACTTTGACCCTTATACTGCCAACCCAACTATTCCTCTTTCAATACAAGGTCGGCAACGCGCAAGTGATACTCCTGTTACAATCGTCTATAGGCTACGGTAACCGCTTACCATCAGGTGGGCCGTACCCGTATGCTTGTTTGCCACCTTAGTAGTATATAAAAAACAGCTTTATGTTGTACGTAGGGTGGCTGTTAGTGACTCTACAATTAAAGAACATAACATTAAGTAATTAAGTTAATAAGTATTTGTGTTTGTCTGGGTGTTTCTTAGGTATTGTAAGTGTGTATTTACAAAAAAAAACAAGTATATAAGTATTATGCCCATTATCTATGGGTACTTCCCATAGTACATACAAGCTCTGCTTAGTTTGGGACTAGATGGTGTTGTGTAAAATTGTTCAATAATATTTATCTGGTAAGACTAATAGCCGACCCTACCATAGTTGGGAAAAAGGTTGCAGATGAATCAAAATCAAAATAGTTTTATTTTCATATAAACCATTACAGGCACTTATGAAATGTCGAGTCTAGGTGCAAATTCTATTTCCTATGGAGAAGAACGGGCAAGAAACTCCATGGTTACTCTTTTAAATTATCGTTTTGTATTACAATGATATTTGATACAGTAATAATTATAAATTGGATTGGATACTTACATGAGAGAACAATTTAGGAATGTTGCGAAGATTACAAATAATTATATAAAATACAGCTAGGCATAAAAAAAAATCTAAACAGTTCTCCCATTTACAAAGGAAAGAAACTAATAAACTATATATAGCAACTGACAGAACTTGTCTCCAAGATTTACGGGATTAGATGTAAGTATCAAGTCAAAAACAATGAGATTTAATGAATGACAACATAAACGCGGGAAATACCACGGGACACAGTCTTGAATAAACACTCCATCCGATCATTCATAAAAGTCAAGTTTCTTTGCACTTCGCGGCAAGTTGTTACTGCAAAATAGTTAACTTGCATTTGCATTTATAATGAAGTCATTTATCTTCTTGATATAATATGGCTGATAAGTAAGACTTTGATACATGGCTTTTGTATATAGCTATAGTATCTAGAAGCCTTAATTATACATTTTTGGACCAACCTTTTCCCACCAATGTTGTCTTCGGATTTTAGTCTAATCCCTACTTCCCTACTATAATATTATAAATGCGAAAGTAACTCTGTCTGTCTGTTACGCTTTCATGAAATTTGGTACAGAGATAGAGTTGACCTTGAGAAAGAACATAGGATAGTTTTTATCTCGGACTTTTGAAGAGTTCTCTTGGAAACGCGATGTAACCGAACTCGACGCGGGCGAAGCCGCGGGCGGAAAACTAGTAAAATAATAAGGCATTCCACTTTGCCCCATCAGTGGGGCGGCTTGGTGGGGCAAAGTGGATTAATTCGTATTTTACACGAAGCGACTTATCATCAGACCTCAGTAAAACAATTTAAATGATGATAACATGATGTTTTTTTTTTTTATATACCACTAAGGTAGCACACAAGCATACGGCCCACCTGATGCTAAGCGGTTACCGTTAGTAGCCTAAAGATTATTTACTTAAAAACTTTTTGGTAACAATAATGATCTTTTTCGCTTTGAATTTTTATACTTACTCTAATTCCAACGATTCGCGTTGGTCGAAGGAATGCAATAATGTGCGCGAGTATATGTTTTTTTAGTGTAATGCGCCTGGTCCCTTTCACCCTTAACTTAGGGACGAAGTCAAACGGAATAAATGCTCTTAAGGGGAACGTGGGGTTGGGATTCCAATTTTTTCACAAGTACTTGTTAAATGTGTTGGGTAAGTTGGGTTTTAAGATTAATTTTTGAAAAATAGTGACGCAAATATAAAAGACCACAGGTGTCGACGTTGATAAAGTTATTTGTCACTAAAAAAATATTACGAAAAAATTCCATATTTTATTTAAAATAAATGTTTTAAGAATTTACCCTATTACATTTTTACCTAAACTAACCCTTTGAAGATACATCTATACAGGGTTACAAAACTACCTGTAAAGCCGAAAGGAGGTTAAATGGGGCCTTATAACGAGTCCATTCACAATATTTAAGAACCGTAGTAACGCTGTATAACATACCCCAAAAAAAGGAAAACAACAACATTTATGAATGATAAATGATAAATAGAAAAACTATTAAAGTAGACAATTATTAGGTAAAACAGGTACGTAGGCTTTTCTGTTAAATAATCTGGTTCCCTGACATGACAGCTGACAAAATTTTTGGCTTTGATAATTAATAATAATATTAATATTTTTTCTGGGGTATTTTGTAACACGTTGTAAAAATCTACCAAATTTAATGTTTTAAAAATTTATCCTAAACCATTTTTCCCTAAAATCTCTTTACAACAACAAAAAACTACCAAAATTAATGTTTTTGGAATTTACCCTATTTTTTTGCGTCAACGTAATCTTGTAAACTACCCCTTAATAATGCACCCCTACTGGTGAAATCAATCGCCGTACACAAGATTGTTAGGGGTGGAACCACACAATGATTATTTATTTAAAATTAGGGGAAAAACGCTTTTTGAAGAGAAATCATTTATTTCTCGAATTAAAGCGTGTTTTTTAGAAGATTTATTGGATAACGTAAACATAACATACCATTACGCCTGTATCCCCTTAAAGGTAAGGCAGAGGTGTACCAATGTACACCTACCCATGTTTCATAATCATCATCATTTATAAGCCTTAGGAGGTCCACTGCTGAACAATGACTAGAAAAGGACCGGTTATAGGTCGCCTGCCGGTATGTTAGGTACCATATTAGGAGGCGAGTCTATTGCAAAACCAGTGATAGCCTAGTGGTATGACCATTGGATTGCCAAGTCGAAGGGGTCGAGTTCGAGCCCAAGGCATTTACCCGTAGCTAGACGCTTGCAACACCAAGGGCATTACTTGCGCGTTGCCGACCCTGTAAAACGAAAGAGGAATAGTTGGGTTGGCAGTATAAAGGTCAAAGTTACTACGTTTCTTCGCGGAGCACTGGCACCTTGCGTAGGGAACACAATATAGCTAGCAATGTTATTATTATATTTGTGGCCGGTTAATAGCAATAGACTACAACCATATACAGTCAAGATCAACCCATATACAGTCCCACTGCTGGGCACGGGTCTCCTCCCACAGAATGAGAGGGATTAGGCTAAAGTCCACCACGCTGGCCTAGTGAGTGTTGGCAGACTTCACACGCCGTCGAGAAAATCTCTAAGGCATGCAGGTTTCCTCAAGATGTTTTCCTTCACCGTTTAAGCGAGTGATAATTAACTAATTATTAATACGCACACGATTTCGAGAAGTCAGAGGTGCGTGCTATAAACTGAATAAGCTAACAATATCATTTATCATTATCAAAAATACCCTCCCGAAACATTTAAATAAACGTCGAACGATTTTTAATTTTCGTTCAAAAAGGGGTCTTTTTGAACGAAAATTAAAAATCCTGTCAGTGACATTTGACATTTGTTATGTAAGATTTGTCAGTTAATCTCCCCTAAAATTAAAAATTAGCCATGGGAAAGTATTAAATACCGGTTCCCTGATATTTTGAAAGACAGACAAACAAATTGTTGATAGGGGGTGGGTTGCTTTGCATAAATTTAACTAATCTGGCTGCTTGTGTTCACAAGCGAATTCCCTTTTCCCAACCATGGGGTAGACCCCATGGTTGGGAAAAGAGAATTCGCTTCGAGAATTAGAAACTACGGACTTCGTGCTTAGGGAGTAGACTCCCTAAGCACGAAGTCCGTAGTTTCTAATTCGTTACGGGCGTTTCCTACTCAGTATCACGATGATTCGTTCGGGGCCCGAACTAAGAATGAATGACAACACAATTTGACAGTTGTCCCTACTCTCGATGTGTTTTTACCCGTTCGAAAATTGAATTTGACACTTGATTTATTGGACTCCGAAGTTTCGGAGAACTTTCGAACGGTTCGTAACTTCGTTGACGGAGATAGGAAGTAGACCCTCAGATGAGGCGGAATATCAGTATTTTATATTTTACACGAAATGACTTCCAGCAGATTTCTGTAACCCATATCTGGGCAATAGAAATCCAGAGGATAGACTGCCTTTTTTGGCTTCTGACTACCACTAATGATTGTCATAGGTGTTTCAATGTCAACCGGGACCGTCGGCTTTACGTGCTCTCCGAGGCACGGAGGGGTCTTTAAGAATGGTCGGTCACCCATGATTGAAGCACAGCTTAACCTTGCAGATTAGTTGATCAGCATAGTTAACACTTTGAGCGCCACGGACGTGTATAGACGTCAAATTAAAACTTGCTCACGACGCCAACGACGGCATGGCACGTCAAACATACCAGTTATTTATACTTCAAAATGGATATACAAAAATATATTGTATAAAGTGTTTTTTTTTACCTATTATTAGAAATTGTAGCTTGGCGTAGAGAACACAGATTTTAGTTATTGACATGGTGGTCAAAAGGTTAACAATAAGCCACGAGCCCCTCTTATCTATACTAATAAGACCTCTGTGGTCTAGCGGTTCGAGTGCCGGACTGCTGATCATGGGGTTGTGGGTTCGATTCCCACAGGACACAAATATGTGTGTGGGTAAAACATGAGTATTTGTGTTTGTCTGGGTGTTTCTTATGTATTATAAGTATGTATTTACAAAAAAAGTAATGGCGATGCGGATGAGTTCTTTGATGCAATTTTTTAGTTTAGTTTTAGTTTAGTTTACCCTATAGTTTTTTGATTTTCTTTTTTTAATTATAGTTTGTTAGTAAGTAGTGTAGATAAGTTTATTTTTATTTAATTAATGCATACAATATATATAAGTATAAGTATTAAATCCATTGTCTAGTACCCATAGTACAAGCTCTGCTTAGTTTGGGACTAGACGGTGCTCTGTGAAATGTCCCAAAAATATTTATTTAATATTATAAAGAGTTAAAGTTTGTGAGGTTGTAGGGTAATCTCTAGATCCACTGAACCGATTTTGAAAATTCTTTTACCAATAGAAAGCCACATTATTTGTGAGTGTCATAAGCTATTATATTTATGTGTAATATATGTATGTTATTAGGTAGTATATTGCACACTTGCGAAGATGGGGCGGGTCGTTATAAGTGGTGTATTTACAAAAAAAGTATATTAAATATGAATACCCATAGTACGTACAAGCTCTGCTTAGCTTGGACTGTTTAAAAACGTCTTAAAATATTTATTTATTGTTATTTTATAGAAAAAATCAATTTAGTTCAATTCTTATGTTCAATTAACTTACTTGATCAATTGCATAACTGTAGATATAACTGTCTGGAAAAGCGGAGTCTCCTAACACAATCAATTCCTTGCTTAAAAGGTGATCTCAATTTACTATTTTAACGCATTTATGTAAATGAATTTATTATTTTTTTAGTTTATAATAGTAACAAATACTAAGTACCTACAATAGAGTGCAAATCAATCACAATTTCACGGTATTTTTACTTTTCAAATCGTATTACGGGGCCCCTATGATGAAATTGTTAGGGTGGAGGCGCGTTTACATTCGGTAGAGTAAGTGATCAAGTAGGTACAATATTATAATTCTAGCCCGCCGTAGCTTTGCACGGGTATGTTTATTTAACTCTCTTAGGGCTGATATTTCCATAAAAAAATTACTTTCTTGCATATAACTTAAAAGGCATCAACTTCCTCAACATGCTACAAAATTTCAAGTTTGTAGCCGCCTGAAAGCAGTGAGTGATTTTCGAAACACGCACCTATAAATTTTCGAATTCATGTGCGTATTAATAATTAATTATCACTTGCTTATACGGTGAAGGAAAACATCGTGAGGAAACCTGCATGCCTTAGAGATTTTTCTCGTGTGGATTCTGCCAAGCCGCACTAGGCCAGAGTAATTCCCGAAGATCAGTCAATGTACTTTTTTCTTTTTTAAACTTTTTTAAATTAGAAAATTTAAATTAATTTAAAAACACTTGAATAGTCAAAACTAGTTGCAATGTTCCAAAAAGTGGGTGGGTCGAGGTATGTCGGACTCATAGCAAGTAAAACCTGCACTTATCTTCCCTAGCCCTAGGTATATGTCGCGATTAAGGGATTCCTGAAATTCGCCACAACCGTGACAAAGTTAATATTATATGCAGGACTAAAGTTTTTAAAATTAGAACGACGAATTGGACTTTATTCGATATCATAAATATAGATACGGCTCATAACTGATCATGACTGATGCATGCGTGCCGTCAGTTGGGACTGGTCTACTCAAATCCGCTATGGCTCTTTCTTCAAAAGGCCATTTCAGACTTTGCCCTACATTGTAAGACACATATTTGTTACTATTCTATGTCTGGACTTTAAAAGAGACTGATTCTCTGAGTTTGTTTCGGCGTTTCTTCTCAGAGGTCGTCAGCTAGGAAATGCCGGAGACATCTAGCTTAAAAAAAAAAGTGTAAAATATTGACTTGTAAAAGTGTCTTTAAAAGATCGATTTACAGAAATAAATATCATTTCATCATTTCATTTCAACATACTTAGTGACTTACTTACTAACTTTCTGACTTAGGCAAGTAACTCTACCGATGTAAACACACCATTTGTGCACTAGGGTTGTGCAAAGTATTTCGTCATATGGTCAAGAGGACAGATTAAATTGAAAAAATAATATTGTTAGCATTGAGAATGAGAAATAAAGTATTAATTCTGCAGCACATATGTTCAGTTACGGCTACGATTTTTATAACACCAACAGTTTTTCAGTAGCAGCTCGGAGTTTCGATTTGTGCTCGGTTATATGGCAATACCAAAATGGTGCACATTAGGGGAGGCCTACGTCCAGCCGTGGACTGATATAGGCTGATGATGGTGATAAGGCAATGGGGTCGCCTCAATTACTCTTCCTTCTCATAGTGCCTCTCCGACTAGCGAAGGTTGGCGTCAATTTAGCGAATTTATCTCTATCTCGGCAAAAGAGTTCGGCAACTCTCGCTATTTCTCTCGCTTGTGTCACCCTGATGTTTCATAGAAAATATTTCAATCAACACGTCTTTTGCCCGCAAATTCCTCATTTACATGGAACTTTTAAGAGAGGTAGGACATAGTGGGAGTAATTCCACTCAAATTGGAGCTGTTCTACTGGGAAGTACCTCCACCTTGCAGAAAATCGAAGTGATTGGTTTACTCAGCGGCTTTGAGTATACCAATCCTCAATCCAAGTATAAGTTTTAAGTAATAAAACAAAAAAAAATTAATTAAGTCAGTTATTGAAATAAAAAAAAATAAAAAAATAATTGTTTTAGTACAGTAGACATACTCCGTGTATAAAAAAAAAACATATAATACCATCACAATTCCAACCATCACATGCGCAAACCAAAACAAAAATAATAATTATTATCAATCACAAAAAAATATAATAAATAAAATAAAAAATAACAAAGCCTTTTATTTCCAAAAAAATTTCATTTTTTACAAATTATGTATGTGTTAGTTTTATTTAGTTTATTCTATGTTATTTATTTATCTCTTACTTATTTTTTTTTATGAATTGTATCATAGTATTTATAGTTCCTCTTTTTTTTTATTTTTTTTTATTGACTAAAATATAATATAAATCATGTATTAGTATCAATTATTCTTGCTACCATCCACTGGCCACGCGCCACCCCTCCGCTGTCAATATTGGTTTTAATGTCAAATTAGTGACAATCCCCACGACCCCATGCTCTTTGATCCGTCACAAGGGTTCCCACGATTGGGGTGCACGAATACCCTAGACTTTTTTATTGTGATATTACGAAGAAGCATTGCGCCGCCTGATGGTAAGCGGCAACACCAGTGGTATCACTCGCGATGTCATCTTGACACTTAAAACTTGCCATTAAGAGAGGCAGGGGCATAGTGGGAGTAATTCCACTCAAATTGGAGCTGCCCGACTGGGGAAGTACCTCCGCCTTGCAGAAAATCGAAGTGAAATAACACTGCTTTGAGCTGTTGTGTTCTTTACGGAGTGCTTCGCGAGGAAACGTTGTGTTGGCAGTGGGGGGACTTTGACTCGTATACTGCGAATCGAACTATTCCTCTTTCGTTTTACAGGGTCGGCAACGCGCAAGTGATACCTCTGGTGTTACAAGCGTCTATAGGTTAACCGCTTACCATTAGGTGGGCCGTATGCTTGCTTATGTAAAATTACGTAATTAAAAAAGTTTTAAGAAAGGCAGGGGAGTAATTCCGCTCAAATTGGAGCTGGCAAAATAACACTGCTTTATGTTCTTTACGGTGAGCAAAGTTGCCAGGAAACGTACGTTCCTCTTTCGCTCTACAGGATCGGCAACGCGCAAGTGATACCCCTGGTGTTACAAGCGTCTATAGGCTACGGTAACCGCTTACCATTAGGTGGGCCGTATGCTTGTTTGCCACCTGTAGTAGGTATAAAAAAATGCTTTACATAATGTCAAGATTGCCTATGCAGAATAGCTCCAATCCCTATTTAGTTATTGTTTCGAAATCTCGAGTGAAGCCGGGTGGTATCGCTAGTATGATACAATTAGTAGTCACGCCGAAAACCTGCAAATGGCCACAAAAGACAGGTGGTGCTAACGACTGAGAAATTGTGATTATTAATTATGAGTGAAAACATAGGGCTGTGTATTGTGGGCATGGACGTGTGCGTTTTATCCGACTACGGCAAACAAGGGCGTAGCTAGGTTAGGTTTTCTTAAGGGGGCAGGCGTAGACAAACCAAGAATATATCTAAGGTAAATGCAGCATGAGCAATGGGATAGCAAAACGTACCATCACGGTAGGCAGAGTTGTACTAATTGTACACCCACATTTCGCCGGTATGTTTAGGTCCCATGTAATAGGGGGCGAGCCTATTGATACAAATCCAGACTCCGAGCTGCTACTGAGAATTTCATAGAAAAACCCAACAACACTTTGCTCGACCTGGGAATCAAACCGAGGACGTCTAGCGTAGCAGTCGCGCTTAGGACCACTAGACTAATAAGGCAGTTGTACGTTATCGTCGTCATCGTCGTCAGTACGTTAAAAATGAAAAACTAATCTAGATTCAACCATTCATTGTACCTACAATCTTAAAAAACTCCCCTGTCAATGGAATCAACTTTGTTTTTGTTTATTAATAGGCTACCTACGTAATATTACTTTACGGTTTGTGAGTACCTGCGTCTTCTAGGGGCAACTGCCTCCCCCCCTGCCCGTACCTCGCTACGCCCTTGACGGCAAACCCAAAGGAAAGAGCTATGTTTTTAGCAGTATATGTATGTATGTATTAATACAAACCAGTGATAGTCTAGTGGTATGAATTGAACTGCAAAGAAGATCGTGGAAAATACGTAAATACATCATTATTATTATCACAACCCTGTAGTGTCCCATTGCAAGGCTAAGGACTCCCCACTCTTCTACCAGGCCTATCTGTGTTGCTATTAAAGAAAAATATATAAATCATCATCATCAACCCATATACTGTCCCAGTGCTGGGCACGGGTCTCCTCTCAGATTGAGAGTGATTACGATTAGGCTATTAGTCCACCACGCTGACATAGTGCGGGTTGACGAACTTCACACACCATCGAGAAAAGTCTCTAAGGCATACAGGTTTCCTCACGATGTTTTCCTCCACTGTTTAAGCGAGTGATAATTAATTAATAATACGCACATGAATTCGAATAGACAGGGGTGCGTGCCTAAAAATGTCTAGCATCCGTTAATGACAAATATAATCTAGCCCAGACATTTTAATCGCGGTGGCTACACGCACAATATACTGTGGTATGTTTCCAAATGATATAATTGAGAACAAACTCCTTGGTTTGTGGTTACAACTTGATTTAGAAGTAAGTATTAATGAATTATTGTTATCCTATATTATTGTAATGGAGGGGCTCGTGGTCATCGATTTGTAAGGTTAAGCTGCGCGAGCCGCGGTCTGTATGTGGATGGGTGACCACACTTAACAAGTCAAGAATGCTTTGTGTCTCGGAGTACGTAAAGCCGTCGCTCCCGGTTGTCATACGAACACCTATGACAATCGTTAGTGTAAATCACAACTAGTAATGTAGTAAAGTTGCTATAAATCAATTACTAGCTTAATATTGATTTCTGATATTTACGCGAATATTATACATTGAAATAAAACTAACTTTTTACGGATTTGAAAAAGAAGATTTGGAAAAGAGACCATGATTCTCTGAGTTTGTTTCGGCGTTTCTTCTCAGAGGTCGTCAGATAGGAAATGCCGGCTCCATCTCGTTTTAATTAATAATTAGTAATAAATGTCATTGATCATGTAACAATAAAAAATGTAGGGTAGCTGTCAGTAATTATATCATCAAGATGCCCACCTCAGTCTACCCGTGACCATGGACGCTGTAAAGGGTCCGAAACGTCGGGATTAATAATATCAATATACGCGATAAAATCCGTAAAAAGTAGTTTTATTTCAATACTAGCTTAATGTTTAGATATGCTTAATTTTTAAAGCAAGCGATTTTATGTGCTTTAATAAAGCATGCTTAGTTTATATGCCTACTTGTTACTAACGCTATACGCGACGCCCGACGGACAGTTGGTTGATAGAGAGAGAGAGAGTGCTATGCGATATAAAGCAAAATAGCTCCATATCATAAAGTGCGAACCGCGATATCATTTGCTTTAAGCTATATATAATAAGCACGCTACTTTATAATGCTTTATGCCATATTAACCATCACTAGTCAGAAGCTAGGAGCGGGGTCGGTATTGCAACACCAGGGGTATCACTTGCGCGTTGTCGACCCTGTAAAACGAAAGAGGAATAGGTGGTTGGGTTGGCAGTATAAGGGTCGAAGTCCCCCCACTGTCAACAAAACGTTTCCTCGCGGAGCACTGGCAACCTTGCTCACCGTAAGAAACACAATACAGCTCAATGCAGTGTTATTTCACTTCGATTTTCTGCAAGGCGGAGGTACTTCCCCAGTCGGACAGCTCCAATTTGAGTGGAATTACTCCTACTATGCCCTACCTCTCTTTAAAATATTATGTATGTATAATGCAATGTATATCTATCAGTATATTGCACCTGTATGATGGTGGAGCACGTCGCTAGAATGATAATGTAGATTTTTGGTACTCCGATCACGCAACAATAGTTATAAACGGTTTAGTGATGATTTGACTTCTGAATAGAAATAGAAGGCCATGGAGTGAGCGAGTATCATGTTTTATCATAGAATTATAAAAATACTTACTAAGTAATACAAATAACATGAACAGTAAAATAAAGATAAGATGTTAAAAAAAAATCCGATTGAAAAAATACTGCGTAAAAAATGAAATCTTGGACGTCCGTTTAAAATTTTCCTGATAATGGTAAATGAAAAATGATATTTATTTCTCTAAATAAATATTTTAAAGACACTTTTCCAAGTCCATATTTAACTTTTTCATTAAGCTAGATGGCTCCGGCATTTCCTAATACTGACGACCTCTGAGAAGAAACGCCGAAAAAAACTCAGAGAAACATAGTCTCTTTCAAAGTCCAGATATAGAATAGTAACAAATATGTGTCTTACAATGTAGGGCTGTCTGAAATGATCTTTTGAAGAAAGAGCCATAGCGGATTTGAGTAGACCAGTCCCAACCGACGGCACGCATGCATCAGTCATTGTGTAGCTCAACCATAATTTAGGGAGCTCAACAACCCGTCGCACGACGATACCAGATCAGAGGAACATTTGCGTAGGCAACTAAAAAGGCTCAAAGCCACCAGACTGTTCAAAGCTGAGTATGTTTATTTAGTCTACATGAGTCCCGATATGTTACGCATTAGACCTTATTATTTGTTTTATGTGTGTACTGGATTTGTTCTTTTTTCTTTTCAGTTTTTATTTTAAGTTCAGGCAGTACGGTGACAAACAAGAACACGGGCTGACTGATGGTAAGCGGCAACCGCAGCCTGTAGACGTCAGCAACACCAGTGGTATCACACGCGTTGTCATCTTGTCACCTCAGTTGTTAAGTCTCATATGCACAGTAATGTCACTGGCTACATTGCTCTTCAAACCGGAACACAATAATGTTACCACATTATTACTTAGCGGCAGAATATCTATACCTCTACAAACTCTGCAATTTGGGAGCTTACCAAAAATTACCATACAATTTAAGAGAGGTAGGGTATAGTGGGAGTAATTCCACTCAAATTGGAGCCGCCCGACTGGGGAAGCACCCGCCTTGCAGAAAATCGAAGTAAAATAAAACTGCTTTGAGCTGTGTTGTGTTTCTTACGGTGAGCAAGGTTGCCAGTGCTCCGCGAGGAAACGTTGTGTTGGCAGTGGGGGGACTTTGAGCCTTATACTGCCAACACAACTATTCCTCTTTCGTTTTACAAGTTCGGCAACGCGCAAGTGATACCCCTGGTATTACAAGTGTCTATAGGCTACGGTAACCGCTTACCATCAGGTGGGCCGTATGCTAGTTTGCCACCTTAGCAGTATAAAAAAAATACAATGTTTGTTACCCCCAAAAATCTCAATGCATTTGCACTACCCGCTAAAATAGGGGCTCCAAATATTACATAGGTATATTATACAGTGCTAAATTCGTCGACAGATCTTTGATTGTTACTGTCTTAGTAATAATATGATTAGCAATACGTGCTTCCTTGACAAATGGAGTTGATAATATTCTAACTATAGATACAAAGTACAGTCACTTAGCATTTTAACTGTTGATTTCTGACATTTACGCGAATATTACACATTGAAATAGAACTACTTTTTACACGGACTTTATCGAGTTGTATTGATATTATTAATCCCGACGTTTCGGACACTTTACAGCATCCATGGTCACGGGTAGATATACGGGTAGGTATTAACGCGATAAAATCCGTAAAAAGTAGTTTTATTTCATTTTTACTGTTGTTATGAGACAGATATCTTAGGTCAGCGATTTTTGGTAAATAACTAGTCAATATAATTATTATATTTTCGACCTTCTGAGTTTTATTCATCTCGTACACAACCTTGAATATGAGAACATATACACACACGCATCCCAAAAAGCTCGAAAATGCTTGGAGAGACTTGTTAAATAAATAAATGAAAGATAAAATGAATGAATGAAGATTTTGTTTTGTTCCCAAATATTTGATGTGTGTGATCAACTTTCTGGAATCGTGAACTTGAGTACCTACTAAAGATTCATAAGCGCTTTTCTCTTTATATCACTAAGGTGGCAAACAAGCATACGACCCACCTGATGGTAAGCGGTTACCGTAGCTATAGAAGCTTGTAACACCAGGGGTATCACTTGCGCATTGCCGACCCTGTCAAACGAAAGAGGAATTATCGTTGGGTTGGCAGTTTAGAGGTCAAAGTCCCCCACTGCCAACACAACGTTTCCTCGCGGAACACTGTGAACCCAATCGGTATTTTGTTCCCACAAAACGGCAGACGACACCGTGGCAGGCCTAGAGATTAACTTTTTCTAGAAGGATTGGCCCAAAATAGCCTTGAACCGTGAGGAATGGAAGGAGGGCAAAGAGGCCCTGCAATGGAACGATAACCGCTAAATAATAATAACTATGTTTTAGTAGAACCAAATAAAAAATACGTAACTAAGTACAGAGGCCAACACATCAAGTTACCGCAATCTGACAATTTCTTTGATTGATTTTCAACGTTAATACAAAACAACAAGGTTTATGTTCAATTGGAAAAAATTGACAGTTTTGGATAGCTTGACCTGCTGGCATGTGTAGGTACGTTACACAACTCATAGTAGTGTTATTTTACTTCGATTTTCTGAAAGGCGGAGGTACTTCCCAAGTCGGGCAGCTCCAATTTGAGTGGAATTACTCCCACTATGCCCTACCTCTTAATAATAGAAGGGACAAAGCCCGAGCTGTCATCGGAGCCCTTACAGGGCATTTTACAACAAATGACATGCTCCATAAAATGAAGCTGACCTTGAACAATGATTGTAAAGCTTGTGGTGAATTCAGGGAAACCATGCAGCACATTTTGTGTGATTGTGACGTCCTAGCGACGAAACGGATGTGTCATCTCGGAAACGGATACCCGAAGCCAGAGGACTACAGGTTCCTTCCTCTTAGTGGGCTAGCCGCCTTCATGAACCACGTCTGAAGAGTAAGAAATGTACCATGCTGGGGACAACACAACAGATCACATTTGGTCGAAGTGTTGCTGGCCATGCCAGCCCCCACTGCTAAGATAAGCTAAAATGGCCTACCTCTTTTACTTTTTCTAAACAGTAGCCTATCTACCCCACAACTACAAACTACAAATACGCAATGATATATATCCTACACGCGGCAGTGACGTCACTAGGGGTGGATACAATTAGGGGTTGTAATGTCCGCCTGGGGACGAAACGGTACACTATGAGTTTCTAATAAGTGTATGTTTACGCAACGTTAGCGATGTGGTGTAGGCAGTCGGTTAGGTTTTTTTGAGATATATAAGAGAGCAGTGATAGCTTAGTGGTATGACCATTGGACTGCCAAGTCGAAGGTCTCAAGTTCGCATCCAAGGCACGCACCTCTGACTTTTCGAATTCATGTGCGTATTTAATAATTAATTATCACTCGCTTAAAAGTATATTATATCGTGAGGAAACCTGCATACCTTAGAGATTTTTCTCGACGATTTGTGAAGTCTGCCAACCCGCACTAGGCCAGCGTGGCGGACTATAGCCTAATCCCTATCAATATGAGAGGAGACCCGTGCCCAGCAGTGGGACAGTAGTTATATGGGTTGATGATGATAAAAGAGAGCGTTTGACCACAATCTCACCTGATGGTAAACGACGTGAGTGAATGAAGTTTAAGTGAGTGATAATTAATTATCTTTTTGTATATTTTTGGCATTTTCTAATTATTAATTAATTATTATAATTAATTATTATTTGATAATTAATTATTTAAACTGAAGTGACAGTGGGCCGGCCATGTCTGTCGACGGACCGATGGCCGTTGGAGCAGACGAGTCCTTGAGTGGAGACCGCGAATCGGCAAACGTAATGTGGGACGCCCCCCAGCCAGGTGGACCGACGATCTTAAGAGGGCGGCTGGGTCAGTCTGGATGCGGAAGGCGGAGAACCGGGTGTTGTGGCGCGATTTGGGAGACGCCTATGTCCAGCAGTGGACTGCGATAGGCTGATTTAATTGATTGTATTAATTGTTAATACGCACATGATTTCGAAATGTCTGAAGTGCGTGCCCTGGATTCGGAATTGAACTCGAGACATGGCAATTCAATGGTCATCACTACTTTTATCGTTTTATCGTTTTAACTGCGATTCCATAGGGCGTTTTGTGTTCCAAGCCATTTGCTTCCAAAATTAACAAGATTTTAGTCAAGCTTGCCCTTCGACCCCTCCCTGGATATCGACATAATGTAACACGTGTCGGCCACGCGACAGCCAAGCGACGTCCGCACGGACACGTGGCGACCACGACACGATAACGAGCCGCGTTTGTAACGCTCAATTGTCTAACACACCCGTTTCGAAGCTTCTATCATTGTAACACATATACCAATGTGTGTTATATTATTTTAAAGTTATTTTTGCGAAAGAAAAATTCGACTATTTCGAACTTTTTTTTTAATATGTTTTTATATTAATATTGTCATGTAATATGTGGGAAGACCTAAATAAATAACCTGCGTCTTGTGGTAAGGTAAACCAGACGCTATGACCACTAAGCCACCGCGAGTCCCACCCTTTTTTTTTGCTTCTCAACCGACATGATTTTACTTTACGGTTTACAACTAGTGTTGACTTTTCAAAAGTGCTATTTTAATGTTCTAATTGAAATAAAATATATGACTTTAAGTTTGAATATGAAATGCGTGCCTATATTTTTGTATTTTTCCATGCTAAGATTTGAAAAATTCGATCGCGGGCAGGTTCCGAACCTGCATCTTCTGGTTAGATACACCAGACGCTATGACCACTAAGCCACGGCGAGTTCCACCCGCCATGTCGAAATTTGCTTTCACATTCAGAATTTACGTCTTTATGGTGACGTCAGTGACACCTATTGAAAAGCAACTTTTTGCTTCTCAACCGACACGAGTTACTTTACAGTTAGTCCGATGTCAAACGATGCCACCTTATTTTACACGAAGCGACTGCCATCAGACCTTCGCAACCCATTTTTTTTTTGTAATACATTGGTATTACAAAAAAGAAGCCTGACAATCAGTCTATCTTCTGACTGACGCGGTTAGCGCAGCTTAACTTTGCTGATCGGTTGATCAGATTCGTTATTACTTAACCAGGAATCCAACATTCAATGCTTAAGTATCAATTATATTGTGTATGTGCTTATCAATTATAACCGCAGTGCCTGAAGACAAAAGTCTTTAACCAGTGTGTGTTACCAGTGATGACATACGGCACAGAGACGTGGTCGCTCATTATATGTCTCGTAAGTAAGCTCAAGGTCACTCAGCGAGCTATGGAGAGAGCTATGCTTGGTATTTCTTAAGTTGCCGACATAGCTGAAAGACTTAGCAAGCTTAAGTGGCAATGGGCGCGGCACATAGCTTGTAGAACTGATGGCCACTGGGGCAAAAAGGTTCTCGAGTGGAGACTACGCACCGGAAAGCGCAGGGTGGGACGATGAGATGGACGGATGACCTGGTAAAGGTCGTTGGAAGTCGTCGGATGCAGACGGCTTGTAACCGGTCCTTGTGGAAGTCTGCGGGGGGCCTTTGGTCAGCAGTGGACTTTCTGTGGCTGGTATGATGATGAATTATATTGTATGTGTTTTACAATGTAGGTAGTTGACAGTATATACGTTCGATCGAGTCTACAAAATAACGTGTGTTGTGTACCTACATCAATGAATGCATGTGTATTTGTATTGAACGTGAACTCGTTCAAATGAGCGAATGAATGAAGTCAGTTATAAGGGAACAATTTCCAATCTGCGAGGTTAAATAACCGGGAGTAGGGTTGTCACCACGAGGACCGCAATAAAAATAAATAAAAATTGTATTTAAAGTTATTTACCGAAAGAAAAATTCGACCGCGGGCAGGGTTCGAACCTGCGTCTTCTGGTTAGGTACACCAGACGCTATGACCACTAAGCCACTGCGAGCCCCACCCGCCATGACGAATTTTGCCTTCACATTCAGAATTCACGTCTTTATGCTAACGTCAGTAACACCTCTTTCTATGTTCTGTGGTAACACCTATTGAAAAGCAAGTTTTTATGTCACCATAAGGACGTAATTCTGAATGTGAAGGGAAAATTCGTCATGGCGGGGTAGCTATCTAGATCTCTGCCTGTGATGTCGATCTCCTCTTCCACATTCTATGTCTTAACTGTCTTAAGCTTACATCAGCAATATCTCATCCTCAGAGGCTTTTTGCCAACTATATTGGTATTTTTGGGTGACGTCGATATTCTAAGGATAGACTGGTTGACAGGCTTTTGCTTCTGACTAACACTAACCTAACGATTGTCATGTGTTCGCATGACAACCGGGACTAACGCTACGGCTTTACGTGCTCTCCTAGGCACAGAAGGGTCCCGATGTGTTAAGAAACTGACTGCTGCTCGCGCAGTTTAATTTAACAATATCTAGTAATTAAAATTAAATGTTTACTAATTTCTATCTGTCATGAAAAAAAACTCCACTGTCCGATTCTCCAACCTCACATTTTAACAATAGGTACTTTGCACCAATCGGTGCCGTTTAAAACAAAGGCATTTTTACAGCTCATTCACAAAGCCGAATCTCTTTTACGGAACCGCTTCAATAGGAATATCCGCAGTTGCGGACATCCGCAATATATATCCGATAGGCGACAACCCTATTGTGCAATCGGGCATTGCGGATGAAATTGAAAATTCCTGTCCGCAACCGACAATATGGTAACGATGGCCTTATGGCTAAAAGATTAACCGACATGAAAAAAGGGGAAGTACTCTTACCAACACGACATATAACAAACAATGTAATGTTGTGTGTTCTAATGAAGATGATTTCCATGAAAGTCGTAATGTTTCTAAGAATTCTATACTTAAACTTAGCTCAATATTTTCACACAATTTACCGTTCACTTCCTTTTATTTCTCATAGAAGTTGTTTGATTGTTAAATGCTGTGTACTGTCATGTTAGTCCTTCAGGTATATAAATTGTATGTTAAGAAGAATGCTAATAAGTTTTTTATTTGTACAACTAAGGTGGCAAACAAGCGTAGGCTGTTACCGTAGCCTAGACGGTTGTAACACCAGGGGTATGACTTGCGCGTTGCCGACCCTGTAAAATGAAAGAGGAATAGTTGGGTTGACAGTATAAGAGTCCCCCACTGCCAACACAACGTTTCGCGGAGCACTGGCAACGTTGCTCACCGTAAGGAACACAACACAGGTCAAAGCAGTGTAATACTCAATCTGTTGTCTGTTTCTGTATAGCCTCGGATTCGAAATCCAAACTTATTTTTTAATCCGAGTCTATTGGTCGCGTCACTAGACAAACATACTTTTTTAATTACAAGAATCTTTCCCCTCATTTCCTTCCTAACTGTCAAAGTCAAAAACATTCTTAATACAAAATTTAGCGGCACTTTCCCGAAGTAGATGTGACTTCTAAACATTCTTTAAAGACTTTAACAACTTCAAATTTACGAGATCGATGCTCGGACTCCGGAATTTTGTTATTAAATGTCAAATGATGTATAGTGGCGATATCTATTATAGAGCGCTTCTAAAGGATCTAAATTTGAATATTATAGATTGGTTTTATATGCCAATATTAGGTTTATGAGGCTGGAGCAAAAGATCCGCCTATCTTGTATCGTCGTGCAACGGGTTTTTGAGCTCCCTCTAATATGGTCGAGCTATACAATGACTGATGCATGCGTTTCGTCGGCTGGGACTGGTCTACTCAAAGCCGCTATGGCTCTCTCTTCAAAAGGCCATTTCAGACATTGTCCTGAATTGTGACACTTATATATTTGATACTAATTATGTCTGGGCTTTAAAAGAGACCATGATTCTCCGAGATTGTTTCGGTGTTTGTTGTCAGTGTTAGGAAATGCCGGAACTATCGACATAACTTTCAAAATTAAAACATTGACTTGTAAAAGATTTTTTAAAAGATCTATTTACAGAAATAAAAATAAAAAATACGGGGAAGAATAAATAGAGCACGTTATTGAAATAGGCACATTTCAAATAGAACATTAAAATAGTACTTTTGAAAAGTCAAAACTAGTTGCACGGTTCCAAAAAGTGGGTTTTATGGAGAAGAATCGACAAGAAACTCCATAAACAAAGATATAAAACAGAATAATATTTTTTTATAAATAAATCATCCAGCTCAGTATTACTGACACTGGGTAATACCGATACCCTGAGGGTAGACTGGTTGTCAGGCTTTTTGGGCTTCTGACTACCACTAACGATTGTCATAGGTGTTCGTATGACAACCGGGACCAACGGCTTTATGTGCTCTCCGAGACACGGAGGGGTCTCGATGTGTTAACAATGGTCATACATCCAATAACTGACTTTTTTTTTTATTCTACTAAGGTGGCAAACAAGCATACGGCCCACCTGATGGTAAGCGGTTACCGTAGCCTATAGACGCTTGCAACACCAGGAGTATCACTTGCGCGTTGCCGACCCTGTATTGAAAGAAGCTAGCCATAGTAGTTTACCATTGAATAGAAGCTTCATTAGAAAAAAAAGATAACTCGTTAATAAAATAAAAATAGCCTAGTCCACACGCAACAACTACATTATAATATTGATTAATAATAATCATTATTAATTTTACTTTATTGCGACATAAAATTAAAGTACTTATATGTACGTAAGTATACTAAATGTACTTTTATAGTTTAGACAATAAAAGTCGCGTTATACCTGTCACATCTACCATTGTAGTGCATCTACCATGATCGTCTCTGCACCACCTAAAGGTTGTCTGGTAGAGAATGCCTAAGGCATTCAGACCGCTTTTGTACACTTTTTGTACATTAAGAATAAATAAATAAAATTGTACAATTCTATTTCACGCTTAATTGACTATTATAATCTATATTTTAATAAAAAAAAGAAAGGAAAAATATTTTTTTTCTTTAATTCATAATTATGAATAAGCTTTGTTTTTATTTTATAGAAATATTTGTACGCCATATACCTACTTATTATGGCAGGATATGCTGGAATCAATAATATAGCATCTATAGAACCATATTCTAACAAATAAACATTTTAAAGTTATTTAGAAAAGGAAAAATACGACCGCGGGCAGGATTCGAACCTGCGTCTTCTGGTTAGGTACACCAGACGCTATGACCACTAAGCCACCGCGATACCTACCCGTCATGTCGAATTTTTCCTTCACATACTGAATTTACGTCTTTATGGTGACGTTTCTAAATAACTTTAAAATCTTAGCATGGAAAATGCCAAAAATATACAAAAAAATAAACATTTTGTTTTTGATTTTATGATCAACCCATATACTGTCCCACTGCTGGGCACGGGTCATTAGGCTATAGTCAACCACGCTGGCCTAGTGCGGGTTGGCAGGCTTTACACGCCGTTCAGATAATCTATAAGGCATTCAGGTTTCCTCACGATGTTTTCCTTCACCGTTTAAGCGGGTGATAATTAATCATGAATACCTACGCACATGATTTCGAAAAGTCACAGGTGCGTGCGTTGGATTCTAACTCGAGACTTTCGACTTGGCATTTCAATTGTCATACCACTCGGCTATCACTGCTTTTTTCCATAGAAGCTTCGTTATCGACCCATTCCTGAACGAGTGACAGTTTCATTTATAACAAGAAAAACACTTACTGCTTTAGTCGAAATTAAAAACAATAAAGTTTTTAATTATTGTTTCGCAAGAACTTGCTACTGTTGGAAAAAGTTTTTAGCACTTATTTCACTTTTATGTAGCCTTTGTGAACCTCTTGGTCAGGATAACAGTATAGGATTTTCTGTTTCACCAAATTTAACTGAATTTATTAAACAAATATTTGAAGATTTACCTAGAATAATTATTTTCTCACAACAGTTCTTAAACTTGATTTAATGTAAAATATTAAAAAAGAAACTTAAAATCCGCAGATATTTTAAAATCAGAACACATTAAAACACGAGTTTTTAAAATTCACTTGCACATTATAAAATAGGTTTTAAAAAAAGCATTTAACAAAGTCCGATTCTATTTATAAAATGCCTTTTTTTATTAACTTATCGATACTTTTTCCGTATTTAAAAAGTCACGCAGGGACGTCGTCTCCCTTTCCGTTCCCACAGAGTACTGACCGCAACCACGTATATTTTTTTATAGTCAAGAGGGTCTTTGTAGTATGAGTATGAATGGGACATCGACATAGAGTTTTAATAAGTTTTAAAGTACAACTAGCACCTGTGCCCGCGACTTCATCCGCGTGGAATAGTGACTTTCGGAAGTATTTTAAATTTTTTAGGCTAATTATTTTGCGATTTAGGGTAAATTTTTTACAAACTTTCAATGACGTAATAATAATAATAAATTTTATTTGCATAAAATGTAGGTTACATTAAGGTAAGTATTACAATATTTTTTCAGAACCAATACATTTTGTCGCAATACGCGACGTGCATAGGGTACATAAAACATTACCTACATATTAGTTGATAAGATTATCTAAGATTATACATTAATGCTTGATAAAATATAGTCTCACATGCCATCATAATAAGTAAGAAAGGTTAATTTTACAATAATATACCTACGTATCTACTATCTAGTTATCACATCACAAACAATTTGTCATTCAGAAGTAATTTCGTATTTATTTATATCTAATCCAAAGCCTAAAAAGTTTTAAAATTGACGTAATTTCCATAAAAACTTTCATCCCCTACAACCCCTACAGCCCTTTTTCGCATTAAAAAGTCTATGTCCATCAAATTTCATTTAAATCGGTTCAGTAGTTTAGTCGTGATTGCATAACACAGACAGATACAGTTACTTTCGCGTTTATATTTTTTTAAAAGTAAGGATTGGTGAAAAAGTAACAATAAAACTTTTTTTAAATCAATCCATTCATCTGACAGGTAGATTATTTAAAAAAATAATGTTCAAATTTTCACCGAATAATTAATTCATTATAACGCGATAAAATCCGTAAAAAGTAGTTTTATTTCAATATAAAATATAATTTATATAGATCCGAGCTTTCATTTCATTTTGTGTACACAGATTATAAATATTTTTCTTCCAAATAATATTTCAGTTTGTAATTGAAAGCATTTCAATATAAATATTGAACTACCTCAGTGTAGGCCGCACCGTAACTCTTAATAAAAAATACAATTTATCAAAGAGATGCAATATGAATTCCCTGTGGCTCACTCCCCTATCCACCGCGCCTCCCAAATAGGTATGTAATTTCAAAGCATCCCTTTTGGCAAAACAAGATTTTTAGATATACCTAACTACTTCGAGGTTGTTGTTGAGCTCTCTAAGTTATGGTTGAGCTACACAATGACTGATGCATGCGTGCCGTCGTCTGGTCTACTCAAAGCCGCTGTGTCTCTTTTTTCAAAAGGCCATTTTAGACATTGCCCTGCATTTTAACACTCACATATTTATTGATTTCTGATATTTACGTGAATATTATACATTGAAATAAAACTACTTTTGAGTCTACCCGTGACCATGGACGCTGTAAAGGGTCCGAAACGTCGGGATTTAATAATATCAATATAACGCGATAAAATCCGTAAAAAAGTAGTTTTATTTCAAACCTAATCTTATCTAATTTGTACAGACAGGTCAAGCTAATTTAAAAGAGTAACCATGGAGTTTCTTGCCGGTTCTTCTCCATAGTAAACGACCATTTTGGACCCGTGCACCTAGACTCGACATTTCTTATGTGCCTGTTTATGGTTTATATGAAAATAAAACTATTTTGATTTGATTTGATAATATTTACTTAAGAGATTTAAACCAACCAGGAAGCTGCACATTAATACCTCTGCCAAACCCTTCAAGGAATACAGTAGTGATGATATGACACCGTAGGCTAGTAGTAATAATTATAAGTGGGTGAGAGGACACTAGTACTAGTGTCCTAATCTACTCGTTGTTAAGAACGTGACGTCGTTTATATTACTCATAGACAATTCAAATGCCACAAATCTCTATTGTAGTCAATTGTTGGTTTCCGCCAGCCGATTCCCAACATTCCATTTTAAAGTATACTAGCTAATCCAGTCAACGTTGCTCTGTCAATATTTCAAGATATCACACAAAAATCGCAAATTACTTTGTTTTACCCCATTTTCCAATTTTTTAGAGTAATTTTTCCAGGTTTTCTTTCCCTAAAAATCTTAATCGAACTAATTACGAACATCTTTATGGACTTTTTTTGCATTTTCCATGCTAAGATTTTAAAGTTATCTAGCGAAGGAAAAATTCGACCGCAGGCAGGATTTGAACCTGCGTCTTCTGGTTAGTTACACCAGACGCTATTCCAGACCATTAAGCCACCGCGAGTCCCACCTGCCATGACGAATTTTGCCTTCACATTCAGAATTTACGCCTTTAAAGTGACGCCTATTGAAAAGCAAGCTTTTGCTTCTCAACGGACACGACTTACTTTACAGTAAGTTCAATTTCGAACGATGCTACCTTACCTACTAACTATCTGTTTGTATTTTTTTTGGCATTTTCCATGCTAAGATTATAAAATTATTTAAGCGAAGGAAAAATTCGACTGCGAGCACGTTTCGTACCTGCGTCTTCTGGTTAGGTACACCAGACGCTATAACCACTAAGCACCGCGAGCCCCATCCGCCCCTTCTGAATTTACGTCGTTAATTTTGAACTGCCGTCAATTATTTAGAATGTGAAAGCAAATTTCGACCTAACGGATAGAACTCGCGGTGGCTTTGTGGTCATTGCATCTGGTTCGAATCCTGCCCACAGTCAAATTTTTCCTTCGCTAAAATAACTCCACGAGGAAACGCAGTGTTGGCAGTGGGGGGACTTTGACCCTTATACTATCAACCCAACTATTCCTCGACAATACAGGGTCGGCAACGCGCAAGTGATACTCCTGGTGTTGCAAGCGTCTATAGGCTGCGGTAACCGCTTACCATCAGGTGGGCCGTATGCTTGTTTGCCACCTTAATAGAATTAAAAAAAAAAACTTTGTTACGAACTTAAAAAAGCTAAATTGGTCTAGCTATTCTCAAGTGATGCGCTTACCACAATGATTGTATTCTGTTATTGAGAAATAAATGTCTTAAACCATAAACATCAAATAATCATTGAAGTCACGTACCTCTTTTTAGAAGCCAGTTTTTATATCGCGAACCTGTGTTTATAATCTGTAACAAAAGAAAAAAATCAATGTAACGATTATATTTTAATACATATTTTATTTGAAATCCTCTCCTATCCTACTAATATTATAAATGTGAAATGGATGGATGGATGGATGTTTGCTTGTTACTCTTTCACGCTAAAACTACTGAACGGATTTTGATGAAATTTTACAGTATTCAATGATAAATGATATTTATTTCTGTAAATAGATCTTTCAAAGACACTTTTACAAGTCAATATTTTAATTTTTTTTTAAGCTAGATGACACCGGCATTTCCTAACTGAAGACCTCTGAGAAGAAACGCCGAAACAAGCTCAGAGAATCATAGTCTCTTTTAAAGTCCAGACATATAATAGTAACAAAGTGTCTTACAATGTAGGGCAAATTCTAAAATGGCCTTTTGAAGAAAGAGCCATAGCGGCTTTGAGTAGACCAGTCCCAGCCGACGGCACGCATGTATCAGTCATTGTGTAGCTCAACCATAATTTAGGGAGCTCAACAACCCGTCGCACAACAATACCAGATCAGAGGAACATTTGCGTAGGCCACATAAAGAAAAGGTCCAAAGCCACCAGACTGTTCAAAGCTGAGTATGTATATTTAGCCTACAAACATTATTATTCATACATCAGAATAACTTAAAGGCTATAATTTATAACTATTTATATATATATATATTTATATAATTTATAAACGAGACCATAACACAACGCCATCTAGTTACATAATTGGTACTAATCATTCTTCAAGGCGTAACGGCTTGTCAAATCGATGTCAAAGTTCTAGATTGAACTCATAAATTATCGACACCAATATGTGACGTCATTGAGCTAATCATGATTGATGACGTTGACACAGATTAAATACAAGACGGTGAAGGATTGATAGAAATCATTACTTTTTATAATGATTTTATTGTATTTTTGGAACGAAGTTCCTTATCGCGCGTTGTGAAAGGGGGCTAGACGGAAAAAATTCTTACCAAAAGTTGTCACGACACTTTTTGCTTGTCAACAATATTTGAATTTCGAATTATTGAGTGAATGACAATATTTGAATTTCGCGCGTTGTGAATTGTTGAGTGTATACAGGTTTTTTTATTTTTAATTATTAAATTTTAATGAAAGGAACTTCGTTCCATCCGGGTGTCCCTTGACACCTCTCAAGTTTTTTTTTTCATAGAATATCTACCACCCTGGAAGTTGGCAGAGTATGTTGGACTCATACCGACTAAAAACCGCGCTTGCCTTCACCTGCCCTATAGTCATGGCCATGGGATCCGTGAAATTCGCCACGACCATGACAAAGTGTCCAGTAGTCGTCAGACCCCCTCAACTAGTGAGGCCTCGCATCGCATACCATCACTTTCGCTTCATCTACCTACATTCGAGCCTAAAATCCAACTACGACCTGCCACTGAGAATTTCACAGTAAAACCTGGGAATTGAACGAAGAGGTAGGGCATAGTGGGAGTAATTCTACTCAAATTGGAGCTGCCCGACGGGACGGGAAGTACCTCCAGCTTGCAGAAAATCGAAGTAAAATAACACTGCTCTGTGTTGTGTTTCTTACGGTGAGCAAGGTTGCCAGTGCTCCGCGAGGAAACGTTGTGTTGACAGTGGGGGGACTTTGACCCTTATACTGCCAACACAACTATTCCTCTTTCGTTTTACAGGGTCGGCAATGCGCAAGTGATACCCCTGGTGTTACAAGCGTCTATAGATTACGGTAAACGCTTACCATCAGGTGAGCCGTACGCTTGTTTGCCACCTTAGTATTATAAAAAGAAAAAACCAGGACCCCTAGCGCAGCAGGCGCGCTTCCAACCATTCGGTAGTAATCGACTTGTGAAGAGGCGAGGTGTATTGCCCCTCCAACGAAAAGGGAGGATCCTCCAACCAGGCGGTGTTTTACCTGGCGGGCCACGGCCGATGTCGGGCGGTTGTATATGTATATGCAACTTGTGTTGCAAATGTTGCTTGCGTGATTCAGGATTTCGTAGTTCCATGTAGCGCGGTAGATGTCGCTACAGACTCTATATCCCATAACATAGAAACCAATTTCAAATGAGCTGTCTTTTAAGCGTATAAAATTAGAATTCCGTGCTCATTTCTTCACAGATTACGTTCAAACTTGCGTTTACGTTTAAGTTTGTACCAAAACTCTGACCATTAACATACTTAAACAGGTTTTGATGAGTTGTCAAGCTACGGCGTGCTTGTAATTATGCTGTGTTTAAATGCTTACGTAGCTACATTCTAAATGGAGCTTTAATTGTACGTTACTTTTACTTTTATAGCATCTATTCTACTTTTATTATAGTGTTCGTACGAGCTACATTTAGGTAAACATGTGGAGGGACGAGGCGTGTTGCTCCAGTCATTTTTTTTTAATATGGCATACGCAAATGTTCTTCTAATCTGGTATCGTCGTTCGACGGGTTGTTGAGCTCTTTCTAATATGGTCGAGCTACACAATGACTGATGCATGCGTGCCGTCGGCTGGGACTGGTCTACTCAAAGCTAGGTGTAGCTCTTTCTTCAAAAGGCCAGTACAAATGGATGGTGATAAGCAATAACATGTCAACCCTTATGGAAGCCATTTTGAGTAATACGTATTTTAAAATTTCGGAGCCTATTTTAATTACTTTGTTCAAGATTTTTCTATACAGATTGATAATATGCAATCATTATGATAACTATATAAGTTTCGATCATAAGTGCATCATTTAATTTGTAAAATCTATTAGCATGTCTCCAGAAAACGATATTTTTGTTGTTACGAAATGTGCTATCACATATATTTTAATTGAATAAACATTTCAAGTTTCATAAAACATTATTGCGAATTTGAAAATTGTGCATTTTAAATAAATGTGATGTATTTCAAGTACCATAACTTTATATTGTTAAATGCATTGTATGGATAAAAATTCGTATGTAAATGAGTTATCAGTAAAAGACATGATGTATTACAACATTAAGAAAAGGTTTATTACTTAATAAATACTTAATTTACACCACTTTGATGTGTACTTGGGTAAGCTTTCGATAAACTTCTTAATCTCATCCAACTGTCCTGGTGAAATTGCGTTTTTTCCTCCTGAAGCCTGTCTTCTTTTATCAGTCAAAGCAGTTTGAGATCTTTGTTTTTCCAGCGCAGCGTAAATCCTTGATTGACTAATGCTCAAAGTATTTAGGAAAGATTTCTTGCAGACCTTAGTCTTCGCCAAAAAATACGTCCGGGTATATTGCCTTTTAGATGCGGCAGAATAGCTTCTTTTCTTACGAACCTCTATAACATTTCCCTGTAATATTGCACATCTTGCTTCAAAAGAGCCAGCACTCCAGAATCTCATAAACTCTTTTTCTCGTTGATCAACTGTAAGTTTTTCCGTACAATTGAGTGGACAATTGCATTTGGACAAGTTACCTTGAAATTCTCTAGAACTTACTTTTTTCCCCATGGCACTTATATAATCTAAATTACAGTTTGTTCTCTTTTTTCTTATAAGTCTATTTTGATCTGGGTACTTTCTTCTACCACCTTTCTTTGGGCGCCCTTTGTTTTCTTTAGTGTTTCCTTCGTTTTCATCTGTATCATGATTTTCCGGTATATAGTCAGGATCTTCTAAATTTATTAGCTGTGCCTCTCGTGCATCACATTCTGTTTGATCATTCTCAAAACCTGGTTGTTCCAACTCTACTCTTCTAACTGACCTTACAAAATAATCTGCCTACGGTTCCTCCAAATGGGCCTCATGATTTTCTGAATTTTCCTGAGCAACGAAGGAAGGTTCTATTGCTTTTGCAGAAGTTAATAAATCATTGGGCTGGAACTGAATAGTTTCTGTATGATCAATCAACCCAATTTTACAAGAATCATCTAGTGTTGAATTTTCAATGAATGCGGACTGAATACTATCTGATTGAACAACGGGTGAGTCGAACGACGCCGATACGCACGTCATACTCGTGAACGAGTGCCGTCTGTCGGGGCTGGTCAGCTCTTACTGTCAATGGCAACGTCTTTTTTTTTTTTTTTTCTCTGTTTATTATGCTAGATTAATTTAATTGTACACATCAAACTGCATTGTTCTCATGAACTATTCAGATTTAGACTGTAATACTGAACACTGTAATCATGTTTTTTTTGTTGAAAAGAGTGTCTATGGAGTTTCTTGCCGGTTCTTCTCCATAAGACCCACTTTTTGGAACCGTGCAACTAGTTTGACTTTTCAAAAGTGCTATTTTAATGGTCTAATTGAAATAAAATATTTGACTTTGACTTTGACTTTGACAACAAAATCGATGATCGAAGATTGAGGCAGTGATGAATTTTCACCTGCTACGGAACATTCAATGAATTCAGATTGTTCAAGGGCGAGATCCTGTTCAGAAATACTTATGTTTAATGGAAAAGAGGTTTCAGCTGAAGAAAAATTTAGCTCTTCAGAAGGAAGAGGTGACTGTTGGGTATCCTGGGCAGGTTTTACGAGATCTACCAGCATGCGACCTCGTGATATCGGTGGTGGCATTCTGAAAGTAGTTAATTAGAGAAATAAACCAGTGAACAATTTCTGGATGTGACTTAACTACCTACCTAAAAGTTCAAATAAATGGGGTTAAATCGCCCGGCACTCAGGTGAAAATGGGCGTACCTCAGGGTTCCATTCTAGGTCCATTCTTATTTCTTGTATATATAAATGATTTACCTTACATGCTTGAGGATCAATCGAAAATTGTGTTATTTGCAGATGATACTTCTTTAATTTTTAAGCTAAACAGACGCATACCAAATACTGACGATGTAAATAACGCACTTCTTAAGGTCCATGAGTGGTTTACAGTTAATAATTTAGTGTTAAATGGGCAGAAAACCAAATGCATAAAGTTTGCTCTACCTAATGTAAGATCTATGGAATGTGACGTTATACTAAATAATGATAAACTTGAATTTGTCGACCAAACGGTTTTCCTGGGAATCAGGATAGACTCAAAGCTTCAGTGGGGTCCACACATTAGAACTTTAGCAGGACGCCTGAGTTCAGCTGCCTATGCTGTTAGAAAAATCAGACTACTTACAGATGTCGCAACCGCAAGACTAGTCTACTTTAGTTACTTTCATAGCATAATGTCTTACGGAATATTGCTATGGGGCCGCGCTGCGGACATAGAATCGGTTTTTATATTGCAGAAAAGAGCTGTTAGAGCCATTTATAACCTACGTAGTCGAGATTCACTCAGGGAAATCTTTAAAGAAATAAATATAATGACAGTACCTTCTCAGTACATTTATGAGAATATTATATATGTAAGAAAAAATCTGCACCAGTACGTCAAAAAATGTGAACTGCATGATTATAATACTAGATATAAATCAAAATTAATGCAGCCACAATTCCGTCTAGCTAAAGTTCATACTTCTTTTAGGGGCTACTGCGTAAGATTTTATAATAAAATTCCGAACGCAATTTTAGATCTTCCAGAAAATAAATTCAAAAAAGTCATTAAGTCTACCCTGTCCAGGCAAGCTTACTATAAATTGGAAGATTATCTTCTGGATAAAAATGTTTGGCGTAGTGCTGGTCCAGCTCCACAAGATGATATTCGCATAATTGAGTAATTTTACTTTAATCTGACATATGCAATTGTTAATAAACCCATATATGTATTCGATGACATTTAGTACCTTTTTATCGACTTATGTAATTATTTATACACTTACTTATTATAAATATTTTTGTTTTATTATTATTTTATTTAATTTTGTTTAAACTCATGTTGTATTGAACTTTGTAAAGTATGAGAGTCGTGCAGCCATTGGTGTTGCATATACCTAGTGCCTGTATTTATAAATAACATTAAATTCTATTGTGCCTTTCGATTGCCTTGCGGTCTGAGTTTGTCATGCTTACTAAAATGTCCTGCTGATGGTGGCGTTGTGTGTCGGGTCGTTTTATTCCCTGCAACATGGTTGAGTCGAACGACGCCGATACACACGTCATACTCGTGAACGGGTGCCGTCTGTCGGGGCTGGTCAGCTCTTACTGTCAATGGCAATCTTTTTCTTTTATTTATTTATATTGTTTTTTATTCTGGATTAATTTGTTAGTAGGTACACATCAAACTGCATTGTTCTCATTAACTATTCTTATCAAACTTGTAAATCAAGATTAACATTGTAATCATGTTGTTTTTAAAAAAGAGTGTCTATGGAGTTTCTTGCCGGTTCTTCTCCATATGACCCACTTTTTGGAACCGTGCAACTAGTTTTGACTTTTCAAAAGTGCTACTTTATTGGTCTAATTGAAATAAAACATTTGACTTTGACTTTTGACTTTGACTTTACCTAATTTTCGTAAAAGAGAATGAAGATTGTATTAACACACGCCTTTTTACTGAAAAGAGTAAGATTTCCAGCATGGTCATCCATAACAGAAACTATTAATCAGCATCTAACTACTACACAAGCCGGCTTTTATGAAAATACGTAGAAACATTCAGTTTTTAAAAAACGTTTCAAGTCATCTAACTTACTATTTCATTAAACAGACAAGAAAGAACAGGATATCGTTTGTTCAGCAATAACGTATCAAGCTCTGTGGTATTTTTACAAACGCTAATCAATAGTCAAATTATCTATTTGCAAAAACCAATCAATCAAGCATTCAATGTAATTCACTATTTACGTAATAGTATGGTATAAAATTGCGACTGTAACTACGGTAAACGTATTTCGTAAGGGTTTTAAACATAATTCCATCATAAGAAGTTTTGTTTCTTGTAATTTTGCCAGTGAAACAACCTGAAATGTTGTCTAGGCATAATATGCATATTAATGTGCTATTTTGACTTACCTTTGATAGTTTTATTTAATTCTGAGGATCCTATTGTGTTTTTGTATCTGGATAAGTTGTAAATTAATGAAAAATTCACTATATTAATTTTTACCATCACTTTTCACTGGCTGTTGTTTGCAAACGAACTTACACCAATTACGCAATAACCGATCAAGTGTCTTGATTGCTTATTGCTTTACATAGATGGCACTAAATGGCATAAAATAATGTTTCAAGTGACATAAAATCTTATTGCAAAGCGTTCAACCTTACAAACTGATTTCGTGTCAATATTTTTCGACGTAGTTTTGGTACTTAAATAGTGTTATCAGATTAAAAGGTTATTGTAAAATGTTCTTTAACTGCCTAAGAACTGTTCCGCATACTCAACTCAATTTTTGACTTTTTATGGGTTGACATGTTATTGCTTATCACCATCCAAATTTGGTTACTGTTACAGGGTCTTCGCGAAAGGTCTCTGACGGTAGATCGGACGGCGCCTGGACGGCCACAGCCCTACGTCTGTTTATGCAACTTGCGTTGAGAATGTTGATTGCACGATTTAGGAATTGTTCGTCGTAGTTCCAATGTAATATCATAGATGTCGCTACAAACATAACATACTATCACGCCTGTATTCTCCGAAGACTTACACAGAGGTGTACTAAAGTAGGTACACCCACAGTTGTAAAGCCAGTCTATTGACAATAACCGTAGGTCGTAAGGCCTTCTACACGATCGACACCGCCGATCATCGTGTCCTTAATCGGGTCAACCGTTTTTGTCGTCGGCCGACAGCGTTCCAGACGGTCGGAGCCGACCCCGGACGGGAGCCTGTCGCGACAAAGACCGTTGACATCAACCAAATATTGGTCGGTCAACCGATTTCTACACTGTCTATTGTTACATCAACCCGACCAAGGACACGATAGTCGGCGGCTGGTGCTGACCGTGTAGAAGGCCTTTTACGGGCTACAGCTAAACCCGAAGTTCGGTTACAACTAGTTTTAACCAGATCGAACTAGATGCAGCCGCTCACCGTTCCTTAACATTTTGACCGCCACGGACGTGTGTAGACGTCAAATGAAAACTTGCTCACGACGCCAACGACGGCATGGCATGTCAAAAATACCACTTTTTTTAGTTCAAAATAAATACCTGTATAAAAATTAGTTTTTTTTTTACAATTATTAGATACTAGAATTTGTCGCTTGGCGTAGAGAACACGGATTTTCGTTATCAAGTTTACTGAAGTGATGGCATGTTTTTCTTTTAATTGTAAAACCCCTAACGAAGTTAATAAAAGCAGCCTTTTATGTAGACACAAAAGCAAGGCAACAGCATTTAAAATAAAAAGTATTCCAGAAACTTCAAACCATAGACGGACGCGCCTTTTCAAATAAATTCTAGAGTAGATGAACTGAATAAAAGTTAAACCCCGCGATTTCAAACTCGGAATGAATCTTTTGTTTTAATTAAAAACTTTTTTTTATGTCAATGGAGACTGACGACTACAAAAGTTTTTTATAAAAGCGGCCAAGTGCGTGTTGAGCCCAGCAGTTTAGAAAGAAAAAAATATTCTGACAGTTACAACACGACAAAAATAATACCAAACAACAAAACGATAGATTTATGTCATACCAAACCTAAGTACTTAGTGAAGTCAAGTCAAATATTTTATTTCAATTAGACCATTAAAATAGCACTTTAAAAAAGTCAAAACTATAGTTGCAAAGTTCCAAAAAGTCGGTCTTGAGAAAATCTACCACGAAACTCCAGAGACCTTTAAAAAACATGATTACAGTGGTAGGTAATCTTGGTTTACAATTTTGTTCTGAACAGTTCATTAGAACAATTCGATTATAAAAAAAAAACTTACTTAAGGACCTCGGGTCCCGGTACTATAACAAAGCAAAAAAGAAACTTACAGATATATTCTAAAATAGTTTGTGTGTGTATGTGTGAGTGTGTGAGAGAGATTGTGTGTGAGTATGAGAGAGTCTGTGTGAGTGTGTGTGTTTGAAATACATATTAATAATATATTTATAAGAAATACCCAGATAAACACAAACACTTATGTTCATCGCACAAATATTTGTGTCTTGTGGGTATCGAACCCACGACCCCGTGATCAGCAGTTCGATACGCGAACCACTAGAATACAGACGTCGTCACTAGGTACGGTACATAGGGTAGGGTACCGTAGCTTCGCGTTACACTATGTGGACTAAGAAATGGCTTATTTGTTCCGTGCGGGGATCGATCCGCCGACCTCTGGAGCACAAGCCGATCTTTCAGTCACAGAACTAAACGTTAGTTTATGCACGAAAATATTCTGTGAAATAAATTGATTTCGAATTATTTAAACAATGTCACAGTTGAAGCGTTGAAATTTATAAAAATAACATTTTTTTAATGATTTCAATATGCATAAAAATCGGAAGTAATATTTAGTGTTCGTAAGTACTTTTTTTTGTCAACTAGGCACCTGTCCCGCCGTCCCGCCTTCGCACGGAATGCACATACGTCAGCAGATCAAGCTATCCAAAACTGTCAAATTTTCCCAATTGATAATGAACCTTATTGTTTTGTGTTAAATTTGAAAATGAATCAAAGAAATTTGACAGATTGTGGTAGCTTGATGTCCTCTGTACAAATAACATGCAAGTATCCTATCCTATAATATTATAAAATGTAAAATGACATTAGGAAATATTTTTTCCTAATGTAATTTTTTTCCAATCACAGAGATAGTTCACTTAAATGTTAGTTATTTCTCAATAAAATATCATTTCATTTCAACAAAAAATGATAGCTTACCTAAACTGACTAACATATTGATTTCTGACATTTACGCGAATATTATACATTGAAATAAAACTACTTTTTACGGATTAATAATATCAATATAACGCGATAAAATCCTTAAAAAGTAGTTTTATTTCAAAGCTTACCTAAATTCAAAAAGGGGTCTAGAAATTTGCATTAGAAAAAAATATAAAAATTCATCTCGTAACCATAATTTTAGCTTTTTTATCGATCACAGAGATACTCACTTATATTTCTCATTATGTAAATGAACTGTATTGTTCTTTTTTGATAATTAAATGTCTTTAAACCGAAACAAATACACGTTTTAAAACTAGTACCTAACCAAAAAAAAAAAATAGTTGTAAAATAATAAATTGATTTTTACCGTAGGAGCAGTTTTTTAAACCATGACTACTTAATGTAAACAAGAACAGACTTATATACCAACGCAGGTAGAAAGTGTTCTCAAGTAATGTTGTAATATAATAATAATATTTTTTTAAAGAATTAAAATGTGGACAGTTAAAATGTATTTTCTGTTATTCGTTTTAAATGGTAAGTTTGATAATACCTTCTTTCTATATTACAGAATATAGTCACGGATCGTCCGCCACGTGAGGAGGCAGGGTATGTCGGACCTCGTCAGTTGCCCATTGCACTTGGTCCTCCGGGAGGGTCCATCAATGGACGTCCGTGGTGGGATCACGGATCATGCGACAGCGATTCCCGTGGTCCCACCATTATGCGGAAGGTGGTAGTGGTGGTGGCCGGAGACCCCGACATGTGAGGGACAAATGTGGGAATCCACATTTTTCTGGGGTGAAATATATCCTATTTTGTTATTCCCGGCCACATACTATGTGTGTATGAAATTTCATTCAAATCCCGTAAGCTATTAGTTTTTCGGGATTTCCGGGATATTCCCACATTTTTCTGGGGTAAAATATATCCTACTAGTTTTCCGCCCGCGGCTTCGCCCGCGTCGAGTTCGGTTATATCGCGTTTCCAAGAGAACTCTTCAAAAGTCCGAGATAAAAACTATCCTATGTTCTTTCTCAAGGTAAACTCTATGTCTGTACCAAATTTCATTAAAATCAGTTCAGTGATTTAGACGTGAAAGCGTAACAGACAGACAGAGTTACTTTCGCATTTATAATATTAGTAGGGATAGTAGGGATGTGTTATTCCCAGTCACATACTATCTGTGTATGAAATTTCATTCGAATCCCGTAAGATATTAGTTTTACGGGATTTCCGGGATATTCCCACATTTTTCTGCGATAAAAAGTAGCCTATACTTTATTCCCGGTCACATACTATGAGGGTACCAAATTTCATACAAATCGGTTCAACCGTTTTTGCGTGATTGAGTAACAAATAAACAAATAAACAAACATCCAAACTTTCACATTTATAATATTAGTATATATATTAGTATACAGTGTGTGTACTGTGGTCTAGCGGTTCGAGTGCCGAACTGCTGATCATGGGGTCGTGGGTTCGATTCCCACAGGGCACAAATATTTGTGTGGTTAAAACATAAGTGTTTGTGTTTGTCTGGGTGTTTCTTAGGTATTATAAGTATGTTTATAAAAAAAAAGTATATAAGTATTATATCCATTGTATAGTACATAGTACAAGCTCTGCTTAGTTTGGGACTAGATGGTGCTGTGTGAAATTTTCCAAGACATTTATATTTATTTTAATGTTTTAGACTGCCTCATTACTCTAGTGGTCCTAAGCGCGACTGCTACGCTTTAGGTCCTGGGTTCGATCAGGTCGAGCAAAGTGTTGTTAGGTTTTTCTATGAAATTCTCAGTAGCAGCTCGGAGTCTGGATTTGTGCCCGGTTGCCTATTACATGGGACCTAAACATACCGGCGAAATGTGGGTGTACATTAGTACAATCAACAAAAGAGTTAGGTATACAGGCAGCTAATTAATAATCTGTGTTTTGATAAAGATAGTGTAATAATGTATCACGCAATATGTGTCAAAACGTAGGTATTATAAGCAGCTACATACCTAACCCTTTGGCGCGTAATCATATAAGTCGAAATCTGTATAAAAAAGCATATTTCGTTTGCTATCTGTATACTTAACTCTTTTGTTTACTGTACACCTCTGCCACTGCCTTACTCTTCGGGGTTCCAGGGCATGCAGGCATTAAAGGTAATGAGAAGGCCGATGACTTAGCTAGAACCGGATCGGCAAATGCCATGATTGGACCAGAACCTTGTATGGGACTACCAACATGCGCCATCAAGAAGGCCTTACAGGTATATGCCGATATGAAACACAAAGAGGAGTGGTGCAATAGCTTAAGGCTAGAGCACTAAAAAAAATTTTTCGGCAGCAGCACCACACGCATCTCCAAATTCATACTCAACAACAGAAGGGACAAAGCCCGAGCTGTCATCGGAGCCCTTACAGGGCATTTTACAACAAACGACATGCTCCAAAAAATGAAGCTGACCTTGAATAATGATTGTAGAGCTTGTGGTGAATTCAGGGAAACCATGCAGCACATTTTGTGTGATTGTGACGTCCTAGCGACGAAACGAATGAGTCATCTCGGCAACGGATACCCGAAGCCAGAGGACTACAGGTTCCTTCCTCTTAGTGGGCTAGCCGCCTTCATGAACCACGTCTTTGAAGAGTAAGGAATGTACCATGCTGGGGACAACACAACAGATCACATTTGGTCGAAGTGTTGCTGGCCATGCCAGCCGCCACTGCTAAGATAAGATAACCCTTCGGGGAGTACAGGCGTGATGGTATGTTTCTTTGCCCCGCCTCAAGAAAATTCTAGATCCGTTGCTGGTGACTCAACGGGAATAAACACCATTCATCAGTGATCGTTTCACTCAACACTATTTTTTGTTGTTTTCAGTGTTGCTGATGTTCTCTTCAGCCAGACCTCAAGGCCTCAGCAATGGGACAGATCAGCAAGGTGCCCTATCACTCCTTACGTTGCCTCTACAGCTACCAATTAACTTCCTATCTAGTTTTATAAAACCATAAACTAAACACTGCTGTTGTTTTTATTTTTTATACATTAATCATAATACACCTTCACAACACTGGTTATATTCCTCGAAAGGTTTAAATAGTGGGAGAAATTCATCTCAAATTGGAGCTACCCGTCTGGGGAAGTACCTACCTCCGCCTTGCAGAATATCGAAGTGAAATAACACTGCTTTGAGATGTGTTGTGTTCTTAACGGTGAGCATGGTTGCCAGTGTTCCACGAGGAAACGTTGTGTTGGCGGCAGTGGGGCGTTGCAATCGTCTATAGGCTACGGTAACCGCTTACCATCAGGTGGGCCGTATGCTTGTTTGCCACCATAATGATATAAACAAACAAGGTTAGGTTAGGTCAAAACTCAAAATAATTTATTCAAGTCTTAGAAATAAAGACCTATAAAGAGTAACTTTTTAAAAAGATTGAATATGCCTGTCAACTAAAATAACAATTTACAGAATCAGGATTACATTGAGATTAATACCCATAACAATAAATACAAAAACTCGGGGGTGGAAGTGTCTAATATTTTTCGCGTATATTTATATAATAATTGCGTAATAGCGGGGAAACCCAATCCGGGTCTCGTGGAGACTCGCGACGGTGAAACCGGGGCCGCACCTCTCTACACCCCTAGCCGCTCACACCGCTGGTGCCGCCTTCTGCCTGTACTGGCAGCTTTTCGGGGGGCCCAGCTAGTGAGGTGGCGAGTCACCGTCTGCCATCCCTAAGGATATTTATTCGGGGTTGTAAGGCAGACGCCGTTTTCTTCCGGCAAATAAGTTATTGGTCCACCTAACACCCACATCCATAAACCCAATTAATTTTAAGATACATAAAGATAAAGATAAAGATATTTATTTCTGTAAATAGATCTTTTAAAGACACTTTTACAAGTCAATATTTAACATTTTTTTTTAAGCTAGATGGCTCCGGCATTTCCTAACTGACGACCTCTGAGAAGAAACGCCGAAACAAACTCAGAGAATCATAGTCTCTTTTAAAGTCCAGACATAGTAGGTATAATAACAAATATGTGTCTTACAATGTAGGGCAAAGTCTGAAATGGCCTTTTGAAGAAAGAGCCATAGCGGCTTTGAGTAGACCAGTCCCAACCGATGGCTCGCATGCATCAGTCATTGTGTAGCTCAACCATAATTTAGGGAGCTCAACAACCCGTCACACGACGATACCAGATCAGAGGAACATTTGCGTAGGCCACTAAAAAGGCTCAAAGCCGCCAGACTGTTCAGAGCTGAGTAGGTATGTATATTTAGCCTACAGAGTACTCACATTTACATTTTATTGAGTTAAAAGTTATTAAATAATAAGAAAAATATAATCACAATAACCATTACAGTAATGTCTGCAATGCATACTTTGCAATAGTCCTGCACCCACCCGGGAGACTCCAGGCTGTACTCTAATAGTCCAGTTTAGGAGTACCCCAGGTTGGTGCCCCATCCCATATTAGAACAAAGCTCTCCAAGGGGCCTTTACGCGTTGGACCTGTGTCCCCGCGCAAGCCTGCCAAAGGACCGGATGTCTTCCTCACGGGAGATATGCCGTGATATCCAAAGTGGAAATACAAAATGATTGGACAGATTGAATTCAATTCAATTTAATGTAATATATTCTCTCCTCACAACGTGGGTTATAACTAGCTTTCACCTCTGTGAGCGACTTGCAGTACGGGTTAGAAAAAACAATAGCAATAACATACCAAAGAATAATATAAAGTAACCTTCAGTTTGAGCTTGTCATGCTCACTAAAATGTCCCGCTGATGGTGGCGTTGTGTGTCGGGTCGTTTTATTCCCTGCAACATGGTTGAGTCGAACGCTGGGCTGGGCACGGGTCTTCTCCCAGAACGATAGGGTTTAGGCTATAGTCCACCACGCTGGCCTAGTGTGGGTTGGCAGACTTCACACGCCGTCGAGAAACATCTCTAAGGCATGCAGGTTTCCTCACGATGTTTTCCTTCATCGTTTAAGCTTTAAATATATAGTATAAATATTTCTGTAAATAGATCTTTTAAAGACACTTTTACAAGTCCTTATTTAACTTTTTTTTAAGCTAGATGGCTCTGGCATTTACTAACTGGACCTCTGAGAAGAAACGCCGAAACAAACACAGAGGATCATAGTCTCTTTTAAAGTCCAGACATAGAATAGTAACAAATATGTGTCTTACAATGTAGGGCAAAGTCTGAAATGGCCTTTTGAAGAAAGAGCCATAGCGGCTTTGAGTAGACCAGTCCCAACCAACGGCACGCATGCATCAGTCATCGTGTAGCTCAACCATAATTTAGGGAGCTCAACAACCCGTTGCACGACAATACTAGATCAGAGGAACATTTACGTAGGCCACATAAACCGATCTGCAAGATTAAGCTACGCTAGCGGCGGCCAGTCTGTGGATGGGTAACCATTCCTAACGCACTGAAACCCCTCCATGTCTTGGAGAGTTGTCGGTCCCATCATACGAACACCTAAGACAATCATTAGTGGTAGTTGGAAGCCAAAAAGCCTGATAACCAGTCTATCCTCAGGATATCGGTAGTTGGATTGCGAAGAACAAAATGACCTGCAACATGGTTGAGTCGATCGACGCCGATACACACGTCATACTCGTGAACGGGTGCCGTCTGTCGGGGCTGGTCAGCTCTTACTGTCGATGTCAATCTTTTTTATTTATTTTTTCTGTGTGTTATACTGGATTAATTTATTTATTAGTAGGTACACATCAAACTACATTGTTCTCAGTAACTGATCATAATAAAAATTATAAACTAAGAATATCATTGTAATCATGTTTTTTAAAAATAGTGTCTATGGAGTTTCTTGCCGGTTCTTCTCCATAAGACCCACTTCTTGGAACCGTGCTACTAGTTTTGACTTTTCAAAAGTGCTATTAGTGTTTAATGGTCTAATTGAAATAAGTAAAACATTTGACTTTGAACATTTGCGTAGGCCACATAAAAAAAGGCTCAAAGCCACCAGACAAACTTGAGTTTAACCTACTAAGTAGTCACATTTACATTTTATTGCGTTGCTCCCATACAAGAAATGGTTGATCATTATGAGTAGAGGTATATTCTTTCGGCTGTAAAACGACAAACAAAACACGGTGTATATGCAAGTTGCGTTGCGAATGTTGATTGCGCGATTCAGGATTTGTTCGAAGTTCCATGTAGCACGGTAGATGTCGCTACATTAGGCTCGCCCCCTATTACCGAGGACCTAAACACACCAGCGAACTGTAGGTGTACATTGGTACACCTCTGCCTAACCCTTCGGTGTAAAAAGGCGTAATGGAATGATGTGATTGTACTGTATGTGCTTTAAATATAGAATTGAATTTACATAAATTACGTAGTTTCTGCCCGCGATTTCGTCCGCGCGGAAAAGTTACTTTTCATTAGCCTATATGTTATTCTGATGTATAAATAATACTACTGTAAAGTTTCATCAAAATCCGTTCAGTAGTTTTAGCGTGAAAGAGTAACAAACATCCATCCATCCTCACAAACTTTCACATTTATAATATTAAAGTAGGATAGAATAGGATAGGATATACAGGATGTATCACCTTTTACATGTCAACACTCAATCCACGAAATAAAGTTTATTCAATTCGATCTACACTAGTGTCAAAGAAACCGCCCGAGCAATTTGCCGCTTTTTGATCCTTTGTCATGTGCCGCCAGCCCGCTCTGTCGCGTGCCGCCAAACAAATTTAATGCGAATGAATCTTACCTACTGGGCCTACACGTAGATATTAGCTGATATCGATTAGGCATAGTTATGTTTACCTAATAATTGACGTTCTTTTGTTACGTATTAGTCATAGGGATGATTACCTCCTACCGGGCCTACGTGTGGGTGCTGATATTGTACAGGAATAGTGTTGCTTACCTAATAGGTACCTAAATAATTATTGACGTTGTTTTTCAAGAAACAATGAACTAAATGTATTGCTTTGTTAAAATTATTTTGTAAAGCATGAACTAGATATCTACAAAATTCTGCGATCGTGTTCCTTAAGTGAACTTCCAATAGGTACTTACTGATATTCCACGTCGTGTTTTCGTGGTCTTTCGGCATTAGGGTAATGAGTCTTGTACTCATTCATGGACACTGTTTGACACGTGTTCGTACACGTGTACACGTGAACTTCAAGTTCATGGAGACGTTGGATACACGCTCCGACGGCACTGGCATACCTTGCCTAGCAAAACGCACCCCATACTATCACTCACCCGTAGTCTTTTCGAACATCTGCATAATTGCAGCATAAGCACATTGGAACACGACATTGACAACAGATTGGAATACGACATTACTCACGATACGATGGGTAATCGAGGTGATAAGAGATTCACGGACGTCCGATCGGAAGCGAACTCTACGCGAGACTGACATGTCAAGGACAAAATTGGCTTACACGTGCCGCTCTGTAGGTAGTTAGGTACAGTCTGTCGGCGACGACAAAGCGCGCACGGAGCGGCGCCGCTTGGCGGCATCCTTTGAGGTAAAAATGAAAAATAAATTGGTAAATATTAAAAGATTTCGCCGCTGGGTGGAGTATTGTCAACTTATGAAATTTTCCCATATTTAGTGGAGAATTGTGTAAGTTTATTAGAAGAAAAAAAATCGATACTTTCTGGTTTCTTTAATATCGTATTTTTATTTATGTTTATTAGTAAGTATATAAGAAAAGGAATACGCCTCTTTCGGATCGGACAGGGTCTTTGATACATCCTGTATTAATGCAAGATAAATAAAAATTAATAAGAAATAAAAAAGAATGACACTATATTTCATTCCAAACCGTCAATTTTAATCATATCCAAATAACATATTTTTTTTGTAATTTCACCGAAAAATTTCAACACAAAAAATTATACAAAAATAAAACAATTTTATTATAATACCAATTGTCAAATTTTATCGTCGATTCCAAATATTACTAGCGTTAATTCCAAATGTTACTAGCGTCAATTCCCAATAATTTTATTGCCATAAACAAATCATAAATCGTCGATTAGTAGCATGGGCATGGCGCTGGGGGTTCGGGGCAAGGTGGCACGCATGGGCAGGGGCAAGGTGGTGGGAGAGGTGGGCACGGTGGCGGTGGCTGTGGGCACGAGCATGGGGGGGTGTACACGGTGGCTGGTCCCGTGCAGGGGGGGCATGGCCTGCCGATGCATATCGCCGGGGGGCTGATGCTGGGCTGACCTTGCTCACCGAAGCATACAGTGCTGCCGTCGCACGTGCTGTAACACCGCCAGGGAGCGGCGGCCGCGCAGCCGATGAGTGCTAAAAAAGTTCAAGAAATAGAATCGACTAGAATATACAAAAAGACGACTAGTGTATGTTATCATCTAGCTATACAATGTGTTACAAAATACCCCGTAAAAAATATAATTAATTATCAAAGCCAAAAATTTTGTCAGCTGTCATGTCAGGGAACCAGATTATTTAACAGAAAGGCCTACGTACCTATTTTACCTAATAATTTCTGTCTACTTTAATAGTTTTTCTATTTTTCATTCATAAATGTTGTTGTTTTCCTTTTTTTGGGGTATGTTATACAGCGTTACTACGGTTCTTAAATATTGTGAATCGACTCGATATAAGGCCCCATTTAACCTCCTTTCGGCTTTACGGGTAGTTTTGTAACAACCTTTGTACTGCCCCACTGCTGGGCACGGGTCTCCTCTCAGACTGAGAGGGATTAGGCTATAGTCCGCCACGCTGGCCTAGTGCGGATTGGCACACCCGTCGAGAAAATCTCTATGGCATGCAGGTTTCCTAAACGAAATAATTTGCCGAGTGTGCGTTGTCATTGAATATAGTCAGTTTTATCGATTTGAGCGGTGTACGCTCACAAAGAACGGATACAATATTTATCAAGTTTTAAGGAAACAAAAATAGTGGAATAGCGCCCATTCCGTAGGATATTATTGGGTTTTTTACAACACTGAAAGTGACGGAGGCGAAGGAAGTGAAACATAGGAACGGTACGTGAAGGAGAACGAATCTTTTTAACCGACGAAAAAAATACGAAGGAGGTCCTCACGTCGACGCGTATACAGGGTGGAAGGGACATCGACGCGCAACGGCTTACCATGATTTCAGTACATGATTCTGGACCAACGCAGGGGGTTGGAATTTTTCGTCGGCTTTTTCTTAAATTTTCCTTTTTTTTTTGGAGTTTTTTTTTACTTTGAACTGTATAATAACATTATTTCTATATAACCCAATAAGAATTTTAATTAAAAAGTCATTAATTCACTTTTTTGACTAAAAACAACATTGTAAATTAAACTCGAAAGATCTTCTGGTCAGCTGTTTCCTTAGAGTTCACTTGCGAGTTGTAAAATTTAAGAAAAAGCCGACGAAAAATTACAAGGCAGAGGGGTCCAGAATCATGTACTGAAGTCATGGTAAGCCGTTGCGCGTCGATGTCCCTTCCACCCTGTATATATTTTTTTTAATGTATGACCACACATAACTCTATACAGAGTAGGCCGATTTTGATAATTCTTTTTTTATTGGATACGGTATACCTCGAAGTTGGTCCCATATATATTGGAAAAAAATCCTACCCTAAGGGTGGGAAAATAGGGGTGATTTATGTATCAATCACTCCTGAGTTACACATCTCTAATACCCAAGAATATCCTACTAGTAAGTTAAACTCTGTCTGCCCTGATAGCGATGAGGATATTCATACATACATACATACATACACTCACGCCTTTTTCCCATAGGGGTAGGCAGAAACTAAAGAACGCCACTTGCTACGATTCTTGCCTACTTCTTTCGCTTCGACCACATTCATACATCTTACACACTATAAAAAGCGGAGGGAACTTACCGAGAACCAATAGCGCCTGTAAACCCATTATGCCTTCAGTACATACTCTAAGACTAACATGAGCTTATATACCACGCGTATGCTATGACATGCACTGTAGACTGTAAAGATAATAGCAGTGTGTGTTAAATGTATGTTATTGTTACGAGAGGAGCCCACGGAGTGGAAATTTTGTGGCCGTTTCGAGGTTCGGTGACGGTTCTTGAAGAGTAAATTTTTTTTTCTAGGAGCTTTTTTTTATACCTCGATCGACTTCTGCGCCACGGGTTGTGGGTTCGATCCCCACACGAAACAAATATTTGTATAATCTACATGTAGTTGTTCCGGGTCTGGGTGTTTGTGCATGTGAAAGTTTGTGTTTGTAAACGCACCCACGATACAGGAGACAATCATAGTGGGGCAACGTCTTTATAAAAAAATACTGCCAAGGTCAGCGCAGGATCTAGGGGGTAGGGAGCCGGGGAGCGAAATTTCGAACTTCTAATCTAGATCTAGCACTGGGGCCATACCACAACGTGTTAATACGATATTTTTTAAGTTATGAGAAAGAGATGGCCCTATTTAATTTATAGAGCGACATCCCTCTCTCTCAATCGGAAAACGATCGTGATACGGCCTCTGGTTAAGGTGGGAAGTGGTTACCGTAGCAGACGCTTGCAACACCAGGGGTGTCACTTGCGTGTTGCCGACCCTGTAAAACGAAAGAACTCTACCAACTGACTATAGCCTAATCCCTCTCATTCTGTGAGAGGAGACCCGTGCCCAGCAGTGGGACAGTATATGGGTTGATGATGACATAGTTTATAGTTTAATTAACGTTTGTTTTAAACTTGTTACGTTTACTTGACAGTCAGTGATGCGATCGTTAATGGTAGATTTAAAAAAAATAACAAAGTATTGTATGGTTGAGTATAAAATGATGTTGGGTTGGGTCGTTAATACACAAGGTTGTCAACCATGGGGCGTCTAACGGCATTGGGTATTATAGGTAACTATATCTTCAATACTTACATTCTAAAAGGCTTTTTGAGCCAAAAGGTAGCCTATATCGTTCTTTAATGTGTAATCTATCTCTGTTCCAAATATCACCAAAATCAGTTCAGCCGTTTAGGGTCGGAAGTGCAACAGATGGAGACACTTTTGAATATTTAATACTAGCTGTTGCTCGGGGTTTCACCCGCGTTCGTAAGGGAATATTGAGAGAAACGGTAACGTATGTTCTTCTCCAAGGTGTAATCTATCTCTGTACCAAATTTCAACAAAATCGGTTCAGCCGTTTAGGCTCGGAAGCGTAACAGATGGAGACACTTTTGCATATTTAATACTAGCTGTTGCTCGGGGTTTTACTCGCGTCCCAAAGTGATTCCATAAGACAAAACGTAACATATGTCCTTTTCCAATCTATCTCTGAACTAAATTTCATCAAAATATGTTCAGCCGTTTAGGCGTGAAAGCGTTACAGACGGAATCACTTTTGCATATACAATACTAGCTGTTGCGCGGTTTAACTCGGGCAAAACGTAACATATGTCCTTTTCCAAGGTGTAATCTATCTCCGTACCAAATTTTATCAAAATCGGTTCAGCCGTTTAGGCGTAGAAAAGCACATATAATCACTTGCTTAAAAAATTAAGCATATAGCAATAAGCAAGTTATTGATTTATAGCAACTTTCAACACCACTAGCTGTGTCGCAACAGGTAAATTATTTAGGTTACAGGATGGTGTGGGAATTGAAGGAAAACTAATCGAAATTGAATCTACAATACTCAGCACAGCGGTAGTGGCAAGGTGACCCTACCCACTACTTCAAACAGTCAGTACCAACAGTATTTGTTTTGTTGCAGCATTGATTGCGTCAGCGGCAGCAGCCCCAGCGCCCCAGTTTTGTCCGTGCCCCTGTCTGCCGCCCCTACCGCCGTGCCCGTGCCCGTGCCCACTGCCGCCGTGCCCGCCACCCGTGCCCCCGCCATGCCCTTGTGATCCCTGCGCACCACCACCTTGTAAGTATTCATCAACGACCTATATACTGTTCATGCTGGGCACTGGTCTCCTCTCAGATTTCCGTTCTCCTCTCAGAGAGGGATTATTATATATAGTCCACCACGCTGGCCTAGTGCGAGTTGGCAGACTTGACACACCGTCGAGAAAAATCTCTTAGGTATGCAGGTTTCCTCACGATGTTTTCCTTCACCGTTTAAGCAAGTGATTAATACACAGATGAATTTGAAAAGTCAAGTGCGTGCCTTGGATTCGAACTCCAGATCTTTGACTTGGTAGTCCAATGCTCATATCACTAGGCTATCACTGCTTGCTTGTATAATGCTGCATTTTATTCTTGCATGAAATCGATATTTTCGAAATGTTTATGTGTCACCTAAAGAAAATGTTATTCAAAATGGCGTCCTGTTTTTATGGCAGGCTCCAAAGTAAGCTAGGTTTCTTTAATTAGGCTAACACGACCACAGCTTGTTATTCTGATATATTTCCAGCACCCTGCGGCGATGGTCCTGTCAAAGTGCTGCTACAGAAGAACTGCGTCCCTGAACGTCTGAGGGCCGCCGGCTTCCAGGAGATCCCCGTGCCCGGCGGAACCTTCTTCATCACCGCCTCCCCTGACGTGATCATCCAACCGCCTCCGATCCTGGTGCGACCTCCCCAACAGGGTCCCATCACCCCACCAGCCATAACCGTGCAGCCACCAACCCCGCCCCCAGTGACGCCAAGGCCAATCTGTGTCCGGCCTCCTCCTCTACCCCCGATCTCGCCCCCACCTGTGCTTGCCCGACCTGGGCCAGTACCATGCATACAGCCGCCGCCTCTAGTAGTGAGAGTGCCTAAACCAGCACCAATTCGGCCAGCTCCGATCTGTGTGGCTCAGCCTCGTCCATCACCGATAACCCCGCCCCAGATTTGTGTGAGACAACCCCAGCCACCGCCGATCCAGCCTCCTACCATCTGCGTGTCGACGACATCGCTGCCGGTACAGCCATCACCGTGCCCACAGCCGTGCCCGCCGCCGTGCCCGCAACCTTGCCCGCCCCCTTGCCCGCCACCTTGCCCATGCCCCTGCCCGTGCCCTTGCCCATGCCTGCCACCGTGCCTGCCACCGTGCCTGCCACCGTGCCCCTGCCCATGCCTGCCACCGTGCCCTTGCCCATGCCTGCCACCGTGCCCTTGCCCATGCCCGCCACCGTGCCCACCGTGCCCGTGCACATGTGAGGTCCCACCTCCTTGCGAATGCGAGCCACCATCACCATGCTAAATGACGAACTCACTGATATTTAAGATTAATTTTTAATTTGACAGAGTATCACTGTTAAGAATTGATAAGCAAGGGGTCAAAATTACGTCTTTGAATATCGCCGGGGATCGAAGAGAGAAAATAATAGGACACGATGGAATTAATACCTTCCTGTGTCCAAATTACGTTCGTTCATGTTAACTGTTAATTTTCCTTCGATATAATTTCAAAATATTATTTTGATCCCATCACAGAAAGAACCCAGGATAGAAACACAGTATCGAAAAGCAGTGTGACAACCTCTTAACCAATTAATATTCGCACTGAAATATATACTCTATATTTTGTCGTTTTAAAAATTAATCATAAATAAATTATTTAGTATGTAAATCAAGATCTCTGCAGTGGATTATATTGACAATCTGGCGTGTTAAAATGGTACAGTGAATTGAAGAGATTGCCCGTACAAATTTTGAATGTGTTGCGTTTACAAATGTATATTTAATTATTTATATATTGTAATAATGAATTATTATACGCATATATGTATTATAAATTGGAGTTTTTGTTAATCATCCTCTTTTCTTAGTGTAAACGTAGGCATAGTTTGATTGATTAAAAACTAGATGATCGCCCTGGCTTCTCCCGGGTGCAATGTACTAATAATACCTACATAACAACCTTCAAGAATAATAATAATAACGGTCAATGGACTTATCGCCAAGAGCCTCGACCAACACCTTAGGAGGCTCGACTTGGGTGGCTGGGTTAAGGGCCTGATCCAGAAAGCAGTACTGCTGGACACGGCTCGTATTGTTAGGAGATTCCTCTCTCTAGAGCCCTGACCGCCGGTAGCTTGGACCCTGTCCCCGATACCGGTGGGCCTCTATTTTTTATATTTTTAAATGTTTTTCTCTTTTTTATTTTATAAAAATATTTAAAAATGTAATTAGTAAGTATAAAGACGAATAAAGGAGATAATATTATAATAAATATTTTGGGACATTTACACAGCACCATCTAGTCCCAAACTAAGCAGAGCTTGTACTATGGGTACTAGACAATGGATATAATACTTGTATACTTTTTTTTTTGTAAATTTTTTATTATTTAAAGGACTTTTAATACATAAGAAACACCCAGACAAACAAACACAAATACTCATGTTTTACCCACACAAATATTTGTGTCCTGTGGGAATCGAACCCACGACCCCATGATCAGCAGTCCGGCACTCGAACCAGTAGACCACAGACGTCGTCAAGAAGTAATTATCTAAATGATTGTGATGAAAACCGTATCAAAATTTGTTGCATGGTTTAGAAGAAGCAAGCGAAGGAACACCACGACAAATACGGACAGCGAGTTTTTGGAACGAAGTTCCTTATCGCGCGTTGTGAAAGGGGGCTAGACGGAAAAAATTCTTACGAAAAGTTGTCACGACACTTTTTGCTTGTCAACAATATTTGAATTTCGAATTATTGAGTGAATGACAATATTTGAATTTCGCGCGTTGTGAATTGTTGAGTGTATACAGGTTTTTTTATTTTTAATTATTAAATTTTAATGAAAGGAACTTCGTTCCATCCGGGTGTCCCTTGACACCTCTCAAGTTTTTTTTAATACCATTTAGAGGTAACAGGCGCTCTCTCAGGAGCATGTAAAGCCGTCGGTTCCGGTTGTCATACGAAGACCTTGACAATCGTTAGTCTATCCTCATATCGGGTATTGCCCAAAAATTGGATTACGTTGCCATCAGACCTCCGCAACCCAAATTTTGGGCAATACCGATGTCCGTTAGACTTGTTGACACACTCACATACACACATACATTCTCATAAACTTATTAATAATTTTACTGTAAATTAGTTAATAACAATATAGGAGAGGACCGACCCAGCTAGGAGAACAAGGCGCCAGGGAGGCAACCGCCTTGGCACCTAACACGCCGAAACCCCGCCTGCACTATCTAAAGCAGGCGGGCCTTTGGGGTCGCGGGCGTTCAGAAAGGGGACTTTGTTCGCCCATCATCATGCGATCCCAGAGAAGACGGTAGCACAGTGGTCACGTGCTGCCGTGCACAGGAACTGATTCAGTAGAGACCCGTTTACAATCTCCCCAGGGATGTTCCTTAATAGGCGGCGCACAGGGGGGTTCTGGGGTGGTCTATTAAGAGGACACAGTGCCCCCCTCCATGTGCTGATGGTGGCCACCGGGGTGGTTTTAGTGGGTAAGAATCCCACACTCCCCGGTCTAACCCCCATAGAGCGGTAGCCTTTAGAAGGTCCCCCCGTAAACAAACAAAAAAAAAAGGTAATAAGATGTGAATTAAATAATTATTAATTATTCTTACTGCAGCCTTTCGCTGTAAAGTACCCACATAATAAAATGTAATGGGGGTGGAGACCTGGTATCCTGAAATATAGGCCCCGCACCAAACACAATTTTTTTTTTAAATATATTGATTTCTGACATTTACGCGAATATTATGCATTGAAATAACTTTTTACAGATTTTATCGCATTATATTGATATTAATCCCGACGTTTCGGACCCTTTACAGCGTCCATTTTCACGGGTAGACTGTCTACCCGTGACCATGGACGCTGTAAAGGGTCAATATAACGCGATAAAATTCGTAAAAAGTAGTCATACTGTTAAATACCTGTTAAACCTAAATGTGTTTCTGACAACCACTAACGATTTTCATAGGTTTTATGAAACTTAAGTGAGGCCACTTCGATTGTGCTGTCCATTCATTCTGGAGGCACTACATGAAGATAAAGGGAAGCAAGATGGGACCCTGAAGAACTGAACTAGCGGTGAAGACTTGAAACCAGAAATACGTACCGGAACGAATACGAGAGTGATCTAGGTAATTTTATTTTATAGTAAATAAATACGGCAAGTGCCTCTCAACGTAAATGTGGTTTCACTGGTCTCCACTGTAGGCATCCCCTTCAATACTATTACATAATATGTATACCATCACGCCTGTATATGCCATGTATACCCATATTTCGCCTGTTTTTATTAACCGGGCACAAATCTAAACACCGAGCTGCTACTGAAAATTTCATCATCATCATCAACCCATATACTGTCCCACTGCAGGGCACGGGTCTCCTCTCATATTGAGAGGGATTAGGCTATAGTCCACCACGCTGGCCTAGTGCGGGTTGGCAGACTTCACAAACCGTCGAGAAAAATCTCTAAGGTATGCAGGTTTCCTCACGATGTTTTCCTTCACCGTTTAAGCGAGTGATAATTAATTATGAATACGCACATGAATCCGAAAAGTCAGAGGTACGTGCCTTGGGTTCGAACTCGAGACCTTTGACTTGGCAGTCCAATGGTCATACCACTAGGCTATCACTGCTTAAAGTACCACCTTAAAGATAAATCATTAAAATATTTAATTAACCATCTTATCCTGTTGTATCGCATACATGTATACAATAAATAGATAATTTTAAGAGAGATAGGGCATAGTGGGAGTAGTTGACGACGTCTGCGGTCTAGTGGTTCGAGTGTTGGACTGCTGATTGGTCGTGGCTGGTCGTGGGTTCGATTCCCACAGGACACAAATATTTGTGTGGTTAAAACATAAGTGTTTGTGTTTGTCTGGGTGTTTCTATGTATTATAAGTATTTACAAAAAAAAAGTATATAAGTATTATATCCATTATCTAGTACCCATAGTACAAGCTTTGCTTAGTTTGGGACTAGATGGTGCTGTGTAAAATTGTCCAAGAATATTTATTTAATTCTGGGGAAGTACCTTGCAGAAAATTGAAGTAAAATAACACTGCTTTGAGCTGTATTGTGTTTCTTACGGTGAGCAAGGTTGCCAGTGCTCCGCGAGGAAACGTTGTGTTGGCAGAGGGCGGACTTTGACCCTATACTGCCAACACAACTATTCCTCTTTCGTTTTACAGGGTCGGCAACGCGCAAGTGATACCCCTGGTGTTACAAGCGTCTATAGACTACGGTAACCGCTTACCATCAGGTGACCCGTATGATTCTTTGCCACCTTAGTGGTATAAAAAAACACGTTACTATAATATTATAACGACCCATCTAAGTTCTAAGAATTTCTTTAAGTTCTATTCTAGTTTGTGGCTGGGTACATTCGGGCTGGGTTCACGAGTCACGTAAACTGTGCTAACATTTCGTTATACCAGGAAAGACATATAGAAATCAGATAAAACTTACAAAAGTATGTCATTTGTTTGTTTGACGCCTCAATTGTTGGAGTAGCCTAGAATTTGAATAGACGCAGGAATGTATGGGAAATGTGTGGAACACTTATTCCTTACTTCATAATCATCAACCCATATACTGTCCCACTGCGCGGCACAGGTCTCCTCTCACAGAATGATAGGGATTAGGCTATAGTCCACCACGCTGGCCTAGTGCGGGTTGGCAGACTTCACACACCATCGAGAAAATTTCTAAGGCATGCAGGTTTCCTCACGATGTTTTCCTTCACCGTTCATGCGTGTGATAATTAATTATTGATACCTACGCACATTATTTCGAAAAGTCAGAGGTATGTGCCTTGGTTTCGAACTGGAGACCTTCGACTTGGCAGTCCAATGGTCATACCACTAGGCTATCACTGCTTTAGAACTGCTTTAGTCAGAGGATGCAAGTTCAAATCTCGCCCAGCCCTCGTCCAGGATAGGATAGGATCCAGGATCATGGTTGTGGTGAATGTCTCTAATTCCATCATCATCTTTCGAGCCTTTTCCCAACCATGTTGGGGTCCACTTCCAGTCTAACCAGATGCGGCTGAATATCAGTATTTTACACGAAGCGACTGCCATCAGACCACCGCAACCCAATTTTTGGGCAATACCGATATCTATAAACCATGATTCTCTGCGTTTGTTTCGGCGTTTCTTCTCAGAGGTCGTCAGCTAAAGTCGAAGGTCTCGAGTGCGAACCTAAGGCACGCACCTCTGACTTTTCGAATTCATGTGCGTATTAATAATTAATTATCACTCGCTTAAACGGTGAAGGAAAATATCGTGAGGAAACCTGCATAGCTTAGAATTTTTTCTCGACGGTTTGTGAAGTCTGCCAACCCGCACTAGGCCAGCGTGGTGGACTAGTGCTTAATCCCTCTCAATATGAGAGGAGACCCGTGCCCAGCAGTGGGACAGTATATGGGTTGATGATGATCTTCTGATTTACTCGCGGTAGCTTCGTTCATAAAAAATATTATAATCAAAATCTTTCAAATCAAAATATTTTTAATTTCATATATACCTACCATATAGGTACAGGCACTCATGAAATGTCGAGTCTTGGATCACAGTTTTAAATTAGTCGTTTCCTATGGAAAAATACCTGCAAGAAACTCCATGGTTAGATACTCTTTTAAATTATCGTTTTTATTTATTTATTTATTTATTTAACTCTTTATTGTACACCAGAAATAGAAACGAAACAAAACAAATTATATCTAACAACAAATGTACAATGGGCGGCCTTATCACTTAAAGTGATTTCTTCCAGGCAACCAAAGCGACATGAATACACTGGACAAGATAACGGGTATATACGTGTACAAAACAGGTCACTTTTAACACAAAAATAAAACAAATAATAAACTACATAAATAGATATAATTATAAGTATAAATAAATACATACATATAAATATATAAACTATATATAATTAGTAACACATACTCAAGTCAATAACTGTTGTTGTCCGAAGTAGTGCTTTTTTAGGAGCTTTTTAAACGACGGCAAAGATTGAGCACGTCTTATCGTAACCGGTAACGCATTCCACAATCGGGCCGCATGTACACAAAAGGATTTGTCAGTAAATCCTTTTGTGTACATGCGGCCCGATTGTGGAATGCGTTACCGGTTACAACCGACGAAAAACAAAAAACGGAGGAGGTTCTCAAGTCGACGCGTATATTTTATACAATGATGTTCGATACAATAATTATTATAAATTATTTGGATTAACATGAGAGAATAGGCATAAAAGAAAGTTCTAAACAGTTCTCCCATTTACAAAGAGTAGAGACTAATAAACTCTAAAAAGCAACTGACAAAACTTGTCACCAAGATTTACGGAAATGAATTCGGTAAGTATCAAGTCAAAAACGATGAAGTTTACAGTAAAATACAAATGAATAAGTTGGGATTGGTTAATAGACATACACATACGTCGTTACAGAGGTTCCAGGGACCATATGACAGGATATAAATCACTTTGAAAATGTGTAACACCTGGGCAACCAATACCTTATGCTCAGTAGCCGAGCTTGCAACTAATAGACCAATGGGACATGCGTATCAGCAACATGTAATATACTACTGACTAAAATCATAGTATTATCGCTAGATTCCCAATGCATTCTCCATAGCAAATTGAAAAAGATAAACCATTATAAGTATTATTCTTCTCATTAAAATAATCCCATATCTTATCTGTGTAACGAATTAAAAGAATTTCAATATTTAAATTCCGGAATCTTACACCGAAATTCAAAAGTCAAAACCGTTAACGCTGTCAGTGTTGCAAAACTAAATAATTTTGAATTAAAAAAATAATTTTAATAGACCGTTTTTAAATAAATAATATTAATTTCTCATTGTATTGTCATTCTTCATTATAGAAAATAGTCTTTTTGATTCAAGCAATTAGGTTGAATTTGGAACGTAGGTCCCATTTTTAAGATGGCGGCTATATTTTTGAATTTAGAATAAGTTTGAGTATTTAAGTTCTGCTTTCGGCGGTTATTTTATCAGACGATCGAAAAATGGCGAAGGGCAAAGTCATATGGTTATCGGGTAAATACATATTTCTATATTTTATATTTTTTTTTATCTCATGCATTGAATAACACTAATTATCGTGACACTAGGCGACACGCGAAACAAAAATCTAGTACAAAGGCCAGCACATCAAGCTACCCAAATCTGTCAAATTTCTTTGATAGATTTTCAACTTTCATACGATATAATAAGGTTCATGTTCAATTGGGAAATTTTGACACTTTTGGATAGCTTGACCTGCTGGCGTCTGTACTAGGTTTTGTCCAAGATTTAAAAAAAGATAGCCTATGTTTGTTTTCAAGGTCTCTGTATCAAATTTTATCAAAACCAGTTCAGCAGTTTATGCGTGAAAGCATAACAGACAGACAGAGTTACTTTCGCATTTACGTTATTCTAGTATGGACCTCAATACGGGTTGATCTCAAATTCCTATAGATTGATCTTAATAAGAGTTAAATTGATCTTAATATGGACATATAACTAGCTTCTGCCCGCGAAGTATCTAGGTGTTAAGTTTTTAAATTTTCTAATTTACTGCACAATGAGTAATTTTTTTTTTCATGATAACCATCTCCTGGCAATAATTAACACAACAAAAAAAGAATTAGCGAAATTTTTCGATCTGTTCACGCGTGACGCGATGACCAAGGGAATAAAGATAAAGATAAAGATATTTATTTCTGTAAATAGATCTTTTAAAGACACTTTTACAAGTCAATATTTAACATTTTTTTAAGCTAGATGGCTCCGGCATTTCCTAACTGACGACCTCTGAGAAGAAACGCCGAAACAAACTCAGAGAATCATAGTCTCTTTTAAAGTCCAGACATAGTAGGTATAATAACAAATATGTGTCTTACAATGTAGGGCAAAGTCTGAAATGGCCTTTTGAAGAAAGAGCCATAGCGGCTTTGAGTAGAATAGAGATTCATTTTTATATAAATAGATTATTATTTCACAAATCTTACTACAGAGGCTAGCACATCAAGCTACCACAATCTGTCAAACTTTGATTGATTTTCAACTTTAAACAAAAAATATAAGGTTCACATTCAATTGGTAAAATTTGACAATTTTGGATAGTTTGACAGTGAAATGTTTGTTTATACTGGCATCCATGATACGATTTAATTTGTGTTATGGGTATCAGGGCTGTCACACAATTTATAACAACCCATATTACTCATAATATGGGTTGAGTTGGATCAACTTGAGACGAGTTGATCCCAATACAGGTTGTTCTACTTTTTCTATTACAATAAGAGTTGATTGCATTACGTATTAATGCATGGGATACGAGTGATTTTTTTCTGTTTAACGATATTGCCAAACGACAAAACGACGCCTCTTTATTATAAGGACGTTTTGAACCCTTTACAGCGTCCATGTTCACTAGATAATATAACACGATAAACTCGATAAAAAGTAGGTTTATTTTAATCTAATATTCGCGCACCTAAGTGTCAGAAATCAACAATTTACTTTTCATTTCCAGTTCTTTTCCTGGGCACAGCGTTGGGGCAGCCGTGCCCACAGCTCCAGCCTGAGTTCCCGTGCCCATGCCCGTGTCCGTGCCCGTGCGAGCCGCAGGTCCCATCACCATGTGAAGGGGTGCAGCAGATAGGGCCATGCAACCCCTGCGAGCCACCCGTCCACTATGTATATGGGCAGGCCCCTTCGGGTAAGATTCAATTCAAAGTAAAATCATTGCTTACTATACTTGCGGCACGCTATGATGGCCGTTACGTTAATGGACGTAACTAAAAAAAACATAATACATACATAATTATATACATATTGTATATATTTTTTGTAGTAGTATCGTTAGATCACTATTGACAATAAAGAACAGCAATTTGCTTCTTCAAATGTAATTACTAATTAATACGAAACTTCATGAGTGGACAAACGTCAAAACGGCCATATTTAACTTCATAACCAAACACACGCAAGCACGCTCATGCACACACACTCAACACGTACATACACACACACACACACACACCCACACACAAACACGCTCGCACACACACACACACACACGAGTCAACATTTTCACACACATAAACTCCAACTCCAATTATGTTCAATTAAAATTAATATTTTGTATTTTATGTTTTATAATAAGCTAGTGACATAATATTTGTGTTAACGAAAAGGCGAAGTCACTGGTCTCTGATATACAGTTAACACTAGTTCGGGGACCAGGGGATTCACATGTATTGTACCTTTTTATGTCAAATAAATTTCATTTCATTTTAAATAGGTAGGTACTTACTTAATAAGTACTTAGTTGCATTTTTCAAACATTGCAATTATAATAATAGATTGAAAATATCGTAAATTTGTGCATTTTATATAAATTGTGAATAACATCAATTGGATCAATTTAATTATGAATTGAAACATAGAATGTCAAAAATAATGTCACGTCGTTTGTGATCTGCGGGCGACTGATAGATTCCGTCAACCATAAAGTTGGTCGATAAATGACATGTTAAATCATCATACCAACACGCCAGAAGTGACAAGTTTGAATCCTGCCCGCAGTAGAATTTTTCCTTCGCTAAAATAAGTTTAAAATCTTAGCACGGAAATTGCAAAAAAAAAACCTACAAAAGTTGTAAAAAGCAAAAGCGAAAAGTAAAAAAATACACAAACGTTATCAGACTATAACCGCAAAAAGCGATTTCTTACAAACCCTATCTAAAATGTCAGTACCTACATGAAAAATAAAAATAAAACGTTATAATTTTCCTACAGGTGCTATCCTTATAAGGCCGGGACAAATCAGGTTCCCAGCACCACCCCCAATAGTGGTGCGGCCCGGTGAGATCAGGCTGCCACAACCACCCCCAATATGGGTGAAGCCAGCGCCAGTCCAGCCGCCCACCCCCAACCCAATAACTGTGACTCCTCCACCGGTACAGCCGCCCACTCCAGCGCCGTTCTACGTGCGCGTGCCACCTGTCAACCCACCACAGCCGCCGCCTCTGATTGTCAGACCAGCTCCAGTCTGTGTACCTAGACCTTCACCTATTAGGGTAAGTTGGTTATTCTCATCGTGCTTCGTGACAACCCCTAGGGCTATTTAAAGAGAGGTAGGGCGCAGTGGGAGTAATTCCACTCAAATTGGAGCTGCCCGACGGGGAAGTACGGTAGTACTTGCCTTGTGTTGGGGGACTTTGACTCTTATACTGCCAACCCAACTATTCCTCTTTCAATACAGGGTTGGCAACGCGCAAGTGATATTCCTGGCGTTGCAAGCGTCTATAGGCTACGGTAACCGCTTACCGTCAGGTGGGCCGTATGCTTGTTTGCCACCTTAGTAGAATAAAAAAAAAATGCCGGCTCCATCTAGTATTAATGAATAATTAGTAATAAATAGGATCATTGATCATGTAACAATATAAATGTAGGGTAGCTGTAAGTAATTATATCATCAAGACCACCTCAGTCTACCCGTGACCATGGACGCTGAAAAGGGTCCGAAACGTCGGGATTAATAATATCATCACGCGCATCATAACGCGATAAAATCCGTAAAAAGTAGTTTTATTTCAATATTATGTCCATTGTCTAGTACCTAGTTTGGAACTAGATGGTGCTTTGTAAAATGGTCCAAGAATATTTATTTATTTATTATTATTCTGAACTATAATCAAATTGAAATAAATCTACTTTTTACGGATTTTATCGCGTTATATTGATATTATTAATCCCGACGTTTCGGACCCTTTACTTTACAGCGATAAATTCCGTAAACAGTAGTTTTATTTCAATGTATGATATTCGCGTAAATGACAGAAATTTAATCAAATTCTAAATTTATTCCTATTTCAGGTACAACCTCCACCGGTGCAGCCACCAGTCCCTGGTGCCCTCGTCGTAAGACCGCCCAAGATCATCGTCCCCGCTCCTCCGACCATCTGCTTCCGCCCCAACCCACCCCAGAACTTCAGAACCCTAGGAGCCGCGACCATCTGCAGGATTAATGCCCAGCCTGAGTGCCCACCACCACTACCACCGTGCCCAGATCCGTGCCCGCCACCGTGCCCACCGCCGTGCCCACCTCCGTGCCCACCGCCATGCCTGCCACCGTGCCCACCACCATGCCCTTCCCCCTACTCCGAACCCCCACCGTGTATGCGGAATTAAATAGATAAAATATGTATTAATATGTATATATAATATGATAAACTTATACATTTGTAAGTGTGTGAATGTTCAAAATACAGTACGGGTAATAGTGCAATTTTTATGTTGTTTTTTTTTTCTACTTGCTTTTTACTTTATAACTTAAACATAGCAAACTGTGGGTGTACATTAGTACACGGGGAACACAGGCGCGATGGTATGTTATTAGTTTTTACGCCAACCGAACAAACAGACAAGAAGTCGAAAAATAATAAGGGGCTCGTGGCTATGTAATAACTAAGCTGATCAACCGATCTGCAAGGTTAAGCTGCGCTAGTCGCGGTCAGTCTGTGGATGGGTGACCATTCTAAACAAATTGAAACCTTTCGTGCCTCAGAGAGCTTATATAGTCGTCGGTCCCGGTTTTCATACGAACACCTATGTCAATCGTTAGTGGTAGTCAGAAGCACAAAAAGCCTGACAACCAGTCTATCCTCAGGGTATCGGAATTTCCCTGAAATTGGGCTGCGGAGGTCTAATGGCAGTTGCTTCGTGTAAAATACTGATAATGGAATAAGATTTTATAACTAGTTGCCCAAATTTGTATTAGAACTTACCGATGGAAAGTTTAAGGCACATGTTAAACGCATCCTAATTAAGAAAGCTTATTATAAAGTACAAGACTATGTCGATGATAGGGACGTTTGGGGATAGTTGGACTGATACATCTGCACATGTGGCTTCCCTGGAACCTCTGTAACGACGTATGAGTATATCTATTAACTAATCCCAATTTAGTCATTTGTATTTTATATTAAATATCATTGTTTTTGACTTGATACTTACATATATAATTCGTAAATCTTGGTGACAAGTTTTGTCAGTTGCTTTATATAATTTATTAGTTTCTACCGTTTGTAAATGGGAGAACTGTTTAGAACTTCCTTTTATGCCTAGCTGTATTTTATATAATTGTAATCTTCGAAACATTCCTGAATTGTTCTCTCATGTAAGTATCCAATCCAATTTATAATCCATCATTGTACAATACAAAACGATATTTTAAAAGAGTAACCATGGAGTTTCTTGCCGGTTCTTCTCCATAGGAAACGACTACTTTGGAACCGTGCACCTAGACTCGACGTTTCATAAGTGCCTGTACCTATATGGTTTATATGAAAATAAAACTATTTTGATTTTGATATTCAGCCGCATCTGGTTAGACTGGAAGTCGACTCCAACATAGTTGGGAAAAGGTTCGAAGGATGATAAGGCAATCATATAATATCCCACTTGTTATTTTTTAAATAATTACAAAGTATTATGTATAAATATATACACCGTGTTTTTTTTTGTTGTCTTACAGCCGAAAGGATATACTTCAACTCATCATGATCAACAATTTCTTGTATGGGATCAACCATGAAGTGCAAAAAAAAACAGCTACATCCTACATTTTGTAGAGAGACCTGAACTTTTTTCTAAGAAATAACTCTTTTTAAGATTTCAGACTTAGTCCCATATCTATCAATACCATCTTGGGCGTGTTGGCCGACAGATGGGACAGCCCAGTGTTTGCCCGCTGGATGCGACTCCACAACTTTTAACTATTTTATTTTCTATTTTGTAATTATTATTCCGAGTTAATTATGATTATTATTATTTTATGCAAAATGTACGAGTGTGTGGCATGGCCACGATATCATATGTACTATCTACATTAAACTCTTTCTATGAATTAACTAAATAAATATTTAAATACATAAATATGTCAATAGTAAACACAATAAATATTTATAATAAGTAGTACATGCTTATAAGAATATATACTTATATAAAACAAAATAAATACTAATAACAACTACATTCTATAATAATATTATATACTTACTTACTAATATTTATATATTAACTTAACCTACAAACTAAGTACATTACAATCATAACATTACATAATAAAACATGCACAATAATACATATTCAGAAACACTTACCTGTACGACATATAGTCGTGCCGTCGAAGAGTCGTTGGTCGTCGCCCTGCATCCGACGATCGTATCGCATCGAGTAAATGCGCCGCTGGTCCCGTTACTTTATACAAAACGTTCGAGAACGATCGCCGGCGCAGCGCAGCGACACCGCGCCGGGCGCCTCACCTCAGTACGCTACGGGAAACCACGGCTGACGCACGCTCGCTTGCACCGCACCGCGCCGCCATATTACTCGGCCTGCAGCCCGCGATACGCTACCTGATATTGTTTTGCTTACGCTTGCTTATCCGCTAATTGTATTGTATGAAGTGATAAACTTTTAACCTCTTAAAGACTAGTATATGTGCAATAAACTGTTACAAAAGTGTATGTGGAGTATAATTTGTACCAACCGTAATCTAAGGTACCAACATACCACAGTGGTGACCCCGACGTGATGCCAGTGTTTCCACACTGGTGACCCCGACGTGATCCCAGTGTTTCCACACTGGTGACCCCGAGCAGAACATCAGCGCAGCCTTCCGGAGACCAGCACCTTCGTCATCACCTTCCCCTCACAGCAGCCTTCAACAGCATCGAGCAGCGAGTCACACAGCCAGCCAGCACTCTTCCGGCTTCAACGGGCAGCCTGACCACATGCCTGCAGCAGACATGCAGCCTGGTCAGAACCCTCAGCCGACATCAGCGACATGGCACAGCACACTGCACTTCGGCCGGTCAACAAGCAGAGGCCGTCTCTCCTGGTCGACGCAGCAGCCAGCCACTACGCTTCACTGCACTACCTCGACTCACTGAGGTCTACGCAGCATCGCCCCGACTCACTGGGGGACTCATCGCACTCACCGCTCACAGTCCCGACTCACTGCGGACTACGCGGCATCCGTTCCGACTCACTGGAACACGCACTCCTGGCACTGGCAAGCTCTTCAGACGCACTGACCGCTGACTCATCTGGATCATCGACCTCCGGTCTCGGGGGGGAGTGATGTAGCGACATCTACCGCGCTACATAGAACTACGAAGGCCTGAATCGCGCAAGCAACATTCGCAACGAAAAGTTGCATATATACAACCGCCCGACATCAACCGTCGGGCCGTGGCCCGCCAGGCACAACACCCGCCTGGTTGGAGGATCCTCCCTTTGGATGGAGGGGCAATACACCTCGCCTCTCCACACTGGTGGCGCCGACGTGATCCCAGTATCTCCACACTGGTGGCCCCGACGTGATGCCAGTGTTTCCACACTGGTGACCCCGACGTGATCCCAGTGTTTCCACACTGGGAACACGTGGTGTGGTGGCCCCGAGAACACTGAATACAGCACGGAGCAGCGCATAAAACCGTAAGCCAGTGAAAACATTGCATAAAATGTCTAGGAGTGATAATACGTCGAACAAACAAAGCGATGATGGCCGTTCACATTCAAAAGAAAGGACATTTACACCATCCGATATTTTTCGTGTCGGCGTACGACTTCCACCGTTTTGGCCGGAAGAACCAGCGGTCTGGTTCGCCCAAATAGAAGGTAGCTTCGCACTCTCCGGTGTCAAAGACGACGATACTAAGTATCATTATGTTAGTGCGCAACTTGAACACCGTTATGCTGCCGAAGTTAAGGATATTTTAGTAAATCCTCCAGCTAAAGGAAAATATGAAAAATTGAAGAGTGAGCTAATTAAAAGGTTATCCGCATCACGTGAGAAGGAGTTAACCCAGCTACTCATGCATGAAGAATTAGGTGATAGGCGGCCTTCCGCGTTCCTTCGGCACCTGAAGCATTTAGCTGGCCCTAACATACCGGATGATTTCATCAAGACCGTTTGGACTAGCCGTTTACCCAGTAATATACAGATTGTGGTAGCGTCACAACCGGAATCGTCACTTCACGCGCTCGCCGACCTGGCTGATAAGGTGCACGACCTCGTACCACCAGCACCGCAGGTAGCTACAACCGACGTCGTCCCAAACACTATAATAGAAAAACTTTCTAAAGAAATAGCGGAGCTTAGTCGCCAAGTTCAAGCCCTCTCGACAAGAGAATCAAGGTCCCGGTCAAGAGACAACAGCCGACGCGAAAGAAATAACACACGTTCCCAGTCTAACTACAAAAAATTTCCCACTTGTATTTTCCACTATAGGTATGGTGACAAAGCGCGAAGATGCCTGAAACCCTGTGATTATCAGCCAGGTTCGGGAAACGCCGGAGGCAGTCATCAGTAGCGACACATGATTGCCCTAGTTCAAGCGGTCGCTTATTCATTACGGACAGGCGTACAAAAACGCAGTTTTTAGTCGACACAGGTAGCGACATCTGCGTTTTCCCCCGCTTTGCTCTCAAACAAAGACGATCACGAACACCAGATTTTAATCTCTTCGCCGCAAACGGAACACAGATTGCCGCATACGGCAGCCTACAAATGGAGTTGGACCTTGGCCTCCGCCGCGCTTTTACCTGGCGATTTATAGTAGCTGACGTCACCAAGGCTATCATCGGAGTCGACTTCTTATCTTTCTACGATTTAATAGTAGACTGCCGTAACAAACGCCTCATCGACAACAAGACTAATTTGTCAGCAAGCGCAGCCCCCGCTCCTCCTTCTGATGCCATCTCTTCAGTCAAAACAATTACAGGCGAGTCCAAATACCTAGACCTTCTACGAGACTTCCCGGAGATAACTCGCCCAGCAGGTACACATCGGGTTATACGTCACAATACCGTTCACCATATTAGGACAACACCAGGACCACCCGTTTATTGTACCCCAAGACGGCTTGCCCCCGATAAACTGAAGATCGCAAAACAGGAGTTCGAAGATATGCTGAAGAACGGAACAGCAAGACCATCAGAAAGTCCATGGTCGTCTCCGCTACACCTCGCTCCTAAGAAGGACAACGGATGGCGACCATGTGGCGACTACCGGATGCTTAACGCACGTACAATTCCCGACCGATACCCTATCAGGCATATCCAGGACTTCACACAGAACATCTCAGGCTGCAAAATATTTTCGAAAATTGACCTGGTAAAGGCCTACAACCAAATACCGGTTAATCCCGATGACATCCCCAAAACGGCCATTACCACGCCCTTCGGAATGTTCGAGTTCCCCTTTATGACTTTTGGGCTCAGAAACGCTGGACAGACATTCCAAAGGTTCGTAGACGAGATGACGAGGGACCTGGACTTCTGTTTTTCATACCTGGACGATTTTTTAATATCGTCGCCCGACGAAGAGTCTCATCTCCAGCATTTGCGTCTCCTATTCGCAAGACTTAAGGAATACGGAATGGTTGTAAACACTTCCAAGTGTGTTTTCGGGGCTGAAGAAGTAACTTTCCTGGGCTGCAATGTGTCTTCCACTGGTATCAAGCCAGAAGACAGCAAGGTCCAGACCATAAAGGACTTCCCCATCCCCAAAACCGTACGAGAACTTAGGAGGTTTCTCGGGATGATTAATTTCTACCGCCGATTCATACAAGACGCTGCGAAATCGCAAACACCGCTGCATAATTTACTCACCGGATCCGTGAAAGGCTCTCATCCTGTAGACATCACCGGAGAAACGTTGCGAGCATTCGAGCAATGCAAAGAAAGCCTGTGCCGGGCAGCACTTTTAGCACACCCGGACATAGACGCGAAATTGGCGCTAGTCACAGATGCGTCGGACGTCGCAATTGGTGGCGTACTGCAGCAGCAGAAAGACGGACAGTGGCAACCTCTAGCCTTCTTTAGTCGAAAACTGAGTCCAGCGCAGAGAAAATACTCGCCTTATGACAGAGAACTACTCGCAATTTACGACGCTATCAAACATTTCCGACACCTAGTAGAAGCAAGACACTTCACTGTTTTCACAGATCACAAGCCGATCTGCTTCGCGTTTCACGGTCACAAAGAAAAATGTTCACCTCGTCAGTTCCGTCATTTTGACTACATCGCCCAATTCACAACAGACATCCAACACATATCGGGAAAAGACAACGTCGTGGCCGATACGCTCTCGAGAATAGAGGAGGTAGTTCAGCCCGTCGAGTTTGATACACTGGCAGAGTCACAGAGAAATGACCCAGAGCTCAAACAGCTGTTGGAAGGAGAAACATCGCTCAAACTCGCCAGGGTAACCGTTCCCGGAACAAAACTGGAACTTTATTGCGACAACAGCACAGGAACTCCACGACCCTACGTACCGAGAGAGCTCAGAAGACAAGCTTATGGAACCTTACATTCACTCAGTCACCCCGGCCCTAACGCCTCTGCCAGATTAGTTGCCCAGCGTTACGTATGGCCCGGAATAAATAAGGATTGCCGTGAGTGGACAAAGCTCTGCCACGCCTGTCAGCGTACGAAGGTCACACGACACGTCTCAACACCGCTTGGAACGTTTAATTTACCAAGAGGCAGATTAAGCTTCATACATATAGATTTAGTTGGCCCACTGCCACCTTCAGACGGATACCGGTATTGTCTTACCGCCGTCGACAGGTTCACACGCTGGCCTGAGGCAATACCACTAGAAGACATAACTGCTGAAACTGTCGCTAAGGCCCTTATCTCCAACTGGATAGCACGTTATGGTTGCCCTTTAGAGATCGTGACTGATCGCGGGAAGCAATTTGAGTCCACGTTATTCAAACAGCTTTCAGATCTCGCCGGATTTCAACGTAATAGAACTACCGCGTATCATCCTGCAAGCAACGGTATGGTCGAACGAATGCACAGACAGCTTAAAGCGGCCATAACCTGTCACGGAAGCCCAAAATGGACAGAAAGCTTACCCTTAGTTCTCTTGGGAATGAGAAGTGCATTCAAAGAGGACATACAGGCATCACCCGCCGAACTCCTATATGGCGAACCCCTGAGATTGCCCGGAGAATTACTGCAACCAAACATTAACCTGCACACAACAAGCGACTTCACCGAATTCTCAGCACGACTTCGTTCAATCATGAACGACATTCGTCCTCAGCCAGCAGCGAGACACAGCAAACGAAACATATTCGTGTTCCGAGACTTACCATCCGCAACTCACGTATACGTCAGAGATGACACAGTGAGAGGATCCCTTCAGCCGGCTTACACAGGACCATACGAAGTTCTGGAACGGGGTACCAAGGTCTTCAGATTGAAAGTAAAAGGAAAAGAACAAACAGTATCCATAGAAAGGTTGAAGCCAGCCTATACAGTTACCTTAGACCCTTGTATCATTCCTCGACCAGATACTGAACAACAAGGAGAAAAGAACACTCCCTCCCACATAGACCCTGTTCCTGAAGGTAACGATGTAACCCCTAAACCAAAAACAACACGGTCTGGAAGGACAGTGAGATTCCCAGATTATTATCGCCCATCCTAGGATGGTCTCAGGGGGGGAGTCATGTGGCATGGCCACGATATCATATGTACTATCTACATTAAACTCTTTCTATGAATTAACTAAATAAATATTTAAATACATAAATATGTCAATAGTAAACACAATAAATATTTATAATAAGTAGTACATGCTTATAAGAATATATACTTATATAAAACAAAATAAATACTAATAACAACTACATTCTATAATAATATTATATACTTACTTACTAATATTTATATATTAACTTAACCTACAAACTAAGTACATTACAATCATAACATTACATAATAAAACATGCACAATAATACATATTCAGAAACACTTACCTGTACGACATATAGTCGTGCCGTCGAAGAGTCGTTGGTCGTCGCCCTGCATCCGACGATCGTATCGCATCGAGTAAATGCGCCGCTGGTCCCGTTACTTTATACAAAACGTTCGAGAACGATCGCCGGCGCAGCGCAGCGACACCGCGCCGGGCGCCTCACCTCAGTACGCTACGGGAAACCACGGCTGACGCACGCTCGCTTGCACCGCACCGCGCCGCCATATTACTCGGCCTGCAGCCCGCGATACGCTACCTGATATTGTTTTGCTTACGCTTGCTTATCCGCTAATTGTATTGTATGAAGTGATAAACTTTTAACCTCTTAAAGACTAGTATATGTGCAATAAACTGTTACAAAAGTGTATGTGGAGTATAATTTGTACCAACCGTAATCTAAGGTACCAACATACCACAAGTGTATGGGTCTAGATGCCCGAAATAAAGGATATTGCTTTTTTTTTTAAATATCTATATCTAGTAGAAATTATCTTGAAATAATGATTTCTTTTCGGCTGTAAGAGGACAAAAAAAAACACGGTGTATATAGGTCTCTTAAAAGACTGATAGGAGACCCGTGCCCAGCAGTGGGACAGTATATGGGTAGGTATAGTCCGTATAGGTCTTGGTACGGTCAACAAAAGAGTTAGGTATACAGGCAGCTAATTAATAATCTCTGTTTTGATAAAGATAGTGTAATAATGTATCACGCAATATGTGTCCAAACGTAGGTATTGTAAACAGCTACATACCTAACCCTTTGGCGCCTAATTATTTATGTCGAAATCTGTATAAAAATGCATATTTCGTTTGATATCTGTATACTTAACTCTTTTGTTGACTGTACAACAGTATTTTTTAATAAGAGGTATTTTTTCTAGGTCATTCTCGTTTTTTTTTAATTATGACCCTAGACGTCCATACTTCAAAAAAAAACAAAGGAAACAAAAAAAAATAATACATACAATTTATTTTAGCCAATGAATAGATACATACATAAATATTGTATTATAATTTAAAAGAATTTTGAATACATTTTTTTTTCAATCCAGACATATTATACGGTGTTGCCAAAAACAAAATTTAAAAACCATTATTTAAAATCGAAATTGAGATCTTGGAGTAACTGAATTTAAAATGTCAACATAAAGTTTTCTTTACAAAAAATATTTATACATAAAATGACACTGTCGACAAAATTTTAATGTTTCGTATTTTTTTTTTCTATAGAAAAGGCAGACAATTATTGTCAGAATAAATTTTGAATTTAAAAAATATGCCTGAAGTATTTTTTTTTGCTCACCTTAAATTCCTACAGCTCCAGTTACAAATCTGGCCTGATTGTTATTACTATAACTGTCATTAAAAACCGTCTGCCATGGTCCTAATATTCTGGTGTTACTTCTTGATGACGAGGAGCTGTGACTATTTATAAAAAAGGACGTCCCAGAAGGCCGACGCCGAGTCCTGGATAGCCGAGGCCTAGACCTAAATTCGGTGTGGACTCACAGAGGGTTGTACTACCTAAGCCACCACCACCGAGACCACCGAGCCCGCCGAGGCCAACACCGTAACCGAGTCCACCAGCACCGAGGCCTCCAATACCTCCGAGGCCTAGGCCCCACGGGTAGCTGCCCATCCCACCCCAACCGCCAAGGCCACCAAGACCACCAAGACCGCCGAGCCCGTAAGCCGGGGCCGACTCACAAACAGTCGTGGAACCCAATCCTCCTAAACCACCCATACCGCCCAAGTATCCTAGTCCGGCAAGGCCACCGACACCGCCGAGGGAGCTGAGGCCGCCGATACCGAAAGCTGGGACCGACTCACAGACTGTGGTGGCGCCCAGTCCACCTAAACCACCCATGTACCCCAGCCCGCCGAGACCAAAAGCAGGAACCGACTCACAGACTGTGGCGGCGCCCAGTCCACCTAAACCGCCCATGCATCCGAGTCCACCTAAACCACCCATGTATCCCAGCCCACCGAGGCCAATATTCGGGGTCGACTCACAGACTGTGGTGGCGCCCAGTCCACCTAAACCGCCCGTGTATCCCAGCCCACCGAGGCCACCGATGCCACCGAGGCCACCGATGCCACCGAATCCACCAAGGCCGCCGAGGACTGGACTAGACTCACAAACAGTCGTTGCACCTAAACCACCGATTGGCAAGCCTAATCCTCCCCAACAACCCAACGGTGGGACCGACTCGCAAACTGTTGTCGCTCCGAGGCCACCAATGGGTAGGCCGACACCACCCCAACCGTAGCCTGGTACGGTCTCGCATACAGTCGCTCCTCCGAGTCCCCCAAGCCCCGCTCCTCCGATTCCCCCTAGGCCGCCATAGAGGCCGAGGCCACCTAGGCCGCCGAGGCCGCCAAGTCCACCGAGTCCACCGAGTCCACCGAGGCCGCCGAGTCCACCGAGGTAGCCTAGACCTCCCAGCAAAGGTGCTGATTCACAGACTGTCGTGCTGAGTCCAGGCAGAAAGTTGGGCCCAGTCTCGCATACAGTTGTCCCGCCAAAACCCAAAGGGTTGCAGCGTGCAACGCACAGGAGAGCTGGAAAAAAATCAAGGTGACAAATTGAAGACTATATATTATTAATAATACTTCTGCAAATCAACCAGGAATTGAGGAAGTCTCAGAGAAAAATGGGGTGACAAAAAATCTGCACTTCTTTTTTCCATTGAAATAAAACTACTTTTTACGGATTTTATCGTGAAATCGATATTATTAATCCCGACGTTTCGGACCTTTTACAGCGTCCATGGTCACGGGTAGACTGACTGAGGTGGTGGGCGTCTTGACGATATAATTACTGACAGCTACCCTACATTTTAATGTTACATGGTCAATGACATTTATTACTAATATTAATTAATACGTTTAATTGGTGAGGGGTTTCCGAAAGGGTCTGGGCCAAAAGGCACCAGATCAAGAAGCCGACCGAGGGCCAGATGGGCAGACGAAATTGTGCTAATGACAGAGAAGGATGGCATTCCTTGGGGGAGGCTTTTACCCGAACGGGGTCCATGCATTAAATAATTAGGTAGTGGATAATTAAACAAATTAATAATTAAACTAACTACAAAATGGATTTTATAATTAGAAACCAAATTCATCTGTGTAAATTGAATTATACGTGAATAAGTTAGCAATTATTATCATTTAATATGTAGGTACTATGCATGGAATTAAATAAAGCTTTATTATTATTTCCTTTATTTAACTTTTTTCTTATAAATTATATTTTTATAAAATAAATTAAAGACAAAAACATTTAAAAATATAAATATTATTATTATTATTAATTAATACTTGATGGATTTCCTATCTGACGACCTCTGAGAAGAAACGCCGAAACAAACTCAGAGTATCATGGTCTCTTTTAAAGTAACAATATTCAATGATCATATTTTAGTTTTTTAAATTATTCCAGTTTTCCAAAAAAAAAACCTGTCTTGTCAGTTTTCCTTCTAAATCAAATTAATTGTCTTATTGTCGTAGTGGCTGCAAGTGGCTATAGTGACCGTGAGGTCCTGAGTTCATTTACCAGGTCAAGAAAAGTGTTATCTGGATTTTCTATGAAATTCTTAGTGACTCGGAGTTTGGAAGATTCAAAAAGATATTTTTAAAGCCTGCATGGTTTCCTCACGATGTTTTCCTTCACCGTTTAAGCGAATGATAATTTTACGCAAATGAATTCGAAAACTCAGAGGTGCGTGTCTTGGATTTGAACTGAAGACTTTCGACTTGGAAGTCCAATGGTCATACCACTAGGCTATGACTGCTACTGAGCACTTACGAGATGGGGAGAAGGGGTTGAAATAAAGGATGAAAATTTGTATGAAAATTACGTCAATTTTAAAGATAGAAGCTTGAAACTTACTTTTTAGGCTTTTGATTAGATATAAATAAATACAACATTCAAAGTTTGTAAAAATGTTACCCTAAATTGCAAAATAATTAGCCTAAAAAATTTTTAATGCTGCCGAAAGTCACTATTCGACGCGGATGAAGTCCCCACGTTTTCATCCGACTTCACAGCTGATAAAAGTATAGAGAGATTAGATTAGTATTATAATAAAACAAATCGTTTACTTACCAGCTAAAATCAGAGCCGTGTTAGCCATTTCTGTGTTTACGACAGTCTGTACCAAATCCTTCAGAATCCTCACGTTTTATACAAAAAAATCTAATTCCCTTTATTATTGAAATCATTTTAAACGCATCACCGATAACACTGTTACTTATTCTTTGGATAAATAAAATTCTTTCTTAATTAAAATTTGTTTTACAAAACATTAATTAAAGTCTTAAAATCGTATAAATATTGGAGGTTACGATGGAAAAGACGATGGGGCTGGAAATCGTGTCCTTATCATCAATCTATACTGTCCGTGCTGGGCACGGGTCTCCTCTCAGAATGAGAGGGATTAGGCTATAGTCCACCACGCTGGCCTAGTGCGTGTTGACAGACTTCACACACCGTCGAGAAAAATCTCTACTCTTCAATTCCCACAGGACACAAATATTTATGTGATGAATATTTAAGTTTGTATTATTTTTTTGGCCATCTCCATGCTAAGATTTTAAAGTTTTTTAACAAAGGAAAAAATCGAATGCGGGCGGGATTCGAACCTACGTCTTCTGGTTAAGTACACCAGACGCTATGACAACTAAGCCACCGCGACTCCCACCCGCCATGTCGAATTTTGCCTTCACATTATGAATTTACGTCTTTATGATGACGTCAGTAACACCTATTGAAAAGCAAGTTTTTGCTTCTCAACTGGCATTACTTACTTTACACAGTTAGTTCAATGTCGAACAATGCCACCTTACTACTAATATTTGTGTATTTTTTGGTACTTTCCATGCTACGATTTTTAAGTTATTTAGCAAAGGAAAAATTAGTGTTTGTCAGGATGTTTGGTAAATGTATTGTGTATGTGGAGGTACTGGGATCACGTCGGGGTGGAGAGGCGAGGTGTATTATATGTGCCCCTCCATCCAAAGGGAGGATCCTGCAACCAGGCGGGTGTTATGCCTGGCGGGCCACGGCCCGACGGTTGATGTCGGGCGGTTGTATATGTATATGCAACTATCGTTGCGAATGTTGCTTGCGCGATTCAGGCTTTCGTAGTTCTATGTAGCGCGGTAGATGTCGCTACATGTATATTTACAAAAAAAAGTATAAATGTATAAGTAATACGTGTATATCCATTGTCTAGTACCCATAGTACAAGCTCTGCTTACTTTTGGATTAGATCGTGCTGTGTGAAATATCTGCAGAAGAACCGACAACCGCTGGGGTAGACGTATTCTTGAGTGGAGACCGCGACTCAACAAACGTAGTTGTAGGACGCCCTCCGGCAAGATGGAGTGATGATTTGCGAGAGACTGCTTGTAGAAGCTGGATGTGAAAAGCCGAGGACAGGGTGAAATGGCGCACAGTAGGGGAGGCCTACATCCAGCAGTGGACTACTATAGGCTGATGATGATGATGATGTGTGAAATGTCCCAAAAATTAAAAAGAAAGTTGTTTTATTTACCTGTTCTTACTGCTCAAAACTTACCTGAAATCAAAGCAGAACTTGAATTAATGTAACATTTAGTATTGTAATAGAAAACTGCCTTGTCAGTCTTGTAATTATTCTAAGTGCGACATCTACGCTAGAGGTCCTGAGTTCGCAAAGTTTTCCCATGTTGCTCCGCGAGGAAACGTTGTGTTGGCAGTGGGGGTGACTTTGACCCTTATACTGCCAACCCAACTATTCCTCTTTCGTTTTATAGGGTCGGTAACGCGCAAGTGATACCCCTGGTGTTACAAGCGTCTATAGGCTACGGTAACCGCTTACCATCAGGTGGGCCGTATGCTTGTTTGCCATCTTAGTTGTATAAAAAAAAAGGTTGAGCATTATTATTGGGGTTTTCTTATGAGATTCTCAGTAGCAGTTCAGAGTCTGGAATTGTCCTCGGTTAATGGCAATATGCTTGACTTCTATTACATGGGACCTCAACATATCTGTGAACTGTAAGTGTACTGTCAGCAACGAAAGTCGCTAAACATGTTGTCATCTAAGAGAGGTATGGGACACAGTGGGAGTAATTCCACTCAAAAAAAGCTGCCTGACTGGGGAAGTATCTCCGCCTTGCAGAAAATCGAAGTGAAATAACACTGGTTTGAGCTGTATTGTGTTCCTTACGGTGAGCAAGGTTGCCAGTGCTCCACGAGAAAACGTTGTGTTGGCAGTACTTTGAGCCTTATAATGCTAACCCAACTATTCCTCTTTCGTTTACAGTGGCGGCAACGCGCAAGTGATAACCCTGGTGTTGCAAGCGTCTATAGGCTACGGTAATCGCTTACAATCAGGTGGACCGTATGCTTGTTTGCCACCTAAGTAGTATAAAAAAAATAAAAAAATACGATTTTCAACATGTTGTTACTGACATGTGAACATTGTTCGAAATCATTGCATACATGACCATTAAATATTTACCTTATAATTTAAAAAATAAATACTTAAAAAAAATTCTTGACTAGTTTTGGACCCTGTCATGTTTTCAAAATTTTGCTGTGTTCAGCTACTCTCGTTGCTGACCGTACCTACCTTAGTACACCTCTGCCTAACCCTTCGGGGAATACAAGCTTGATGGTATGTTATGTCATTATCATAATCAATTAATAACGAATATTATTTTAATTCCACTGTTGATATCAAATTAAAAGTAGACGTCACAATTAAATTCCAACTTTATAATTTCTTTATTAGAGTCCGTTTTTAAGTACAATTGGGATTGGATGTTTTGAAAAAGTATTGTATATAAAAAGGTTTGCTTATTAATATTTCAGTTTAGTCCTAATCGCAATGAGTGGTTTACTTTTAATTATAATCATTGGTATGTATAGCACTAGCAGTGTTTAACACAAACTTTTCGCCGACCTGTACCGATTCACGTAATTAAAACCGTAGCGATGTCGCAGCGATTTAATCGTTGAAACAGTTTTCCTATTCACATCCGACAATCGGAGCGATTTAGAAGTCGTCCTATTGTACTAATACTAATACTGAACCACACAGTCACATAAAAAAAAAACGATTCGATCACGGATGTGAATAGGAAAACTGTTTCAACGATTAAGTCGCTGCGACATCGCTACGGTTTTAATTACGTGAATCGGGCTACGGGTATTGTCGTGCAACGGGTTGTTGAGCTCCCTCTAATATGGTCGAGCTACACAATGACTGATGCATGCGTGCCGTCGGCTGGGACTGGTCTACTCAAAGCCGCTATGACTCTTTCTTCAAAAGGCAATTTCAGACATTGCCCTGCATTGTAACACATATATTTATATTTACTATCTTTGGAATTTATATAGCATGATTCTCAGAGTTTTTTCGGTGTTTCTTCTCAGAGGTTTTGAGTTAGGAAAAACCAGCGCATTCTAGATTTAAAAAAATTAAGAAATTGACTTGTAACAGTGTCTTTAAAAAATGTATTTACAGAAATAAATATCTTTTATAATATTATGCTGTCCGCCTACTGGGCACGGATTTCCTCTCAGAATGAGAGGGAGTAAGATTGGGCTATAGTCCACCACGCTGGCCTAGTGCGGTTTGACAACCCGTGAGTGCACGTTTTCTATGTATAGAGCGCAAAGTCCTCGTGGAATGTCTGGTACCTGAGTCGGCACCAGGGTATAAGGGACGCGTGCGTACCGCTTAAAAATCGTAAACGTAAAAACCACTAACGTTGTGTTTATAATAATAATAATAAATTTTCTTTATTCGGACAACAATCAGATCCATTTTGTGTTAGTAAAGACTTAAAAACTAACGTTAGTAACAATGTTTATTTAAGCTAGTTTAAGCTAATGTGCAGAAGCACTCCGTCCGAACTTAAGACACAAGTTTTACTTGATCATCACCCGGACGAGGTGCTTCTATCATTTAGTGAACGACATTTTAGTAATAGATAGTTTCTGACATTTACGCGAATATTATACATTGAAATAAAACTACTTTTTACGGATTTTATCGCGTTATATTGATATTATTAATCCCTTATTGGAATTAATAATAATGGTAATATCAATATCACGCGATAAAATCCGTAAAAAGTAGTTTTATATTGATTTCTGACATTTACGCGAATATTATACATTGAAATAAAACTACTTTTTACGGATTTTATCGCGTCGTCGGGATTAATAATATCAATATACGCGATAAAATCCGTAAAAAGTTGTTTTATTTCAATAGATATTTAGAATACATTATTTTGTCTTTGCCTTAATCGGGCAGCTATTTAAAAAAATATTTTCTTCTTCCAGGTCTTCTACATCTAGTGGTAGCTCTGCCAGGGGTAGGCTTCGGGCTCGACGTGGATAAAAGACAACTCCGAGTCAAATACAACTTTACACCAAGGATACCGCCAAAGTTTACTGATCTGCCAACAATTTTTATCAACCCCTGAACTGTGTCTTATTTGGGGTCATGGTTTCTATTGACCCCCTCATATAATCCTGGAGTCTTCAAGTGTTTGACCGTCATTGACGAATCGTGCCTCTTATGAAATTTGACCCCCTCATTTAATCAGTATTCAGGTGCTTGACAGTGACTGATAAATTGTGTTCTATAGTTCAGTGTTAGTTGCTAACGACCCCCCCAGATTATCCTACCTGGGCTTTTCGGATACTTGATTCTGACATAGGTACGAATTGTGTTTTTGGGGTCATGATTCCTGTTGACCCCCTTATATAATTCAAGTCTTCAGGTACTCGGCCGTAACTGAAGATTTGTAGCTCATGTGAAGTTTTAGTTGCTAATGACCCAAAGATAACCCTGCTTTGGGTCTTTAGGTGCTTGATTCTGACATAGGTACGAATTGTGTTATTGGGGTCATGGTTCCTGTTGACCCCCTCATATAATCCTGGAGTCTTTAGATGCTGCGGTAAATTTTCTGCAAGGCGGAGGTACTTCCCCAGTCGGGCAATTTCAGTGGATTTACTCCCACTATGCCCTATCATTCTTAAAATTAGCCATCTCCCTAGCGAACGACCACCATTCCTTTCCCCAGTCCTCGACCACCACTCTGTTGTAAGTATTGCACTCATCGATCATCGATATCAAACCCAGAACTGTGATCTTCTGAGGTATTTCTTTTAAATTGACGTCCTTCTAAAGCTTAATCTGGTTTCTTGAAGAGGTTTCGACTTCCGAAAATAAAATCTACAGACTTGGGTACTGAGAGAACCTATCAAGTGGTAGTGTCTCAAAGGTCAATGCTTTGACTTCCATCGAAGTCAATGAAAGTCTTTCTGCAGAAAAAAATTTAGACCTGAGATACCGAGGAAGGTTGAACTCAATAACGGACTAAGATTAGAAAATTGGGGTCTTGATGAATTTTCTTGAATTCCTGAATATTAACGCCATGGATGAATGTTTATCCAAGTAGATACGATAGTTGCAGCATTTCTGTATTTTTTTTTATTAATTAGTCAAATAAATGTTTATTCATAATACACGTATTTTACTTATACCTTTTTTATCTTATCTGGTCGTGTGAATACTTCGCACCGACATAAAATGTATTTTTTTAACGGAAATAAACTAAATCTTATTTTTCGTCATTAGAAGGAAAAAATATATTCAATATGGCGTATCCAAAATTAGTTTTGATACGTTAATAAGGGAGATATTGCATACCAACAAAAAATATCTTTGAGAAATAATATACATATAGAGATGTACCTACAGAATAATCGTATGGAATCGAGTTACATACAAAAAACACCAAGCACCACAAACTTAGATGTATACAAGGCGATATCAAGTTCACTGTAAATTTTAACGACAATCAGAATAATGTTAACTTTTCTAGTTTTCTATGAAATTGTCAGTAGTACCTCCGAGTTTAAATTTGTGGCTGGATAATGACAATAGGCTCAACCCTAGCGTCTTCCCAACTATGTTGAAGTCGGCTTCCAATCAGCCAGATGTGGATGAGATATTATACACGAGAAAATCTAAGGAATGCAGGTTTCCTCAACGATGATTTTCTTCACTGTTTAAGTGAGTGATAACTAATTATTTATACGCAGAGGTGCATGCCCTGGGTTTGAACAAGACTTTCGACTGGGTAGTCCAATGGGCTATCACTGAAGAAGTGAAGTCTGCTAATCCGCATTACGCCAGCGTGGTGGACTATAGCCTAATCCCTCATAATCTGAGAGGAGACCCGTGCCCAGCAGTGGAACAGTATATGGGTTGATGATGATGATTATACACGAAGCGATCCAATTTCAACTAAGCTACGGCAGAAAGCTATCATTAAGAAAACAAAGAAAGAGTGTCTGTGGAGTTTTTTGCTAATTCTTCTCCATAAGACCCACTTTTTGGAACCGTGCAACTAGTTTTGACTTTTCAAAAGTGCTATTTTAATAGTCTAATAATTGAAATAAAACATTTGACTTTGTGTTAGCTAGCGAAAGAAAAATTCAATATAAAGATAAAGATATTTATTTCTGTAAATAGATCTTTTAAAGACACTTTTACAAGTCAATATTTAACATTTTTTTAAGCTAGATGGCTCCGGTATTTCCTAACTGACGATCTCTGAGAAGAAACGCCGAAACAAACTCAGAGAATCATAGTCTCTTTTAAAGTCCAGACATAGTAGGTATAATAACAAATATGTGTCTTACAATGTAGGGCAAAGTCTGAAATGGCCTTTTGAAGAAAGAGCCATACCGACTGGTCTACTCAAAGCCGCTATGGCTCTATGGCCAACCGACGGCTCGCATGCATCAGTCATTGTGTAGCTCAACCATAATTTAGGGAGCTCAACAACCCGTCACACGACGATACCAGATCAGAGAAACATTTGCGTAGGCCACTAAAAAATATCAAATAGGATTCAGACCTACATCCCATCGGTACAGCCAACTAAGCTACCGAGACAATGCCTGTGATATTGAATTACTCTTCCTCATTCTACGTCTTGTATGTGACATCAGCGACATCTATCGAAAACATATTACTATTGAAACTATGTTTCTCTATGACTTATGTGTCAATAGATATGACTGCTCTGAATTAACCAATAAGCTAAGCTATATTGTTCCAAGAACTGTTTTGAGACGGGAGGTTCGTGGACTTCCGCTTTTTGCGGTATCTTCTTGTCGCACTAACGCTGGGGTCCGTGCACCTCTGCGTCGAATAGCTAATAGTTACAATACTTTTTTCTCAGACCTTGATTTGTTCACACTGTCTGCTAATAAGTTTAGAAATGGTTTGCTCCAGAAAATTAAAGAAATAGATGAAATTTTAGATATAGATTCAAAATTAACTAAGTAACATTATTTTATATATATATTTTTTTCTTTCTTCTCTGTTATGTACAAATGTCAATGTTCAAATAAGATATCTAGCACTGGCTTCACTGGTGCTTAGCTATGTAGTTCCATGTTAAGACTATTTACTAAGACGTGGATAACGTTGTGGGTTACTCATTGACAAATCCTAATAGCTATAACTTATTTATTAAGAATAGTGTGTAACCGTTTGTATTCCCGAACAAATAAATAAATATTGATTTCTGACATTTACGCGAACACTATACATTGAAATAAAACTATGTTTTACGGATTTTATCGCGTCCATGGTCTACCCGTGACCATGGGATTAATAATACCAATATAACGCGATAAAATCCGTAAAAAGTAGTTTTATTTCAATATATAATATTCGCGTAAATGTCAGAAATCAATATCATTTAGGATCAATTTACAGTTGGTTAGCAATTATTTTTACTCAAATTTTCAAAAGTTCTTATAATTGTATAATCGGTGAAAAACAATTATCAAAAAGTGTAAAATAATAAATTAACTACTTATCTCTTTGTATTTTCCATGCTAAGATATTAAAGTTATTTTAGCGAAAGAAAAATTCGACTGCGAGCAGGATTCGAACCTGCGTATTCTAGTTAGATACACCAGACGCGACAGACAAACACAAACATTTCAGAATCGAACCCACGACCTCATGATCAACAGTATGTCACTCGTACCACTAAACCACAGATGTCGTCGAATAAATTCCTACATCTTATAAATGCCAAAATTACTTTGTTACTATTACAAAATTGTCTGTTACGCTTTGACGCCTAAACCGCTGAACCGTTTTTGATGAAATTTTGTACAGAGATAGATTAGACCTCGGAGAAGTATATAGGCTACCCTTTGTCTCAAAAACCCCTTTGGGGTGTCAGTGAAACATTGTACAACAGCTAGTAAAAAAATAATATAAAAAAATATTAGTACGAAACTCATAAAGTTACACATTTAATAGTACATTATGGTACAAGTGTGTAATGTTGGTGATTACCGCTGAGGCGCAATTGAAATTGGTTTTAAGAGAGCCGAGGACGGTAATCATCAATACACACGTGTATCATACGACGTTTTTCAACACACTTGTGAAGAAAATAACTATAATTTAAATAAAACGAATTGTGAAAAAATTTTCGCAATGGCGGGAAAAATTAATCAGCTGTTTTCCTAAACAATGGCGAATAATGGTGATCGGCCATAGGCTAAAAGAATGAAGTTTCTTTTTTTTTTGCTTTCCGCGGATAGCGTTTTAGCCACATACAAAATGGGGAATTCAAAGTTTTCTTTATTACAGAGAAAACAAAAGTTATATTTGATTTTTATTTATTAAAAACGTACAAGTTGAAATTATCTATTTAAATACGAATGAAATTAAATACGTTGCATGAAATGAGCAAGCAATAGGTACATTAATTTATTTGTAATATTTATTGAACACGATCTTTTTTGTATCGAAACTTTTTTAAGACCAAAGCAACTCAACTAATAAAATAAAAAAAAAACCTCACATGTGAATAATAGCAATGAAAAAGTCAGTTATATTATAGGTGTCATTACGTGCCTAATTGCGGTGAAATAAGAGCCATTTTATGAGCAACTGTATTGAAAATAATTTAAAAACTTTATTTTAATATTCAATTTAAAAACAATATTATCTAAAGTTGATGTTTAATTATTCTAAATCAATTGAATCGATTGAATAAAAAAATATAAAAATACCTCATGTCAATTTCAAACTTTATTTTGAAATAGATAACGTTGACATTGCCTTGCATGACTAATTTGAACAGAAGTTATATAAAATAGATGAGAAAATAATTTTAACTTGTTATTAACAATTGCAATCACAGAACACACATATCAAAATGGCTTTTCTAAATTTAATTATTATATTAATATTTTTTGGTAAGTAAAATATACTTTTGTATTGTAATTTTTGCTCAGCATTGGGAAATGATTACATTAGGAAAAAAAATGTTTATAAAATAATAATATAATATTTTGGGTCATTTCTACACAGCACCGTCTAGCCCCAAACTAAGTAGAGCTTGTACGGGTACTATGGGTACTAGACAATAGATATAATACTTATACAGGGTGGAAGGGACATCGACGCGCAACGGCTTACCATGACTTCAGTACACGATTCTGGACGACGATAAAAAGCCGACGCAAAATTTCAACGCATGCGTTGGAATTTTGCGTCGGCTTTTTCCTAAATTTTCCGGTTTTTTTTTGCAGTGTTTTCAACTTTAAACTGTATAAAATCATTATTTCTATCTAACCCAATATGAATATTAATTAAAAAGTCATTAAGTAATTCACTTTTTTCACTAAAAACAGCATTGAAAATTAAACTCGAAAGATCTTCTGGTCAGCTGTTTCCTTAGAGTTCACTTGCGAGTTGTAAAATTTAAGAAAAAGCCGACGTAAAATTCCGACGCAGGGGGGTCCAGAATCATGTACCTACTAAAGTCATGGTAAGCCGTTGCGCGTCGATGTCCCTTCCACCCTGTATATTTTTTTTTTGTAAATACATACATATATTATATAAAAATGACAAACAAGCTTACGGCTCACCTGATGGTAAGCGGTTACCGTAGCCTATAGACGCTTGTAACACTAGGGGTATCACTTGCGCGTTGCGACCCTGTAAAACAAAAGAGGAATAGTTGGGTTGGCAGTATAAGGGTCAAAGTCCCCCCACTGCCAACACAACGTTTCCTCGCGGAGCACTGGCAACCTTGCTCACCGTAAGGAACAAAACACAGCTCAAATCAGTATTATTTCACTTCGATTTCGCAAGGCGGAGGTACTTCCTCAGTCGGGCAGCTCCAATTTGAGTGGAATTACTCCCACTATGCCATACGTCTCTTAAAACTATTATATGATTATGTGTAGGACACATAATCAGTTCCTTCATAAGGAAACGTTGTGTTGGCAGTGGGGGGACTTTGACCCTTATACTGCCAACCCAACTATTCTTCTTTCGTTTTACAGATGCGCAACTGATACTCCTAGTGTTACAAGCGTCTATAGGCTACGGTAACCACTTACCATCAGGCGGGCCGCTTGTTTGCCACCTTAGTAAAAAGAATAATGGTAATTTTTATTTTCAGATTCGTCAGTTTTCAGCATGCCTTTAGACACCTACTGTTGCGTGCCCTGTCCATTCACGTGTTCCCCCCCATGTCCGTGTTGTTGCAAATGCGTAGACCCTTCTAAATCACGTGGCTACTTACGGATGGACTACGGTAATCATTGTCCATATTTATTTATGTGAAGCGGATTGGGATGTGTTAAGTAAAACACTAAACTGAACTTCACTTATAAATTTTAATTTTAGTACGTAAACATAAACAGTTACAGAAATACAGACTCAGAACACAAACAGCGTAGGTACAATATGAGTAGCGCGTGGACGTGAGCGCGGGCGCGGGAACCAGAGCGCAGGCGACGTGCGTTTCGACCCGTGTCTCATTTCTCACTGGTGGGGCGCCCCGCTCCCGACCGTTGCCACGCGTTACTTTAGGTATCTACCGAACTTAGTGGCTCGGGCCGGCAGCGGAGCCCCGAGTAGGTACATATAACACAGTAATAATAAAATAATTGAAATAGCTACGCTACATCACCCCCCTCCAGAGACCGGGCTACGGGCGATAGTGATGTGGAAATTTTACCCTACGTCCTGACCGAGTTGTTTTGATGTTTTCGTCGGCGTCAGGTAAGTCATGGTATGACTGGTGAGGTTTGGATGTAAGTGTGGGAACAGGTGTAGGTGATTGTGAAGCATGAGGTGTAGATGTAGGCGTCGTGGGATGAGGTGTAGATGTAAGAGCTGGAGAATCCGAATCACGCAATATGTAAGCAGGTTTTAGTCTGTCTATTGAGACTGTGACCGCATGACCCTTGACAATGATTTTAAATACCTTATCGTCACGCTGCAGTACCTCGTGTGGTCCAGTATAGGCTGGTTTTAGAGCGCCGGCCACGATGTCGTCGCGAAGGAAAACATGTGTGGCTGTGGTTAGATCCTTGTACACAAAGAGGGAGCGTCGTCCACTGTGACGTGAGGCTGGAGACGGTTGCAGGTCTGAGGCGAATTTTCGAAGCCTATATATATAGTTGGTCATATCTAGATCGACATCATTTTGTGGTTGAAAGAATTCCCCTGGGAGACGTAATGGCTCCCCATAGAGCAATTCAGCTGCCGATGTATTAAGGTCTTCCTTATAGGTGCTACGGATGCCCAACAAGACGAGAGGAAGAGATTCGGTCCAGCTGCTGTCTGCGTGGCAGGTTATGGCAGCTTTAAGTTGCCGATGGAACCTCTCTACAAGACCATTAGAAGCTGGATGGTATGCTGTAGTGCGCTGGTGCTGGAAGCCGATAAGCTGAGACAGACATTTGAACAAAGCTGACTCGAATTGCCTGCCGCGATCCGTGACAATATTGGTGGGGCAGCCAAAACGTGCAATCCATCCGCTTAGTAAGGCTTTTGCCACCGTTTCAGCCGTTATGTCCTGCAGAGGTATTGCCTCAGGCCACCGCGTGAAGCGATCAACGGCTGTGAGGCAATAACGGTAACCTTGGGATATTGGCAGTGGTCCGACAAGGTCAATGTGAAGATTTCTAAATCTGGCGCGGGGTAGCTTGTATGTGCCCAATGGAGCAGAAACGTGTCTGTTAACCTTGGCGCGTTGACATGCTAAGCAGGTGCGTACCCATTCTCGACAATCCCTTCTGATACCTGGCCATACGTAGCGATCGGTCACGAGTCGGACAGTAGCTTTGGCACCAGGGTGACTAAAAGAATGCAAACTTTCAAAAATTTGCCGACGCAGTTCTCTTGTCACGTAAGGTCGTGGTGTATTCCCGCTTACATCACAGAACAGTTCAGTGTCAGTACCAGGCAGCTTCGTCTTGCTAAGGTTCAGCGACGTGTAGCCATCCAGCAGTTTCTTTAGTTCCGGGTCAGACTCTTGTGTGCTGGCTAATGTGTGTAGATCAACAGGTTGTATGATCTCGTCTACGCGCGAGAGAGTGTCAGCTACCACATTGTCTTTACCAGAGATATGTCTGATGTCGGTACAGAACTGTGAGATGAAATCCAAGTGGCGGAACTGCCTGGGTGAGCAATTTTCTTTTCTAGAGTGAAAAGCGTATGTCAGCGGTTTGTGATCGGTGTATATCACAAAATCTCGTGCTTCGATCATGTGCCGAAAGTGTTTCACAGCCTCATAAATGGCCAACAGCTCACGGTCATAAGGAGAGTACTTGGTTTGTGAAGGTGATAATTTACGTGAAAAGAATGCTAAAGGCTCCCAAGTATCCCCCTTGAGTTGTTGTAAAACAGCGCCGAGGGCTGTGTCAGAGGCATCGGTCACTAAGGCTAACTTGGCTGAACAGTCCGGGTGAGCAAGCATAGCGGCCTTGCAAAGACCTTGCTTACAAGCCTCAAAAGCGGCGTGTTCTGTAGCGGTGAACCTAACTGGATGCGAGCCCTTGACAGAACCTGTTAAAAGGGCGTTTAAAGGTGCTTGGTGTTGTGCTGCATCTGGGATAAATCTGCGGTAAAAATTTATCATTCCTAGAAAACGGCGTAACTCTTTGACCATTTTTGGTACGGGGAAGTTATTAATGGCCTCAACCTTTTCGGGTAGCGGACTAGTACCTTCCGTCGAAATGCGATACCCTAGGAACGTCACCTCTGAGGCGCCAAATACACACTTAGCAGTGTTTATCACCATGCCATATTCGGACAACCTACTGAAGACCTGGTCCAGGTGGGCCTCGTGACACTGCTGGTTTTTAGAAAAAATAAGGATGTCATCCAGATAAGAATACACGAAATCCAACCCCCGTAACATTTCGTCAACAAATCTTTGAAACGTTTGTCCGGCGTTACGAAGCCCGAACGTCATGTAAGGGAATTCGTATAAGCCGAACGGAGTTGTGATTGCTGTCTTCGGAATGTCGTTAGGACTTATACTAATTTGATTAAATGCTTTTATTAAATCAATAGTAGAAAATATCGTACAGCCTGAAATGTTGTGTGAAAAATCATGTATGTGACGGATGGGGTACATATCCGGAATAGTCCGTGCATTTAGCATTCGATAATCACCGCAGGGTCGCCAGCTGTTGTCTTTTTTAGCGGCGAGATGTAAGGGTGAAGCCCATGGTGATTCTGATGGTCGACAGGTACCTATCTGCAACATAGCGTCAAACTCTGCCTTGGCTATTTTTAATCTATCTGGCGCTAAGCGTCGCGGTGTACATGATACTGGTGGCCCTGGTGTGGTTCGAATGTGATGAAATATGTTGTGTTTATGTGTATTATGTGTGCGGTGTATGCCCGAAGGTCGAGTAATGTCAGGGTAACGTGCTAGTATGGAATGATATAATGAATTGTCAGACAGTACCTTCACCGACGAAACGTTGTCAGACGGCGTTGCGAGTGACGCCGGGGTGACAAGCGTTGTGTTGGAGTCTATTAAACGTTGATTCCGCACATCCACTATTAAATTATAATACGATAAAAAATCCACACCAATTATAGCCCGATTTACGTCCGCAACAATAAATCGCCAAGCGAAGTCGCGGCGCAACCCCAAGTTTAACAATAAATGGGCGTAGCCGTAGGTATTTATTATTGTGCCGTTCGCGGCGATCAAATTAAAATTAGTTTTTTGCGTATATCCTTTTAATCCTTTACGGGGGAAGACACACAGATCACTACCCGTATCTATTAAAAATTGGGTTTTATTTTTACGGTCCGTAACAAATAAGCGACCGGGACTTAGGCAGCCGTCGTCAGTCGCCATAACAACCGACTGCCTTACACTTTTCCCGAGTTATCACACTTATCACTCTTGTCACACGGTTGAACGCACTTCTTTGCCTTATCACCAAACTTGTAGTGGTACCAGCAGGTGGGGTACTTGTCATAATTCCGCTGGGACCGGTTGGATGACGAGCGGTCGCGACTTTGACCTCGACTGCCACTAGACCTCTGTGTCGCTCGGGATATCCTCTCTAATTTCGTAGTTAGGACTTCCATTTGCCGAGTTAGCGCGGCAATCTGGCAAGCCATCGCGTCTGTCGGACTACTTGCAGTGGAAGTCGCTGCAACTTGTGGGGTGGGAGGTACGACGTCGTGAATCCTGTCCGCTAAATCGGCTACTTCCTCCAGGGTGGCCTTCGATTGGGACGCGATGATGGACTGAGTACTACTTGGTAATCGGCTGGTCCACATCGTTCTCAAAAACTCTTCTGGTACTCCAGGTCCAGCTAAGTGCTGCAAGTGGCGGAGAAACTGGGAAGGTTTCCTATCGCCCAGCTCTTCATGAGTCAGGAGCTGCAGTACCTTCTTCTCACGTGAAGCGGAGAGTCTCTTGATGAGCTCGGCCTTCAGCCGCTCATACCTATTTGGCATTGTAGGGGCGGTAATTATATCCTCCACCTCTGCTGCGTGTATGGGGTCGAGCTGTCCCATGGCGTAATGGAATTTCGTCGCATCCACGCTAATTTTTGCGAGGGCGAACTGGCTCTCCAGCTGGGCAAACCATAATGCTGGTTTCTCGGGATAAAAGGGCGGCATTCGTACGCCGACACGGTGAAGCTCCAAAGGTGGGGCACAATCCACAAATTGTTTCGAACTCGTGGCGTCATCGCCATCTTGACCATCGTTCTGTTTGTTTTCTTGGACACTCATTATTCTTGTCGCGGGGTCACCACTGAAGCGGATCGGGATGTGTTAAGTAAAACACTAAACTGAACTTCACTTATAAATTTTAATTTTAGTACGTAAACATAAACAGTTACAGAAATACAGACTCAGAACACAAACAGCGTAGGTACAATATGAGTAGCGCGTGGACGTGAGCGCGGGCGCGGGAACCAGAGCGCAGGCGACGTGCGTTTCGACCCGTGTCTCATTTCTCACTGGTGGGGCGCCCCGCTCCCGACCGTTGCCACGCGTTACTTTAGGTATCTACCGAACTTAGTGGCTCGGGCCGGCAGCGGAGCCCCGAGTAGGTACATATAACACAGTAATAATAAAATAATTGAAATAGCTACGCTACATATGTTTATAGTGCCAAAAATATTTAATGCTGTAGATGTTTTAAGACAAACCCCTAAAATTAATATTATCACATTAAAGAAGAAACTGAAGAATACTCTGTTGGATTTGGATAGCTAGCACTTGTGATAGTAATAGTTAAATAAAACTACTGTGTACTGTTCTGCTGATAAGATAGACAACTATGCGTATGCGAGATAGCTTTTTATTTAAATGAAACTGCGACCTAATTACATTTTGTGAACGAAACCATAGCGCGATCTAATTCGATCCCAACGCCATCTAGTTAGAAAAAAGGAAACTTTGGTTGATGGTTCGTTCGGTTTGTTGGGATCGATTGCGCTATGGTTATTGCTCCTGAACAACCATGATAGTTATTTAAAATATTATGTTTGCTGTTTTTAATAAATGTAAGGTTATTATGTAATAATGATAAGAGCGCTTCTCGCCGTTAAACAATTACGTTTGGCGAGTATACCATGTAATGTAAAATTTTTAATTAGTCAGTGTAAAGCAAATAAAAAAAAATAAAAAAAAATATCTTTATGTACTTTACCGCCTCTGTACCATCAGTGGATGGTACAGAGGCCAGCACATCAAGCTACCACAATCTGTCAAATTTCTTTGATTGATTTTCAACTTTAATCCAAATCAATAAGGTTCATATTCAATTGGGAAAATTTGACAGTTTTGGATAGCTTGACCTGCTGACGTCTGTACAAAGGCGATCTTAATGCCATTAGGCATTTTCTCCTAGACAACCTTATGGTGATGCAGAGAGAATAAGATCACAGTAGATGTAGGTACTATTTCAATTATGAGAATTTAGACTGACTAAATATAATATACAACGTGTTACAAAATACCCCGTAAAAATATAATTAATTATCAAAGCCAAAAATGTTGTCAGCTGTCATGTCAGGGATCCAGATTATTTAACAGAAAGGCCTACGTACCTATTTTACCTAATAATTGTCTACTTTAATAGTTTTTCTATTTATCATTCATAAATGTTGTTTTCCTTTTTTTGGGGTATGTTATACAGCGTTACTACGGTTCTTAAATATTGTGAATAGACTCGTTATAAGGCCCCATTTAACCTCCTTTCGGCTTTACGGGTAGTATTGTTTTTGTAAGAAGACGCAGGTTCGAATCCTGCCCGCGATCGAATGTTTCCTTCGCTAAATAACTTAAAAAAAAACTATGGAAAATGCCAAAAAATACAAAAGATAACTGTTTCGTTTTCAGATAACGACTTCGTCGACTACGACAACTCTTCTGATATGTCCGGCCCGTCAATAAGACCCCGTCAGAAGCCCACAGACAGCAAGCCTGGTAATCCAACTACCCCTCAACCAGATCAGAAACCAGTGCGAAACCCTAACAAAACAGACTCGACAGGCCAAGATTCACCAGACGTAGAACCTACCTCTACGAGATCGGGACGGCCAAAGAAGACTTCATCAAATCCGAGAAGATTCTTCACCAGCTTATTCTCCATACCAGGGGCTGTAGCAGATACTTTGTTGAGTGGAGAAGTCGTATTATAATAAAGTTATTTAAAAATATATATAAAACCGATTTCACGACTTACCTATATGTATGTATTTAAACTTAAACCAAAAATGAGAAAATAATTAATTACATGCTTCAAAGAAAAGAGCATTATAATGCTCCGCTAATGTTGTCCTATACCTAGGACAACAAACGAAATTATTGCATATGCAACGTGTTACAAAATACCCCGTAAAAAATATAATTAATTATCAAAGCCAAAAATTTTGTCAGCTGTCATGTCAGGGAACCAGATTATTTAACAGAAAAGCCTACGTACCTATTTTACCTAATAATTGTCTACTTTAATAGTTTTTCTATTTATCATTCATAAATGTTGTTGTTTTCCTTTTTTTGAGGTATGTTATACAGCGTTACTACGGTTCTTTAAAATTGTGAATGGACTCGTTATAAGGCACCATTTAACTTCCTTTCGGCTTTACGGGTATTTTTGTAACACCCTGTATACCTATTTATAATTTAAAATCAGTTACTTTTGGAGTCGGTGACAGCCAAGAAGGACAGTTTCATCCTGCCTATGCAACGAATTTGGCTTTAGTGTTTAGAAATTCCGACAATACTTAATTATTAATTTCGGCCTTTTATATTGACCAAAAAGTGAAAAACTAAAGTCAGTCCACTTTGACATAAGTATCGTATGCAACTTCGACACTACGATCATCCCTTTCAAGGAATCTTCGCTTAAACAACAACAACTCCTTGTGTTGTGTTGTTGTTGCCACAACTCCTTCTCCTTGATTTCTGCCAGTTACGCGAATATTAGACCTTGAAATCAAACAAATTTTTACATACTTTTAAGTCACTAAGGTGTTAACAAGCATACGGCCCACATGATGGTAGGCGGTTACCGTAACCTTTAGACGCTTGTAACACCAGGAGTATCACTTGCGCGTTGCTAGGGGTCTACTCCCTAAGCACGAAGTCCGTAGTTTCGACCTTAGTTACGGGCGTGTCCTACTCCGTATCACCTACGGACGGATGATTCGTTCGGGGCCCGAACTAAGAATGAATGACAACACAATTTGACAGTTGTCCCTACTCCCGATGTGTTTTTACTCTCGATTTGTTTTATTGGACTCCGAAGTTTCGGAGAACTTTCGAACGACTCGTAACTTCGTTGACGGAGATAGGGAGTAGGCCCTCTGACCCTGTAAAACGAAAGAGGAATAGTTGGGTTGGCAGTATAAGGGTCAAAGTCCCCTCCACTGCCTACTCAACGTTTCCTCGCGGAGCACTAGCCACCTTGCTCACCGTAAGGAACACAACACAGCTCAAAGCAGTGTTATTTCACTTCGATTTTATGCAAGGCTGAGGTACTACCCCAGTTGGACTATCTACCTATCTCAAACTCTTTTCAATTACGCAACGGATTTTGATACCGTTTTCTCTATCATTTAGATTACTCCTTCAGAAAGATTTATATGTATAATATATGCATGTAATTAGTACAGACGCCAGCTCAGGTCAAGCTATCCAAAACTGGCAAATTTTTCCCAATGAATATGGACCTTAATACAATGTAATAATGTTGAAAATCAATCAAAGAAATTTGACAGAGTGTGGTAGCTTGATGTGCTGGCCTCCGTACATTGCACCCGGGCAGCTCGCTAGTTATAATGTAAAAAAAAACAATAATAAAGATCTCAAATTAAAAGTTTTATTTTTTAATCTCACTGCTCAGGAATCATCATCAACCCATACACTGTCCCACTGCTGGGCACGGCACTCCTCTCATATTGAGAGGGATTAGGCCACGCTGGCCTAGTGCGGGTTGGCAGACTTCACACACCGAAAATACCTACAGCTTTGAAAATATTTATCGACGATTTTCTCTCTCTTAGTCGCAATACATTAGTCATTTTCCAAATTTATTGATTTCTGGGCAAACCATTAAAAAAATCCTGCTTTTTTTTCTATTGCCTACAGTGGCAGACGAGCAAGCGGCCCACCTGATGGTAAGTGGTCACCGCCGCGCATGGACATCAGCAAAGTCGGGGACAGAGCTGTGCCGCTGCCTACTGTGTGTGGTAGAGAGGAGATCTGAGATCTGCTACTGAAACTTCAAAGACCCAATAACACTGCTGGACCAGGGAATCGATTCTAGGATCTCTAGCGTAGCAGTCGCACTTTTGGGGACGTTGAGAATGAATTTGAGAGGTAGGGCATAGTGGGAGTAATTCCACTCAAATTGGAGCTGTCCGACTGGGGCCTCCGCCTTACAGAAAACCGAAGTGAAATAACTCTGCTTTGAGTTGTGTTCCTAACGGTGAACAATGTTGCCAGTGCTCTACGAGGAAACGTTGTGTTGGCAGTGGGGAGACTTTGGCCCTTATACTGCCAACCCAACTATTCCTTTTTCGTTTTACAGGGTCGGCAACGCGCAAGTGATAACCCCTCGTGTTACAAGCGTCTATAGGCTACGGTAACCGCTTACCATCAGGTGAGCCGTATGCATGTTTGCCACCTTAGTGGTATAAAAAAATGTATATGTATGTACTTGATGTGAGAATCGAATCCAGGAGCTCTAGCATAGCAGTCACACTTAGGACCACTAGGCTAAAGAAGCAACATAACAGAGATTGAAAATTCGGAATTCGCAACAATTATATCCAAAAAAGTTTGATCATTTCAACTTGTGAAACTTTTTCCACCATTTTTTATTCCTATCTCAATGGACCACAAAAGTAATTAAAAAACATCTGAACAAAAAATATTTTAATGATTTGTAGCTTCCCATTTTTACATCCTGATTTTCTGAATAATTTTATGATTGAAATGAAATTAAACTATTTTCTACACAACTGTTTTTATTGCGTTATATTCACTCAAACACACAACACACACACATAATATATATTGGCAGTAATTAACATATAATTATTTATTGATTTCTGACATTTACGCGAATATTATACATATTGATTTCTGACATTTACGCGAATATTATACATTGGAATAAAACTACTTTTTACGGATTTTATCGCGTATATTGATATTATTAATCCCGACGTTTCGGACCCTTTACAGCGTCCATGGTCACGGGTAGACTCCGTAAAAAGTAGTTTTATTTCAACGAATATTATACATTGAAATAAAACTACTTTTTACGGATTTTATCGCGTATATTGATATTATTAATCCCGAAGGGTCCGAAACGTCGGGAATAACGCGATAAAATCAGTAAAAAGTAGTCTTATTTCAATACATAATCATTTGTTCACTACAACTACCGTTAATGTTACTTTGTGGAGTGGAACTGGTACCCATAACACAAGTTCAATCTTACCATGGGTACCAGAGCTTAACTAACTTTTCTAGTGTAAATCGTTAGTACAACTAAATGATGTAAGCACAACTGTGTGTGATGATAACGATTTATTTATTTATTTAAACCTCTGTGCCTCGGAGAAATGAAATGAAATGATGATGATGATATGAAATGAAATGATAATTATTTTCTGTAAATAGATCTTTTAAAGACACTATTACAAGTCAATGCTTTGATTTTTTTTATGCTAGAAGGCGCCGGCATTTCCTAACTGACGACCTCTGAGAAGAACCACCGAAACAAACTCAGAGAATCATGGTCTCTTTTAAAGTCCAGACATAATAATATCAAATATGTGCATTAGCATGAAAAATGCCAAAAATATACAAAAAGATAATCAAATATGTGAGTTTCACAATGTAGGGTTATGTCTGAAATGGCCTTTTGAAGAAAGAGCCACAGCGGCTTTGAGTAGGCTAATTCCAGCCGACGGCACGCATGCATCAGTCATTGTGTAGCTCGACCATATTAGAGGGAGCTCAACAACCCGTCGCACGACGATACCAGATCGGCGGAATATTTGCGTAAGCCTAATAAAAAGAATCCCAAAGCCACCAGACAGTTAAAACCAAACAGAAAGTTTGTATATCTAGCCTACATAGTACTCATGAGAGATGGAGGAGATGCCGTTAGTCCCCGTTGTTATACAAACACCTATGACAATCGTTAGTGGTAGTCAGAAGCACAAAAAGCCTGACAACCAGTCTATTATCAGGCTATCGGTATTACCTATAAATGCCTCATATTCAAGTATGTGTCAGGAATTAGTTTTTTTTTGGCAAATAAGCGTACGTTCCACCTGATGGTAAGGTGTTACCGTAGCCTATACACGCTTGTAATACCAGGGGTATCACTTTCGCGTTGCAGACCCTGTAAAACGAAACAGGAATAGTTGGGTTTGCAGTATAAGGGTCAAAGTCCCTGACAAAACTGACAACACAACGTTTCCTTGCTGAGCATAGCATGTTAAATTACTTACGTAATTAAATATTTTTTTTTAAATCCGCTTATCCGTAACTAACGCTTTTAAAGTGAAACACAATTTAAGAAATTCCATAGCGGAGCGTATCTGATTAATTTATATATTTTTGTTGGAAAGATGCACATGAGTGGTATATTTTAAATAAAAAATAATTGATTTATGTAAAAAGTTTCTTATGTAAATTGGTTAGAAACTTTTAGTCTTTCGGTTATAATCGGTAAGGAAGTTATGTTACATAAGTACTTATTTTAATATAGCACAAAATAATACATTATTTAATTTTTATTCTGACTTCAGAAACCTAGTTTTGGACTTCGGATATCCGCAGTTTTCTATTGGATTATGAGGTATTCGTTTTTTTATGACTTATAATGTGGAAACGAGCAATATGCTTGCCCATAACGATACGGAATACTTATGCATGTTTTTTTAATATTTATATTCGAGCTATGCTATGTATTTCTCTACGCGATCAAATCAGAAATGAGGAGATCCGTAGAAGAACGAAAGTTGCCGATATAGTTGAAAGACTTAGCAAGCTTAAGTGGCAATAGGCGGGACATATAGCAGCAGAGACCTGAACCCTTACAAAGCAAACTGCACATGAACTGCAAGTCACCCAGAGAGCAATGGAGAGAGTGATGCTCGGTATTTCCCTTAGAGATCGCGTGACCAATGCCGGAATCGAAGGCGAACCGACATCACTCCTAGAATTGCTACTCCGAAGTGGAGATGGGCAGGTCATGTATGTCGTAGAGAGGATGGAAGGTGGAGTCGCAAGATCATCGAATGGCAAGCGAGGACCGGTCGCAGAATTGTCGATCGACCCCTAGCTAGATGGTGCGACGATATTGTAAAGGTGGTGGGGAAGAAATTGGCATGAGTAGCCCAGAACAGAAACGAGTGGCAGATGCATGAAGAGGCCTTAGTCCAAGCAGTGGGCAGCATCGGGCTGATGATGATGATGACAGCTAGTAGGACTGTTGGCCGCTGTGGCAAAAAAGTTCTCGAGTGGAGACCACGCACCGGAAAGCGCAGCGTGGGACGGCCTCCAACGAGATGGACGGACGACCTGGTAAAGGTCGCTGGGAGTGGTTGGATGCAGGCGGCTTGTAACCGATTCTTGTGGAAGTCTATGGGTGGACTTCCTGTAGCTGATATGATGATGATGATGATGATGATGATTTGATTATTTACATCACTAGGTATAGGTAGAATGGTAAAAAATATTCAACACCAAAAAAGTACACTAATATATAGTATATAAAAAAATAGCGAACCGAACCGGGCACTAAACGCTCGACATTTAGTAGGCGCACGTACTGTGACGTCATAATCTATGACACGAAGCAAACACTACGCACTCAGTGACGACGTCTGTGGTCTAGTGTGTTCGCGTATTGGACTGCTGATCACGACGTCGTGGGTTCGATTCCCACAGGACACAAATATTTATGTGATAAACATAAGTGTTTGTGTTTGTCTGGGTGTTTCTTATATGTATATTTTAAGTATTTTTTTATTATTATTATTATATTTACAAAAAAAAGTAAGTTATAAGTATTATTATCCATTGTCTACTTGTCTAGTACCCATAGTACAAGCTCTGCTTAGTTTGGAACTAGATGGTGCTGTGTGAAATTGTCTAAGAATATTTTTTGAGTAATATTGTCATTTCTAGTCATAGACTTTTACGTCATATTCGCTTTGACAAATGTCGTCCCGTTTCAAATATTTGAAATTCCTTTGGCAATATCGCACAATTTAAAAATTTAATTCTTGGTTAAAAATAAAATTCAATCAAAATAATGACGAAGGCATAATTCTGTAGTGATAAACTTTCTATACGGCCGACCCCTGCGCCCGTGTGCAACACACACCCTTTTTTCGGGTGGGGAAATGCTCCTTATGCATACCGCCCACTCGGGGATGCGGGACGGTTATGTCGGGCACTCCGGCCAGGTGGCCAGCATACCGACTAAAACCACCACCACTACCACCTTCCACATAATGGTGGGACCATGGGAATCCCTCTCGCATTATTATCCGCGATCCCACCGCGGACGTCCATTGACGGACCCTCGCGGAGGGCCAAGTGCAATGGGTGACTGATTGTGCAACACATACCCTGCACCATTGGTAAAGACGCCCCTGGCTCCACGAGGAAAATTTGTGTTGGCAGTGGGGGACTTTGACCCTTATACTGCCAACCCAAGAAAGAAAGAAAGAAAGAAAAGATATTTATTTGGCCAAAAACATGTGAGACCTTACGAGTACACATAAATGAAAATAAAATCTATAAACATGCAACACTTAAAATAAAGTGTAAAATAAATAAAGACATACTAAAAAGGTTATGCATGTGTCTCACGGCTGGGCCACATGGGTGTCCAGATCAGCATAATGCCAAACACAATTAGTGCTTGACGCTGGTTTTCATCTGGAGCCCTAGTGTTTCACGGGTTTCCCAACTATTCCTCATTCGTTTTACAGGGCCGGCAACGCGCAAGTCACACCCCTAGTGTTACAAGCGTCTGAGGCTACGGTAACCGTTTACCATCAGGTGGGCCGTATGTTTGTTTGCTACCTTTGCGGTAAAATAAAAAAATTATATACGTAACATGTAAAAAATAGTTATGATGTTAAAAAATTACTATAACTAATTTGTGATAGTAACGGTTATTATGTACAGTTAAAATATTAAACATAACCTCCACTAACCGTGCAGTCTTCTCACAAAATGGCGGTGTGTTAGCTTCACAATGAATTCGTAATTAAAAAATTGTGCTTTCTCCTACCGGTCCCTAAAGTCCCTAAAGGTAAATTTCATCATTCTTTTTTTTATACCACTAAGGTGGAAAACAAGCATACGGCCCACCTGATGGTAAGCGGTTACCGTAGCCTATAGACGCTTGTAACACGAGGGGTATCACTTCGGCTGCCGACCCTGTAAAATGAAAAATAAATGTTGGGTTGGCAGTATAAGGGTCAAAGTCCACACATTGCCAACACAACGTTTACTGGTAACCTGGAGCACTGGTAACCTTGCTCATCCTAAGGAACACAACACAGCTCAAAGCAGTGTTATTTCACTTCGATTTTCTGCAAGACGTAGGTACTTCCCCAGTCGGGCTGCTCCCAATTTGAGTGGAATTACTCCCACTATGCTCTATCTCTTTTATTTGTACAAAAGAGATAGGGGGCATAGTGGGAGTAATTCACAATTTATTTGTGGTTGGCGCAGTATCTGTTATTTCCTTCGTCCCTGTCAGCCGCAACATCAATGTTTACTTCCTTTACAAACAACATTAGTTTTAACAAAATCCATTCATGTTTTCTTAGTATACCCTCCATATTATCACTCTTTCCCTCGACTAGCGCAGCTCAGTTGCGCATTTAATTTCAATAAACGCAATAAAATTTCTGTCATTTACGCGAACATTAAACATTGAAATAAAACTACTTTTTACGGATTTTATCGCGTTATATTGATATTATTAAACAGTCTACCCGTGACTATGAACGATGTAAAGGGTCCGAAACGTCAGGATTTATAATATCAATATAACGCGATAAAATCCGTAAAAAGTAGTTTTATTTTAAACGGAAAAAAATCCGTAAACAGTAAAAAGAAACAATGATAGTTGACCATTGGACTGCCAAGTCGAAGGTCTCGAGTTCGAACCCAAGGCACGCACCTCTGACTTTTCGAATTCATGTGCGTATTAATATTTAATTATCACTCGCTTAAACGGTGAAGAAAAACATCGTGAGGACCTGTATACCTTAGAGATTTCTCTCGACGGTGTGTGAAGTCTGCCAACCCGCACTAGGCCAGCGTGGTGGACTATAGCCTAATCCCTCTCAATTTGAGAGGAGACCCTATTCAACAGTGGGACAGTATATGGGTAGATGATGATTAAAATCCGTAAACAGTAGTTTTATTTCAATGCCTAATATTTGCGTAATTAGTGTCAGAAATTGATGTCCTTAGTCCTACTTGATTTCTGTACGAGTTCAAATATTTTTTTCTTTCTTTCTTGCATTATATTAACTTATCTGATTTTTTTTCAGGTAACATCCTAAATGTCAAGTACACGCTGTGCCCGATATGAAAAAACTAGAGTCGACCAAGATCCGGATTTTATTATGTAAGTACAAGTTATATACTGCTTCGAGCTGTGTTGTGTTTTGAACCGTGAGCAAGCTTGCCAGTGCTCCGCGAGGTAACGTTGTGTTGGCAGTGGGGGGAAACCTAACAAAACCCTACAAACTCAAAGATGGGGCCCACTGCGGAGGGCCATCACCAGTCGGGGGCCGCGGAAAAATGCTCTGTTCCCGTAGCCCCCGACGCAGCAGGTGCGAGAAGGAACACTGTGTGGTTTTTAGTCGGTAGGTCACCCACTCTGTGTGGAGTCCGACACGCCCCGCCGCCTCCCCGGGCGGCGGAAGTCCATGATGGATTTTCCACACGCTAAGCAAAAAAAAAAAAAAATGGGGGGACTTTAACCCTTATACTGCCAACCCAACTATTCCTCTTTCGTTTTACAGGGTCGGCAACGCGCAAGTGAAACTCTTGGTGTTACAAGCGTCTATAGGCTACGGTAACCGCTTACCATCAGGTGGGCCGTATGCTTGTTTGTCACCTTATTGGTACAAGTTAAAAAAAAAGTAACATACCATCCAATGGTTGTCTGTAAGAAATTGCTCTTAGCGATAAGACCGCCAATTGTACTTCTTTAAGTTTATTGTTTAATTTTATTAAGCTTCTTGGTGTACAATAAAGAATATTCTATATATCTATCTATACCAACGCCTGTATTCCCCGAAGGGTTAAGAAATGTACTAAAAGACACTCACAGTTCGCCGGTACATTTAAAAACCATGTCATCATCATCAACCCATATACTGTCCCACTGCTGGGCACGGGTCTCCTCTCATATTGAGAGGGATTAGGCTATAGTCCACCACGCTGGCCTAGTGCGGGTTGGCAGACTTCACAAACCGTCGAGAAAAATCTCTAAGGTATGCAGGTTTCCTCACGATGTTTTCCTTCATCGTTTAAGCGAGTGATAATTAATTATTAATACACACATGAATTCGAAAAGTCAGAAGTGCGTGCCTTGGGTTCGAACTCGAGACCTTCGACTTGGCAGTCCAATGGTCAGACCACTAGGCTGTCATTGCAAACCATGTAATAAAATATTAATAGAATAGAATAACCTTTATTTCAGGCACTAAAACGTATATAGAGTTAACTTTTTGTATTTTTTGGCATTTTGCATGCTAAGATATTAAAGTTATTTAGCAAAGGAAAAATTCAACGCTATGACTACTAAGCGGGTGGGAGTCGCGGTGGCTTAGTGGTCATAGCATCTAGTGTACCTAACCAGAAGACGTAGGTTCGAATCCTGCCCGCGGTCGACTTTTTTTTTAAAGAGTTACCTAGTAACAATTTGCTAAAATCTCTAGACAGGTTTGTATATTGAGTTATTTACCTACAGAAAGAATAGTTTGTGTTGTAAAAGAAAGATGTACCTAATTGTGATAACTTTATCTTTCTTTTAGTCCTCAAAATCAATTATTAATTAGTTTTTTTTTTAATTGAAAATCTGAGATTAGTTTTTTGTCAAATGACAAGACACTTTTTTTTATGTTTTAATTTAATAGCATAACTAAACTCATTTTCGCAACCTTCTTTGAGACAATTAATCACGAGGTTATTAATTAACATAATGTTGGCGTGCTCACCCACTATTAGAGTACATTGTTGTTTTTTTTACTAATTAATTGTTATAAATCTACGCCGCCACTCAAATTAATGACACTGTGAACTTAGTTTTTGCGATTGCTAATCGGAATATTCTCAACTCGACTATTTGTTTTGTGTGATGCGGATTTTTCCTCAATTGTCAACCGATTTCGTTGTTTCTTTTTTATCTCAAAATCAAGAAGTTTTATTTTCATATAAACCATATATACAGGCACTTATGAAATGTCTAGCCTAGATGCACGGTTCCAAATTAACCACTAATTTGGAATTTCCTATGGAGAGGAACCGGCAAAAAAACTCCATGGTTACTCTTTTAAAATATCGTTTTGTATTGTACAGACGTAGGTCATGTTATCCAAAACTGTCAATTTTTTCCAATTGGACATGAACCTTATTATATTATGTTAAAGTTAAAAATCTGTTAAAGTAATTTGACAGATTGGGGTAACTTGCTGTGCTGGCCTGTGTACAATGATGGATTTTATATAGGATTGGATATTTACATGAGAGAACAATTTAGAAATGTTGCGAAGATTACAATTATTTAAAATACAGTTAGGCATAAAAGAAAGTTCTAAACAGTTCTCCCATTTACAAACGGTAGAAACTAATAAACTTATATAAAGCAATTGACAAAACTTGTCACCAAGATTTACGGAATTAGATTATCTGATAGTTCCTGAACTAGGATCTATGGCGAGAGACGCTGTGAGCCCCTAATTTCTTTCCTACCCCAAGGAGAATTTCCCACCGCTACACACTCTACCTTGGCAGACTTGGAAAAGCCTTAACAGTCTCCGAACCCAGGTCGATCGTAGTTCATAGACGCCTCAAATCTCCAGTGTGAGTGCGGAGTCTCTCCGCAGACAATGGCTCACCTCGCATCTTGCCCCAAATGCTCTCTTAACTGCACACTCGAGGATTTGGTGGCCGCATCAGCAAACGCAGTCCGCGTTGAGCCTACAATAGGTATTTTTTATTTACCATCGACACGCTAAGAGTATTGATAATAAAAACCCAAGACACGACTCCATTGTAAACTTTTCCAGAATTAAATAATGCCACGCCATAGCCTAAAAAGAAATCTTCATAAAAAAATATTCCCGATCCACTTTGTATACGTGAGAGAGCCATCGGAATGCACAATGAGGTACGTCTCTCAAAATGGCGCCGGCTAGCGGAGCGATCCATTATTGACAGTTCAAATATTTAAATTTGAAAATCGAAGATAATTTGGATTGACAGTTGCCTGACATTTGTAAAATGGAGGGAAAGTTTTTATTTTAATTATGTCAATTTTCGTTTCTTTTTTGTTACCTTTTCGGTGAGCAGGTTTCTAACCGGGACGCAAATACCCTTAGTTACCAAGCACAGTTGAGGGAATTTAATTGGACTTGAACAAGTTCTATACATTTTGTACCGTCTACAATAAACAAAAAAGTGCAACACTAGCGCTGAATTAGTTTTTAATTAATAAGTACCTAATACTTGAACACCGCGCGTTGTCATTTTGACACCTCAGTTGATAAATGTTATTTTACAAGTCAATGTTTTACTTTTTTTTGTTTTAAACTAGATGGCTCCGGCATTTCCTAGCTGACGACCTCTGAGAAGAAACGCCAAAACAAACTCAGAAAATCATAGAATAGTAACAAATATGTGTCTTACAATGAAGGGCAAAGTCTGAAATGGCCTTTTGAAGAAAGAGCCACAGCGGCTTTGAGTAGACCAGTCCCAACCGACGGCACTCATGCATCAGTCATTGTTTAGCTCAACCATAATTTAGGGAGCTCAACAAACCGTCGCACGACGATACGTCTAGTACCCATAGTACAAGCTCTGCTTAGTTTGGGACTAGATGGTGCTGTGGAAAATTGTCCAAGAATATTTATTTATACCAGATTAGAGGAAAATTTGCGTAGGCCACATAAAAAGCTAAAATTTCTAAAATTGCCCAGTAATGTCACTGGATACATTCCTCTTGTTTAACACATTGTTACTTCGCGCAGAATATATTTTTGCAATACAGTCGTGCCAAACCATGACTCAAATCAATGGTGTACGTCATTTTAGTCGTGAATGAAGACCACATCAAGTTACGTCATCATCATCATCAACCCACTGTTCCACTGCTGGGCACGGGTCTCCTCTCGGTTTGAGAGAGATTAGGCTAATAGTCCACCACGCTAGCCTAGTGCCGGTTGTCAGACTTCACAAACCGTGAGAAAAACTCTAAGGTATGCAGGTTTCCCCACGATGTTTTCCTTCACCGTTTAAGCGAGTGATAATTAATTATTAATACACACAGATAATTCCGAAATGTCAGACGTACGTGCCCTGGATTCGAACTCGAGACCTTCGACTTGGCAGTCCAATGGTCATACTACTAGGCTATCACTTCGTTACCAAGTTACATATAAAAATTAAATCAAATTTAAACAAAATCCAATTCTCATTTCACAAAACACCTGAGCATTGTTTATTGTTGAAATTAATTGCCGCCATTTTAAGGATTAAACTTAATTTTATTTATCCTCAAGGCTGATACTGTTATTTTTTTATTTTTCGCAAATTCTTCATCCTAACATTTCTATCCTTCTCCGCAGGGCCGGACCGTGAGTTTAGGGGGCCCTGGGCTAATAAAACCTAATTACTCAAAGTATAGAAAAAAATGAGACAATAAAATATTTGATTTATATTGACTTTGAGTTGACTTAGCTGGGGGCCCCTTGAATCCACGGAGCCCTGGGCTGAAGCCCAAAAAGCCATATGGTAGATCCGGCCCTGCTTCTCCGAGTCTTTTCACTCTATATTGCGGTCAGCTTCCAGTCTAACCAGATGCGGCTGAATATCAGTATTTTACACGAAGCGACGGCCATCAGACCTTCGCATTTGTTTTTTTTTTATTTTTTATTCTACTAAGGTGGCAAACAAGCATACGGCCCACCTGATGGTAAGCGGTTACCGTAGCCTATAGACGCTTGCAACACCAGGAGTTTTATCACTTGCACGTTGCCGACCCTGTATTGAAAGAGGAATAATTGGGTTGGCAGTATAAGCAACGTTTCCTCGTGGAGCACTGGCCACCTTGCTCACCGTAAGAAACACAACTCAGCTCAAAGCAGTGTTATTTTACTTAGATTTTCTGCAAGGCGTAGGTACTTCCCCAGTCGGGCAGCTCCAATTTGAGTGGAATTACTCCCACTATGTCCTATCTCTCTTAAATTTGTTGATCAATTATCGTCTTAAGATGACAAACAAGCATACGGGCATATGATAAGCAACAACTACAGTCTTTAGACGACAACAACACCAGTGGTGTCACTCGCGTTGTCATCTTGACACCTCAGTTGTTAAGTCTCATATGCACAGTAATGTCACTATTTGCTCTTTAAACTGGCACAATAATACTGGTACTTATACGAAGAACCTACCCGAATACCTAAATAACGGACTATGAAGTCATTCGGGGAGTTCGAGATAACAAACAAGAGAAAATACAAATAACGTCCAAGATTAAGGAGAACATGCTACTTAATTAAATTAAAATTTTGTAATCGTGGAAGACGTGACTTTGAAGATTATAGATTGTCTTCAAAGACGATTGAAAATTAAGAGAGGTATAGTGGGAGTAATTCCACTTAAATTAGAGCTGTCCGCCTGAGGAAGTACCTCCGCCTTGCAGGAAATCGAAGTGAAATAACACTGCTTTGAGCTGTGTTGTGTTCCTTGGTGCTACGGTGAGCAAGGTTGCCAGTGCTCCGCGAGGAAACGTAGTGTTGGCACAACGTAATGGGGGGACCTTGACCCTTATACTGCCAACCCAACTATTCCTCTTTCATTTTACATTATCGGCAACGCGCAAGCGATATCCCTAGTGTTACAAGCGTCTATAGGCTACCGTAACCGCTTACTATCAGGTGTATGGTTGTTTTCCACCTTAGTCCACACAACGGATGCCTGAAGATGATAGGCGTCGTCGAGGCCGGCCCAGAAAGCGGTGGCTGCAGTTCGTTATAAATAATAGCCTTTATGTTATTCTGATGTGTAAATAATAATACTGTAAAGTTTCATCACAATTCGTTTAGTAATTTTAGCGTGAAAAAGTAACAAATATCCATCCAGCTATCCATCCTCACAAACTTTCAGATTTATAATATTAGTAGGATCTAAAATTTTCACTGCTGCAGCTGGTGGCTGGTTCTTTAATATTTCATTATTTTTATATCGATTGCAGGTTCAATAATAGTCTCAAGTTTTGCTGCAGAGCATGCTTCACCACACCGCAAATGGTTACCACGACATGGCACCAGTTCACCACGAAAGAAGTCACAAAATTCAGCACTACCTATTCAGGTTATAAAATATTTGTTTAAAACGAGGTTTTTCTATAAAATTCTCAGTAACAACTTGGAGTTTGGATATATGCCCGGTTAATGGCAATAGACTCGCTCCCTAAACACACCATTACCCCGAAAGGTCAAGCAGAAGTTTCCTAATGTACACCCACAGTTCGCTGATATGTTTTTATACCGGGCACAAAATTCAAACTCCGATTTGCCACTGATAATTCCATATATTATGCCAATAACATTTTTCTCGCCTTTGAGAAGAAGCTCGAACCTGAGATCACATATGGAAGGCCCGCTTGTGAACAATAGACTTCTGAGGCAGTAAAATATTCATCACCAATGTAAGCTTAGAAAAAAGCAACATCCTGTCACACGCACACACACACACATATACACACAACACACACACACTCACGCACAATCATAGTTTTTATTTTAACAAGAAATAAGATTGGCTAATTTCTAAACTGCTAGTAAATAAATAAATTAAAAACAACTTACGTAATAATGAAATTGTGGGTGTTTCTTATGTATTATAAGTATGTATTTACAAAAAAATATAATAATATAGTATTATATCCATTGTCTAGTACCCATAGTACAAGCTCTGCTTAGTTTGGAACTAGATGGTGTTGTGTAAAATGTCCCAAAAATATTATATTATTATTATTGTAAATTGCTATTAACATCATCATCCAAGCTATTTTTCTTTCTATGTTGGGTTCCTGCCATTATAGCTCCTCAACCGAATTTCTGGGCAATACTGATATCCTGAGGATAGACTGGTTGTCAGGCTTTTGGGATTCTGATTACCACTAACGATTGCCATAGATGTTCGCATGAGAACCGGGACCGACGACTTTAAATTGTTATTAACCAGTTACGATATAAAACATATTATTCCCCAGATTCCCGCAGAAGTACTGGCTACTCAAGAAGTCTCGTGCATATCAGCAGACACAAATATATTTGAAATTATGAGAGAAGCAAAGAAAACCTGCAGAGGTAATGATATGAAATGTACATTTTATCTTTTTGCTAACCTTAAATATTACAACATCGGGTCTTTACATATTAATAAAGATCGATTTGACAAATTACTAATGAAATATGATAATTGGTTGCTAACTGCTGAGAAAATTGCTGAGAATGATACTAGTATCGACAATAAAGATCAAAAATATCTCAAAAAAGTAAAAGAACTGGATACTTCCCCTCAAAGTGTTAGTTCAACTTTTACTGAAGAAAATAGTATAAAGCCCAATTGTGTTATAAATGAAAATGAAGCCACTAGCAACGATTCAAATCCCATTAAAGACCATACTTCACGTATTAAAAGTCATAATCGTACTCATATGAATACAGAAAATAGTATAAGAAATATAGATCTCAAAGAAAAAAATGGGAAATATATTGAATTAATACCGAAATATGATAAAGAACATGGATACTTTGAAGTATTTCTCCCAGAAAATGAAGATCAGGGGACGCCAAGAACAATAAATGTTAATATTAATTACGAAAATGACAAACCTTTAGCTCCCGAAAGGGAAATTGAAACAAAGACTAATATACCAATGAGTAATGAGTTGAAAGAAATTTCAGCACTTGATAATTATGATGGTTCTTATAAAAATGAAAAATTAGATCACAATTTTTATCCACTGTCAACAAATATCCGTGTGTATGATGAAAAATATCTAAATGAAAACGCATATAACAATCAAAGAGATCCAGGGAGTAAAGATAAGACTTATTCAAATAATTTTAAGCCAGTATCATTTCAAGAAACAGAGGCTGATGCAACGAATCTACCTATTACGAATATTTTTTCTACGGATTTAAATTTAGAACAACCACGAGTTGAAATAAACGACGACAGTGATAAAATTAAAATACAAAATGATACATTGATTATAGATGATACAAATGTTGGCCTAATTTCTCCAGCAAATGACCAAGAAAGTTTAATACATACTATCAATATGAATAGTAGTAATCAGGACATGAATTTCAGTAATAGTGATTTCGAAAATACTAATGATACTACTGTTAATAAAGTTAGTCCACAGGACACCAGTATTATTGAACTTACTTCAAGTATTACGGCTAATGACAGAGATCTTAACTATGCAACGAACGATACACTAGAAGAAATACTTATAAGTTCTCGAAATAATGATAATGTAAGGGCATTAAATGAAAACATCGAAACTTTAGTACTAAACGAGCAGTCACAAACTAATATCCTTACGCCAGATATTAAACCAGATATCAATGAAAATATTCATTTAAATACTGCAATTAAAGATGGCCATCATGAAAACGATCATGAAAAACATAATTTAACACCTTTACAAAACCAAACAAAACATATGCATGACCTAGTAGATCAAGCTACACTAAGTGATGATCTTCATGCCAACCCATTAGAATATACCAATATTTACAATGACCATGATTTTGAGAATACACATTTGTCAGTACACGATAATAATACACTGAGTACATCTAACATTCATCTGAATGAACCTGTATTTATAACTAAAGATTCTTTTAGAGAAAATCATTTGGAAACCTCACCTTACGTTGTTGCTGTACCGAAATTTGAACCTACATATCACAAAGTTTCAGATTATATTGGCACACAGATTAACATAAGCCCTCATAAAAATAAATTAAACGCTAGTGTTTCTGCAAAACCTGTTCCATCATTGCCACTACTTCATACAACTGCAATATCAGAAACTGAAGAGCCAGAAACGATTCTACCCCACATAGAATTACTTTCAGCACCTAAGGTAACATCACCAAGTTCTAATTCCCCGACAGGCTCGCCTTCCTCTACAAATTCATTATTGCATTCCGATGTTGATTTAATGTCTACATATGATGTTCAAGGCTCTAGATTGCCAACATTAGCGATTGCACCAACGGAAAGTGATATAGAACCTTATTTGGGATCAGGCCCAGTTATTAGTGAAAATGAAATATCTTTAGATGTTACTCCAAATCCTTTATTAATATCTGAAGCAAATTCTGTTCAGCTTCAAAATGAAGCCACCATTTCTATCGATGAATCTTCAATTGCTAATGATCTCAATATTCTAGACTCTTTGTCAATATCACCAGGTGATACTTCTTCACAAATAGAATTAGATGAAATACCAAAATCTAATTGGTATATTGAAAAAACAGATCCTTTTGTGACAACTCCTGTGATTAAAAAACCAATTAATGTGAATTTTCAACAAAAACCACAGTCATATATATCGAAACCGACCGAATCTAGCCCGATAGACTTAGATTTAATCCCAGGAACTTCATTAATAGAAATGGCCTCTGCCAAACCAATTCACAAGCAGACAGACGAACAAATACCCTTACCAACCAGACTTGAAAATCCTTATTTTATGCAGACAACCACAGATCAAACACCAACTTCTAAAAGTAGAACTCCGGAATCTAAAACTCAACTTTCATTGTTATCCGAAACTAGTACATGTTTAGACGATAATTTATCGCAAAGCACTGAACCTATTTCATTAATACCATTGGAATCAATGACTTCACTTGTACCTGAAGGTCCGGTGCAAGAATCGGCAATCTTAAATCCATTGATTAGTCAAGACCAACCATTAATAGTGAACAAGATTCCACAGCATAAAATTCCTTCTCAAACAAACCATGTCATATCGGATGTTGATTTACAAAATCAACTTTCTGCTGAAGAATTAAATGATTTAACCCAAGATGAACTTCAACTAGATCAAGTTCTTAAACCATTATTAGGAGCTGCTTCGTTTTCAAAAGAAAATCAATTTTCGGATATCTCACACGACAGTCCATCAAAGCATAAACCAATGATTAACCTCTCTTTTCCAATATCATCATCAAATTATTCACCGTTAGCCCCAGCAGATATAACTGTCTCATCATCTATACCACAGTCTGATATCCCAGAAACAAAATATACAAGCCTACTTCCAAATGAAGATTTTGTGGCAGTACCAACTTTAAAGCCATATTATTCTAAAATACCACATATTCCTACATCCACAGATAAACCAAAATTTAATACAAAATTATCGAAAAATCAACCTTTAATTTTAGATAATAATAATGTATTAGCAGCCCTAAATAAATTTTCAAAATCCACCAAGACTAATCCACTGCTTGATGAAGAGTTTCAAAGTATAATTAAAGAATTACCATCAGATCTTACCAAATTATTGCTTTCAGAATCATCTCTCGCTGACACTCACCTAAAATTACCAATCACCGATTCTGTAAGACCTGTTCTAAACCAGTATCAAAGTATAGATGAGACAACTCAGTCCAGTGAGGAATTACTCAATCTACCATCACCACCGGCATCAAAATCACAAACCATTTTGCAATCTTCATTAGGTTTAATACCAGTATATAACAAACCAACAGCACTAGAACACGAAAATCTAAAACAATATACTTCACTGCCATCAGATATGACTCCTGAGTTAAACAAAGATTCCTCTTCATTCCTTCAACCATTATCTTTGGCAGAATATTCAACAACACCGACACTGACAGATTCATACACTCATGTTAGTACATCTACATCAGTACCTACTTCTCCAGATAAGGACTTTTCGATGACTACCAAATCAAGTGCTACGTATCTACCGTTTGATAACAATAAAGTAGCTTTAGAAATAGTACCCATAGCTTTACAGCCAGATAACTCCCCTCAAGTTTCAACTGTCTTAGCTAATACAAGTCAATTGGATATAGTCTCACCTGATACTTTAACTGTTGCGGTTTCCGAACCTACAACTGGATATGAAAGTCAAATAAAACAGTTAGACCTTATAAAATACGAAAGACCAGTACCCTCACTGCCACTAGATTTTAAAAGTCCACAGTTTTATAAAGAATCCGAGTCGTTATTAGAAAACCTGACATTAGAAACAAAACCAGGTAATTTATTGTCAGAGTCTAAAAGTACTCAGTTTTATGAAGAAAATGTACATGCTTCAAATGATTTAATATTAGAAACGTTAGCTCCAGATGTAACTGAAAAGGAAATATCAATAACACCGTTTACTTATAAACCATCATTGACACCAAAACTTACTGAAATCCCATCTTCAACGTTATCTTTAGGTTTTGATGATTCAACTATCAATACCTATATGCCTACGATGGAATCACCACTTCTGTCATCCGTAAAACCAATATCAACTTCAACATCTGTTTCTACTTCTTCATCACCGGTTGATAGGCTGTCACCTTTGCTAAAGGTATCTGAAAAACAACCTATTCCAGAACTATCAATGTCAGAAACTATACTAAGTGATCTTGGACCTTCAGATGACTTAATTAATTTACACACTGGCTCAAAACCTATAGTAATAAACCAATTAGAGGTTCCTATATCTAAATCATCATCGGTACTATCAGCGTCAACCACAACTGACTCTTTATTAACACAAAATTCTTTAAAAAAATACATAACACCTCACCACAACATTAGTCCTACTGATATTAACCAACTCTCAACAGCACTTTTTATGCTATCTGATATTTCACCCTTAGAGGCGCCGCTTATGTCGACGACATTAGGAGATAAAAGCCCATTGGTAGATACACAGAAACTTCAATCTCTAGTACTTGCTCACCAGCTACAGCCCCATCCTTCTGATCTCCTTGATTCATTAAAATTACCTCCCTTTGCTAGTACTGCACTGGATGTAGATACTACCTTCATACCGGGGTATGAGCCGTCATTGGAATATATTCCACAATTCAACGTACTCCAACCGACATCAAAATCACTACTTCAGCCACCGCCTTCAGCATTCTATACACCACTAACTTATACAAATCCAGTATGGACAAAATCTAAGCCAGTACCACAAAATAGTCTCTTATTAACTCCTTATAGCTTTGCTCATGTAGCTTTAAGCCCGCAGCTTCCTTTAACGCAGTACAACATTCCTTTATCACCATCTTTGATAACAGAAATTTCTCAACCACTACTGTATGGACAATCTGAATTACCATCGGTTATAGGTAAAATATTAGGCAATACAAGAACTCTAGAATGGGGGGACTTGCAATCAAATCTATTTAGCCCATTACCATTGGTAGACGCCCTGAGCCAGTTGGATATACCCTGTCAAAAAATACTACAAACCCCACTGACTTTACCAGATCAAAGCCAAGACTTTTTGACAGCATCCGAAATTACCGTTAATGATCCATCCTGTATTGAACCCTCTTTGCCTTTAAATTCTAATAATGTACCTTCCCTACCTACTAACATATTTATGAATGAAGAATTATCTGAACACAACCCAGTAACTCCGCACACACCTATTCCTTCATCCCCTTATATTCCAATAAGACCAACATGGCAAATTCAATCACCTTCGAGTGCAAAAAATCTCCAATTATCAGAACCACCATTATACGTAGACTCCCAAGTAGCAAATGCAGAATTTTCTTCAATACCATGTAAGCATGTCTTCAAACCGTTATTAGACATCACTTCTAAAATCGGACCAGACCCTGAAGTATCAAATATTGATAGTCATATACCAGTAGAAGAAATATCACTGTCATCAATTATTAAACCAAAATTCAATATTTTACCAAACATAGTACCTACAAAATACAACCCCATACATCTTAATGATATTAGACCATTACTAGATGAAGATGTCTCTCAGTTCCTCAAGGGTATGTCTCTTCTACCATTTACACAAACTTCTAAAGGATCTACATTAACTGTTCAAGAGAGACCGATAAATGAAGATGAAATTCTTAGTCCACTAGAATCACCAATATGCCCTAACCCAATAGTAAGCACAGCACCCAAGCTTAACAAAATCGGTTCTATGAAAGACTCAGACAACTCACCAATAACGAATTATTATACTCCACTAAAAGCTTCGCCATTAAAATTAACATTACCGATGCCAGCTTTAATATCGCCCATACTTAAACACGATATTCCTGAATTATCTTTCCCAGTTAATTCTGTTTTACCATTTGGAGATATTTCAACAATTTTGTCAAATGTAAATCCATGTTTATCTAAATCTGAAATATCTTTACCTTCGCTTTCAAGTCGACCATTAGATTTTAATCTATTGCCGAGTACATTATCTCAATTAGAATATGAACCAATTCTAGGTGACATCAGTTCAGTTGATACAGAATTTGCACAGAACAAACCATCAGAATCAATTTCAAATGTAGTCGAAAAAATTTCACAAGATAATATAATACAACAAAAATTAAATCCAAAACTAATCCCAATGCAAACCGTTTTGCCATATTCCATGCCTTGTCCTACATCATCACCATTAATCTATTTAAATCCACTCTATAGCGCACCACACCAATTCCAACAGCCATTGAACTTAAAAATTCCGAAGGCCAGCTCCAAGTTTCCAACGTTACCGGTCTGTTCTAGACCAATAAGCACCAAATATTCTCAACCTTTAATTGAGGAATCATTATTCAGCACAGCATCGTCTAAATTACCTCCTACCAGATCATACACAGACATAAACTTTGCTAAATTAAAACCACAAATAATGTCTCAACCAACAATGTCTATACCATTACAATCAGCGTCATATACGCCTCCTATATTACTATCGGAAAAAGATATTTTAACAACATCTGCAATAAGTTCACCTTCGCCACAGGTTATAACGCCTCAATATACTCTTACACCCTCTTTTTACACAAAACCATTACACGTAGAAAACTTTACACCAATGAAGAAACAATATCACATCATTCCGAATATTCTAGAGACTATAGAATCAATGTCAAAACCAACAATTGACAAAAAATCACAATTGTCATCAATACCATCCGTAAAAAAAGTATCTAGTTCACCCCTGAATATTATCCAGACAAAACCATTATATTCAAGCTCAATGTTACCACCCTCTCCATTGCAATTCCATCCGAGCTCATTATCGCCAGTATATGTTAATCCAATGCCACAATATATGACTCCAATATTACCAACCCCTCAAGATTCGCCATTGAAAACCTATCCTAACGTATTATCACCAACTTTGGCTAATCCTGCTCCACTAGCAAAGAGTATTCCAATATTACCTGTCCAACCAGATTCAATTAAACTCTTACCACATTACGCAATGTCATTCACAAGCCAAGTTATTCCAAGTGTACCATTGGAAGTTCACCCCATAACACAGGCCTCTGGGAAACCTATACCTATAACGAATTCTGTTCCACTATTACCAGCCTATTCTAGCTCAAATAGGCCTCCTTCAGACTTTACTATTCCTCTTTCACCTACTTACCCAACACTGTCACAATATTATTATCTACCAACGCCAAAACGAGTAACAGTACCTGTCAGTACCAGTCCTTGTAAACTATCTGAAAATCCTTCTCGTTTACAGTTACCGGAGAATCTCACTCCTGCTTCATATGTTGAAGCCACTCCATGGTTCCCATCGATTATGGGAAATTTATCACGACTATCTGCTACCTCTCAATCTCCGATTTTCCAGCAATCAATTCCAGTAGTATCTCCTACTTCGCAATACTCAATTCCAGCAGCTATTTCCGGTCCGATATCACAAACATTTACAAAACCAGCTGCACCAGCATACACTGCATCGACATTACCTCCTACTAGCCTAGCACAAAGCTATATGAGGCCACTTTCACAAAAGCCAGTGGAATCTCTGTTGCCAGAAAATGTCTCTCCTGTTTCAGCCACGAACAGTTATCTGTCCTTATCAGCCCCTAGTACTATACTTTCCTACACACGACCTCGCTATTATACAAGCTCGCTATCAGATATTGAACCTGTATTATCAACAGATTCAAATTATGAAGATAAACGACCACTATCGCAATTACAAAAAGTTCCATTAAATATACCATCGTATGGTAAAAACCCTGTTATACACGAAATTAAAAATATACCTATGACTCCAAATATAAACACAATGAAAAATTTCGCGAAGTACGGACCAAAGTCAACATCAGCATCTATTTTTAATTTACTAATAAACGAAAATGATTTAGAAAACAATATAATTGGTGCTGCTATAGCTCCAAGTGCAGAAACAACAATTTTAGAATCCTTTACAAGTGGTATACCCGAGCATAGTATATCTCATGCAAACATTTGGACAGACTCTATTGGAGTGAGTAAAGAATTTCGTAAAGAATCAAATATAGGAACTTATTTAGAACCATTATTTAATGTTGTAGGATTAGATGAAACTACTGAAATGTTATCTCAAGGAGATCAAATGCCTTCTATTTCAGTCCCTACTGTTAGCAACATACCCTTATCGAGCACAACGATACATAAAAAGCCTGATGATCTAATTCCTTTGGATATTTTAAAATTAGAAGAAGGCAAAGAAATGTTACTCGATGAAGATTCGTTAGAAGGAAATTATTTATCATATCCTGCAATACGTAGTATTCCTATTGAACCAGAAATGGCAGCAAAATGGTCGGAAAGACCTCTTTTAAAACCTGTACAGTCTTATACACCATTATCACCACCAGGTGTAGCCCCACAATCTTTATCTTTGCAATCATCGTCAAATTTTAAACCTCTACTTTCTACCCCGATATTGCCTTTAAAACCGACTCCCAAATCACCAATGATTTCTTCCCAATTTGCATCAAATATAAATCCATTATCAGAAACTGGATATACAGTGCAACACCATCCATATTACAACGTATTGCCACTACAAAAGCAGCCACAATCACCCATCTTATCTTTACCTTATTTTTTGATACCTATCACAGAGTATAAAATGCCACTGGAGCAATCAGTTCCTCAATATGCTTCAACATCATCAGACTCAAATCGATTAGTTGATATAATGTTCTCACAAAAAATACCACAGTCTTCTCAAGTCCCAACCGCTGTACGGCCGACTGTACCATTACAATCTTATATTACGCCATTATCAAAGACGGCCCCGCCAATCAGCCCATCCGAGTCATATGCAACCAGTCCTTACATTCCATATAATATACCAACATATGTCAAGCCATCATACAACATACCCTGGAAGCAAAGCATGCCAGTTCAGTCATCACCAATACCAATAAATAAACATGAAACACCTATCACAACTTATTCCTCTCTTCAAGATTCAAATTTACTCCAAAGCAAAATAGTTCAAACACTTATACCTTCTGAAGGTATCAATCACGTTACATTACCAAACGAAGGCTTCCCAGCAATTGGATCTCCCATTTATTCTCAAAGTAACGTAGCACCAACTCAAGGGTCTAGTTCATCCACAACTCTTAGGGAATTAGAAAACTCTTTAATAACTCCTGTAGCTATTAAACCGTCTCCAAGTTTAAACGCTGAACTTCAAACATTACAGAGTAATCAATTATCCCCACTTGGTAACACACCAAAATATTCATCTCCAATCGAAACAAGGCCTTATTATACTTCAAGTAGATTTCGGCCAACATTATTTCCATCACATTTCAAACCCTACACACAATTTTCAGAAAATCAATTCAAAATTCCAATTTCTTACCCTCAGTCCGAGGAAGCTACCAAACCTCATCCTAAAATAACATCAAAACCAAGAAAACATCAATTGAATGCCCCGACCTCCTCCCCGCTTACTTACGCTCAATCAGAATTTCAATCATATGAATCTTTAAAACCACATCCGAAACTATTAGCAGCACTACATCAAAATGCAATTTCACCATCAACAACTGACAGTCCTTCAATATTAGATACAATGACCCCACTTGATATACTATCTGAAACATATATACCTAGTTTACCTCAATATCGTCCTTCAATACCTGTTGATGGTATTCCAATCTGCTCTTCACCTTTATTAAAGCCTCTGGTAAAAGCAAACTTCAAAACTCGTCCAGAAATTTTCCATAAACCTCCAAAAACATTACTTTTGCCATCTCGATTTTCACATTTAGGTACTATTGAAGCACCTTCAGATATCTCCTCCAATTCTGCTGAAATGATGCCTATAGATCAATTGTATTCATCATCCTTAGTAAAGACTTTAAGAAATCCAATATACACTAAAGAATCACTATTAGCGCAGACTGAAGTGCCTTCTGACTACATGAAGTACGAGCTTCAATCACCATTAACAGTTCTCGATGGACACTCACTCAGTGATAGCGGACCATGGTTATTACCAACCACAAGTCCTTTACTAAAACGCAAACTACTAAAACCTAGCTCCCAAAATGGAGCGATACGTCCGAAAATTTTACAATACCTCGAAATTACTCCACCAAAACAGTCTCCATTAGTTTCTAATTACGAACATCTGACTCCATCACAACAAATTGAATCAATGGTCATTGAATCTCCCATAATTGAGTCAAAAATAACATCATCAATGCCCGTGACAAAGTCACCATTGACAAACAAGTATCAATCTTTAATTTCAATGCCATCATATGAATTTCAAGATCCACTAAACAAAAGCCAATTGCCATCTTTATTTAGTAGTCCAACAAAGGGTCTCTCCACTGCTACCCCATCATGGATAAAACCATTATCTTTAACCTCAGCAGATGCAGAGTTCTTAAAATCTTCAATCTCTCAATCTATATCCCATACTCATTCGCCATTAATCTTTAATCCACTTGACTTATATGACTCTCATGCTTACAGGTGGAACTCAGGTCCGCCTAATTCAAATGCATCACAATGGCAATCATTAAATTCCATAACTGATACTAATAACTTAATCCCAAACCAGTATCAATCTTACTCACAATATAAAATTTTAGAATCATTACCTACTCCAATAATAGAGGCGAAAGCTATGGAAACAGCTAATATCAAAGAAGAAGCAGCTATACCATTTTCATGGTCATCAATACCTAGTTCAAGCTTCACTCTTTTACCTCAAAGCTCACCTGACATTACTATTTCTAAATTATCTGAACCAAACTATAGTTTGCTGTATACAGCTTCTTATTTGGAGAACTCGTTACCAGTTTTAACTTCTCCTTTATTTCAAACAAAAGAAGTTTCTCAGATACCATCAGAATATTCAAATTTGAATGTTTCAGTCTTTAGTGCTTCTTCACCAGTATCTATTGAAGCTAAAGTAATCGACAATATAGACTTTACAGAAACCAATTATTCTCCAACTAGTCCTTTCTCACAGACGCTATTTTCTCAATCAAGTTCTAAAGCACTACCTTCTTCCAATATCCTTCAATATTTACTATTACCAACATACAGTGAAGGTCAACTGGTCAAACCCTTAACAGATAGATCAGGCCCCGTATCACCAAAATTAAACATGGGTTCCATAACAACACCGCTTCCGACTAGACCTGGAAATTGGGTTCAATCACCAAAGAGGTCAAAATTGACATCCTTTTATGAAACACCTTTAGACATAATCCCGCAGAAGGAATATTTAAAAATGAATCCAAATAAACTTACACCTAACCTAAAACAAATAAGCAATCCTCCAGGTGAACTAAAATTTACTCTAATTGAAGAACCTTTAAAGCTCAATTCAGTTAAACTTACCAAACATATCCGGCCTATAACAATAAAAGAACCTAATATCACATATAAAACCATACAACCAATGGAAATAACACCTCATCTGACTGAATATTCACCAGACATATCAAACACTGAAAAATTTATGGAAACTCAAACAACACCTGCAATAATAGGTATTGAACCAGAAGTAAGCTATGTGAAATATGAAGAGCACCAGAATATAGAATCTGATAACCTTAAATTAAATCAAATGCCCGTAAATCCACAATATTTACCTTCAAATAAAATCTACACGTATTCTCCATACACTTATATTGATTATGATAATGAAACTCCTAAAGTTAAAAAACCTACAACTCCAAATAATTTTCAATTTACTAAAGCACCATATCATCATATACATCCAACATCACTTAACTCTGAATTATCAGATTATTCAAATTTTTATACCAACAATCATATAGGTGACACTCCGAAACTGTTCAGTACTCCTACAACAATAATCAATGACTATAACGAACTACCTATCAATACTGTCTCTTCAGAAATTGGCAATGGTAACAATATAGAATCTTTGCCTAAATTAGCAGCTACTCCACTATCACTTAATGAATTGAAAACTACTATTCCTGTAGACACACCGATTCCTAAGCAGAATCTAGAAAATATTTCTCCACCGTGCTTGAATATCTGCTCAAAAACCAAATCCCCTATTAGTCCAACAGAAATCTGCCAAACCCCAATAGATTTTACAGAAATTCCTTGTCCCGACAGTGAAATAAAGTATCAAGGATATAAGACATACTATCCCTGTTCCGACATTTTACAAAGTTCTACGAAATTTTCTCAATCCCTCCCAACACCACTCCCACTTCTTCGTTACGAAAATCAAAATCTAAATGTAATACCTTCCCAAGCTAAATTGGGACTTGATAATATACATCAAGATGTAAAATTGTATGAACACACTCCTGTTGAAGATATTCATGATCATAAAGAAGTAGATAACGAGCTAAAATCGATTTTAATTAATTATGTAAACAGTAAGAAAGATTTGAAAAACAACTTGTTTAACAATAACGATGAATTGACTATACCTTTAGGTGATTTAGCTATTAACAAAAAAGAACCGGGTGATGTGAAAGCTATAGAAACTAATAATCCTTCAATAGGTCTCAAAGTCTGGAAGTCAAATGTTAAAATCGTGACAGCTGAATTAAAGTTAAAATTCAAAGAATTATCAGTGAATAACTTCATGCCTGTTATCAATAATTTAAATGAATTCGATGTTGAAGAAATTCGGAAGATTGTGAAGGATTATATTGATGAAAAATATGGGAATCATATTGAAATTCACGAGCCATATGCGGTTGATAATCAATATGTTGTCCTAAAAGATTTTGATCAAAATACTTTTGACAATAAATTTAATCTACTTTGGCCAACAGAATATGTATGATAAGTTATTTTGTAAAATTCTATAATATTGTATTAATATAGAATTCAACAATTACAAGTTTTGGAATAAATGACCTTAAATTTATACTAGATAGTTCAATTTCAATTGTATCTAATACAGTTTTGTGAGTTTTTCCATGTTCATCATTATCAACCCATTTACTGTCCCACTGCTGGGCAGAAACACATTTTAGACACATGCATACTAAGTATTACCTAAGAACTAAATTCTTCATTCATAGATAATGGTAATTCCGGACAAGCTTATTTTATGCTTGAACATGATCGGCGTTCTCATGGCATATACTATTTCAATCCTAATCGTCGTATAAATTAAAAAAGAACTAGTTAGGATACACTTAGGGAGTAACGTTTAGCATTTTCACGAGTAGCAACTACATTAATTCAGCTCAATTCAGCATTTGTCCAAAGTAAACACAATTTTTGTAAGAGATACGCGTTCAGCTGAGTAACTCTGAACGGATGCGTAGGCATCTCTATACAAAAAAATGGTGTTCTATGTGGACTAAAGCTGGATTAAGCTCAAATAATGTAGTTTGCTCCCTAAGACAATCTCTAGAATAACCTTTTGAAAAAAATGCTAGAGCAGTTTTGAGTCAACATATTCCGGCAGATGGCAAACATGGGAATCAGGGGGGAAAATAGCAGCTATTTATGTGTATAGGAATGTGTGATGTTTCAACCTAAGGGAGGATCCTCCAACCATGTGGGTGTTTTACCTGGCGCACTACATTCCGTCGGTTGATGGCGGGCATCTGTATGTATATATTCAACTTGCGCTGAAAATGTTGCTTGCGCGATTCAGGTTTTTACACCGTCAAGTTCTTATGTCGCGCGATAGATGTCGCTACATAATCAAAATATGATTTAGCGGAAACACGGCTACGCAAAATGTCCTTATAAGATGGTCTCTAAATATATGAAAAATTTGTACAAAGCAAGGTCAACTAATACTGGCTGTGTATCCGTGATATAAATATTATGATTATAATTAATAAGTAGATTAATTATGTTTTTATATTTATAAGACTGAATGCTGAAATAAATTAAATAATATCAATTGTGTGTTAATTAATTAAACCTTTTTTTGTAAGAGATCCCTTCCAAAACGCGCTTAGTAGATGTGGGTGTCCAAACTGCAAGGTTAAAGTGGCGATGGGCTGGCCACGTCAGTCATGCAACCGGACAGGTGGGCAAGGGTAGCTACAGAGTGGGTCCCTTGGAATGCTATTCGTGGACGAGTTCGGCCGAGGAGACATTGGCAAGATGATCTTGATCGCTTTTTGCCAACGTGGTATGAAGAAGATTAAAAATAAAAACAAAACACTAACAAATATAACATAACCCAATTATGGGTTAAACCCATCCACAGATTATTTTTATTAATTGCTCATTATAATCAACTATATACTGTCCCACTGCTGAGCACGGGTCTCCTCTCTGGTTGAGAGAAATAAGGCTTTAGTCCACCACGCTGGCCTAGTGCGGGTTGGAAAAATCTCCAAGACATGCAGGTTTCCTCACTATGTTTTCTTTCATCGTTTAAGCGAGTGATAATTATTAATACGCACATGAATTCGAAAAGTTGGAGTTGCGTGCCTTGTACTTTCGAATTGGCAGTCCAGTGGTCATACCACTGGGCTAATTATTGTTTTTTTTATTAATTCGCGTAAATCGCGGGTTCGATTCCCACAAATCACAAATATTTTTGTGATGAACTTTAAGTGTTTATGTTTGTCTGGGTGTTTCTTATGTATCATAAGTAGTTATTTACAAATTTACAAAAAGTATATAAGTATTATATCCATTATCTAGTACCCATAGTACAAGCTCTGCTTAGTTTGAAACTAGATGGTGCTGTGTAAAATTGTCCAAGAATATTTATTTACCTATTTATTTCCCACTTTTAAATAAATAAATAAATATTTTTGGGACATTTTTACACAGCAACATCTAGTCCCAAACTAAGCAGAGCTTGTACTATAGGTACTAGACAATGAATATAATACTTAGATACTTTTTTTTTTTAAATATTTACTTAAAATACATAAGAAACACCCAGACAAACACAAATACTCATGTTTTACCCTCACAAATATTTGTGTCCTGTGGGGATCGAACCCACGACCCCATGATCAGCAGTCCGGTACTCGAACCACTAGACCACAGACGTCGTCAAAAATGAATGAATGAATGAAATTAAAGATACAATGAAGGCAGGTATACATAATGCTTTAAATAATTAATCGAGAGAAAATCAAAATGGGTGAACTGAATCCATCAAAAGTTCTGTTTAAATATTGTATGAGTTGTTGAAAATATGCATGATGTTTCGAAAGTCAATCTTTCAGAGTTTCCTTTAACACCGGAAGGAGGGGCGGAGGAGGGGACTGAAATTTATACCACTTTGTAAAGTACATGAATAATTCTTGACTGCACGGTTGGTAGAGCAGTTAAAGGTGGTCACTGAGCTACCTCTGAGTGGCGTGGATTCGAATCCCCTCCAAGACAATTTTTTTTTATGGGATAGTTGGTAAATGAGTAGACGGATCGCCTGATGGTAAGCGATTTCCGCCGCCCATGGACACGCGCAACACCAGAGGAGTCACAAGCGTGTTGCCGACGACGGAGTACTCTTTTTTCTTGAAGGTTTGAAGGTCATATTGGTCCGGAAATACTGCAGGCGACAGTCTGTTCATTCCACAGTTTAGTTGTGCGAGGCAGAAAATTTCGGGAGAAACGCACAGTAGTGGACTGCCAACCATCTATATGATGGGGATGGAAGTACTGCCACATAGAACGATGGCGGAAAGAGGCAGCAGGGATCAATCCGAATATTTCCTCGGAGCATTCCCCATAGTATATGCGATGCATGCAAATTAATAGCTTAATGCCTATTGTTCTGAAAGAAGACCCGTGCCCAGCAATGTGACAGCATATGGATTCTTCTTCTTCTTTATGAATAGTTCTGGCGTTTTTTTAAAAAATAAACAGAGGCAGAATGATTTTCCAAATTGTGTGAAAAAGTCGAAAAATATCTATTTCAATCGTTTCAACCCACTTTAAGCGCGACCGAGCGCGGTCGAGTAGTTCAACTGACATAAGTTACCCGGGTGGCGCTAGTAGCAACACCTGTCAAACAGTGTTAGAAAGGAGTTTCGTATCACAATTAACAACCTCTGCCATTCGAGTTCACCCCACCCCAAACATTACGGGTTAATAAACGCAAATAATTCCCATAACGCTACATTTTTGTTTTCAAAAGGGATACCCACAAGAATTTTGTAATTTACCCTATGACTGAGTAAAAAGTTTAACTGACCAATGCAGGGAAGGAAAAGGGCTTGTAAGCAGCTCGGAGTTGGATTTTTACCCGGTTAAGTGATATAATTATATTCAGAATATGGATTTTTTAGCATACCGGCCACCTGCTGGTAAGCGGTTACCGTAGCCTATAGACGCTTGCAAAACCAGGGGTATCACATATGTTGCCAACCCTGTAAAAAGAAAGAGGAATAGTTGGGTTGGCAGTATAAGGGTCACAGTCCCCCCACTGCCAACACAACGTTTCCTCGTGGAGAACTGGCAACCTTGCTCACCGTTAGAAACACAACACAGCTCAAAGCAGTGTTATTTCACTTCGATTTTCTGCAAGGTGAAGGTACTTCTCCAGTCGGGCATCTCCAATTTGAATGGAATTACTCCACTACTCAATAAAAAAATATAAATTAATAATTATAAATCACTGTGAAATCAAACATATAGACAATGATGACAAAAAAACGCGCAGAGTCCGCCGGTATGTTTAGGTGCCATGTAGTAATGGTTAATATAGCGTATAGCATTATAAAGTAGCATGCTTAATAAATATAGCATTATAAAGCAAATTATATCGCGGTACGCACTTTATGCTATAATGCTATTTTGCTTTATTTATATTAAGCACACCAACAATTCAATCGCTTAGGACAATAATAACAGTAAGGTTGAATTATTAGCAATCATACAAATAACAGGTATAATGCATGACATTTAAAACTGAACACAGAATAGAATGAATTAATGAATAGAGACTATATTTATTTATTTATTTAATATCTATGGAAGACTTACAGCTAAATATAACAAAGTAGAAACAGGAAGTTAAACTGACAGCCAATTACAAGTCTCCACGTATATAAGACTGAGTAACACAAAAAGTAACTGTGAACAACTTACAAGTTACTGCTACCAAAGTTATAGAAATAGTATTGAGACTTTAAAGTAGGTATTACAGATAATTAATCATAATAGCAAACTATTATTAATCTTAAATTGCTTTGTAGAGGGCTTTGTAAATTGCTTTGTATTTTGTCTGTATGAAGCGAATTTCATTGAAAAAATATCAATAGGGTTATCCATTACAATGGACCTTTCATTATACAACCTTGCCATCCGTGTTAGAGGACTGTTAAGTGTTATATCGCGTAACACTCTCTCTCTCTCTATCAAGCAACTGTCCGTCGGGCGCGGTCCGCCCGTTTTGCCGTAACATAACAAGTAGGCATATAAATTAAGCATGCTTTATTAGAGCACATAAAATCGCATGCTTAAAAAATTAAGCATTAAGCATGTTATTGATTTATAGCAACATTGAACACCACTAGTCCCATGTAATGGGTAAGTTAAGTAGGGTAAGGGTAACGAACGGGTAAAACCTGGGGGCAGCTTGATACATTGACATTCAACGTGCGTATGCTTGCATATTTATAAAGCCAAGAAAAGGAAACATGTTCATTATGCCAAGTTGGCGCAACTCCACACAAAACTACATTTTTAACTGTTGACTTTGAATTCGTTTCTGGTAAAGAAAGACTTGATTAATTTGACCCTTTTTTATTAAGATAAGATGAAAACAATCTTACGGGCTGCCTGATGGTAAGCGGCAACCACAGCCTATAGCAACCTTGCTCATCATTAGGAACACAACACAGCTCAAAGCAGTGTTATTTCACTTGGATGTTCTGCAAGGCGGTGGTACTTCCCCGTAGGGAAGCACGAGGAAACATTATGTTGGCAGTAGGGTGGGGGGACTTTGACCCTCTGCCAACCTAACTTTTTATACCACTAAGTTGGCAAACAAGTATACGGCCCACCGATGGTAAGTGGTTACCGTAGCCTATAGACGCTTGCAACACCAGGGGTATCACTTGCGCTGTCGACCCTGTCAAACGGCAGTTTATGGGTAAAAGTCTCCCAACTGCCAACACAAGGTTTCCTCGCGGACTTAATTCATTTGACCCTTTTTTAATTGAAATAATATGCAAACAAGCATACGGCCCGCCTGATGGTAAGCGTCAACCGCAGTCTATAGACGTCAGCAACACCAGGGGTATCACTCGCGTTGTCATCTTGACACCTCAGTTGTTAAGTGATTGCTTAGCAGTAGAATTTGGCGATTTGGTGGTGCCACATTACTGAAATGGTTACTGTGATTATGTTTTTTCTTATTATTTAATAATGTTTAACTTAATAAAATATAAATGTGAGTACTTTATAGGCTAAATCTAATATATAAAATTCTCGTGTCACAGTTTTCGTTGCCATACTCCTCCGAAACGGCTTGACCGATTTTGATGAAATTTTTTGTGCTTATCGGGGAGGTCTGAGAATAGGCCAACATCTATTTTTCATACCCCTAATTTTTTTTTTTTTTTTTTTATTTATGGCAAAACAACGTTTGCGGGGGCAGCTAGTATCTATATATACTCAACTTTGAACAGTCTGGTGGCTTTGAGCCTTTTTTTATGTAGCCTACGCAAATGTTCCTCTGATCTGGTATCGTCGTGCGACGGGTTGTTGAGCTCCCTAAATTATGGTTGAGTTACACAATGACTGATGCATGCGTGCCGTCAGTTGGGACTGGTATACTCAAAGCCGCTATCGCTTTCTTCAAAAGGCCATTTCAGACTTGGGCCTACATTTTAAGACACAATATTTGTTACTATTCTATGTCTGGACTTTAAAAGAGACTATGATTCTCTGAATGTGTTTCGGCGTTTCTTTTCAGACGTCGTCAGCTAGGAAATGCCGGAGCCATCTAGCTTAAAAACATATGTAAAATATTGAGTGTCTTTAAAAGATATATTTACAGAAATAAATAAATCATTTATTTATCACCACTGCTAGTGTTACTGGCGTCTATAGGCTGCCGTTGCTGATTCTATCAATCAGCCCGTACGCTTGTTTGTCATTTTATTACTAAAAAAAAGTGCATTGAACTTTACTGTGCAGTATATTCCAAGAAATCGATAAATATCACGTGCGGGTTTCCTTGTTCTGACATAGTGTCAACATGGCGATTATATTCAATATTCATGCACATGCATTGTTGCACGACATCTAGTGTAGTTAGTAAGTACTTCACAAGTATATTGATCGAAGTTCCAACCGGACTTGACCACGCAAACTGTGGACCTGTGGACTGCCTTGAGCTGTGTTGTGTTCCTTAAGGCCCAGTATCCACCAAAGCGGAGAGGAGAGGAGACGAGAGGAGATGTGTTTGAATAAACCAATCCGATTTCGTTATTTCCACATCTCTTCTCCGCTTAGCTTTGGTGGAAATTGATCAAGCGGAGAGGAGAGGAGATGTCTCATTTTTCTATAGAATTTTGTGGGGCGAGCGAGCAAGCGGCGCGGCAGAGCGGAGAAGTGTCTAGTCAGGCGGCCGGGCACCCCGCACTCCGCTGCCTTTTCCCCGCGCCTCGCGTAAGCGTCACAGCTCACATCTCCGCTACGCACAGCTCTCCGCTACGCATCTCCTCTCCGCTTTGGTGGAAATAACCTGCCAGCTTCGCAGAAAATCTCCTCTCGTCTCCTCTCCTCTCCACTTTGGTGGATACCGAGCTTTACGGTGAGCAAGGTTGCCAGTGCTCCGCGATGAAACGTTGTGTTGGCAGTGGGGGGACTTTGACGCTTATACTGCCAACCCAACTATTCCTCTTTCGTTTGACAGGGTTGGCAAGGCGCAAGTGATATCCCTGGTGTTGTAAATAAATAAAATAAGTATATCCATTGTCCAATATCCATAGTACAAGTTCTGATTAGTTTGGGGCTACATGGTAATGTATAAAATGTCAAAAATTAAATTCATACTCAATAACAGAAGGGACAAAGTCCGAACTGTCATCGGAACCCACATAAGGCATTTATAAACAAATGACATTCTCTATAAAATGAAGCTGGCTTTGGATAATGATTGTAGAGCTTGCGGTGAATACAAGGAAACAATGCAGCACATCTTGTGTGATTGTGACGTCCTAGCGACGAAACGGATGAGTCATCTCGGCAACGGATACCAGAAGCCAGAGGACTACAGGTTCCTTCCTCTTAGTGGGCTTGCCGTCTTCATGAACCACGTCTTTGAAGAGTAAGGAATGTACCGTGCTGGGGACAACACAACAGTTCCTATTTGGTCGAAGTGTTGCTGGCTAGCCAGCCCCCACAGTTAACCTTTTGACCGCTACGTCAATAACGAAAATCCATGTTCTCTACACCAAGCGACAAATTCTAGTACCTAATAATAGGTAAAAAAAAAAACATAAATTTTGTATAGGTATGTATTTTGAACTAAAAAAAGCGGTATTTTCGACGTGCCATGCCGTCGTTGGCGTCGTGAGCAAGTTATCATTTGACGTCTATACACGTCCGTGGCGGTCAAAAGGTTAAGATAAACTAAGTAGAGCTTGTACTATGGGTTCTAGACAATGGATATAATACTTTTATAAGAAACACAACTTCATAATTATTTGTAACTTATGGGAATCGAACCCACGACTTTTAACCAACAGTCCGACACTCGAACCACTAGACAGACGTCGACAATGAGCAGCTTAAATCCAAAGCCACAGTACAGTTACTATATATAGCATGTCAACCGATGTTATCGATCACGCAACCAGTTCAACAATATGTTATCATTTCCATAGACCTGTGTGGTTAGGCTGTACCACAGTATGATTGAAAGCGTCCTACTTGCCTATAGTTGCAAAATTATAAAGCAATTTTACTCATACAGTGACGTAAGTGTACTCACGCCTTTTCCCATAGGGGTAGGCAGAAACTAAAGAACGCCATTTGAAACAACAAAAAATGGTACAACGATCTTGGAAAATGAAAAATATTTATTTAAACATACAAATCAGTCAATTAAAAAGCTTTAAAGTGAGATCAAGGACATCATTATCAACCCATATACAGTCCCACTGCTGGGCACGGGTCTCCTCTCACAGAATGAGAGGAAATAGACTATAATCGATACAATAATAATTATAAATGATACTTACATGGGAGAACAATTTTGTAATGTTGCGAATATTACAAATGTATTAAATACAACTAGGCATAAAAGAAAGGTCTTAAGGTAGCCTTTAAGAGTGATAGCTGTGTCAAGAGCAGTGATAGCCTTGTGATATGACCATTGGATTTCCAAGCCGAAGGTCTCAAGTTCGAATCCAAGGCACGCACCTCTGATTTTTCGAAATAATGATTATCACTCGCTTGTAGGTGTCCACACGATTGGTGAAAGAAAACCATCGTGTGGACACCTGCATGACTAATAAGATTTTCTCGATGACGTGTGAAGTCTGCCAACCCGCACTAGGCCAGCGTAGTAGACTATAGCCTCTCAATCTGGAAGGAAACCCGTGCCCAGCAATGGGACAGTACCTATATGGGTTGATTGATTGATGAATTCGTTTCGGACCCTTTACAGTGTCCATGGTCACGGGTAGACTGAGGTTGGTGGGCGTCAAAGAGCGTTTAAAAGAGACCATGATTCTCTGATTTTGTTTCAGTGTTTCTTCTCAGAGGTCGTCAATTAGGAAATGCCGGCTCCATCTAATATTAATTAATAATTAGTAATAAATGTCATTGATCATGTAACAATAAAAAAAAGGGTAGGTTTCAGTAATTATATCATCAAGACGCCCACCACCTCAGTCTACCCGTGACCATGGACGCTGTAAAGGGTCCGAAACGTCCGGATTAATAATATCAATATACGCGATAAAATCCGTAAAAAGTAGTTTTATTTCAATGAAAGGGAGATTTTAAGAGAGGTATAGGTACCACTCAACTTGGAGCTGCTCGGCTGGGAAAGTACCTCCGCCTTACAGAAAATTGAAGAGAAATAATACTGCTTTGAGCTGAGTTGTGTTCCTTGTAGTGAGCAAGGTTGCCAGTGCTCGCGAGGAAACGTTGTTTTGACAGTGGAGGGCTTGGACCCTTATCAGTATAAGGGTCGAACGAAACTATTCCTCTTTCGTTTTACAGTGTCGACAACGCGCAAGTGATACCCATGGTGTTACAAGCTTCTAATGCTACGGTAACCGCTTACCATCAGGTGGGCCGTATGCTTGTTTGCCACCTTAGTTGTATACAAAAAAAGGTTTAAGTAAGCGTGAAAGTAGTTGTATTTTACATTCGAAGTGTATCATAGTTCAACAAGCTTCGAGCCGAGTTGTACATAATATAGTATTATTGGTCACGCAACTAACCTATTTAGCGTAGGGTTGTCCGTCACAACTAACAATTAAAAAACATCAATGCTAATTATGTATTTAATTATTTTTTTATTATATTTGGCACTGTTGTTGAATATTTGAGCTAAAAGATAGTCTATATCGTTTCCAAAGATCTAATTTATCTCTGTACCAAATTTCATCCAAATCGATAAAGAGGTATAGCTGTAAAAGCGAAACAGACAGACAGACAGAGTTACTTTCGCATTTACATTTGTGTAGGTAACATTTTTTAAAGATATACATTTTGGCTAAAGAAAATGTCGTCAGCGACATCTATCGAAGACATACTTTTGAAGACATTGAAGAAGACAGAAAGAAACATTTTGTTGTAATAAAAACGGTGACTGAAAAAAACAATATCAAAATAAATGAAGGTACTGTACGTCGCCGTTATTCATCGCATTATGGTCACTCAGCATGATACGGCAGCGCATTAAATCGCTGCAGCGCTGATTTTCAGTGGGGCCTAGATGACGTGTGACATCACTCAGCGGTGACATTCAAGAACATAGTAAATGTCTTCGACAGATGTCGCTGACGTCACCTATAAAACGTAGAATGTGGATGAGAAATTCGACATCACAGGCAATTTCCACTACAACGCACGAAGCAATATGCTGCATCTTTTCTTGTTAGCACCGCAAAGAAAGAAAGAAAGGAGTGGAATTCTCTCCCTGCGTCTGTATTCCCGGACATACATACACTCAAGACTTTTCCCATAGACAGGCAGAAACAAAAGAACGCCACTTGTTACGATTCTTGCATACTTCGTTCACTTCGTCCACATTCATACATCTTGTCATACACATGCCGGTTGCAAGTACTACGCACCTGACTTTATTGGAGTCTTTCTAGGGCCACCCTTCCCGGTGGTTCCACTGACATTCGCCACATAAATCTCATTTGCTATTCGCTTTCATCAATTCTTTCGACATGCCCAAACCATCTCAGCATATTATTCTCAATTCTTGTTACTAAATCGTCTTTACGCAAATGTTCCTCTGATCTGGTATCGTCGTGCGATGGGGTGTTGAGCTCCCTAAATTATGGTTGAGCTACACAATGACTGATGCATGCGTGCCGTCGGTTGGGACCGGTCTACTCAAAGGCGCTATGGCTCTTTCTTCAAAAGACCATTTTAGACTTTGCCCTTTATTGTAACACACATATTTGTAACTATTCTATGTCTGGACTTTAAAAGAGACTATGATTCTCTGAGTTTGTTTCGGCGTTTCTTCTCAGAGGTCGTCAGTTAGGAAATGCCGGAGACATCTAGCTTAAAAAAATATGTAAAATATTGACTTGTAAAAGTGTCTTTAAAAGATATATTTACAGAAATATACTTATATAATTTATCATCATTTTAAACCGCAACGTTACCATAAAATAAATTAAACAATATCTATTTTCAAAAAGGTGACAACCCTAGCCTCCCTACCTCGACACCCTCGCACATTAAACTCGGACACAATTAAGATTACTGTAAAAAACGCCATCTGTTAGTGAAACTAAAAATAGAATCTAGTTTTTTTTTATATCACTAAGGTGGCAAACAAGCATACGGCCCACCTGATGGTAAGCGGTTACCGTAGCCTATAGACGCTTGCAACACCAAGGGTATCACTTGCGCGTTGCCGACCCTGTAAAACGAAAGAGGAATAGTTGGGTTGGCAGTATAAGGGTCAAAGTCGCCCCACTGCCAACACACCATTTCCTCGTGGAGCACTGGCAACCTTTCTCACCGTAAGGAACACAACAAAGCTCAAAGCAGTGTTATTTCACTTCGATTTTCTGCAAGACGTAGGTACTTCCCCAGTCGGGCAGCTCCAATTTGAGTGGAATTACTCCCACTATGCCCAACCTCTCGTAAAAAACAGTACTTCCACAGAATAAAATATAATAACATACCATCATCTATCTATCTATCAATCAGCCACGGACGTCCACTGCTGAACATAGGCCTCCCCTAATGATCGCCACAAAAATCGGTCTTGAAGAAACTCCGAGCATAGCCCTCTCCATTGCACGTTGCGTGACTCTGAGCCTCCTAATAAGTCTCATACCATCATCGTCCGAATCTTTTCCCAACTATATTGTGGTCGGCTTCCAGTCTAACCAGATGCGGCTGAATATCAGTATTTTACACGAAGCGACTGCCATCAGACCTCCACAACACAATTTCTGGGTAATACCGATACCCTGAGGATAGACTGGTTGTCAGGCTTCAGGCTTCTGACTACCACTAACGATTGTCATAGGTGTTCGTATGACAATTGAGACCGACGGCTTTACGAGCTCTCCGAGACACCCATCTACAGATCGACCGTGGTTAGCACAGTTTAACCTTGCAGATCGGTGGATCAGAGTAGTTATAGATAAGCAAATCGCACTCCAGCAAACTTGAACTACCTCTAAGTCTAAAATTCTCAGTCTACCTGTGACCATGGACGCTGTAAAGGGTCCGAAACATCGGGATTAATAATATCAATATACGCGATAAAATCCGTAAAATGTAGGTTTTATTTCAAAAACTTATTAGACGAAAATGTCAACGTACTAATAATTTGATATACCACTGATAGGGGGCGCCAACAAATGTCAAGTGGGCGAAAATTTTAAATGTCACAATTTGACAGAGTTTTAAACGAATTCATGACTAAGCTTAGCATAAGTACTATAATACTTATAGTAAGTAGGTACTATAAATATTATGGTACCTACTTACTATAAGTAATAAAGTACTTAAAATATAATACTATTTAACACACCGCGTCACTGCCGCGGGAGGACACGCTTAGTTTTTTTTAAAATTCACACTGGCCGTTTATGCACTCACAAGACCGCAGCATTTTTTCTTATTTATGTCAGATTTTTTACAGCCGACTGCCTAACCAAATTTAGTTCTATTTTTAAAATTTATTCCCACCCTAGGGAGGGAAGCAATTACTATGAGTCTTTCCCGCCCAAAGATGGGAAGTAGCATTTTCCACCCGCTACTCGGATCAAAAATTAAAACACTACTTTCCGAGTAGGTATGAAAAAAATATTACATTATAAGGACCCGTTGCTAGGCAATCCTACTAATATTAATTATCTTTCACACTAAAACTACTGAACGGATTTTGATGAAACTTTACAGTATTATTATTAATACATCAGAATAACATATAGGCTATAATTTATAACGATTTTGAGTTAATTAGCCAAATTACAACGATAATTAAAAGTAACGCGGACGAAGTCAGCTAGTGTTTAATTAGAAATATATGAAACAAGGGCCAAGCTCATCACGGTTATTTTACCCCACCCCTCCCAATAAAATATTTTAAATGAACTTACCTCTTTAGCCACTGAATGCAGACAGGATTTGAGCGAAAAAAGTACCTGAAAAGTAAAAATAATACTTAAATAAATATTACGATATATTTTTTTTACACAGTCCCACACTAATCAGAGCTTAATTACCAATTTTTTTTTTTTTTATATAATACAGGGTGTTACAAAACTACCCGTAATGGCGAGAGGAGGTTAAATGGGGCCTTATAACGAGTCCATTCGTAACGCTGTATAACATACCCTAAAAAAAGGAAATCAACAACAATTATGAACGAAAAATAGAAAAACTATTAAAGTAGACAATTATTAGGTAAAATAGGTATATTTCTGTTAAATAATCTGGTTCCCTGACATGACAGCTGACAACATTTTGGCTTTGATAATTGATTATATTTTTTTTTTGTAACACGTTGTATATATGCTGTGGGCGAACCTAAGTTAGTAAATAAATAAACGGCACATTAGGTTATACAAAACTAGTCAAGAAGACTAGTCAGTCTTGTTATCTTTATAATGTTAGATTTAACTGACAATATTAAAGCTGAAAAGTGTTTTTGTTTGAACGCGCCAATCTTTGAAACTATCAGTTCGATTTGAAAAAAATATCTTAGTTAAAAAAGTATATAAGTATTATATCCATTGTCTAGTACCCATAGTACAAGCTCTGCTTTGTTTGGAACTTGATGGTGCTGTATAAAATTGTCCAAGAATATTTATTTATTTAAAGAATATGAATTTATTTTCTAGTACCCATAGTACAAGCTCTGCTAATGATAAATAATTAATGATATTTATTTCTGTAAATAGATCTTTTAAAGGCACTTACAAGTCAATGTTTTACATTTTTTAAGCTAGATGGCTCCGTCATTTCCCAACTGACGACCTCTGAGAAGAAACGCCGAAACAAACTCAGAGAATCATAGTCTCTTTTAAAGTCCAGACATAGAATAGTAACAAATATGTGTCTTACAATGTAGGGCAAAGTCTAAAATGGCCTGCTTAGTTTGGGACTAGATGCTGCTGTGTAAAATTGTCCAAGAATATTTATTTATTTAAATAATATTTATTTATTGTCTAGTACCCATAGTACAAGCTCTGCCTAAGCAAAGCCTTCACTCATTTTACACAGTACAGTCAAGCTATTTTCCCAATTGAATATGAACCTTATAATTTTGTAATAAAGTTGACAATCTTAAGTTTGATGTCCTGGCCTCTGTACCACCCTAAACTTTAGACGAAACCATGGAGTTTCTTGCCGGTTCTTCTCCATAGGAAACGACTACTTTGGAACCGTGCACCTAGACTCGACATTTCATAAGTGCCTGTACATGGTTTATATTAAAATAAAACTATTTTGATTTTGACTAAATGCTACTGTGTTAATTGTAAAATGCGAGAAAAATAAACTCTCAAACTTGACGTAAAGAAACTCTACATAAAACCAATCTGTAAAATGTCCCAAATATTCGATTCGAACTCGAGACCTTTGTCTTGGCAGTCCAATAATAATAATAATATAATATTCTTGGACATTTTTACACAGCACCATCTAGTCCCAAACTAAGCAGAGCTTGTACGGTCAACAAAAGAGTTAGGTATACAGGCAGCTAATTAATAATCTGTGTTTTGACAAATATAGTGTAATAATGTATGACGCAATATGTGTCAAAACGTAGGTATTGTAAACAGCTACATACCTAACCCTTTGGCGCGTAATTATTTATGTCGAAATCTGTCTAAAAATGCATATATCGTTCGCTATCTGTATAGGTAGGTACTTAACTCTTTTTTTGACTGTACTATGTGTACTAGACAATGGATATAATACTTATATATACTTTTTTTTGTAAATACATACTTATAAACATAAGAGACACCCAGACAAACACAAATACTCATGTTTTACCCACACAAATATTTGTATCCTGTGGGAATCGAACCCACGACCCCATGATCAGCAGTCCGGCACTCGAACCAGACGTCGTCAATGGTCATATAACTAGAAACTATAACTGCTTTTTCAAACAATAATCCTATAAAAAATCTCATACTTCAATCTACCTCCAATAATTTCAAAACACAACCACACACAATAACAAACCTTATCTCGTATCTAAAAGAATCAAATTGCTCTACAACACTATAATAATCCAATCGAAACTCTCTTCGAACTACAAACGATTTTAAACTCTATTCTTTTAGCAGTAAAGTATCAATTCAATTGTTTGTTCCATAAAATAGGGTTGTCGAACTATACAATTCAATAATACCAGAGTTTTTTGTCGTAATTTGCTTCTATCATACGTCATGGGGTGCTTTGGGAGCCCATCAAATATCATTATGGGGCGTGTCGTGTATCAAGTGCTGGCTTTTACTTTAAATTGAATAAACATAGAGAAATTTTAAAACTTTAAGTGCAGTGGTAATGGGGTCAAATCCGATTTATTAGACGACGGCATTCTGAAAGGGCTCGTGGCTAAGTAAAAACTAAGGTTAAGCTGCACTAGTCGCGGTCAGTTTGTGGATGGGTGACCATTGTTAAAACATCGAGACCCCTCCGTGTCTCGGAGAGCACGTAAAGCCGTCGGACCCGGTTGTCATACGAACACCTATGACAATCGTTAGTGGTAGTCGGAAGCCCAAAAAGCCTGACAACCAGTCTATCCTCAGGGTGTCTGTATTACCCAAAATTGGATTGCGGTCTGATGGCAGTCGCTTCGTGTAAAATGTTGATATTCAGCCGCATCTGGTTAGACTAGAAGCCGACCACAATATAGTTGGGGAAAAGGCTCGGAGAAAGAAAGAAATAATAATAATAATAAAATGTTTATTTCAATTACATAAATGCGTTAAGTACAGTAAATGGAGATCACCTTTTAAGCAAGGAATTGCTTGTGTTAGGAGACTCCGCTCTTCCAGACAGTTATATCTATAGATTATGCAATTGATCAAGCAAGTTAATTGAACATAAGAATTGGTTTAAGTTTAAGAATGTTCTAATTTTAAGTAAAGGTGAACTATAAAAAAATAAAAAATACATAAAATGCAAAAGGCGCGTATGTACATACACAAGAAAGATACATAAATTGTTAGGAGATTGATGTTTTTTTTAAGACTACCGCCTATTTTATAATGTCAGTGACTTGCTGAGTGTATAAAAAGGAACGCACAGACGTCACTCGGACACTTTGCCGCTTATCGTTGTGAGAGTAACATCGGATATCAACCCATATACTGTCCCACTGCTGGGCACGGGTCTCCTCTCATATTGCGAGGGATTAGGCTATAGTCCACCACGCTGGCCTAGTGCGGGTTGGCAGACTTCACAAATCGTCGAGAAATCTCTAAGGTATGCAGGTTTCCTCACGATGTTTGTCTTCACCGTTTAAGTGAGAGATAATTAATTATTAATACGCACATGAATTCGAAAAGTCAGAGGTGCGTGCCTTGGGTTCGAACTCAAGACCTTCGACTTGGCAGTCCAATGGTCATACCACTAGGCTATCACTGCTTACTCTGTCCGATCATTACGTATTTATTGTTATGTGCGTTAATCATAATGTAATCCTAACTGTAAATTGTTACATTGGCCTACAAACATATTAAATATTATTTTAAAGTTACTCGAAGTCTTTATTTCTATCATTTGTTTTTATTTATTTTTTTATTCTACTAAGTTGGCAAACAAGCATACGGCCCCCCTGATGGTAAGCTGTTACCGTAGCCTATAGACGCTTGCAACACCAGGGGTGTCCCTTGCGCGTTGCCGACCCTGGATTGAAAGAGGAATAGTTGGGTTGGCAGTATAAGTGTCAAAGTCACCCCACTGCCAACACAACGTTTCCTCGTGGAGCACTGGCAACATTGCTCACCGTAAGAAACAACACAGCTCAAAGAAGTGTTATTTTACTTCGTTTTTCTGCAAGGCGGAGGTACTTCCCCAGTCGGGCAGCTCCAATTTGAGTGGAATTACTCCCACTATGACCTACCTCTCTTACAATTATCATTTATCGAAGGTGGGTGGCAGCGGATGGCTGCTCTTTGGGACAGGCCTACGTTCAGCAGTGGACGGCAATAGGCTGATATGATGATGATATCCTACCAGGACTTCAAAATCATAATCAATATAGTTTTATTTTCATATAAACCATATACAGGCACTTATGAAATGTCGAGTCTAGGTGCACGGTTCCAAATTAGTCGTTTCCTATGGAGAAGAACCGGCAAGAAACTCCATGGTTACTCTTTTTAAATATCGTTGTTTACAATGATGTTCGATACAATAATTATTATAAATTGGATACTTACATGAGAGAACAATTTAGGAATGTTGCGAAGATTACAAATATATAAAATACAGCTAGGCATAAAAGAAAGTTCTAAACAGTTCTCCCATTTACAAACGGTAGAAACTAATAAACTATTTAAAACAACTGACAAAACTTGTCACCAAGATTTACGGAATTAGATGTAAGCATCAAGTCAAAAACCATTAAATTGATATAAAATAATGAGTTAAGTTGGAATGGTTGAGCTACACAATGACTGATGCATGCGTGCCGTCGGCTGGGACTGGTCTACTCAAAGCCGCTATGGCTTTTTCTTCAAAAGGCCATTTTAGACTTTGCCCTACATTGTAAGACACATATTTGTTACTATTTTATGTCTGGACTTTAAAAGAGACTATGATTCTCTGAGTTTGTTTCGGCGTTTCTTCTCAGAGGTCGTCAGTTAGGAAATGCCGGAGCCATCTAGCTTTAAAAAAAAATGTAAAATATTGACTTGTAAAAGTGTCTTTAAAAGATCTATTTACAGAAATAAATTACGTTTATATCGTTTATTGGTTATATCGCTTGCTACCACACTACAAGGTAAATTTTATCCCTCTTTGAGTAAAACCTCATTACGGAGTCTTAAAGATGTTTTGGCCTCCATAATGATTATTTAATCGGTCTCTAATGACAAGGAAATATTTAAAGATTCCTTTCTGATCGCAAGAATATTTCGGCATCTAATATTTAACACCAGCAGCGACATCTACCGCGCTACATGGAACTACGAACTAAACCCTGAATCGCGCAATCAACATTCGCAACGCAAGTTGCTTAAATACAGATTTCAGTCAATCATACAGTCTACTAACCCGCACTAGGCCAGTGAAGTGGACTATAGCCTAATCCCTCTCAATCTGAGAGGAGACCCGTGCCCAGCAGTAGGACAGTGTATGGCTTGATGATGACATACATTAACAATATTTTTGGTTTACCTAATATTAGCCGTAATGCATTTAGTTTTTATAGTATTTTAGCGGTAACGCGTAAGTGATACCTCTGGTATTGCAAGCGTCAATAGTAACCGCGTGCCATCAGGTGGGCCGTATGCTTTTTTGCTACCTTAGTGGTATAAAAAAAACATTGACTATATTTATTATCCTGTAACGCAAACGAATCAACAGTTACCGGCCAGATAGTAAATAAAATATAAATAACTTGTTGTTGCCCGCCGTTTCACCCTCATCATAAGAAGCTTTTAAGACAAAAAGTAGCCTATGACCTTCTCCGAAGTCTTATCTATCTCTGTTCCAAATTTCATCAAAATTTGTTCAGCGTTTTAGGTATAAAAGCGTAACAGACAGAGATAGTCACTTTCGCATTTTATAGATGTCTTTACGAAAGCTACGCTGAGTAAGCGTAGCTTTCTGCTACGAAACTGCTACGAGATTGCTACGACATTTATCGTAGACATTAATTTTAAATCTTAATTTATACTATTTTAATCTATTTTGTCTGCCTCAGTAGTCTAATGGTCCTAAGCGCGACTGCTACGCTAGAGGTCCTTGGTTCGAGCAAAGTGTTATTGGTTTTTTCTACGAAATTCTCAGTAGCAGCTCGGAGTCTAGATTTGTGCCCGGTTAATGGCAATAGGCTCGCTTCCTATTACATGGGATCTAAACATACCGGCGAAATGTGGGTGTACATTAGTACACCTCTGCCTAACCCTTCGGGGAATACAGGCGTGAGACGGTATGGGTTGATGATGGTTAGTTTATTAATTTCTGACATTTACGCGAATATTAGACATTCATTATCAACCCATATACTGTCCCACTGCTGGGCACGGGTCTCCTCCCATATATTGAGAGGGATTAGGCTCTAGTCCTACGCTGGCCTAGTGCGGGTTGGCAGACTTCACAAACCGTCGAGAAAAATCTCTAAGGTATGCAGGTTTCCTCACGATGTTTTTCTTCACCGTTTAAGCGAGCGATCATTAATTATTAATACACATGAATTCGAAAAGTCAGAGGTGCGTGCCTTGGGTCCGAACTCGAGACCTTCGACTTGGCAGTCCAATGGTCATACCACTAGGCTATCACTGCTTGAATATTATACATTGAAATAAAACTACTTTTTACGGATTTTATCGCGTTATATTGTTATTATTAATCGTGACGTTTCGGACCCTTTACAGCGTCCATGGTCAAATGTAACATGGTCAAAACTTACTACACGTTTAGAGTCTTCTAAACTAAAACTAATTAGACTAGTAGAACTAAAATTTAGCTTTCAGATTTTTGGTAGCTCGCAAAAATCGAAGGGGTTCGTACTAAGTAATAATTACTAACTAATTAACTAAATATAATAAGACTTGAACGTAAATATTAAAATAGAAAATAGCATCCTTCTCTCCCCTACGTCGCCCTACAGGATCCATTTTTATTCTTGAGAAGATGGTAGAGCATAGTGGGAGTAATTCCACTCATATTGGAGCTGCCCGTCTGGGGAAGCACCTCCGCCTGGCAGAAAATCAAAGTGAAATAACACTGCTTTGAGCTGCGTTGTGTTTCTTACGGTGAGCAAGGTTGAGTGCTCCGCGAGGAAACGTTGTGTTGGCAGTGGGACTTTGACCCTTATACTGCCAACCCAACTATTCTTCTTTCGTTTTACAGGGTCGGCAACGCGCAAGTGATACCCCTGGTGTTGCAAGCATCTATAGGCTACGGTAACCGCTTACTATCAGATGGGCCGTATGCTTGTTTGCCACCTTACTAGTATAAAAAAAATATATATTATTGTACCTACTTATATATTTTGTAACACCTTAATATGACATATGGAGTGCAATAAAGATATTGTATTGTATTGTAATTATGCTGATCAAACGATCTGGAAGGTTAAGCTGCGATAGGTGCGGTCTGTTTATGGATGCACTATAATTCTTAATGTAATATTACCCTTCCGTGCCTTGGAATTGTTGTCATACGAACACCTATGACAATCGTTAGTAGTCAGAAACTTAAAAAGCCTGACAACCAGTCTATCGTCAGAATATCGGTGTTACCTACCCAGATATTGGGTTGCGATCTGATGGCAGTAGCTCCATGTAAAATACTGATACTCAGCCACATCTGGTTAGACTGGAAGCCGACCACAAAATAATTTGGAATAGTCAAAAACGACAAAATCTGACAACCTATTTTTTTATATCATTCATCATCAACCCGTATACTGTCCCACTGCTGGGCGCGGGTCTCCTCTCAGATTGAGAGGGATTAGGCTATAGTCCACTACGCTGGCCTAGTGCGGGTTAGCAGATATCATTATTGAATAGAAATTGTATTGTATTCTGAAGACATTTGCTTCATGTAAACTACAGGTATCAGACCCAACATAGTATTTTTTTAATATACTTTTATTCTTAGTATTTTTTAATATACCTTTAATGGAGTTTTTATTGAAGCCAAAAATAGTTGAGAAAAGGCTAGGCGGGTCGAAGATTGACAGTATTTTTAACTGACTTCAAAAAGGAGGAAGTTTTCAATTCGACTGTATTTTTTTATGTTTTTTACCACAATACTTTCTACTGAGTTTGAACCGATTTTAATTATTCTTTTTTTATTTCAAAGCTAGTGTTTCCCGTGTGGTTCCATTCTAATTTAGTCCATTTCTGACAAAGGTATCCATGAGATAACCATATAAGTCTTATTTTTACACACAATGCTTCAAGTCGGTTTTCTTTTCAGTTATAACAAAAGCCTTACATACATAACTACGTTAGACTAAAAGAAATCGTCACCTATGCCCACACATTTGAGTCGCACATCATCTAATCTAGACTGAAATTCAGCGTAAAACCAACACTTACACATATAGATACTTAAAGAGAAACATTTTTAATACTACCTACCAGTATATCACAGCGAGAACTCCCGAAAAATCCTGTGAAACTCAAAACTCCCTCAACAAGACCCTCCAGCCATCTTGCTCGAGAATGATCGCAAAATACAACGCAATCTCACTTTAAAATCCACTTGGAAATGCACTAGCACGCACTAAATTCATTCAACAATTTATTTAAATACGTTTTTCAATGTATAATACAGATTTTTGTTCAGTTTTTTTCAGGATTTCCCGACGGAAAAGCGCACGTAGCTTCCTTTACGTTTTCCGACACACACTGGTTCTAGAGTTCGATATTTTTGGTCAAGAAGCTTTGAAAATGAGTATGCTTTTGGATATGACATCTAAATTGGATGGGCGGGGGTGATATAAGATTCTAAATGATGTTTTCATGGTGTTTATAATGATAAATGGTATTTATTTCTGTAAATAAATCTTTTAACCTTTTGACAGCCACGTCAATAACGAATATCCGTGTTCTCTACGTCAAGCGACAAATCCTAGTATTTAATAATAAATAAAAAAAATAACAAATTTTTGTATAGGTAGGTATGTATTTTGAACTAAAAGTCGGTGGCGTCGTGAGCAAGTTTTTATTTGACGTCTATACACGTCCGTGGCGGTCAAAAGGTTAAAGACTCACTTACAAGTCAATATTTAATTAATAATACAAGATGGCGCCGGCATATCCTAGCTGACGACCTCTGAGAAGAAACGTCAAAACAAACTCGGAGAGTCATGGTCTCTTTTAAAGTCCAGACAGTAAGTGTTCATGATTATCCTTGTTTTACAATGTAGGCGAATCTGAACTGGCCTTTTGAAGAAAGATCCATAGCAGCTTTGAGTTGATCAGTACTAACTGACGGCACGCTTACATAAGCCATCAATTGGTTCAAATAATTATTTAGCGAGTTCACTTTAATAAACATAATTTATGCCAAATCAAAGTCAAAGTCGAAATAATTTATTCAAGATAGACTACCCAGGGGTTGACTACCTAGACGGTGCACAGGGGGGTTCTGTGGTGGTCTATTAAGAGGACCCAGTGCCCCCCTCCATGTGCTGATGGTGGCCACCGGGGTGATTTTAGTGGGTAAGAATCCCACACTCCCCGGTCTAACCCCCGTAGACCGGTAGCCTTTTTAAGGTTTCCCCCCGCAAACAAAAAAAAATGTAGTACTTTTTAAACGTCATTTTTAATTTTAAGACAGCCCTCAAAACGCCCGCCCGTCACCGCCTCCTAGTGTTTTAGCTGGGAAGAAGAAGCGGAGCAACAAACTCCCCAGCAAACATTTCTGTAATATAAACTTACGACCCTGTGGAACGATAGTTGACCGGTACACAAAACGAACAGGAAAAACAAAGTATATATTTATTATCTGTCTCAATAAAATACCGCGTCCAAAGCAAATTCGTTCCGCGTTCTCCTCCCTACTAGAGCGAGATGCAAGACGTGCGAGTGAGACAGCAAATCGGCGCGAGTATCTTCATAAAACTGTTATTGTTTTTTTTTATTGAAAGTTATTTATTAAGTACTAAGATATTATTTAATGAGAATGTTTTTAATATTTTATGTTATCTAGAAATGAGGTTATTGTATTAAAAACATTGATACGGGTATCTGTCACATACTAGACATTGATATTAATATAGATACTTACTTCACCATCAACCTATATACTCTCCCACTCCTGGGCACGGGTCTCCTCTCAGAATGTGAGGGATTAGGCTATAGTCCTCTACGCTTGCCTAGTGCAGGTTGGCAGACTTGACACTTCATCGAGTCATCGAGCCACGCAATCTCTAATCTCTCTTTTCTGTGGTCGAAGCGAAAGAAGTATGCAAGAATCGTAGCAAGTACCGTTCTTTAGTTTCTGCCTACCCCCATGGGAAAAAGGTGTGAGTGTAGTTATGTATGTATGATTCCTCACGATGTTAATCCTACTTAATATTGAGTTAGTAATAATTTCCTGTTATGTAAATAATTTAGTAATGTTTTTATTTGTAGTTTCCAAATTTTAGTTTTTGTAAATACACAGTTTAATAAGTTTTTAGGTAGGTACCTGTATAATGAATATTAAGTTATTAAGCAAAGGAAAAAATCAACCGCAAGCAGGATTCGAACACCTGCGTCTTCTGGTTAGGTACACGAGAATAATATAATATAGCTTAGTGTTCATAGCGTCTGGTGTACCTAATCAGAAGGCGCAGGCCCGTATCCTGCCCGCGGTCGAATTTTTCCTTTGCTTAATAACTTTAAAATCTTAGCATGAAAAATGCCAAAAAAATACAAAAAGATAGAATATTAAGTTCTTTACTTTCGCATTAGGGTAAACCCTGTAATGATAGTTTAAACTGTTACAATAAATAATAAATACATTATTTCTTTCACCTTTTAAGTGAGTGATAATGAACGAACTAGAGACATTTGAATTGGCAGCCCTATTAACATAATTATCACTAAGCTATCACTGCTTTATTAAGTGAAATAACACTGCTTTGAGCTGTGCTGTGTTCCTTACGGTGAGCAAGGTTGCCAGTGCTCCGCGAGGAAACGTTGTGTCGGCAGTGGGGGGACTTTGACCCTTATACTGCCAACCCAACTACTACCAATTCCTCTTGTTTTACAGGGTCGGCAACGCACAAGTGTGTCGGCACACGCACAAATTTTATCCTGTGTTGTGGCTGACAGAATAAATTTTCTCTTTCTTTCTTATAATAATGCACACCCGCAGATAGCTAGTATGTTTAGGTACCATGTAATAGACAGCGAACCTATTGCCATTAACCGTGTGCAAATCCAAACTCCGAGCTGCTACAGGAGCTCTTTATTTTATACCTACTACAGGTGGCAAACAAGCATACGGCCCACCTAATGGTAAGCGGTTACCGTAGCCTATAGACGCTTGTAATACAAGGGGTATCACTTGCGCGTTGAACCCTGTAAAACGAAAGAGGAATAGTTGGGTTGGCAGTATAAGGGTCAAAGTCCCCCCACTGCCAACACAACGTTTCCTCGCGGAGCACTGGCAACCTTGCTCACCGTAAGGAACACAATACAGCTCAAAACAGTGTTATTTTACTTCGATTTTCTGCAAGGCTCTAGCGTAGCAGTCGTGAATCTACGTAGCAGATACGTAACTACGGCGTAACACCAGTAGTAATTGTAAACAATAGTAATTCTGTGTTATGTTAGTGCTTGATATAGGGTTCAGTAATAACTACACTGATCCGTTAACGTTTTTTTCAACCGCTAAGGTACATACAAGCATACGGTCCACCTGATGGTAAGCTGTTACCGCAGCCTATAGACGACAGCAACACCAGGAGTATCACTTGCGCGTTGCCAACCCTGTATTGAAAGAGTCCTCCCACTGCCAACACAACATTTCCTCCTGGAACACTGGCAACCTTGCTCTTGCAAGCGTCTATAGGCTACGGTAACCGCTTACATTCAGGTGGGCCGTATGCTTGTTTGCCACCTTAGCAATATAAAAAAAACCTTACCAGTTTAAAAACAAAATAGCTATTTAAAGTCAATCACACCCCTCTTTGTAGCTTCCGACCTCCAATATATCACGGGACACGCAAAACGTCATGTTTTCAATGTACAGTCGTGCCCCCTACACTCGCTCGTAATCATATTACTAAGATTAAAATGCAATCTCTGGCGGGACTCATTTGTGGCGCCGACTGTACCTACGATTAAAAAGACAGGTGGTGACAAAAGTGTTCATTGTAAGTAAAAAGATGGCGTCTCGACGATCACTAAGTACTATAAGACGGCCTTTTTGTCATTTTGATTTGTAAAAAAAAAACATTCTGACATGAAATACAATTCTATGAAATTCTCGGTTAACAAATAAGAAGAAACTCCGAATCATTAATAGTATCTTCTACCATACAGTATAGTAGAAAATAATTATCATCATCATCAACCCATATACTGTCCCACTGCTGGGCACGGGTCTCCTCTCATATTGAGAGGGCTATAGTCCACCACGCTGGCCTAGTGCGGGTTGGTAGACTTCACAAACCGTTGAGAAAAATATCTAAGGTATGCAGGTTTCCTCACGATGTTTTCCTTCACCGTTTAAGTGAGTGATAATTAATTATTAATATGCACATGAATTCGAAAAGTCAGAGGTGCGTGCCTTGGGTTCGAACTCGAGACCTTCGACTTGGCAGTCCAATGGTCGTACCACTAGGCTATCACTGCTGTTTTAATTATGTATAACATTAATTCTCTGATATAAATAAATATTGAGAGCTTGTACTATAGGTACTATACCACTTTTTTGTAAATAAGGACATACCTACCTACCTATAAAACACCAGGCAAATACTTAGGTATGTTCAAAACATCAATAGATATTTGTGTTCTGTGGAATTCGGACCCACGACCTCTCAACCAGCAGTCCGACACGCGAACCACTAGCCTAGAGACGTCGCCTATGTACTTAGGTCCCATGTACGACGCCTATACGTACCATTACCCTGACAATAATACAAACTCTAAGCTGCTATTGAGAATTTCATAAAATTACACAATAACATTCTGCTGGAGTTGGTAATCGAACTTTGAACCTCACGCTCAGCAACCGTGCATTAAACTAAGACAAATCACAGAAAACATCGAGAGGTATTTTTATTTTATTTAAATAAACGTTAAAAACTTTTGTATTCTACAGTACACGCAACCCTATAAACAAGGGTGCGAAGAGCAGGGGCTCACAGGGCACCCCTTAGCTTTTAATTGAGTGACAGCAAACAGGTACGGACTATGAAATTATTAAAAAAATAACACCAAAAAAATCCGTTAAGAATAGTAGGATGTTTGAAAAAATAACTAGCACTCTTTAGAAAAAAAAAACAACGACGCGTATTGTCCCGCCAAAATCATTGTCATTTTGTCATATTAAATTCTATTTTTGAATGACTAAGTTGACAAGTAAGATATGTAACAAAAAACTTCCGAAAATCAGATCGTCACGCAAACCTACATACTTTTCCACGTGATTCGATTTTATAGCATTTTACTCGAATTATCAATCAAATTGTACAAACGCCAGCAGGTCCAGCTGTCTAAAACTGTCAAATTTTCCCAATTGAACATGAACTTTATTACTTTGTGTTATAGTTGAAAATCTATCAAAGAAATTTGTCAGATTGGGGTAGCTTGATGTGCTGGCTGTGCACATTCAAACAAACATTACTTTATGAGTAATCGAAGAATCGTAAGAATATCACAAGTTATTGAAATTTGAACTTTAAATCAATGATAATATGAGTCATTGAATCTTAATAAGATTAGAATTACTTACACACTAACAAGAAGTAGAATTTCATTTGAAAACTAATAGAAATTTGTCTGTACTTACGTGAAAACAGACGTAGCCTTTTATACACTTCGTACTTCGTTACTTTCCGTCAGGTAATTTTGAATTCTGCACACATTTAGGCACAATACATTAGATTAATATTACCTAAACGTTAATAAAAAAATCACTCGGAGTACACAATTATAACTAATAAATACCTACCACGCGTAGAATTTCTATCCACCGCACTCTCTAAATTGAAATATCAACGTTACCCGTAGACCTACCTACGGGTAATGTTGGTAGAGCTACGGGTAAGGTTGGTAGGGCTACGGGTAAGGTTGGTATTAGTTGGACAAATCAAATACCTAACTTTTTTCCCTGATATTCCTCTATGCTGTACCTGTTAGGCATAGGCATCCATATATAATTATCTTATAAAATCATAAAATAATATTATTAAAAAAACAACAATTAGGTATTCAAATGAACATTAAGTAATTAAAATAGTAATATGAGTCTCATTTACATTATACAAAGTCAAATTACAAGTTACAAAACTTACATTTCTATTTTCCTACATAAAAATCGATTTTGACAGCTATATATATTTTTTATTTTACGTAGATCATAACATCATAGGACATAAATTTCGAAGGAAGGACATCTGTTAAACAGCCTAAAGCTTGACCCCTTGACCCTCTCTAATGGTTTGAGGTTCGAACTCGGTCTAAAAAACTTGCAATACGTCCCTGGACATCAGTTTTTTGTCAGGATTCCCAACAAACGTGTTCGTCACGCCAATTACGAGGCATGCATGTATTACCTTATCATGACGTCACACGCGGGTACACTGCAGACATCTTTGTAAAAATCATAGGTTTTTATCCCTTTGCGGATTCATCATGTAGGTATGTAGAAATCCTGTACGTACTAGGTAGGTCCTCGACGAAATAACTGCTTTACTGAAAGTTTATTTATATTTTTAACCGACTTCAAAAAAGGAGGAGGTTCTCAATTAGCCTGTATTTGAGATTAATTTAGCTTTCTACACTATGACTTCACCAAATTATCAATAAATACGCTTGTTTTACAAATTACCTACCTATTGTATTGACCTATTTGAAGACATCCAGACATATAGCACATAATATCGCTTGCTTAAAAAATTAAGCATATAGCATTAAGCATATTATTATGTTATTGATTTATAGCAACTAAGGTCGATTACCGAGGGTTTTGATGAAGTCACTTTTTGTATTTTTAAAAACAACTCCTTTCTACTTAAAACGCGACTATATTTGACCGCGTAATATTTTAAAGTTTTTAGGAAATTACACCTTTTTTTCACTTTGTGTAAATTTTGGTCTATGTTAGTTACGAGGTATTGGGACTTCGCCGTCGATATGTTTTATTTTTACACAATTATAATCCTTGAAGTCGGTTTTCTTTTCCTAAAAAGTTATCATAATAAAATTGGCACGTGTTAAAAATTACTTATACATTTTAGAGAAAGAATATTTCGATCTCGGGCAGGGTTTGAAACTGTGTCCCTTCGGTTTAGTAGGACGCTTCAGCCAACTAAGCTACCGAGAGCACCGCCTGTGATGTCGAATTTCACACACTTCACTTCACAACTAATTTTGCCCTTGCTTACCAGGTGATTCAACAAAACGTAGTATAAGGATGGATGAGGTAAATGTACTTGCAGGAACGTAGTACCTACTTAATTTAAAAAAAACAACCGGATTTTGTTTAACTAAATCCATGTTATTAAGTTTATTATTATTATTAGCCGTTGTCGTCCCACTGCAGGGCAAAGGCCTCCCTGCCCATCTTCCATTCCTCGCGGTTCAAGGCTGTTTTGGGCCAATCCTTCCAGAAAAGGTTAAGCTCATCCCGCCACCTTCGTCTAGTCCTGCCGCGTTGTCGTCTGCCGTTTTGTGGGACCCATTCGGTACTTCATTTAGCCCACAGCTCATTTGACATGCGACAGACATGTCCAGCCCAGTTCCACTTCAAGCTAGCAGCTTTTTGGCCTATGTCAGCGATCTGGGTTTTGGAGAGCAGTATGCTATTTTTGATGCGGTCTGCTAATTTGACTCCCATCATACTGCGCTCCATGGCTCTCTGACAAACCCCATGTTATTAAGTATTTACTTTTTTTATTACGTATTCCTCGTGACTGACATTGATTTGACGTGGTAATCTTTGAGAAATAAATCTTTATACATAAAATCTTTCGCATTCTTACCTTTTTTATGCATATGCTTGCGTTTAACCACTATCTAGCACGCTTGTCTAGAAATAACCTATTGTTTGTATTGTTGTGCCGACCGATCGTGTAGAAGGCCTTTTATTTCGTCAGAAAACCATACATCCATACTAATATAAAAAATGCGAAAGTAACTCTGTCTGTTACGCTTTCACGCCTAAACCGCTGAACCGATTATGATAAAATTTGGTACATAGATAGATTAACTCTTGGAGAAGGACACAGGCTACCCTTTTGTCTCAAGAAGAGATGGGGGTGAAACCACAATATTTAAATATAACACAATATGCTTAAACAAAATATAAGATATTTATTCAATAAGATATTTTTTTCTCTCTTTTAATGTGTAATGTGTATGCTGTTGGTGTATAGACGCCAGCAGGTCGCACTATCCAAAACCGTCAAAATTTCCCAATTGAACATGAACCTTATTACATCGTATGAAAGTTTAAAATCTATCAAAGAAATTTAACAGATTGGGGTAGCTTGATGTGCAGTAGCCTCTGTACCTATTTTAAATAAATATATAAGTAAAGAAAAAAGTTTTATTTTATTTTTAAATATTAAATTAATATTTTAACCCCCATGTAACGTGGATATGAAGGTAACAGTATCTTTGTCTTGTAATTCATAGTCTAGCTCTCCATACAGCTCCCAGTCTGTATCGTTGATTAAAACTAGGATGCCAGGCCGGACCGATTCACCCTGAAACAAAGAAAAATCAAATAAATGTGTAACTTTTTTTTTGTAGGAGATTTTTTAATTGCACCTACATACATACATACATACATACACTCACGCCTTTTTCCCATAGGGGTAGGCAGAAACTAAAGAACGCCACTTGCTACGATTCTTGCATACTTCTTTCGCTTCGCATTCATACATCTTGTCATACATACACGCCGGTTCCGAGTACTACGCACCTGACCTTTCTGAAGAACGTCACCAATAAGGTCGGTATAAGTTTTTCTAGGGCGTCCCCTCTCGTTAATTGCACCTCTATTTACAATTTAAGCATACAAAGTATCTTAACTAATTAACACAAAGTTTAACAAATATACTGACTTACACACTAATTTTATTTTAATGTGCAATCAGTATTCTTGATTAGGAAATGGATATAAAAAAAATGCAGATTTTTTGATTTGCTGTTGAAAAACTAATCTTTTTTTAAACCCTAAATTTGCCAATGAGGTGGCAAATAAAGTGAACGGCCCACCTGATGGAAAGCGGTTACCGTAGCCTATAGTCACTTGCAATACCAGGGGTATCACTTGCACGAATTGCTGGCGTGTATTTGAGCATATGCATCATCAACCCAATTACCGTCCCACTGCTGGGCACGGGTCTCGTTTAAGCGAGTGATAATATACAAGATTTTTTAAATGATTCATTCTAACTTAATTTAGATCATATACTTTGTTTTTATTGACATTCTATCTTGTGCTTATTAATTTTATTACAATTTGTGATGATGACAGTAATTTACTCTTTAATTTATTTAATTTATTCTAGGTACTTTGTTGAAATTTAATTTTTATTTGAATTGACATTTAAAAACTAAACTCATTATGGAGATTACTCATTTGTACACCTCTTTAGGTAGAACATGCTGGACTATAAATAATTTAACATCAAGAATATACTGTTTATATGACATTGTATGATCACACACGTTCAATGCAAATAAACTATTTGATTTGATTTGATAATTATTAATATATTAATAGTGATAGTGATTAATTATCACTATTTGACCAGTTTTTGTAATTCTTGTACACTTAAAATTACATAAAGATAAACATTAATTAATACAGACGCCAGCAGGCCAAGCTATCCAAAAATGTCAAAATTCCCAATTGAAAATTAACCTTATTCTGTAGTGTTAAAGTTGAAAATCTATCAAAGAATCGAAATTTCTTATGCTGTCTCCATTATTTAGCGGCAACACTGACGCATAAGTTTATATTGTGTACAGAGTACATCAAACTGCCCCAACGTTTGGCGTAGCGGCTGAGCGATCAACTTCTGCGCCACGGGTTGTGAGTTCGATCCCCACACGGAACAAATATTTGTATGATCTATATGTAGTTGTTCCAGGTCTGGGTGTTTGTGCATGTGAAAGTTTGTGTTTGTAAACGCACCCACGATACAGGAGAAAATGCTAGTGGGGCAAATAAAAAAAAATACAAGTAGGAATGTATTCGAGAAATACAAGTAAGAATGTATGTTATAAAATAAATATTTAAGGAACATATAAGTACCTGCATAAAGAGTTCTAATCTCTCTCTTAGTATATTTTCTTTCATCCACATTAGTAATTCTCTTACTGTCCATTTTTCATGTTGGCAATCTGGCATAAATTTTTTCAATGCTGGCAACTCTACATCTCTCTTCTTTATTTTGTCAAATAGTAGCTCTGCTCCCCCGCCAAAGTGTATGCTTAAATTTAAAGTGTCTGTCATATTGTGCTGTAAAATAAAGAAATATTTTTGGTCAATTTTACACAGCATCATCTGGTCCCACACTAAGCAGAAACAAAAATCAATTATTTAACAATAATTAGGCAAATTAAATTAAATTTTTATTTATTTACATACTTATGCAGTGATAGCCTAGTGGTACGACCTTTGGACTGTCGAAGGTCTCTAGTTCGAACCCAAGGCACACACCTCTGACTTTTCGAATTTATGTGCGTATTAATAATTAATTATCACTCGCTTAAACAATGAAGGAAAACATCGTGAGGAAACCTGCATATGTTAGAGATTCTTCTCGACGGTTTGTGGAGTCTGCCAACCCTCACTAGGCCAGCGTGGTAGACTATAGCCTAATCCCTCTCAATATGAGAGGAGACCCGTGCCCAGCAGTGGGACAGTATATGAATTGATGATGATTATGTATTATTTACTAATTTAATTTAGTGCTAATCAGCACTACTATTTCTACAGTCAGCAACGAAAGTTACTGACCACATTCAATTTGTAAAATGTTTAAAAAAAAATACTATATAGAAGTTACTGACCCAAGAAGCAAGAAGGTAGCATGACTTCTTTGTAAATAAATTAATTACAAGCTTTACCGTACCTAGAATTTAATTAAAAGTTTAGTGTAGTTGTTTTTAAAATCTGGTTGTGTTCAGTGACTTTCCTTGGTGACCATACCTTAAAATGATTCAGCCCAATATTGTTGTCCACCCAGGCTTAACTAAAGCTAGTGAAAATCCAACTAATAAGCTAAATGATTACTAGGCCCCATGAACTCTCTTGTGACTTGTGTGAGAGGTTTTTTTATAAAATTTTATAAAACTCATCAAGTAGTATCTCGGATCTTTGTGCTTAGAATATGGCAATAGGCTCGCCCCTATTACATGGGACCTAAAAACATACTGAAGAACTGTGTGTATACTAGTACACCTCTGCCCGTTTGAGAATACAAGCGTATTTGTATTGTATGTTTATTAGTATGTTTGTTTTGACAATATGAAAAATGAAAAATAGTTTATTCACAGAAATACATATTCAACACTATAAATGTTACCTCTGCCAAACTGCAAAGCAGTTTGTTGGCAGCTGTAGCTCCTTTTGCCTAGCAAAAACATATACATAGGAACTACTAGACGACACACTCATGGTAAGGTTTAAAAGCGTAAATTAACATTAAAATAAATACGGTTATATTACCTTGATTGAATTCCTGTATATATTCTTAGTTACTAAAGTATCATTCAAAGTAAGAGGTAATTTACAAATTACTAAGTATTACAATTTGCATTAGTTTTACAACATTACAACAATGAACAAACACTCGAGGTTATGTTTTGATTTTTCATTTCATTGACAAATTTGACATTTGTGTGTCAGCTTGAAATGACATTCCGTCATACGCATATTTTCGAATTTCGAACATAAGTTTGAACAGTTCGAACTTCGACCACTTTTCCAAATACTTAAACTAGTCTATGACTCCACTAATCCACTTGACAATTTTTGACATCGCGCCAAGGAGAAGGAATCAAGGATTATGTTTGTTTATGTTTTCAAACATCGAAATTCGAATAGTCCCTGTTTTATTTAATTTGTGTTAGTGGTTTTAATATTTGTGTGCATTAAATATGAGAACAAGTCACCTACAATACACGATGATGGTGGAATTTATGGAAGCGTGAGTATCAAAGTTCTTAGTAATGATTTGCATCTGAATTAATTCTACTCCAGGGTGCTACTAAGTACAATGCTATTTCTTTTCCCAGTAATGGTGATTTGTCAAAACCCTCTGGCGGTCTACGAGATCGCCATTTTATACAAATGAAATGGAAGGAGCTAACGAATAAATTAAATAGCGATGGTACAGGAGACCCTAGGTCTGAGGACAAGTGGCGCAAGGTAGGCTAAGTCTAACGCAAGGGACGCCATTGTATTTTTTTCTGATTTCGGAGTACACAATGTTTAAGTTACGTTTGCTTTGTTTGGAATTCCAGCTTAACGTTTTTTTAAACTTTTATAATACCCAAGAAAATAAAAGACATATTAAATTACAATAAATTTAGAATAAAATTAAATAAATATCTCAAGCAAAAATGGTACTACAGTCTACAAGAGTTTTTCGGTGATAAGACAAAATACAACCAATTACATTGACAATACATGATTTTAGAAATCTTAAGACCATGGTGTACCTAACCAGAAGACGCAGGTTCGTATCCTGCCCGCGGTCGAATTTTTCATAAATAATTGTAATAATAGTGACATAATAATTGTATAAATACTTAGATAAATACCTATAGACAGAAAATTTTATAAGAATAAATACTTTCTTTTTGTATATTTTTGGCATTTTCCATGCTAAGATTTTAAAGTTATTTAGAAAAGGATATTTTTCCTTTTCTAAATAACTTTACAAAAAGATAGTTAGAAGGTAGGGTGGCATCGTTCGATATTGAACTAACTGTAAAGTAAGTTGTGTCGGTTGAAAACCAAAAACTTGATCTCCAATAGGTGTTGCTGACGTCACCATAAAGACGTAAATTCAGTGTGTGAAGGAAAAATTCGACATGACGGGTAGGTATCGCGGTGGCTTAGTGGTCATAGCGTCTGGTGTACCTAACCAGAAGACGCAGGTTCGAATCCTGCCCACGGTCGAATTTTTCCTTTTCTAAATAACAATAAATACTTTGTTATTCATAATTGAATGTTTATCTAATACATAATGACAAAGAATAATTATGTGGCCTGGTGCAAAAAGGGCCAAAATCCATTTTTGTAAGAATCACTTTTTGTTTAATGGAGTGAAAACGAGAACGATCAAAGTTAACTTAAGCCCATTTTGTATTACAATGTTAGCCCTAACTGCACAGTTTATAATAAAGCAAAATGTCTGGACTGCCTGCAACCTTCTAGCAGTCCGTTTGTTCATTGCTATAATGTTGTTTACGGGAAATAGAATTTTTAGACTTTGGCCGTTTTAGCACCAGGCCACAGAATTATATTTTTTGTTTTTGCAGCACCCTTACAGGGTTTCATATTGATACCTAATTGATATAACATCTTATATACTTAAGAAAGCAATAAAAAATTGAATTTATTATGTTGAAAGGTGTGGAGTGATTATAAAAACAACCTGTAAGAAGAAGCGTAGTAAAATAAATAAGGCCACTAGTGGTCCAGGTGGAGGGCCAGCACTTAAATTATCTCTAACTAATCTCGAAGAGAGGGTTATACGGATTGGATTGCAAGCAGCTACGGGTATGGCGGCAGAAGCAGCTGGGTTTCAGCAGGTTAGCAATATTTTACGTTATGATTTCTGACATTTACACGAATATTATATTGAAATAAAACTATTTTTTACAGATTTTATCACGTTATATTGATATTATTAGTCCCAACGTTTCGGACCCTTTACAGTGTCCATGGTAACGCAACTTTTTATGGATTTGGTCTTGGGTAGACTCTACCCGTGACCAAATCCGTAGTTTTATTTCGAAATATTTTACTTAAAAATTGTACAATTATTTATTTGAAACACTAGTAATTTACAATTTTCTTTTTTACATTTCAGGATGAAGTGGCCGAGTCTCCTCAAGCCCAACCTAAAAAAGAATTGGAAGACGCCAGGGAGATTTTTGAAGCAGGTTAGTAAAAACCATTATTTAAATTATAACATAAGAATTAGAAAGAAGGAAAAGACAGAAAAAAACAATTAAATTTCAGATTATTTAGAACGAATTCATTAAATCGAATGAATTGGTAAATTTATTTAAGTCGTTTTAGCAAAGGTTTCCATAGTTTGAGCCAGTTTCAATTTATTATTACAGTAAATATTGAAATCAGTTACTGGGAATTCCATTAGAAAAACTCAATAACACTTTGCTTGACCTGGGAATCGCACCGAAGACCTCTAGCGTAACAGTCGCACTTAGGACTGCTAGACCAATGATGTAAGAGAGCATAAATTCAGTAAATATTGTTTTTTTTTTTGTTATAGATTGGAATTCTCCTAGTACAAGTAGCGAACCTACTGTGGTACCTCCTCCACCACCAAGCGAGGTACCTCCTACTGAAGACCATCCTCCATCTCTTCCAGTCGCTCCCTTAGATGAAGAGTCGAGACCCCCACAGCAAAAAAAAACAAAAAAAGATTTAACAACATTTTTAATTGATAGTAATAGAAAGGCAAGAGATTATGCTAGAGAGCGTGAGAGAGAATATTACGAATTGGAAAAAGAACGATTGCGGATAAAGGCAGAGGAATTGAGAATGAGAGATTTTGAAGTGCACGAGAGAGTAAGACAGAGAAATTTAGAACTGCAATTGCAAACTCAATGGCAGGAGTTGTTCAAACAGGCTATGGAAGTTTTTGTTAGGGTTATGGAGAAACGGTCTTAGATTTAGTATAATATGTAAGAATTGATTTATTTTTATAACAAATGGTAATATTAAAAAATGAATTTAAAATAAATATTTAAAATTAAATTGAAATATAAATCATAAAGTATCCCTTACTTATTTTTAATGATATCCCTATCAGCTCTTGTAATTGGAAATTTAATAAAATCATTAAATAATTAAGGTCACTTTCTTAAGACATTTGCTGACTGTGGTTTGGCCTAAATATTTAGCTATTTCCACTATACGCTGATAAGACCCAGTGACAAAAAAGATAATGCACAAAGAACCTGTAACATTAATTTATTAACCTCATTTGATTAATATGACGATGATGAAGAAATTAAATAAAACAATTAGATACCAAATCGTAACATTTTAATAATTACCTAGTCTTAAAAACAGTCACTGTATAGTTGTATGCACACAGCACAAAAAATATTCACAGAACATAATTAATTTTGTACTTCAATGAGGAAATAAGATTTTATTATTAATTATTTTTATACATTGTCGATATGGTGGTATATAATCGGTTATATGGCGGCATATAACCGGGAAGTAGTGTGGGACGCCCCCCAGCCAGATGGACCGACGATCTCAAAAGGGAGGCTGGGACAAACTGGTTTTGAAAGGCCCAGAACCGGGTGTTGTGCGCGATTTGGGAGAAGCCTATATCCAGTAGTGGACTAAAATAGGCTGATTTGATGGCGGCACATAAGGCGGTCTGCCAACCCGCGCTAGGCCAGTGTGGTGGACTATAGCCTAATCCCTCTCAATAAGAGAGGAGACCCGTGCCCAACAGTGGGACAGTATATGGGTTAATGATGATATAAGGCGCTATCCATTTATTATGTAAGACGCTTTATGGGGGAGTGGAGTATCAGTATAATTGTGTTCCTAACGGTGAACAAGTTGCCAGTACTCCGCGAGGAAACATTGTGTTGGCAGTGGAGAGACTTTGACCCTTATACTGCCAACCTATCTAATCCTCTTTCGTTTTACAGGGTCGGCAACGCGCAAGTGATACCCCTGGTGTTACAAGCGTCTATAGGCTACGGTAACCGCTTACCATCAGGTGGGCCGTATGCTTGTTTGCCACCTTAGTGGTATAAAAAAAACACTACCATACACATACTATAGTACAGAGGTCAGCACATCAAGCTACCACAATCTGTCAAATTTATTTGATAGATTTTCAACTTTAACACAAAACAATAAGGTTCATGTTCAATTGGGAAAGGAGGTCATCAAAAGTCCATACAATTCAGCCCAAATTTGTACCTGGGGTACATGACAGCTGTCAAGTTGACAGTTTTTACTAATCACTATGAAACTGGTGCCAAAATGGTGTGCGTTTGACATTCCAAACACTGACAGCAGATACCTATCAAGTTGACAGTTTTTACTATAAAAACACTGTGTAACTGGTACAAGTGTGTTAAAATGGCGTGCGTTTATTTCAAATTAGTTAGTTATTTTTTCTCATCTCCTAGTGAGCATAAAAAAAAAAGTATGACAGAGTGTTAACCAGCGTAATACAGGGTATTTTTTCCAATAAGTGTACCCTCGGTACATCATTTGGGCAGATTTTGGTGACATCCTTTGAGTTTTGGATAGCTTGACCTGCTGTTTATACATTTAACCGGTAATGAATACGAAACTTCATGAGCGTGAGCTGTCAAAATTATCATTCTAAATATGACAGACGATACTTCTATTTTGAAGAAATGATTTTAACTTTTTCACGGCACCAACCGACCAATGTATTAATAAATATTACAGTTTCACTTCTCAAACTACCGGCATAGATTAGCTGCGTGGGGTATTGAGTTCTTTTTACTGCTGGCGAAGAATCGCAGGGTGTCTCTCAGAGCGCTGGGGAAATAGGGTGCGTCGATGCACCGCGCCAGGCTGGAGTAGCATGGGCCTAACGACCAACGGATGCGGCGATTTTTATCTTCAGACTGCAACAAAAAATATATAGAACCGTGGTTAGTAGCTACGTAATTACTTGGTTGAGCGACCGGCTTCTGCGCCACGGGTTGTGGTCCCCACACGGAACATATGAGGCCATGAGAACCATTGTTGCCTAACTGTATTTTTTTCAGTACTGATTTTAATTGAAAACAATTTTGTTTTCTTATTTATATGAATAAAATATATTTATTTACTGATTTCTGACATTTACGCGAATATTATACATTGAAATAAAACTACTTTTTACGGATTTTATCGCGTATATTGATATTATTAATCCCGACGTTTCGGACCCTTTACAGCGTCCATGGTCACGGGTAGACTGAGGTGGTGGGCGTCTTGATGATATAATTACTGACAGCTACCCTACATTTTTTATTGTTACATGATCAATAACATTTATTACTAATAATTATTAATTAAATTATATTTATTTTCTAAAGTTACAATTATTTGAATACAAGGCAATCAATCTGTTTTTTCCTTACTAGTGAAAACTATTGTTTAAGTAGTTAAGCCACTCTGGTTCTCATGGCCTCATAAATTTGTATAACCTACAGGTAGTTGTTCCCGGTCTGGGTGTTTGTGTGAATGATTCCCATTATTCATTCATCAACCCATATACTGTCCCACTGCTGGGCACGGGTCTCCTCTCACAGAATGAGAAGGATTAGGCTATAGTCTACCACGCTGGCCTAGTGCGGGTTGGGACTTAACACACTGGAAATCTAAGGCATGCAGGTTTCCTCACGATGTTTTCCCTCACCGTTTAAGCGAGTGATAATTAATTATTAATACGCACATGATTTCGAAAAGTCAGAGGTGCGTGCCTTGGATTCGAACTCGAGACCTTCAACTTGGCAGTCCAATGGTCATACCACTAGGCTATCACTGCTTTTTTTGCAGCAGTAGCTTCCTGTAAATACTGATATTCAACCGCCTCTGGTTAGACTGAAAGCCGACCAACATACTTGAGAAAACGCTCTGAAGATATTTAAGATAACTAACAGATATCTCTTCATGTTGTTGTGACAATGGAGTGGTCATGTCAGCGGAGGGGTTGAAGGCAGTTTGAGAGGATGCGGCAATAGTACGGGTTGCTGCCCAACCGGAGGGAGGCGCCGCCTGGAGAGAGAGGAGGGGTAGACAGGACAGGACAGGTGGTGGAACCCTACTGCGCTGGTGAAATGGATGAACTGAGGTTGTACAGCGTATAAGAGCCATTGTGTGGCATCAAGGGCCATTTTTTATACTTACATGGGTCATCGAGAGTATTGTGTATACGTATATGGGCCATCAAGGGCCATAGTGTATACTTACATGGGCCATCAAGAGCCATTGTGTATACGTACATGGGCCATTAAGGGCCATTGTGTATACTTTCATGGGCCATCAAGGGCCATTGTGTATATGTACATGGGCTATCAAGGGCCATTGTGTATACGTACATGGGCCATCAAGAGCCATTGTGTATACGTACATGGGCCATCAAGAGCCATTGTGTATACGTACATGAGCCATTGTGTATACGTACATGAGCCATCAAGGGCCATAGTGTATACTTACATGGGCCATCAAGAGCCATTGTGTATACGTACATGGGCCATTAAGGGCCATTGTGTATACGTACATGGGCCATCAAGGGCCATTGTGTATATGTACATGGGCCATCAAGGGCCATTGTGTATATGTACATGGGCCACAAGGGCCCACGAATATAAACATATAAACCATCAACGTATATATCGTTATTGGCTAACATAGGCCACCGTGTATACCTTTTAAGCTGGCATTACCTGTCGTGTATACACATGAGGTAGCAGAAGCTATTGTGTATATTCACATTGGCCAGCATGGGCCATCGTATATACCTTCTTTGGTTAGCGTGGATCATTGTGTATTCCCACATCAGCCAATATGGGCTATCATGTATACCTTCTCCGGCCAACATGGCCATCATGTGTATGTTCTTCGGTCAGCATGGGCCATCGTGTATACTCCCATAATCCATGATGGCCCATAGTGTATGATAGATACGTGATGGCACATGTTGGCGTATGTGGCGCCAACATGTGCCATCACGTATACCTTTTAGAGCAACGTGTACAATTGTATATCCGTTAGTTACCTTGATGAGTCCGAGCGCGGTGAGCATGGCGTTGGCGAGGCACCAGGCGGCGGCGTGCTGTTCCCCGGCGCGAGTGAGGAGCAGCCGGTACATGACGTCAGCGAGGCGGGCGGCCGCCGCGCTCTGCTCCGACAGGCCCGACACACAGAACGTCGCCTCCACGTACGCCTGGATCAGGTCGGCAGGGTCTTTGATGGCCTGGAACCAATCATTAACAGGACTTAATAAAAGCAATGGACTGTACAAAATAAGTATAATGCTTGCTATAACAATTTGTCGTTACAAATGAAACGCCCGTGCTGTAACGCGGCGAACAAAGTTACGAGCCGTTCAAAAGTTCTCCGAAACTTTGCAGTCCGATAAAACAAATGTCAAATTCAATTTTTCTAACGGGTAAAAACGAGACATCATCAAGAGTAGAGACAACATCGGGAGTAGGGACAACTGTCAAATTGTGTTGTCATTAATTCTTAGTTCGGGCCCCGAACGAATCATCCGTCCGTAGGTGATACGGAGTAGGAAACGCACGTAACTAAGGTCGAAACTACGGCTTCGTACTTAGAGAGTAAACTCCCTTTTTTTTTTCGGGTGGGGAAATGCTCCTTATATACGGGACGGTTATGTCGGTCTCTCCGGCCAGGTGGCCAGCATACCGACTAAAACCACCACCACCGCCGCCACCTTCCGCATAGTGGTGGGACCATGGGAATCGCTCTCGCATTATCCGCGATCCCACCACGGACGTCCATTGGTGGACCCGGAGGGCCAAGTGCAATGGACGACTGACGACCCCGAATCTGCCGCCCATGGCCCTCTTTGCGGCGAGAAAGATATGTGGTCCCGCCGCCGTCCACATCTCGGCCACAGAGGGTAGGGAAAGCGGCGTATCGTAATACTGACATTCCTCTCCCCCTGCGGCCCCACCGTGTCCGCAGTCCTGCGGCTGCGACCCCGCCGAGGCCGCGGAAGGCAGGGAGAACGGCACACCGTAATACCGGCACTCCTCTCCCGCCGCGGCCCCGTTACCCTTCAGCCGCAGTGTCGCCCATACAACACTGCGGACCGCCTCAGTTGCGGTGCCTCCCATACGACACCGCAACCTACATTGGCCGCACCAGTGCGGGCTTCCCGTTCCAAGCCCGCAGGAGCAGCTCCTCCCTGAGGTTCTACTTCGCTTCACCGTGGGCGTCCAATCCACGGTTACTAAGCCCCCGCCGCGACAGGGCGAGAACCCCCTGGGGGAGAAAGAGTAGACCACCTGCCCCGGTGTCTTCTATCGTCGCATGATGCGCCATCACTGTTAACGCAATCTATTCATGATGCGAACATAGTACGATCTTTGTCTACAATCGTCGCAAGCGCAAATCATTGATCGTTGACGTCATGACGAATAGCTACAACAACGCACCGATAGAGAGCGCTGATTCAGGAATATGAAACTGTACGAGATCGGGCCCCTTTATCTCAATCGCTGTGATAATAGTTGTATGTGTGAAATAAATAAATATCGGAGCCGCCGCCATTTTTTTTTTTCGTAATCGCGGCGCACGATTAAAGTGATGTGTATGGGTAGAGGATGCATAAACAAACGAAAAATGTCAGTAACTTGGTACCCCAAAATGTCACGTTACCGAGTTAATTGGAGGTATTTCATATTTCATATTTATTTATTGCATTCCATAATGTACAATAGGTGATAAATACAATACTTAAAAGAAACAATTATGGACCCTGTAGGGCGCAGCAAAGAAATTTTTAAATTAAATTAAGCATTTTAGAGAGAGAGGATGAAGACCGACATGAGTAGAGATTGATGTTACAGTGTGTGTGTGGCGGGTTGATATGCCAGATAGGTTCTATCCCCTTTCATTTGTTGCTCAATAATGTTTATTATTGATTTCTGACATTTACGCGAATATTAAACTTTGAAATAAAACTACTTTTTACGGATTTTATCGCGTTATATTGATATTATTAATCTCGACGTTTCGAACCCTTTACAGCGTCCATGGTCACGGGTAGACTGATTTATATTTCCGTAAAAAGTAGTTTTATTTCAAAGTTTATTATTATTAAATCCCCGCCACTATCGTATTGTGGGTGTTTTGCCCCCGCACCCGCCTGGTTGAAGGATCCTCCCTTTGGTTGGAGGGGCAACACACCTCGCCTCTCCACACTGGTAACCCCGACGTGATGCCAGTGTTTCCACACTGGTGACCCCAAGCAGAACATCAGCGCAGCCTTCCGGAGACCAGCACCTTCGTCATCACCTTCCCCTCACAGCAGCCTTCAACGGATCGAGCAGCGAGTCACACAGCCAGCCAGCACTCTTCCGTCTTCAACGGGCAGCCTGACCACATGCCTGCAGCAGACATGCAGCCTGGTCAGAACCCTCAGCCGACATCAGCGACTTGGCACAGCACACTGTACTTCGGCCGGTCAACAAGCAGAGGCCGTCTCTCCTGATCGACGCAGTACATTGCGCTTACGAAACCTGGGCACATCCCTAGTAATAATATCCAATAATACCCATAAAATTGATTTTTTTTTACCTGTAAATGTGCATCTATGACATCATGTGCGTTTGCCCCAAGTTTGTTGAGATTCTCGACTGTTGGTTGCGCTAAGAATCTGCCCACATCTGTCTCCACTTCTTCTACACCTGGAATAAGTAAAAATATAACTCTATCGGATTAACTAGACCAGAGGTACAGTCAACAAAAGAGTTCAGTATACAGATAGCAAACGAAATATGCATTTTTATACAGATTTCGACATAAATAATTACGCGCAAAAGGGTTTTTTTTTTATTCTACTAAAGTGGCAAACAAGCATACGGCCCACCTGATGGTAAGCGGTTACCGTAGCCTATAGACGCTTGTAACACCAGGGGTATCACTTGCGCGTTGCCGACCCTGTATTGAAAGAGGAATAGTTGGGTTGGCAGTATAAGGGTCAAAGTCCCCAAATTGTAAACCAAGATTAACATTTTAACCTTTTGACCGCCACGGACGTGTATAGACGTCAAATGAAAACTTGCTCACGACGCCAACGACGGCATGGCACGTCAAAAATATCATTTATTTTAGTTCAAAATAAATACCTATACAAAAATTTGTTGTTTTACCTATTATGAGATAGTAGAATTTGTCGCTTGGCGTAGAGAACACGGATGTTCATTATTGACGTGGCTATAAAAAGGTTAAATATCTTTTTGTATTTTTCCTTTGCTAATATAACTTTAAGAAATCCGTATACCTGATGTATCCAGGGAGATGTCCTGTCGGAATTCTAACACTGTGTCCAAATGCTGTGCGTCTTCTGGCGCGCTATCTTCTGAATTCTCCTCGTCTTCTTCTTCTTCTTCCTCTTCTGAATTAGAATCTTCTTCAGAGTCATCTGTAGATAGAATTTCATGTTTTATTTTTCTGATTGAAGCAAAAGCAAGCAGTGATCCGATTCAAGCAGTAATATGAAGAAAACAAAACTATATTGTTATCTTTGTCTAGTATGGACCCTACATACTATCACCTTCTCGTAGTTATACTGTTTGACGGGTAAATGTTTGCATTGATATCACTCACACACGTGTGTATAAAAATAAAGTTTATTTAAGTATGCAAGAATCGTAGCAAGTGCCGTTCTTTAGTTTCTGCCTACCCCTATGCGAAAAAGGCGTGAGTGTATGTATGTATGTATGTATAATATAATAATAATATAATATTTTTGGGACATTTTCTACAGCACCATCTAGTCCCAAACTAAGCAGAGCTTGTACTATGGGTACTAGACAATGAATATAAATACTATATACTTTTTTTTTTGTAAATATATACTTATAATACATAAGAAACACCCAGACAAACACAAATACTCATGTTTTATCCACACAAATATTTGTGTCCTGTGGGAATCGAACCCACGACCCCATGATCAGCAGTCCGGCACTCAAACCGCTAGACCACAGAGGTCGTCTTATATTATCAATATAACGCGATAAAATCCGTAATCATCATCATCATCATCAACCCATATACTGTCCCACTGCTGGGCACGGGTCTCCTCTCATATTGAGAGGGATTAGGCTATAATCCACCACGCTGGCCTAGTGCGGGTTGGCAGACTTCACAAACCGTCGAGAAAAATCTCTAAGGTATGCAGGTTTCCTCACGATGTTTTCCTTCACCGTTTAAGCGAGTGATAATTAATTATTAATACGCACATGAATTCGAAAAGTCAGAGGTGCGTGCCTTGGGTTCGAAATCGAGACCTTCGACTTGGCAGTCCAATGGTCATACCACTAGGCTAGCACTGCTTTCAAATCCGTAAAAAGTAGTTTTATTTCAATGTATAATTTTATGATATATTTACTTTCATCGTCGCTGCCTTCTCCATCACTAAGTTCTGCTGAAGCACCCAGCTTGTCTCGCATCGTCTTCTTATTGTCAGCACCACCCAAACTATTACCTAAAATACAAGAATAACAGACAATATTATTTTATATACCTGCCTGAAACACAGGTTTGTATCAACCTAGATCAGGCAGGACGCTTTTATAATTTTATTTGAGTAGGTTTCTTTTTTCTTGTACCGCTAATTAATATATTTAGTTATATACAATTTTATTTAGGCCTTATTAACACCTTTCGAATTTCTACTACTAACCCACTACAGCAAATGTATGTACTTATTTCATTGTTGTCAAAAAAAAGTTTTTTGAAATAAATTATTATTATTATTATATACTACTAAGGTAAACAAGCATACGGCCCGCCTGATTAATATAATATTTAACCTTTTCACCGCCACGTCAATAACGAAAATCCGTATTCTCTACGCCAAGCGACAAATTCTAGTATTTAACTAGCTGCCCCCGCAAACGTTGTTTTGCCATAAAAAAAAAATTTAGGGGTATGAAAAATAGATGTTGGCCTATTCTCAGACCTCCCCGATAAGCACAAAAAATTTCATCAAAATCGGTCAAGCCGTTTCGGAGGAGTATGGCAACGAAAACTGTGACACGAGAATTTTATATATTAGATAATAGGTAAAAAGAACAAAAGAAAATTGTATGGGTATGTAATTTGAACTGAAAAAAAAAGTGGTATTTTTGACGTGCCATGCCGTCGTTGGCGTTGTGAGCAAGTTTTCATTAGACGTCTATACACGTCCGTGGCGGTCAAAAGGTTAAAAACATTTGGTGACCGTCTCTGCATCACCCTACGGTTGTCTGGTAGAAAGGAGTTTTAATGTCACCTCCTTTGTACACTTTTTTATACAATACTAGCGACCCGCCCCGCTTCGCACGGGTGCAATGTACTAATAAAATACATGTATTATACATATAAACCTTCCTCTCCAATCATTCTATCTATTAAAAAAAACCGCATCAAAATCCGTTGCGTAGTTTTAAAGATTTAAGCATACATAGGGATATAGGGACAGAGAAAGCGACTTTGTTTTATACTCTGTAGTGATTTTTTAATGTTATTGTACTGTTTTATGTTTCATTTTTACTGTTTACACTTTTTTATACAATAAGCATATATAAATAAAAAATAAATGAGGTTCAATCCTTCATTTATCAGATTAATATTATTATAACTCATAAGTCGTGCAAGCGAGTAAAGATTTCAATAAATAGACTATTTGACAGGTTTTTAAAATCCATTTTATATTATGTAGTAGAGTTTAAGGAACCCAGTAAAAGTTGTTTTTTTTTTTAATTCTGGTACATATTTGCTGAAAAATATCAAATTAAAAATTCAATATTTAAATAGCGCGCCAAAACGCTACTTTGTCAATATGGCGCTGCCATGGGGTCGGTAACGTCACACGCCTGTATTCTGATCTGTGGTACATATCATCCACATACATTTGTTGCAAACAAAAATCGAAAGTGCGATTGGATTTAAATTTTATCAGTGAAATAAGTGACAAAATGAGTTACAAATGGTGTGCAGTTCCAAAATGTACAAATACGTCGATAAAAACTCCGGAAAAACTATTTGTAAGTGTTCCAAAGAATGTCGAAGTGCGCCGAAAGTGGTTGAAACTTTCTCGCAGGGATCCTAATGACATAGCGAATAGTACAAATATTTTCTTCTGTGAAGACCATTTCGATGTAAGTAAACATAATTATATAAATTTTGTAATAATTAATTACATTCTGAATCTAAATATTTTCTTTATTGATTTGAGGTTATAATACCTCTAATGTTTATAACAGAATGTCTTGCAAATCACTTCGAATATTTCTGCTGTTTTCCATAATATTAGTTAAAAAGTGTAGCTACAGAGTCTTATGATTTCAATAAGTATTACACTAAAAGATACCGACTATAATATATCGGGTGTCCCAAAACTCAACGATAACCTGGTACCGGGCGAGAGGCCAAGGTATACCAGTTATGATAAAAATTAAAAAAAAAATCTATGTCACTTAGTCAAGCGATGATAGACATTTTTCGAAAAAGTTAAGAATTTGACACCCTTGGTCGCATTTTTAGGTGCTGTGATCGCAATTTTCACAATTTTACAGTGATTTTTTTAATAATGTTATCTCAAATAACAGTGCTATTAATCGTAACCACAAATGAAAGTAATAATCATTGTTAACTAAGTAAAATTAATTAAATTTTGACGAGTTATGGTTTATAAAATTTATGTCAGTCAACTTTGACACTCTACGTTGGAAAAAAAATGTACTACACTACCTATGGCAAGTTTTTTTAAAAGATGGCCCATTTAGTCTAGATTTCAAAATAGTACAACACTTGCCACTTTTCTTGCCAATAAAACTGCTATTATGTATTTTTTGCGAAAGAAACTCATGGAAAATTTAATCAAAATAAAACGGTAAATTATCGTAACACTTTATTATCCTCCTAAAACTAAAGCAGATGCTCAAATTGTTTCCCTCCAGCACGAATACAAGCTCTGCATCGCCTCAGAAATAACCTGTTCACCAGTCTTGCAAATCTCCTCGCATTGATTTGTTCTGATGCTGCATCAATTTTTTGGCGCAATTCGGTTACATTTTGAATTGGTTTTGAGTAGACCTTTTCTTTTATGCATCCCCAGTAAAAAAAATCTACTGGATTCAGGTCTGGGGAACGAGGGGGCCATGAAATTGGTCCAAGGCGTCCGATCCATTTACCGGGATATAATTCGTTTAAATATTCTCTTACAAGCCGGGCATAATGTGCTGGGCAACCATCTTGTTGATACCACATTTCTCTGTAGATGTTGAGTGGTACATCTTCTAGCAATGTCGGCAAATCATTTTGAAGAAAATGCAAGTAGGTGGCGCCATCTAAATTTTCAGTCAACTCAAATGGTCCAATTATTTGACCATTTAATATTCCTGTCCACATGTTGACTTTAAATTGGTACTGGGATCGATCCTCACGCATCAAATGCGGGTTTTCCGTATGCCAACCATGAAGGTTATGTAAGTTTAAATAACCAATATCAGGTATTTTTTTTAAATGAGGGATCCCTACGCATAGCATACGAAATAGCAGTTTTATTGGCAAGAAAAGTGGCAAGTGTTGTACTATTTTGAAATCTAGACTAAATGGGCCATCTTTTAAAAAAACTTGCCATAGGTAGTGTAGTACATTTTTTTTCCAACGTAGAGTGTCAAAGTTGACTGACATAAATTTTATAAACCATAACTCGTCAAAATTTAATTAATTTTACTTAGTTAACAATGATTATTACTTTCATTTGTGGTTACGATTAATAGCACTGTTATTTGAGATAACATTATTAAAAAAATCACTGTAAAATTGTGAAAATTGCGATCACAGTACCTAAAAATGCGACCAAGGGTGTCAAATTCTTAACTTTTTCGAAAAATGTCTATCATCGCTTGACTAAGTGACATAGATTTTTTTTCTTAATTTTTTCATAACTGGTATACCTTGGCCTCTCGCCCGGTACCAGGTTATCGTTGAGTTTTGGGACATCCTGTATATATCCTATATAAGTTCGATGTAGAAGTTCATAATTATTTCACTTTCTTACGATATAATTTAAGTTACCGCTTAAGTGTTAGTATAATTACTTAGCTGTTTTCACATTTTTTAGCTCCGAAGTATAAAAGTCGGAATTATTTTTGAAAAACAATCCGACCATGATTGCGTCGACTTCACAGTTACAGTTACACTTTTCTTGTTCATGGTATATAAATCGTTGTCCATGGTAAAAGTACTTGACAGAATTTGTAAAATATTGCGAATAAATCACACAAAAACAATGAATAATACAGAAAATCTTATTAAAACAGTTTAGAAAGCTGATAAATCACAAGTAGACGCAAGTACGCAAACGAGGTTTCCAAGCTTGTGACGTCATCACAAACTCGACCAATCAGGAGCGTTTTCTGTCACGTGACAAACGTTAAAAAAATGCATTTTTTATTTAAGGATTTTTAAATAAATTAGATATTATTTTCAAGTTACGTTTATAAAAAACCATTTTTAAACTCTTAATTTATACTGATAACAGTAATTGACACTTTATTTTTCGCATTGTCAAATAGTCTATTATGTAGAGTTTTCATTCGACCCATTTATTACAAAAAGCTGTACGGCACGTAATAGACTGAACCTTAACTTTTTCCAATAGGTTATTTTGTTAACTTCTATGTTATTTGAGCTTATTAGTGATTGTTAAAACTTCAGTTATTTATTCTATCACTATCCGTGAGAACCTGTAATTGGCTTAGTGTAGCTTAACCTAGTTATTAACATTTTCTGTATAGCTGTTGGTTTTCCTATATTAAATAAATAAATAATGACTTACCAGCTAACACAACCCTGCTGAGTCTATCGTAGCTGTCTGGTAGCGCCGTGATGGCGTCCACGACCTGCATGCAAGCATCGCGACCAATCTCATTGTGACTCAGGTCTAGAGACTGTAATAAAAAGCAAAGTTAAAGGCAAAATACTTCAAAAGAAAATTTTGTAAGTACAGTCAACAAAAGAGTTAGGTATACAGGCAGCTAATTAAACACCTGTGTTTTGATAAAGATTGCATCAAGCAATATGTGTCAAAACGTAGGTATTGTAAGCAGCTACATACCTAAGCGTTTTTCGCGTAATTATTTATGTCGAAATCTGTATAAAAATGCATATTTCGTTTGCTATCTGTATACTTAACTCTTTTGTTTACTGTACATGGCTACGAACTTTAGATTACACACAAACTGAAGAGTTTTTACCATAATCATTGTTCATTGGAACATTTTACACCCACATCACACACACACACACACACGAATGCATGCTAAATAACGCTGTATAATATACCCCAAAAAAAGGAAAACAACAACATTTATGAATGAAAAATAGAAAAACTATTAAAGTAGACAATTATTAGGTAAAATAGGTACGTAGGCCTTTCTGTTAAATAATCTGATTCCCTGACATGACAGCTGACAAAATTATTGGCTTTGATAATCAATTATATTTTTTACGGGGTATTTTGTAATACGTTGTAAATAGTGTTCTTACCTCTAGCAGAAGCGAGTTGTCTTTGAAACCTTTCGCGAGTGCTTCAGCTCCCTTACTTTTCAGAAGACAATCGCCAAAGTTTATGCTTTTCAGGTTTTTCAGGCTGTAAGGATACAGAATAATGAATAAGTAAATATTTTAGGACAATATTGATTTCAGACATTTATGCGAATATTATACATTGAAATAAAACTACTTTTTATGAATTTTATCGCGTTATGTTGATATTATTATGACTGGAAGACAGTCTACCCGTGACCATGGACGCTGTAAAGGGTCCGAAACGTCGGAATTAATAATATCAATATAACGCGATAAAATCCGTAAAAAGTAGTTTTATTTCAATATTCTTGGACAATTTTACACAGCACCATCTAGTCCCAAACTAAGCAGAGCTTGTACGGTCACCAAAAGTGTTAGGTTAGATTTATCTTTATCAAAACACAGATTGAGATTTTAGATTATTAATTAGCTGCCTACACAGGCAGCTAATTAATAATCTGTGTTTTGATAAAGATTGTGTAATATTGTATCACGCAATATGTGTCAAAATGTAGGTATTGTAAGCAGCTACATACCTAACCCTTTGGCGCGTAATTATTTATGTGGAAATCTGTATAAAAATTCATATTTCGTTTGCTATATGGATACTTAACTCTTTTGGTGACTGTACTATGAGTACTAGACAATACATATAGTAATTATATACTTTTTTTTTGTAATTATGTACTTTCTACTTAAGTATTATAAGTTAACGTTTGTGAGGATAGATGGATGTAGGATGAAAAAAGTTTCATTAAAATCCGTTCAGTACTTTTATCGTGGACTGTATGATGATATGGATACTATATACTATGGATACTATACTATATGATATGGATACTTAACTCTTTTGGTGACTGTACTATGAGTACTAGACAATAGATATAATAATTGTATACTTTTTTTTGTAAACATACTTCCTACTCAAGTATTATAAGTTAAAGTTTGTGAGGATGGATAGATGGATGTAGGATGAAAAAAGTTTCATTAAAATCCGTTCAGTACTTTTAGCGTGGAATTATTTATACATCAGAATAACATATTATAGGCTTATTTATAACGATTTTAAGAAGAGTAACCATGGAGTTTCTTGCCGGTTCTCCTCCATAGGAAACGACTACTTTGGAAACGTGCACCTAGACTCGACATTTCATAAGTGCCAGTATATGGTTTATATCTGTGTCCTGAGGAATCGAACCTACGACCTCGTAATTAGCAGTCCGACTAACCATTAGACAACAAACGTAAAGAATTCAGACACTGTTGAGAATAATCTCTCGGGCATACAGGTTTCCTTGCGATGTTTTCCTTCACCTATTAAGCGGTCGATAATTAAATTATTAATACTCACATGAATTCGATAATTCGTAGGTGCGTGCCATAGATTCGAACTCGAGACCTTTGACTTGGTAGCCCAATGGTCATATCACTAGGCCATCACTTGAAATCATAAGTGAGTATGTATATACCAAGTGTATAAATATACCAGGCGTATCCATAAACTGTGGCTAAACATGGCTAAAAATCTATTTCTGTCAATCATATATGGAGTGTGGGCATACATATACCAAGTGTGGGCATACATATACCAAATGTGGCCATACATATACCAAATGTGGACATACATATACCAAATGTGGGAATTATATACCAAGCTTGAGCATACATATACCAAGTGTGGGCATACATATACCAACAGTAGGCATGTATATACCAAGTGTGGGTATACATATACCAGGTGTGAGCAACTTACTTGGGTAACGCGGACGCAATGGCACGGGCTCCCTTGGCACCAATAGTGTTATCGTTTAAGTTGAGCCGCGCCAGCCGCTTGTTGTGTTTGAACGCCTCCGATAACGCAGATATGCCCACGTGGTATATGCCGTTTTGAGGCATCGCTAGCTCTTCTAGTGTGCCCATGTCCTGTAAATATACAGGATCACATGTCAAAGACCATCCAAAATTAAGAAATTAACATCAAATCCAGTGTTTTAAACATTATTGTCAAATTAATTAAATACAAAGTGTTACAAAATAACCCGTAAAAAATATAATTAATTATCAAAGCCAGCCCACAATTGTCAGCTGTTATGTCAGGGAACCAGATTATTTAACAGAAAGGCCTACGTACCTATTTTACCTAATAATTCTCTACTTTAATAGTTTTCTATTTTTCATTCATAAATAGAAAGAAAGAAAGAAAATCACATTTATTCAGACGGGTCCGTACAACACACAGTTAAAATAATGCAAGAACATTTATTATATAAAAGACCACAAAAATAAATGTTGTTGTTTTCCTTTTTTTTGAGTATTTTTAAAACAGCATTACTACGGTTCTTAAATATTGTGAATGGACTCGTTATAAGGCTCCATTTAACCTCCTCTAGGCTTTACGGGTAGTTTTGTAACACCCTGTATATTTATTGTAAAAAAAAATGACCGATAAAACTATAACTTCATAAAAACGCAATAAGGACAACGACCTCGCTCTCCGCGTAGGTTCCTAACTACCTACGACGTGGCACGCCTGTGATGTTGTATTTCTCTTCAACATTCTACATCATATAGGTGACCTTCTATTACACTCACTTGGAATACTTTAGCCAACACTTTGGCTCCATCATTCTCCAATCTGTTCCGGCCAGCGATGAAGATCTTCAGTTTCCTCGGTCGAGCTGACAGAGCACTGGCTAGGAGACGCCCTCCAGTAATACCGAGTCCATTGTTATTTAATCTTAGCTCCTGCAAATGTTAGTTTATGATATTGGTGGTATGGATGCGATCATTCAACATTCTGTTGCTCCACAAAAAGTAACTGCGGTGTGGATGCACCTCAAGAGCCTCGATCGAGATCTGAACAGGTTCTCGTTAGACGAATTAAAACGTTTGACATCTGTGGTGTTGTGGTCCGCGTTCGGACTGCTGATCACGAGGTCGTGGGTTCGATTCCCACAGGGCACAAATAATTATGTGATGAACATTAAGTATTTGTGTTTATCTGGGTGTTTGTTATAATTATATATACATATATTTTTTTTATTCTACTAAGGTGTCGAACAAACATACAGCCCACCTGATGGTAAGCGGTTACCGTAGCCTATAGACGCTTGTAACACCAGGGGTATCACTTTTGCGTTGCCGACCCTGTATTAAAAGAGGAATATTAGGGTTGGCAGTAAGGGTCAAAGTCTCCACTGCCAACACAATATTTCCTTGTGGAGCACTGGCAACCTTGCTCATCGTAAAAAACATAACACAGCTCAGTGTAATTTTACTTCGATTCTCTGCAAGGCGGAGGTACTTCCCCAGTTGGGCAGCTCCAATTTGAGTGGAATTACTCCCATTATGCCCTATCTCTCTTAAAATATTTTAAGTATGTATTTAAAAAAAAAAACCCATTGTCGCATAGTACAAGCTCTGCTTAGTTTGGGACTAGATGGTGTTCTGTGAAATTGTCCAGGAATATATTTATTTATTTTCAATTAAAAAGAATATAGAACATTATTTTTCCAGTATTACCTCAAGTTCACTGCACACATCACTTTGAAGTAATTTAGCTAGGCCTTCGACCCCAATAGGTCCAAAGGCATTGTCACTTAGATCCAGCACACTAAGACGAGCTCCTGCTGCAATCATCCCATCGCCTAGTGCCGCCTGGAAAGAAAGAAAAACAAAAGTAATTAGACATTCAGAGTTGTAAAGTCCCCAAACACACAGGGATTGTTCCCTGTTTTAAAAAAACTGCACTCAATGCAAAAGCAAGATTTTTTAAAACAAGCTTTTTACAGATAGTTCAACTCAGTTGTGCGCGCAGCCCTCTATGTGCGTGGGCTTGTAAATATACAACTTTCATTCGTGTGGCAGTGATGCAGCAGTCGTCGTCCGAGCAAGGGCACACATAGGGCCGCGCGCACAACTGAGTTGAACTATCCGTAATTCTCTATTTGTTCATTCTCTAATTTAAAGTCAAACATTTTATTTCAATCAGACCATTACTGCACTTTTGAAAAATCAAAACTAGTTGCATGGTTCCAAATAGTGGGTCTTATGGAGAAGAAGCTGCAAGAAACTCCATAGACAAGACACTTTTTCCACAAAAAAAAAACATGATTACAGTGTTGATCTTGGTTTACAATCTAAATCTGAATAGTTTAAATAAACTCCTGTTTAAAGTTATTAAGCAGAGGAAATCGACCGCAGGCAGGATTCGAACCTGCGTCTTCTGGTTAGGTACACCAGATGCTATGACCACTAAGCATCTTCAGTCGAATTTTACCTTTGCTTAATAACTTTAAAAATCTTAGCATGGAAAATGCCAAAAAATACAAAAAGATAAACTCCTGTTTGTTCATTCTCTATGCATTGTTATTGGCAGTTAGAAATAGCAAAAAGTCTTACTAAAGCTGGTGGTATCTCAGTCTTCATCCGCCCGGTGAACATATCAGAGAAACGTGCCACTTTCAGCTCAGGGTGGTCCTCCAGAGCCTTGGAGATGGCCTCAGCAGCTGACACACCCAGGGTGTTGCCAGTGAGAGTGAGGTATTGAAGATGAGGGCAAGCATTGATGGCATCCACAATGGGTTGGGCTGGGGAGATATTTTTTAATTTACATAGTTGCTTAAATAGATTTATTTCCTTAATTAATAACAACTGTGGGTGTATATTAATGCAAGCATCATGGTATTTATTTTAGAGTTGCTTTCTTTTATGCCACTAAGGTGGCAAACAAGCACACAGTCCACCTGATGGTAAGCGGTTACACCAGAGGTATTACCAGTGTGTTACCAACCCTGTAAAACAAAAGAGGAATAGTTGAGTTGGCAGTATAAGGGTCAAAGTCCCCCCTCTGCCGACACAATGTTTCCTCGCAGAGCACTGGCAACCTTGCTCACCGTAAAGAACACAACACAGCTTAAAGAAGTGTTATTTTACTACGATTTTAGTGTTATTTTACTACGATTTTCAGTACTTCCCCAGTCTGGCAGCTCCAATATGAGTGGAATTACTCCTACTATGCCCTACCTCTCTTAAAAAGACATACCCAAAGAGACAAGGTATCTCCCACAAGGTATCTCTTCTCTGTTGCTCTCACCTTTCTTAAATGATAGAGTATACTACCAAGATAGTCACCCATATCATACTAGAATATACATGGGTACAATTATTATTAGACAATGAGCTGTTGGTAGACCTCAGTACATAACCTATATATAATAATATCTTGAGAATGCCTGTAATATTATGTCACAATTAAATCATACATTTTAGCATGCCTTAGCAAATTAGGTCCACTAATGGTAGGCGTAGGCTAGCTCTAGGATCTATAAGCGTTAAGTTTATATTTATGCCATGTTAATAATAAAGAGTAGATCCAATCCAATGATGGGATATTTTTTTGGCACAGATTGGGCATATAAATCTTATTTAATGTGGCAGCTTAAATACGAAGTATGTAATACCTCAATGGCTATATAACGCGCCAGATGGAATGTAAGGAAAATATTTTTACAAAGAAAACATGAATTTATAGGTTATGTTTGACCAATGCCGAAATTTCACTTATATAGTTGGAAACAAACAACCGTCGTAGTAGTAATACTTTTAAAGTGGTATTTGCAGAGAATAAATGATAAATAAATAAGAAAACGTGATAATTACCATCTTTTGCAGAGTCCAATTTTAACGATTTTCCCGAGAAATCTACACCGCTGCTCGGCCTGCCGGAGTCAGATAGCGCAGTATCTATGGAGTTTAAATCGAAAGACGACATTGTAATACTTTAATTGTCACTTTACACGAAAAATAAATAAATTCACGATTTTAAACGAAAACAATGACAGTCAACGAACTTTTTTCAATTTTTTTGTCATGGAAACCGTTTGGCATTTAGCATTTATTTTTTACAGCATCATATTTTGTTTCAGTTGAATGTGTGGTGTAGAAAAGAACAAAAACCGAGAAGCAATGTTTAAAATAAAACTAGTAATGTACCGGAACGCAATCGGTGTTTGCTAGATTTGATATGGCTGCGTTCAGACTTCAGTCAGTCAACCTGGCACATTTCTAATCTTACCAACTGCAAAATAATATAAATTCTTTTTAGATAAATAGATAGATAGATTTTTTACTATTTAAATGTAGTTTTATTTTAAATTCATAATATTTTGAATATTTAGGCTTTGTGCCAAGGCCCAAATAAATTAAAATAAAACTAAAGGGATTGTTTGAAAAAAACTAAAGAAACTACAAAGTAGATAAACTAAGCTCTATTTTTCTTGTGTCAGACCCCACTGCGGAGCTGGAAATCATAATCCGCCGTAATCCGCACAAATTATATTACATCGGAATCGGCATTCAGTAAGTTACTACAAATTGGTCCCATGATCCCATCCACAGAACAGAAAAACTATTCTCTAGTTTAAAATAGTAGTCTATGAACTATTCCGTGGTCCCATGTCCCATCATTGGCATCAACGTTGTTGCTGTTGTCTGAGCCAATAAAATTGCGTCATCCAGTATCATCAATGGTATTTGAATTTGAATGATCCACACGTTGGTTGAATAGCGTTGGCGCTAACTTACGACCAACATGTGGAGCCGGTGTTATGTATAATATAGTAATATCATAGCCATGCAATTCGCTCAAAAACGCAGATATTACAAACATACACAGATTTTAACTAGGTATCTGGTTGCTTTGAGAATTTTTATGAGGCCTACGTAAAGGTGGCACCGATTTGGAATCGTCGTGCAGCGGGTTATTGATAATAGGCTGTTAAGAATGATTAATAATATTAAATGCATCACACTGGCAACAGATTGCATCTAGATAAAATAAGTGTAATCATTTCACTCGAAAGGCGCGGCGACAATTAAAATGTTAATTTTATCAGAGGTACTTTACCTTACTATCAGTTACTTCCTAAAATAAGTATTTGTTATCGTTATCATAAATAACAACAACTTATGATATCTGTCTCAAATCTATACCAATAAATTGTCTGTTGGTGATTTTAAAATCCTTATCCTCAGTGTAATTTCCCAACTGTGTTGGTGTCGGCAGATGCGGCTGAATATCAGTATTTTACACGAAGGTGTAATCAGACCTCCTCAACCCAATATCTGGGTAATACCGATATCAGTATAGACTGGTTTAAAAAAATGTGTAGCATGCTAATGCCATAAGGCGGCGCCATCTAATATTAAAGTGTCTATTATTAAAAGGGTCTATAAAAGATCTATTAATTGTTGTTCCTTATCATGGTGTGCAATAAAAATCAATTCTATTTACAAACTAAATATCATTTATCAAAGACGATCCCAAAATAGTTGGGAAAAGTCTCGGAGGTTGATAGAACTGAGATCTCTCAGTACAGTCATAGTAATAAAGAGGTTTGTGACACAGTAGAAGATAAGGATACGCTAGCTCACCTTTGTCTTGGATATCCATACCCGCAATGCCGATCTCAACTTCTTTCACTTTCGATACAGTCCTGCACATCCTGCTCAAGTGTCCCTTCTGGTTGCACGTTTTACACAAGTAACTTTTAAAAAGGCAGAAGTCGGTTTGATGGTTACTATATCCGCACAAACTGCAGGAACCGGTCATGGGTGTATTGGTCACCTTGTCCGTTGGGTTCGTGAGCTGCGAGTTCGCAGCTGCTGCCGCTGACTCAGCAGAGCGATTCACGCTCGATGAAACTGATATAGCCGCAAGTGCGCAGTTAACGCCGGACACCGCTGCCGAAACTGCTTCTAGTGCACAGTTTACGCCGCAAACAGCCGCCGACACGGCTGTAAGGGGGGCGTTTACGTCGCTTGTGGCAAACCCTATCGACGTAGATCCGCCGGCTACACCGACCCTTCTTCCAGCATATCCTCGCCGGACGCCGCCGCCGATTCTGCCACGAATGCGCAATAAATGCCGGTTGGCATAAGTGGTACTAGCACGTGTGGGATCTCCATGCATGTTGGACGATACGGAATCTGTCACGGGCGCGCTTCCTTCATTCAAAGTTGACTTCAACTCAACTGCTCCGCTGTTTACGTCAGAAGACGCTGTAGCGCTGATATTTCTGAGAGAGCGTTGTGCATCATACTGAATACCTCTGCCGACTCTGCCGCGAGTGCCCTGTAAACCACGGCTGAAATTGCCTCGTGTACGCTTTCGTTGCGTACTAGACGTCGCTGCTAACTCGGTTAGCAACTGTACTCGGACAGTGTCGTTAACGTCAGACATGATTACTGATTCTACGACTATGTTGCTTTCCTCACCAGACCCCGTCGTCAGGTCCACCACGGGGGTGCTGTTAACGTCAGTTGCCACCGCTGTTCCTGTCGGGAGATCGCTGGATATTACTGTTGATTTTTCCGCGAGCGCGTTTTCTGTATCTGTCATCGATGGTGTCACTGCGAGCGGGTTATTGCTAATACCAGTTGCTAACATTGTTTCGGCTGGGAGCTCTGACTTTGCCACGGTCACGCTGTTCAGGCTGGGCGCTAAGACCGTCTCTACCACGAGTGCCCCGTTAACGTCAGATGTCGCTGCTGAGTCTACCGTAAGCACACTCTCCACACTAGACATCCCAATTGGCTCCGTTACGAGCCTGATGTCATCACTGTGTATTGCGGACTGTTCTGCGAGTACGCTGTCGAGGTTGAATGCCGCCGAGAACTTTGCCGCGAATACGCTGTCTATACTGTTCAGCGCCTTAGCAAATTCTGTTGCGAGCGTGCTGTCCTCAAGAGGTGTTATGACCAGTTTTTCCGTGAGTGTACTGTCCTCGCCAGATGTTGGTAATGCCCGTGGCTCTACTACGAGTCCAATATCCTGGCCAGATGCCATAAACTCTGCCGTGAATGCGTCGCTCTCGCCAGAAATAGCCACAATCTCCGTACTGGCTATTGCCGCTGACTCTTGCCCATTTACGATGTTCTCGCTGGATGATGCTGTTAACGCCTTTACGAGCATGTTGTCCTCACCAGGCAGCGCTGCCGACTCTTCTGCAGACACGCTGTTTTCACCGGACGGTGCCACTAACTCTTCTGTGACCAACATGTACTCATCAGCCGGTAATGTCGCCTCCTCTACGGGCACAATGTCACCATCGGAAGGCGCTGTTGACTCCTCTACGAGCATGGTGTCCTGAACGGACGGCACTAATAATACTTCAAGGAGTAGGATGTCCTCACCGGGTGGCGGTGCCATCATTTCAACAAGCTCGCTATTCTTGCCATACTGCTCAGATGACTTTGCTACGAACAAATTGTCCTCGCGCGGCGGGGCTACAGGTGCTGCCGCTGGAGCGTTTACGTCGCTTGGTGCAATCATAATCGATGTATCAGGTACGCCTACTAATCCGACTGTTCCACCAGCAGTCTCGCCTCGCCGGACCCCACCACCGATTTTGCCGCGAATGCGTAATAAACGTTTGTTGCCATAGGCAGTACCAACACGTGTTGGGTCCCCAGGAACGTTGGACGTCACCGATTCTATCACGGGCGCCCTCCCTTCGCGCAAAGTTGACCCCCACTCAACTGGTTCACCGTTTACGCCAGACGACGCTGTAGTGCTGAGGTTACTGTGAGACTGCTGTCCACATTGAATGCCGATGCTGACTTTGCTAGGAGTGCACTGTATTCGCGAGATGCCACGGCTGAAATTGTGGTGAGTGGGCTGACCACCCATATCAGACGACGCCATTAATTCTGTTTGCAACTCTTCAAGCTTAGTGTCGTTAACATAATTTCTCGCTACTGGTTCTGTACCGAGACTGCTATCTGCTGCACCAGACGCCGTCTTCAGCTCTACCGCGCGCGAGCTGTCTCCAGTTGCTGATAACTCCTTTAATAGCAGGCTGTTCTTGCTGGACGGTGCTGAATCTACCATGAGCAGATTTTCCTCACCCGGTGGGGCGGTATATTCTGTCATGAGCACGCTGACTTCACCAGGGTTGGGGCTTGCACTTGGGATTGCTGATTTTACATCGAGCATGATATGCTCACCGGATAGTGCCTCCAACTTCGTTTCAAGCGTGCTATCCTCACCGGATAGTGCATTCGAGTCTCCAAGTGCGTTGTCTTCGCTGGTCGGTGCCCCAGATTCTGCTGTGACCGCACTATCACCAAATGGCGTTTCTGCCACGAGCGGATTGTCCTTCCTACACGCTTCTGCTAACTCTTCCGCAAGCGTAATCACCGCATCGAATTCTTTCGCGAGTGCACTATCCTCACCGGACGTTAGTCCAGAATTTTCCGCCAGCGCACTATCCTCTCCGGATGTCACTGGAGATTTTTTCGATAGCACATTATTGTTACTGGACGTCACCGCAGATTCTGCTGCGAGCGCACCATCCTCTCGGGATATTACCAGAGCTTCTACCGCGAGCGCATTATCCTCAGCGGATGCTACCGCAGATGCTGCCTCTAGACCACTATTCTCGCCAGACTTCACCACAAATTCTGTGACTAAAGCGTTATCTTCAGGGAATGCTACGATAGATACTGCCTCGGGAGCACTATCCTCACCAGATGGCACCATAGATTTGGCTGCCAGAGCACTATCCTCGCTGGACGTCACCATAGATTCTGCTGCAAGCGCGTTATCCTCAGCAGATGCTACATCTGATACTACTTCAAGACTACTATGCTCGCCAGACGTTACCGCAGATTCAGCCACGAGCGCGTTATCCTCAGTAGGTACTACAGAAGATTCTGCAGTGAGCATACTGTCATCATCAGGTGGCCACATAGATTTTGCCGCGAGCCCACTATTGTCACCCACTGGTACCGTAGACTCTGCCCCGAGCACACTATTTTCACCGACTGGTACCGTAGATTCTACCGTGGGAATGCTATGTTCATCAGAGCTTACCTCAGATTTTACTGCGAGAGCACTATTCTCGCCGGACGTCGCCCCAGATTCTTCCACGGGAGCGCTATCTTTAAAAGACGTTTCCGCAGGTTTTACGGTGAGCGCGTTATCGTCTCCGGACGTGACTGCAGATTCTGCTGCGAGCGCGTTATCCTCAGTGGATGCTACAGCAGATACTGCCACGAGCGCACTATAATTACCAAGTGGCATCGAAGATTCTGCCGCAAGTACACTGTCATCATCAAATGGCATCGAAGATTCTGCCGCGAGCACACTGTCATTACCAAGTGGCATCGAAGATTCTGCCGCGAGCACACAGTCATTACCTAGTGACATCGTAAATTCTGACGCGAGCACACAGTCATTACCTAGTGAAACCGTAGACTCTGCCGCGAGCGCACTATAATTACCGAGTGGCATCGTAGATTCTGCCACGAGCACACTGTCATTATCAAGTGGCGTCGAAGATTCTGCCGCGAGCTCATTGTCATTACCAGGTGGCATCGTAGATTCTGACGCAAGCACACAGTCATTATCAGGTGAAACCGTAGATTCTGTCGTCAGCGCACTATCACTACTAGGTGGCACCATAGATTCTGCCGCGAGCGCACTATCATTACCAGGTGGCAACGTAAATATTGCCGCTAGCCCACTATTGTCACCGGATAGCACCGTAGATTCTGCCGCGAGCACACTATCCTTACCGGACGTCGCCGCAGTATCCACAATAAGCGCGTTACGCTTAGAGGATACTACAGCAGATTCTATAGCAATCGCACAATCCTCTCCGGACTCCACAACAGATTTTGCCACAAGAGCACTATCTTCGTCAGACTCCACCACAGATTCCGCCACTATCTCGGCATCATCAGCGGATGCTGAGCACTTTGATACACTTTCCGTTAGCACCAATGGCTTAATTAGCGTCAGTCCCTGCAGTTCTTTCTCCACTGACTCCTCACGCACTGGGCTCTCAAATATTTCTGTCACAAAGTTATTTGAAGTAAAATAATTATCTAGTAGCATGATGATATCCTTGTAATCCATCTCCGCAATTTTTGGCGGCACTGTCAATTCACTTGCGAAGGCGTAACTCGAATCGGTCAGCGCTCTTAATAATATTTCCCGTTTTACCTTGGTATCAGAATCGAGTATATTGTTTGTAATAAACCACTGTGAGAGCTGAGATTTAAAAGTTTCCCAATCATTGGGACAATGATCAAACTTAGGCATAGCTAAACCTTTATTCGAATACATTTTTAAATGATTAACTAGATCGATCTAGCCGCCATTAACGGGACGACGGAGTGTGCTAAACGCGCGAATACTTGCAACCAAACTGCGAATTGGTTTTAATGCATGTCATAATTATTGATAAAAGATAAGATTGAAGATAATTACAGTACTTATCATCGATAGATAACATACCATCGAGAGTGGTGGACTACAGCCTAATCCTTCTCATTCTGAGAGGACACCTATGCCCGGCAGTGGGACCGTATATGGGTTGACGACGGTAAGGGTGTACACCGATATGTTCAAGTCTCATGTAATAGGAGGCTGTTGCCATTAATAAAACACAAACCCGAACTTCGAAATACTACTGAGACTTTCATGGAAAAACCAAGTAACACTCCTCGACCCTGGAACCGAACCCTGGCCTTTAAGTGTAGACGTCGTGCTGACGGCCACTAGCCTAGTGCGACAGTAGATTATTATCGATATCGAATGAATATCTCATCGATACTTCATCATCAACTCGTATACTGTCTTAGTGCTGGGCACGGGATTCCTCTCAGATTGAGAGGTATTAGGCTATAGTCCACCACGCTGGCCTAGTTCGGGTTGGCAGACTTCACACGCCGTCGAGAAAATATCTCAGGCATGCAGGTTGCCTCACGATGTTTTCCTTCACCATTGAAGCAAGTGATAATTAATTACATGATTTTGAAAAGTCAGAGGTGTTTGCCCTGGATTTGAACTCGAGACTCACAGTCCATTGGTCATACAACTAGACTATCATTGCTTTTTGGATATCATTGCTTTTATATCGATATTTACTGACGTCAGTGTCAGGTGTCAGAGTACCAAAGACCAAAATACCAGATCTCAAATATCACAGATTCACTGATTCAGAGCAAAAAAAAATCTACGTTAAACGTCAATCAAACGTCAAACTCTTATCAAACCTATCAAAAATCACAGAAGACGACGTGCTGTGGATTGTGGATTGGTGAATAATTAATTTATTTGCCGTCGTGACTTAGAGACTATTAATTTCTCGTTTTTCCCATTCCAATCGGGATTCGGGAGTGTGTCTGCCGTTACTGTGCCAAATAAAAACAAGGATGGCAGGTTAGTTCATATTGTTACTTTTCTCTCTAACTGGATTTGGTGTATTTTATTACTTTTATTACCTCTACAATAATAATACCTAGAAATGCGTAGAAATAGTAATAGACCATAATTTCAGCCTGACTAGGTATGTATAGGGTATACGTTTCAAAAGTTGCACATAATCTTGTGTTACATTTTTAAGTATATAATTTAGAACTTAATATGCAAGTAACGGTAACCATAACCGGTTTCCTTAAGTTACAGTATTACCTGTTAGAGTTTTTAACGTAAACGTAAAAAGATATGTTAATTTAGACTTCGGTAACTCTCCGACTCTCTCCGATTACAAAATATGGTTTTAGATAAGCCTAACTAACCCTAAACTAATAATATCATAACATAATCTCATACCTGTATTCCCCGAAGGGTTAGGCAGAGCTACAGTATACCAATAGTTTGTTAGTATGTTTTTTTGATTAAAATTTGAACAAAAGAGCAGCTAAATGTCTAAAAGCAGATTGTTGCACTAAGCAAGATACATAAAAAAAAAGTGTTTCTTCTTCTTTCTCCGAGCCTTTTCCCAACAATATTGGGGTCGGCTTCTAATCTAACCAGATGCGTCTGAATATCAGTATTTTACACGAAGCAACTGCCATCAGACCTCTGCAACCCAATTTTTGGGTAATAACGATACCCTGAGGATAGACTGCTGAGAATTTAATAGTAAATCTGGTAGTAGGAACTATAAAAGAAATAACATCAAGGTGTTACTTGCGTTTTGCCGACCCTGTAAAATGAGAGAGAAATAGTATAATATTTGGTTGGCAGTATAAGGGTCAAAGTCCCCCACTGCCAACATCACATTTCCTTGTGGAGTACTGGCAACCTTGCTCACTATGAGAAACAACACAGCTCAAAGCAGTATTCACTTCGATTTTCTGCAGGGCGAAGGTACTTCCCCAGTCGGGCAGCTCCAATTTGAGTGGAATTACTCCCACTATGTCCTACCTCTCTTTTGCTGTAACAAAGTATAACATTGTGATCGGTATGGTTACGAAATTTTATGTAAATATAAATTAATTTTATTTATTTTTTACCTTTGATCCTACAATAGTTTACTTTAACCTTTTGACACAACTGATAATATGATATTTTAACATAATATACCATCATGCTTGTACTCCCTGAAGGGTTAGACAGAGGTGTACAAATGTACACCATGTTTGCCGGTATAGTCCTATGTAATTTAGCTATTGCTTTCAAGCAACGATGCGAAAGCATGCTGTCTTTGGTGCGGTCAAGTGGTATCACCGTCCTGGCGATGACTGCGAGCAAGCTGGACTGTTATATCATTAGGCATTGTTGCGACAGACATACACCTATACAAATGTCGCAAAGAAAATATTTTAAAGTATGATTTAAATTTATGACCAGCTGTATTTATTAATTTCTGACATTTACGTGAATATTGTACAGAGGTCAGCACATCAAGCTACCACAATCTGTAAAATTTTTTTGTTTTATTTTTCAACTTTAATACAAAGTCACAAAGTTCATATTCAATTGTGAAAATTTGACAGTTTTGGATAGCTTTTGACCTGCTGGCGTCTGTACATTTAAAATTTTTAAAATAAAACTATGGTCACAGGTAGACAGTCTACTCAGTCTACCGTGACCATCCATGGGCGCTGTAAAGGGTCCGAAACGTCGGGATTAATAATATCAATATGACGCGATAAAATCCGTAAAAATTAGTTTTATTTCAACTGTATTTATTTTACTTATTTCTTGTGACTTTTCTTTATAATTTTATTTTTAGCTGTCTGTTTATAATTTTGTTTATGGGTGTACGTTACCTGAAATAAAGTTTTTATTATTATTATTATTGCCATTAACTGGGCACAAATTCAAGTAACTAGTGCAATAAACTCTGCAGCAACACATTTCCATCTGTTAATTTATTATAGTGGTAAAAATGACTTATCATATTAAACTTGATTAGAATTATGTATTAATTATTTTGTTAATTAATTAGTTCTGGCATTGAAGTTAATACTCAAACATCATTTTAACTAATAGCAGAAACTAAAGAACGCCACTTGCACGATTCTTTTGCTTAGACCACATTCATACATCTTGTCATACATACACGCCGGTTGCGAGTACTACGCACCTGACCTTTTTGAAGAACCTCACCAATAAGGTCGGTATAAGTTTTTCTAGGGCGTCCTCTCTCGGCGGTTTCATGTCATTGAAATAAAACTACTTTTTACGGGTAGACTGATTGACTGACTGACAGTCTACCCGTGACCATGGACGCTGTAAAGGGTCTGAAACGTCGGGATTAATAATATCAATATAACGCGATAAAATCCGTAAAAAGTAGTTTTATTTCAATGAATAATATTCGCGTAAATGTCAGAAATCAATTTCATTTTATTATTAAACAGGGTTTTACAAAACTACCCGTAAAGCCGAGAGGAGGTTAAATGTGGCCTTATAACGAGTCCATTCACAATATTTAAGAACCGTAGTAACGCTGTATAACATACCCCAAAAAAAGGAAAACAACAACATTTATGAATGAAAAATAGAAAAACTAATTAGACCACTATTAGGTAAAATACGTACGTAGGCCTTTCTGTTAAATAATCTGGATCCCTGACATGACAGCTGACAACATTTTTGGCTTTGATAATTAATTATATTTTATACGGGGTATTTTGTAACACGTTGTATAGTTTGGATTAGGCTAGAATTGCTTCATTAGTATAGTGAACCTATCCGCAATTGTTGTGCTAGATGTCCTGGGTTCAATTCACAGTTCGAGTATATTTGATACAACCCTTATACAGTCCCGAGAATAATAAATAAATACACGCAACGTGCAATGGAGAGGGCTATGCTCGGAGTTTCTCTGCGTGATAGAGTCAGAAATGAGGATATCCGCAGAAAAACCAAAGTAACCGACATAGCTTGCAGGATTACACGGTTGAAGTGGCAATGGGCGGGCCATGTGGCTAGGAGAACGGATGGCCGCTGGGGAAATAAAGTCCTGGAGTGGCGACCACGCATAGGAAAGCGAAGTGTAGGACGGCCCCCAACTAGGAGGACGGACGACCTCGTGAGGGTCACAGGGAGTCGGTGGATGCGGTCTGCGCAAGACCGATTTTTGTAGCGATCATTAGGGGAGGCCTATGTTCAGCAGGGGACGTCCGTGGCTGATAGATAGATAGATATATTGTCCCACGTCGGGTCACGGGTCTCCTCTCAGATATATTATACCTTTAACCTAATTATATAGTGCTACAATTGTTGTGTATATTTTTTTCTATTAATGTGTGGATTGTGTATGTTTTAAATAAATGTTATTTTCTTCTTGTTCTTCTTCTTCTAGATCTCAGGGATTATATTAATGATGTTTTATAATTTTTTTATTATTATTTCAGCTTCCATTAACCCATACAACCATCTATTGAAGTCGCTAGAAGTCAATGGCAAAACATACAACTATTATGATGTGACGGGGCTCGGAGAAAAGTATGGTGAGTGTATTTTTTGTGTTGTTTTTTTAATAGCCTGCCATTTTAACGGGCTGTTGTTCAGTGGCCAGCACATCAAGCTAACACAATCTGTCAAATTTCTTTGATTGATTTTCAACTTCAATACAAAAAAAGGTTCATATTCAATTTAAAAAAAAAAAACAGTTTTGGATAGCTTAACCTGTATATTCGCCACAGTTTTAAAATTCCATACTTTGAAAGTAAGTAACATTATTTATTTACTTGGACAACCAGTAGCGGTTACATTGTTTCTTATATCTACAATATAATTACTATAATATAATTAAATGCATAGTGTGATAGGAGAACGTTGCGGCTTAAAAGACGATGTAGTGACGAGAATTGAGAAGAATATGCTGAGATGGTTTGGGCATGTCGAGAGAATGGATGAAAGGCGACTAACAAAAAGGATTTATATGGCGAATGTCAGTGGAACCGCCGAGAGGGGACGCCCTAGAAAAACTTATACCGACCTTATTGGTGAGGTTCTTCAAAAAGGTCAGGTGCGTAGTACTCGCAACCGGCGTGTATGTATGACAAGATGTATGAATGTGGTCGAAGCGAAAGAAGTATGCAAGAATCGTAGCAAGTGGCGTTCTTTAGTTTCTGCCTACCCCTATGGGAAAAAGGCGTGAGTGTATGTATGTATGTATGTAATTAAATGCATGCATTTTAAGGTGTCATAGCATGCATCAAATTGCAACACCGTAAATTCGTCACATTCTTTAAAAAAATGTGTAAATTCATTACAGATAGGTATTGTAAATTTGTCACAAATCCTTATTTTACTTACATAATTTTTACTTAATCTTTTGACCGCTATGTCAATAACGAAAAGCTGTGTTCTCTACGCCAAGTGACAAATTCTAATACCTAATAATTGGTGATGGTTAATATAGCATTATAAAGTAGCATGCTTAATAAATATAGCATAAGGCAAGATATCGCGGTTCGCACTTTATGCTATAAAGCTATTTTGCTATAAATCACATAACACTCTCTCTCTATCAAGCAACTGTCCGTTGGGCGCTGCCCGAGTGCCCGCCCGTAACATAACAAGTAGGCATACAGATTAAGAATGCTTTATTAAAGTACATAAAATCGCATGCTTAAAAAATTAAGCATATAGCATTAAGCATGTTATTGATTTATAGCAACTTTGAACACGACTACTAATAATAGGTTAAAAAACACTAAACATACTTTTGTATACTTATTTATTTTGAACAAAAAAAGGTGTATTTTTGACGTGCCATGCCGTCGTTGGCGTCGTGAGCAAGTTTTCATTTGACGTCTATACACGTCCGTTGCGGTCAAAAGGTTAAAGTAGCAAGCAAAGTTATTGGGTTCTACCTCAAACAAGATTTGAATAGAGTTAGTTAGTTGACGAGGTGTATAAAGGGCGTCACACACGGCGAAGATACTATAATATTTTATGTTAAGATGCCTGGATATAAAATATTACAGTATGTTAAGGTATCACACACTGTTAAGTTACTAAATATAATACAGGGTGGAAGGGACATCGACGCGCAACGGCTTACCATGACTTCAGTACATGATTCTGGACACCCCTGCGTTGGAATTTTTCGTCGGCTTATTCTTAAATTTTACGTTTTATTTTGCAGTTTTTTCAACTTTAAACTGTATAAAATCATTATTTCTATCTAACCCAATAAGAATTTTAATTAAAAAATTGAAATATTAATTCACTTTTTACTAAAAACAGCATTGTAAATTAACCTTGAAAGATCTTCTGGTCGGCTGTTTCCTTAGAGTTCACTTGCGAGTTGTAAAATTTAAGAGTAAGCCGACGAAAAATTCCAACGCAGGGGGGTCCAGAATCATGTACTGTAGTCATGGTAAGCCGTTTCGCGTCGATGTCCCTTCCACTCTGTATATCCGCTCGAATCATTCTCTCATTTTTAGTTAATATACTTAGATACTTTGATATTCAGATTAGATTAGAGATCGCTCGATAGCTTAAGATACTGAAATATGAAAATATATAGTAGATATCTCAGCCGTTTGTTATAGTTCATACAAAATGAATAGAGAGCGATATTTTATCTTAATTATAGTATCTTCGCCGTGTGTGCCAAATCAAAAATAGTTTTATTTTCATATAAACCATATACAGGCACTTATGTAATGTCGAGTCTGAGATGCACGGTTCCAAATTAGTCGTTTCCTATGGAGAACAACCGGCAAGAAACTCCATGGTTATTCGCCCCTAAATACCATATAACTAAGCATATTATTAAGTGTCATGTTTGTTTTTAATATCATAGAATAATAAAACCCGAAAAAATGCATTTGCCTTGTCTAATCCTATATTCACGGCAATGTGTTTCTGAAATTCGCCACGACCATGACTAGGTTTGCAGATACCTGTGAAATGTTGTCCACTTCGAACCGATTGGAGTTTTGAGTACCTATAGTTCAAGGTTTACTCAAGATAACTATGTATTTATATAAAGTTGATACGTCGTCTGAATAACATGGCTTATCAATGTACCAAGAGATAAAAGCTATGGAGATGTATGTAGTTAATTCTGTAACTTCGTTTTAAAAGAAAGAAAACATGATTGTTCTTTTTTTTTTGGAACGAAGTTCCTTATCGCGCGTTGTGAAAGGGGGCTAGACGGAAAAAAATCTTACGAAAAGTTGTCACGACACTTTTTGCTTGTCAACAATATTTGAATTTCGAATTATTGAGTGAATGACAATATTTGAATTTCGCGCGTTGTGATTTGTTGAGTGTATACAGGTTTTTTTATTTTTAATTATTAAATTTTAATGAAAGGAACTTCGTTCCATCCGGGTGTCCCTTGACACCTCTCAAGTTTTTTTTTACATAACAACATAAGATATCTCTGTATTCCTCGAAGGGTAAGGTACAGTTCGCCGGTTAATTTAGGTCCCATGTGAATCCATTCATTGAATTAAATGATTTGATACTTACTTAATCCAATTCCAAAGACCTCTATAGACCGTGTTTTTTTTTGTCGTCTTACAGCCGAAAGGATATACAGTGTGTAACAAAACTACCCGTAAAGCCGAGAGGAGGTTAAATGGGGCCTTATAACGAGTCCATTCACAATATTTAAGAACCGTAGTAACGCTGTATAACATACCCCAAAAAAAGGAAAACAACAACATTTATTAATGAAAAATAGAAAAACTATTAAAGTAGACAATTATTAAGTCAAATAGGTACGTAGGCCTTTCTGTTAAATAACCTGGTTCCCTGACATGACAGTTGTCAAAATTTTTGGCTTTGATAAATAATTATATTTTTTACGGGGTATTTTGTAACACGTTTTATTTCTACTGATCATGATCAACAATTTCTTGTATGGGATCAACCATGAAGTGCAAAAAAAAAAAACAGCTAAGTACATCTTACATTTTGTCGAGAGTCCTGAACTTTTTTCTGAGAAACAACTCATTTTTTTTTTCAAGATTTCAGACTAAGTCCTATATCTAGTAGAAATAATATTGAAATAATTCTTTCGTCTCTGATACGGCAACAAAAAACCACGGTGTATAGGTAGTTTAATAGTCTCTACGTTTTGTAAATGGGAGAACTGTTTAGAACTTTCTTTGATGCCTAGCTGTATTTTATACATTTGTAATCTTCGCAACATTCCTAAATTGTTCTCTCATGTAACTCATGTATTCAATTTATAATGATTATTGTATCGAACATCATTGTACCTACAGAAGCCAGCACATCAAGCTACCACAATCTGACAAATTTATTTGATAGATTTTCAACTGTAATACAAAGTAGTAAGGTTCATGTTCAATTGGGAAAATTTGACAGTTTTGGATTGCTTGACCTGCTGGAGTCTGTACACCAAGCTTAATAAAATTAAACAAATAAAGTAACCATTGGATGGACACGGATCATGTAAATGAAAAATGATATTTATTATTCACTTTTACAAGTCAATATTTTACATTTTTTTTAAGGTAGATGGCTCCGGCATTTCCTAGCTGACGACCTCTGAGAAGAAACGCCGAAACAAACTCAGAGAATCATGGTCTCTTTTAAATTCCTGACATAGAATAGTAACATATATTTGTGTCTTACAATGTAGGGCAAAGTCTGAAACGGCCTTTTGAAGAAAGAGCTATAGCGGCTTTGAGTAGACCAGTCCCAACCGACGCACAGTGGGCTGAAACGGGCCGGTAAAGGACTTAGCATTTAAAAAAAAAAAGTTTCTTTTTCTGAAATTTTAAATATTGTGTTGGATTTTTCTATCGATTATAAGTAATTATTTCTATGAGGGTCGTTCAGATAACTTAGTATTTCCAGAGTTATAAATATCCAAAGTAATTTTTGTATGAAGCAAAAGAAAAAAATGTGAAAATCTCGAAATTCTCAAATTTTCTCAAAGAATTGACTCTACGTATGCATAGTACGTATATTTGTCCTATTTTAGCGCCTATTCTCGGGTTGCGATTTTCTGCGATTTGGTCGCAATTTCAAATTTTGTTCTCTATTCCACACCACCATAGAGGTTAAGAACTAGGCGCGTTTTTTTTATGTAGTGGGAGACCACTACATAAAAAAAACGCGCCTCCTTTAGGCCTAATCCACTAAGGACTAATAAAATAAATAAATAAGTAAAAATCACAATCACTACTGGCCACTGCACTGTTTTAATCTAATCACTGTCAAGGGTATCCACATTAACGAATGCAAAATTTTCGTATTCGTCATCATCAAATGTTTCCGCTTGTTCAATTATTAATAAACTTTGTGCTTCTACTGACAAAGTTTTATGTTTTCTGCGAAGTTTGTGACGTTTCGCTGAGATGAGTGGATCAGAGCTGGTCAATAAATTATTTAAAATGTCTTCATTTGTAGTTTTTCTACTGCATTTCCTGGAATGGTGTTGGCGGTATCTACGAAAGTCTTTATTTCTAGCTTCAGCAGCTTCTTCAGATAGCTTTCCAATTGGTATTAGACCAAAACTTTCAATAATAGCTGCACCATGCATAAGAACTTTATGAACACTTGAAGGCATATAATACCAGCTATATAATTCCAAATACAGTTGCATGGTCACTTGAGCATATTCGTGAAATTTCGCTGTGTCAATGTGGTAACCTGATGAAATTGCCTCTAAAATGATTGCAAATCGCCTTATTAATTCTTCACTAACACCAGTTATCTCAGCAGTCATGTTTGGATATGCAAAAAATCTTCTAGCAGTATTTCCGTCATTCGTGGAGCCGTGCCCTTGTTTAACAACATCAATCAGAAGTCCCATTCTATTTTTAAAAGCGTCTTGTATGTCTTTCTTTCTTCTTTCCATGATGCACTTGTTGTCTCCCTTTACTGTCCATGTCTGTATCGTTAATCTGTAGGCTATATGCAGAATGCATTCCATCATTCGTATCCAGGTATGCAATGATGACAATCCGTATTTACAGAGATCTGGATCAGTCGGTTTTGATGCAATTAAGGGCAAATTATTCATCTCTGTTGGAGTGGCTTTACAAATGTCGCATCTCTGAGATGAAGTATCACATAAAATTGATGTTGCTTTTCCGTCTATCATAGTCATTAATAAAGAGTGTGAAATTTTTATTTCTCCAACTTCTGTTTTCACTAAATTTACAATCTCTTCCTCAATAGCACTTTTTTCCCGCAATATCGTTATTTTATTTTCTTTCACAAATTCGAAAAAGATTGGACGACACCAGTAAGATGAATTTGGTGAATCGTTTTGCCAGATAACTTGTTCGCCGCACACTAATTTTATTGGCACTAAACTACCCATAAATATGCTTGAATCGTCAAGTTGACTTTCTTGTTCATCGTCTGTTTGCATTTTTTGTTTGTAATTGGCTTGATTAGAAGCACCGTCAAATCCCCACTTACTGATTAGTGTAAATTCTTTACAACCACTATCTATGACGAGTGACGTCATTATTCTTGTTGTCGTTATATCCAATAGAGCTTGTAACTTTATTTTAGCTGAGGTTTCTGTCACTGTAATAGCATCTTTTGGTGGATAGCATTTCTGTTTCGCATGTTGCACTTGATAATAAGATAGAAATATATTACTGTCTTTTTCGTTAACACTTTTTCTTAAAGTATTGTATTGCCACTTGGTCAGCTTAAGTGATAAAAATAACCCTAAAGCCTCATCCGGAGAAAACACAGGTTTTGTTTCTTTAACAGATATGCACTTTTTAACTTTTTTTACATCTAGGGGATTCTTTAGTAAATGTTCTAGTATTTTAGCAACCTCCTCATTCCCATCCGCTTTCAACTGCTCAAAATATGCATATTTTATTTCGTCCGAAGATAAATGAAAGTTTTCTGCACGTCTTTTTTTCTGTTTAGGCGCTAATTCACAAAAAGGTTTTCTTGGGGTTTGTTCGGTGGAGACACCGACAGAAACTTTTGATGGTGATACATACTGAGTTGATGTACTCGGTACTGGTTGATCTTGATTACTGCCTATTAAACACTTAATAATGTCTGGCCATATTATGTTTTCTTGTAACCATTCACTATTTTTAGTTCTGAATATATTTTCTTTACGATAAGCGTTTTCCCATCTTCTATTTAAATTATAACAAAATTTTGCACAAAACAACTTTAAGGTCTTTTCGTGATCATCACTTAATTCGACTAAAAATTTAGATCTTATCTCACTACACAAACTGTCATTATTTTTAATACTGCCACTGTTTTTTAAAATAACGAAAAGATCAAGGTTTGTCACTAAATTTTCAAACATTTTCACAAATACAAAATAACAAATAAGTAAGTAATGAATGTGTGGGGGTAGTGCGTCTATTATGGTGGGTAATAGAACACTGAAGTACTTTTGAATGCAACCGAACATTCCGTAGGTACCCTATCATTGTACCAATCACGTTACGACACGTCATAACTTGTTGTTGCGCTCGCGCACTCTTATCCCTTGATTCCCGGAAATAAGTCTCAAAACAAATTACGTCATACCTGCCTATGGTGGTGGAAAATGTCGAACATTGTTTTTTTTTTAAGAACTAAGTAGGTATTGAGGTTTTCAGGCCGTTTAGTATACATTATTTAAAATTTCAATTTAATTGGAATAAATTGCTTAACTAAAATAACATGACTCTTCATACAAATTTGATATGGCTATATCTCCGAAAGTACTCGTTAAATTAAAAAAAGTCAAAGAATAAAAACGTTTTAAATTTATGCCTAGATACCAAAAAAATACATCTGATCTCTTAAGACCCAACCTTGTAATCCCAGCCCACTGTGCGACGGTACGCATGCATCAGTCATTGTGTAGCTCAACCATAATTTAGGGAGCTCAACAACCCGTCGCACGACGTTACTAGATCAGAGGAACATTTGCGTAGGCCACGTAAAAAAAGGTTTAAAGCCACCAGACTGTTCAAAGCTGAGTATGTATATTTAGCCTACAAAGGAAACATAAATGGGCAGTTGGCATACAATTCCTTCTTTCTTTATATCCTACGTGATATAGTTCGAGATGTTACACAACTGAAATGATTTGTTAAACACGCACGTCACGAACGATAAACAAGAATTTTAATTACAGTTGACCCCTGACCCCCGAACTCGCAACGAATGTACACAAATACCTAACATTATTAAAATAATAGGTGTGTCCAGTATTGTTGATCGTAAATAGAGAAGAAAGATAGAAATGATGTAACTACTATTATTAGGGTTCCGTACCTCTAAAGGAAAAAACGGAATCCTTATAGGATCAATCCTTTGTTGTCCGTTTGTCTGTCTGTCAAGAACTCAAGACCCTTTTTCTCAGGAACGCGTGGAGGTATCAATCTGAAATTCATATCAAATAATCAGGTCTACTGTCCCTTGGAGCTGTGAAAAAATCAAACTTCTAAGCCAACGCAATCAAAAGATACAGCCGTTTATGCCGAAAAATTTCGACACTCGCAAGGGAATCAAAACCTACAGGGTACTTCCCGTGAACTCAGAATCTTGAAATTTGGTACCAAGCAACGTCGTATAGCACAGATACAGGAAAAATTGCGAAAAGCATAAATTTTTAGTTACATCATACATATAACAAAAATATTTATAATTTCAATTCAGTCTATAATTTTAATAACTGCGCTCAGATTTGTACGGAACCATCGGTGCGCGAGTGAGACTCGCACTTGTCTGTTTATTTTTTATTTTTATTTAAGAGTTGTCTGTCTGTCTCCCGCAGATCGTCTGCCATTCTCCGTGAGGGTCCTCCTAGAGTCGTGTGTGAGGAACTGCGACAATTTCCAAGTGCTGGAGAAGGATGTGCAGAATGTGCTTGAGTGGCAGACCAACCAGGACTTGGAAGGTGGCGTTGAGATCGCTTTTAAACCAGCCAGGGTGATACTCCAGGTAAGATGTGTAACGTGGTCGACACGTTTCAGGAACGTGGCCGACCGGGAACTATTTAGTGGAGATAAATTACACTTGGAACACAAAATATACAAATTTATTGACACTAAGGTTAACAGTTAAAGTAAATTAAGGCAAGAGCAGTGTGAGTTAAGCTCAGGGTGGGTTCGGCGAAGGCTTCGACGAAGGCTACGATGCGAGGTCCGACTGGCAGAGGGCGGCACTTAGCTTGGGCAGCTGCAGCGGGAAGAAAGAGGCCCGCGCGTCGTCTGCAGATTAATTTAAAGAGACGCGCGGGGGTTAAGGGTTAAGGCGCGGAGAAGGAGCGGGGAGCGCGGACCATGTCACAGATATAAAAATAAATGGACGGACGACCTGGTAAAGGTAGCTGGAAGTCGTTGGATGCAGACGGCTTATAACCGGTCCTTGTGGAAGTCTATGGGGGCGGCCTTTGTTCAGCAGTTGCTTTGAGCTGTGTTGTGTTTCTTTCGGAGAGCAAGGTTGCCAGTGCTCCGCGATGAAACGTTGTGTTGGCAGTGGAGCTTTGGTCCTTATTATGCTATATACCACATTTACCAACTAAGGTGGCAAACAGGCATACGGTCCACTTGATATCCTACCGCACTGTAGCCTATAGACGCTTGCAACACCAGAGGTATCACTTGCGCGTGTCCGACCCTGTAAAACGAAAGAGGAATAGTTGGGTTGCAAGTATAAGGGTCAAAGTCCCCCCACTGCCAACACAACGTTTCCTCTCGGAGTACTGGCAACCTTGCTCACCGTTAGGAACACAACACAGCTCAAAGCAGTGTTATTTCACTTAGATTTTCTGCAAGGCAAAGGTACTTCCACAGTTGGGCAGCTCCAATTTGAGTGGAATTACTCCCATTATGCCTTACCTCTCTTAAAATACTTCTGAAACTCCCTTCGGAGAATACAGAGGTGATGTCTGTTCCATTGTATAAGGGCTTATGATCTTCCAGGACCTCACGGGAGTACCAGCAGTGGTGGACTTTGCAGCCATGCGAGACGCCGTCAAGAATTTGGGTGGCGATCCTCAGAAGATCAACCCCATATGTCCAGCTGACTTGGTCATCGACCATTCTGTGCAGGTCGATTTCTCTAGATCGTGAGTATTAAATTTCGTGCCTCGGAGAGCACGTTAAGTCTCAGCTGACATTCGAACACCTGATGTTGCTGTGTGCTGCTATGGTTTTCTTTTATACCATGTTTGCCACCTTATTAGAATAAAAATAAATAAATTACAATGCACTATTGTCGTGTCCCCGAACCTCTGTAATTGATTAAAATGACTATAAATATGTTGTTGTTTTTTTTTTCAGACCAGACGCTCTTAATAAGAACCAGGAGTTGGAGTTTGAGAGGAACAAAGAACGGTTCCAGTTCCTGAAGTGGGGTGCACAGGCCTTCGATAACATGCTCATAGTGCCTCCTGGCTCCGGGATCGTGCATCAGGTTAGCTGGAGAATGATAGGGAATATGCATGATATTTTAAAATATTTTTATTAGATTATTTACATCCCTGTATACCTATACAGGGTGTTACAAAACTACCCGTAAAGCCGAGAGGAGGTTAAATGGGGCCTTATAACGAGTCCATTCACAATATTTAAGAACCGTAGTAACGCTGTATAACATACCCCAAAAAAAGGAAAACAACAACATTTATGAATGAAAAATAGAAAAACTATTAAAGTAGACAATTATTAGGTAAAATAGGTACGTAGGCATTTCTGTTAAATAATCTGGTTCCCTGACATGACAGCCGACAAAATGTTTGGCTTTGAAAATAAATTATATTTTATACGGGGTATTTTGTAACACGTTGTATAATGGTAAAAAAATATTCAACACCAAAAAAGTAGTATAAAACAATTATTAAAAATAGCCAACAGAACCGGGCACTTTAATTGTGGGCGATTTTGTTGCCCTTAGTGTGACGTCATAGTCTATCACACGAATCGCAAACACTCCTAGGCAAACTCCTACTAACTACTACTTGACATTTGGTGTCATAGACTTTTACGTCATATTTGCTTTGACAAATAGCATCGCGTTTCAAATATTTGACACGCGAAATTCCTTCGGCAATATCTCATTAATTTTTGGTTAAAAATATTTTTTAATAAAAAATATCGATAAATTTTTTTGTTCATAAAAAATCATGCATATTCCTTATTGTCAATAGAGTAGGTGACTGATACAGAATTAGCTAAAACACAAACTCCTGGGCTAGTTTAGGAGCACGTCATTATTTAATTTGGCATCTCTTTTACACTGTTTTACACTGTTGTTACACATCTTTTTTACACTGTTGTTTTGTCTAGGTGTTTCTTATGTAGTATAAATAATACAATATGCATTTACAAAAAAAGTATATAAGTATTTATATCCATTGTCTAGTACCCATAGTACAAGCTCTGCTTAGTTTGGGACTAGAGGGTGCTGTGTAAAATTGTCCAAGAATATTTGTAATTAAGTATCACTCGTTTAAACGGTGAAGGAAAACATCGTGAGGAAACCTGCATGCCTTAGAGATTTTCTCGATGGCGTGTGAAGTCTGCCAACCCGCACTAGGCCAGCGTGGTGGACTATAGCCTAATCCCTCTCATTCTGTGGGAGGAGACCCGTGCCCAACAGTGGGACAGTATATGGGTTGATCATGATTTATTTCTTTGTTACAGTAAAAGTTTCTTTAAAAGATGTATTAACAGAAATAAATATAATTAATCCAGGTGAACCTAGAGTACCTAGCGCGGGTGGTGTTCATCGGGGACACCCTGCACCCTGACTCTGTGGTGGGCACGGACAGCCACACCACCATGATCAACGGGCTCGGCGTCGTCGGCTGGGGCGTCGGCGGTGAGACTACACTCTGATACTACAAACACGCACAAACACACAAAAACATGCGCGCACACACTCACACACACACACACACACAGTCACAGTCACACACACATATTCATAAACTCACACAAACACACACACACACACACCCCGGGTGTGTGTGTTAATAATAATACACATACATACATATATCGTGCTGATGGTGGCGTTGTGTGTCGGGTCGTTTTATTCCCTGCAACATGGTTGAGTCGAACGACGCCGATACACACGTCATACTCGTGAACGGGTGCCGTCTGTCGGGGCTGGTCAGCTCTTACTTACTTATTATACTGGATTAATTTATTAGTACACATCAAACTGCATTATTCTCATTAACTATTCAGAACAAAATTGTAAACCATGATTGACACTAATCATGTATTTAAAAAAATGAGAGTATCTATGGAGTTTCTTGCCGGTCCTTCTCCATAAGACCCAATTTTCGGAACCGTACAACTTGACTTTTGAAAAGTCAAAACTACATAGTTGATTTTAATGGTCTAATTGAAATTAAATATTTGTGTCAAATAAATTTTTTTCTTTCTTTTTTTCTACTTGTCAAATTGTTTTAATTTTATATTAATTATGACCAATAATGTTACTTTTGTGGCAATAAATACGTATTCATATCAGGACCAAACCGTGAGGTTAGGGGGCCCTGGGCTAATACTACTTAGGGGCCCACCCAATTACTCAAAGTATAGAAAAAAATGAGACAGTAAAATATTTGATTTATATAATATATTGACTTTGACTTGACTTAGCGGGGGGCCCCTTGAATCCACGGGGCCCTGGGCTGAAGCCCAAAAAGCCATCCGGCCCAGATTCATATTAATGGATGAACTGTCAAATTTACATAATGCATTTCTAATCTTATCGATTTTCCGCCAGGAATCGAAGCGGAAGCCGTGATGCTGGGTCAGGCCATCAGTATGCTGCTCCCCAAAGTGGTGGGATACAAACTAATCGGGGAACTTAACCCCCTCGTCACCTCGACCGATTTAGTACTTACGATTACTAAGGTAAGCCGTCTGATTATTAGATACAACGCCATCTATTAATGTCGCAAGCTAACTGAAATGGCAATCTTTTTTATTATTATTTTTCTTGTTTATTATACTGGATTAATTTATAAGTAGGTACACATCAAACTGCATTGTTCTCATTAACTATTCATAACAAACATTGTAAACCACGATTGACATTGTATCATGTTTTTTTTTTAAATAGTGTGGATTTTTTGGCGGTTCTTCTCCATAAGACCCTACTTTTTAGAACCGTGCAACTAGTTTTGACTTTTTAAAAGTGCTATCTTAATGGTCTAATTGAAATAAAACATTTGAATAGGACTTTGAAATTGATTAGTTCAAATTTTTCACGTAGTTCCTATTTTATATCGCGAGATGTCTCTTATTTCAGTTTATATCATATTAGATACAACGCCATCTATTAGTGTCTCAGGTAAACTAAATTGATTAGATCAATTTTGCACGTAGTTACTATTTTATATCGTGAGATGTCGCTTATTTCAGCTTATGTAGTATTAGATACAACGCCATCTATTAGTGTCGCGGATAAACTAAATTGATTAGTTATACTTTTGCACGTAGTTCCTATTTTATATCGCGAGATGTAATTTATTTAAGTCTATACAGAACTTGATGATTTACTCTCCCACTGCTGAGCACGGGTCTCCTCTCAGAATGGGTGGGGTAAAGTTATAATTATGGTAATTAATAATTATAAAATAAAAATTAGGTACTCTTTAAGTTGTTGAGTAATTATGCGAGTTATAAATGAATTATTAATACGCACATAATGTCAAAAAAAGCAGTGATTGACCATTAGACTGTCAAGTCAAAGGTCTCGAGTTCGAATCCAAAGAACGCACCTCTGACATTTCAAAATCGCGTGCGTTTTAATAATAATTATCATTCGCCTAAACGATGAATGAAAACATCGTGAGGGAACCTGCTTGCCTCAGGGATGTTCTCGACGGTTTGTGAAGTCTGCCAACCTGCACTAGGCCAGCGTAGTGGACTATAGCTTAATCCCTTTCATTGTTAAAGGAGACCCGTGCCCAGCAATGGGACAGTACATGGATTGAAGATGATAATGTCGAAAAGTCAGAGCCTTGAATAGAAGAAAGAAAGAAAGAAAAAGTATTTATTTTCGCCCATTATGATGCAAGACAATTATTAGTGGGCCAAAAGCCAATATATCATTTTAGACACTACTAAATTGGCAACCAGATACAATTCACTTGGCTTAAAGGACTTTATATCCAAGCCAAAACCAATATTAAAAAAACGATGCAATCAAGTGCCAACATAATAAAAGAAGTAAACCATAAACAATAATACAAACAAATAAAATACTTTTCTAGATAAATTTAAGCCTTAAGTTTAAACAAAAGAGAGGGATGTGCATAGTGTGAGCGAAAAAAGGTCAAAGCTCAGCATGTTGTGCGGAGATGCAACACCGACAACGCTGACTTTCAGCAATGACCTATAAATACTGTGTTGTCCACAGCATCTTCGCTCACTAGGCGTGGTGGGTAAATTTGTAGAGTTCTACGGCCCAGGAGTAGAGGCTCTCAGCATAGCGGACAGGGCGACCGTTGCCAACATGTGTCCCGAGTTCGGAGCCACGGTCGCACACTTCCCAGTCGACCAGCGCTCGCTGCAATACCTTAGCCAAACCAGTAAGTACTTTCCCTACTAATATTATAAATGCGAATGTCACTCTGTCTGTCTGTCTTACGCTTTCACGTCTAAATCACTGAACTGATTTTAATGAAATTTGGTACAGAGATAGAGTTGACCTTGAGAAAGAACATAGGATAGTTTTTATCTCGGACTTTGAAGAGTTCTCTTGGAAACGCGATATAACCGAACTCGACGCGGGCGAGGCCGCGGGCGGAAAACTAATTAGTCATAAAAGTCGGAAATAATAAAATTGCTGTCAGAATTTTTGTTTTGTACAGTCAACACAACAGTTAAGTATACAGATAGCAAACGAAATATGCATTTTTATACAGATTTCAACATAAATAATTACGCGCCAAAGGGTTAGGTATGTAGCTGCTTACAATACCTACGTTTTGACACATATTGCGTGATACATTATTACATTATCTTTATCAAAAAACAGATTATTCATTAGCTGCCTGTTTACCTTACTCTTTTGTTGATCGTATCACTAAGGTGGCAAAAAAGCATACGGCCCACTTGATGGTAAGCGGTTACCATAGCCTATAGACGCTTGCAACACCAGGGGTATCACTTGCGTTGCCGACTCTGTAAAACGAAAGAGGAATAGTTGGGTTGGCAGTATAAGGGTCAAAGTCCCCCCCCTGTCAACACAACGTTCTCGCGGAGCACTGGCAACCTTGCTCACCGTTAGGAACACAATACAGCTCAAAGCAGTGTTATTTCACTTCGATTTTCTGCAAGAAGAAAGTACTTCCCCAGTCGGGCAGCTCCAATTTGGAATTACTCTCACTATGCCCAACCTGTCTTAAACTTAACTGAACTCATTTTTGTAATCTAAATAATTAGGTAATCATGTCTCATCTTCCTTCAGATCGTTCTAAGGCAAAGATTGACGTGATTGAAGCTTATCTTCGCGCCACAAAACAATTCAGGGACTACAACAATTCTGAGCAGGACCCTGTGTTCTCCGAGGTGAGTTAAAACAATAATAATAATATACTCTTTATTGCCAACACAACCAACCTCACTCAAATTACAAAACATATACGTATTATACAGAAAAACATACAATAGGCGGTCTTATCGCGATCAGCGATTTCTTCCAGGCAACCTTAGGATAGACTGACAGAACTGAACAAAAAAATGGGGTTGACGGTGCATGTATTATATTTAAAATAGAATAAATATCAAACTAGGGAGACCCTGTGACAGAGGAGGAAAATATAGTTTGGTGTAAAAGATAGGTGACAACCTTGAATTTCGAGTCACCAGGTTTCCAAACTACATTAGTAATAAAATATTAATAGTCATGGATATACATATATAAATTCATACCAATAAATTATATATGTTACGGTAAATCTGATTAATTGAAAATTATTAATATTTTTACAAAATTATTAATAATAACCACATGTTTTGGTAAATGTGAATAAACGATCGAAATTTATTACTTTTAGTTTTTGAATATATTAAAAAAAACCTAACAACCTAACCTGGCCTAAGTACGACTTATAATTTTATTTAGTTTTTATAATTCCTTGTATAATGGAGCTCAACTAATATAATTGACCACAACGCGTTGTGAGCTGTTTTTGGTCCTTGAGCGTTACTTATGTACATTTATCATTTTAACCTCGACTTTCGGTAATTATTAATAATAATAGATAATTATTAATAATCTTCAATTATTCACTCTTACCGTAACATATACATAAATACATATTACCTGTACAACAGAAATACATAAAAATAAAATATATTTAATTACGTCGACAAATTTTAATAATAAAATTATGTTGGCAAGTATTGTTCCTTCACAAGTCTTTTAAAAACTGTCAGTGATTGGGCACGCCTTATTGGTACAGTCAACAAAAGAGATAAGTATACAGATGGCAAACGAAATATGCATTTGTATACAGATTTCGACATAAATATAATTACGCGCCAAAGGGTTAGATATGTAGCTGCTTACAATATCTACGTTTTGACACATATTGCGTGATACATTACCTGCCTGTAAACCTAACTCTTTTGTTGACCGTACCGGTAATGCATTCCGAAAAAGCGAACATTTTGACTGGACATGCCACTAATTTGTCCGAATACCGAATCTATTCAGCCGGTAACACCCATTGCTGAGTGATGGCTTCTTCTCTACCCCGAAACTGTTTCCGATCTTATGCAATCCGTTGGAGTCTATTGAGAGGAGAGCCAGGAAGCTTATTGGCGACGATAAGCTGGCCAATAACTGATAACTATTTATTTCTGTAAATAGATCTTTTAAAGACACTTTTAGAAGTCAATATTTTACTTTTTTTTAAGCTAGATGGCTCCGGCTCTTCGATTTTCTGCAAGGTGGATGTACTTCCCCAGTTGGGCAGCTCCAATTTCAGTGGTATTACTCCCACTATGCCCTACCTCTCTTAAAAAAAGTATGAGTGGAATAAATGTTTCTTTCTTTTTTTTTTCGAACGTCAAAATCAAATACTTATGTGTCTAATAATAATTTTCAGGTGGTTGAGTTGGACTTGTCAACGGTTGTGACGTCAGTGAGCGGACCAAAGAGGCCGCAAGACAGAGTATCCGTGTCGATCATGAAAAAGGACTTCCAAGAATGTTTGACCAATAAGGTTAGTGTACTCAATAATAATATCATTTATTGAAACACTTCCAAGTACAATATAAGCTTTTGACCGCCACATCATTAACGAAAATCCGTATTCTCTACGCCAAGCCACAAATTCTAGTATCTAATAATAAGTAAAAAACGGCCAAGTGCGAGTCGCACTCGCGCACCGAGGGTTCCGTACAAACCTGTATGTATACTTTTAATTGCTTTGACATAGAAGTTTGATTATGTTACAGCTTAAAGGTAAAAAAAATTATATAGGTATTTCTTTTGAACTAAAAAAAGTGATATTTTTGACGTGCCATGCCGTCGTTGGCGTCGTGAGCAAGTTTTCATTTGACGTCTATACACGTCCGCGGCGGTCAAAAGGTTAAAACAAGTAACAATTTTACTTAAACCTAATTTACTTAGTAACGATTACTGTATCCCTGTACCCCACTCTAGGATTCCCTGTGTCGTGGAGTACAAACTCTTCCCAGTTTCATATGAGTATGCATTTTGTCGTCGTGGTTTCACTTGCATTTTCGGTTTAAAGACATTTATTTCATCAAAAAGTACACATTTACAGTTCACTTACATTGAGAAAAGTAATATAAATCTATGTTTAAAAAATTCAATCTGTGTTTAAACATTTTTGGTATTTATGCTTGGGTTTTATTATGCTAGGGTCTTATAATTTTATTAAGATATAGTCTATGAAGGTCCTCAGTGGCAGTTATTACTTTCCCAGTGACAGAATAGTGAACATGTCTACTGAGTGAGTGACAACTACTTCTGGATGACTTCCGAAGACTATGAGACCTTGCGAAGAGACTGCGGTCTGGTTAAAACACTTAGATGCTTCTGAAGTTCCATGATAATGTCACGCAGTAATAATTATCACTACACCCAGTGACAGAATAGTGAACATGTCTACTGAGTGAGTGACAACTACTTCTGGATGACTTCCGAAGACTATGAGACCTTGCGAAGAGACTGCGGTCTGGTTAAAACACTTAGATGCTTCTGAAGTTCCATGATAATGTCACGCAGTAATAATTATCACTACACCCAGTGACAGAATAGTGAACATGTCTAGTGAGTGAGTGACAACTACTTCTAGATGACTTTCGAAGACTATGAGATCTTGCGAAGAGACAGCGGTCTGGTTGAAGCGTTTAAATGATTCTGAAGTTCCATGATAATGTCACGCAGTAATAATCATCACTACACCCAGTGACAGAATAGTGAACATGTCTACTGAGTGAGTGACAACTACTTTTAGATGACTTCCGAAGACTATGAGATCTTGCGAAGAGACTGCGGTCTGGTTGAAGCGCTTAAATGCTTCTGAAGTTCCATGATAATATCACGCAGTAATAATTATCACTACACCCAGTGACAGAATAGTGAACATGTCTAGTGAGTGAGTGACAACTACTTCTAGATGACTTTCGAAGACTATGAGATCTTGCGAAGAGACAGCGGTCTGGTTGAAGCGTTTAAATGATTCTGAAGTTCCATGATAATGTCACGCAGTAATAATCATCACTACACCCAGTGACAGAATAGTGAACATGTCAACTGAGTGAGGGACAGCTATTACTGAGAGACTGAATGATTTAAGGGCTACAAATAATACAAATTGTAAAGAACACTGAATAGAGAGGACGATTATTGTCGCTAAGGACGCGTTTCCACTTTGATGTGATGACAGATAGTTGAAAGTATCGTGACTTGTATATTTAAATAGTTACTTGTTCACATATAGGACAGCACAATTAAATAACACTACTTTTTCACTACACCCAGTTACAAAATTCTAAATACATATATGTGTGCTGGTATGAGTGATAACCTGATAGTGAAGCAGTGTGATATCCTTATAATAAATAAATAAAATAAATAAACTATAAAGAAACTTTACAGATGCATACACAATTTATAAGTATATGATGAGGATGATGATGATGATAGCCAGCCAACAGCAGTTATCACTTTCCCAGTGACAGAATTGAGAACATGTCTACTGAGTGAGTGACAACTACTTTTGAGTGACAAAAGTAACCTTAAGAACATAGACATCTTCCACTTGTTCTGGTGATGAAGGCCCCCGCAGCAGTTATCACTTTCCCAGTGACAGAATAATGAATATGTCTCCTGAGTGAGTGACAACTACTTCACGAGGACTTCCGAAGATAAATCTTGTGCATTTGAAGAGTGACAATCAGTGTCGCTCTGTAGTAATCATCACTACATCCAGTGACAGAATAGTGAACATGTCTACTGAGTGAGTGACAACTTCTTTCGAGTGACAAAAGTGACCTTAAAAAATAACACTTCTTTCACTTGTCTTGATGATGAAGGTCGTTAGCAGTAGTTATCACTTTCCCAGTGACAGAATAGTGAACATGTCTCCTGAGTGAGTGACAACTGCTTCTTGAGGACACAAGGACTTCCGAAGATAAATCTCGTGAAATTGATAAGTGACGATCAGTATCACTCGGTAGTAATTATCACTACACCCAGTGACAGAATAGTGAACATGTCTACTGAGTGAGTGAGAACTACTATTGAGTGACAAAAAATATTGCGAAAATTGTGTGATATAGATCTTCTTAGCACTGGAAGAAAGAAAGGGTTCTTGATTCCCTAAGTTACAATGGGAGCCAAATACATTTTCTATAGTGATGATGATGATCTTGTAACACTTTAAATAATCATCACTTTCCCAGTGAAAGATGTGAAGACATGTCTACTGAATAAGTGATAATTTTCACAGAGAGACATATGAAGTAAAACAAACAGAATTACACCAGACTTACACTAGAACATAAACATAACATATTAACTTACATATATCATACAATTATCACACAGCTGCATTGATCACTACATCCAGTGACAGAATTGTGAACATCTCTGGTGAGTGAGTGACAACTGCGACTGAAAGAGAAAACATTAAGCTCAATTCCAAATAAAATAAACAAATGATGATCACTATCACTCAATAGCAGTGATCACTACACCCAGTGACAGAATTGTGAACATGTCTGCTGAGTGAGTAACAACTACTCTTGGTGGATAACAATAAGCTTCTATTCAAAGTGATATAAATGATTATCAGTATCATTCAGCGGCAGTTATCACCCAGTATAAAGCCAGTGACAGAATTATAAACATGTTTTCTTAGTAAGTAATCACTATTTCTAAGCGAATTCCACAAATTGAATAAAATTATGGTCACAATTTACTATAAACAATAGTGATATTATTGTTCAAGAACTTACTACCTACTACAAATTCCAAATGAATACTGATTTAAATTTTACAAAATCACACCTTTTTACCTGCCGAAGGAGGAGGGTTATGTGTTTGACGTGTATGTATGTATGTATGTATGTCCGTTCCTATGTCCGCTCGTAACTATTCAACGGTGCAACCGATTTAGATAAATGATACCTCATTAGATTTGTCTTGATGGCACGAGTGTCACTGGGTACATGAAATTAAAAAAAAACAAAATGGCGGATTTTATGCGCTTTAATGCGTGGACTGAAAAATATGTTTTAAGCATTCCGTATCATGTATTCTCAAATTTTCGGTAGCAATTAGCGAAAGCATTACATTACTTTATTGTTAAGGGACTAGTATGAAATCATCTACTTTTTCATATAAATTATTTCTTCGTTAATGTCCGTAGGTAGTTTTAGATTGAGGTTAGGAAATACGATTTGTTTGTTATAATTTATTTATCAAGCATTCTGAATTATTTTTACTGTCCTTATGTACCTATTTAGTTTTCTTTACGTAATATGTGGGTGACTCACATACACACATACATACACATAGTAAACCATTACATAACTGAAATAAATGACTTAAATACATATTATAATCAAATATATCAATTCATGCATTCATCACACATTACTTGCACATAAATATATATTCCTTCCTATTATTTATATTATTTAGTTTCTTTCTTAGTATTTAGATAGTTCTAGTAAATTCAAAATCATCTTCATCTCAACATCGTAGTATTCGTGCGTTGTGACTAGCCAAACGTACGCTAGATCCAAGAAGACTTCTGAATAACCCTCATGACCTCAATTCGTTACAAGAATTAAATCGTTTGCGAAATCTTGCACAAGTAAATAACACACCTTAGTTTTAAATTAAGCGTCTGCAGATTTTTCGTAGTTTTGCACTAAAAATCCGGAAACAAGTTACAAGTTAAAATGTTTTCATGATCGATAAATACATAAAATAATAAATTATAACGTAGAATAAAGTCAATCTTGCAGTCGGGACCCATTACTGGGAATTTTAGAGACGGTCACGATTTTGAATGGGTCCCGACGGCAAGATTGACTTTATTCTACGTTATAATTTATTATTTTATGTATTTATCGATCATGAAAACATTTAAATGGTGTAGTTATTCAATATTACTTTACATAGGTCTGGACTACTAGACTTGTTTTTGTCTTTTTAGTTTTTTTTAAAGTGTTTTTATGCAGTCGGGTTTTTTAGTTATTTTAATTACGTAACTTGTTATACCAATAAATACTAATGGGATATACCTGTTGCTAATTAGATAGATAATAATTACTCTATTAATGTTCTAATTATTAATAGATTGGTCACTAAATTATTCGATGAAATTGGTAAGCTGTTAATGAGTGTAATTCACTTGCGTTAATCACATTAGCAAATGACAAAATATTAATTACATGTCTTGACACTGATTCATCAAAGCAGAGCCTAAACCGCTGAGGCTACGAACTTGTGATTTTTTAAGTTGTTAAAAGTAAGCATCTACTCAGGAAGGGTTTTTCGAAATTTCACCCCTAAGGGGGTTAAACGAACATACCCATGCAAAGCCGGGGCTGAGCGCTAGAATGATATATTTATTCTGCGTAAACATGTCTTCTGAGTTACAACTAGTGCTAATATGATATACTATCTTCTTGATTCTTGCTATTGTCCAAAGTTATGTAAACCGTTATCACTCAGCAGGAATCATCACTACACCCAGTGACAGATCTATAAACATGTCTTCTGAGTGAGTGACAACTAGTGCTAATATGATATACTATCTTCTTGATTCTTCTTACTGTCTAAAGTCATGTCGACCTTTATCACTCAGCAGGAATCATCACTACACCCAGTGACAGATCTATAAACATGTCTTCTGAGTGAGTGACAACTAGTGCTAATATGATATACTATCTTCTTGATTCTTGCTATTGTCCAAAGTTATGTAAACCGTTATCACTCAGCAGGAATCATCACTACACCCAGTGACAGATCTATAAACATGTCTTCTGAGTGAGTGACAACTAGTGCTAATATGATATACTATCTTCTTGATTCTTCTTACTGTCTAAAGTCATGTCGACCTTTATCACTCAGCAGGAATCATCACTACACCCAGTGACAGATCTATAAACATGTCTTCTGAGTGAGTGACAACTAGTGCTAATATGATATACTATCTTCTTGATTCTTCTTATTGTCTAAAGTGATGTAAACCGTTATCACTCAGCAGGAATCATCACTACACCCAGTGACAGATCTATAAACATGTCTTCTGAGTGAGTGACAACTAGTGCTAATATGTTATACTATCTTCTTGATTCTTCTTACTGTCTAAAGTCATGTCGACCTTTATCACTCAGCAGGAATCATCACTACACCCAGTGACAGATCTATAAACATGTCTTCTGAGTGAGTGACAACTAGTGCTAATATGATAATTATACTATCATCTTCTTGATTCTTCATAGTGTCCACAGTCATGTCGACCTTTATCACTCAGCAGGAATCATCACTACACCCAGTGACAGATCTATAAACATGTCTTCTGAGTGAGTGACAACTAGTGCTAATATGATATACTATCTTCTTGATTCTTCTTACTGTCTAAAGTCATGTCGACCTTTATCACTCAGCAGGAATCATCACTACACCCAGTGACAGATCTATAAACATGTCTTCTGAGTGAGTGACAACTAGTGCTAATATGATAATTATACTATCTTCTTGATTCTTCATAGTGTCCACAGTCATGTCGACCTTTATCACTCAGCAAGAATTATCACTACACCCAGTGACAGATCTATAAACATGTCTTCTGAGTGAGTGACAACTAGTGCTAATATGATATATTATCGTCTTGTTTCTTCCTTTGTCCAAAGTAATGTAAACCGTTATCACTCAGCAGGAATCATCACTACACCCAGTGACAGATCTATAAACATGTCTTCTGAGTGAGTGACAACTAGTGCTAATATGATATACTATCTTCTTGATTCTTCATATCATCCAAAGTGATGTCAAACATGATCACTCAGCAGGAATCATCACGACACCCAGTGACAGAATTAGAAACATGTCTACTGAGTGAGTGACAACTAGTGCTAATATGATATACTATCTTCTTGATTCTTCTTATTGTCTAAAGTGATGTAAACCGTTATCACTCAGCAGGAATCATCACTACACCCAGTGACAGATCTATAAACATGTCTTCTGAGTGAGTGACAACTAGTGCTAATATGATATACTATCTTCTTGATTCTTCTTATTGTCTAAAGTGATGTAAACCGTTATCACTCAGCAGGAATCATCACTACACCCAGTGACAGATCTATAAACATGTCTTCTGAGTGAGTGACAACTAGTGCTAATATGATATACTATCTTCTTGATTCTTCTTACTGTCTAAAGTCATGTCGACCTTTATCACTCAGCAGGAATCATCACTACACCCAGTGACAGATCTATAAACATGTCTTCTGAGTGAGTGACAACTAGTGCTAATATGATAATTATACTATCATCTTCTTGATTCTTCATAGTGTCCACAGTCATGTCGACCTTTATCACTCAGCAGGAATCATCACTACACCCAGTGACAGATCTATAAACATGTCTTCTGAGTGAGTGACAACTAGTGCTAATATGATATACTATCTTCTTGATTCTTCTTACTGTCTAAAGTCATGTCGACCTTTATCACTCAGCAGGAATCATCACTACACCCAGTGACAGATCTATAAACATGTCTTCTGAGTGAGTGACAACTAGTGCTAATATGATAATTATACTATCTTCTTGATTCTTCATAGTGTCCACAGTCATGTCGACCTTTATCACTCAGCAAGAATTATCACTACACCCAGTGACAGATCTATAAACATGTCTTCTGAGTGAGTGACAACTAGTGCTAATATGATATATTATCGTCTTGTTTCTTCCTTTGTCCAAAGTAATGTAAACCGTTATCACTCAGCAGGAATCATCACTACACCCAGTGACAGATCTATAAACATGTCTTCTGAGTGAGTGACAACTAGTGCTAATATGATATACTATCTTCTTGATTCTTCATATCATCCAAAGTGATGTCAAACATGATCACTCAGCAGGAATCATCACGACACCCAGTGACAGAATTAGAAACATGTCTACTGAGTGAGTGACAACTAGTGCTAATATGATATACTATCTTCTTGATTCTTCTTATTGTCTAAAGTGATGTAAACCGTTATCACTCAGCAGGAATCATCACTACACCCAGTGACAGATCTATAAACATGTCTTCTGAGTGAGTGACAACTAGTGCTAATATGATATACTATCTTCTTGATTCTTCATATTGTTCAAAGTGATGTAAACCGTTATCACTCAGCAGGAATCATCACTACACCCAGTGACAGATCTATAAACATGTCTTCTGAGTGAGTGACAACTAGTGCTAATATGATATACTATCTTCTTGATTCTTCTTATTGTCTAAAGTGATGTAAACCGTTGTCACTCAGCAGGAATCATCACTACACCCAGTGACAGATCTATAAACATGTCTTCTGAGTGAGTGACAACTAGTGCTAATATGATATACTATCTTCTTGATTCTTCATATTGTTCAAAGTGATGTAAACCGTTATCACTCAGCAGGAATCATCACTACACCCAGTGACAGATCTATAAACATGTCTTCTGAGTGAGTGACAACTAGTGCTAATATGATATACTATCTTCTTGATTCTTCTTATTGTCTAAAGTGATGTAAACCGTTATCACTCAGCAAGAATCATCACTACACCCAGTGACAGATCTATAAACATGTCTTCTGAGTGAGTGACAACTAGTGCTAATATGATATACTATCTTCTTGATTCTTCGTATGGTCCAAAGTGATGTAAACCGTTATCACTCAGCGGCAGTTATCACTACACCCAGTGACGGAATTGTGAACGCGTCTATTGAGTGAGTGATTACTACCTCAGAGAATATGTTTCATCCAATATGTTGTACTTTTCAAGCCATGATGATTGTTGTCACTCAGTGGCAGTTATCACTACACCCAGTGACGGAATTGAGAACTCGTCTTCTGAGTGAGTGATCACTACTACTAAGAGAATGTCACTATTTTGAACCCATGATGATTGTTGTCACTCAGCAGCCGTTATCGATACACCCAGTGACAGATTGTTTAACATCATGTCTACTGTGCGATTGACAACTGATACTGAAGACGAGAATTAGAAACCCCTTCCCCTTTTGTTTCTACTGTAAAAATATATAGAATTCCTATTTTATTGGGAAAAAATGCACATACAAATATAAGCATAAAATAATAATGATCTTAATATCAATTTGTTTCGTGGTACTTTACCTATTACACAGACTCTTGATTCACAATGCTTCGTGATGATCGTATCACTCAGTAACAATCATCACACTCCCAGTGACAGAAATTAAACATGTCTACTAAGAGAGTGACAATTCCTACTAACTGATGAAAAAATACATGTAAAGTCAATACAAAGAATGATGATTGATATCACTTAGCGGTAGTGATCACTACACCCAGTGACAGAATTAAAAACATGTCTTCTGAGTGGGTAATTACTACTGCTAAGAGACACGACAATAAGCGACTATTAAAGAGAAAAAAATGATGACCAGTGTCAATCAGTCGTAGTTATCACTACACCCAGTGATAGAATTGTAAACATGTCTGCCGAGTGAGTGAGAACTATAGATAGAATTAAAATAAATATAAATATAGATACTGATAGATATAAAATAAAGCATAATTGAAAGTAAAATGAATAAGTGATGATTAGTGTCAATAAGTTGTAGTTATCACTACATCCAGTGACAGAATTAAAAACATGTCTACTGAGTGAGTGACAACTATGACTCATAGACGAAACAGAAAGCTTCTGTGAGAAACCAGTTTAAAAAAATCTATAAAGAAAATGGATGATTTTTGTCACTTATTGTTAGTAATCATTATACCATTAAATTGACATAATCATAAATTTGTGACATAATCACAAACACGACTACTGAGTAAATGACAACTACTAAAAGTGTTACCTATTTTCTTGTGTAAGAAAAAGAAATCAATATTTTTCAATTATTCAAAATGTTATCACGCTAAAATACAATAATTCTGTCGTCACAAGAATCACACAGATCACAATAATAATTGTAATATACAATATACTCGACCGCTTATAAACGCACATAAATGAAAGAGTAAACTACTCGCCAGTGCAGGTTCCAAGTGAATACTGATTTAATTTTCGAAAGACTAACTATTTATATCAATATTACTAATGAGATTCTCACACTGGACAGTGTGAGAAAAGGATGACACTATGCAATTGTCCCCCCCTCCTCTGACAATACAACAATGATAATTCTGCCACCTCATACGATACCTGGTCACTAATTAGATAACAATTAGTAAATACATCTTAATCCTTAAGTCGAGTAATTAGCACATTATTTTGGTAATAAGAATAACTTACAATAAAAATTTGAAGGCTTGAAAAAAAAAACATATTTACATGATCGAATATTTACAGTTATGACAAATTTAACTACTCAAAGAGTGACAATGGTTTTGAAAAAAGTTCGTAAACAAACTGAGAAATACATGTGACGATTGTTCACTTAGCAATAATTATCACTACACCCAGTGACAGAATTATAAACGTGTCTATTGCGTGAGTGACAACTAGTGCTAAGTAACTTTTAGGTGGATATATTTAAAGAAATAAATAAACACTATGTAAATGTGATGACTAGTGTCACTCAGCAGCAGTGATCAGTGCACCCAGTGACAGAATTATAAACATATCTACTGAGTGAGAGATAACTGCTACTGAAAGACAGTAAATTAAGCTTCTATTCACAATGAAAAAAATGATGATCAGTGTCACTCAATAGCAGTGATCACTGCACCCAGTGACAGAATTATAAACATATCTACTGAGTGAGAGATAACTGCTACTGAAAGACAGTAAATTAAGCTTCTATTCACAATGAAAAAAATGATGATCAGTGTCACTCAATAGCAGTGATCACTACACCCAGTGACAGAATTATAAACATGTCTGCTGAGTGTGTGACAACTGCTACTGAAAGATAAAATAATAAGCTTCTATTCAAAATGAAATAAATGATCATCAGTGTCACTCAGTGATAGTTATCACTACACCCAGTGACAGAATTATAAACATGTCTACTGAGTGAGTGACAACTACTACTGAAAGACAGTAAATTAAGCTTCTATTCACAATGAAAAAAAATGATGATCAGTGTCACTCAATAGCAGTGATCACTACACCCAGTGACAGAATTATAAACATGTCTGCTGAGTGTGTGACAACTGCTACTGAAAGATAAAATAATAAGCTTCTATTCAAAATGAAATAAATGATCATCAGTGTCACTCAGTGATAGTTATCACTACACCCAGTGACAGAATTATAAACATGTCTACTGAGTGAGTGACAACTACTACTGAAAGACAGTAAATTAAGCTTCTATTCACAATGAAAAAAAATGATGATCAGTGTCACTCAATAGCAGTGATCACTACACCCAGTGACAGAATTATAAACATGTCTGCTGAGTGTGTGACAACTGCTACTGAAAGATAAAATAATAAGCTTCTATTCAAAATGAAATATATGATGGTCAGTATCACTCAATAGCAGTGATCACTACATCCAGTGACAGAATTACAAACATGTCTGCTGAGTGAGTGATAACTGCTACTTAAAGCAGATATCAGTATTTCAAATGAAGCGACTGCCATCAGACCTCGGCAACCCAATTTCTGGGTAATACCGATATCCTGAGGATAGACTGGTTGTCAGGCTTTAGGCTTCTGACTACCACTAACGTAATTAATAATCAATTATTAAAAAAAAAAAAACAGACTTACCACAGCTATCACAGCTTAACTTGCAAAACAGCTGATCAGTGTAATTATTACTAGTCACAACGAACACTATTCTATAATCAATTTTATACCACTGAGATAAAACTTAATTTCTTTCTTTTCGATATATTATGATCGGGCCTTTCGTCCTGATGTATTTAATGCTAAAAGTACTTTCCAGTGCAAGTCCCAAGCGAATACTGATTTGAATTTCGAAATCCACAACTATTTATATTAAAAAATAGTACTAATGAGAGAGACCTGTCTTAATTAGGTAACAATTAGTAATTACCTAATAGGGTAAGGTAAAGTGATAACACATTTTTTTACTAATTACTGTTAACACCTTACGGGAAAAAAGTTGTTTGTGTCAAATTTCTTGTAAATAACAATTATTTTTTACTTGTGATTGTTAGAAAAATATGTGTTGTGTCAACAAAATAACACTATGAGACTGCTATCACGCTTTGGACGGAATTGACAGGCATGGTGTACTCCAAAACTTTAATTAAAGCCAACAACAAACAAACAACAGTTTCGGCAACGCGCAAGTGATACCCCTGGTGTTTTAAGCGTCTATAGGCTACGGTAACCGCTTACCATCAGGTGGGCCTTAAGCTTGTCTCTGCTGTCTTGATCTCCTAATTTCTGATTTGGTCGCGTAGAGAAATACCAAGCATATACTGTCCCACTGCTGGGCACGGGTCTTCACTCAGATTGAAAGGGGTTAGGCTATAGTCCACCACGCTGGCCTAGTGGGGGTTAGCAGACTTCATACGCCGTCGAGAAAAATCTCTAAGGTATGCAGGTTTCCTCACGATGTTTTCCTGCACTGTTTAAGAGTGTTTATTGGTGAGGTTCTTCAAAAAGGTCAGGTGCGTAGTACTCGCAACCGGCGGGTATGTATGACAAGATGTATGAATGTGATCGAAGCGAAAGAAGTATGCAAGAATCGTAGCAAGTGGCGTTCTTTAGTTTCTGCCTACCCCTATGGGAAAAAGGCGTGAGTGTATGTATGTTTGTATGTTTAAGAGAGTCATAACTCATTATTAATACGCACTTTAAATCGTAAAGTCAGAGGTGCGTGTCTTGGATTCGAACTCGAAACCTTTGACTTGGCAGTATATTGTTCATATCTCTAAGCTATCACCCCAAACTGCAGTATAAGTAGATGTACCAAGTAGGTATTACCATAGTTTCAAAAATAAAACTACAGGTTTTAAAATGAAACAATATATTTTTTTTATTCGTTAAAAAAGTAAACTGTTTAATTCTTATACCGTTTCAGACTAACCTTTAAATGATACATATTTATTTATATGATAATTATTTTTGTAAATAGATCTTTTAAATACACTTTTACAAGTCAATATTTAATGGAATATAATAAACCGCGCATCAAAAATACTGATTGAGCGACAAAATTACTGATTGAGCAGCAAAATACAGATATCGGTTAGGTTAGGTTAGAACTGTGACCACACATCGCCAGAACCAACCAGAACCAAATCTGTATGATACCGAATCTGAAGACCAAGAAAGTGTATATAATAACAATACTTTGAGGTGACTATTTGCTGTGCAATAAGTATTTTTGCTTAGGATTGGGAATTATTTTGTTATACAAAACGACATTTTTTGATTTGCAGTTAAATACTAGCAATATTTAATTCATAACACTAGACGGCGCCGGCATTTCCTAGCTGACGATCTCTGAGAAGAAACGCCGAAACAAACTCGGAGAATCATGGACTCCCAGACAGTAATAGTAGTCAATGCTTATCATATGTGTTTTACAATGTAGGCAAATCTGAACTGGCCTTTTGAAAAAAGAGTCATAGCAGCTTTGAGTTGACCAGTACTCAACCATAATTTATGGATTTTATAATTAAAAAAAAACAGTCCAAGGCTCGCACCTCTGTCTTTTCGAAATCATGTGCGTATTAATCATTAATTATCACTCGCTTAAACGGTGAAGGAAAACATCGTGAGGAAACCTGCATGCCTTAGAGATTTTCTCGACGGCGTGTGAAGTCTGCCAACCCGCACTAGACCAGCGTAGTGGACTATAGCCTCATCCCTCTCATTCTGTTAGAGGAGACTCGTGTCCAGCAGTGGGACTGTATATGGGTTGATGATAATAATTCTTAGTTTATCGTCCTACTGCAAAAAGCCTTTTTTCTATCTATCTATCAGCCACGGACGTCCACTGGAGAACATAGGCCTCCCCTAAGACCCTCATAAGGTCGTCCGTCCACCTAGTTGGCCGTACTACGCTGCGCTTTCCTCGGTCGCCACTCCAGGACTTTATTTCCCCAGCGGCCATCCGTTTTTGTAGCCACATGGCCCGCCCATTACCACTTTAACCGTGCAATCCTGCGAGCTGTATCGGTTACTTTGGTTCTTCTGCGGATATCCTCATTTCTTGCTCTATCACGCAGAGAAACTCCGAGCATAGCCCTGTCCATTGCACAAATGCCTTTTTAATCTCCTTCTACACCTCGCGATCCAGGTCCATTTTTCGGCAATCCTTCCAGATTCTTCTTCTTGTTCGTGTTGATAAGCAGTATCACCCAATAGTACCATTTAGTGACATAGCTTTATGATTATTGTCCTCACTTCATAAGCTAAGTCACCAAATGCCACGCCTGAGTCATCTTGTCTCTCTTACGTAGTCTGAAAACCTTTATAATTGCAGTCACATTAAATTATGAAATGATATTTATTTCTGTAAATAGATCTTTTAAAGACACTTTTACAAGTCAATATTTTACATATTTCTTTAAGCTAGATGGCTCCGGTATTTCTTAGCTGACGACCTCTGAGAAGAAACGCCGAAACAAACTCAGAGAATCATAGTCTCTTTTAAAGTCCAGACATTGTATAGTAACAAATATGTGTCTTACAATGTAGGGTAGTCTGAAATGGCCTTTTGAAGAAAGAGCCATAGCGGCTTTGAGTAGACCAGTCCCAACTGACGGCATGCATGCATCAGTCATTGTGTAGCTCAACCATAATTTAGGGAGCTCATTATACCTGAGTTTTAAACGGCATTTCTAGGGGTGTCAGATAGGGATGTGTAGCGTCGCCTTGGCTGTTCAACCTATACATGGATAGTTGTCTGACAGATTTGAAAGGAAATGATTGTGGACTAAGATTGAATGAGCTACCTGTTAAATGCCTTCTCTATGCTGATTAGTGGTGTTCAAAGTTGCTATAAATCAATAACATGCTTAATGCTATATGCTTAATTTTTTAAGCATGCCGCGCCCGACGAACAGTTGCTTGATAGAGAGAGTGTGTTATGCGATATAAAGCAAAATAGCTTTATAGCATAAAGTGAGAACCGCGATATCATTTGCTTTATGCTATATTTATTAAGCATGCAACTTTATAATGCTATATGCTATATTAACCATCACTAATGCAGAGTTGCAAGACATAGTAACAGTAATGAATGGAGCATATAAGTTTATTTAGTTCCTATTTAAACCGATAAAAATGTACTATAAAAAGTGCAAAATAAGAAAGGGAAAATGAGACTTAAAACGAAACACGTCACCACTGGTCGCGACGAATTGTGGCGTCACATGACAGGACATTGGATTGAAACGCCTACAGTAAACAACGGGACACGTCATGTGACGTCATCCAAACCCCGCAAACATGGCGGCGTTTGAATGACACAAACTTTATCAGTGTTTTAAATATTATTTAAAAAAATAATTTAAACATTTCCAAGACTATTTCTATTTTTGCCTACGTTAAGTATAAATAATTATAATAATAAGTACTTTATTTCAGAAATTAATCCATAAGTTGTTTGTATACAGAAGAACTTAATATCTATGTTAGTACATGTAATTTGGACAAACAATTAATATAATAGGGCAGTCGAATTTGCCCGCAATTACATTGCATTACATTACATTATGTTAATAATTAAAAAAAAATGCATATTCCCTATTAATAAAGTCCTTATCAGCTCTGCTGTTAACTAATAATACTTACCGGTGAATAGTATTCGTAATGATAGAATTTTTTGTGGTTACAACATTATATATATTGCGTTTAAATATACATTATCTAGTTTGTGGTATTGTATAAAGGGTGTATGTAAAATACTATCACAATTAGGGAGTATTCTTTTTTTTTATAGTACTAAGGTGACAAAGCATACGGCCTACTTGATGATAAGCGGCAACCGCAGCCTATAGACGTCAGCAACACCAGTGGTGTCACTCGCGATGTCATCTTGACACTTCAGTTGTTAAGTCTCTTATGCACAGTAATGTCACTGGGTACATTCCCCTTCAAATCAGAACAACAATAATGTTAGCACATTATTACTTATCGGCTGATGAGAATTGCAGAATTCTACGTCGTTTTCATAGTTGATATATTTAGGATATTTTTATTAATATTTTAATGTCGCTTTAGACTCTAACGGATGGCCGCTGGGGAAATAAAGTCCTGGCGACCACGCAAAAAAACAATAATTTTATGAATATGTTTAAGTTATATTGATTTGTTTTTAATGGTAATTGTATTTATTATATTAATAAGGTATTGATTTATATTATTTAAATAAGGTATTATTACAATTTGTTTACATCAAATTGTTGTTAAATTTTTAATTTTAGAATACTAGAACACACTAGTCTTTTATTGTTATTTTTTATTATTGACTCTCTACACGTGTTGGTAACTAACTGTGAGTGTAGCGAGTAATTGAAATAAATAAATAAATAATAAATAAATAGGAAAACGCAGCGTACGACGGCCCCCGACTAGGTGGACGGACGGCCTCGTGAGGATTACAGGGGGTGGATGCGGTCTGCGCAAGACCGATTTTTGTGGCGATCATTAGGGGAGGCCTATGTTCAGAGGGTCTACTCCCTATCTCCGTCAAAGAAGTTCGCCGTTCGAAAGTTCTCCGAAACTTCGGAGTCCGATAAAACAAGTGTCAAATTAAATTTTTCGAACGGGTAAAAACACATCGAGAGTAGGGACAACTGTCAAATTGTGTTGTCATTCATTCTTAGTTCGGGCCCCGAACGAATCATCCGTCCGTAGGTGATACGGAGTAGGAAACGCCCGTAACGAAGGTCGAAACTACGGACTTCGTGCTTAGGGAGTAGACCCCCAGCAGTGGACGTCCGTGCCTGATAGATAGATAGATTAAACTCTAACTAGCGACCCGCCACGGGTTTGCACGGGTGCAATGTACTACCTAATAACATGCATATATTACACATAAATAATGAAATAAAATGATGAAATGATATTTATTTTCTGTAAATAGATCTTTTAAAGAAACTTTTAAAAGTTAATGTTGATTTTTTTTATGCTAGAAGGCATTTCCTAACTGACTACCTCTAAGAAGAAACGCCGAAACAAACTCAGAGAATCATAGTCTCTTTTAAAGTCCAGACATAAAATAGTAACAAATAAGTGTCTTACAATGTAGGCTAACTATACATATGTTTCTTCAACAGTATATAGATAGTACGCAGACCCGAAATACAGTTCAAGAATATAATTATATTATAGGTAGTACGGTTGGCAACCGTAATGTGATGTGTCGTCAAATTGTATGCCTGAAATAAATTATCTTTCTTTCTTTTCTACCATCTCAGTTGGTTAAATTTAAGTAAGCAACCTATGTATAAACCACAAACATTCTATATCAACGTAATTATTCTATCAATTATGACGATACCCTACTTCTGTTGTGGTCAAATTGATGAGTACCTTCCCTATTTATTTTACAAAAACATACAAATATTACAAGCAATAGGACATCGAGAACGAATTTTAAGAGAGATAGGGCATAGTGGGAGTAATTCCACTCAAATTGGAGCTGCCCGACTCGGGAAGTACCACCGCCTTGCAGATCAAAAGTGAAATAACACTGCTTTGAGCTGTGTTGTTCCTAATGTCATTGAGCAAAAAAATCACGTTTGTTGTATAGGAGCCCCCCTTAAATATTTATTTTATTCTATTTTTAGTATTTGTTATTATAGGGGCAATAGAAATATATCATTTGTGAAAATTTCAACTGTCTAGTTATCACGGTTCATGAAACAGACAGACAGACGGGTAGGATTCAAGCCTGAATCTTCTGGTTAGGTACACCAGACGCTATGCTATACCACTAAGCTCTCCCACCCGCCAGGTCAAAATTTGCCTTCACATTCTGAATTTACGTCTTCATGGTGATGCCCGCGATCGAATTTGTCCTTCGCTAAAATAACTTTAAAATCTTATTCAATTCAATTTATTTGCAAAAATATGGTACAATAGTTGTTACAGGCGCATTTGTTTCACATATTCTGCCATAGAACATGGCATTAGCATAGAAAATGCAAAAAAATACAAAAAGATACACTCAAAATTGAAATATTTATTGCTTTTATATAAATAAGATGTTATAATAATTAGGTATCAATTTTAAACCCTGTAAGGGCATGTATGTATAACAATAAGGGAATATAAAAATTCACGCCTTTTTCCCATAGGGGTAGGCAGAAACTAAAGAACGCCACTTGCTACGATTCTTGCATACTTCTTTCGCTTCGACCACATTCATACATCTTGTCATACATACTGTACGCCGGTTGCGAGTACTACGCACCTGACCTTTTTGAAGAACCTCACCAATAAGGTCGGTATAAGTTTTTCTAGGGCGTCCCCTCTCGGCGGTTCCACTGACATTCGCCATATGAATCCTTTTTGTTAGTCGCCTTTCACCCATTCTCTCGACATGCCCAAACCATCTCAGCATATTCTTCTCAATTCTCGTCACTACATCGTCTTTTAAGCCGCAACGTTCTCTTATCACACAATCAAATTCAATTTCAGTCTGTGTTAAACTTTCATATTCTGTTATAAACACTAATTCTTTTTTAAATTCTCACATTTGTAAAAACAACATTTCATCATGTCTTATTTTTCTCGTATATTACACGCAATTTATTGGAATTAGATTTAGTATTTATTATTCCTCCTCATCCTCAAATTAACACATAGAATTCAAAGAAATTCCCATTTTAATGATTTTACTTTAACTAATTAAATAGGTTCAATATTGGAATCATTATAAGCTAATTAGGTTACTAATGACCAAGATACGTAACGGCAATTAATATTCTGACTATTAGTTAGTAACACTTTCTAATTGAATAAGTTGTCATTACAATTCTCAGTAAAATAATAATCATAAGCTTCAAAATTAAGAGAGGTTGGGCATAGTGGGAGTAATTCCACTCAAATTGGAGCTGCCCGACTGGGGAAATACTTCCGCCTTGCAGAAAATCGAAGTGACATAACACTGCTTTGAGCTGTGTTGTGTTCCTTACGGTGAGCAAGGTTGCCAGTGCTCTGCGAGGAAACGTTGTGTTGGTAGTAGAGGGACTTTGACCCTTATACTGCCAACCCAGCTATTCCTCTTTCGTTTTACAGGTTCGGCAACGCGCAAGTGATACCCCTGGTGTTACAAGCGTTTATAGGCTACGGTAACCGCTTACCATCAGGTGGGCCGTATCCTTGCCATCTTAGTGGTTTAGAAAAAAGTGTTGTAGCTAACTCGTGGAAGAGCGGGATATAATAACACAAACATAAACTTTGCTTAAAAGGATATCCCTAATTTAAAATATTTATTTAACGATATCGGTGGTCTAGTATTTATGTGATGAACATAATAAGTGTTTTGTATTTTTAGGCGTTTCTTATGTATAATATATTCACAACAATAAAAAAGTATACAGGTTGTCCCAGAACGTGACGATAAGCCGGCAACGGGGGAAAGGCCTACTAATGGCGGGCCCAGTAAAAAAGAATCATCGATTTATTCGCTACTTTTTCCAAGTGCCAGCCATTTAAAAAAAAATCACGAAAGTACCACCCTGAGTTAAAATTTTCGTCATAATGACTAGAGTTTTCAATTAATTGTTTTTTTTTTTAGTATCTCGGAATCTCAAGTAGCTACGCTAATTATTTTCAAATCAAAGCAGATCCAAAAATAATAATTTTCCAAGAAAAAATACTAAATATCATCGGTTAAACTTTGACTTCTTATACTGAAAAAATAAAATGATCTAAGCTGACAAGGCTAGTTTGACCAAAAGTTGGCGCATTTCACCAAGATTCTAAAATGCTATGAGATGGACATGTTTTGGGTTAAACAAAAAAAAATTAACCTAATAGGTTACATTTTTCCGGTAGGTGTCCTAATTTAAAAGTATGTCATCCAAATAAAAATCCTTGTTTATTTATGAAACAGATTCTATTATCTTTTTGTATATTTTTGGCATTTTCCATGCTAAGATTTTAAAGTTATTTAGAAAAGGAAAAATTTGACCGCGGGCAGGATTCGAACCTGCGTCTTCTGGTTAGGTACACTACATATACATAGTTAGAAGGTAAGGTGACATCGTTCGACATTGAACTAACTGTAAAGTAAGTTGTGTCGGTTGAAAAGCAAAAACTTGCATTTCAATAGGTGTTACTGACGTCACCATAAAGACGTAAATTCAGTATGTGAAGGAAAAATTCGACATGACGGGTAGGTATTGCGGTGGCATAGTGCTCATAGCGTCTGGTGTACCTAACCAGAAGACGCAGGTTCGAATCCTGCCCGCGGTCAAATTTTTCCTTTTCTAAATAACAGATTCTATTGTTTAAGTAAAATAAGTTATGTTGAAGCAGTGATAGCCTAGCGGTATGACCATTGGACTGCTAAGTCGAAGGTCTCGAGTTCGAACCCAAGGCACGCACCTCTGACTTTTCGAATTCATGTGCGTATTAATAATTAATTATCACTCGCTTAAACGGTGAAGGAAAACATCGTGAATAAACCTGCATACATGGTTTGTGAAGTCTGCCAACCCGCAGTAGGCCAGCGTGGTGGACTACAGCCTAATCCCTCTCAATATAAGAGGAGACCCGTGCCCAGCAGTGGGACAGTATATGGGTTGATGATGAAGTTATGTTGCCATTTTAGGAAGCGGTAGACAGTGATGTAACCTTTTGTAATTTGAAAGATCTAGATAGCTCTTATGAACAAAAAAAAATGTTAATTTCCATAAACTCGAACTCGAACTCCAAATTCCGAGCTGCTACTGAGAATTTCATAGAAAAACTCAATAACACTATTCGACCTGGAATTAAACTCAGGACCTCTAGCGTAGCTGTCGCGCTTATCACAAGACAATTGATACAGTTTTTAAAAATAAAAATATTTTCTCACCTTTTCATTAACACGGCATTACACATCACATTTAAATACATCTAGCACTTTCGCGAACAACTCAACTAGCGAAAAACACCACTGCTTATTTACACAGTCGGTTAGAACGGTTTCGCCCTACGTCCGATCCGAAACCGTACCGAATTCGACCCGAATCCTATCCAAATCTGTGAAAATACAGAGAGAATGTCATTCAACGGATGACGTAGAGAAATCGGATCTAGTGGGTAAACTATTATACAAATATTTAAATAAAACTACTTTTTACAGATTTTATCGCGTTATATTAATATTATTAATCCCGACGTTTTGGAGTTACAGCGTCCATGGTCACGGGTACACTGCGGTGATGGGCGTCTTGATGATATAATTACTGACAGCTACCCTACATTTTTATTGTTAAATGATAAATTATATTTATTTATGCAATTCCGTCAAAAGTAGTTTTATTTCAATGTAAATATAATATTCGCGTACATGTTAGACATCGATATACTTACCATAAAAATATTTTACGACTACTCCGGTCCGTATTTTCACGGATTCGGATCGGATTCGTTTCGGACGTAAACCGCTCTTAAGAATCACAGTAAAGAAACTTCTAAACGTATATTAATTAAATCAATCAATTATATAAGAAAAAGTGATGTTATATTGACAAAAACATAAAGAATCAGCAATTTTTAAACCCTTCCGTGTACATATTAATATAATTAGCAATACGTGACTTTGTATGTTTGTTCATAAACATAACATTACGCTTGTAATTTCTGACATTTACGCGAATATTATACATTGAAATAAAACTATTTTTTTACGGATTTTGTCGCGTTATATTGATATTATTAATCACGACGTTTCGGACCCTTTACAGCGTCCATGGTCACGTGTAGACTACCCGTATAACGCGATAAAATCCGTAAAAAGTAGTTTTATTTCAATTACGCTTGTAATCTCTGAGGTTAGGCAGAGTCGTAATAAAGTACACAGGTCCCATGTAATAGAGGGCCTATTGCCATTAACCGTGCACGAAACCAATATCATTAATGTGGTCCCAAAGTCATCATCAACCCAGCCCCTCTAAGATTGAGAGGGATTAGGCTATAGTCCGCCACGCTGGCCTAGTGCGGGTTGGCAGACTTCACACACCGTTTAGAAAAAATCTTAACGCATGCCGGTTTCCTCACGATGTTTTCCTTCACCTTATAAGCAAGTGATAATTAATTATTAATACGAACTATATGCTATTATTTTATAGCGTAGTCTCAAATGCGCTAAAATGTGATAAATACAACAAGCAAAACCACAGTATAAACGAAGTTGAATAAAATGCTTAGTTCACAAGGTTATACAAAGAAATTAATAATTTGCTTAGTAAGCGGAAATGTTACTGTCCTTATTAATTTATACGTGAGTTTTATATACATAAGAACTATATACTCCGCTTCCGTGTGTAAACAATCAAATATTATCAATATTTGACGTCTGTGGTCTAGTGGTTCGCGTGTCGGACGGCTGATTTCGAGGTCGTCGGTTCGATTCACACAAGACACAAATATTTTTGTGATGAACATAAGTGTTTATGTTTGTCTGGGCGTTTCTTATGTATTATAAGTATGTATTTGCAAAAAAAGTATTATATCCAATGTCTAGTACAAAGCTCTGCTTAGTTTGGGACTGTGTAAAATTATCCAAAATTTATTTATTATTCATCCTACCGCGACTCCCACCCGTCTTGTCGAATTTTGCCTTCACATTCTGAATTTACGTCTTTATGGCGACGTCAGTAACACCTATTGAAAAACTGCAAATTTCGGGTGGGACTCACGATGACTTAATGGTCATAGAGTCTGGTGTATCTAACCAGAAGACGCAGGTTCGAATACTGCCCGCAGTCGAATTTTTTCTTCGCTATAACTTTAAAATCTTAGCATGGAAAATGCTAAAGCAATATGTATGTTTGTATTTGTGTATATATTTATTTTGTGCAATATTTATGTATTATTTTAATTATATGTGTACTTTATATTTATTATATGTTTGCTTGTGTACATATATGACACCTCTGTGGTCGAGCGGTTCGTGTGGACTGCTGATCATGGGATCGTGGGTTCGATTCCCACAGGACACAAATATTTGTGTGGTTAAAACATGAGTATTTGTGTTTGTCTGGGTGTTTCTTATGTATTATAAGTATGTATTTACAAAAAAAAAGTATATAAGTATTATATCCATTGTCTAGTACCCATAGTACAAGCTCTGCTTAGTTTGGGACTAGATGGTGTTGTGTAAAATGTCCCATTAATTCACTTTTTTCACTAAAAACAGCATTGTAAATTAAATTCGAAAGATCTTCTGGTCATCTGTTTCCTGAGTTCACTAGCGAGTTGTAAAATTTAAGAAAAAGCCGACGAAAAATTCCAACACAGGGGCGTCCAGAATCATGTACTGAAGTCATGGTAAGCCGTTGCGCGTCGATGTCCCTTCCACCCTGTATATAAAAAAAAATACATACAGTTGAATATAGAACCTCCTCCTTTTTGAAGTCGTTTAAGAATACAATAAGATACTTAAAACCTTTTTCTTCTGCAGGTCGGCTTCAAGGGCTACGGGCTGTCTCCAACCAATCTGTCAGCGTCAGGCAGCTTCAGCTTCAGCGATGGCAAGACCTACAGCATCACCCACGGCTCCGTCATTATAGCTGCCATCACTTCCTGCACCAACACATCCAACCCCAGTGTGATGCTTGGAGCTGGTGAGTAGCATACACAACGTGTTACAAAATACCCCGTAATAAATGTAATTAATCATCAAAGCTATCAACCCTAGTAAGTTGTCATGTCAGGGAACCATATTATTTAACGTACTACGTATGTATATAACGTACTATGTTTGTCTAGGTGTTTCTTATTTATTATAAGTATGTATTTACAATAAAAAAGTATTATATCCATTGTCTAGTACCCATAGTACAAGCTCTGCTTAGTTTGGGACTAGATGGTGCTGTGTAAAATTGTCCCAAAATTCTTAATGACCGCCCTCTCCAGGTCTTTTGGCTAAGAAAGCTGTGGAAAACGGCCTGAGCGTGCTACCGTACATCAAGACCTCACTGTCACCAGGCTCTGGAGTCGTCACTTACTACCTGAGGGTAAGAAATGAATGACAAATAATATTTATTTCTGTAAATAGGTCTTTTTTTAAGCTAGATGGCTCTGGCATTACCTCTGAGAAGAAACGCCGGAACAAACTCAGAGAATCAGTCTCTTTTAAAGTCCAAACATGGTATAGTAAAGAAAAATGCATTTATGTACTCCTTATGTACTTACCTATGTACTCCTTATGTACTCGTACTCCTTATGTTCTCCTTATGTACTTACCTATGTACTCTTTATGTACGACTTATTTACTACTTCTCAACGGTTTGTGAAGTCTGCCAACCCGCACTAGGCCAGCGTGGTGGACTATAGCCTAATCCCTCTCAATATGAGAGGAGACCCGTGCCCAGCAGTGGGACAGTATATGGGTGGATGATGACTACTTATGTACTCCTTATGTACTTACCTATGTACTACTTATGTATTCCTTACGTACTCCTTATAATTAAAATTAAAATAATGGAAAAAAAAACATCACTTTTTTCCTAGAATTCTGGGGCGGCGAAACTTATTGGCCTGGGGCGCCAAATTCCAAAATATGCCCCTTGTTGAGCTTACTTCAAAAAAGACATTAAGCTCATTGATAACGTACAGAGAAGAGATACCAAGATGGTTCGTTCAATGCGCAATTTACCATATGAACAGCGTCTCAAAGACCTTGGCCTCACCACACTAGAACAGCGGAGACAAAGGGGAAATTTAATTGAAAGCTATAAAATCTTCTCTCATCACTATCATGTCCCTAACCTTAAAGACATGTATAAGCCGAACGAAAATAAACACGTGCGTGGTTACCCTTTGAAACTTTGGGAAAACTCATCGAAAAAGAAACCAATGAAGCATTTCTTGCTTCATCATATCAGCCACAGGAAGTCCACAGGCCTCCCTCAAAGACTTCCACAAGGACCGGTTATAAGCCGTCTGCATCCAACGACTTCCAGCGACCTTTACCAGGTCGTCCGTCCATCTCGTTGGAGGCCGTCCCACGCTGCGCTTTCCGGTGCGTGGTCTCCACTCGAGAACCTTTTTGCCCCAGCGGCCATCAGTTCTACGAGCTATGTGCCCCGCTCATTGCCACTTAAGCTTGCTAAGTCTTTCAGCTATGTCGGTAACTTTCGTTCTTCTACGGATCTCCTCATTTCTGATTTGATCACGTAGGGAAATACCAAGCATAGCTCTCTCCATAGCTCGCTGAGTGACCTTGAGCTACTATATGAGACCCATAGTGAGCGACCACGTTTTCACGGTTTCTTGCCTAATAAAGTGGTAATAGCATGGAACAAACTACCAGAAAACACTGTGATGGCCCCAACATTGAACTGTTTCAAGAACAGATTGGACAAGGAAAACTTCTCCAAGCTATTTGATATACACGCATCAGCTAATTAGCTGCTAGTGTGTTTTACCAATAATAATAATAATCCCAAGACCGGGATGAAGAGAGATGGTGAAACCGGGGCCGCACCTCTCTACACCCCTAGCCACTCACCCCGCTGTTGCCGCCTTCTGCCTGCACTGGCAGCTTTTCGGGGGGCCCAGCTAGTGAGTTGGCGAGTCACCGTCTGCCATCCCTAAGGATGTATGTTCGAGGGGTAAGGCAGACGCCGTTTTCCTCCGGCAGTAGAGGTTATCAGTCCACCAAACCCCCACATCCATAATCCCAGTAATTTATAGTTCCATATTCTACAATAGTCCTGCACCCGCCCGGGATACTCCATGACTGTACTTTTATAGTGCAGGTGTGGAGTGACCCGGTTTGGTGCCCCATCCCGTATTTAGTGAAAAGCTCTCCAAGGGGCCTCTACGCGTTGGACCTGTGTCCCCGCGCAAGCCAAAAGACCGGATGTCTTCCTCACGGGAGATATGCCGAGATATCCAAAAAGGAGATACATAATAATAATCCCATACGAGAAATGGTTGATCATGATCAGTTGAAGTATATACTTTCGTCTGTAAGACAAAAAAAAAACACGGTGTGTACTTAAACTTATTTTTTTGCAGGAATCAGGTGTGATACCATATTTAGAGAAGTTAGGCTTCGATATAGTTGGGTATGGGTGTATGACTTGCATCGGGAACTCAGGACCTATAGATGACAACATCGCCAACACCATCGAGAAGGTGAGTCTTGGTGTTTCTTTCTTTACCGTCAAAATAGTTTTGTTTCCATAAAATAGATTATTCTCACTAATCATAATACTGTTGTAGTGGGAGTTGCTTTTGGTTAATATTTATTTCATATTTTTGAAACGCAACGCCATTTGTCAAAGTGAATATGACGTAAAAGTCTATAACAGCAAATGTCAAAATCACTGATTTCGTAGTGTTTGCCTACAACAAACTGTTGTAGGAGTGTTAATAGGAGTAGGAGTGTAAGAGTGTTATTTATTTTATTGTAGGAGTGTGCCATTTGCGATAGACTATGACGTCACACTAAGCGCGCCAAAGTGGGGGGCTTTTAAACTGCCCGGTTCGGTTGGCTATTTTTAATACATTTTTTAAATACTTTATATACCTTTTTTGGTGTTGAATATTTTTACCAGTTTATAGTGATGTAAATAATCGAATAAAAATATTTAAAAAATATCATGCATATTCCTATTATCAAGAAATTGTTCATCATACATCATTTTTTCTAACAAAAACTTGACACAAAAAGAATATTATCATCCTACCTCTTCTAGAACGAGCTGGTTTGCTGCGGCGTTCTGTCGGGCAACAGAAACTTTGAGGGTCGCATCCACCCCAACACCAGGGCGAACTATCTGGCATCACCGCTCCTGGTGATAGCTTATGCTTTAGCTGGCACCGTGGATATAGACTTCGAAACACAGCCTCTAGGTAAGAAACTTTACGAAAGAACGGAACCTTATAAGATCACTTTTTGTCTGTCTGTCAAGACCCTTTTTCTCAGGAACGCGTGGAGGTATCAAGCTGAAATTCATATCAAATAATCAGGTCTACTGTGCCTTGGAGCTGTGAAAAAATCAAACTTCTAAGCCAACGCAATCAAAAGATACAGCCGCTTAAGCCGCAAATTTTCGACACTCGCAAGGGAATCAAAACCTACAGGGAACCCGTGAACTCAGAATAATATTGAAATTCGTAATGTTATGGATTTCACATAAAACATACCATCACGCCTGTATTCCCCGAAGGGTTAGGCAGAGGTGTACTAATGTACACCCACATTTCGCCAGTATGTTTAGGTCCCATGTAATAGGGGGCGAGCCTATTGCCATTAACCGGGCACAAATCCAGACTCCGAGCTGCTACTGAGAATTTCATAGAAAAACCCAATAACACTTTGCTCGACCTGGGGATCGAACCCAGGACCTCTAGCGTAGCAGTCGCGCCTAGGACCACTAGACTAATGAGGCAGTCTATGTTATGGATTTCATTTACCAATAAAAATACCATACCGCTTGCAACACCATAAGTCATAAGTCATTTATTTGCAATGAATGTAGGTAACAAAATATTGGTGTTATTAAACAATTGAATCCAGTATATTCTACCATATGGGATGCAAAATTTACACTTATTAAAAAAATATGTGAAAAATTAATCAATAAAAAAAATATTATACTCAATCATTCAAATTACATATTATATAAATTAAGTAGCGACCCACCCCCGCTTCGCACGGGTGCAATGTACTATTAACATTTATGTATTATACATATAATAAACCTTCCTCTTGAATCACTCTATCTATTAAAAAAAACCGCATCAAAATCCGTTGCGTAGTTTCAAAGATCTAAACATACATAGAGACAGACAGGCAGCGGGAAGCGACTTTGTTTTATACTATTTTTTTTTATTTATTTTTTTATTAGGAATAACAAACAGATCTACAATTTCTATTATATAGGCAGTTACATTTAGAAGATTTTACGATTGTACATCCAACTACGTTATTCACAAAATATATAAGACACTAGCTGCACCCGCAAACGTTGTTTTGCCATAAAAAAAAAATTTAGGGGTATGAAAAATAGATGTTGGCCTATTCTCAGACCTCCCCGATAAGCACAAAAAATTTCATCAAAATCGGTCAAGCCGTTTCGGAGGAGTATGGCAACGAAAACTGTGACACGAGAATTTTATATATTAGATGTTAAAAACTTAAAACTACGTCATGCAAAAGGAACGGTGTATCTGATACTCACAAAAGATATGTAATCTTTATAAGCTGAAAAATGAAACTACATTCATTTGAAATATTAAGTAGTGTCACTCATAGAGGAATTTACCAGAGAGTTTATAGTTTTGAGCACATCATTTTTAAATTTTCCAACGGAGTCTCCAAACAGGTCAAGGTTGTGAAAATAAGTATTAAAGTTATTAGGAAGACGTCGCAGAGGTGCACGTATGCCAGCATTAGTTCGACAAACGGTTACAGCGAATACTGGCTGAGTACGCACACTGCGCATTAAAGTTGTTCTAGGGACTATATAGAATAATTTGTTGGAAATGTCTGAACATACATATGAATTGTTGCACAAATCATACAGAAACATTGCTTCAAGTAGTAGCCGCCTGGACTTTAAGTCGGTAAGCTTGTAGTATGTAGTGATAACAATAATCATAATTGGAAATGTCCTTTAGCAACAATATAATGTGTCATAAAGAATTATCATTTAAAAAATCATTTATAGAATAATAACATTTGTCGACCAGTAGTCGATGTGTCACTTGCGCGTTGCCGACCCTGTAAAACGAAAGAGGAATAGTTGTGTTGGCAGTATAAGGGTCAAAGTCCCCCCACTGCCAACACAACGTTTCCTCGTAGAGCACTGGCAACCTTGCTCCCCGTAAGGAACACAACACAGCTCAAAGCAGTGTTATTTTACTTCGATTTTCTGCAAGGCGGAGGTATTTCCCCAGTCGGGCCGCTCCAATTTGAGTGGAATTACTTAAACTCTCTTAATATTCGGTTAAGTGTCAAAAAACAATAGGATTCTTATTCATATTTCCGGTACACCTGCAGGTTCTCGAGCTGATGGTAGTCCCGTGTTCCTCCGCGAAATATGGCCGACCAGGTCTGAGATCCAAGAGGTGGAGAATAAGCACGTCATACCTGGAATGTTTAAGGAAGTAAGTTATTTATTAATTAATTTGGTTCATTAGTTATACAGGATGGAAGGGACATCTACGCGCAACGGCTGACCATGACTTCAGTACATGATTCTGGAACCCCCTGCGTTGGAATTTCTCGTCGGCTTTTTCTTAAATTTTACGTTTTTTTTGCAGTTTTTTCAACTTTAAACTGTATAGAATCAATATTTCTATCTAACCCAATAAGAATTTTAATTAAAAAGTAATCCATTCACTTTTCTCACTAAAAACAGCATTGTAAATTAAACTCGAAAGATCTTCTGGTCAGCTGTTTCCTTAGAGTTCACTTGCGAGTTGTAAAATTTAAGAAATTAATAATCCCTGTCATTCTGTGAGAGGAGACCCGTGCCCAGCAGTGGGACAGTATATGGGTTAATGATGTCATGATCTGCAATAAATTCGTATTCGTACTGCTTCACTAAACGAGCACTCTATCGAAATAAAACTACTTTTTACGGATTTTATCGCGTATATTGATATTATTAATCCCAATATACGCGATAAAATCCGTAAAAAGTAGTTTTATTTCAATGTATAATATTCGCGTAAATGTCAGAAATCAATATGAGCACTCTATCATTTTTTTTTTGCCAGGTTTACGAGAAGATCGAGCAAGGTTCTCCATCATGGCAGGTCCTGACCGTGCCCCAGGGCAAGCTGTACGGCTGGGACCTCAGCTCCACCTACATCAAGAGACCTCCGTTCTTCGATGGCATGACCAAGGTATGTAGTATTAAGGAGTCAGAACATATCAATACGCTAAAGGTGAATATAGACTAGAGCGTTTTATCGAGCATTTCTGTGTAATGTAACGTTCTTATGAATGGTACAATACAGATAAAAGCTCAGTTTCTAAAGCATTTCCATGTAATGTAACGTTCCTGCGAATGCTCGGCGTAATGCTCACAGCGAGTGTTCATTTACCAGTAACATTTCGTTGTACGGTCAACAAAAGAGTTAGGTATACAGGCAGCTAATTAATAATCTGTATTTTGATAAAGATAGTGTAATAATGTATCACGCAATATGTATCAAAACGCAGGTATTGTAAGCAGCTACATACCTAACCCTTTGACGCGTAATTATTGATGTCGAAATCTGTATAAAAATGCATATTTCGTTTGCTATCTGTATACTTAACTCTTTTGTTGACAACTTCTTATTATGTGGGTAGGAACCGAAGCCTCACCACGGAGTGAGGGATGCCCGCTGTCTGCTGCTGCTAGGAGACTCTGTGACCACGGACCACATCTCCCCGGCCGGCTCCATCGCGAGGAACTCTCCCGCTGCCAGATACCTGGCCGATAGAGGGTATGTCATTATTAAACTTAAACTCAAATCTTTATTGCTTTCATGTGTATATAATGTAGCTGTCAATATTTAAAAAAGTTAAGCTTAACAACAACAGTTAACCTTAAATTTACATCACTAAATTACAATATTTTTTTCAACACATTTGCTCATAAAATGGCTCTAATTTCACCGCAATTAGGCACATAATGACACCTGTTATCAAACTGTGACTTTTTCATTGCTATTATTCACAAGTGAGTTGTAGGGTTTTTTATTTTATTGGTCGAGTTGCTTTGTTCTTAAAAGAGTTTCGATACAAACTAGATCGTGTTTAATAGTACAAATAAATTAATGTAACACCTATTGATTGCTCATTTCATGCAATTTCGTATTTAAATAGATAATTTCAACTTGTTCGTTTTTAATAAATAAAATTTCATTCAAATATAACTTTTGTTTTCTCTGTAATAAAGAAAACTTTGAATTCCCACATTTTGTACGTGGCTAAAACGCTATCCGCGAAAAACCAAAAAAAAAGAAACCTCATTCTTTTAGCCTATGGCCGATCGCCATTATTCGCCATTGTTTAGGAAAACAGCTGATTAATTTTTAATTTTCCCGCCGTTGCGAAAAATGCGGTTTTACCGTTGAAATTATAATTATTTTCTTCACAAGTGTGTTGATAAACGCCGTATGATACGCGTGTGTATTGATGATTACCGTCCTCGGCTCTCTTAAAACCCTCACCTAATGGCTCGGGTTTCAATGGCGCCTCAGCGGTAATCACCAACATTACACATTTGTATGTACTATTGTAGTAAAAGTATTAGTATAAATTGTCGGATTTTTGTTGTATTAAATGAATTTTATTATTATAATTCTCGTATTTATTTAATTTCTTATTTACATTATATTTTTAAATATTTTTACAAAAAAAGAAAAAAATATAAAAAAATAGTCAGACCACCGATATCGGGAACAGGGTCCAAGCTACCGGTGGTTAGGGCCCCAGAGACAGGAACCTCCTCACAATACGCGCCGTATCAAGGAGTACTGCCTTCTGAATCAGGCCCTTAACCCAGCCACCCAACTCGAGCCTCCTGAGGTGTTGGTCGAGGCTCTTGGCGATAAGTCCATTGACCGTAACGACTATAGGCACAATGATGGCCGAGTCCACATCCCACATGGCGACCACCTCGTGAGCTAAGTTGAGATATTTTAGGTGTTTCTCTAATTATAATTATTATTGTCTGTATTAGTTTAGTAATTTTATGTCAAGCTATGTATTAATTACTAAGCCACGAGCCCCTGTCCCTCTCTCGGATTAAGGCGAGTGTAATTAAAATAAATCCTTTTTTTTTGTTGTAGTCTAACGCCTAGAGAGTTTAACTCTTACGGTTCTCGTCGAGGTAACGACGCAGTAATGTCTCGTGGAACATTCGCCAACATCCGACTTGTGAACAAGATGTCCCCCACTCCGGGGCCTAAGACCACTCATTACCCCAGTGGTGACGTCATGGATATCTTCGATGCGGCTGACAGGTTAGTAAAAAAAAAATAACCAATCATTTCTATCTTTTTGTATTTTTTCATTCGACCGCGGGTAGGATTCGTAACTGCGTCTTCTGGTTAGGTACAGACAAGACGGGTAGGTATCGCGTGGCTTAGTGGTCATAGCGTCTGGTGTCCCTAACCAGAAGCAGGTTCGAATCCTGCCCGCGGTCGAATTTTTCCTTTTCTAAATAACCAATCATACACTACCATAGTACTATACACGATGATTTTGTAGTCGTTTTGGAACCGAAAATTTTAGACTCTATATCAGTAATAGAACCTATTAAAATATAATTTAAATTAAATAAAAATATATTATTTTATTGATTATTAAAAGTAATATCATATTCGAACAAAAAATGAGAACTCATGATAATTCCACTCAATGTTACGTACTACGATCACTACGATCGATGTCATTCAATGTTACACACACAACACTAAGCGGTAAAACATGCCTAGACACGTTATCCGCCCATTGGATGCGGCGCGGCGCCCGCTGCCTACAATCCACGCACACAGCTGTAATGTATTATGTACCTACCCCTAGTAACAGGCTGCGCGGCGCCGGCGCGGCGAGCGCTCTCGCGTCGTCGCGTCGCCCGCGCCGCTCCCCGTTAACCACCCCGCACGGCCGCACCCGCCAGACCGCCAGTTCTGTTGCAACTCGCGCGCGATAAAGGTTGCATTTTTACGTTTTACGTAGCCACGCGAAAATGAGTCTTCAGTATGAATATTCGAACGCGGAGTAGGTACTTGACAATGGTTCAGCTGTACACTGTTACTAGTTACAATTTGGAAGGCCAAAGCTGAGGCCAAGCGGTTGTATTCCCGGCCAGAACATTTAAAGGCGCTGTGGCTACGAGGGATTGAAAGTCCTCAAGTACCTTCAACCCCTACCAACTTGGCTGCAACCCAGCGCCTTCTCAATCATGGACAGTTCCGTGTGCCGGCTCACGCGCAAGGTCGAGGGCGCCTAAATGACTCGCAGGAGAACGAAGACGCTATTCTGGAGTAGGTACTTCGAGCGGGCTCCGCGGCGAAGCACGAGAATGGCGGCACAAGAATTTAATGTTAGCTAATGCTTTGTATGGAAAACATTAAATAATAATGGCTTAACATCCCTATAAGTTCCGTCGAGCTCACGTCATCAACAACAATGATGCACCGGCAAGAACTGCCCTATGTCAGCTGCCCGGCTCGTTATGCAAGTGTTGTGCGTGCTTACCCAAACAATCAGTTCCGTGATCGATGGATAGGCCACGTCGCGCGGCGGTCCCGTGGCTTGCCCACCACGGAGCCCAGACTTAACGCCCCTGGATTTTTCTTGTGGTCGGAAATAAAAAGACTCCTTTATACCCGTGAACATGAAAGTCTTAACGAGTTACGCAGTGCGATAGTGGACGCCTTTGATAAAGTGAAAAGTGATAGGCTAAAAGACAATAGCATAAAACGGGCACGTTTGTGTATTGAACGCGGCAGACTCCATTTCGTGTACTTGCTTCGGTACAGGGAAGTGTAAACAATTTATAAATAAACTTTTAATAGGTAAGTACTTAGCTATGTACATAAGTTAATTATTTTGTAAATAGCTCAAATTCCAAAAATCCAAACGCCTGAAGTACCTACTCAGTTCATTGTCTCTCTGTTTCTAATTATTGATACCTACAGTAAAATAAAGATAAGTTCAATTCAAATAAAGTATTTCTGCCGGTCCTAAGCCCGTGTAAAGTATGAAGGAGAAATTGGAGTAGGTACAATTTACGTAGTTGGCGTGAAAATGTTGATGCGCAGCGGCTGTGCGAGCGACTGCTGCGCCTGTCGCGGGTTCGATCCTCGCTCGGAACAAATTTGTATGATCTGTGGGTGAATGTTCTGGGCTTGCGTGTTTGTGTATGTGAAAATTTATGTTTGTAAATGCACCCATGACACAGGAGAAAATCCTAGTGTTGGGCAACGTTTTTTTTCTTAAATAAGAACTACGATAAAACCTACCTACACACAGTCTTATTCTAATTTTTTTAGTAAGAATGTAGGTATTACGTTCGTGTCCCGTATCAGCTGATTCGCTGGGCGCCATACTTGTCCTATTTGAACTGTGATCCTAGGTACCTACCTAACATCAAATTACGTCGCTATCTGCATCGTAATGCAATTTATTTTAATAATAAAATGTACTTGTCCAGCTACTAGCTATTAAATCACGCGTAGTAGGTACTCAGACGGATCATCCGACCGTCCGTCGCTCCCGTTGCTGTAGGTAGGTGACCAGCTGATGAGCTGACTCATACCGCGCCGCGCCGCCCCGCCGCGCCCGCGCCGCCCGCCGCGCATCATTGATAAATGGCAAGCTTGAGACTGAGGCGGTTTAAGAATGAAATATTCGTGCACTACTACGAAAAAAGTCGAACAAGTGAAATTTTTTTTTGAAATGCCAACTTTTTTATTATTAGCTGTACAGTCAACTTAATATTTTTTATTTGTACTACTAATTATCCTAAGTTACCACGTTGCGGTTCCAAAACGACTATAATTTCACGCTGTATAATCAATAGTACCCATAGTACAAGCTGTGCTTAGTTTGGGTGTAAAAATGTCCCAAAAAATAATTATTTATTTATTTCGTTATCATTCATTACTCACTCATTCAATCACTCAGATACGCGAACAACTAGAACACAGACGTCGTTTACACATTTTCTACTGAAATGAAATCCGCGTCTTTAATATTAATTTCAATCAATTTTAAAAAGTAAAATATTTTAATATACTATTAAAATAGCACTTTTGAAAAGTCAAAACTAGTAGCACGGTTCCAAAAAGTGGGTCTTATGGAGAAGAACCGGCAAGAAACTCCATAGACACTCTTTTGCGGGTTGTTGAGCTCCCTAAATTATGGTTGAGCTACACAATGACTGATACATGCGTGTCGTCAGTTGGGACTGGTCTACTCAAAGCCGCTATGGCTCTTTCTTCAAAAGGGCATTTCAGACTTTGCCCTACATTGTAAGACATATTTGTTACTATATAATGTCTGGACTTTAAAAGAGACTATGATTCTCTGAGTTTGTTTCGTCGTTTCTTCTCAGAGGTCGTCAGCTAGGAAATGCCGGAGCCATCCAGCTTAAAAAAATATCTAAAATATTCACTTGTAGAAGTGTCTTTAAAAGGTCTATCAGAAATAAATATCATTTATCATTTAAAAAAGAACATGTAAACAGTGTTAATCTTGAAATAAAACTATTTTTTACGGATTTTATCGCGTTATGTTGATATTATTAATCCCGACGCGACGTTTCGGACCCTTTACAGCGTCCATGGTCACGGGTAGACTTGATAATATCAATATAACGCGATAAAATCCGTAAAAAGTAGTTTTATTTCAATGTATAATATTCGCTTAAATGTCAGAAATGAAAGTGTTAATCTTGGTTTACAATTTTGTCCTGAATAGTTCATGAGAACAATGCTGTTTGATGTGTACTATTAATCATTAATACAGTATAATTAAATACAATTATCATGTTAATCTTCAACAGATATGCAGCTGAGAAGGTGGCTCTTATCGCTGTAGTGGGCAAAGATTATGGTTCAGGGTCAAGTCGTGATTGGGCCGCAAAAGGACCCTACCTCTTGGTAAGTAACACTGTCATGATCGTGGCCAATTTCCCGGATCCCATGGTCATGACAATAGGGCACGTGAAGGCAAGTGCGGTTTTTAGTCGGTACGGGTCCGACATACCCTGCCACCGTACCGTAGTACCGTCAAACGGGGTGAATAGGGATGCAGGGGTGAATCGAGACAAAGCTTTGAAAGGGATTTTTGACTTTAATCATTAAAGTTTGTTGGGAAAAGGGACTAATTAATGTTGTTACTGAATTATTATAAACCATTAGAAGACCTTGTGGCATCAAACTATAATAATTAAACTGAAAATCCCTTTCAAATTTTTGTTTCCATTCACCCCTGCATCCCTATTGGTGAATAGGGATGCAGGGGATCCCTTTTTTTATAGTAGTCAAACGGGGTGCCGTTTGACTACTATAAAAAAAGGGATAGGGGGAGGGACTTTGTGACATGGTCCGCACTCCCCGCTCCTTCTCCGCGCCTCTCGCCTCCCCCCGCGCGTCGCCATAAATACATTCGCAGACGACGCGCGGGCCTCTTTCTTCCCGCTGCAACTGCCCAAGCTAAGTGCCGTCCTCTACTGGTCGGACCTCGCCTCGGAGCCTTAGCCGAACCCACCCTGAGTTTAACTCACCCTACTCTGTAAAACGAAAGAGAAATAGTTGGGTTGGCAGTATAAGTGTCAAAGTCCCCCCCACTGCCAATACGTTTCCTCGTGGAGCACTGGCAACCTTGCTCACCGTAAGAAACACAACACAGCTCAAAGCAGTGTTATTTCATTTCGATCTTCTTCAAGGTGGAGGTACTTCTTTAGTCGGGCAGCTCCAATTTGAGTGGAATTACTCCCACTATACCCCTCTTTAAACTTCATTACGAATCTTATCCAAAGTGAAACATTTCAATTAGACCATTAAGATAGTACTTTTGAAAAGTCAAAACTAGTTGCACGGTTCCAAAAAGTGGGTCTTATGGAGAAGAAACGGCAAGAAACACCATAGACACTGTTTTAAAAAAAATCTTTAAAGATACACACATCAAAAAAAGTTTGCGGTTACTAGCATAAGCTGATATAACTTTTTAAATTGAACTTCGTCAAGAAAAAAATCTATGTTGTATGTTTTCTAATAAAAATACCCTGAAATAAAACTACTTTTTACGGATTTTATCGCGTATATTGATATTATTAATCCCGACGTTTCGGACCCTTTACAGCGTCCATGGTCACGGGTAGACTGAGGTGGTGGGCGTCTTGATGATATAATTACTGACAGCTACCCTACATTTTTTACTGTTACATGATCAATGATATTTATTACTAATAATTAATTAAGGGTGCTAATTAAACAGGCTTCTTTTTAATATCATTATACGCCTCCAAAAATGTATTTTGCCTTCTAAATTACTAAGTCAGCCACAATTAACGAGCATCTAAATAATATCTTGTATATAAAAGTCACCTCAAAATATTGTTATATACACACAAAACATTCAGATTTGGTTCTGGCTGTGCGTTGTGTGGTCACAGTTCTAACCTAACCTAACCGATATCTGTATTTTGTTGCTCAATCAGTAATTTTGTCGCTCAATCAGTATTTTTGATGCGCGGTTTATTATATTCCAATAATTAATACCTACTAGATGGAAATACCCTGTTTGAAAGAATCTAAAAAGAGGAAATCATAATATAATCTACCGTAACAGAAAAGATTTCGATTAAGAAAATGATCGCAAACTTTTTTTGATGTGTGTACCCCGACCATAGACCGTAATTCTTTTTAATGTTGCTTGCAGGGCATCCGCGCTGTGATCGCGGAGTCCTTCGAGCGCATCCACCGCTCCAACCTGGTGGGAATGGGTATCATTCCCCTGCAATTCATGCCAGGAGAAAACGCAGATACCTTCGCCCTTACCGGCAGCGAGTTGTTCAACATAGAGTTGCCTAAAGACCTTCAACCAGGAGAAATTATCACTGTAAAGGTGAGTTGGTTATAATCACCACTCTGGGCAAGAATATAGCGTTGTGTTGGAAAAACCGGCCAACTGGCTGCTCTCTCTCTCTCTCTCTCTCTCTCCGAAGATGCAGGAACGCTCACAAACCTTAAAGTAATATTACAAGAGAATATTTTAAGATTGTACTATGAATGGTTGAATCTAGATTCGTTTTTCATTTTTAACGTAACCTGTCCAATTGCTCATGCATCATTTACCTTAGATATATCCCGCGCAGGCGTAGACAAAACCCCCTTCTAAGGAAATCAATTTGAGAGGCATCAGGCTATATTGTCCCACTCCCGTGCCCAGCAGTGGGACAGTATATGAGTTGATCATAAATGAAATTTACAACCAACATTTTTGCCCACAGGTGGACAGCGGCAAGTCATTCCAAGTGAAAGTGCGCTTCGACACTGAAGTAGACTTAACGTATTTCCAAAACGGTGGCATCTTGAACTATATGATCAGGAAAATGCTGTAACAACGACTAATCGAATAGTAGTTTAGGAACAAATTGGTTGTTACTCTTAAGGTGGGTATAAACTAGAGCATTTGCTAGAGCATTACACTGTAATGTAACATTTTTACGAATGGAACAATACAGGTCAAATCTGTGGTTAAAGCACTTTATTTTCATAAGAAATTACATTTCACTTAATGAGATACAAACCTTATATAATATACGGTTACTATATTAGGTGTGCGCTGCTGAAAACCAAGCTATGAGTTGGTGTACAGTTCGCGAAAACGCAAAATAACTTGAACCTGCGCGTTGCACGAATTTTAGGCGCAAATGGGTTGCGGTGTGCGGGGCCGCACACGGCACACCCACCGCGGACGTCTCCAAGTATAATCGAGTGCTACGTTTTGTGTTGCGTTGTGATTGTGACTTATAAACAGTTTATAAAATGCCGCCGCGAGTTCGTAGCAGCAATACAGTTTTGAAGCGCCAATCGAGACAAAATGATTTATAACGTCTATTGTTTCTTTAAAAAGAACTCTAGTGGTTTAACTGAAACTCAAATTAAAATTAAAACAGCTGAAGCCACAAAAACTTCCCTTTCAACAGTCAAAAGAATCATTAGAGAAACAAATCAGTCCGATTTAATTATTATGTATTTTAATTATTATTATTCATATTATGTATTTCATGTACCACCAAAAAATATAGCCTCTAAAAATTTCGTGCGCGTCTGTACCTGCGCAGATCGGCGCCATGTTGGGTCAAGTTATTTTGCGCGAACTGTACTTAATTATATTCTTATGTGTAATATAAATTAAATAAACAAACAAAAAGCAGTAAAAAGTAGATACATCGTTTTTGTATAGTTAAATTTCCTTGGTAATTACATAATTGAGAAGTTTATTCTTAAAGATATTAAAAGACTTAGCTGATTTAATTTCATTTGGCAACTTATTATACAATTTGCTAAAAACATTTCCATGTAATGTAACGTTCTTGCGAATGGTCGAAAGAAAGAAAGAAAGAAAGATTTATTTGTCAGAATATAGTACAATTAGGTGTTCATAATATTATTAAAAGTTTCTTATATTCTACCATTTCTGGTGTACAAATTCTTAATCTATTAATTACTTATCTCTATATATAACAATTATTTAATTCCATTTAATATATTATTATCATTTAGGAAATCAGTAACGGAATAATAGCATTTATAATTGTAAATTTTAAATTTATAATACGTTTGAACAGTGTGACGCTGTGCTCGACGTAATGCTCACGGCGACTGAACATATACCCGTAACATTTCTTAAACTAATATCGATTACTCTCCATCGTCCCCCGTGCTCATATAAGTGTTACACCAAAACGCTCGTTGTTTCTTGAAATCAAGTTGTAACAAAACATCGAGCTTCTTTCTTCTTTTTGTATTTTTTTGGCATTTTCCATGCTAAAATTTTAAAGTTATTTAGCGAAGTCGTAACGTCACCATAAAGACGTAAATTCTGAATGTGAAGGTAAAATTCGTCATGGCGGGTGGGACTCGCGGTGGCTTAGCGGTCATAGCGTCTGGTGTACATAACCAGAAGACGCAGGTTCGAATCATGCCCGCGGTTGAATTTTTCCTTCGCTAAATAACTTTAAAATTGAGCGTCATGTTCGAAATGTGGTTCGAATCAATTTAAAAACAGCGAATGCTCGATGTTCTGGTACAAGTAAATGCTCTAGTCTATACCCAAGGCGTCACACACTGCGAAGATACGATAATATTTTATATTAAGATAAAATATCGCTTACTATACAGTTTGTATGAACTATCACAAACGACTAAGATACTATATATTTTCATATATTTTTTTATACTACTCAGGTGGCAAGGATACGGCCCACCTGATGGTAAGCGGTTTGTAACACCAGGGGTATCACTTGCGCGTTGCCGACCCTGTAAAACGAAAGAGGAATAGTTGTGTTGACAGTATAAGAGTCAAAGTCCCCCCACTGACAACACAACGTTTCCTCGCGGAGCACTGACAACCTTGCTCACCGTAAGAAGCACAACACAGCTCAAAGCAGTGTTATTTTACTTCGATTTTCTGCAAGGCGGAGGTACTTCCTAAGTCGGGCAGCTCCAATTTGAGTGGAATTACTCTCACTATACCCTACCTCTCTTAAAATTATATTATATTAGACTATCTCAAGTTATCGAGCGATATGGAAATTGTATAATAATAATAATAATTTATTTGACACATAAACAGAACAAACGTTACATTCATGAGGACAAATTCAATTTTCTTAGTTTTATATTGAAGGCATCTGAACTAGATAAAAAAATATCTGTATCTCAGACATCAGCGCTCTTCCTTATAGTGACCATTACATTACTAGCTTATATAGACATGAATATTAGGCGGTATTTCATTTGTTCATTACACAGAGAAAGACAAAATAAAAATAAAAAAGAGAACGATAAAATAAACCAAAAAGCAATAGGGTATGTGGAGTGTTAACCTCTCGGTGAGTAGTGTTCTTAAAATGCGAAATATATATTAATATGCTACTCGTATCTTAACTAAAAATGAGAGAATGATTCGAGCGGATATATTATAGTAACTAAACCGTATGTGATACTTTAACATACAGGGTGGAAGGGACATCGACGCGCAACGGCTTACCATGACTTCAGTACATGATTCTGGACCCCACTGCGTTGGAATTTTTCTTAAATTTTACAACTCGCAAGTGAACTCTAAGGAAACAGCTGACCAGAAGATCATTCGAGTTTAATTTACAATGCTGTTTTTAGTGAAAAAAGTGAATTAATGACTTTTTAATTAAAATTCTTATTGGGTTATATAGAAATAATGATTTTATACAGTTTAAAGTTGAAAAAACTGCAATAAAAAACGTAAAATTTAAGAAAAAGCCGACGAAAAATTCCAACGCAGGGGGGTCCAGAATCATGTACTGAAGTCATGGTAAGCCATTGTGCGTCGATGTCCCTTCCACCCTGTATATAATATATTTTTTATATCCCGTATCTTAACATAAAATATTATAGTATTTTCGCCGTGTGTGGACGCCCTTTATTAAGGCTTTGGGGTCAATTCATACGAGTGTAGAGTCAGGTGAGATCGCAGCTACACTTACGGTGGAAGGTCATTTAAATAAATAAATAATTGGTACTTTTACACAGCACCATCTGGTCCCAAACTAAGCAGAGCCTGTACTATGGGTACTAGACAATGGATATAATACTTATATACTTTTTTTTGTTAATACATACTTATAATGCACAGACAAACACATATGATGATCACATATTGTATGTAATAAATAAAAAAAAAACTATTCCAATATTTATTAAAGGAATATAATAAACCGCGCATCAAAAATACTGATTGAGCAGCAAAATACAGATATCGGTTAGGTTAGAACTGTGACCACACAACGCCAGAACCAAATCTGAAGACCAAGTAAGTGTATATAAGTAATAACAATTGATTTATTTTATGAGCAAATTTAGTGTGCAATTCAGTATTTTTGGTGCTAATTTCGAATATTTTGATTGAAAAAAGGGGATTTACAGTTAAAGTATTAAATACCACCCTTTATTAAATATATATTTTATTAATTAAATATTCATAAAATTTCGACGATATAGGAGCAATTAACCGGCGCGGTCCGAGTAGGGGGGGAGGGAGGTCTCGGACCGCGCCTGCGTAGAATTGAGCCGAAGATAAGCTTCAAATTCTGGAATTCACATATGTGGTCTAGTGGTTCGAATGGTATGAATTGATCCCAATCTGTTTAGGTGCTCTCAAAATCCCTGGATTATAGATATAATTATATCAGTAATGACAGATTGAGAAATAGTGTGATAAGAGAACGTTGCGGCTTAAAAGACGATGTAGTGACGAGGATTGAGAAGAATATGCTGAGATGGTTTGGGCATTGTTTGTGTTTCTCTGAGTGTTTCTTCGTATCTCTGCTTAGTTTGGGACTGGATGTTGCTGTGTAAAATTGTCAAAGAAGTTTTTTATTTATATTTTTTTATGTAGTATAACGCCAGGTATTTTGAGAAAACCTCGTGTATTTTATATTCATATGTGCTTGTAAAGATTTTGGTGCAAGAATATGCAACAGATGTTACAAAACTGTTTTTGACAGTTGGTGCAAGGGTCTAAGGGTTCCATAATATGTTATTTACGATTAGCCGGGGCGAATAGGGATACAGGGGCGAATCAGGACAAAAATTTGAAAGTGATTTTAAGCTTTAATTGTTATAGATTGTTGCAAAAAGGGACTGTTTGAAAGGGAATTCGAACTTGTACCTCTCGCTACGTCCCGCCATAGATCGAAATTTCACCTGGATGAATGGGTATCCATCACCGTGCGTTTCTCAAGAAACTTCCGCGAACGACTGCTCTGTGGAATCAATTACCAGCAGAGGTATTGCCGATCCGGTAAGACATGGCAACCATCAAGAAGCGAGCCTGTTCTTATCTCAAAGGCTGGCAACGCACCTGCAACTTCTCTGGTGTTGTTGGTTTCAATGGGCGGCGGTGATCACTTACCATCAGGTGACCCGCTTACTCGCTGGCCTCCCTTTTCCATAAAAAAATATTGTTCCTAAATTATAATAAACTATTAGAAGACCTTGTTCGCATCAAACTATAATATTTTAAGCTGATATGATATTTATTTTTGTAAATAGATCTTTTAAAGACACTTTTACAAGTCAATATTTAATTCATCTAGATGGCTCCGGCATTTCCTAGCTGACGACCTCTGAGAAAAAACGCCGAAAAAAACTCAGAGAGTCATGGTCTCTTTTAAAGTCCAGACAGTGTATTCAGTGCTTATCATTATGTGTTTTACAATGTAGGCAAATCTGAACTGGTATTTTGAAGAAAGAGCCATAGCAGCTTTGAGTTGACCAGTCCATCCTGAAAATCCCTTCCAAAGTTTTGTCCAGATTCACCCCTTCTTCCATATTCACCCCATTTGACGGTATATAGATAAACATAAACTATAGAGAGATAGAGAATAATAAACAACACCATCATGGCTGTATTCTCCGGAGGGTAAGGCAGAGGTGTTTTAGACCAAAACTGCTCGCTACGTCTTTAAACTCCCACCCAAAAGAGGTATATACACCGTGTTTTTTTTGTCGTCTTATAGGCGATAGGATATACCTACTTCTACTGATCATGATCAACAATTTCTTGTATGGGATCAATCATGAAGTGCAAACAAACAGCTAAATCCTACATTTTGTCGAGAAATCTGAACTTTTTTCTAAGAAACGGATCTTTTTTTCAAGATTTCAGACAGTCCATATCCAGTAGAAATAATATTGAAATAATAGTTTCCTTTCGGCTATAAGATGACAAAAAACACGGTGTTTATACTCAAAAATTAAGCCGATCTATCGACTAGACCATCGTTTCTCAACATTTTTAGTTTTTTCATGCCACTAATCACCTTAGTGGCATAAAAAAACTAAAAATGTAGACACTTTCAACACCAGGGGTATCACTTGCGCGTTGCCGACCCTGTAAAACGAAAGGGGAGTAGTTGGGTTGCAAGTATAAGGGTCAAAGTCGGTAAAATTTTCGGGGCCTCCAGTTCTTGGTTGCCTTGGGGCCTCCATATCTTTAAAACCGACCCGGAGCCCCACCCAGGTTGAGAAACAATGGTCTAATAGATGCAAGCCATCCGGGCCGAGCTCGAAAAGTGTGCAGTTTGAAGAAATAATTAGCAAAACATTCTAAATAAATAGACTTAATTTGTTTACCATTTTGTTACTGTCTTAATTAAGGAAATCCAACTGTAATCATGTCTAGTTATAAGATTAAATATACAAATATATTTATTATATTTTGTTAATTTATTGTGTTTTATTTATCACCTATACTATGCTGCTGGCTCCTCAGAATGAGAGGGATTAGGCTATAGTCCACCACGCTGGCCTAGTGCGGGCAGACTTCACACGCCGCCGTCGAGAAAATCTCTAAGGTATACAGGTTGCCTCACGATGTTTTCCTTCACCGTTTAAGCGAGTTGCAATCATACATAATATTATAAATGTGAAAGTTTGATTGTTTGTTTGTTACTCAATCACGCAAAACTGGCTGAATAGATTTGCATGAAATATGTTACACAAATAGTATGTGACTGGGAATACCATAATATGCTACTTTTTATCCCTGAAAATCGCGAGAATATCTTTAAATAATATATAAAAACACAAACACATACAACGTGTTACAAAATCACCCGTAAAAAATATAATTAAATAACGAAGCCAAAAATTTTGTCAGCTGTCATGTCAGGGATCCTGATTATTTAACAGAAAGGCCTCGTGTACCTATTTTACCTAATAATTGTCTACTTTAATAATTTTTCTATTTTTCATTCATAAAATAATGTTGTTGTTTTCCTTTTTTTGGGGTACCTATGTTATTCAGCGTTACTACGGTTTGAATGGACTTGTTATATGGCCCCATTTAACCTCTCGGCTTTACTGGTAGTTTTGTAACACCATATATGTATAGGAGAATTACTTGCGGGATTTGAATTAAATTTCATACATAAATACTTAGTACCTATGTGACTGAATAGAAATATGTGATGAAAATTATATTTTCCGGAATTTCCCAGAAAACTGATTTGGAAACCTAGGTACTTACGGGATTTGAATGTTTCATACACACATAGTAGGTGAGTAGTACTGTCATATTAAATGATTCCAGAACTAACATTGAGTACCCACTTCTTATCCCATGAAATCAATCCGACAACAATTGTGTTACTAGGTCACGGGTAGAAGCTGATACGCACATGATTTCGAAAAGTCAGAGGTGTGTGCCTCAGATTCGAACTCTAGACCTTTGACTTGGCAGTCGAATGGTTATATCTTTAGGCTATCACTGAAGGGGAATGTAGCCAGTGACATTAAACTGGACATATGAGACTTAACAACTGAGGTGTCAAGATGACAACGCGAGTGATACCACTCGTGTTGCTGTCGTCTATAGGCTGCGGTAACCGCTTACCATCAGGCGGCCAGTATACTTGTTTGCGATCTTATTACAGTAATAGTGTCTTTAGTTAACACGATACGAACATCAATATGATCTTATAAACAATTCACAACAATTTTATTTACATTTATCTGCAAGGAATTCAAACAAATACAACTTAAATTACAAGAAATTGTAGCTGTAGTTTTTAATAAACAAATGTAGGTAAATAAATCATTGAAGTAGGTATATTAAGACAGGTTCTCTCATTATTACGGCAGTTTTACACTTAAGTATCAGAGTGACAGTTTACTAATATAAAGTGTAGTTCTTGACAAACATTGAATATGGTGTGCATTGGTGTTGATTGTATTAAAAACTAGGGATCCGCCCCCGCTTCGCACGGGTACAATGTACTAATAACATACATGTTTTATACATATAAACCTACCTCTTAAATCACTCTATCTATTAAAAAAAACCGTATCAAAATCCGTTGTGTAGTTTTAAAGATCTAAGCATACATAGGGACAGACAGCGGGAAGCGTGTTTTATACTATGTGTAGTGATAACAGGCTTAGTGAAGTGGAGCTCGTCGCTAAATTATAAGTACGTGGATCAACTGATCTGCAAGGTTAAGCTGCGCTAGCCGTGTTCAGTTAGATGGGTGACCATAATTAACACATCGAGAACCCTCCGGGCGTCGGAGTGTACGTAGCCGTCTGGTTATCATACGAATTTTTTTTTTTTTTTTATGTGATAGGGTGGGCAAACGAGCAGACGGATCGCCTGATGGTAAGCGATTACCGCCGCCCATGGACACCCACAACACCAGAGGAGTTTCAGGTGCGTTGCCGCCCTTTTAAAGGTGTGGGCCTCCGGTATCCTAAATGTAAAATCCGGTACATTTATAAATGACAGTCGTTAGTCAGTCTAAAACAGCCTTTCCAAAAGTGGGCTTATGCCCCCTTGTGGGCGCTGCAGGCCTAAAGGCTAAGCGACCTAGAAAAATAACGAGGCCGTTGTGTAGAGGCTTGGGGGGGCGATTTGTAATTTCATCTAGCTAGGAGGTCTCTTAGACACCGACTGAGCTCTCGACTCTCGATTACAACTTGTGAACATCAACTAATTAATATTATTTTTCTGACATTTACGCGAATATTATACATTGAAATAAAACTACTTTTTACGGATTTTATCGCGTATATTGATATTATTAATCCCGACGTTTCGGACCCTTTACAGCGTCCATGGTCACGGGTAGACTGAAGTGGTAGACGTCTTGATGATATAATTACTGAAAGCTACATTTTTTTATTGTTACATGATCAATGATATTTATTACTAATTATTAATTAATACTAGATGGAGCCGGCATTTCCTCAGTCTACCCGTGACCATGGACGCTGTAAAGGGTCCAAAACGCCGCGATTTATAATATCAATTATACGCGATAAAATCCGTAAAAAAGTAGTTTTATTTCAATATCTTGTCAATGTCAGAATAGGTCCATATCTCCGCACAATGCTGCAGCAAGCAAATCAGTACAAATTATAATTGCAGTATAGATTCTTAAGAGATGAGTTACCACTTTCGTCATTGAACAACAATCTTCATTGTTTATGTTTGAGAGTATTTCTTTCATACTTCCTGCGGTTATTGTATATCGGAGTGTGCAGTGCAGTGCCCGTGTCAAAATTAAATGGTGATAATTTCCCTGGAAGCCAATTTAACAAATTATATATTAAACTTGCGAAGTGTTAAGAGAACGTTGTAACAAGAATTAAGAAGAATAATAATTATGCTGAGATGGTTTGGGCATGTCGAGAGGATGGATGAAAGGTGACTAACAAAAGGGATTTATATGGCGAATGTCAGTGGAACCGCCGAGAGGGGACGCCCTAGAAAAACTTACGCCGACCTTATTGGTGAGGTTCTTCAAAAAGTTCAGGTGCGTAGTACTCGCAACCGGCGTGTGTGTATGACAAGATGTATGAATGTGGTCGAAGCGAAAGAAGTATGCAAGAATCGTAGCAAGTGGCATTCTTTAGTTTCTGCCCATCCCCTTGGGAAAAAGACTTGAGTGTATGTATGTATGTACTTGCGAAGTATGTGCGGTTTAGCTCGGAATGATAGATTGATCAATAGTGTTTAAAAGACGATGTAGTGACAAGAATTGAGAAGAATATGCTGAGATGGTTTAGGCACATCGAGAGAATGGATGAAAGGCGAACTACAAAAGGGATTTATATTACACATATATACCTTGCCAGTTCTTAAAACGGCGACGATGCTTTTACGGATTTTAATGCGTTAAAAGTTATATCAATATATGATATTATTAATCCGGACGTTTCGCAACCTTTACAGAGTCCATGGTCACAGGTAAACTAACAGTCTACCCGTGACCGACCAATATAACGCGATAAAATCCGTAAAAAGTAATTTTATTTCAATGTATAATATTCGCGTAAATGTCAAAAATCAATATCTTATTGTAAATTTTCATCAAAATCTTTTCAGTAGTTTTATCGTGAAAGAGAAAACAAACATCCATCCATCCATCCTCAGAAACTTTCACATTTATATTATTGGTAGAATACGATTAAGTATAGGAAGGATAAACTGTTTCCTGCAAACATTTATTAAAAAAGGCGGAAACAACAAACAAATTTGAAATATACATTTTGAATTTTGAACGCTAAAATCCAAATACAAAGCGTGATAACGTTTTTGTTTATCGTTTTAATGAAGAGGACAATTTATCCAATAGACTCTCTCTCTTTTTCTCTACGGCAATTGATGCCGATGTCGACAATTCCGCCAATGTCAAAGTGGTTAGGAAAAACGTGTTTAAGGGAAAGGAAAAAAAGGAGGGGGGGAAAGGAAACCAATAAACTCTCTATTCTATTCAAGATTTGACATTAAGAATATGACAGTTAGAATTTTAAAAGTTCATTCTAAAGCCAGATTCAGTTCGCGCCAAATTTAAAATTCATTTGTTTTTTTTTTATGAATCTAACGTTGTGAATATGTAGCAAATACTATCTACTTATTAATTGGTCCTTGGACCCACATTGTGTTATACATTGACCAAAAAAAAATGTCAATGACAACTAAAAAAACAAACAAAAAGTTGCGCGGTCTAAGTGAGCGCGTCAGTCGTTTTCATTCTACCTACAAGTAACTACATTTTTGTTGATCCACGAGTTCATTAATTACAGTTTATCACAGCTTAAAGTTAATTTTGTAGTGTAAATTAATCATCAGCAACAAGAGATCTACTACTGAATACGTAGAGACGATTTTTTATTTAAATTAGTTATTAATTATATCGAAAACAGCACTTGCATTCATAAGAGACCATGTCAGTTGTTGATATTCAATGATTTCAAGAAATTGCTAGAAGATGGACGTGTGCCAAACAAAAACAGGGTAGGCTGGTGGTCATGCTATCGAATTCATCTGGAGTGGTAATTAAATATTCTGCCTATGAGAAATCATGTGTTAAACTAACATTAAGTATTGTGTTCCGGTTTGAAGGGCAACGTAGCCAGTGACATTATTGGGTATATGAGAAAACAACAGGTCTCAAGATAAAAGTGCGCGAGTGGTAACAGTTTTTTGCTTTTAAATAGATACACAACTGACAAACAATCTGAAAATTAATTGACATAAGTGAACAGTGATGAAATTGATAATGATTTGTTCGACATTTTTGCTATCGCTGGCTATGAGAGCAGTGATGGCAATGGATGCGATCACGAAGGATCTCCTTACGCCAATGACTGAGTTTGGTGAAGGATGCGGGTATATGGTAAGTTTAAAACATAATTATAATGATAACTGATATTAATTTCTGAAAAGAAATCTTTTAAAGATATGTACAGTGCGTTTAATTTAAGTTGGCCAGTCCGAACTTCGCGGAGAAGGCTGCTCACGCTGCTCAGTAACATTTTTTAGATACCAATGGCATGAAGCGGCGTGCGGGGGCACTAGCCTAAGCTAGAGATGCACCTTACATGAACACAAGCGGAATATACCCCTCTCTGTCAAATTTCTTTGATAGATTCTCAACTTTAATACAAAACGAAAAGGTTCATATACAATTGGGAAAATTTGACAGTTTTGTATAGGTTGACCTTCTGGCGTCTACACATATAGATCTCCTCATCATTTTCGTTGACGGCAACCCTAATTAAATTACCTACCTAAAATGAAATCGCTATCTCCCAATATCTGTTGACTTGGCTACTTTTATATAAACAACATAGGTACCATCACGCCTGTATTCCTCCAAAGGTATGTTTAAGTTCTATGGTTATATTAAAACAAAAATAATTTATTTCGACTCCATGCATTCTTTATTCTGAGTCACCGAACGAGCGAGAGCTGCGATGCGCCAGAGCTCTAGACATTGGTTGGTACACATCGCGCGGTACGGCGGTAGTCGCTGGACTCCGCCTACTCGCAAACGAAATATTTTTTAAATAGCGAAGCAGCGATAACCTAGTGATATATGTCCATTGGACTGCCAAGTCAAAGGCACGCACCTCTGACTTTTTGAAACCATGGCATAAACGGCCAAGGAAAACATCGTGAAACCTGCAAGCCTTAGAGATTTTTTTGACGGCGTGTGAAATCTGCCAACCCGCACTAGGCCAGCGTAGTGGATTATAGCTTAATCCCTCTCATTCTGAGAGGAGACCCGTGCCCAGCAGTTGGACAGTTATATGGGTTGATGAAGGTGTAATAGGTCGCCACCTATTGCTATTAACTGGGCACAAATTCCTACAAGGTTCCTGAACACCTGCACGAAGGACGATCTCTATGCGGCCACGCCTAACGCTATTGGCACAGTTCCTTTCCTATATTGTGCTATTGAGGATTATAGGTATTCATCGCAAATTGTTTAACCATTGAAACGATAAGAAGAAGGAAAAAAAAAGTATGTAAGGTGCATTGGGGCTATTTCGAAAATGGGTATATTCCGAAAGTGCAAAAAATCTACCAAACGCAGCAATATATTCCTGCTGGCAACATTAGGCAAAGCGCCATCTTATATGTATAATACGGGTAATTCCGTAATACAAAGTTATAGGAATTCAAATTAACGGTTATTATTTAAAAAACTTACAATATCAAAATCTATGGGGCAATTACGATGGAAAATGAAATGTAAACTCTGGCTGAAATGCAATAAAGGCGACTTTTGAGTTCTTCCGGAATTACCCCGCGATAGTTCGCAATTATCCATTATGACCCAAAAATATGGTTCTTTATTTAAAACACTTTCTTTAGCAAATCCAACGATATATTTAAAAATATAATTTATGCTTTTCAAAGGCTTTTCAATATCTATGCAGATCTAAAACAGTAAGACTCGTAAAATAGAGCATTCCCAAATAATCAAATGATTAATGTTCACCTCTAGTCATCTCACAGAAATTTCTATCGGAATTGCCCCAATGCACTATACATAAAGAAAGTATACTTAAACCTAAGTATTATATACATTGTCTAGTACCCACAGTACAAGCTCTGCTTATTTTTAGTATCGTTGTCTGTCAGTTGCGATAGAGTTTTGAAGTATGCTGTAATCTTTCAGAGTTGCAGCCCGATATCAGAGGGGGTGCTCAACGTCCATGTAGTGCCGAGCACCCATGGGGAACTGGGGTATACAAGGACGTTCTATCAACATTACACCGGATGTAAGTATTTTTTTATACCACTAAGCTGCCAAGTAAGCATATCTACGGCCAATCCTGTCCGCCGTCGAATTTTTCTTTCGCTAAAATATATTAAACCTCTTTTCAGACGATGACTTTTATGACCACAGTAAGGTCAACATGAAAAACATTTTAGATGCTGTTATCACCGCGTTGTGGGCACAAGAGAACAGAAAGTAAGTAATTATTTTCTAAAATTATATTATAGAGATTTATTTTATTTTATTTTAATTTTTTTATTTTATTCATTTTAGGAAAACTTACAGCTAACAATACAGTGATTAAAATTTGTTTATGTAAAATAAAGCCAATTACAAGTTTCCACATGTAGTTTAAAAATTATATCAAACAGATAATTTATGAAAATATGACGATAACAAGTTTTTGTATAAAGTTATAATCTGACACAAAGCATAAATGGCTATCTGCGCTCAAAGAAATTATTAGATAAAAGTTTCTTTCATTTAGCAACACTAGTATTGAAAATGTCGATATCAGCTTCCAGGCAGGTTGCGTTGTAACTGCGACTCGCTCTCACCATGTACGAGTTCTGTCTACACGTAGTGGCTACCACTGGGGTGTGTAGTAAATGAGGTCTACGTAAGAAGGCAGACGGCACTCGCAGCCCGATTTTGTGTATTAACTCGCTAACACCAGTTTTTCCATTGGCAATTTTGAAAACTAACACCAGATCCGATATTTTTCGCCTTTCGTAAAGTGGAAGGATATGAAATTTTTGCAACGGTGGGTAGAATTCGTTATAAACGTTTTAAACTTATATTGAATTTTGATTCGCGTCGTTTTCGATCTCTGAGCGTAAGTTAAGTACTATATAAAAAAATAAAAATCAGTGTGAGAAAAATCTACTTATTCATTCTATTAATAAATATCGATTAGATTCAATCCGCCTATTTCTATCTCCCCTTGCTCATCATAGGCAAAACTCATATGTCGTGCCAGCGAGTAAATATTTTAATAAATTATGTAAAGAGTTTTCATTCGACCCATTTATTACAAAATAGACTAAACCTTAACTTTTTCCAGTAGGTAATATTATTAACTTTCTATAATAATTGAGCTCATTATTGATAGTTAAATCTTCAGTTATTTATTCCGTGAGAATCTGTAATCGGCCTAATATGGCTATTAACATTTTCTGTATAGCTGTTGGTTTTCCTTTATTAATTAAATAAATAAATATTAATTTCTGTGTGTTTTGTATTTATTATTCGTTGACCTCCGTAAAGAATGGTAGAGCTACACGATGACTAAAAACTGCTATGGCTCTTTCTTCAAAAGGTCCAGTTCAGCTTTGCCTACATTGTAAAACACATCTAATAAGCATTTAATACTGTTACTGTCTGGACTTTAAAAGAGACCATGATTCTCTGAGTTTGTTTGGGCGTTTCTTCTCAGAGGTCGTCAGCTAGTCAATGCCAGAGCCATCTAGATGAATTAAATATTGCTTTGTAAAAGTGTCTTTAAAAGATCTATTTATTTACAAAAATAAATTTAATATCATTTATCATATTTGACGACGTCTGTGGTCTAGTCGTTCGCTTGTCGGACTGCTAATCACGAGGTCGTGGGTTCGATTCCCACTGAACACAAATATTTATGTGATGAACATAAGTGTTTGTGTTTGTTTGCGTGTTTCTTATGTATTTTAAGTATGTATTTACCAAAAAAAAGTATATATCCATTGTCTAGTACCCATAGTACACGCTCTGCTTAGTTTGGGACTAGAATATGGTGCTGTGTAAAATTGTCCAAGAATATTTATTTTATTTATTTATATCATTTGATTCAAATCAATATCAAAATAGTTTTATTTTCATATAAACCATATACAGGCACTTATGAAATGTCGAGTCTAGGTGCACGGTTCCAAAGTAGTCGTTTCCTATGGAGAAGAACCGGCAAGAAACTCCATGGTTACTCTTTTAAATATCGTTTTGTATTGTACAATGATGGATTATAAATTGGATTGGATACTTACATGAGAGAACAATTTAGGAATGTTTCGAAGATTACAATTATATAAAATACAGCTAGGCATAAAAGAAAGTTCTAAACAGTTCTCCCATTTACAAACGGTAGCGGTAACGATTTATTGTTTTAACAATATTGTTCTTTATTACAGATTTACGTTCTCTGACATCGCATACTTATTCCATTGGTGGAAGAACAGAGACGGAACAGGTAATGTACCTATACTTCTCTCTCCTACATGATGACATTAGTGACGTAAGCGAGACTACTATAGATCCTGGGTTCGAATCCCGGATCGCTCAGTGTTATTGGTGTTTTATATGATATAGCTTTTGCCCGCAACTTCGTCCGCGTGGAAAAGTTTTAATTATCGTTGTATTTTGGCTAATTAACTGAAAATCGTTATAAAGTTATTCTAACATATAAAAAATAATACTGTAAAGTTTCATGGAGCAGTGATAGTGGTATGACCATTGGACTGCCAATTCGAAGGTCTCAATTTCGAATCCAAGACAAGCACCTCTGACTTTTCGAATTCCTGTGCGTATTAATAATTATCACTTGCTTAAACGGTGAAGGAAAACATCGTGAGGAAACCTGCATGCCTTAGAGATTTTTCTGGACGGCACGCGGCGTGTGAATTGTGCCAACCCGCACTAGGCCAGTGTGGTGGACTATAGCCTAACCCCTCTCACTCTGAGAGGAGACCCGTGCCCAGCCTTTACTGATAGCCTAGATTATAATAAAAGATAAAATTTGAGACATGCTCTGTCCTTTATCCGCAAAACAAGTGTCATTATAGAATTTGTATAGCGCACGGAATATTATGACGTCACATGTTCGTATAGTACGCTCTCTGTCTAGCATAAAATTAAAATAAAGCAATAAAGAATAGCAATAAAGCCATAGCAATAAAAATAGCAAAAATAAAGCAAATAGCATTAAGAATAAAGCAATAAACAAGCAAAAAAATAGTAATAAAGCAATAAAGAACTATGACTGTGACTTTAAAATGCTTAAGCATAACTTCTTCATTTTTGTACCCCTAAGGGCCGTCTCCACAAGCGAGAGAATCACGGAGATATCAAGTATCACCGTGCTACACATTTCCATACACAGCCACTCGTCGCATAGCTGCGATAAAATCGTCGTATGTAGACACGTTTAAGAGTGTATAGAACTACGTGTCACGACGATAATATAGCTACAATTCTCTCGCTCGTGGAGACGGCCCCTTATGATACAAGAATGAAGATATACACCTTAGCATTAAAATTGTATGCTATACAGAGAGCGTAATATACGAACATGTGACGTCATGTCTACGTCTGTGTTTTCCATCAGACAAGAATAGGGTTGCCATCTCTAAAATCTAGCAACCAGGACAAGAACCGTGAAAACACCGGATTTTGAACTTGGAGTCTTGGGAGCTTAACCGGACATGTCGTGAACCCAGCGAATCGGTTTCTCGCAGCCTCCCGGCGACCAGAGACTTGAAATCTTTTGAACCCAGAGTACAAATGAAGCCCGGACTATCCCCGGACGCCCTCTAAACTAGGACAAATCCGGACGAATGGCAACCCTAGACAAGACAAGGGACAAAGGCATCAAAATGATATTACTTGCAGTTCGGCGCATGGTGTACCAGCTTCTCCGTCAGGGTCGACTGTCTTTCGTCGGCGGCGGTTGGAGCATGTCTGATGAAGCCACAACAAGTTATCACGCGATAATAGACCATTTCACTTACACCTTAAGGTTAGTAGAGGCAGGGCATAGTGGGAATAATTCCACTCAAATTGGACGGGCAGCTCCAATGGGGAAGTACCTACCTTCGTCTCGCAGAAGACACTGTTTGGAACTGTGTTCCTTACGGAAAGCAACTTTGTCTTGGCAGTGACTTTGACCCTCATACTGCCAATCCAACTATTCCTCTTTCGTTTTACCGGTTCGGCAACGCGCAAGTGATACCCCTGGTGTTACAAGCGTCTACAGGCTACGGTAACCGCTTACCATCAGGTGGGCCGTATACTTGTTTGCCACCTTAATGAATTAAAAAAAGAAACAGAAACACACATACAAAAATACACATACATATAACTAAATATTTGCGTCCTGTATCATGACCTCGTGACCATAAAGGTGCATCCATACAGGTTACTTTTTGTGGAGCAACGCTTCCAAGTGTTAGTGGGCAACATCCGATAACAAAAAGTTATTTGTTGTCAGTTGTTAGTATATATGTTGCCGTGTTAGGTAAAGTTGCGTCAACATGGTGGTAACTATCGATAAGATTGTTGGTGTGTGAATATATTCTGTGCAACTCGCTGGTAAGTTAAGGTTATTGCCCGTATCATCATCATCAACCCATATAGTGTCCCACTGCTGGGTACGGGTCTCTTCTCATATTGAGAGGGATGAGGCTATAGTCCACCACGCTGGCCTATGCGGGTTGACAGACTTCACACACCGTCGAGAAAAATATCTAAGGTATGCAGGTTTCCTCACGATGTTTTCCTTCACCGTTTAAGCGAGTGATAATTAATTATTAATACGCACATGAATTCGAAAAGTCAGAGGTGCGTGCCTTGTGTTCGAACTCGAGACCTTCGACTTGGCAGTCCAATGGTCATACCACTAGGCTATCACTGCTTTTATTGGCGGTATGGATGAGATCATTCTACAAATAGTAACAAGCAGTTGCAAAAGTTGAAGAATGTTACCTAATGTTATCGTGTTGCATTCTGTTGCTCCACAAAAAGTAACTGCAGTGTTGATCCGATCGCCATAATTTTCCAGAAAATTGAATTCGACCTTTTTGGAATGTGGACGTCCCTTGGTAACTTGGCAAGCAGACGTATTTGGCCACTCGAAGGAGTTCGCATCGCTGATGGCGCAGATGGGGTTTGATGGACACTTTATCAACCCTATTAGCTTCGAAGATGAACTGGCTAGGATGCAGTCCAAAAGCCTCGAGTTTATTTGGCGAGGAAGCGATGACTTGGGTAATCAAACACTAATTTTAAAGGAAAGACATATTTACAGGGTGTTACAAAACTACCCGTAAAGCAGAGAGGAGGTTAAATGGGGCCTTATAACGAGTCCATTCACAATATTTAAGAACCGTAGAAACGCTGTATCTATAACATACCCCAAAAAAAGGAAAACAACAACATTTACTTATGAATGAAAAATAGAAAAACTAATTAGGTAAAATAGGTACAGTGGCCATAACATCAAGCTACCACAATCTGACAAATTTATAGAGTTCATATTTAATTGGGAAAATTTGTCAGTTTTGGATAGCTTGACCTGTTTGTACGTAGGCCTTTCTGTTAAATAATCTGGTTCGCTGACATGACAGCTGACAAAATTTTTGGCTTTGATAATTAATTATATTTTTTACGGGGTATTTTGTAACATGTTGTATATCTCTTCATCAACCTCAGTGCCTTTTCCCAACTATGTTGTGGTCGGCTTCCAGTCTAACCAGATGCGGCTGAATATCAGTATTCTAGACGAAGTGACTGCCATCAGACGCAACACAATTTTTGGGCAATACCTAGGTATATCCTGAGTATTAACCCGTGAAACACTAGGGCTCCAGATGAAAACCAGCGTCAAGCACTAATTGTGTTTGGCATTATGCTGATCTGGACACACATTTGGCCCAGCCGTGAGACACATGCATAACCTTTTTAAAAAGGTTATGCATGTGTAAAATATTAAATAGTATTTCCTTATTTTTATTTTACACCTTATTTTAAGTGTGTAAACATGCAGTTTATGGATTTTATTTTCATTTATGTGTACTCGTAAGGTCTCACATGTTTTTGGCCAAATAAATATATTTTCTTTCTTTCTTTTCTTTCTAACTGGTTGTCAGGCTTTTTGGGCTTCCAACTACCACTAACGATTGTCATAGGTGTTTGTATGACAACCGGGACTGACGGCTTTACGTGCTCTCTGAAGCACGGATGGGCCCGGATGCGTTAATATTGGTCCTCAATCCACAGACTCACCGCGGCTAGCGCAGCTTAACCTTGCAGATCGGTTGATCAGCTTAGTTATTACTTAGCCACGAGCTCGGTTGTCATGCGAACACCTATGACAATCGTTAGTGGTAGTCAAAAGCCCAAAAAGCCTGACAACCAGTCTATCTTCAGGATATGGAATCGCTGCCAACGTTAGTTGAGACTGTGAAGGCCATCCAGAGTGAACTCGAGGACTTGAAGGGTATAAGGGCTGAATTCTCAGAAGTGAAGCACTCCTTTGAGTTTGCCTGCGACGAAATCAAGGCGTTAACTGGTAGGGTATCGATTTTGGAGAAAGAAGCCGAGTCATTGAAAAAGACCAAAGAAGAGCTATTCACATTACAAGATCGTATAATTAAGTTAGAGGAGCAGCAGCGTGAGAATGAGCAAAGGTCCCGTATTAACAACATCGAGATTAAGGGTGTGCCGATGTCAAACAACGAAAACCTGTTCACTGTGGTGGCCAAGATCGGAGAGACTATTAATTGTCATATCCCCAGAGATCAGATCAATTATATAGCAAGGGTACCGACGCGCAACGATAAACATAATAAAAATATTATTTGTTCTGTGCATAATTGTTACATCAAGAATGATTTTGTGGCTGCCGCAAGAAAACACAAGAACCTAAACACCGGTAATCTGGGGCTTCAAGGAGACAACAAGATCTATGTCAACGACCATCTTACACTAGAAAACAAAATTCTTCTAAACAAAACTAAAGCTCGAGCCAAAGAGCGTGGATTTGAATTTGTGTGGGTTACTGGTTGTAAAATATTTTTACGTAAAAACCTCAGTTCTCCTAAGCTTCACATCAAGACAGAACTAGATATCAAAAAGTTTTTATTTTAACAATGTCGATGCAACTTTCTGGTGGATTGTTTATTTATATAAATTCCGTAAGGTTGAGGAACACAGGTAACTGTTTTTTATACGCATTCCTTTCTCGCCTACCTATTGTTCGCTACTCGCTCGGTGACAACTGGTTTGTAATTACTTGCAATTATAATTATGTGCTTTATTTTATATGTGCTAACGTCTCATTTTGCTATTTTGTCGAAACTTGTTTAGTTTTTATTAATTTAAATTCATTTTTTTACGCCTCCTTTCGTTGCAATTTTGTCTGCATAATATGTTATTTATACGGTGCTACAGTTATATTTTATTTACTTGCTCTAATTAACCTGTCATTTTGCAATATGCCTTATTTCCGTAATTTGAATGTGCCTTATATATTATCCTTGTTTACTAAATTAAATAATAAACCTTTCAAAGAATATTATGGCGCCAATTAATATCTACTATCAGAACGTACGAGGACTGCGGACAAAGACAGCTGTTTTTTATAGGAATTTGTGTAGTCATAATTATGATGTTATTTGTTTGACTGAGACGTGGCTAGTGGATGGCATATCTGACTCGGAATTGTTCAGTGACCGTTATCTGGTGTGGAGACGTGACCGGGACTACACTCAAACTAGCCAAGTGATGGGGGGAGGGGTTTTAATTGCAGTTAAGCGTGAACTTGGCGCTGACACTTGTGGCGAATGGTGCACGACCGCAGAGGATTTATGGGTTTCGTTAACGCTGCATCGTAAAAAACCCAGAATTGCTTACAAAATGCACATTTGTGTAGTATATGTTTGCTGTCAAAATCAAGGAAATTCACTTTCGGTTCAACTGAGCAATTTTTCGGATAATGTACTTGAGGCTACCCTCAATCACCCATCTGATAAGTTTATTGTCTTAGGAGACTTCAATCAACCCAATATTTTATGGCAGCGGGCCGGCGATGGACATTCATTATACCCTACAAATGTTCATGGCAATGTTCAGACTAATTTTTTAGATAATCTTAATACGAGTAATTTAATGCAATATAACAGTCAGTCGAACATCAATGGTAGATTCCTCGATTTAGTCTTTTCCAATGATGAGGTAATCGTCAGCTCCTGTGATGATCCACTAGTGCCTGAAGATCCTCATCACAGAGCTTTATGTGTTACCGCGGAATTTGTGGAACTACATCAACTACCAGGTCGGCCCTACATAAAATTCCTTTATGAGTCTGCCGATTACGAAAATATAAAAGGTGAACTAAATTGTGTAGACTGGCAATCTGAGTTAAGTAGTAGGTCAATGGAAGAAGCGGTAGCATTCTTTTATGGAGAAATAAGGAGGCTGTATTCCACATATATACCGACAAAGACCGTCGTCCCCAAATCAAAATACCCTCTCTGGTATAAAAGTCCGTTGATAAAAATCTTAAAGGAAAAAGCTAAATTTCATACTAAATTCAAGAAGTACAGGAACTTATCAGACTATCAATCTTTCATTATACTCCGTCAACGGGCTAAAGACTTAGAGGGGGATATGTTTGACAATTACATTGCTAAAATAGAATCCGACATACGTAACAACCCACGGGCCTTTTGGCGGTATGTTAAGTCTAAAAAACAATCTGGTTCATATCCCTCAGTGATGCAGTTTGGCCAGGTTACGTCCAGTGATGGTGACGTAATTTGTGATATGTTCGGTAATTATTTTCACTCCAACTTTCTGAATGATACTAGTAATGCCAACAGTCAATCCTCGGCATATAATATGATCTATGGATCTAATGACAACGCGTACGAAATAAGCCAAGTGGAAATACGGTTGGGTGAGGTATGTAGGATGCTAAAACAAGTGGATTTAAACAAATCTGCGGGTCCTGATGACATTTCGCCTATATTCATTGTCAACTGCGCCAAGGATCTTGCTGTGCCTCTTTCAATCCTGTTTAAAAAATCGTTTGCTACTGGCGTGGTGCCTAAAATGTGGAAGTCGGCTTATATAACACCGATACATAAAAAAGGGTCAAAGACATTGGTCAAGAATTACCGACCCATTTCGAAGCTGTGTGTGTTTGCTAAAATACTGGAGAAAATTGTGTACGCACAGGTTTATTCTGCACTTAAGCTCAGTTTTAGTGAAAGCCAGCACGGCTTCGTAAGGGGTCGGTCAACCTCATCTAATCTGACTGTCTGTAGTGATTACCTAGCTGAGTGTATGTCACAGAGATCCCAAGTCGATGTTATATACACCGATTACAGTAAATGTTTCGATCGTATAGATCACGTGATCCTGTTGCGAAAACTTTTATCAGAGGGCATCAGGGGTGATCTTTACCGGTGGTTCAAGTCCTATGTGGAAAATAGATGCCAGATTGTGGTTCTTAATGGATACTGCTCTAAACCTATGAAAGTCCCATCGGGGGTTCCCCAAGGATCCCTATTAGGGCCACTCTTATTTAATATTTTTATCAATGATATCTCTTCTTCTTTCCGGCATTCAAAATTGTTGTTATATGCAGATGATATGAAGATAATGAGACAAATAAATACTGTTGCAGATGCTCAACTATTGCAGGCAGACCTTAATGATTTTCAAGACTATTGTGTACATAATAAGTTGGATCTGAATGTTTCCAAGTGTTACGTTTGCTCCTTTACACGGAAACCTATCCCGATCGTCCATAACTACATGCTTTTGGATACAGCGCTAAATAGGGTCAACAGTATCAAGGATCTGGGTGTTACCTTTGACTCTAAGCTCATTTTTGATGCACACATAATCGATATAGTCAAGAAAGCATCTAAAGCACTTGGTTTTATTCTCCGGGTATCCTCGGAGTTCAAAAATATAAAGACTATTAAAATATTATACTGTTCCTTTGTCCGCAGTCACTTGGAGTATGCCTCTCAAGTCTGGAACCCCAATTATAATGTTTACATAAATCGTATTGAGAGCATACAGAAAAGGTTTTTAAGGCACATTCAATATAAGTGTAAAACGTTTATAACGAATTATACCCACCGTTGCAAAAAATTTCATATCCTTCCACTTTACGAAAGGCGAAAAATATCGGATCTGGTGTTTCTTTTCAAAATTGCCAATGGAAAAACTGGTGTTAGCGAGTTATTACACAAAATCGGGCTGCGAGTGCCGTCTGCCTTCTTACGTAGACCTCATTTACTACACACCCCAGTGGTAGCCACTACGTGTAGACAGAACTCGTACATGGTGAGAGCGAGTCGCAGTTACAACGCAACCTGCCTGGAAGCTGATATCGACATTTTCAATACTAGTGTTGCTAAATTAAAGAAACTTTTATGTAATAATTTCTTTGAGCGCAGATAGCCATTTATGCTTTGTTTGCTATCATCATATTTTCATAAATTATCTGTTTGATATAATTTTTAAACTACATGTGGAAACTTGTAATTGGCCATATTTTACATAAACAAATTTTTATCACTGTATTGTTAGCTGTAAGTTTTCCTAAAATGAATAAAATAAAAAATAAAAATATCGGTATTACCCAGAAATTGTGTTGCGGAGGTCTGATGGCAGTCATCATCATCATCAACCAATATTCTGTCCCACTGCTGGGCACAGGTCTCCTCTCACAGAATGAGAGGGCTTAGGCTATAGTCCACCACGCTGGCCTAGTGCGAGTTGACAGTCTTCACACGCTGTCGAGAAAATCGCTAAGGCATGCAGGTTTCCTCACGATGTTTTCCTCATGATTTCGAAGTCAGAGGTGCGTGCCCTGGATTCAAACTCGAGACCTTCGACTTGGTAGGCCAATGGTCATACTATTAGGCTATCTCTGGTTGAATCTTGATAGCAGTCGCTTCGTGTAAAATACTGATATTCAGCCGCATCTGGTTAGACTGGAAGCCTTTTTTCTGTTGATGGGGTTGGAAATGCTTTATGCACTACCCATCGCTCCGGGGAGAGCAGTGGGGTGTGTCGGACTACGCTCTGAAAAGAGCGTGCTACTGACTAAAACCAACCTAGGCGTTTCGCGTCACCACTTTTGTGCCTTTTTTTTTGCTTAGCATGTGGAAAATCCTCATGACTTCCGCCACCCGCGGAGGCGTGTTGGACTCCACCCAGAGTGGATGAACTACCATATAAAAACCACACAGTGTTCCTTCTCGCACCTGCTGCGGCGGGGGCTACGGGAACAGAGCATTCTTCCGGGGAGAAGACTGGAACCCAACATAGCTCATCAAAAATGAGCGATTTTAGCTCCACAGTAGGCAATTAAAACTTCTTTCAAAACAGGCGAAATCAATTCAAAATCATTTCAGGACCGGAAACGGATATCTACACACATAAGCTGTTCGATGGGTACTGGACACCGCCAGGGTTCTGCTTTGGGGGCTTCTGTAATGACCCCCTTATCATCACATCGGAGACTTCTTTCACCAACGTCGAGGAGCGGGTAAATATAGCGATTACCTATGTGAATAGACACTTTAACTGTATTGGAGCTGCCCGACTGAGGAAGTACCTCCGCCTTGCAGAAAATTGAAGTGAAATAACACTACTTTGAGCTGTGTTGTGTTTTCGGTGAACAAGGTTGCCAGAGCTCCGCGAGGAAACGTTGTGTTGGCAGTGGGGGGACTTTGACCCTCATACTGCCAACCTAACTACTCCTCTTTCGTTTTACAGGATCGGCAAAGCGCAATTGATATCTAGTCCTGGTGTTGCAACCGTCTATAGTAACCGCTTACCAACATGTTGCAATGTTCAATACGATTTTTATGACCTGTGACGGTTGTGCGAAATAATTGCATAGATGACCATTAAATATTTGCCTTGCCTTCATAATAAAGAAATCTCTGGACAAGTTTTAGAGCTGTCATGTTATCAAAATATATCTGTGTTTATCGACTTTCATTGCTGGGGGTCTACTCCCTAAGCACGAAGTCCGTAGTTTCGACCTTAGTTACGGGCGTTTCCTACTCCGTATCACCTGCGGACGGATGATTCGTTCGGGGCCCGAACTAAGAATGAATGACAACACGATTTGACAGTTGTCCCTACTCTCGATGTGTTTTTACCCGTTAAAAAATAGAATTTGACACTTGTTTTATCGGACTCCGAAGTTTCGGAGAACTTTCGAACGGCTTGTAACTTCGTTGATGGAGATAGGGAGTAGACCCTCTGACCGTACATTAATACACCTCTGCCTAACCCTTCGTGGATTACAGGCGTGATGGTATGTTATGTTCTGTTCGATTGCCGCACGAACCAAATGTTATATAGGCTTTTTTATATATCTAGTTGAGAGAGAATACTCATTGATCGTCCCCGCCACTTAGTTATTGTTTTGGCCCAGCTAAGATTTTCCGTTCGTAGATCGTTTTGCTAAGTGCCCTGTCCATCTTCACTAAGTCTCGCAATCCGTTTATCTTCGACTTTTGTTCAACGTCTAATCTCGACGTTAAGCGCCCTGTAAACGATCAAATTGACTTGACAAATTTACGTGTTCGTCAAATTATATGATAGTGTGCAGCTGTGTTTGACGCGTTTGTCAAACAGTCTACGTGTTTGTCATGTTTGATGAAAATCTTGATTGTTGTTGTGTTTGACAAACAAGTTTAAACGTGAACGGCGGTGTTTGTCAAACAAGATCTCAGTCGTTGGTTGGCAACATGGAGGACCAGGAGGACGCTACGCCCAGTGATATTACCACCATTATATTATATGCGATGTAAACGTGAAGTTTAACCAACAAAGTTGTCAAGCAAATTTGATCGTTTACAGGGCGCTTTAGATATTCAATCTACGAGATGTATTCCTATTATGGAACGCGCTATCTATCTATCTTTGTCATAAAATCAATGTAATGGGCGGTACCTACACGATAGAGGCTGAAATATCAACGGACCTTCTCGGACGTAAAGAGAACGCGGGAAATGAGGAAGATATATCCATCTTATTCACTCCAATTGGAAACCCATTAAAATACTTACAAAAATGAAATCTTTAAATAATATCAAAACTGAAACCCAAATCAAGTAACCAAAAATTTACAAAATATCTTAATAAAATTTGCTAACGAGGACAATAAAAATATTGTTGCTAAGTTTTCTGGTTTTTGCGTAAAAAAATGTTGAAATTCTGATCCTGAATCGCGCAATCGAAATTTTATTCGTAGATTTAAAGGGAACCAGTATTCCAAATGATTCTTTCGGGAGGTCCGTAGCTACTGCGGGAACTGGTCTGTCAGGAGCCAGTCTAAGTCCTGACACCGAATCATTTCCATGGCTCTCACCAGCCACCGGAATCAATGTATATGTAACATAAATAAGCCTGCAATATAAAACTTGAATTCAAAGAGATTCGTCTCGATAACACGTCAGTAGCTAATTGACCTCCTTTTTGATTATTTTTTTAAAATAAAATACTTTTTGGAATACTTATATTACAATCTCGCCTCTTTTGTTTGATTTTTTTGGTCATGTTACCTCTGTTCTAATATTTTTAAACTGATTTGAATGTTTTTTCATGGTATTCCATCGCGTTACTATAAATTATTTTTTTTTGCCTTTATTTTTAACAAATTCATAAAAAAAGATGAACATTTTTTAATCAAATAATGTAATAACATTATTTTTAGCTTTTGATATCGTCCTATCCGATATCGATTTGTATTTATTTAAGAAAAACTTTCATCATGTTTCTTTCTAAAAATAATATTGCAAACTTAGTAATAAAAATAAAAATCATTTATTTTCAGACCAGCAGATGCATAGTGTTAGTATATTGATTTCTAACATTTACGCGAATAAAACTACTTTTTACTACTGCGTCCATGGTCACGGGTAGACTGACATTGGACGCTGTAAAGGGTCCGAAACGTTGGGATTGATAATATCAATATAACGCGCTAAAATCCGTAAAAAGTAGTTTTATTTCAACATAGTGTTAGTAGATAACAATCTAACAGACTATGTTAGTGTAGGTACAGGTCAAAATCAATGGTGGTGACATCTAAACGTCATTGAATGAACTGCAAAGTCAGTTGTGACGGGGAGGTTATTACTGATTCTATAAATTCTCAATAGATAGCGCTTTACAAGAAACAGAAGAATATCTGGAGATAGTCAATTTATTTATTTTTTAGGAATATTTGTTGTCTATGCTCTTTCTATTGAGTCAAATGAATAATTTCATATTTTAGCTGTAGTATTTCAAATTTATGAGAAGCTTGGAAATTATTCTCTTTTTACCTCCAGAGATTTCTAAAAACCGGAGCAAAATCTCCAAAATATCGAATTATCTCCATTACAAAGCCCTCCTTGAAGCTGACGTCACTATAACAATGTTGAGAAAAAAACAATAATATAATTAATACCTATAGTAGAGTAATATTGACTCGACACTCCCCATTATTAACCCCGCCTACCGCCGTCATGGCGCACCCAAAATACAACTACCGCGCAAGCGCGAATCTGTCATTTTTGACAGTTGACGTCTGTCAAACACCCTCGAGGCAAAGGTGCCTGCCGTTCAGCCTTCTTAAAATCAAACTTTTCTTAGAATCCTTTTTTAAAATTTCCGTAATTTGAACAGTGTTTATTACCAATTCGTTTATTAAGTTTAGAAATGACGCGATTTATTTCAGTGAGGAGTAGGAGTTAATTGAATTATGTTTATCTCTTTTGAATGCCCGGGAGACACGACAATCTATCTTTTTCTTAAAATCGATAAATAGGCGGTACATCGCCGAGCCAGAAATGTTAACGGATCTTCTCAAAAAGAGAATGTTATATCCATCTTATTCACTCCAATTGGAAACCCATAAGAATACTTACAAAAACGCAAACTTTAAATAATATTAAAACTGAAACCCAAATCAAGTAACCAAAAATTTACAAAATATCTTAATAAAATTTGCTAACGAGGACAATAAAAATATTGTTGCTACGTTCTCGAGGTTTTATGTAAAAAAATATTGAAATTCTGATCCTAAATCGCGCAATCAACATTTTTTCTTAGATTTCAAGCGAACCATTATTCCAAATCATTCTATCGGGAGGTCCGTAGCTACTTCGGGAACTGGTTTGCCAGGAGCCACTCTAAGTCCTAGCACAGAATCATACCCTTTCGTGGGTCTCATCATCGAAACCGCAGTATACTGTACAACAATAAGTCTTCAATAACTAAAATGGGTAAAGAGATTGAAATGGTCTCAACACCACGACAGTAGCTAATTGACCTCCTTTTTGCTTCTTTTTTTTTCAATAAAATACTTTTTGGGTTAAATTAGATACTCGCCTCTTTTGTTTGATTTTTTTGAGTATATAGCTCTTTGCGCCTTTTTTTTTAAAACGAATTTAAATGTTTTTTTATCATATGCGTCGTGTTGGGTAACTACGATAAATATTTTGGCTATAATATACGTAATAAATTCCAAAAAAATATGAACATCTATTTTAATCAAATAAGTAGGTACATTCAAATTCGATTTTTTTTTATTATTGCGACTGCGTCACTTTGGGTGCCTACTTACCTTTATGTATATTAATTATTTTGCCTGTTTCGTCACTTCGGGTTCCTACTTACCATAAATAATTATAATAATCTTGGTTTTTTTTTAATAATGCCAAAAAAAAATCGTGTAATTTTAAGACATTTTTTTCCCTTTACTTATCGTTTTACAAAATAATCCACAATACTTAAATAATAAAACCACTAATTATATTTGTCTTTTGTCTATGGTTCTGAATTGGACCCACTCCCGTAAAAAAAATATTGGTGTCTGAACATCCGATTCTAAAGATACGTAAAAACATTATTTTATTTAAAAAAATTAGCAATTGGTATGGTACTGACATCTATACAGCATTTGATGAACTGCAACATAAGCTTTGACGGGTGGTTAACATACATTGTTTTTATTCTCAATAGATAGCGCTTTACGCTAGGGCTTTGCTCCGCAAGCTTAAAAACAGATGATCATCAATTTTACGAATAATCCGTTTTTAAATGTTATCACTATACAGGATGTTACAAAACTACCCGTAAAGCCGAGAGGAGGTTAAATGGGGCCTTATAACGAGTCCATTCACAATATTTAAGAACCGTAGTAACGCTGTATAACATACCCCAAAAAAAGGAAAACAACAACATTTATGAATGAAAAATAGAAAAACTATTAAAGTAGACAATTATCAGGTAAAATAGGTACGTAGGCCTTTCTGTTAAATAATCTGGTTCCCTGACATGACAGCTGACAAAATGTTTGGCTTTGATAATTAATTAAGTGCATAATATATTTTTACGGGGTATTTTGTAACACGTTGTATTTACTTAATATTTTATCTTTGACCAACTCCTTATTATTAAAAAAGTAGAAATAAAATTTTCTTATTAACACTTTCATCACTTTCATCATTTCTTAGAAACAACTTAATAGTTTTTCTGCGGAAACTTCATCGTTGGATCTTTTAAAACTATATTATATATAGGTGTAGGAATTTTAGGAAGCTCAGAACTTTTTTTTATTCCAGGAACCTTTGTGCAATCAGAAAGGGTTTCTTCTGGGGTTTTTTCTACGACTGGCTGATAGGCAAAGTGCATTTCTACAGTTAAAATGCTGTGTTCCTTAAACCAAAACATGAATGAGATTAACGAATTATTTGACATATTTTTTTAATAGGTAAATTTCTCTGGTCAGCCTGTACCTATGTTCATAAAGTAAGTTAATTATTATTAATTTTATTTTATTTTAATGGTTTATTTGTCAGTGAGGATTTTAGTGACTGTTGTTAACATGTTGGAATTTAATCATTCTTAATACTTACTTATTATTTTTATTTTGGTTTGTTTAGTTTACGAACACCTATTTGCTTTCCATGCATTTTCTATCTATTCATTTCAATTGTTTTTCAATTTTAACTGAAACCAGGGAGTAATGCTTTGGTTATCTCCGGAGTCTTAAGAAAACTTGAGAAAAATCTCCGAAAACTCAAATTACCTCCGTTTCAAAGTTCTCTTTCACGCTGACGTCACCATAACACTGTTGCAAAAAGTGTTTTAGAGAAAGTTTATTTCTAACCATGTCAACCCCCATCATGGCGCAAAACCCATTAAAATATAACCATAATGTAGGTAGTAGATAGTATTGATGTGACACTCCCCATTTCTAACCCCGCCTACCGCCATCATGGCGCACTCAAAACACAACTACCGCGCAAGCGTGAATCTGTCATTTTGATAGTTGACATCTGTCAAACGGCGTCAAGGCAAAGGTACCTGCCGTTCAGCCTCCTTAAACTTAAACTTTTCTTACAAACCTTTTTTACAATTTCCGTAAATTGAGCATGGTTTATTACCAATTCATTTATTAAGTTTAGAAATCGACGCGATTAACTTCAGTGAGGAGTAGGAGTTCATTGAATTATGTTTATCTCTTTTGAAAGGCCTGTAGGCGTGACTACCCATCTTTGTCTTAAAATCGATAAATAGGCGGTACATGGTAGAGCCAGAAATGTCAACGGTCTTCCTGGGATGTAAAGGGAACGCGGAAAATTAGGAAGTTATATCCATCTTATTCACTCCAATTGGAAACCCATAAGAATACTTATAAAAATGAAATCTTTAAATAATATTAAAACTAAAACCCAAATCAAGAAACCAAAAATTGACAAAAAATCTTAATTAAATTTGCTTACGAGGACAATAACAATATTGTTGCTACGTTCTCTAGGTTTTGTGTAAAAAAATATTGAAATTCTTATCCTGAATCGCGCAATCGACATTTTTTTCGTAGATTTCAAATGAACCATTATTCCAAATCATTCTTTCGGGAGGTCCGTAGCTACATCGGAAACTGGTCTGCTAGGAGCCAGTCTAAGTCCTAGCACCGAATCATACCCGTACGTGGCTCTCACCAGCGAAACCGCAGTATAATGTAACATCGATAAGTCTTCAAATGCTGAAATGGGTAAAGAGATTCGTCTCAACACCACGACAGTAGCTAATTGACCTCCTTTTTGATTATTTTTTTAAAATAAAATACTTTTTGTATTAAATTAAAATCTCGCCTCTTTTGTTTGCATTTTTTGAGTGTGTTACCTCTTTGCTCCAATATTTTTAAACTAATTTTAATGTTTTTTTATTCATTTATTGCGTCGCGTTATGTAACTACGATAATTATAGGTATTCATTTAGGCTTTACTCTTAATAAATTCCTTGTAGAGGTGAGTCTTTTTAATTATATTTTGAAGATTATTTTTGGTTTTAACCCTATATTTCTGTAATCGTCCCATATAAATTTGGTTTCTGACCTCGATAGACAGAATTGTACCTACTTATATTAATCATTCTTCATATTATTCTTTCTATTTAACCATTCTGAAGCTAGCATACAGTTAGCTTTCTTAAAAAGCTAAATACTTACTTACAATTTAAAAAGAAGAAAAAAATTCTTTTCCGCCCTGTATATGACTGTTATTTGTAAAAGTAAGGATACTTATTTACCTATATTTATATCTAACGCTTTGTAGTGTTCCTTTTTTTATTCAGTGAGGGTTTATTTCAAAATAAGGTCTTAAAATTAAGAACTCTTTTCTCAATTGAATTACACAGGCCAGCACATCAAGCTACCCCAATCTGTCAAATTTATTTGATAGATTTTCAACTTTATTACATTATCTTATGGTTCTTAATATAGGGAAAATTTGACAGTTTTAGATAGCTTGACCTGCTGGCGTCTGTACATCCACTCTCCTTAACCTCTACCAAACCCAACGGACACAGACGTGATGGTATTTTATGTTCAAGAACATTGTTTTTGTCAATTTGCTTGTCAAATAATATTCTGACATATGACGAATTCAAAAAGTATTATTGCCTTACATGCGTTCTTTGCACAAAAAAAAATCATATTAAAAAATAATAGTAACGGTAGTGCCATCTATACGCCATTGAATGAACTGAAACGTCAGTTGTGACAGTTAGATAAAACTAATTGATAATATTCTCAATAGATAGCGCTTTACGCTGACATACACTGCAAGTAGGCTATAAAATACCTTGAAATACTAATCAGAAGAATAGAATTTGATGATGATCTCTGAATTTCCAGGTAAGAGTGTTCTTGAGACAGATGAATGAACGACAAGCTCCGTATTACGTCACCAACAACGTAATGGTGGTTATGGGTCAAAGGCTGGGCTACCACGATGCTGCGGCGTGGTTCGCCAACATCGACAAACTGATATCGTGAGTACCTCATCATCAACCCATATACTGTCCCACTGCTGGGCACGGGTCTCCTCTCATATTGAGAGGGATAAGGCTATAGTCCACCACGCTGGCCTAGTGCGGGTTGGCATACGGGAGTACCTATGCTATGCAAAAAGAACATAATGAGGCCTGCCGTCCTGTATGGGTCAGAATATTGGGCTACAAAAGGGATGCATGAAAGGCAATTGCAAGTCGCCGAGATGAGAAAGCTACGAGGAATGTGTGGTTACAAGAATGGACAAGTTGAGAAATGAGTATATTTAAGAAGTTTGAAAGTGGCACCTGTTACAGAAAAGCTTTGCAGTAATCGCTTGCCGTGGTATGGACATGTAAAAAGCTAAAAGAGTGGTCTAGCGAGCTATGGAAAGAGCTATGCTCGGAGTTTCTCTGAGGGATAAAATTCGCAACGAAGTTATCCGTCAGAGAACCAAAGTTGCAGACATAGTTTAAAGGATTAGCAAGCTAAACTGGTAATGGGCCGGTCACATCACGCGGAGAACTGATAAACGCTGGAGCAAACGAGTTCTCGAGTGGAGACCGCGTCTAGGTAAGCGTAGTGTAGGACACCCGCAGGCTAGGTGGAGTGACGACTTGTGGAAGGCAGCTGGCAGTGACTGGATGAGGAAAGCCGAAGTTCGGGCTTTATGGCGTTCACTAGGAGAGGCCTACGTCCAGCAGTGGACGACCAAGGGCTGACGACGATGAAAGAGTAGGCATTGGAAATATTTCCATACAAAAATGTTGTTCCCAATTTGATTAGTTTTTTCTCTTATTCTGTATCCACACCGCAGTTACTTTTTGTGGAACAACGTTTCCAAGTGTTCCAAGGGCAACATCCGATAAGGAAAAGTTATTTATTGTTAGTACTATACCTATGTTGCCGTGTTAGGTAATGTTGCATCAACATTTGGTAACTATCGATGACATTTGTTAGTTCGTGATCATTATGCTGTGCAACTCGCTGGTTACTATATGTTACTTTATATTATTGGTGGTATGGATGCGATCATTCAACAAAGAGTAACAAGCAATCGCAAAAGTTAAACAATATTATCGTGTTGCATTCTGTTGCTCCACAAAAAGTAACTGTGGCGTAGATGCACCTTTACCTAGTCAGCATGACAAATAAATTGAGACGGAGCACTAATAACGACAGAGAATAATATGTGATTGAGTTTTTCAATAAAATTCTTAGAACCTTTCCCTACTATGTTGGGGTCGGCTTCCAGTCAATACCAGTATTTTACACGAAGCAACTGCCATCAGACAAACCCAATGTCTGGGTAATACCCATATCCTGAGGTTAGACTGTTTGTCAGGCTTTTTGGGCTTCTGACTACCATCTACAATTGTCATAGGTGTTCGTTCATATGACAATCGGAACTGGCTGGCGTGATCTCCGAAGCACCCCTACGTCGCTTCGGAGAGCACGTAAAGCCGTCGATCATGTCTTTACTGCCGCTAGGAAAATATTTGTCAAAGCAGCTATAGACCTCAGAACGAAAATAATAAAACCAAAAACTGAAAAGTATTTTTTTTTTAATTTTGTATTTTTTGTTTTGTAATTTTAATTTTGCAATTTTAATTCTTCAAATTGGACATTTTAATTTATGTTATGATTATTTTTTTTTTTTTTTAATTTAAACTAACTACAATTTATATTACGTGATGTGATGTAGTTAGTTAGTTTAAAGTTATTGTTATGAATTTTGTGCTCGTCTATAATTGATGTAACCACTAGGCCAGTAGCCCTATTCACGTAATTAAAACCGGAGCGATGTCGCAGCGACTTCATCGTTGAAACAGTTTTCCTATTCACATCCGTGATCGAATCGTTTTCAAATCGTATAACTGTATCACACAGTTCAACGATTTTTCAATAAGATGACTTCTAAATGGCTCCGATTGACGGATGTGAATAGGAAAACTGTTTCAACGATATTAGTAACTCAATATTGGTATATTTAACTTTATTCTATTATGCGAGAGACTACATTTCATTCATTTTTTTTTTCTACTTTTGACTGTTATATTTGGAATGTTTCTCTAATATTAAGTAACACTATTAATAATAAGTGCAGGTAAATGTTGTAACAATATTATTAAATTCAAATTTAATTTGCATGCCGTAAGGTAAAATGTATCGGGACAATTTACTCCAACTTATACTATAATGTATACCTACATTATCAGCAAATAAATTATTTCTTTCTTTCTTTCTTTCTTTTTTTCTTTCTTTCTTTCTTTCTTTCTTTCTTTCTTTCTTTCTTTCTTTCTTTCTTTAAGTCGCTGCGACATCGTTACGGTTTAATTAGGTGAATAGGGCTACAGATCACTCATTTTGAATGTTTGTGTTTACGTTATCCACCTGATAACATGATTGTTTTACAGAAGCGTCAACGCTAAGCAGAGGGCACTAGGTGGACAGGTCACTCTTTACTATTCTTCCCCTGCATGTTATCTCAAAGCCGTTCATGAAGCATCGTAAGTACCCGATTTTCAGTTAATTTTCCAAATTACAACGATAATTAAAAGTATTTTTTCCACGCGGACATAGTCGCGAGCAGAAGCTAGTTTCTAATAATGTGATAAATATATCCCCCGCGATGCAGAACAAAATATATCTCAGGAAAACATTCACCGATTGCTAGGATGACTCAACAATACAATACTGTATCATGTTACAGACGGCAGCACGTCAAGCTATCCAAAACTGTCAAATTTTCCCAATTGAAAATGAACCTTATCACTTTGTATTAAAATTGAAAATATATCAAGGAAATTTGACAGATTGCGGCCAGCATATCAAGCTACCACAATCTGTCAAATTCTGTACTTCAGAAAACATTGACATTTTCTCTAATAAGCTAGGAAAATACAGATCCCTTATCCGCACGTGACTCAGTGTTATGTAGGTGTTGAAATACTTACATAGAAATATATAAGGTCAAACCTGTAATTTGTTATATGTATAGTTAAAAAAATTCATTGTATTCTTATTCTACATAACTTATTTTTGTTAAATTTAATAATGTTCCCTAACTTATATTTTTCGACAACACTATCATTTGCTATTATTGTGTCAGCTATTTGAGGAATGATAGTGTAAATAATTGAGCACTAAATATTATTTTAAAAACCTCTGTTTGTTATTATAGCATGTTGTGGTCTCCTGTAATTAAGGAAGCACAAGGTTTAAATTTTAATGTAACACGATTGTAACATGTATTGTGTATTCATAACGCGATAAAATCGGTAAAAAGTAATTTAATATTCAATTTTCAGTATATTTTTGTAAGCAACAACGGTTTTCCGTCATTTTCAGACCGAAATTAACTACAAAGCAAGATGATTTCTTCCCTTTCACATATGATAAGGACAGCCACGCTTCCGGCATGTACACTTCAAGACCTGTCATCAAGTACTTAGCCAGAGAAATACATCACTTTATCCAGGTAATATTTATTTCATACTAAGTCAAAGACAAATATTTTATTTCAATTAAACCATTAAAATAGCACTTTTGAAAAGTCAAAACTAGTTGCACGGTTCCAAAAAGTGGGTCTTATGGAGAAGCTAGAGCTAGAGACTAGCGGCCCGTCCCGGCTTCGCACGGGTGGATATTATTTTTTTCTAAAATAAAATTAGCCTCAGTTACTCCTTATAACATCAGCTGTCTGCCCATGAAAGTCCCGTTAAAATCGGTCCAGCTGTTTCAGAGATTAGCCGGAACAAACAGACAGACAGACAAAAATTAAAAAAAAATTAACGGGTAGACCCAGCCTACCCGTGACCATGGACGCTGTAAAGGATCCGAAACGTCGGGATTAATAATATCAATATAACGCGATAAAATCCGTAAAAAGTAGTTTTATTTCAATGTATAATATTCGCGTAAATGTCAGAAATCAATATTAAAAATAAATTTATTTTGGTTTATGTACCGTACCTATATATATATATATTCATATGCATGTAGTAACAAGCGGTTATTTCATTATTACAAACAGTCCAATTTTAAAGTTATTTAGAAAAGGAAGAATTCGACCGCGGGCAGGATTCGAACCTGCGTCTTCTGGTTAGGTACACCAGACGCTATGACCACTAAGCCAACGCGATACCTACCCGTCATGAAATGAATGAGGTCGAATTCTTCCTTTTCTAAATAACTTTAAAATCTTAGCATGGATAATGCCAAAAATATACAAAAAGACAGTCCAATTTTATTTATATATAAATAGATGTATAGATTTTTTAACAAACAATACATTTCATGATAGGTAGTGGGAGTAATTCCACTCAAATTGGAGCTGAGACTAGGGAAGTACCTCCGCCTTGCAGATCGAAATTGAAACAATACTGCTTTGAGCTGTGTTGTGTTCCTTACGGTGAGCAAGGTTGCCAGTGCTCCGCGAAACGTTGTGTTGTCAGTGGGGGGACTGTGATCCTTACACTGCCAACCCAACTATTCCTCTTTCGTTTTACAGGGTCGCAAGTAATACCCCCTTTATTTCTTCTTTTTTTTTTGGGTGGGGAAATGCGCCTTATGCATACCGCCCCGCTTCCATAAGACACCGCAACCTACGTTGGCCACTCCAATGCAGGCTCCGGTCGAAGCAGCCCCTCCCTGTCGTTCTACTTCGCTTCACCGTGGGCCATCAATCCACGGTTACTAATCCCCTGCCGCGACAAGCCGAGAACCGCTTGGGGGGCAAGTGATACCCCTGGTGTTACAAGCGTCTATAGGCTACGGTAACCGCTTACCAGCAAGTAGGACGTATGCTTGTTTGCCACCTTAGTGGTATAAATAAAAAACCTGATGTCCGGGTACTTATTTATTCCATTCGAGTCCTCTATCACCTCTTAAGGCTGATGTGATGATATTGTTCTGATTGTCTAGATATCGAAGCAGTTGCAAGTATTCGCTCAATTGGGAAACAACGATAAGAGATTTGAAGAAATCATGTGGATTTCTGGTAAGTGAAATTTTTACCTATTTTAACACTAACTGACAAATAGCAACCAGAGAACTATGAATCGCTCGTCCATTGAATAAAGAGCGTATCTCTCACACTCATAGTTAACCTTTTGCCGGCCACGTCATTAACGAAAATCCGTGTTCTCTACGCCAAGCGACAAATTCTAGTATTTAATAATAGGTAAAAAAAACAACAAATTTTTGTATAGGTATGTATTTTGAACTAAAAAAAAGTGGTATTTTTGACGTGCCACGCCGTCGTTGGCGCCGTGAGCAAGTTTTCATTTGACGTCTATACTTACACGTCCGTGGCGGTCAAAAGGTTAAAGCGCGGGAGTTAAATTCTACCTATTCTTTACGCGACGTAGACGCGTTTTATTAGAAAATCTCCAAATACGCAAATTTTGACTTGCATCTTTGTTTTTTTTTTTTTATTTTTTTTTCTGTAAATAGATCTTTTAAAGACACTTTTACAAGTCAATATTTAACATTTTTTTAAGCTAGATGGCTCCGGCATTTCCTAACTGACGACCTCTGAGAAGAAACGCCGAAACAAACTCAGAGAATCATAGTCTCTTTTAAAGTCCAGACATAGTAGGTATAATAACAAATATGTGTCTTACAATGTAGGGCAAAGTCTGAAATGGCCTTTTGAAGAAAGAGCCATAGCGGCTTTGAGTAGACCAGTCCCAACCGACGGCTCGCATGCATCAGTCATTGTGTAGCTCAACCATAATTTAGGGAGTTCAACAACCCGTCACACGACGATACCAGATCAGAGGAACATTTGCGTAGGTCACTAAAAAGGCTCAAAGCCGCCAGACTGTTCAGAGCTGAGTATGTATATTTAGCCTACAGAGTAGTCACATTTACATTTTATTGAGTTAAAAGTTATTAAATAATAAGAAAAATATAATCACAATAACCATTACAGTAATGTCTGTTAATGTCAAATTAATATAAATCATTGTTATGTCCGACTTGACATGAGAACAATGCAGTTTGATGTTGTTGCACCATCAAATTAATCTAGTCTACTAAACAGAAAAAGAACAATAAATAAATAGATTGCCATAGACAGTAAGAGCTGACCAGCCCCGACAGACGGCACCCGTTCACGAGTATGACGTGCGTATCGGCGTCGTTCGACTCAACCATGTTGCAGGGAATAAAACGACCCGACACACAACGCCACCATCAGCAGGACATTTTAGTGAGCATGACAAGCTCAGAGTACTAGGCAACTGATGGACACAATGTAATTTTAAGTCATTAAAATGCATATCAATATATGCAACATCAATGGCTGCACGACTCTCATACTTTAAAATTCATGTTTTTACTATATTAATCTAAATAACATTTCAATTTCAAAAACATAAATAAAATAAAACAAAGAAATGTCAGAATAATATAATATTAAAGAAACTTAATATTAAGCCTGCGTTTAGATGAATTACAATATGATTCACGGAACGACGGACGAAAAAGTATCTAAATAAATCTTTTCTTTCTTTCTTGTTTGCCACCTTAGAGGTTTAAAAATGAACAATAGTTTAAAAAAACTAAAAAACACGCTTCTAAAGAAAATCAAAGTAAAAAATAGAAAATAAATTTGAATTAAGAATAGTTTTAAATAAGAAAAAAATTTATTTTATTGTAAAAAAAGCGTGAGGTGCATGGTGTCAATAGATATAAATATTTTATTGACCAATATGAGTAGAAGGATAATATCTTAAAAAGCACCCCACGCTTTTTTACAATAAAATATATTTTTTTATATTTTTGGGCATTTTTCATGCTAAGATTTTAAAGTTATTTAGAAAAGGTGGCTTAGTGGTCATAGCGTCTGGTGTACTTAACCAGAAGACGCAGGTTCGTATACTGTTTATATACTGTTTAAGATATTGAATTGTCATCGGTTCTTGATAAGTATGCCAAACTTTGAGTCAATCAGACGTTTTGAAGGGGGTCAAAATCATGTTCAAAGTTTTCGTTACATAGGCACATGAAGCTAAAACAAGCGTTATAATAATATTCATATTCCATAATTCTAATCTACTCTGTTTTGCTGATGATATGAAAATTTTTTCATCGATTTCATCAATTCAGGACATGGATCTACTTCAATCAGACTTGGCCCGCCTAGATGAATATTGTCAGATCAATAAATTAGACCTTAACCCATTAAAGTGTACAGTTGTCTCTTTTAGTAGAAAACGTCTTCCACTGCCGACAACTTACAAATTGAAAGGGCAGCCATTGCCAAGATGTGACGGAGTGCGGGACTTAGGTGTATATCACGATTCCAAACTTTTGTTTGATACGCACGTTGAAGAATTAGTGGCTAAAGCTTCCAAATCACTAGGCTTTGTAATGCGACTCGCGTGTTGCTTTAAGAAAGCTAAGACCCTAAAAATTCTATATTGTTCATTTGTGAGAAGTCACCTTGAATATGCGTCTCAAATCTGGAACCCTTGCTATAATAAGTACATAGACCGAATTGAGAGTATTCAAAAACGCTTTGTAAGGTTTCTGTGTTTTCGTTTAAAAGTACCGTATAGCTCTAATAACTACATAAATTTATGTAAGAAGTTCCACCTTCAGCCACTTACAAATCGCCGTCAGCTAGCTGATTGCACTTTTCTATTGAAGATACTCTCTAATGAGATCGATTGTCCTGAAATCCTACAGAAATTACATTTTAACGTGCCCCAGAGATCGATTAGATTCAATCCGCCTATTTCTATCTCCCCTTGCTCATCTAATTATAGGCAAAACTCATATGTCGTGCGAGCGAGTAAAGATTTTAATAAATTATGTAAAGAGTTTTCATTCGATCCATTTATTACAAAAAGCTGTACGGCACGTAATAGACTGAACCTTAACTTTTTCCAATAGGTTATTTTGTTAACTTTTATGTTATTTGAGCTTATTAGTGATTGTTAAAACTTCAGTTATTTATTCTATCACTATCCGTGAGAACCTGTAATTGGCTTAGTGTAGCTTAACCTAGTTATTAACATTTTCTGTATAGCTGTTGGTTTTCCTATATTAAATAAATAAATAAATAAATACTATGTCAGTTCCCCACTGGTAAAATGATTTATTTGCTGCTTTCCAGGAGTTCTCCAAGACCACACCATAATCACTGGTGCTATGCGGCCTCACGTTAGTGAGTACTATGCGAGGAAAGCTTACATAGCCAAAGAAATCTGTATGCAGATGTTAAGACCAGCTTTCAAGTAAGTTTTAAGTAGGCTTTTCCGTGGTGGCATCACGGATCATGCGAGAGCGATTCCCGTGATCCCACCACTAAGCGGAAGGTGGTAGTGGTTTAGTCAGTATGCTGACCACCTGGCCGGAGAGCTCGACATATCCGTCCCGAGTCCCCGAGCGGGCATGCATAAGGCGCATTTCCCCACCAGAAAAAAAGAAAGGTTAGGCTCTGACATGCTGTATAGTTCGTCTGTACTGGTACGGTCAGCAACGAAAGTCTTTGATTTTTGTTTTGATAACATGACAGCTCCAAAACTTGTCAAGACATCTTTTTAATATGAAAGTAAGGGAAACATTTATTGGTATTCTATTCTATTCTTGGCGCTGCGTAGAGGTGGCCTCGCTATACATCTATATGTATAATATAATAATAATAATCTTTATTGACATAATTGGCACTGTTACATTAAGGGATCCTCTAACACCTGCGCAAAAAGTAAAAAACTGTATTACAGGCGTTAGTGTCTTCCCCTTAATACATTGACAATATTTATATTACATCAATAGAATGTGAGAGTGTGTGTGTGTGTGTGTGTGTGTGTGTGCGTGTGTGTGTGTTAATCTTGTTTGCATCTATAATTCTATTTCACAATAAAATTGTCAGTAAGGTTTCTTCTTAAGCCATAGTTTAATTTTATGTTTAATTTGATAATTAAGTTTATTATAAAGTCTAGGTGTAACATTGTATTGTTCGGATTGATCCCTGCTGCCACTTTCCGCCATCGTTCCATGCGACAGCAGTTCAATCCCCATCATCTAGATTGTTGGCCACTACTGTGCGTTTCTGTAGAAACTTTCTGCCTCGCACAACTAAACTATGGAATGAACTGTCGCCTGCAGTATTTCCGGACCTACAAGAAAAGATCGTACTCCCTTTTAAAGGCCGGCAAACGCGCTTGTGACTCCTCTGGTGTTGCGGGTGTCCATGGGCGGCGGGAATCGCTTACCATCACGCGATCCGTCTGCTCGTTTGCCCCTTATCCCATAAAAAAATGGTCATCTATGCAATTATTTCGCACAGCCTTCACAGGTCAGTAATTTCATATTAAAAATCGTAGTGAAGATTGTCAACATGTTCATTGACTTTCGTTGCTGACTGTACACACACATTTCCAAATATTGTGGCGCTAAGCAATAATGTGCTAACAACCTTTCGGGTGGCACGGAGCCAGAATCTGGCTCCTGTCAAAATGGCCGCATGTGGCATGCGACCAGATTCTGGCCGCGTCGGACTTGTCTCACTCTAGTGTCAATAAAAACGTCAATACTATACCGATACTCCTCTAACCTATATTGTGTTGCAGTTTGAAGAGCAATGTAGCGAGTGACATTACTGGGCATATTTTTTTTTTATTCTACTAATGTGGCAAACAATGTACGGCCCACCTGACGGCAAGCGGTTACCGTAGCCTATAGACGCTTGTAACACCAGGGGTATCACTTGCACGTTGCCGACCCTGTATTGAAAGAGGAATAGTTGTGTTGGCAGTATAAGGGTCAAAGTCCCCCTACTGCCAACACAACGTTTCCTCGAAGCACAAGCAACCTTGCTCACCGAAGAAACACAACACAGCTTAAAGCAGTGTTATTTCACTTCGATTTTCTGCAAGGCGGAGTTACTTCCCCAGTCGAGCAGCTCCAATTTGAGTGGAATTACTCCCACTATGCTCTACCTCTCTTGACTTAACAACTGAGGTGTCAAGATGACAACGCGAGTGATACCACTGGTGTTGCTGACGTCTATAGGCTGCGGTTGACGCTTATCATCAGACGGCCCGTATGATATCTTGAGGCTTCAGTTGTCAAGTCATATGCCCATTGCCCTTCAAACCAGAACAACAATAATGTTAGCACAATATTACTTAGCGGCTGAATAGGTCCTGGATTCAATTTCCAAGTCCAGCAAAATGTTATTCGGTTGTTTCTATGAAATTCTCGTAGTAACTAGGAGTACCTACGTCTTTTTACTTTCTAATTATTTTTTCTTAAAAATTTTGAATTATTTTCTGGAGGTATGGAGGGGTAGAGGGGTAGAAGTTTACAATATTTTTTATTACTTGTATGTAGATAAGTACATACGCAGTACATAGATAAGTACATAAGCAGTACCTTGGTAAGTACATAAGTAGTAGGTACCTAGGTTAGTACATTAGCAGTATATAGATAAGTACATAAGCCGTACATAGGTAGTACATAGGTATGTAAGTACATAAGTACGACCTCTGTGGTCTAGCGGTTCGATTGCTGATCATGGAGTCGTGGGTCGATTCCCACAGGACACAAGTATTTGTGTGGTTATTATAACATGAGTATTTGTGTTTGTCTGGGTGTTTCTTATCTATTATAGGTACGTATGTATTTACAAATCCATTGTCTAGTACCCATAGTACAAGCTCTGCTTAGTTTGGGACTAGATGGTGTTGTATAAAATGTCCCAAAAAATATTTTTATTTATTTATTTTTTTATTTATTTACTTATAGGAAAGCTTACAGTCTAATAAAAACATATGGATAACTCTATAACTAAAAATGTTGCTAATAACAAGCTCTCACAAATAATCTTACAAGCACATGTTACTTAGACTAGACTGCATAGAGAGATGATGATTAAAAATACAATCTTATTACAATCAAACTAAACAAAAGAAATGTGAAATAAAAGATTTTGCTTGAGGTTAGAGTTTTCACCGGTCGGGCAAGGCAGCGAAAAACCTTTGGTTCATCTGTCTTCTCACTGAACTCGAACTGCTACAGAATAAGTCGATTTCTATTTTAGATGATAAATTATTAAATTGCCTTGCACTGCGCAGAAAGAAAGCATTACGTCTGTAGTTTACTGAAACAAATGGTATGTCCAACAGAGGTCGCTGTCTAAGGCCCAATTGATTTGTCCGCAGTCTTATGTTTTTAAGAAGATTGGGGCAATCAATTGTACCATTTGCAATGTTAATAAGAAAACATATATCATTGACAGAACGTCTGTACTGCAACGGTAGGAAATGGTACCGATGACATCGATCACTATAATGTAATGAGGTCTGACGTGCTTTAAAGTCTAAGTACCTAAGAAACTTTTTCTGAATGCCTTCAATGCGGGACACATAGATTTGGTACAGCGGGTTCCATACTTGGGACGCATATTCAAGGTGACTACGTACGTAAGAACAGTATAATATCTTCACAGTCTTTAAAGAGCGGAAGCAAACAGATTGTCTTATTATAAACCCTAATGCTTTTGATGCTTTATTAACAATGAAGTCAATGTGCTTATCGAATAACAGTTTGCTATCCAAAACCACGCCTAGATCTTTGATGTATTCGACCTTTTTAACTGTTTGATTGTCAAGTTTGTAACCGAAACCAATTATTGACCTTTGCCGCGTAAATGATGTATATAAGCATTTAGAGATATTCAGTTGCAATTTATTTACTGAACAGTAAGTTACAAATCTGTCTAAATCATCTTGGAGTTTTTCAGTATCTGAGATATTGCGTATTGATTTTAGGATCTTCATATCATCCGCGTATAGCAATATATATGAATTTTTAAAACATGATTTTATATCTGCGATGAATATTGTAAAAAGAAGAGGACCCAATAGGGATCCCTGCGGTACTCCTGAAGGGACTGAGCACCAGCCAGAAGTGTAACCCTGTAGTACTACAGCCTGCGTTCGATTCTCTACATATGAACATAGCCATCGATATAAGTTACCGTGAATTCCGGCTGCTAATATCTTTTGTAAAAGTATCTGATGATCGATACGGTCAAAACATTTACTATAGTCCGTATATATAGCATCAACCTGCGCACCCTGCTCCATGGCACTAGAGATAAAGTCATGAGCAAGAACCAAGTTTGATGTAGTTGAACGTTTCCGAAGAAACCCGTGCTGCTCATTACCAAAACTGTTTTTCAAGGCTGAATAGACATCGTTGTGAACGATACGTTCCAGAATTTTAGAGATAAGGCATAGCTTAGATATTGGACGGTAGTTTTCGATATTACACTTGTCCCCTTTCTTTAATACTGGTGTTATAAAAGCAGATTTCCAGATGTGAGGTACTGTTCCCTCTACCAGTGAGCGATTGAACAGTATACAAATTGGTTTAACAAGACTCTCAGCACAATTAACTAAAAATATTGGTGGTATAAGATCAGGACCCCCCGACTTAGAAAGATCCAGAGATTTCAGTAGTTTTAAGACAACTTCGGACGATACATATATAGAGCTAATATAATTGGGACAGGCATTAATATTCATTTGATGTGTCTCATGCAATTCTATGTTACTATCCTGAAAGGTTGACATAAAATATTTTGCAAATAAATTACTAATATCTAATCCGGTTTCAGCAGATGTGTCCTGATATCGTAATATGTTAGGAAATGAGACAGTATTTTTTTTACTTTTTACATAAGACCAAAAAGCCTTGGGATTACTCTTAATAGAGGTTTCTATTTTTTCAATATATATATTGAAACAATCCGTTTCTAATTTTATAGCCCTGCTGCGTAATAAAGAGAAAGATTGATAATCAGATAAATTACCATATAATTTGTACTTACGGTGGTACTTACTCTTTTCTTTTAAGACTTTTATCAACGCTGAATTATACCAGGGGGGGTGTGTGGATTGTCTCACTGACTTTACCGGTATGAATTTATCGCAGAGGTCATAAAGTTTATTATAAAAGAGTGTTACTGCTAAGTCTAATGACGACACGTCTAGCAACTCAGCCCAACATACCTCACCAAGAGCAGATTTAATAGCGTCGTAATCACCCTTATAGAAGAGATACCTAGTAACTAAATTCTCTTTTAATTTGTGAATTTCGACAAATTCAGCCTGAACAATAAGGGGATTATGATGCATATCCACTGGTACCGCCAATGGATCACTACATTCTGCAACCGTAATGGGACCGTTAGAAAAAACTAAATCTAACAATCTGCTGTTTACATTACGCACATTATTGAACTGTGATAAGGAACAAGTGAGCATAGTATCAAAAAAATCCGCTAAGTATTGACCGGAGTGATTTACTGGCAATAGGTCTTCACCATCGTTATTAGGAGTCCAGTCAACCAGGCCACCGAAATTAAAATCACCCAATATAACAAACTTATCTAATGAGTGTGTTAACATTAAATTATTTAACTAACAAGTAAAGTTTTGTAATTGAGTATTATATGAGTTACCAGTATTTTCTTTACAAAGATATACGGCACAAATGTGTATATTGTAAGTCACTGAGGGTCTAGATCTTTTTAAAATAATTGATATCCAAATGTCTTCCGCGGAGGTACGCCAATCACACCTTTCCACAACGGTCAAGTCACTTCTCACTGCAATCAAGACACCACCTCCACGCGTTTGCACCGTACGGCTGAGGTCACGATCACGTCGCCATACTATATATCGTCCATCAAATATTTCACCACTGTATACACTATCGACTAACCAAGTTTCTGTGAAAACAATGACATCGTATGAGTTTCGAGATATGTTTCTGAATAGATTATGCGTTTTCGTACGCAGGCCGCGTACATTTTGGTAATAAATATTAAGCGATGCCATTTGTTACGAGAACAATAACTGCACAACGATTAAAATTGCTCATTAATTCAATTAAAATAACATAGCACAATAAAGACACGAAGTTATAAATTAAAAAGTAGCAGGTAGGTAGTAAAAACATACAAATAGCAAATAAGCACGACGAGACACACTGAATAACTCCAAGCGGACTTCGAATATGTGTTACTAATGACCCATGAATAGGAACAATACAATGTTCACTCAAGCTCATTTGGCGAACGTAGGTCATTAGTGCAAATATACTGTAGATTAAATTAAGTCTAAGTGCATAAGAATTAAGATTGAAAATTAAATAGTACAGACGAACACTATCCTCGCAGTATATTAAAAGAACATTAATAGATACAGAACATTTACACAGAAATAGGTGAAAAAGGCGTGCAACACGCTGCGAACAGCGATTCTCAAACCTCAAGCAAAAAATTAAAGTTATGATTATAGATATTACGGATGTTAACACAAAATAACGTATATTCATACTATTTTTACAAGGTCCCTTTCTGATTTTATAATTATAACGTGTGATGTGTCTGCTTTTCTTACGTGTATCTTCGCATGCTTGACCCAAACATATTGAAAATTCCTTTCGGCAGCATTCTTCTTTGTTTTCGCAAGCAAAGCCTTATTCTGTATCGTTAGATGATCATTAACATAAATCCTATAGTTCCCAGCGAAGCCTATAGATCCTGTTGTCAGCGGGGATGTTTTTGAGGCAAATCGAGCAGCCGCCACAAAATCCTCCTTCACGTACCGATTGCAGAAGCATATAATTATTGGTTTTATGTGGTCTTTTTCACGCGTTGGTACTCTGGTGATGAAATTCACCTGGGCCTTGCTAATTGGGTACTGAACCTGAGACCCTATTTTAGAAAGGATATCGAACAGGTTCTCATTACTTGTTTGTGGTATTCCTTTTATTTCTATATTATTCATTCTTGCCCACTGTTCACCGGAATTGGTTTCATATTCCAGTTTTTCGAGCCGGACTTGAAGTAAGTCAACTTGACCTTGAGCCTTCTCCACTTGCTGTAAGCGATTTTCGATGTTCTTAATTTTGGAATTGAATTCCTTAAACTCCTTATTGGTCTCGTTTAATGAAGATTTTATGTCCCCAAATTCAGCTCTTAATGCATTAATTTCATCTCGTAGGCACTCCAAGGGCGCTAGTTTATCCGAAATGGCCCTTATTTCTCTTAACAGCACCGAATCAGCTTCAATTCTAGGCGAGAGTGGTTGGTTGCTGCCGGAGAGTCTGCACTTTCCACAACGCCATGTCAGCTTCCTGTCCCCAAGCTTTCGGTACCCAGCTTCCGTTATTCCAGCGCAATGATAATGCAGCTCCTGGCTACATACCGTGCAATGAGCACCTTCAGACAGCTGTTCACCGCAGGCTGCTCCACATTTATATGTTTCCATAGTAATTAAAGTTACGAATAAAAATTTTAGAAATTGAAAACAAAGATCGAGATACACTGGTTCGCTTAGATATCGCAACAGGTGCTAGTAGTGGAAGCGTCCGTAAGGTACAACCCGCAAGACGAGACTATTTTATTATTATAAATAAAAGTAGCACATAGGTACATAAGCAGTACCTAGGTAAGTACATAAGTAGTACCTAGGCTAGTACATAATCAGTATATAGATAAGTACATAAGCCGTACATAGGTATGTAAGTACATAAGTAACACATAGGGAAGTACATAAGCAGTACATAAGTAGTACATAAGTAGTAAAAAGTAGTACATAAGTAGTACATAAGTAGTACATAAGTAGTACATAAGTAGTACATAAGTAGTACATAAGTAGTACATAAGTAGTACATAAGTAGTACATAAGTAGTACATAAGTAGTACATAAGTAGTACATAAGTAGTACTTACATAAGTAGTACATAAGTAGTACATAAGTAGTACATAAGTAGTACATAAGTAGTACATAAGTAGTGCATAAGTAGTGCATAAGTAGTGCATAAGTAGTGCATAAGTAGTGCATAAGTAGTGCATAAGTAGTGCATAAGTAGTGCATAAGTAGTACATAAGTAGTACATAAGTAGTACATAAGTAGTACATAAGTAGTACATAAGTAGTACATAAGTAGTACATAAGTAGTACATAAGTAGTACATAAGTAGTACATAAGTAGTACATAAGTAGTACATAAGTAGTACATAAGTAGTACATAAGTAGTACATAAGTAGTACATAGGTAAGTACATAGGTATTTGTACAATAATGTAACATTCAAATAATATACAATATTTTTATCTTAGATAGGCATAAGTGAAAACAGTAATCAGAAAATTAAATTCTCATAAATTCTCGACCCAGAGAATGTTCTCAAGAACTTAACAGCAAAGGTCTCGATATGACAATGTTCACTAATCAGGGGCTCTACTCGGTCTACTCCCTAAGCACGGACTCCGTAGTTTCGACCTTAGTTACGGGCGTTTCCTACTCCGTATCACCTACGGACGGATGATTCGTTCGGGGCGCGAACTAAGAATGAATGACAACACAATTTGACAGTTGTGCCGACTCTCGATGTGTTTTTACCCGTTCGAAAAATTAAATTTGACACTTGTTTTATCGGACTCCGAAGTTTCGGAGAACTTTCGAACGGCTCGTAACTTCGTTGACGGAGATAGGGAGTAGACCCTCTGGTTAGACTGGAAGCCGACCCCAACATTATTAGGAAAAGGCTCGAAGAACTACTTCTTTATCTTGATTTTATTGTGTTTCTTTCTTCCAGTATTCTTCGCAACTCGCCTAAGGAGATGCTATATTACGCCTGTCATTTTAATATTTCATCATGCTGGACGCTAGAGGGAGACAGGTTCTTTGTGAGTAAATACTTTTAACTACAATGAATACTTCGTGCAGCATGAATTTTTATGAATAAATTCAGAATGTGAAGGCAAATTTCGACCGGGCGGGTGGGAGTCGCGGTGGCTTAGTAGTCTTAGCATCTGGTGTACGGTCAACAAAAGAGTTGTTATACAGGCAGCTAATTAATTCTACTTTAATTTCATGGATTCTTTTCATTCCATGGACGCTGTAAAGGGTCCGAAACGTCGAGATTAATAATATCAATATAACGCGTTAAAAAAAATCCGTAAGAAGTAGTTTTATTTCAATGTATAATATTCGCGTAAATGTCAGAAATCAATGTAAAAGTGTTTTTATAATTATTATTTATGTTACAGTTCGTAGTTTACAACCCGCTGGCTTGGCCTGTGACCACACCGATCAGGCTGCCCGTCACCAGAGGAATTTACGCCTTATATGATCCTAAAGGTATGTCATCACCATCGACCACATACTTTCCCACTGCTGGGCGCGGGCTTCCTCTCAGAATGAGACGGATTAGGCTATAGTCCACCACGCTGGCCTTGTGCGGGTTGGCAGACTTCACGTACGCCGTCAAATCTCTAAGACCTGCAGGTTTCCTCACGATGTTTTCCTGCGAGTGATATATATATTATTATGTAATACGCACATGAATTCGAAAAGTCAGAGGTGCGTGCCTTGGATTCTAACTCGATACCTTTGACTTGGTAGTCCAATAGTCATACTAAGCTAGTACTTTATCTATATTCCTCAATCAGTGCTCCGCGAGGAAACTTGCATGCAGTGTTTCGCTCTCTGCCCACTAAAGTAAGCATACGGCCCACCTGATGGTAAGCGGTTACCGTAGCCTATAGACGCTTGTAACACCAGGGGTATCACTTGCGCGTTGCCGACCCTGTAAAACGAAAGAGGAATAGTTGGGTTGGCAGTATAAGGGTCAAAGTCCCCCCACTGCCAACACAGCGTTTCCTCGCGGAGCACTGGCAACTTTGCTCACCGTAAGGAACACAACATAGCTCAAAGCAGTGTTATGTCACTTTGATTTTCTGCAAGGCGGAGGTACTTCCCCAGTCGGGCAGCTCCAATTTGAGTGGAAGGAATATGCATTTGATTCAAATAAGAGTCAAATATATTTTTTTAGAAACTTTATTTCTTCATAATTGTGCCTTCATCAATATTATTTACTAAAATTTATTTTTTAACTAATGTCAAAGCGAATACGACGTAAAAGTCTAGAACACCAAACGTCAATATCACTGATTTCGTAGTGTTTGCCTACAACAAACTGTTGTAGGAGTGTTAATAGTAGAGGTGTGTTATTTATTTTTTATTTTATTGTAGGAGTGTTTTGATTTGTGATAGACTATGACGTCACACTAAGCGCGCCAAAATGGCGGGCGTTTAAACTTCCCGGTTCGGTTGGCTATTTTTAAATTATATTACTTTTTTGGTGAAGAATATTTTTCTACCATTAAATAGTGATGTAAATCGAATTAAAATATTTAAAAAATCATGCATATTCCCTATTACTCCCACTATGCCCTCTTCTTCAATATAAGAGCTCAGGTCTTATCGGTAGAGCAATCGCCACTGTTCTCTATCTTCAGCTTTCCGTTCTACCTCTTGATACGACACGATCCCCACCCTTTCCTTCACTTGTTCCACAAAACTTCGTTTAGGTCTTCCCCTACCTCGTTTTCCTTCTATTTTACCTTCTAGTATAATTCTAATGTAGTCGTCGTGTCGTATCAAGTTGCCAAACATCTTTCCTCTCCTATTCTCTACGGTTCTTAATAACTGTCTTTTCTCGTCTACAATTCTTCGTTCACTATGTCCTATCTCTCTTAAAATTATGTGGAGAGGCGAGGTGTATTGCCCTCCATCCAAAGAGAGGATCCTCCAACCAGGCGGGTATTATGCCTGGCGGGCCACGGCGCGACGGTTGATGTTGGGCGGTTGTATATATGCGACTTTCGTTGCGAATGTTGCTTGCGCGATTCAGGACTTCGTAGTTCCATGTAGTGCGGTAGATGTCACTACAATTATAATAAAATTTCTTCCCAGGTGTAAAACTCAACCACTCAATAGTGTCAATACCAGACTTGGTATTAACTTTACCAGATAGAGGAGAGTTCATTACGGAAGATGAACTAGTATTCATCGCAGAAAAAATACCTCCAATGGGTTTTAAAACTTATTACGTGGATAGACTACAAGTTCGAACAAGAACCAAAAGATCAATTATAAAAAAACTAAACAAGAATTCCAAGAAGAAAAAGTATTTAACTCGGCAAACGAACAATTTGAAAATCGATGACAAATCGTTGCTAGACGATATCCCGGAATATGAATATTTTGAAGATGCAACTGACAAAAGTGTATCGTCTTTAGGTAATCTAACTAAGTCTAGGGAGCTGGATATCTATAATGACTACATTCTCAAACCTAGGTCGAAGATTATAGATGATGAAGATATTCTAGTTCGGCACACCACATCCAGTACTAGGTAAGTTTAAATTGTTATGTTTTGTACTAGCTTTTGCCCACGACTTCGTCCGCGTCGAAAAGTTACCTTTAATTATCTTTATAATTTGGCTTATTCGCTAAAAATCGTTATAAATTATAGCCTATATGTTATTCTGATGTATAAATAATAATACTGTAAAGTTTCATCAAAATCCGTTCAGCAGTTTTAGCGTGAAAGAGTAAGAAACATCGATCCATCCTCACAAACTTTCACAATCATAATATGTAAGGATTTTTATTTTGAATGGTCCTAAACGCGACTGCTACGTTCGAGGATGCTATTCCAAGGTGTTATTGCCAAAGTGTAATTAGGTTTTTCTATGAAATTATCAGTAGCATCTCAGAGTTAGGATTTGTGTCAGTTTAATGGGGCGCAGACAGGTCCTTATGTTTCTTTTAGTTTAACAATAATTAAACCACAAATCCGTGCGAATGTCGATACTACCCAGAATGATTCGTGAGGCTATTGAAATTAAAAATTATCCAAATTTCAATACAGAAAATGGCTGGGTCTTACCACCTGCTTGGAATCCTGTTATAGATTCTATTAAATCAAAATCCAGGCCTACAACTGCATGACCAAAGGATATCGTGAGCTCGTTTTGCGTGAATCGGATTGCCAATAATTAACAACAAAAATGTAGGGTAGTTGTCAGTAATTATAACATCAAGACGCCCACCACCTCAGTCTACCCGTGACCATGGACGCTGTAAAGGGTCCGAAACGTCGGGATTAATAATACCAATATAACCGAACAAAATCCGTAAAAAGTAGTTTTATTTCAATTTAATATTCGCGTAAGTTTCAGAAATAAATATTGTAAAAGTATCTTTAGAAAATGTAATTTCCAGAAATAAATCGGTCCCGGTTGTCATGTACATGTACGGTACTTATGATAAACTTTAGTGGTAGTCAGAAGCCACAACCAGTCTATCTTCAGGACCCAAGGTATTACCCAGGATCTAATGGGAGAAGCTTCGTGTAAAATACTGATATTCAGCCAAGCCCTACAACCAGTCTATCCTCAGGAAATCGGTACTACCCAGAAATTGTACCTCCCGCTACGTTCTGCCACAGATCCACACGCCAGAGATCGAAATTTCATCCATTTCACCTGGATGAATGGGTGTCCACCACCGTTCGTTTCTCAAGAAACTTTTTACCGCGAACGACTGCTCTGTGGAATCAATTACCAGCGGAGGTAATTCCGATCCGGTACGACATGGCAACCTTCAAGAAGCGAGCCTATTCTTATCTCAAAGGCCGGCAACGCACTTGCAACCCCTCTGGTGTTGTGGGTGTCAATGGGCGGCGGTGATCACTTACCATCAGGTGACCCGCTTGCTCGTTCGCCTCCCTCTTCCATGAAAAAAAAATATAAAAAAAATTGTGTTGTGGAGGTCTGTTGGCGGACGCTTCCTGTTTTGTAAGCCGACCTCAAATGAAAAATCTCGGATACTGACTATTTATCAATTAGCCAAATCTTATACTCCCGGTTCCGTCCTGAGCAGAGAACTGGAACTCTTTTTGCATGTTTTTCTTTCTACTAAGTTAATTTACTTTTAAAGTTAAAGGAAAAAAATCGACCGCGAGCAGGATCGAATTTTTCCTTTGCTTTTTAACTTTAAAATCTTAGCATGGAAAATGCCAAAAAATACAAATAGATAATTTACTTTTGTTACTTATAACAATAAAAAAATGTCTATAGACATTCACTTTTCTCCAAAATAACTCTCTCTGTGTTCATTGTATTTCATAGATATTGAAAAACTTTCTTGAAGGATCACGACAATAATTCCTTGGAAAAATTATTCTACTCAAACAACTGTATGAGGGAAGAAATACGATGAATATATCCATCTCTTTCTGACTCTGTTGCCATCTTTGTCTTTTAGGGGGATCCCCCTACCCGATGCCTTTAGGGGTTACCTCCCATTATTATCCATCTCTTGTCCTCTCCATACAAAAAAATAATTCTATACTTATTTCTTTCTCCGAGCTTTTTTCCCAACTATGTTTGGTTAAGCTTCAAGTCTCTTGGTAACAAGTATTGTCAGTTGCTTTATACATATAGTTTATTAGTTTCTACCGTTTATAAGAACTGTTTAGAACTTTATTTTATACCTAGCTGTATAATAAAATTGTAATCTTCGCAACATTCCTAAATTGTTCTCTCATGTAGGTGTCCAATTCAATTTATAATCCATCATAGTACAGTACAAAACGATATTTCAAAGGAGTTTCTTGCCGTTTCTTCTCCGGGACCGTGCACCTGGACTCGACATTTCATAAGTGCCTGTATAATGGTTTATATGAAAATAAAACTATTTTGATTTTTATTGTCTAACCAGATGCGGCTAGACAATCAAATATCAATCTTATATCAAATATCAAGGAGACCAGTCTCCTTGATATTTCCTTGAAAATGAGACGGGCCCTCGGACCCCAAGACCTTTCTATCTATCAGCCACAGACGTCCACTGCTGAACATAGGCCACCCCTAAAGATCGCCACAAAAATCGGTCTTGCGCAGACCGCATCCACCGACACCCCGCGACCTCACGAGGTCATCCGTCCACCTAGTCGGGGGCATTCCTACGTTGCGCATTCCTATATACATACGTGGTCGCCACTCCAGGACTTTATTTCCCCAGCGGCCATCCGTTCTCCTGGCCACATGGCCCGCCCATTGCCACTTCAACCGTGCAATCCTGCGAGCTATGTCGGTTACTTTGGTTCTTCTGCGGATATCCTCTTTTTGACTCTATCACGCAGAGAAACTCCGAGCATAGCCCTCTCCATTGCACGTTGACTCTGAGCCTCCTTATAAGTCCCATTCTGAACGAACATACCTCAGTTCCGTAGGTCAACACTGACAACACGCACTGTTCGAAGACCTTTCTATAGAATGCTATTAAATATATTTTTGTATGTTTTTTGCATATATCATACCATGTTATGATCTTAAAGTTATTTAGAAAAGGGTAAATTCGACCGCAGGCAGGATTCAAACCTGCGTCTTCTGGTTAGGTACACCAGACGCTATGACCACTAAGCCACCGCGATACCTACCCGCCATGTCGAATTTTGCCTTCACATTCTGAATTTACGTTTTATGGTGACGTCAGTAACACCTATTACAAAGCTTCTCAACCGACACGACTTACTTTACAGTTAGTTCAATGTCGAACGATGCCACCTTACCTACTAACTATGTTTTTGTGTGTTTTTGGCATTTTCCATGCTTAAAGTTATTTAGAATCCTGCCCGCGGTCGAATTTTTCCTGTTCTAAATAAGCTATTAAATATTCACTTGTTTGTATGAAGGGAGTGTGAAAAGCGTTTCCCTAAAATCGATAGCTTTGCCGCGCACACTCGAGTCACCGGTTAAAGCGGGCTCGAATTCCGACCAATCAGTGACAAGCATAACAGAAATGAAATTCAGTCAACTGTACATCTTTATCACTCTTACAGGGAAACCATTAACACAAGGCAACATATTAAAACTTTAAATACAATAAAATATACAAATCCTACACGAAAACAAAAATTACGAATAAATAGTTTCACAGAATACTTCCACATTTGAACATAAATATCTTAGCTAAGAAGATCTGGTTTCTGTAAAAATAATCCTGAAATTGAAATCCTGAATCGCGCAAGTGAAGTTTTCCCGCGTGAGCTTCAAGTGAACCCGTTTTTCATCTCAATCTGTCGGGAGGTCCGTAGCTACTCCGGAAGCCGGTTGTGGCAGGAGCCGGCCTATGTCCTGGCCACCAATACGCTGTAAGCGTTAACCCAGCCTTGAAATGGTAGCAAAGCTCACAGAAAATGTCAGAAAATGATCATAAAGAGAGAGACGCAAGTCTCAACCCCACGGTAGTAGCTAATTTGACCTCCTTTTGTTGTTTTTAAAAAAAATAAAAACAAAATATTGTAGGAAATATCTTTTTGCATTTCCTACAAGTTTTTTAAACATAATATGTTGATATTTTTCTCATTTTCTTACATAAATATGATTTTTAAGAGCTCTCGTATTATGGAATACCTAAGCCCTGTCGTGTCGCGGGGCAATTAACACACATTTATTTAACGGATACATTATAAACCTAACTTGGCTTACAGTCTAACCAGATGCGGCTGAATATCAGTATTTTACACGAAGCGACTGCCATCAGACCTCCGCAACCCAATTTCTGGGTAATACCGATACCCTGAGGATAGACTGGTTGTCAGGCTTTTTGGCTTCCGACTACCATTAACGATTGTCATATGTGTTCGTATGGTATTGTGTTTTTCTATGAAATTCTTAGTAGCAGCTCGGAGTTAAATAGCCGATTAATAGCATTAGCCTTGCCATTGGGTGTTTGACGACCTCTGTGGTCTAGCGGTTCGACTGCTGATCATGGGGTCGTTGGTTCGATTCCCACAAGACACAAATATGTGTGTGGATAAAACATGAGTATTTGTGTTTGTCTGGGTGTTTCTTATTTATTATAAGTATGTATTTACAAAAAAAAAAGTATATTTGTATTATATCCATTGTCTAGTACCCATAGTACAAGCTCGTAAAAATAGGTGTTGTGTAAAATGTCCCAAAAATGTTATTGTATTTATTATTATGCATTATAAGTGAAGTAAATGTCTTTACAAAAAAAAGAATACAAGTATTATATCCATTGTCTAGTACCCATAGTACAAGCTCTGCTTAGTTTGGGACTAGATGGTGTTGTGTAAAATGTCCCAAAAAAAGAAAAAAAAAATTACATGGTGCCTAAACCGGTGAACTGTTGGGATTGATGTTTTGTGTTGTTTCTTTTCAGTTCAACATCAACAACAACAACAACAACAACAACACGACAACCAAGACCAACATTAACAACTGTAACGCCAAAGGTGACGACGAGAATGTTTGCACCGGTAACATCACGTCCAGAACCCGAATATTATTATGACGAAGATGTTTCTAAAGTGGAAAGTACCACGCCGTATTTTGACTTCGAGAAGTATTACAGAAGAATGGAAAAGTCCGGCTACCATAGCATGGAGTCCAATGACCATTTCATCAAGAATGAGGTAAGTAATTTGAAATGAAATGAAAGGATATTTTGACGAAGTACCAATACCTTCTAACTAACATAGACCAAATTTCACACGGTGAAAATAAAAATGAGTTTCCTAAAAAGTTTAAAATAGGTACCTATCCCCCGGTCAAATGTCACGTTGTATGTAGTTAGGACTTATTAAAAATAAAAATGAGTGGGTACATCAAAACACGCGGAAATCAGCCTTAGTCGTATGTATAAAAAAGTAAATTTCTCAAAAAATTTAAGATAATAATTAATAATTTCTGTGAATAGATCTTTTAAAGACACTTTTACAAGTCAATATTTTGATTTTTTATACTTACTAGAAGGCATTTCCTAACTGACGAACTCTGAGAAGAAACACCGAAACAAACTCAGAGAATCATGGTCTCCTTTAAAGTCCAGACATAATAATATCAAATTATGTGAGTTTCACAATGTAGGGCAATGTCTGAAATGGCCTTTTGAAGAAAGAGCCACAGCGGCTTTGAGTAGGCTAATTCCAGCCGACGGCACGCATGCATCAGTCATTGTGTAGCTCGACCATATTAGAGGGAGCTCAACAACCGTTTCGTTTTTTTCTTCAGCTTCTTTAGATTTTTAAGGAGGTAGAAACTAAGTACCTAAATATATTTTTGTGTCATTTTTAAACAGCACCGTCTAGTCCCTAAGACTTGAATAGTAATATAAGCTTGAGGTGAAGGTCTATTTTGCTGTGCAAATAAGTATTTTTGCTGCTCAATCACAGCTTGTAATAAAGGTACTTTTTTTTAAATTCACAAATGGGCTACGCTTGACCGTTAGTTCGCCTGATGTTAAGTGACACTGCGATCTACGGTGGAGCGCGCTTGCCTAGAAGAAACCGATTCACTCGAGATTTAAAGACACACAGATTATAGTTATTGGGGAAGACCCACTCAGGAAGCTCATTCCACATTTCAGAGGTACGCATGATAAAAGTATACGCGAAGTACTTAAAGCGTTTCGTTCGGGTTTTTAGGATGTCCACCATGAATCGATCTACTTTAACAAAGGTAGGGCATTGTGGGAGTGATTAATTCCACTCAAATTGGAGCTCCCGACTAGGGAAGTACCTCCGCCTTGCAGAAAATCGAAGTGAAATAACACTGCTTTTAGCTGTGTTGTGTTCCTTACGATGAGCAAGGTTGCTAGTGCTCAGCGAGGAAACGTTGTGTTGGCAGTGCGGGGGCTTTGACCCTATACTGCCAACCCAACTATTCCTCTTTCATTTTACAGGGTCGGCAACGCCCAAGTGAAACCCCTGGTGTTACAAGCGACTATAGGCTACGGTAACCGCTTACCATCAGGTAGGCCGTATGCTTGTTTGCATGAAAAATGTGTATATTTTTTTTTCAGTACATCCAAATTAATTTTGACATAAAACACAAACTCACAAGCATTGCTTTATCAAATGGAGTCAACATTACTTTCAATGTGCAAATGTGTTACTACCTTTCCGACGACCCCGTGAGAATGGGGACTGATAAAAAGAAGCCAGGCCCCTACATTTTCAGACCTATGGACCCCCAACCAATATTGATAGCCGATTACGTTGAAGCCAAAGTGTTAAAGTCTGAGATAGTGCAAGAATTACATATTAAATTCTCAACGTATGCTGGGATTTCGTTCAAATTGTATAAAGGTTTGCCGACTATAGAAGCTGATTGGGTTGTTGGCCCAATACCTATGGATGATGGGTATGGAAAAGATGTGTTTGTAAGATATCAGACTGATTTAGTAAATAGAGGAGTGTTTTACACTGACAGCAATGGGAGACAGACTATCAAACGCATCAGAGATGTGAGAGCGACATATACACCTGTCCTTATTGACAGTATTTCTGGTGAGTTAAAAAATAACTTTTTTTGTAGTATATTAAACGGTGAAGGAAAACATCGTGAGGAAACCTGTATACCTTAGAGATTTTTCTCGACGGTTCTGCCAACTCGCACTAGGCCAGCGTGGTGGACTATAGCCTAATCCCTCTCAATATGAGAGGCGACCCGTGCCCAGCCGTGGGACAGTATATGGGTGATAGTGATGATTATTTGACGATGTCTGTGGTGTAATTTGAGGGTTGAACTGGTGATTACGAGGTCGTGGCTTCATTTCACAAAGGACAAAGTATTTATGTTAGTTGGTAGACTTCACACGCCGTCAAGAAAACCTGTAAGGCATGCAGGTTTCCTCACGATGTTTTCCTTGATCGTTTTTATTATCATCATCATATCAGCCTATTGCCGTCCACTGCTGAACGTAGGCCTCCCCTAAAGAGCGCGAACCATCCCGGTCTTGGGCAGCCCGCATCCATCCGCTGCCAGCCACCTTCTTCAAATCGACTGTCCATCGTCCCACACTACGCTTGCCCAAACGTGGTCTCCACTCTATCGTTTTTAAGCGAGTGATAATTGTTAATACGCACTTGATTTCGAAAAGTAAGATGTGCCATGCCTTGGATTCCAACTTCAATTTCAATTCAAATTCAACCAAGGCAGCCCAATGATCATACCAATGAGCTATCACTGCACTGCGTCAAATAATAATGACAATGCTTGTTCTCCAGGTAATTTCTATCCCGTCACATCGAAGATTTACATAGAAGATACTTCAAAAAATGTAAGATTCGCAGTTTTTACTGACAGGTCCCAAGGAGGGACCTGCTTAATCGATGGACACTTAGATCTAATGCTACACAGACGAATATTCACAGACGACAGCGGAATACAAGCCTATTTAAACGAAACGGAATTCGGTAGAGGCCTGATAGTTCGCGGCAAACATCATCTGTACATCTCTAAAGCCGATTTTCGGCCAAACAAAGTATTCGAAAAGAAATTTGCCAAAGAATTGGAGTTGGGGCCGAAAGTGTTTACTTCAATACACCCGTCATACATCAATATTAGTTATGAGGCGTGGAATGCAAGCAGAAACGAGTATTCGGCTTTGAGAATGAAAGTTCCAATTGGTGTTCATATTTTGACATTAGAAAAATGGGGTGACAAGTTGCTTTTGAGGTTAGAAAACTATTTGGAAAAATCAGACGTTGTCCGCAACGGTTCAAAGACAGTTTTTCTGAAAGATCTTTTTAAAGATTTTAGAATTTTGAGCGCAAATGAAACTACTCTCTCAGCACACATGTGGCTGCAAGATTATATACCTTTGAATTGGCAACGAGAAAAATTTGTTAAAAGTTTCAATGATGTGTATGGTAACATTACTAATTTGGAGCTTACCGACGACGAAGGCAACATGGGTAGACATTTCGGGCATATTGATATAAATAAAGGCATCGATTTAATTCCTCAACAAATCAGAACGTTTGTAATAAATTATGTAAGAGTGTAGAATCGGAAATATAATATTATTTTTTTAATAATGTTTTTTTTTTTATTACTTATAAAATAGCAGTTGTTACTGCTTCTAGTCTTCGTAAGAGTGATTACTATGCTAAAACTACTTTGCTCTTTAAATAGAAAAGCAGTGTTCCTGGCACAAATAAGAACTCTGAGCTACTGAAAGCTTCATAGCTGCTCGACCTGGGAATAATTTCTAGAGAAAAGCAGATTATTCTATTAATTTTATTAATACATGAGTAATTCTAGCCTAGATGTATCGGTAAAAAAAAAACTCCACTTTACCCTACCAAGCTACCCCACTAGTGGGGCAAAGTGTAATGCCTACTAAAAATTTGCAAAGGAATCTATGTACCCCTCAATAAATGATATTTATTTCTGTCATTATTAGATCTTTTAAATACACTTTTACAAGAAGTTAATGTTTTGAATCTTAACTGAGGATAAAATGATATTTAATTTTTTTCTTTACAAAGATAGACGCTTACAAGTCAATGTTTTAAATTTTTAATCCTAGATGGCGCCGGCATTTCCTAGCTGACAACTTCTGAGAAGAACCGCCAAAATAAACGGAAAATCATGGTCCATTTCAAAATCTAGACATAGTATTTTTACCATAAAATAATACCTGTGTGTCACACAGTCTGTCGAAGAGAGCCACAGCAGCTTTGTTAATTCGGTTATTCATTCGATGCCTACAGTTCTTTGGTACCAGGACAGCATAAAATTGTAGGGGTCGTAGCAGTCGTATATAATTTATTCTTTAATAAAATATAATTATAATTAAACTATCGCATTAGGCTAAAGGTTGTAAGCGCAACTGTTACATTAGAGGTTCCGGATCCGATTGCCGGATCAAACAGTATTATTGAAGTTTTTTCTATGACATTCTAAGGAGCAGCTCGAACTTTGGATTTGTGATAGTATAGGCTCGCCCCCTATTTTAAGGAAACTAAAGATACTTACCAGTAAAATGTGGGTGTATATAATTAGTACACCTCTGCCTAACTCTTCGAGGAACATGGGGTGATGGTAAATATAGATGTAGCGAGAAAATGGCGACAATAAAGAAAAATAACATGGAGAGGGATAGATAGAAATCGTCTTTTGTACCAGGGTCACATAAATTGGAGAGGATCAACTGATTAAACTGACTAACAATCTGTCCCTGCTTCGCACACGTAGGTATGTTAATAAATTATTATAATACAAAAAGATATACAAAAATATATAAAAATAGAATACAAAAAGTTATACAAAAAGATAGTTAGAAGGTAAGGTGGCATCGTTCGACATTGAACTAACTGTAAAGTAAGTTGTGTCGGTTGAAAAGCAAAAACTTGCATTTCAATAGGTGTTACTGACGTCACCATAAAGACGTAAATTCAGTATGTGAAGGAAAAATTCGACATGACGGGTAGGTATCGCGGTGGCTTAGTGGTCATAGCGTCTGGTGTACCTAACCAGAAGACGCAGGTTCGAATCCTGCCTGCGGTCGAATTTTTCCTTTTCTAAATAACTAAAATCTTAGCATGGAAAATGCCAAAAATATACAAAAAGATAAATTATGTAGAACTTATATTAAACCTACTAATAGCGTACTGCGCTCCAAAACCAACATCGCTTACATTGTTGGTAAAATAGCTTCCAGCTTGAAGTGGAACTGGGTCAACTGAGCTGCACGTCAAGACGACAGCACGGCAAGCCTAGACGGAGATCGTGGGATCAGCTTGACTTTTTCTGGAAGGATTGACCCAAAATAGCCTTGAACCGTGAGGAATGGAAGGCGGTGGGTAGGGAGGTCTTTGCCCTGCAGTAGGACGACAACGGCTAAAAAGAATAACTTATAAACCTTCCTAAAATTAACTTTCTAATGTTCAATTCTTTTATTTCTAATGTTAGATTGAAAATGGACGACACTGTGTCAAGCTTAGGAGACAATAATGTCATCGCAAACTTTTCTCTAGACTTTTAAAACAATTACTATTCTTTAGTACATAAAATAAACTCTCTATAAAAACTTAACGAGAATGTTTTATAGACAAATTATTACATGACCTATTAAATAAACCTTATTTCACTTTAAAATTAATTAAATGATAGTGAAAACCGTCAAATATTGTGCAGACAGACATGGCTAATAATTTTATTAATATTCGTTGATTCTGTCCTAAAGTACCAGGATTCCATAAATCGGAAGCGGGTAGATCTCAAGAAATTGATTTCGTATGCAGCGACATCTACGCCGCAATATGAGAACTACATAATTATTAGACTATGTATGTCGATATATGATTACAGCGACATCTGTTAGCGGGTAGCGACAATAACATTTGTAAATGACGTTACCGACTACAGCGCCGCAATAAAAAATGATTACCAAAGTCAATTTAGCTCTTGATATATTAAAAAAATCATTTTAGTTATAAAACGATACAGAAAATAAGGATTATAAAGCTACTACTATTTATTTTTCGGTTTGACCTCCCATAATTCATATAATCTTAAATCTGTAATATAACAAGAAATAAAAGTATTATATTGAGATTTTCGCGCCGAAAATCATACGTTCCGTGTTATGTAGTAGAAACACGTGTAATGACTCGGCTTTGGGACTTATTTCGCATTATAACGGTTGATAATTAATATAGAAAGATATATAAAAAGAAATAATGAATAATCTTTGATTTCTTCTAGGAATTCAGTCCTCTGAAATAATTCTTTATAATATTATTATGAATACACAACATTACATTTTATTACGACTTGATAACTATTGGTATATTTCATTATTACATATTTTAGGAATTAATAAACACGGCTTGAGCAACAACTGTGGTATCGCGTTGTCATCTTGACACCTCAGTTGTTAAGTCTCATAAAGCCAGTAATGTCACTAGCAAAGACTACATTATACTTAAAAGAGAGTCACTGGCTACATTGCCCTTCAAACCAGTACAGTAATGTCACATTATCGCTTATCGGCATAATATTTCGCAGTGGTTCCACCACAGACAAACTACTGCAGTTCTACCTACTCTGAAACGGATGGGTAAGGTTAAATGAAACGACAAAATTCAATAAAATTACAAAATATATTTATTTGGTTTATTATATTACATCACAAAATATATGGGCTAAGGCTAAGAGCAATGTTTTCGATTATTTTTGCGCAAACTATGGTTATTATCTTCTTATGTAACCGTAAAAAATATGGGGGGAGGTGAACAGTTGCTATGAGAACAACACTGAAAACGCAAAAACAATCAGCTGTTCCATACAAAAATAAGAATAATATTAAATTGTATGGATTAAATTTGCCATAAGTATTATAAAATACTTTTTCATATACCAAAACACTATATGTATAACATGGCAACTTTGTTTAAAATGATTGTAAATACTATTGATCATCTCAAAGTATATTTGATAGAAACGATGTTGATTCATTAACAAAAGTGTGCGTGCCTGTGTTGTATGGAGTAACATTTAAAAGTATCAGACGAATTGAGAAATTCTTCCTTTTTGAAGTTAGTTAAAAAAGCCAGTCATTAAAAAATTGCTCACAGCCTTACATAACATAATTATATCAATAACAATCATATAAGTAAAACTAATTATCATTTATGTATTTATTTTCTAGACGGATATATTAACACATAATTCGCATTTTCTTCTATTATGGTAGATTTTTTAAATCATGGCAACACAATGAATAATAAATATAGAATTTTTAATATTCATCAAAGAAACGAGAAGCCTCTTATGGATCAGAATAATTATTTTTCTACAAAATAATCCTTTTAGACAACAGAGCAAAACTAAGAAGAAGAATTAGTTGATTACTAATAACTCTGACAAAATTAAATGTAGTTTTAATGAAATACTTTACCGTCCCACTGCTGGGCACGGGCCACCTCTCAGATTGAGAGGGATTAGGCTATAGTCCACCACGCTGGCCTAGTGCGGGTTGGCAGACTTCACAAACGAACAACGTGGATATATCTCCTTTTTTACGGTAATAAAAAGAAGGATATACGTAATCTAGTAAAAGAAGATATGATTAAAAAATATACATAATAAAGGGTAAACACACAAACAAAATTCATACATTTCCTTATATCTAGGGCATCGGGACTCGATTTTCCCGGTTCTTGAATTTAATAATTTCCGGTTTTAAGTTTTGTAAAAAAAGTTCTAATAACTCTATTCTCCAGTTTCCAATAATAGATAAATCAAATCATCAACCCATATACTGTCCCACTGCTGGGCACGGGTCTCCTCTCACAGAATGAGAGGGCTTAGGCTATAGTCCACCATACTGGCCTAATGCGGGTTGGCAAAATCAAAATCAAAATAATAAAAAAATTCAAGAAAAAACCGATAAAACCGGGTACCCGGTTCTTGGTTAGAACCGGTTGTAAAAAAAGGCCTTTCATCGATGCCCTACTTAGAACAAAATCAAAGAATAGGTTATTTGATAGTTTAAAATTCTGATTTTAAATTGTGTGCTTGTCTATAACCAATTATATTTTGAAATAAAACTACTTTTAGTACTTTTAACGGATTCTATCTGTCTTTCAGATCCGAAACGTCTGGATTTAATAATATAACGCCATAAAATCCGTAAAAAGTAGTTTCATATCAACTGTTTCATATTCACGTCAGATAGCAATTTTATATTAATTTTTTTTAATAACATAATCTGCTATAAAAGTCCTAATCTGTTTAGCTTTCAGAGTAATTTTAAAATTACCGTCAACATCGTCTACGGTTTCATCGAAATTATTTTCAAAATCATTTTCTTTATTCCAAATCCATTTTTGGTACTCATCCACCCAAATATTAGCAGCCAGCATAGTTTCTTTAACTCCTTTGATTTCAATATCAGTGAACATCTCTTTTAAATCGACTTCTACATTTGAATTATCGTCTTTATCTAGATAATTTTCGATTCTAATCAACAATTTGGAATCCCAAGGTTCCAGTGTAAGTAAATGAATACCTCTTGGCAGCTCTTTAGCTAACCACGTATGATGATTATTCAATTTCATCCACTCATCGTAAGTTAAATCTTTTGCATCGGAAAACAGAACTTGTGGTTTCAAATGAAGGCCTAGGACATTTTTCGCAATGAATTCTTTATCTTTACCTATTATAATCCTATGGTTTCCTCTAACAACTAGACCGATATCATTTGCAGTTTCATTTAAAGCTTCACCGACGCCAAAAGCATCATCGCATAGTAATCTTCTATGTAACATGAGTTCTACTTCACCTTCTATCAAAGAAGTACCACCTTCTGCCCTATCAGTTAAAACTGTGACCCTTACATCATCATTTTCTATATAAATTTCATTTGTCACTGGATAATAGTTACCAGCTACCGGCTCAGCTAACGTTAAATTATATTGAGGACGAGAATTCAATTTTCTTTTCAAAATCTGTCTCCCATTTGAATCTGTATAGAATTCACCATTGTTGATGATATTTGTTTCATATTTAATTACGTATTCTTTGCCGGTGTTGTCGTCAATCTGTATTGGGCCGACAATCCATTCAGTTTCGATAAAATTTAAGCCGTCATATATTTTAGTGTTTATATAACCGTTAGGGGATAGGTTTACTCTGAATTCTTTGACGATATCACCGTTTATGATGTCAGTTTTTTGTGTGTCGAGTTTAGTAGGATTGTTGGTTATAGGTCTGAAGATGTAGGCGCCAGAGGATCGTCTTGCGGGATCACGGTTATCTCCACAAGCACCAGAGTAATAGTACATGTTAGTGGTGAAATTTAATGTGGTATGGTCCGGGAATGTTATCTGACTTATCATACCTGATGCGGTGTTGATGTCCAGTTTGTAAAACTGAAAAAAAAAACGATGTTTGGGTTACATAACGGTTTAGACAGTGGTGTACTAAAATACACCCACAGTTCGCTGGTATGTTTACGTCCCATGTACAGTCGCCAGCACATCAAGCTACGACAATCTGTCAAATATCTTTGATTTATTTTCAACTTTAATGCAAATAATAAGGTTCATATTCAATTGAGAAAATTTGACAGTTTTGGATAGCTTGGCCTGCTGGCGTCTGTACAGAGGCCTGCACATCAAGCTACTCCAATCTGTCAAATTTCTTTGATAGATTTTCAACTTTAGTACGGTCAAAAAAGAGTTAAGTATACAGGCAGCTAATTAATAATCTGTGTTTTGATAAAGATAGTGTAATAATGCATCACGCAATATGTGTCAAAACGTAGGTATTGTAAGCAGCTACATACCTAACCCTTTGGCGCGTAATTATTTATGTCGAAATCTGTGTATATATGCATATTTCGTTTGCTATCTGTATACTTAACTCTTTTGTTGACTGTACAAAATAATAAACTTCATTTTCAATTTATACAGTTCAAATTTTACAGTTTTGGATAGCTTGACCTGCTGGCGTCTAGACTAGGGAGCGAGTCTATGTTTGCCACAAATCCGAACTACAAGCTGCTACTGAGAATTTCATAGAAATACCACTGCTCTACCTGGGTATCGGAACTCATTACCTCAAGCGTACCAACAACTAGGCTAATGAGGTAAATCCTTTTAAAAGATCTAGGGAATTCATCATCATCAACCCATACACTGTCCCACTGCTGGGCACTGGTCTCCTCTCATATTGAGAAGGATTAGGCTATAGTCCACCACGCTGGCCTAGTGCAAGTTGGTAGACTTCAAACAACGGCCAGGAAAATTTCTAAGGCATGCTGGTTTTTATACTAAGGTGTCAAACAAGCATACGGCCCACCTGATGGTAAGCGGTTACCGTAGCCTTTAGACGCTTGTAACACCAGGGGTATCACTTGCGCGTTGCCGATCCTGTAACACGAAGGAGGAATAGTTGGGTTGGCAGTATAAGGGTCAACGTTTCCTCGTGGAGCACTGGCAACCTTGCTCACCGTAAGAAACACAACACAGCTCAAAACAGTGTTATTTTATTGATTTCTGACATTTACGCGAATATTATACATTGAAATAAAACTACTTTTTACGGATTTTATCGGTCTACCCGTGACCATGGACGCTGTAAAGGGTCCGAAACGTCGGGATTAATAATATCAATATACGCGATAAAATCCGTAAAAAGTAGTTTTATTTCAGTGTTATTTTACTTCGATTTTCTGCAAGATGATACTTCCCCGATCGGGCTGCTCCCATTTTAATAGAATTACTCCCACTACGCCCTACCTCTAAAAAAATCGGTTTCCTTACAATGTTTTCCTTGACCGTATTTAAGGAAAATAAAATCTAATAGAATTATAAAATTCTCGTGTCACAGTTTTCGTTGCCATACTCCTCCGAAACGGCTTGACCGATTTTGATGAAATTTTTTGTGCTTATCGGGGAGGTCTGAGAATAGGCCAACATCTATTTTTTTTTTTATGGCAAAACAACCTTTGCGGGGTCAGCTAGTATATATATATCTATACACATAAATAAAATTGAAGTGTTTGTTTATAATTCCAAATTAACAGCAAAAAAAAACAATTTTTAAAATTATTGTCTGTCTGTTTGTTCCGACTAATCTCTGAAACGGCTGGACCGATTTTAACGAGCCTTTCACTGGCAGATAGCTGGTATTATAAGGAGTAACTTAGGCTATTTTTATTTTAGAAAAAATATTAAGGTCCGCGATTACATTCTAAATTACAAAAAACCATCTTACCTCATTACCTAACTCCACTTCATCATCAAACTTCTCCACCGTCCTCGGTTCATCAGACAACATCCTCATTTCTTCATCATTGAGATTGGGAAATGGGATAATCCTTCCTCCTGATTTCATTCTCCTTCTCTCGTCTTTCAAATACTTCTCCAGCTCCCCAACCTCATCATCGTTATTACCATCTTTTAAGATATCTAGATTAACGTCTTTATAATCGGAATTGAAGATTTCCGGAGACATTACTGGAGCTAATGGTATGCCGTTATCATTATTGAAGTTTTTATCATTTAAAGGCTTATAATTATAATACGGTGGTTCTTTAAGATCTTGCCAGAAGCCATTTATATTAGTATATAATTCGTAATCTTTTTTGTTTTCTCGCTTCGATCGACTTGTTTTTTTTATATATACCGATTTGTAAAATAGAGGTTTCATATGTATTATGAAAACTATTTCGTGTGTAGCTTTAGATACTCTTGTTGGTATGTTTATCACTCTATTTGGTAGTTTTACTAATTGACTTTTTATTAGAGAACCTGTAATGTAAAAAATATTAAATAAATACCAAAATTTTTCATCCCCCCATCTCGGAAAGAGTATTTTTGCTTTTCGATATCTGAGTGCAAAGGTCGTTTTTATCCGCGAGAGGATAAAGTAAATTTGAATTTAGAACATCGTGTGCACTAAGTTTGTGAATTCCAAACATCATTAAACCTATTTAGTTGTAGAAGTAAAAGTTTTATGGTAAATTTGGCACCATGGTGCCAAATATACCATAAAACTTTTTTAATTTGTTAAAAACTCAGACTCGGAATCTCCTTTGTAATTTTAAATGCATTTAGTCATTTCCTCGCTGAGGTGGGATGAAAAGTTCGTGTTGCACTCGAGTGCAAAGATTTTTCACCTCCTGCTCTTTTGATTCCCTCGCTAACGCTCACATTCTTATTTATATTTTAGAGCTTGCTTGGTCATCAACTTCGCACTCTTGTATAACAAATAGCTATTTCTGAAGTTTGCAGCGCTTAAATTAAGTGGAATTAAGAATGGTCACCCATCCACAGACTGACCTCAGCTAGCGCAGCTTAACTTTGCAAATCGGCTTATCAGTGCAATTAACCAACTTCAAAAAAGGAAGTATGTATTTTTTTTAAGTATGTTAAACGATTTCTCCCCCATTTGTGGACCGATTCTCAAAATTCTTTTTTTATTTGAAAGAGTATACTTCTTATAAATTAGCCCCGACCCCGAAAATCCATCAAAAGCTTTTATTAAAAAAAAACTTACCGTCTGGAGCATATACTTCATATGTGCCATCTACTACTGGAATCCTTATAGGTTCTTTAAGAGACCAACCAAGGGGATTATATATCGTTACCTGAAAAAAATAATTACATAGCATTACACATATATTCCCCGAAGTGTATGACTAGGGTTGCTAACCGTACTTCAAAAGGCCATTTCAGACTTTGCCCTACATTGTAAGACACATATTTGTTACTGTTCTATGTCTGGACTTTAAAAGAGATTATGATTCTCTGAGTTTGTTTCGGCGTTTCTTCTCAGAGGTCGTCAGCTAGGAAATGCCGGAGCCATCTAGCTTAAAAAAATATGCATAATATTGACTTGTAAAAGTGTCTTTAAAAGATCTATTTACAGAAATAAATATCATTTATCAATTACTATAATAATTAGTATTGTACTATTTCAAGTCTGCGTACTATATCCTGTTGAAGAGACACATAGTACGCAAAAATACTATATTTTCAACACCAATATCTAACAAACTTTTGACTGATGCAATAGTGTGTAGTAAATCCGAATCTATATATCGACGGCGAAGTGTATATACCTTCATATAGTATATACCTTCTAACTAACATACACCAAATTTCGCACGGTGAAAATAAAAATGAGTTTCCTAAAAACTTTAAAATACTTATCCCCCGGTCAAATATAGTCGCGTTGTATGTAGTTAAGACTTATTAAAAATACAAATGAGTGGCTACATCAAAACACGCGGAAATCAGCTTTATAGTCGTATGTGTAAAAAAGTAAATTTCTCAAAAAAATTTAAGATAGGAGGTATTGGCATTCGCCGTCGATATGACACATTTATTTTAGACAAAATATTCTTAAATAAAAAAATAATATAGAATATTTTGTCTAAAATAAATGTGTCATATCGACGGCGAAGTGCCAATACCTCCTATCTTAAATTTTTTTGAGAATATTATTTTTTAAGAATATTTTGTCTCAAGAAGAACATTTTTAGTAAAAATATTTTTAGTAAAAATATAATATAAAGTGATGGTAGTGTAAGTAATTTTAAAGATTTGAAAAATGGTACACAGCTATCAGTCACAAACATGAACTATCTTTTTGTATTTTTTGGCATTTCCATGCTAAGATTTTAAAGTTTCGAGGGCAGGATTCGAAGCTGCGTCTTCTGGTTAAGTACACCAGGCGCTATGACCGCTAAGCCACCGCAAGTCCCACCCGTCATGTCAAAATTTGCCCTCACATTCGGAATTTACGTCTTTATGGTGACGCCAGTAACACCTATTGAAAAGCAAGTTTTTGCTTCTCAACCGACACGACTTACTTTACGGTTAGTTCAATGTCGAACGATGCTACCTTACCTACTAACTATATTTCTTTTTGGCATTTTCCATGCTAAGATTTTAAAGTTATTTAGCGAAGGAATAATTCGACCGTGGGCAGGATTCGATCCTGCGTCTTCTGCGCCTGTAGACAAGTTGCAATCTGACAATCGAATCGACGAACGAATAGAAACAAAATGTATGGGAATGACATCTATGATCGCCCGATTTGTCGAAAGCTTATGTCATTTCCATACTTTTTGTTTCTATTCGTTCGTCGATTCGATTGTCAGATTGCAACTTGTCTAAGCCCGCTGGTTAGGTACACCAGACGCTATAACCACTAGCCCAGGAGTAACGCTTGTGTTAACTACACTATGAATACTCACCACAAATTTTTCGCTGTTTTCAGAAACATCGCACCTAGACTCGTTTAAATGACATCTTTGAAAATCAAAGATAGGCGGCTTCGTTGCATCTTTCTGTGTTAATTTACTGTAAATATACAAATAAAAAAATATACTGGTTTACGCAGATGTATACTAATGTACAGACGCCAGCAGGTCAAGCTATCCAAAACTGTCAAATTTTTCCAATTCAATATGAACCTTATTGTTTTACGTACATACATACACTCACGCCTTTTTCCCATAGGGGTAGGCAGAAACTTAAGAACGCCACTTGCTACGATTCTTGCATACTTCTTTCGCTTCGACCACATTCATACATCTTGTCATACATACACGCCGGTTGTGAGTACTACGCACCTGACCTTTTTGAAGAACCTCACCAATAAGGTCGGTTTAAGTTTTTCTAGGGCGTCCCCTCTCGGCGGTTCCACTGACATTCGCCATATAAATCCTTTTTGTTAGTCGCCTTTCATCCATTCTCTCGACATGCCGCAGATTGTTTTATGTTAAAGTTGAAAGTTAATCAAAGAAAGGTTGTCACGAAAATCTGCCCAAATGATGTACCGAGGGTACACTTATTGGAAAAAATACCCTGTATTACGCTGGTTAAAACTATAGTCATACTTTTTTTTATGCCCACTGGGAGATGAGAAAAAATAACTTTAAATTTAAAAAACCGCACGCCATTTTAACACACTAGTATCAGTTTCATTGTGTTTTTATAGAAACTGTCAACTAGATAACTATCTGCTGACAGTGTCAGTTTTGGAATGTCAAACACACGCCCAGTTTCATAGTGATTTCATGGTAAAAACTGTCAACTTGACAGCTGTCATGTCCCTCAGGTACAAATTTTGGCTGAGTTGTATGGACTTTTGATGACGTCCTTTTTCCAATTAAATATGAACCTTATTGTTTTATGTTAAAGTTGAAAATTAATTAAAAAGATATTTGACAGATTGTGGTAGCTTCATGTGCTAGCCTCTGTACACCCTTAGTTCGCCGGTATGTTTAGGTCCCATATTATAGGGGGCGAGCCTATTGCTATTAACCGGGCACAAATGCAAACTCCGAGCTGCTATTAAGAATAGAGAATACGCATGTGATAAAATATATATTTTTAAGAAACTATTACTTCAAAATTGTGCCTTCATCAATATATATATTTTTTAATTTATTTTTAAAAAGTGCGGTTTTGCCGAAGCAATTATTAACTAAATATTTGTAACGCGACGCCATTTTTGTCAAAGCGAATATGACGTAAAAGTCAATATCGCCGATTGGGTAGTGTTTGCGATTCGTATAATAGACTATGACGTCACACTAAGCGCGCCAAAATGGCGGGCGTTTAAAGTGCCCGGTTTGGTTGGCTATTTCAATAATTATTATACTTTATATTACTTTTTTGCTGTTGATTATTTTTTACCATCATATAGTGATGCAACCTATAGCATAGAAAAACCCAATAACACAGCTCGAGCTGGGAATTGAACCCAGGACCTGTAGCGTAGCAGTCGCAACGAGGCAGTTAAATGTAAAAAATCTTGTTTTAAAATACTTATTATATATATTCATACGTCCAAGCCTTTTCCCAGCCATGTTGTGGTCGGCTAAATGTTCGTATGACAACCTCCCGGTCATACGAACAGGATAGACTGGTTGTCAGGCTTTTTGGGCTTCTGACTACCACTAACGATTGTCATAGGTGTTCGTATGAGAACCGGGTCCGACGGCTTTACGTGCTCTCAATCTGCACTCATCAACAAAAAAATTGTTAATGCCACCGCTGAGTGACGTCACACGTCATCTAGGCCCCACTGAAAATCAGCGCTGCAGCGATTTAATGCGCTGCCGCATCATGCTGAGTGGGGACCTTATTGTGATGAACAACGGCGACGTACAGTACCTTCATTTATTTTGTTATTTTGTTATTTCTTCTCTTCTTTGTATGTAGTACTAGTCGCTGTTTTTATGGCAATAAAATTTTTCTTTCTTTCTTTTTTCTTCTCTCCAATGCACGGAGGGATCTCGATGTGTTAAGAATGTTTCCCATCCACAGACTGACCGCGAAGAGCGCAGATTAAACTAGCAAATCGGTTGATTCTTCACACAACGAGACCCGTCCGTGTCTCGGAGAGCACGTAAAGCCGTCGGCCCCGGTTGTCATACGAACACCTATGACAATCGTTAGTGATAGTCAGAAGCCTGACAACCAGTCTATCCTCAGGATATCGGTATTACCCAGAAATTGTGTTGCGGAGATCTGATGGCAGTCGCTTCGTGTAAAATACTGATATTCAGCCGCATCTGGTTAGACTGGAAGCCGACCACAATATAGTTGGGAAAAGGTGGAGAAAGAAGCGTCTTACTTGAATGCTTGTTTCGCTATGATGAGAGCATCATCGATGGCCTGGTTCAGCATTCTCTCATAGTCGTGGGTCACATGCTGCTTTTCCGTTCCCGTTATAGCGTCGTGATGCTGCATAACACCTGCAAAATTATTTGTTACATCAACATACATACCGGTATTCTCCGAAGAGTTAGGTAGAAACGCGATGCGATGGCCAAGTCATTCTATTTATTAAATAAATAAAATTAAAGTTATTTAGCGAAGGAAAATTTCAACCGCGGGCATAATTCGAATCTGCGTCTTCTAGTTAGGTACACCAGACGCTATGACCACTCGCCACGGCGACTTCCGCCCGCCATTTTGCCTTCACATTCAGAATTTACGTCTTTATGGTGACGTCAGTAACACCTATCAGCATATACCGTCATGGCGGGTGGGAGTCGCCGTGCCTTACTGGTCATAGCGTCTGGTGTACGTAACCAGAAGATGCAGGTCCGAATCCTGCCCGCGGTCGAATTTTTCCTTCGCTAAATAACTTTAAAATCTTGGCATGGAAAATGCCAAAAAATACAAAAAGATATTCCACTCAAATTAGAGCTGCCCGACTGGGGAAATACCTCCGCTTTGCAGAAAATCAATCCAGATAAAAGTCATATCCATGTTAAGATTTCGTAAGGTAAAATACCTTTCGTCATTTGGTACTTAAAAACTCTACCCATTTGGACCCCTATTGATGAATATTCTTTATTGTATCTGGGAGCACGGTAGGCGCCCATGCCCCGAGATATAATAAAACTGAAGATGTTTTTTGTTTGTTTGAACGCGCTAATCTCTGAAACTATTGCATTTGATAGACCAATTTTTGAGAAAGATGATGATAGAGTATTTAAAATCACGCTACGTGTCTGAGCCGACCAAAAATTATAAAGTCAGGGCGGTTGAAACTACACAGTTAATAAAAGTACGGAGGCCAGCACATCAAGCTACCCCAATGTGTCCAATTTCTTTGATAAAAGAGGTCATCAAAAGTCCATACAACTCAGCCCAAATTTGTACCTGAGGTACATGACAGCTGTCAAGTTGACAGTTTTAACTATAAAATTCACTATGGAACTGATGATACTGTACCAAAATTGCGTGCGTTTAACGTTCCAAAACTGACACTGACAGCAGATAGCTATCAAGTTGACAGTGTTTACTGTAAAAACACTATGATAATGAAACTGATACAAGTGCGTTAAAATGGCGTGCGTTTTTTCAAATTTAAAGTATTTTTGTCTCATCCCCTAGTGAACATAAAAAAGTATGACTAAAGTTTTAACCAGCGTAATACAGGGTATTTTTCTAATAAGTGTACCCTCAGTACATCATTTGGGCAGATTTTGGTGACATCCTTTTCAACTTTAATACAAAGCAATTGGATTCATAAGAGAAAATTTGACAGTTTTGGATAGCTTGACCTGCCTCTGTACAAATCTTACCCATAGCGCTTCTCAGTTCACTCAGCACAAATTCGTTATGTTTCTCCAAATCAGCCAGTACTTGTAACTGTTTCACCATCTATAAAAAAAAAATCATCTAAACATTTCATTTTAATATCTAACTTTTGTCCGCGTGGAGAGTTACTTTTAATTACCGTTGGCAAATTAACTTAAAATCGTTACAAATTATAGCCTATATGTTAATCTAATATATAAAATTCTCGTGTCACAGTTTTCGTTGCCATACTCCTCCGAAACGGCTTGACCGATTTTGATGAAATTTTTTGTGCTTATCGGGGAGGTCTGAGAATAGGCCAACATCTATTTTTCATACCCCTAAATTTTTTTTTATGGCAAAACAACGTTTGCGGGGTCAGCTAGGCTAATATATAAAATTCTCGTGTCACAGTTTTCGTTGCCATACTCCTCCGAAACGGCTTGACCGATTTTGATGAAATTTTTTGTGCTTATCCGGTATCTATGAGAATCGGCCAACATCTATTTTTCATCCCCGTAAATGTTAGGGGTAGTCCACCCCAATATTTTTTTTATGGCAAAACAACGTTTGCGGGGTCAGCTAGTCTGATGTATAAAATACTAATACCAAGATGAACACTGTAATCATGTGATCTGGGCATTGATTTATTTTGCACCAATGCGCGAACAGTGAGACGACTTTTAGCACAACATTTGTTTTTCTCATAAGCCACAATGTAATTGGCGATAGTAATTATTATTGTAAATTATACACTGGTGATACCAATATAAACTGTAAACACACACTATCGTGAACATGAACGTTTAGGTACTCTTTTTTTTTCGTGTTAGACAAATTTAATTGTTATCTAGCTGTGGAGGCTTGTTATTAGCAACTAGTGTATCTAACTTTTTTAATTACAATGTTATATTAGTCTGTAAGCCTTCTTAAAAATAAATAAATAAATAAATATAAAATAAAATAAATGTTTTATATAAAATAGTGTCTATGGAGTTTCTTGTCGGTTCTTCTCCATAAGACCCACTTTTTGGAACCGTGCAACTAGTTTTGATTTTTCAAAAGTGTTATCTTAATGGTCTAATTGAAATAAAACATTTGTCTTGACTTTGAATAGGTACTGTAAAGTTTATTGATTTCTGACATTTACGCGAATATTATATATTGAAATAAAACTATACTTTTTACGGATTTTATTTAGTAGTAGTAGATTTTTAGTGCTAGTAGTAGTTTTAGATTTAGATTAACAATAAAAAATGTAGGATAGCTGTCAGTAATTATATCATCAAGACGCCCACCATCTCAATCTACCCGTGACCATGGACGCTGTAAAGGATCCGAAACGTCAGGATTAATAATATCAATATACGCGATAAAATCCGTAAAAAGTAGTTTTATTTCACTGTAAAGTTTCATCAAAATCCGTTCAGTAGTTTTAGCGTGAAAGAGTAAAAAACATCCATTCATCCTCACAAACTTTCACATTTATAATATTAGTAGGATAAAATGACAATCATTGGTAAGCGTCAGCTACACCAGTGGTGTCACTCGCGTTGTCATCTTGACACCTCAGTTGTTAAGTCTCATATACACAGTAATGTCACTGGGTACATTGCCCTTCACACTTCAACTTAATATACATTTAAATAGAATAAAGAAATACATATTTGTGAATTACACCATCTAGTCCCAAACTAAGCAGAGCTTGTACTATAGGTACTAGACAATGAATATAATACTTATTACATTTAAGAGAGGTACGGCATAGTGGGAGTAATTCCACTCAAATTGGAGCTGCCCGTCTAGGGAAGTACAGTCAGCAACGAAAGTCGCTGAACATGTTGCAATTTTCAATACGATTTTTAATATCAAGTTACTGACCTGTGAAGGTTATGCGAAATCATTGTATAGATGACCATTAAATATTTACCTTACCTTCATAATAAAAAAAATCTCGTGACAAGTTTTGGAGCTGTCATGTTTTCAAAATTTTGATGTGTTCAGCGACTTTCGTTGCTGACCGTACCTCCGCCTTGCAAATCGAAGTGAAATAACATTGCCTTGAGCTGTGTTGTGTTCCTAACGGTGAGTAAGGTTGCCAGTGCTCCGCGAGGAAACGTTGTGTTGTCAGTGGGGGGACTTTGACCCTTATACTGTCAACACAACTATTCCTCTTTCGTTTAACAGGGTCGGCAACGAAATGATACCCCTGACAAGCGTCTATAGGCTACGGTAACCGCTTACCATCAGGTGGGCCGTATGCTTGTTTGCCACCTTAGTGGTACAAAAATAAAACATGAATATGGATACTGTTTCTTACTGTACCTGTAAGTAATTGTTCGCCTCCCTCTCAAAGTACTTGGTGGTAGGTCTAGATGTGAAGTAACCAGTCCAGTAGGCTGTAGGGTCACTGGCGTAGGGAAAGAAGTCGTCCTGCTTGGTGGGTAGAGTGGGGCTGGAGACAAGAATAACACCATTTTGCAAAAAAACTTTTGGCAATATAATATTAGTATTATTTTATTTTAGCAAAGGAAAATTTCGACCGCGGGCCAGATTCGAACCTGCGTCTTCTGGTTAAATATACCAGACGCTATGGCCCTTTTGCCACCGGGAATATATGTAAAATAATAATGTAAATTAAATGATACAATATGTAAAAATGACGTTCACTACCTAGTAGTTTATCTTAAATAAATTATTTTTATATTGACTTGGACATCCATTTAAGCAAGAATCCTATTTTCTTGCACACCATATAAAGACCCCTTAATTTTTTTCGGTAATTCAAATAATTACATTTTTCTAATAATTTTGTTGGAAACATAAAAAGATATACAGATAGTTATTTAGCGAAGGAAAAATTCGACCGCGGGCAGGATTCGAACCTGCGTCTTCTGGTTAGGTACACCAGACGCTATGACCGCTAAGCCACCGTGAGTCCCACCCGACATAACAAATTTTGCCTTCACATTCAGAATTTACGTCTTTATGGTGATGTCAGTAACACCTATTGAAAAGCAAGATTTGCTTCTCAACCGACATGATTTACTTTACAGTTAATTCAATGTCGAACGATGCCACCTTACCTACTAACTATGTATTTGTATTTTTTGGCATTTTCCATGCTAAGATTTTAAAGTTATTTAGCGAAGCAAACTTATTATTATTTTGTGTTCGTTAACAACTGCATTATTTGAAAAACTGTGTCGCAGTCATTAGCGCCCATCTCCAATCGCGTTCCAATTTTTGTTCTTGACAATTTAGATATAATAACTAATATCTAGATATAATGTTGGTGAGTGTGATGTGTGTATGTGTGTGTGTAGGGTGTGCTGAGTGTGTGTGGAGTGAGTGTGTGTATGTGAGAGAGTGTGTGTGTGTGTTTGAGAGAGAGAAGAAGAATTAAAAAATACGGTTATATAAAGAGATTATGTGTACTTACTTCGCATCTCTAACGGCTTTCAGATAACAGTCTGGCGTTGAATAAAACATTGTAACGTTCATTCCTTCCTTGGCTGCTTTTAAATTAGTATACCTGGAATATTATTGATAGAAATTATTATACAGTATAATTTTATTTCAATTCAAGCAGTTCCATTTAGCCGATAATAATATACAATTAATTTCAGACACAAAACTGGTAACCCACTCCACGCTTGAAGAAGCAAGAAGCAAGCAAGAAGGATTAGATAGAGATATAGCTACTATTATTGTGCACCCACACTTAGGGGGCGAGCCTATTTCCATTAACCGGGTACACATCGAAACTCCGAGCTGCTACTGAGAAATTCATAGAAAAACCAAATAATACTACGCTAGCGTAGTAGTCACGCTTACAACGAATAGGCTATTGAGGCAGATAACACTACTGCCATTAATAAAATAAATATATTATTTAATTAAAAATACACCCCTCACCCCCACCTCAAGCCACAAAAAAATATACATGCAAACCCAAACCCGCGGTAATTTGCCTAAATCCACTTTAAGTGGATGCCTATACAGTATTATGGATGCCTACACCGTATATATAAATATAGTATTTTAATTGTTATTGGTTTAAACTATATTGTAGTATTATAGTATTCTATATTATATGGGCCTTGTAGCCTGAAATTAAATAAATAAATAAACAATCGATGCCTACATCGTATAATCGTTGCCTTAACCGTATAATGAATGCCTACAGCGTATTGTAACGTCGTATACATGATAAAACGACTGAGATGGCTCACGAAGGTTTTGGAAACACGGTCAATCGTGACAACTCGCGTAGGTATAAGTAGGTACGGTCGGGGTTCATAAGTCTAGTAGCAATTTCACAAATCTATCGCATCAAAACAAGTCGCACTTACGACCTTTTTCTATAACAAACATTTTGCACACATACACGATCTCGTATATCGATATGTTTCTTCATTATTTAGACAGAAAGAATGCGATATAATGATCATTTGCCTTAGTGACAAACCACACACTTCTCGTAGTTATACTGTTTGACGGGTAAATGTTTGTATTGAAATCACTCACACATGTGTGTATACGCGCAGTACCGTGCAAGCGAATATGATTGTTGACGTGCTACTAGACTTATGGCCCCAGACTGTACCTATAGCAATACCTCAAGGACACAGCCGCTCGCGACATAATAGTTTGAGGTCAACGCCCGCTAAGTAATAGACAAGCGAGTACCTACTCGAATTTTATAGAATTTCGGGATAATTCGATTCTAGAACTTTAAGTATATTTCGCATAGTTATAGTTAATATAGAGAAAGAGTGACAAAAGCTAAAATAACAGATAATTTGTACAGTAAATAAAACATTAATTGGTTAATTTCATGCTGTCAATGTCAAACACATCTATGTGAATAGGTTCATTTTCGCCAGCAGGTCAAGCTATCCAAACCTGTCAAATATTCCCAATTGAACATGAACCTTATTATTTTGTATTAAAGTTAAAAATCTATCAAAGAAATTTTATAGATTGGAGTAGCTTATGTGCTGGCCTCGTCACTCAATCGGTTTCTGGTCTCATCAGTTAGTTTTTTAAATACCTAGACAGACCATAGAACCTCGATAGCATAAAACTTAAAACGGTGGATATTTTTGTATTTTTTTGCATTTTACATGACAAGATTAAACTTTTTTTTTTAAATTAATTGTAACAGCTTAAACTATCATTACAGGGTTTACACTAATGCGACAGTTAAGAACTTAACATTCATTATATAGGTGCTTAGAAACTTATTAAACTATTTATTTACAATAACAAAATTGGAAACTACAAATAAAACTTATTTTAGCGTAGGAAAAAATTCAACTGCGGGCAGAATTTGAAACTGCGTCTTTTGATTCAATAAACCAGACGCTATGACCAACTAAACTCCCGCGAGTCCCTCGCAGTGTCCCAGGTCCAGGTCAGTCCTTTGCAAGTCAGACCTATGCAGGTCAGTCCTGTGCAAGTAATTCCTGTGCAGGTCATTCCTGGGCAGTTCATTTCTGTACAGGTCATTCCTGTGCAGGTCATTCCTGAGCAGGTCATTCCTATGCAGGTCATTCCTGAGCAGGTCATTCCTGTGCATTTCAGTCCTGTACAGGTCATTCCTGTGCAGGTCATTCTAAGGAGCAAGTTCGAATCCTGCCCACAGTTGAAATGTTCCTTCGCTAAAATAACTTTAAAAAGGTGGAATTTCGGCTCCATGGGATCATTAGTTTTAATTAAAACGTTATACTCACTGGATAAGTTTATCTAAATTGATATACCACATGGCTGCATCTTGATATGTAAAATCTCCACCCATTGTTAAAATGACATTATTTGTTCGGTAATACCTAGCTTGATTAATTACTGTATCCAGAAAAACTGTAACCTGAAAGTTGACTGAGAGTTTAAGAGAGGCAGAGCATGATGGGAGTAATTTCACTCAAATTGGAGCTGCCCGACTAGGGAACTACCTCCGCCTTGCAGAAAATCGAAGTGAAATAACACTGCTTTGAGCTGTGTTGTGTTACTAGCGGTGAGCAAGGTTTCTAGTGCTCCATGAGGAAACGTTGTGTTGGCAGTGTGGGGACTTTGACCCTTATACTGCCAACCCAACTATTCCTCTTTCGTTTTACAGGGTCGGCAACGCGCAAGTGATACAAGTCAAAGGTCTCGAGTTCGAATCAAGGCACGCACCTCTGACTTATTAAATTTCTGACTTTCATCGGACATTATTACATGAATTTTTTTTTTCAATATTATAGATTAATTTGACAATATTGTTTTAAACACACGTTGGGTTTGATCTTAACTTCTTAATTTTGGAACGAAGTTCCTTATCGCGCGTTGTGAAAGGGGACTAGACGGAAAAAATTCTTACGAAAAGTTGTCACGACACTTTTTTCGAAATTCAAATATTGTTGACAAGCATTCAAATATTATTGAGTGAATGACAATATTTGAATTTCGCGCGTTGTGAATTGTTGAGTGTATACAGGTTTTTTTATTTTTTATTATTAAATTTTAATGAAAGGAACTTCGTTCCATCCGGGTGTCCCTTGACACCTCCCAAGTTTTTTTTAATTTTGGCTAGTCTTTGAAATGTGACCCTGTATAATAATATGTTAGTTTGTATTTATCTATGAGTTATAGATGCCTGACATAAATGATTAAATAAAGAAAAAAATATCCACCCCACATTATGCTATCTAATGAGGGGCTCGAATTTAAGTTCAAACTACGCTAATCAACCTATTTTCAAGGTTAAGCTGCGCTAGCCGCGGTCAGTCTGAGGATGGGTGACCATGCTTAACACATCAAGACCCCTCCGTGCCTCAGAGAGCACGTAAAGACGTCGGTCTCAGTTGTCATACGAACACCTATGAAAATCGTTAGTGGTAGTCAGAAGCACAATCTGACAACCAGTCTATCCTCAGGATATCGGTATTACCCAGAAATTAGGTTGCGGAGGTCTGATGGCAGTCGCTTCGTGTAAAATACTGATATTCAGCCGCATCTGGTTAAACTGGAAGCCGAACCCAATATACAAAAAGCCTCGGAGGCTGATATATGCTAGCTTGTGGTATACCAATCTAAATATAATGGATAATGTATAATATTTATTGATTTCTGACATTTACGCGAATATTATACATTGAAATAAAACTACTTTTTACGGATTTTATCGCGTATATTGATATTATTAATCCCGACGTTTCGGACCCTTTACAGCGTCCATGGTCACGGGTAGACTGAGGTGGTGGGCGTCTTGATGATATAATTACTGACAGCTACCCTACATTTTTATTGTTAGATGATAAATGATATTTATTTCTGCAAATAGATCTTTTGATAAACACTTTTAGAAGTCAATATTTTGAAATAAAACTACTTTTTATGGATTTTATCGCGTTATATTGATATTATTAATTCCGACGTTTCGGACCCTTTACAGCGTCTACAGATTCGATAGATGTTACTGACGTCGCCTATATGACGTAGAATGTGGAACAGAAATTCAACATCACAGACAGTAGATACTAATATGGTTGGTTAAAGCGTTCGTTGTATTTGACCGGAGGAAAGCAAGTTCAAACAATAACATAATGACAAATTAATATAACCAATAATGAAATCTTCAATCTGTTGAGCGCTAGAACACAAACGCACAGATGCCAGCAGGTCAAGCTATTGAAAACTGTCCAATTTTCCTATTTTTTTTGGAACGAAGTTCCTTATCGCGCGTTGTGAAAGGGGGCTAGACGGAAAAAATTCTTACGAAAAAGTTGTCACGACACTTTTTTCGAAATTCTAATATTGTTGACAAGCATTCAAATATTATTGAGTGAATGACAATATTTGAATTTCGCGCGTTGTGAATTGTTGAGTGTATACAGGTTTTTTTATTTTTAATTATTAAATTTTAATGAAAGGAACTTCGTTCCATCCGGGTGTCCCTTGACACCTCTCAAGTTTTTTTTTATTCTACTAAGGTGACAAACAAGCGTACGGCCCACCTGATGGTAAGCGGTTACCGTAGCCTATAGACGCTTGTAACACCAGGGGTATCACTTGCGTGTCGCCGACCCTGTATTGAAAGAGGAATAGTTGTGTTGGCAGTATAAGGGTCAAAGTCCCCCCACTGCCAACACAACGTTTCCTCGTGGAGCACTGGCAACCTTGCGCACCGCGCTCCAACACAGCTCAAAGCAGTGTTATTTCACTTCGATTTTCTACAAGGCGGAGGTACTTCCCCAGTCGGGCAGCTCCAATTTGTGGAATTGTGGAAGTGGTATTACTCCCACTATACCCTACCTCTCTTAAAATGAACCTTTTTGATTTGTATTAAAGTTGAATATCTATCAAAGAAATTAGACAGATTGGGGTAGCTTGATGTGATGGCCTCTATACCTTCTATGACAACTCACAAATTAAAAATATTATTTAAGTAAGTAAGTATCTTTGTTAACATGAAATTGCTCAATACCTACGATGTATTTTAATTTGTTTCATGCAATGAAATACCTAGCTTAAATTTTTTAGATCCTATACTATCCTACTAATATTATAAATGTGAAAGTTTGTGAGGATGGATGCATGTTTAATAATAATATAATATATAATAATATTTTAGGGACATTTTACACAACACCATCTAGTCCCAAACTAAGCTGAGCTTGTACTATGGGTACTAGACAATGGATATAATACTTATATACTTTTTTTTTTGTAAATACGTACTTATAATACATAAGAAACACCCAGACAAACACAAATACTCATGTTATAACCACACAAATATTTGTGTCCCCATGATCAACCCATGATCAGCAGTCCGGCTAGACCGCGTCTAGAGTCGAACCGCTAGACCACAGAGGTCGTCGATCGTCGTGTTTGTTACTCTTTCACGCTAAAACTACGCTAAAGCTAAAACAGATTTTGATGAAACTTTACAATATTATTATTTATACACCAGAATAACATATAGGCTATAATTTATAACGATTTTGAGTAAATTAGCCAAATTACAACGATAATTAAAAGTAACTTTCCCACGCAGACAAAGTTGCTATAAATCAATAACATGCTTAATGCTTTATTTTTTAAGCAAAGCGATTTTATGTGCTTAATTTATATGCCTACTTGTTAACGCTATACGCGACGCCCGACGGACAGTTGGTTGATAGAGAGAGAGAGAGTGCTATGCGATATAAAGCAAAATAGCTTTATAGCATAAAGTGCGAACCGCGATATCATTTGCTTTATGCTATATATATTAACCACGATACTTTATAATGCTATATGCTATATTAACCATCACTAGTGTGAAGCAGCCTGCAAAAGCTAATGTGTTATAAAGTAATCATGCATGATTAACTCACTCAATAAGTCTATCTAGATTGATAAACCACATCGCAGCATCTTGATAATTAAAATCTTCTCCCATTGTAATTAATATATTATTGGTTCTGTAAGCTCTTGACATATTATCACATATATCCATGAAGGTTTTTATCTTTAACAAAAAAAAATAAACTTTTCAAAAATGTGACATGTGGGAAACGGAACGTAAGTAAGAAGGACGAATCTATGTGAGTGAAAGGGACGGAGCGTAAGAGTGTGGGAGAAGGATAAAAATCTATAAGAGTGAAAGAGATGAAGGAGAACGTTAGAGTGCAAAAGAGAGTTTAAAACGAAAATTATGACATTTAATAAAATAATAGATTGTTTAATCTATATGATTTGGTTTTACTCTGAGCTCATCCCACATACATTCAAACATAATTTTGTTTAAGAAGTAGATATGCATCTATATTTGTTATGTCTATATTATTGACGACGTGGGTCTAGTGGTTCGAGCGTTGGAATGCTAATTACGAGGCCGCGGGTTCGATTATCATAGGATACAAATATACATAATATGTGATGAATATACAGTGTTACAAAACTACCCGTAAAGCCGAAAGGAGGTTAAATGGGGCCTTATAACGAGTCCATTCACAATATTTAAAAACCGTAGTAACGCTGTATAGCATACCCCAAAAAAAGGAAACAACAACATTTATGAATGAAAAATAGAAAAAACTATTAAAGTAGACAAATAATAGGTAAAATAATCTGGTTCCCTGACATGATAGCTGACAAAATTTTTGGCTTTGGTAATTAATTATATTTTTTACGGGGTATTTTGTAACTCGTTGTATGTGTTTGTGTTTGGCTGGGTGTTTTTTATGTATTAAAAAAATAGTAATATAAGTGTTATATCCATTGTCTAGTATCCATAGTACTAACTCTACTTAATTTGGGACTAGATGGTGCTGTGTAAAATGTCCCATTTTTTTGTATAACGTTATGTCCATCATGTATAAACAATTCATATTTTTTTTAAATAGAGACGCGAAACTTGTCTGATCAAGACTACAAGACGTTGGACGATACACAAGACACAGTCTTTAACAACTCATAAACACACACAAAAACAAACACAGAAACTCTTTTAAAAACTCACAAACACACACACAAACAAACACAGAAACTTTTTACCGTCCCAATGTTTATTGTTATTTGACAAATAAATTATTATATTTTATTAATGTACTAAGACAACGCCCCAATAACGGCCAACGTCACAAATGTAACTTTTATTTTAAAGCACTAAGGTGGCAAACAAGCATACGGCCCACCTGATGGTAAACGGTTACCGTAGCCTATAGACGCTTGCAACACCAGGGGTATCACTTGCGCGGTGCCGACCCTGTAAAACGAAAGAGGAATAGCTGGGTTGGCAGTATAAGGGTCAAAGTCCACTGCCAACACGTTTCCTCGCGGAGCACTGGCAACCTTGCTCACCGTAAAGAACACAACACAGCTCGAAGCAGTGTTATTTCTTTTCGATTTTCAGCAAGGCAGTACTTCCTCAGTCGAGCAGCTCCAAATCATAGACATGTATGCCACATTGATCCGTAAATCATATCCATCTAAATTAGAATTTAACACCCCCCTTTTTTACACACACAAACACATTTTCTCCACATCACCGCACATATACACTTACTCAATAAGTTTATCAAGGTTAGTGAACCACATTCCAGCCTCCTCATAGTGAAAATCATCTCCCATTGTCAGCAATACGTTATCCGTCAAGTAATTGGCTGCCATACTTCTCGATATGGACAACAATTCGTTCACCTACACGAAGATTTCAATTGTAATTAGATAACAATGTTAACCTCCATTCCTTGCGAAGTATTTGCGGTGTAACTCGGAATAATTGAGAAATAGTGTGATAAGAAAACGATGCGGCTTAAAAGACGATGTAGTGACGAGGATTGAGAAGAATATGCTGAGATGGTTCGGGCATGTCGAGAGAATGGATGAAAGGCGACTAACAACCTTTTGTTCCACTGACATTCGCCATATAAATCCCTTGATTTATATGGCGAATGTCAGTGGAACCGCCGAGAGGGGACGCCCTAGAAAAACTTATACCGACCTTATTGGTGAGGTTCTTCAAAATGGTCAGGTGCGTAGTACTCGCAACCGGTTTATATGTCTGTTACGCTTTCACGCCTAAACTGCTGAACCGATTTTAATGAAATTTGGTAGAGAGATAGGTTGGACCTAGGGGAAGGACATAGCCTACCAGAGAGAAGACCAGTCTACTCCGCTAATAGATAGGAATTTAATTTAATTTCAAGAGTGAACCATTTTAATTAATTTGGAATGGAATTAAGTTTTTTATTAAAAAAACTAAATATGCAAATATTAATCTATAACGAGCTAAGCGATCACTAAAAAAAGCGACCTTAATTCCATTAATCGGACACAAATCCAAACTCTGATCTAATAAAAATTTCATAGAAAAACCCAATAACAGTTCTCGACCTTGCAATAGAACCCACCACCTCTACCATAGTAGTCACGTTGACGACAATCAGCCTAAGGTGATAGACATTTTTTTATACCACTAAGGTGGCAAATAAGCATACGGCCCACCTGATGGTAAGCGGTTACCGTAGCCTATAGACGCTTGTCACACCAGGAGTATCACTTGCGCGTTGCCGACCCTGTAAAACGAAAGAGGAATAGTTGGGTTGGCAGTATAAGGGTCAAAGTCACTGCCAACACAATGTTTCCTCGCGGAGCACTGGCCACCTTGCTCACCGTTAGGAACACAATACAGCTCAAAGCAGTGTTATTTCACTTCGATTTTCTGCAAGGCAGAGGTACTTCCCCAGTCGGGCAGCTCCAATTTGAGTGGAATTACTCCCACTATGCTCTACCTCTCTTAAAGCATTTGAATAAAACTGTTTAATGGATCTATCAGACTTAGAATATTATGATTTTGATAGTTTATTTCTCAAGAACCATGCGGATCTATAAACAACTGATAAAATGGTATATAAGCTTACTTTTTAACCTTAACAAAATCTTAAAAATTCACAGAATTGCATTTATCCAAGTTTGAAGTTAAATGACACAGTTAATACCAGTATAACTGTACCTTATTTTCCACATTGTACATAGGTGAATCGGGGTCATCTATAATTGGTTCGTCAGAGCACAACACATCAAAACAGAAACCTGGGGGCGGTGAGTATGTATTGTAGAGAACGCCAGTAAATAAATCTGATGATTGACCTGTAAATGAAAGATAATTTTATTTGTTAGAATATACTACAAATCGGTGTTTACGAGAATTATGATGACTCTTAAATTCTACCATTTCTGGTGTACAAATTTTTAAAATATATAATGAAGCTAAATAAATCTATAAATGCCTGAATAAAACAGTAGGTAAAATGCCTTAAACTAGATATATCTATATTATAACCAGTGATCGGCGTAGGCAGTGCTATTTTCGGTCAATGACTCTGAATGATTATGTTAATATGGACATGTCCCGGGATTTTCGGGGTTCACGGGAATATTTTTCGGAATGTTGATGTAAATGAAGTTATAATGTTAAAGATTTAAGAAAAGCTGTGCAACAACAAACATCAATTTGCAGAATTGTTGTTGACCTGTTACAATTTTAATATAAGTACACATATTTATTAAACTACGAATTCCTAAAAAAAGACCATGTATTTAGACGGTATATCCATGTTAAGTTAACGGTCACTAATTCCCGTGAATAGTACTACCTACGCCGATCACTGATTATAACATATTATTATCATTCAAAAAATCACTCGTGGTATAATAACTGTTGAAATTAACTTTGTTAAATATTTTATTTTATTTATTAGGTCTACCAATAATTGTTTACACTAATCTACAAATAAATATAAAACATGCTCTTACTGTGTAGAGCACACAGTGCAACAATTACTTAAAGGTAAACAACACAACATGAACAAACAAAAAACATTAATAAATAACTATTTAAGCAATGATAGCCAAGTGGTATGACCATTGGACTGCCAAGTCGAAGGTCTCGAGTTCGAACCCAAGGCATGCACCTCTGACTTTTCGAATTCATGTGCGTATTAATAATTAATAATCACTCGCTTAAACGATGGAGGAAAACATCGTGAGGAAACCTGCATGCCTTAGAGATTTCTCGACGGCGTGTGAAGTCTGCCAACCCGTACTAGGCAAGCGTGGTGGACTATAGCCTACAGCCTCTGAATCTGAGAGGAGACCCGTGCCCAGCAGTGGGACAGTATATGGGTTGATGATGAAAAAACATATTCGATTTTAAAGTTGGAAGCGGTTCTGAATTCTACAAGGGCGAATCGAGGGTGCAGGTGGATATGGCGCCGGAGGACGCAGAGAAATCTCTGGCTTCTGGTTTATGAGCTGTGGCCTTTTTTTATAGTACGGAAAATCTTCATGGATCAGAGGGACACTGTGTTTTCTCAAAAGAATAGTCTTTTGAGAAAAAACAGTGCCCTCGGTTCTGGAATAGTCCAGAACCGGGGGCACTGTGCCTTCTCAAAAGACCACCTAGAACCGGAGGAGGCAATATATCTTCTCAAAATACCACACCTAGAACCGGGGGGATACTGAAACTCTCAAAAGAGCACACCAGAACCGTGGGGGGCACTGTGTCCTCCCAAAAGACCGCCCCAGAACCGTGGGGGCAGTGTCTTATCAAAAGGCCACCCCAAAACCGTGGAGGGCACTGTGTCTCCCAAAAGACCACCCCAGAACCGTGCGGGGATACTGTATACTCTCAAAAGAGTACACCAGAACCGTGGGGGGCACTGTGTCCTCCCAAAAGTCCGCCCCAGAACCGTGGGGGCAGTGTCCTATCAAAAGGCCAACCCAAAACCGTGGAGGGCACTGTGTCTCCCAAAAGACCACCCCAGAACCGTGGGTGGGCACTGTGTCCTCCCAAAAGACCGCCCCAGAGCCGTGGGGGCAGTTTCCTATCAAAAGGCCACCCCAAAACCTTGGAGGGCACTGTGTCTCCCAAAAGACCACCCCAGGACCGTGGGGGGATACTGTATACTCTCAAAAGACCACACCTAAAACCATGGAGGTACTGTATACTCTCAAAAGACCACACCTAGAACCAGGGGGGTACTGTATACTCCCAAAAGACCGCACCTAGAACCAGGGGGGTACTGTATACTCTCAAAACACCACACCTAGAACCAGGGGGAAACTGTATACTCTCAAAAGACCACACCTAGAACCAGGGGGGTACTGTATACTCTCAAAAGACCACACCTAGAACCAGGGGGGAACTGTATACTCCCAAAAGACCACACCTAGAACCAGGGGGGTACTGTATACTCTCAAAAGACCACACCTAGAACCAGGGGGGTACTGTATACTGTATACAAGAACAACCAGAACCCCTGTACGACACCTGTTATCTCTGGAATCACCAACTAACCTACGAAATACTCACCAAGATTATCGTCTCCTCGCCACACCATCTCCATATGCTTATTCTGCAACCTATTTCTCTTATCCTGATAGTCTATCCTGCCCAAGAATAGGCCGTCGTACCCCATCATGGATAGCAGTGATGCGAATTCCCGGGAATGACCGAATGGATCGATTTGCCAACCGACGCGCGGCCGACCGCAGAAGCCAAACGTTTTGTTCAATTTACTGTAAGTTAATAAATAATTATTATTATTATTTCTCTATTTGCATAAATGTGAAAGAAGAACGAAAGAAAAAATGTGCAAGTGGTTTTTCTATGAATAGACCTCTATTATGTGGGACCTAAACATACCGGCGAAGTATTATATTGGTACAGTCTGAGGCCATAAGTCCAGTAGCACGTCAACGATCATATTCGCTTGCACGGTACTGCGCGTATACACACATGTGTGAGTGATTTCAATACAAACATTTACCCGTCAAACAGTATAACTACGAGAAGGTGATAGTATGTAGGGTCCATACTAGACAAAGATAACAATATAGTTTTGTTTTCTTCATATTAGTGTTCGCATCGAACCAATGAGAGAGTGCGATATACGAGAACGTGTATGTGTGCAAAATGTTTGTTATAGAAAAAGGTCGTAAGTGCGACTTGTTTTGATGCGATAGATTTGTAAAACTTGTACTGGACTTATAACCCCGACCGTACACCTCTGCCAAACCCTTCGGGGAATAAAGGCATGATGTTATGTTCTAGTAAGATAAATCTTTGATAAGTTTATTCTATTGTAAATATTGTAATTATTTCTCTCCTGTAATAAGTCCATTTAAACACAGAACCTAAATATCATTTATCAAGCCTAGTGAAGCATAAATGAAGAAAGTGAAGAATAATGAAGAATAAATTTGATTTGATTTGAAGCGTGGTTAAAACATCGTGCCTTACAGATTTACTTGACGGTATGTGAAGTCTGCCAACCCGCACTAAGCACGCGTGATGGACTATAGCCTAATCCCTCTCAATATGAGAGGAGACCCGTGCCCAGCAGTGGGACAGTATATGGGTTGATGATGATGTCATAAATACCCTATCTTACTTCTATACCTCCGCTCTCACCTGAGTCCCCAGGTAAACTGGTCGAGCGTGCTTTGGTAGTGCGAGGCAGCCTCGTCGTTCATGCTCCAGGCGCCGCCCACCATCTGCAGGCGCCCCTCCTTCAGCAGCGTGTGTACTTTCTGCTGAACGGCATCCGTTTGACGCACCCACCACTTCCAGAAGAATGCTGTTTCTACGTAGATGAACCTGTAAGAGTATAACGCTTGTGTCATAACCTATATAAAATAGAGTACTGTAGAGCAGTGTAGAGTAGTGTAGAGTAGTGTAGAGTAGTGTAGAGTAGTGTAGAGTAGTGTAGAGTAGTGTAGAGTAGTGTAGAGTAGTGTAGAGTAGTGTAGAGTAGTGTAGAGTAGTGTAGAGTAGTGTAGAGTAGTGTAGAGTACTGTAGAGCAGTGTAGAGTAGTGTAGAGTAGTTTAGAGTAGTGTAGAGTAGTGTAGAGTAGTGTAGAGTAGTGTAGAGTAGTGTAGAGTAGTGTAGAGTAGTGTAGAGTAGTGTAGAGTAGTGTAGACTAGTGTAGAGTAGTGTAGAGTAGTGTAGGATAGTGTAGAATAGAGTATAGTAAATAAGTGTAGTGTAGTAGTGCCGAGTAGAGTAATGTAGAGTAGAGTAGTAACATGATAAATTATTTTATTTCTATAATTAGATCTTTTAAACAACCAGTCTATCCGCACTCCACAGGGTATCGGAATTACCTAAAAATTGGGTTGCGGGGGTCTGATGTCAGTCGCTTTTCCATACATGTTATTAGGCTGGAAGTTGGTATCATTGGCATGACAGTAGCGTTTAAAAAAGGTCGTACTATAGTGTAGAGTACAGTTATGTATTGTAGAGTAGTGTAGTGTTACTTACCTCCTCTTGGGGTCCTCCCACAGCTCTTTAATGACAGAATCCAAAATATATTGGACCCCAGCTTTCTGTATATTGTTACGACCTGGAATTTTGGACAAAAGTCACATGACCTTCATGGAAAAATATGGACGAAGGTGGCAATAAAAACGCCTCATATTATTCTAAATTTAGAGTACTATCTGATTTTTATCATTTATTAGATACTACCTTCTACACGCGACTTCATCCGAATGGAAAAGTTATTTATTTATTAATAAATTATGCACAGTTGGTACAAAGGCGGTCTTAATGCCATACGGCATTTTCTACCAGACAACCTTGGGGTGATGCAGTGACGAAAAGTTACTTTAATTATTGTTGTAATTTGGCTTAATTAACTCAAAATCGTTATAAATTATAGCCTATATGTTATTCTGATGTATAAATAATAATAGTGTAAAGTTTCATCAAAATCCGTTCAGTAGTTTTAGCGTGAGTAACAAACATCCATTTAAACTAGTTGCACGGTTCCAAAAAGTGGGTGTTATGGACAAGAACCGGCAGGAACTTCCATACACTAAAAAAAAAAACTTGAGAGGTGTCAAGGGACACCCGGATGGAACGAAGTTCCTTTCATTAAAATTTAATAATTAAAAATAAAAAAACCTGTATACACTCAAAAATTCACAACGCGCGAAATTCAAATATTGTCATTCACTCAATAATTCCAAATTCAAATATTGTTGACAAGCAATAAGTGTCGTGACAACTTTTCGTAAGATTTTATTACAGTGTTAATCTTGGTTCATGAGAACAATGCAGTTTGATGTGTAATAATACATTAATCAAGTATAATAAATAAACAGAAAAAAAAATGCATTGACAGTAAGAAACCAGCCCCGACAGACGGCACCCGTTCACGAGTATGACGGGTGTATCGGTGTCGTTCGACTCAACCATGTTGCAGGGAATAAAAGGCGTCAATTGTTTTTGATATTGATCTAATTTTTGAGTGACGAAATAATAAATATGTACGCACAAACACTCGATTAGATTTGATATCATACACAAAAATCTGCTAATTACATGAGGACAACTACAAATAAAGATTATGAATAAGAATAATGATATACCTAATCAGTTTTTCTTTTATACCACTAAGGTGGCAAACAAGCAATACGGCCAGGGATATTACTTGCGCGTTGCCGACCCAGTAAAGAGGAATAGCTAGGTTGGCAGTATAAGGGTCAAAGTCCGCCAACACGTTTCCTCGCGGAGCACTGGCCACCTTGCTCACCGTTAGGAACACAACACAGCTCAAAGCTGTGTTATTTCACTTCGATTTTCTGCAGGGCGGAGGTACTTCCCCAGCCGGGCAGCTCCAATTTGAGTGGAACGATTCCCGCTATGCCCTACCTACCTCTTATAATCTTCTTCTCTTAATTATTTTATTAATATATACACTATTAATACTTACTTCCATAATAGTATTGGTCCACGGTCTTCAACCAGCCCACATCGTCATGTGTGTGAGGTACAATGTGGATGTTCAGAATACCAGGCTGCGACACGTGACAGCTCTGAAAAAAAAACAGATTTTCACCATTATCATCTAAAGTGTATAGTGTTTTAGAGTAGGTAGTGTTGTACAGTAGGTAGTGTTGTAGAGTAGTGTAGAGTAGTGTAGAGTAGCGTAGAGTAGCGTAGATTAACGTAGAGTAGTGTAGAGTAGTGTAGAGTAGCGTAGATTAACGTAGAGTAGTGTAGAGTAGCGTAGATCAACGTAGAGTAGTGTAGAGTAGCGTAGATCAACGTAGAGTAGTGTAGAGTAGCCTAGATTAGCGTAGAGTAGCGTAGAGTACTGTAGTCAAAAAGTCAAGTTAGACTACTAGGTTAGTTAGACTACTTTTTGAACGTCATTTTTACATTTGCCCCCAAAACGCCGGCCCTTCACCACCACCTAGTAAACTTCTTTCTTCTCAGCGAAAACACTAGGAGGTTATCGCTGAGAAGAAACCACCACGTTGGCCTAGTGCGGGTTGACGCCTGAGAAAATCTCTAAGGCATGCAGGTTTCCTCACGATGTTTTGAAATAATTATAGAAGTCGCTTCGTGTAAAATACTGATATACAGCCGCATCTGGTGGTCTACTCCCTAGGCACGAAGTCCTTAGTTTCGACCTTCGTTACGGGCGTTTCCTACTCCGTATCACCTACGGATGGATGATTCGTTCGGGGCCCGAACTAAGAATGAATGACAACACAATTTGACAGATGTCCCTAATCCCGATGTATTTTTACCCGTTAGAAAAATTGAATTTGGTTAGAAGAAGTTTTATCGGACTCCGAAGTTTCGGAGAACTTTCGAACGGCTCGTAACTTCGTTGACGGAGATAGGTAGTAAACCCTCTGTTTAGAATGGAAGCCGACACCGATATAGTTGGGAAAGACTCAGCGTATCATGTCTGACGTTACTGAGGGATAATAAAAAATCATTGAACGATGTTTTGTTTACCAGACCATAATAGTATCGTAAGTAGATGATAACATATGACCTTTGTACCGATAATATATATATATATATTATCTATATATATATAGTTACGCTCAAAGATCAAAAACGCTCATTGAACGAAAAAACAGCACACAACGCCTTGTGGTAAGCTTCAAAATGCAAGGAAGGCTAGGTTAATAATAATAATCTTTATTCTTCAAAAAATTTAAATTACATGATGTTTAAATAAAGGCAAAACCCTGATTTCAAACCTATCTTAGAAGTCAGTGAAACTTCCGAAATTACTTATCCATACTATAAGCCTTTTATTACGTTGCTAAAAGGCAACATTTCTAAACAATAACTCATTAGCGCTAGTAGGCTAGGTTAGGTTGTTAGTTTATTTTTTTAATAAATACTCGATGCCAATTTAATTAAAACAAAGCTAACATTTGATTATTAAGCTGCTACTTTTAATTTCTAATATCCTTAATTGACCACAGCGCGGTTAGCTGTTTTTTCGCTCGATGAGCGTTTTCGGTCTTTGAGTGTAACATATACACAAGAATGTATTGCAAATCTTTCTATGTTCTTTTTGTCGGGCTGGTTGCAGTGGAGATGGTAACCTCACTACCGTTGAAAATCTCTAAGGCATGCAGATTTCCTTAAGATGTTTTCCTTCACCGTTTAAGGGAGTGATAATTAATTATTAATACGGATATGATTTCGAAAAGTCAGAGCATGTAGGTATTCGAGAATCTCGAACACGGACCTTTTTTTTAGAAGAAACGTTGCCCCACACTAGGATTTTCTCCTGTATCGTGAGTGCGTTTACAAACACAAACTTTCAAAAACACAGACAGAGAACAACTACCTGTAGTTCATATAAATATATGTTCAGTGCTGGGATCTACTGCTGCAACAAACGTGTCGTCAACTTTGACTTGGCAGTCCAATGGTAACTTTTTTTTTATTCTACTAAGGTGGCAAACAAGTATACGGCCCACCTGATGGTAAGCGGTTACCGTAGCCTATAGACGCTTGCAACACCAGGAGTTTTATCACTTGCGCGTTCCCGACCCTGTATTGAAAGAGGAATAGTTGGGTTAGCAGTATAAGGGTCGAAGTCCCCCCACTGCCAACACAACGTTTCCTCGTGGAGCACTGGCAACCTCGCTCACCGTAATAAACACAACACAGCTCAAAGCAGTGTGTACTTACCCAGTCGGGCAGCTCCAATTTGAGTGGAATTACTCCCACTATATGCCCTACCTCTCTCTCTTCATCATCAACCCATATACTGTCCCACAGCTGGGCACGGGTCTTCTCTCATATTGAGAGGGATTAGGCTATAGTCCACCACGCTGGCCTAGTGCGGGTTGGCAGACTTCACAAACCGTCGAGAAAAATCTCTAAGCTCTAAGGTATGCAGGTTTACTCATGATGTTTTCCTTCACCGTTTAAGCGTAAAATAAGTAATTATTAATACGCACATGAATTCGAAAAGTCAGAGGTGCGTGCCTTGGGTTCGAACTCGAGACCTTCGACTTGGTAGTCCCATGGTCATACCACTACGCTATCACTGCTTTACCTATCTCTCTTGGCTTGTTATAAAAATGCCAAAATGTTGACAGTCTCACCTCGTACCCACAGGTATCCGCTTTTCTTGGTGGTACCTTATCCTGCAGAGGCACTAGATGGACGATACCTACTGCACAAAGAAGCAGTAAAACCTGCATTGTTTCCTGAAACAAAAGAAAAAGCCTTTATTTATTTATACATAAGTACATACACTCACGCCTTTTTCCCATGGGGGTAGGCAGCAAATAAAGAACGCTACTTGCTACGATTCTTGCATACTTCTTTTGGTCTTGCAGTTGTAGGCTTGGATTTTGATTTAATAATAATTATTATAAATAAAGGCGAACGGCAGATTTCGTACCGCATACTTTTTTTATTGTTCTGTTATAGAATTTGTACCACTTATTAAGGCAACTAACCCATTTATTTTCATGTAATTACATTATTTTTAGAACTTCGGATTAATTAATTAATAAATAATATCAATAGAAACATTTTAATAAAAAAACGTAATAAAATCGCAAACTAAACGCAGTTATGTTTTTAGAAGTTGCTATAAGTAAAATAACACAAATATCGAAATAATAATTAATTATTCAGAAATAGAAATAATGATCGTGAATCGGGAATAAGATCGTGGAGATCTGATGCACATTCTCCGAAATGTATCCGACAAAAACCGATAAGCTAACAACATTTTGCGGCGATATTCCAGACTTCATCATTATCAACCTGTGCACTACAAAGTCCACTGCTGGAAATAGGTATCTCCTAAAGCACCCCACTGAGTAGGTACGATCCTCCATCTCAATCTACCTACTTAATGGTAAGTAAAACACTACAAAGACAGCATCAAGCAATTTAGAACATTTACTTGTATCACAAAAACAATGTTTATGTACCTATTAACAATCTATATTGGTACACTAGTACATAACCTTAAAAAAATAAACTGGTTATAACTTTTACGTCCCAAGTTCTAAAAATCTAAGAATTTAAAAAAAGCTCGTCTATCATATTCACTACTAATTAAAACAAATAATATCCCAAAACACGAAATTTTATTACCGGTACGGAATTCCCATACAAACCTGCCATTCTCCTTTAATTTATTTCTTTCACAAATAAACTTAAATTAGATTTACAACATACATAGATGTTAGCGTGAACAATTAATAGGTTAGGTTTAAAGAAACTTTATTCCCAATAAAAACATAATGTCACTTAAGAACAATTATTCTAAAATCTTAAAGTTTGCAGACGTCAGTTACACATTAGAATAAGTAATTACTTACCCATATTGATTTCTGACATTTACGCGAATATTATAGATTGAAATAAAACTACTTTTTACGGATTTTATCGCGAATATTCATATTATTAATCGCGACGTTTCGGACCCTTTACAGCGTCCATGGAATATCAATATAACGCGATAAAATCCGTAAAAAGTAGTTTTATTTCAAAGTAATTACCCATCCAATGCATGGATTTCTCCAAGAGATTGGTTTGCGGTTAGGTATTCGCTAAGTTGTGTTTTGAATGTATTGAGTGAGTTTACATTTCTTATACATGACGGAAGAGAATCTACAACAGGATTCCAAGCAGGTGGTAAGACCCAGCCATCTTTTCGTGGGCTGATTGCCATGGCTAGGAAATACAACACTAAGTTGATAGACGCATTGAATTGTGACTTGTAATTATATATCAAACGTTTAATTGAAAGAAAGCTGGCCTACTCTAATTAACCAATGACCTGTAATTAATACACGTAGAGTTACAAACCATCACGATGGAGGGGCTCGTCGCTACGCCTAAGACAAGGTTTAGACTATATTATCAAGATGTCAGTGTACTTAGTAAAGAGTATTTGACCTCTTATCATTTAAAAATGATAAAGACATTAATTTATATATACATAGTATGAATATTAAAATATTATACCATTTTGTAGGTAAATACTTTTGATTAAACATAAAAAAAATATGCAACATATCACGGTTATTTTTACGCTAGAGTAGAAAACGCAAAAACGATAAGTAATTTTTGTGTACAATTTCGTAAATTAACATATTTTGAACCCTTTTTGTTTATTATTCAGGAAAATTGTTTAATTATTCCATAGCCTCAACGCTTATCTTTACAATAAGACCACTTGCACCTCTGTAGGTCTTGTAAATTCAAAGATATAAAGAACGTAAAGATATAAAGATGTAAATAGAAAGAACTTTTATTTTACAGAAGAAATGTGTTAGAATTCTTGCAAATGTAGATCCTATGGAAAGCTGTAAACCATTCTTTATTAAACTTAAAATTCTAACTCGTACTAGTATTTACATTTTGGAAATCAGTAAATTTGTTAGAAAGAATTTCGCCCTTTTTCCACTAAAAAAAGACCAACGCCCACAAGAGCGCAACTTAAGATATAGAAACAAACTGGACCTACCAAGCTCCAAACTTACTATCTTTCACTCAGGGCCTCTAGTTATGTGTATCAAAATATATAATAAACTGTCGGATAAATTAAAGAACATAGAATGTGATAAAAAATTTAAAATTGAACTACAGAAATACTTACTTTTGAAAGGCTATTATAATATAAAATATTTTTTGAATGATAAATAAATAATTATAAAAATAAATAATTTAGATGCTTGTAATAATTATATTCATTTGAAAAATATAAATAATGATATTGATATTTAATTAGAATTCTCAATGATGTTTAATAAGATTTACTTAAAGATATTCGAATGTTATGCACCATTATTTGTATTTTAAATTATATTTAAAATTAATAATATTTCTTGTGACATTTCTGCTATGCTTAGATTCCAATAATTAGTTCCTAAGATGTTGCTGTGCAGGGTTCATGTTTGATTCCTAAATATGTTTAAACAACTTGTTACAACATGAATGCAATAAAGATAATTATGAAATTATGAAATTATGATATTGGCATTTTATTGAACATACCCTATTTTAAAACAAGATGGCTGCCATTCGCGTGATGTTGGGTTAGGAGTATATATAAAAGTGCATTTGTCGATAAAATTGAGCATATAATATGCCGTTAAAGTACCGGTAACCGTTTCCCAAACACACTGTATAGTTATAACCTAACACTTTTATACATTTAAAATTTAATTTGCTTAATAAATATACTATAAACTGTGTAATCATTTTTGAGCTGCCTTACAATTTCTTTTTAAATAAAGCCGATATTATGAAATATCGATATTTTTTTTTTATATAATCAAACTCCGATATTTTGAAAAATATCAACAGCCCTAGTCTGCAACGCGCAAGTGATACTCCTGGTGTTACAAGCGTCTAATAAGCTACGGTAACCGCTTACCATCAGGTGGGCCGTTTGCCAGCTTATACAACGTCCACGCGGATGACGTCACGGGGCGTCCATTTATTATATACCAAAACCTTCACCAGCATGTAACAAATACTTTTCTGATAACCGCATCAAAATCGGTTGAGCCAAACGCGAGATAATCACGCACAAACATAAATACTCCTTTTGTTTTGAAGTCAGTTAAAAATAACCATTTTCGTTCACTCATTATGTAGATAAGAATATAGTTTAAACAGTTTAAAGATAATACCTATTAGTTAAGCTAATGGTTATCGTTGAACTCATTAAGTAGTACCTAATTAGTTAACATTACTGGAATTTTAGAGATAAACAAAAGTAAAGCAAGTAATGCTATTTTAACTAACTGGCTCATTACCGTAGAAGTAACTGTCAATTTAATACGCTAGAGGTCCTCAGTTCAATTCTTAGGTCGAGCAGTTTTATAGGGTTCAGCAGCTCGGAGTTTGTATTTGTGCAACGTTAAATGATATTTATTTTGCAAAACAAATCTTTATCTTTATACTACTTTTGTTGCAAACAAGCATACGGCCCACCTGATGGTAAGCGGTTACCGTAACCTATAGACGCTTGCAACACTAGGAGTAATACTTAGTTGGTTAAGCAGTATAAGGGTCGAAGTCCCCCACTGCCAACACAACGTTTCCTCGCGGAGCACTGGCAACCTTGCTCACCGTAAGAAACACAACACAGCTCAAAGCAGTGTCATTTCACTTCAATTTTCTACAAGGCGGAAGTAATTCCCCAGTCGGGCAGCTCCAATTTGAGTGGAATTATTCCCACTTTGCCCTACCTCTCTTAAAAATACTTTTTAAAGACACTTTTTACAAGTCAATGTTTTACATAATTATTCTTTTTAAGCTAGATGGCTCCGTCATTTCCTAACTGACGACCTCTGAGAAGAAACGCCGAAACAAACTCAGAGAATCATAGTCTCTTTTAAAGTCCAGACATAGAATAATAACAAGTGAGTCTTATAATGTAGAGCAAGGTCTATGGTCAATGGCCTTTTGAAGAAAGAGCCACAGCAGCTTTAAGTAGACCATCAGCCCATATACTGTCCCACTGCTGGGCACGGGTCTCCTCTCAGATTTAGAGGGATTAGGCTATAGTCCACCACGCTGGCTTAGTGCGGGTTAGCAGACTTCACACGCCATCGAGAAAAATCACTAAGGCATGCAGGTTTCCTCACGATGATTTCCTTCACCGTTTTAAGCGAGTGATAATTAAATATTAATACGCACATGAATTCGAAAAGTCAGAGGTGCGTGCGTGTATTCGAACTCGACACCTTCGACTTGGCAATCCAATGGTCACATGACTAGGCTAACACTGCTGCAGCCCGTGTGTTTGTTTGTTATCTTATATGTATAAAAAATCAGCAAATAAATACAGTACATAATATATTTGCCTTCGTCTTAAGTGTATCTTAAACAATTTACTTAATACGATATTTATGCAATGTGCTTATATTGACTGATAAAAGATTGAAGTGTTTGTTGACCTAAATAGTGATTGCAACATAACCTATACTAATACTAGCGACCCGTCCCCGCCTCGCACGACTGCAATGTACTAATAACATACATGTATTATACATATAAACCTTCCTCTTGAGTCACTCTATCTATTAAAAAAAACCGCATCAAAATCCGTTGCGTAGTTTTTTTTATACACTAAGGTGGCAAACAAGCGTACGGTCCACCAGATGGTAAGCGGTTACCGTAGCCTATAGACGCTTGTAATACCAGGAGTATCACTTGCGCGTTGCCGACCCTGTAAAACGAAAGAGGAATAGTTGGTTTGGCAGTATAAGGGTCAAAGTCGCCCCACTCCAAACACAACGTTTCCTCGCGGAGCACTGGCAACCTTGCTCACCGTAAGGAACACAACTCAACTCAAAGCAGTGTTATTTTACTTCGATTTTCTGCAAGGCGGAGGTACATCCCAGTCGGGAAGCTCCAATTTGAGTGGAATTACTCCCACTATGCCCTACCTCTTAAAATTCTTAGTTTTAAAGATCTAAGCAAACATAGGTACAGCGGGAAGCGGCTTTGTTTTATACTATGTAGTAGTGAATATAAAGCTGAATAGTTTGTTTGTTTGAACGCGATAATCTCAATAGTTCCTATTACTGGTTCGAATTGAAAAATTCTTTTTGTGTTGGATAGTCAATTTATCGAAGAAGGTTACATACATACATACATACACTCACGCCTTTTTCCCATAGGGGTAGGCAGAAACTAAAGAACGCCACTTGCTACGATTCTTGCATACTTCTTTCGCTTCGACCACATTCATACATCTGGTCATACATACACGCCGGTTGCGAGTACTACGCACCTGACCTTTTTGAAGAACCTCACCAATAAGGTCGGTATAAGTTTTTCTAGGGCGTCCCCTCTCGGCGGTTCCACTGACATTCGCCATATAAATCCTTTTTGTTAGTCGCCTTTCATCCATTTTTTTTTTCCATTCGAGGAAGGTTTTCTAAATTGAGAAATTGCGCGAGTAAGTCTGATGTTCTGCGAGATGAAGTATGCGAGAGCGTCCACTATTCCGTGTTAGTGTTAGCTTCTAGGTAATTAATATTAAGTATTCTAGTTATTACGTTACCCTTTTTGTCTGTTGTTTTTCTTAATGTGTACCTATGTTTCTATGTTAATTAATGTAATTGGTTGGTGGAATAATAAATAATTCTACGACCAATAGGAGCCGAGCAAAAAGGAAAACAGAGTAGCTGTTGACTAGTCTGTTTTCCTTTTAGCTGGCTGGTTAGTCGCCTCTCATCCATTCTCTCGACATGCCCAAACCATCTCAGCATATTCTTCTCAATCCTCGTCACTACATCGTCTTTTAAGCTGCAACGTTCTTATTTTATTAATTTGGGACAAAAACTCTTATACCCTGTTCCAATCTTCGAGTCGAATCGAGTGTGTCTATGTGTTTAGATAGATAAAACAGTCCTACAAAGTACCAGGATACCATAAGTTCATGGGTACTAGCTCACAGCTAGACGACATACATTTTTTTCTGCTACGTTTCCTGCTTCGAATGGAATCGAGGCACGAATGCGACACCTAAACGGTATCTCGTATAGGTACAAGATCTAGCTATGTGTCGCAGTGTAAGCTTTAATCTCGTTTCCTAAGGGAATTTCTGTAAAAAATACGTAAGGATACTATATTCCGACGAGTATCGAAACGTAAACTTTTTATCAGTGATGTTGATAATCGATTATCAATGATCGATTAATCAATTTCAACATCACTATCACAGCATTGAGATGACAGGAAGCAAAGGTAAAATAAATTTTTAGCTTCATTCATTCATGATTTTTGATTATTTGAGTTAGATATTTATACATATCTTTGAGATAAATATGATAATTTTACCTATTGATTTCCGACATTTACGCGAATATTATACATTGAAATAAAACTACTTTTTACGGATTTTATCGCGTTGTATTGATAATATTAATCCCGACGGTTCGGACCCTTCACAGCGTCCATGGTCACGGGTAGACTGAGGTGGTGGGCGTCTTGATGATATAATAACTGACAGCTACCCTACATTTTTATTGTTACATGATCAATGATACTTATTACTAACTAGTTTTCCGCCCGCGGCTTCGCCCGCGTCGAGTTCGGTTATATCGCATTTCCAAGAGAACTCTTCAAAAGTCCGAGATAAAAACTATCCTATGTTCTTTCTCAATGTCAACTCTATCTCTGTACCAAATTTCATTAAAATCAGTTCAGTGATTTAGACGTGAAAGCGTAACAGACAGACAGACAGAGTTACTTTCGCATTTATAATATTAGTAGGGAAGTAGGGATTATTAATTAATACTAGATGGAGCCGGCATTTCATATTTTTACCTGTTTCGATCCATTATCAATAATCGATTATCAACATAACTACTTTTTATTATGACAACATTCTTATTCTCCGATCTCCATCCTATTCCATTCTTTCCCCAACTATGTTGTGGTCGGCTTCCATTCTAACCAGATGCGGCTGAATATCAGTATTCTACACGAAGCGACTGCCATCAGACCGCAACACAATTTCTGGGTAATACTGATATCCTGAGGATAGACTGGCTGTCAGGCTTTTTGGGCTTCTGACTACCATTAACGATTCTCACAGATGTTCCCGTGTTCGCGCGACAACCGAGACTCCATGCCATTCATTAGACAGACTAACCGCGGCTTGACGATTTTCCGCACTATAAAAAATGGTTTGTTCCGCATTTATATACATATTTAATTAAATTATAGTTATTCATTACTTATAGTATAACGGAGAAGGAAAACATCGTGAGGAAACCTGCATGCTTTATAGATTTTCTCGAAAGCGCGGCGTGTGATGTCTGCCAACCCGCACTAGGCCAGTGTGGTGGACTATAGCCTAAGCCCTCACATTCTGTGAGAGGAGACCCGTGTCCAAGCAGTGGGACAGTATATGGGTTGATGAATAAAGTTATTCTTTATTATTTTATAACTTTCCTTAAGAATTGGACTATCAAGTTCAACTGGTAAGTAGTTTTAGAGATTAGTAGTTTGAGCGATCGGCCTTCGCGCCACTGGTTGTGGGTTCGATCCCCACACGGGAAAAATAATATTTGTATGTAGTTGTTCCGGGTCTGTGTGTATGTGATCAGGTTCAGGAATTTAATGTAAAATACAAATGACTAAGATTGGTTAATAGACATGTACACATACGTCGTTACAGAGGTTCCAGGGAAGCCACATACAGAAGTATCAGTCCAACTATCCCCAAACGTCCCTACCATCGACATTGTCATTTTAATTATTTCATCATTTTGATTTCTGACATTTACGCGAATATTATACATTGAAATAAAACTACTTTTTACGGGTCTACCCGTGACCATGGACGCTGTAAAGGGTCTGAAACGTCGGGATTAATAATATCAATATAACGCGATAAAATCCTTAAAAAGTAGTTTTATTTCAATATTTCATCATCATCAACCCCTATACTGTCCCACTGCTGGGCACCGGTCTCCTTTCAGATTGAGAGGGATTAGGCTATAGTCCACCACACTGGCCTAGTGCGAGTTGGCAGACTTCACAAACCGTCGAGAAAATATCTAAGGTATGCAGGTTTCCTCACGATGTTTTCCTTCACCGTTTAAGCGAGTGATAATTAATTATTAATACGCACATGAATTCGAAAAGTCAGAGATGCGCCTTGGATTCGAACTCGAGACCTTCGACTTGGCAGTCCAATGGTAATACCACTAGGCTATCACTGCTCTTAGATAATCTCTAAGGCAGTTTAATTATTTAAACTTTATAAATTCATGCGTACGAGATGTATTCATAGCATGGCGCAGAGCTCTTTGTGCAACTCTTATTAGGTACATGCGCTTCTTTGTGAGCGGCCATGTTTCTGATTCGTGAGAAAAGGCAATTGATTAAACAACTTGGTCTATAGGCAGTGCGGAGTTTTAGACCTAACGACACGAAACAAAGGTTGAAGATGTAGGTATACGGATCGCGAGACTTAAGGGGAGATGGGCAGGGCACTTAGCAAGACGGGAGGATCTTAGGTGGACCAAAGTAGTAACCGAAATGTGGCCAAGGGATATAAAACGACCGCAGGGCAGAACAACAGGCCGATGGTCGGATGATATTGTGACGGCAGTGGGGAATCAGTGGGTGCGACTTGCTCAAGATCCACAACAGTGGCACTCAGCAGTGGGTGTTACCGGCTGAATAGATAGATAAATAGAATCCGTACCACGGAGAGTACGTAAAGCCGTCGGGTCAGAGGGTCTACTCCCTATATCCGTCAACGAAGTTACAAGCCGTTCGAAAGTTCTCCGAAACTTCGGAGTCCGATAAAACAAGTGTCAAATTCAATTTTTTGAACGGGTAAAAACACATCGAGAGTAGGGACAACTGTCAAATTGTGTTGTCATTAATTCTTAGTTCGGGCCCCGAACGAATCATCCGTCCTTATGTGATACGGAGTAGGAAACGCCCGTAACGAAGGTCGAAACTACGGACTTCGTGCTTAGGGGAGTAGACCCCCAGTTGTCATACGAACAAATAAGAAAGGAAAGGAACTATAAATGTATTTGTAAAGGACACTAGGGACCACAAAAGGCAATAAAATACAATAAGTACTCACTAATGTTAATGGTAGTAATTAGCTAAAAAGCCTGACAACCAGTCTATCCTCAGGATATCTGTATTACCCAGAACTTGGGTTGCGGAAGTATGATGGCAGCGGTACCGTCTTTACCATAAGGGCACACGGGGCCCGTGCCCAGGGCTCCCTACGTCACGGGGGCTCCCGAAAGACCATATTTATTTCTTAGTTTTGAACGTTGCCATTAGGCATTTTCTACCGGACAACGTTTGGGTAGCAGAATAGTTTTTGTCGTTCACTTTTTTTTACTTTCCAACAGGGCTCCAAGTTCTTGTGTGCTCTAGGGCCCCGGCATATCTTAAGACAGCCCTGGATGGCAGTCGCTTCGTGTAAAATACTGATATTCAGCCGCATCTGGTTAGACTAGAAGCCGACCACAACAGGCTCGAAGGATGATGATGACTATTATTTCAAATTAATTTCATTGTTTTACAAGTACCTACACATCCAAAAATAATTATTTACGTCTACAAACACTCTATTAAATTTTATTTAAGACACCAAAATTTGCTAGGTAGTTACACGAGGAAAACCGCAAATGCAAATTATTAATAACAAAATGATCTAAGATATTTTTTGCAATAAAAACTAGCAACAGTGTCTCCCAGTAAACACTAGGTATTTTAATTCAATAACATACCTACCTATCCAGTCGGTATATCGAGCAGTTTTTAAATGAATAATTACCTTATTAAGTTGGTAGCAAATATTTCAAATAACAGTATTAATTAAGGTAAAAAACTCACCATTATCTTCAGTTTGCTTCTACATATACTTTGTAAATAACGCGATCGAGATTAATGTTTATAAAATAAATGTAAACACAACCCTACCCCACAATTCATAAAATTATACTGACATTGCTGTCATTGACAAAGTTGTTTTGTTAAATTTTTGACATACTGAATCTCACTCATTCACTAGTTCATTCATTCATATCATACATCATCCATTTCCAATGAATGACAGTAGCTAATTCTGCAATTATTTGACGAAACATAGTCGATCGATTAGATTTATATGTAGTCGATATTATTAATTAACATTTTATTTACGATCTTAAATGAGAAAATATCATAATTAAAAATGCCTGGAATACTACTGCATTAAAAGTAACGTGTCAAGTTGAACCAACGTTGCTTGCTTAAAAATTAGGTACATAATGAATTAATTAATTTTGAAAGGAACGTGCATATCATTACAACGATAATAAAAAGAAAGGTTAATAGCCTCTTAAATAATTATACTCCATTAATTACATAATTTCACGTTTTTTTATTAGCGATAAGATGTTTTAATTATAATCCTTTCACTACGTATTAAGTTAGTTAAAATTACCACGAGTAGACAATAGGTCTTAAAACAATGGGCAACGGTTCACTCCTAGTTTTAAAATTATAATATTACTCAGTATGTTTCTGACCATCGCTGTGATTACATGAATATGAGTTTCGTTGTCTAATTTACTTTTTATTTTCAACTACTTTTCTGTAGTTCATTGAGTATTCAGTATTTCTTCGACAAAAAGTGAGTCATAACAATACTGTGTATTTAGCAGTGATCTTTTAATTTGATAATATTTTTATGAATAAGGGAATAAATTGTTTTTAAAGTGAAGTGAAATGACCAAATAAATCTTGTGATTTTTCCAAGACTAATGCGGTGACAACAAAACATAACAAATTATGTCTAAAATTATATCAAGGGACAACTGATAGAAAAATATGTTAAATACGCTCTGGAGGGTCGTGTTTCTTTATTTAATGAAGTTGGTGTAATGTGAAAACATAAAATATCTTGACAATTTTCAAACTTTATATCTAAAATCAAAAAGTATAAGAACACAATTTGAAAAATGAACCGTTTTAAAGATGAAGCAAAACAACGATGCAACGAAACTAGAGACGATTGGATAGTTAAAGTTGGTCACAGATACATAAACTTAAATTACCTACGAAACGAAGATGGATTGAACGGTAGGTTACTTAAAAACAGTCAATTTTACACTAGATCATGGATACTTCCAGCTCCACAAGCACGGGAAAGAAGCTTGTACGATATCATAGAAGAAAATCCAATCGCTAGTTTTAATTATATAGAAAAAGAATCGGTAAAACGCCAAATTTTAATTCCGAAAATGGCTCTTCACTTGTCGGCGAGAACTATTGGAATTATTTGTGACCAAATCTTTTCAAAACGAAATATCAATGAGAAATTTGTGGAGTTAATTTATGAATATTTCTTTGCTATCTACTTAAAAAGAGTTTATTCTTGGTCGTCGTTGCATATGCTGATAAAAGCTAGCAAAGTCTATCCTGAACATTTTAAAACAACAATAAGAATACTGTTTAAAGATATCAATATCCCAAATAACATTTTACTTGATTATGTTGAAACATTAAACGCCAAGAACTGTACAAATTTGATGAAATATATTTCACAATTCCAACTAACCCCAGAAGAATTTGATCATAATTTACCAATGCTATATTTAATGTATAAAAAATGTGAAAAAGATGAAGATATATTTCAGTTTATTCAATCAAACCTAGAACTTTATAACCAACATGGTGCCTACAGCAAGAAATATGGAAGATTATTGCTATGCTTCATACAAAACTTGTCAGGGTTTAATGTAAGAGTGAGAGTTATAAAGAAAATGATAGAAAATCATTTTACGCCGTACAAAAGTCCGTGCATGGCGGCTTTAGAAAATTTTGTGACGGAAATATTAGCATTGCAGATCAATTTTCATGAAGAGCCGAGAATTATTATTCCTAGACCCATAGAAAATTTCCAGTTATAAATATCGGTCAAATAAGTGTCAATCGCAGGACTTAAATTTAATTTTACACTTAATTACATTTTATTGTAAACATTGATTTATGGTGAAGAGAGGACTAGACGTATGAAATCTATTTTCAGAAATTAATCTATATTAAAACATAAACGTTAAAGACAGTTTATTTGTGCCTAGTTTGAAATCTTATTTTGTATCTATTTGCGAAATTATAATAACTGAATAGGTAGGTAACATGTAAAAAGCTTTGTATGCAATAAATCGTATATATTTTAAAAATAGTGAGATTAAGCATAATTACATAATTATTGTTAATTTTTAGCACCAAAACTGCTTATGTGTTGAAACATAATATGTAAATCAGATATAGTTTTAGTTGTCATCTTTAAAGTATTATAATAAAACTTGCTATTGTTGTAACTTAAACCCCAATTGAAATAAAAGAATAGGTAATAGAAATATGTTGTTTGAATAGTATCATAAAATCCAGTTAAATAAAAGCGTAGCTATTACCTTAACAACAGTATTGTTATTACCATTGAAAAATTCTTGTAAATACTACTTAAGTCGTATTCTTTTCACTAAGAATTATAGAATCAGTGAGAATTATCTCAGTGCTCTATTTCTAGTGTTTTGAAATAAAGCCTTTTTTGTGTGCATGAGTTTCTGTAAAAATTTTAAAACTCCTTAATAAATCTGTAATAATAATAAAATAATCATTAATATGTGAATGACCATACCAGACCATAGGCCATTCCAGAGGACTTCTGTGTTGCGAGTAAATGCATAATAAATATATTTGGACCACAATTATCATTTGTCCATTGATTTCCGTAGGCCTTTTTTAACAAAATCGGAGCCAATGCTATTTTTTAGACTTTTCAGAATGGATACAGACGAATCTAAGCGTAAACTATGTAGAGTAGAGGTACCGTAAACTTGTACTTCCATAATTTACAAAAGTTAATCTCATCTTTGAATATGACTTCGTGTACTGACTTTTAAAAAATCAACAGGCTTACTACATATATATTACTGATTATTTCATATTTTATGCGGTTGTTATTATACTATCACATTACATATTTTTTTATAGGTCTAACTTTTTAGTAAGAGGTTTTAATCATCATCATAATCGATAGACTTAAAAAATTTAAGTATTGGTAACATTAAGTCTCAACTGTCTATGAAGACTGTGAATGAAGGAATGAAAATGACAGTTTGGTATTGACATTATTTTTTTTTTGTAAAAATTTATTGATTGTGAGAATTTTAACTGCATTTTAAATATATTTACTTTTATTTAGAGATGTCTTATATATGGACGTTTTCGCCGGAATGTAAGTCACCACTTCAGCGGTGTTTGAGCGCCGCCTCACCTCCAGATCCATCCAATAAATGGGTGCAACATTTCGGACCAAGAAACTTGAATTTGGTGAATAAAACTGAAAATACGATCATTATAAATGATTCTCCGGACATTGACGACGGTGTTCCGGTGCAAGAAAATCAAGATGAGGACCTATCCAACGCTGTAGAGGAGTTTTCAGACCCCGATATCGATTTATTTTCAAAGTTTCAATATTTCGTTAAAAAATGTATAAAGTTCCCCAAATTATTATCAAAACTTGCTCAAACTCTTCCAACAAAAACTGCGGAAAAGCTACTTCAACATACACTTAACGCTAAAGATTTAAAAGACGAATTTCTGGATATATTTTTTAGACATTATTTACCTAACTATATTAAACGTGATAATTCTCGATTCTATTCCGATGTACTCTATAAAAGCTATAAAAAATATCCGCAGCATTTAAAAGTGGCTTTAAGACTGATATTAAAAGACTTAGGAATCCAAAATAATGTGGTAAATGACTTTATTTTGAATTTAAAGCCGGAAGATCAAACAGAAATTCTCTACACTATGAGCAACATAGAGTTTACTCCGGAAGAATTTTCACACAATCTTTTTACAATATATACAGCATATAAGTCTTGCAATAAGACAGATATCATTCAAGACTATATATTTTCATGTATAAAAAATTATAATGATTTTTGTAGTAATAATAAGAATTTTGGTAAACTTCTCTTAGCATTTCTGCAGCAAGAGCACTCGTTACAGAGAGATATTGTTAGTAATAACATGAATGAAATTCTTGAAAACCATAAGTCACCATTTAAAAGGCCATGCCTGTCCATTTTAAAAGAAATTAAAGAATATGATTAAAGTATTTTGTTTATTTCATTTCACTTCTTTGGAAACCAGTCATCAGTCTGGTTGTCTTACAAATACCTATGACAATCGGTAGTGGTAGTCTGTAGCCCAAAGCCCAAAACCCTGACAACCAGTCTATCCTCAGGATATTGGTATTACCCAGAAAATGGGATGTTGGTATTACCCAAAAATTTGGATGTTGGTATTACCCAAAAATTGGGATGTTGGTATTGCCTTGAAATTGGGATACAGAGATCTGGGTGGGCACAATGTGTAATACAATTGAGATGCACTTGTTTATATTGGAAGCCCAGTTGAATTTTTATTTCACACAACAGATATGATAATTATTAGCAACCACACAATAATGCTGTACCTAATAAAATTAAAAAAATATTGGGGAGTGGTCTTTCGATTTATTGAAAATAACAGGCTTACATACCTACTAAAAAATATAATAAATAATTATTATCTGTACACTGTAAAAATAATAAAAAAGTCTAATAATTTTTTTTGTGTATTAAGAGGGTATTCTTTGTCCTTTTCCTGCAAAACAAATGATAGTATAAAATATGATATCATTTTATATATTCCATGTGACTATGTCTAGCATACAATTATAACATTAAGAGAGGTACGGAATAGTGGGAGTAATTCCACTCAACTTGGAGCTACTCGACTGGGTAAGTAATTGCCTTGCAGAAAATCAAAGTGAAATTACTGCTTTGGGCTGTGTTGTGTTCCTATCGGTGAGCAAGGTTGCCTACCTCCATGAGGAAACATTGTGTTAGCAGTGACTGACCATTATACTACCAACCCAACTATTCCAATTTCGTTTTACAGGGTTGGCAACACGCAAGTGATACCTGTGGTGTTGCAAGCGTCTAAAGGTTATGGTAACAGCTTACATGTACTATACTATACTGTGATATAAAACCCTTATTTCAACTTTGACCTGATTTAAATTTTGTTTTTGTTATATCAGCTCTATTCATGGCGACCTTTTTCTTGAGGCTATAAAAATAAACCTTTTCTTGAGGCTATAAAAGTCCACTAACTTCATGAACAAAAGTATATTTTCTGTCTATTTTTTTTATTACATACTTCTTACATACACTCTATTTAGTAAAAGTCCTTTTGGCTTTCTGTTCGGCCGCATCACTGGCTTGAACGAATGTCCTCTTTAACTTATTCTTGCGGCTTTCTCTGTATTTAGCGGATACTTTTTCTGAAAGCTTGGCTATTCTTTTCATTGTAGCCTGAGGGTAGCTGTAAAGAAAAAAAAAGAAGCAGGGTTTTGACTGATTTATTTCTTGTTGACATTTAATTTCAATCTTTTGACCGCCACGTCAATAACGAATATCTGTGTTCTCTATGCCAAGCGACAAATTCTAGTATTTAATAATAGGTAAAAAAACAACAAATTTTTGTATAGGTATGTAGGTATTTTGTACTAAAATAAAAGTGGTATTTTTGACGTGCTATGCCGTTGTTAGCGTCGTGAGCAAGTTTTCATTTGATGTCTATACACATTTGTGGCGGTCAAAAGGTTAAAAAAGTAAACTGAGGACAATACAATAGAGTTTAAAGGTACTGCTTATTTCTAAAGAAATCTCTACCAGCATACTTTTTTTGTATGGAGACTCCTCATGGATCATCAGTGGGGAAGTGCAAGGGTATGTCAGAATCCTACCGAATAAAAACCACACTTGCCATGTTTGTCACAGCTATAGGATTTGTGAAATTCGCCACAACCATAACAGGCTGTGGTCCAGCCCTTGCTGGAACCCTTCGAAGAGTGAGGTCTCTCCTCGCTTCCTACGGAAGGTGCGCATGGATCAACCACAATATCTATGTGAGGATTTATTAAAAAAAGGATAATTTTATAGAAATTAGGGTAAAAAAAAGCACATAGACACTTATGTACCCTCGAGTATTTTCTCTGTTAGTTCACTGGTAGCTATGTTAATAGGTAATGTGTAATGGTGAGCTTTCTGTTATCAATTGATCACAAATCCAAACAGGTGTTAAAAAATGATGTTGGATACCATAATGTCGGCTAACAACCTGTGTGGTCTAGCGGTTCGAGTATCGGACTGCTGTACATGGGGTCGTGGGTTCGATTCCCACAGGACACAAATATTTGTGTGGGTAAAACATGAGTAATTGTGTTTGGCTGGGTGTTTCATGAGTATTATAAGTACGTATTTACAAAAAAAAAGTATTTATGTATTATATCCATTGTCTAGTACCCATAGTACATACAAGCTCTGCTTAGTTGCTGTGTAAATTTGTCCAAGAATATTTATTTATATATAAAAAATTTATTCATCTAGTTTAATTAGTTACGAGAGTCCTCGTATACCTACCGACATCCCAAAAACTCGATATTAGTAAACAACTGTGCTAATGTTATCAATTCACCCTCCTCGAAATCATCTTTATGTTCCTCCATAAAGTTACGTCGCACTTCCCATTGCTCGTCAGATTCGTGCTCCGTACGTAGCGAGTCAATATCAATGGTTGGTTTCATCGTTTATCGCATTTACAGCGAATTTTTCACAAAATTTTAACTAGCGTGCAAGAATTTTAGGCTTTAATGATTGTTTGTTGTTTGACGTTTTGTAATGTTTTTTTTTTATGATTGACACTTGAGTTGACAACTTGACAGATTTATTTCGTTTCAATTTTCACGCAAGTGACCACATCAGTTTGATGACATATGTACCCCGCCCGCCACAATTGGCGAGAGTGATGAACTATAGCATATCTGTAAGGGATTGTTACACTAGACTAGATTGATTGAATGTTATTCCATAATTGTTTTAGTGTACTCAATTATTGGTGAGCCAAATAAATAAATAAATAGCATAATCCTTCTCATTATCAGACGACACCCGGCCGCAAGTGCAGGACAGTACCTATACGATATGGGTTGATGATAATTACTAAGACTGGTAGGTATAATGTGTTGGCAGCGTAGACAGACGAAGAAACTTTCGTCTACGACTGGCTTCTTCTTTTTTGTCAAGGAGAGCACGTGAAACCATCTATCCCGGTTGTTGTAAAAATATCTATGACAATCGTTAGTGATAGTCAGAAGACTCAGAAGCCCAAAAAGCCTGATATCCAGTCTATCCTCAGGATATCGGTACTGTCCCGAAATTGGGTTGGGGATTCTGATAGCAGTCGCGTTTATGTAAAATACTGATACTGAAGCTGACCCCAGCATAGTTGGGAAAAAGGCTCAAAAGATGGTACCTACTTAAAATGTTAATCGCTTTTAATTATAAAATTATGTACGAATGTCCTGTAGTGAAAGGAAACGTGCCATAACGTTTTGGTAAAAATCCAATTGAAATACAAAATATAGAATTTTCTTTAATTAGTTACATAGCAAGTCTTCAATATTTAAGTAATATTTAAATTAATCTTTGCTACCGACTAAGACCAATGAAGCTGTATTTATATTTACTGTACAAGTGTACGGCAACTAATTAAAAATTTTCAAAGGCTAAATCCTTCAAACTAGCAACATTAATATTAACGTAATACTCTAACAAATTAAGAAGTCGCTAGGATTAAGTTCATTTTAGGTGTAACTTTCATACTTGTCATCCGCATTGCAAGGGGCAACTAGCGCCGAATTTAATTTCTACGCGATTCTTAAACCAGTCCGGTAATCCTTAAGTAATTTTACAGTTTGTCAAATTCGTTTTTGTTAAACCAAAATAATAAAGACTTTTTTCTCGATATTCGAGGGTAATCGTGATAAAATAGATGTTGATCGCTCCCAAAATGTCATGAAGTATAAAATAGTGTTAAACTCGTCTCACAGACATCGCAGAAGGTAAAATAGTCAATTAATTATGCAATAATCAGTTTCTTTGTTTCGATTAGGTACAGTAAATTAGATTTTTATTGTTTAACAGGTTGATAAGCGAAGTGTAAACTCATAGAAACGCTATAATTGTCGTCCAAAGGCGGAGTACGCTACCAAAATGGCGTTTTCTATACGTAAAATGTTTTCAAACATATCGTACTTTTCAAAATCAGGAGATCAGACCAGCCCCGACGGCTACAATGTAGATACTACATCTGAACATCGGTATAAGTCTGATAAATCTTCGATAAACATAGATTTTCAGTCCATAGAACCAGATTCTACATCCAAACACTATGCCAAAAGCCTTAAACTACCAGAATCAATAAAAAAGTTTGCAGCCAAAAAAGGTTCTCTGTCTGATACCGACCTCCTTAATATCAACGATCTTGGCGCGAAAAGCCGTAGAGGAAGAAATCGAAATTTGAAATTGGATATTAGAAAAGCCAGCCAGTCTATGACCGAATCATTGTCACAAACGGACAACATTGAGAATACACCAAAACACATATCACTAGACTGTAAAAGTGCTGATTTGTTTAGTCAGAAGTTGAAACAATTTAACTTCAGCCATTCATTTGAGTTTGAGATATCGTCGGACTCTGAGGAGGAGTTGGATATAAAATCATTGTCCGAATGCTCTGATACAGATATCTCAGTAAAAGAAGAAGATAAATCTGAGATTAAAATGTGCCGTAAGGTTGAATCAGGTTGTGAGAACCAGTTGGTGCCTTCAGTGACACCGGAATCCTTTGGTGATGTTGAGCTGGACAAGAATGAGGAAGAACGGATCTCGTTACTTCTCAACTACCAAATGAAGATTGAAAAAGTGGAATGTGTACTGAAGAAGCTGCTGTCAGAATTCCAATTTCACATTGAAGTCTCCAAGATATTTAATGGAAGATCTATTGTAACAGCTTTACCGGGCACTGATGTTTCGAATATCCCAAAGATGCTGGGACAAGTTATGTATATGGATAACGTCAATCGCGACAGCCCTACTGAGTCCTGGAATATAATAATGGAGAAGGAAGATGTGGCTACAAAGACAAAGTTCCGCAAGCAACTTCTGTCTCTACGACACTGTTTAGACAGTTTCACAAACAACTACTTACAGAATCAAGAACCGAAGATTACCAAAGCAAAACAGGTTATTAAACGCAGCATTACCTTCGAGCTTCACAAGGGAAAGAGAATGCACAAGAATCTGAAAGTATCAAACAAGAAACGCATTAAACACTTTGATTTCCCTGATTTTCGGGATGCTTTATTGAACTTATTTAAGATAGAGGCTGATGAAGATGAAACCGATGCTCAGCTGTACCATTCTGATGATGGTCCAGGACATAAATGCTCCTGCCAGTGTCACAACCAGTCTCTAAATCAGTCAGACTCTGGTCTCATTTTGAAAAATGATAATCTTTCAAATCAATCAATTACTTCTTCTATCGGCAACTTTAGCCTAGACTCCACAACACTTTCCGCATACTCTGAATCTCTTGATCAAGTGATAAGCTACAACAGCTTCGAAGATACAAGTCTGTTCAATACTCTCCTTCAAAAACCAGCAATTGAACGCATAACATTCTATGTTCAAGTTCACAGTGTTCAACTCCAATGTGAAACTACAGACAACTATGAATTAAAGACTTCTATATCTTTCTTCTGCCCTGCTTGTAATATGATGGAGAATGAAGAAGATAGCTTGCTGAAGCATATTCTCAGTCAGAAACATTGCGAAAAAATTCATTTCTTATACAAAAGTGCGTACATCAAGAAGTGTGTTGCGTCAGGAAAGGAAATTCAACCCAGCACCGTATTGAACCCAATGACAATGTATCGGGATGACAACAAGATTGTTTGCTTTGGAGACGCTATGTATGCTTGCTCTCTCTGCTTCGAAAACCTCATCGTTGGAGAATCTGTGTTAATGGCGCATTGCATGGAACAGACTCACGCTGAAAACAAAGAAAAAATGTATGAAATATTTGATTAATAAGTTTGATGCTTACAACGCAGGACCCAGAAAAAATCTATTCTCCATCACCTACCTTCAAACACTTCTGTATAGGTCAGTATTTCTTAAATTCTTCTTTTATTTTAATTTCTATTGTCTTAAAGCGACGCAAAAGCTTGATTGCATGTATTTTGGATCAAATTCGGCATATGAAAGTAGTTAAAAAGCTGGATCTCACTCTCAATACGTCGCGTCACATTTTCCAGGTGATTCAGAAACCTTGAAAAGTTATTCTCTGAGATGTAGTTTCTATCGCTATTTTGGAACTTTTTATCTAACTACTTTATGTCCAACCATTGGACTGGGCAAAGGTCTCTTCTATGTCTTGGTATTTCTATCCTATCTTCATACCATGTTGGCAAATCAAAAGCAACACGCCAACACCTCGGCTGACCTCGTCCACGATTAGGAGACTTCTCTTGCAATATTAAAATATAATCAACTCTTCCACAAACAATTACTTGACATGTTTATTAAATTATTCTTTACATTTTTCTTTTTTACTTTTACAAATGAGATCTCTATTTTTACATAATCTTTCGTCTTTTTTGTGTTTACAAAAATTGACAATTCTTATTGTTTATTATTAATTAGAAAGAATATTATTAAAAAAGGTGCTCATTGTGCATGTGGACTCACTTTAGCTCAGATTGTGTTCATTTTTACCTATTGTCTGTCCATACAAACAGTTTTAGCGAAATAAAAAATAGTTTGTTTCATGTTGTGATCGCTTTTTCGTGACTATAAATATATGAAAAAACTTCTTAAAAAGTATATGTTATTCCTTACCGAATCACGCCTGTTTCAATCGTCCATATAATATATTCGAATTTGTGTTACACTAAAAAAATGGTTATATCATAGCTCAATAATTGCCAATGCTGCTCAATAATAAAAGAGCTAATTATAAACTGAATAAAACATTAACATGGTGAGATCAGAGACGCTTTTTTTTTATAAAATGGTGTTAAATGTTGTAAAAACACACAGCATTTTTTTCCATATGAATTTGTTTAATTATTTTAACATGTTTCTCTCATTTTTATAGTTTAAATCGTTGTCCTGAACACCCATCTGTAAAAATCACCTGTTGAATGCTGTAATTGTATTTTTTAAAGCTAAAAAACTAGGTTTTTCAAAATGTGTTCGGGTGAAAACTCACAAAGGTTCCTCAAGTCAAGGATTTTTTTTTCTGTTATGTACATATTTCTCCATCAAAGCTGTACGTTTTTATCGATTGATATGGGATTGGTGTGGGATTTCATAAAATAAGAGATTGAATAAATGTTCCAAAGACAAGCTCTACACTGCCAATGTTTAGTAAAATTTATATTACTTATTTATTTATTATTTTTGAATTTACGAAAAAGCGACTACCATGTGATTTTTTTTTCAAAAACAGGGTGTTATTAGACTTTTTACATATTTTTTTAATTAGCGTAATTTAACGTTCGTATATTAATTAGGGAAGGCACATTTAACTAACGCCTATATGATAATCGTAGTTATAAGAAAAAATAGCAAATCCTGCAATATTATAGACTGATTTTTTTACTGTTAAATTGAAACCAACTTTGAATTTGTTAATCTATAATTGTGTTTAATTTGAACGTTCTTCATTTAAATTTGTATTTTTTTTTATAACTGGAGCGCTGAGCGATTTTTGTTAATGAACTGAAGCTAAATTAACTCCTTGTAGCGTCCTCAATGTGTTAAAACTGGAAATGATTTAACTATCAAAAAAATACCTTTAGTGTCTAAGATAATGTTAGTTTGTTTAGAACGCCGTTCTTATTAAGGAATTGAAAAAAAACATTGACATTGCCGTTAACTGGCCAGAAATCCAAACTCAGGGCCAATACCTACTGCAAATTTCATTCATAGCTAATCCTAATAAAATAATTCAGCTGATTTAATGATTGATTTTTTTTATTCCTATATGAGAATCGGTGTTCTATCATATTTAGTCAATAGAAATCATAACTGATCTCAATTGCCTCAATTTAGAAAAAAACCTCAAAAGACTGATTTTTGCTGCCATTTTTAATCCAAATAAAATGTTGTATCCAGGAAAAATTGTAAAAATTTGGTAAAAATAAGAAAAAAAAAACTCCCTCCTTACTGTGATAGAATTTGAATATTTCGCTCTCGCACTGATTTTTTTTTGTAAAAAAAATTAAAACAAACCTGTGATAAAATGAACTTTTTTTTCATGAAAATCATGAATCCGCCAAGTTTCTTATTTTTACTTAATTATTTTCTTATTTTTCGCCATTTCGCAACCGCCTAAGCTAAGCTAGTTATTAATTAGTACTATAAACTAAATATAATCATATATTCATAACTTTAGGCTTCGTAGAAGAACAGAAATTTTACAATGTAAACACACATATGGATAAAAAAACACTGTTACACAAAATATTGATTAAAAACTTACATTTATCACAAACTAACTTCAGAGTTAAAAAATCTGCAATTTAAAGTTAATAAAACCAAAATTCTAAAAAAATAGTTGTGAAAAAAAAAGGATTTAACATACAATCAATTTCAACTGTTTATACTTAAATTCATTTTAAAAAATTACTCGTGTATGCTAACGTAGTTTTTTAGATTAAGAATTAAATGAAAAAAAAAAAAACAATAAAAAAAGTAATTGTAAGGCATAACTTTTCTAGATGTCTGCATCTTATTGAGACAAGCAAAAAATAATTTTAATGCTAATGTCATGCTTAATATTAACCAAATTACTACAACGCGTTACATAAGTATATGTAACGCGTTTAGTATTCTTGATACTTAATGTTACTTTAAAGTATCAAAGAAACCGCGAGGCTCTCAATTACCAACAGTTTTTTGTATGTATAACGCCTTAAATACACTTACGCAAGTAAAAGTGAAGAAAAATATACTGTGGCTCAAGGTACAGTGGCCAGCACATCAAGCTACCACAATCTGTCTTTCTTTGATTGATTTTCAACTTTAATACAAAATATTAAAGTTCATATTCAATTGGGAAAATTTGACAGTTTTGGATAGCTCGACCTGCTGGCGAATTTTGATATAACGGGCACGTCGAGAGCTTAATTTATTTATAGCTCTGTTGTAGCAAAATGCTTCCAATCTTTTCTGCAATCAAAATTTTTCTTTCACACATTTCAGTTATGATTCTAACCACGTCGGTCGGTGTAATCCGTGAAATTAGGTAATGTAGGTGTTTCGCTATTTTTTTATATTCTTTGTTGTATGGTAAATGCTGCGTGTAGGTACTTATTCAATATGTATTGCTGTTATTATAGGTACCTAAAAAAAAAATATAGTCTACCAGAAACGGACAAGCAAAATATTTATAATTACATCACACATAATATTTCTAAACCTTAGAAAAATATTAGACTATGAAATAAATACAGTTTCTACGGATTATGTTGATATTATTTAATCCAAATATTTCGGATCTTTAACAGCAATTATGGTTACGTACTGGTAGAAACATTGGGTTTAAATACTTCGATAAAATCCGTAAAAATTACAGTGAAATACCTATTAAAACTTAAATTTTGCGGGCTACACTCACACAACGAGGTCGACACGTAGATAATATTTAAAAAGTAGCATTTTATTGCATACATTTATCCTTTTGCTTGATTGAATAAGGTAGGTACAGTTAGTCATATAATATTATAACATAACGCAAGTAAACTAACTTAAAATCTTAAATTTTAACTTTTTACGAAATTTTGTCCATAACTTGTTTCAGTTTCACTGTATTCTTTGAAGTCTGTTTCAAATGATTGATCTATTAATGATGTTGCAGTTGAAGTATCTTTCCCAACAACTTACTAAATAATCTAAGCGATATTATAATTACCATAGATATACATATAATATACTCGAATAAATCTATGATAATAAATAGTTCGTTAGTTTCCTTTCGGCTGTAAGATGACAAAAAAAAACACGGTGCATTAAATAAGAGATTATATCTTTAATAATCTATTTCATAATTCTTCCCCAGCAGCACTGTCTCGACTGTAAAAAATAATAAACTTAATTTTATATTTTCATAATTTAGTGAGCTGTTGGGAATGCCGCTTTATATTAGTGAGCTGTTGGGAATGCCGCTTTATATAATATATCATTAAAAGTAAACTCTTCGACTATCTCTCGTCAATTACTTATTAATATAGAAAACATATGTCTTAGGAATAAAAACCATTTTAATTTTGGTCCAACTATACTAACGATATTAATAATTTTATCCTAGTATTTAAAATTCAAAGCGCATTATTTTTATGATCAATCATGACAAAATCATAAAATTAACCATCTGGAAATAAGGAAAAATGTGTTCCATAAAAAATAATTAAAAAATTGTCATAATAGCACTACTGTGATCAAAACTGTTATTAGGAAAAACATTGTTAAAAAAATAGTTGTTGGAATTAATTGTTTGATGGCTTTTAAAAAACAAACACAGTTTTATTTTTCTCTCTGTTTTGTGGTAAAAAATATATTTTTGTTAAATAATTTTCTATACTAAAATCATTCTACAATTTAAGTATTTTATTTCTACAACAATATCTAACATTTCCAAATGAAATATTAAGTTATCTATGTACTCTACCCACATGCGTACACCCTCGGGGTGTACCCATGTGGGTACAGAGTACACGGTAGGGCAAGGCCCCTTTGCACCACCCGGAACTCGAACCTAAAAATAAACCTAATTTATTAAGTAACAAAATAATTATTTATTTGATAAAATTAAAAGCATTTTTATAATACTACTTATCGACTTTTGTTTATTACTTTTTATTTCTGCCCCACCCTAAAAAAATGTGTCAGCCAGTGTTAAAACAATCACACATATTATTATTAAATGTACCCGCATTGATCTCGTATTTCCAAAACCCGTGGGAAATTCCCATTCTTTTTTTCATACACCTCTTCGACAATTTACGAACCCAACAAAATAAAAATCTGGCAAATCAGTCGACACTTTCTCAAGTAATGAATAATGTAAGCGTCGATTGGTTTTTATATAAATAGATTTAACATTTTTATTTCAACGAAAAAATTATACGTTAGACAACAATTTTGTCTAAAGTATAATTTTTATCTTTTATTATCTATTTATTTATTCAATAGACGCGTTTCTAGATTGAATACTTTCTCTTAAAAATATTGTTTCAAGTTTTTTCTAAATCAAACAAAATAAAATCATTTGTTATTTGAAAGCCATCGCATGTCTAGGCCTTTTGAGTCTAATCTGTGATCCCAAAAACGTGTTCATATCATTACATAGCAGTTTTAGATTTTAAGAACACTACGTCTAACTGATGCCGAAATAATTTTACAAAGATTTTTTCTTCCTTTTGTTTTTATTTCACTTTTTTTTTTTCAACAATTCAATTCATCATTAATTTTAAACCACAACAAAACTTCATTTCTTAGATTAATTTTTATTACTTACACTATTTTTTTAATGTTCTGTCAGTTTTTTTTTTCCGAAAAATTTTCCCTCGGACATCGTGACAAGTCCTGTAAGTATACTTACTTATTTATTTACTAAAATGAATTTAAAATTACTTAATTTTTTATTATTTTCGACTTTTTGTTGATTATTTACTAGTTATTCTTTTTAGCAAATTTTTTTTTATTTAAATTTATTAGCGAAATTATTTTTATATATTTTATATGTTTATCGGTAAATATTAGTTAAAAATTTGTACGTAACCTAGCAAATTGAATTTCTAGAAATATGTATGAGCCTATGAGGCTCAGGACTGCCTTTAAGGCTGGGCCTGAAACGGAATAGCAGTAGTTGTATTGAGCAGAGGCTGATGTGCTGACCTCTGCTACCAGCTAGCCCAATCTGTCAAGTTTATTTGATAGATTTTCAACTTTAATACAAATCAATCATGTTCAATTGGGAAAATTTGACAGTTTTGGATAGCTTGACCTGCTGGCGTCTGTACGATGCTCATCAATAGCCTGCCTTTTGTTCGTTGGGGTGGATTTTCAGTCTAACCAGATGCGGCTGAATATCAGTATTTCACGCAAAGCGACTACCATATATCGTCCGCAATTTCTGAGCAACACCGATATGCTATAGATAAATTGGTTGTCAGACTTTTCGGGCTTCTGATTACCACTAACGATTGTCATAGGAGTTCGTATGACAACCGGGACTGAGGGGTATTCATTCTGTATACACACGACACGGAGAAAAGAGCGGTTAGCTTATAGTGGAAATGTATGGTCCGTTGTGGAGTCGTGAATCGTATTGTGATTTACAAAAGAGGGGTGTGTGTCTTTCTGTTACCTCTTCACGCTTAATCCGCTGAACTGATTATAGTGAAATTTAGTACAGAGATAGATTAGATCATAAGATCTAATCTATCTCTGTACTAAATTTAAGGTAAGTATAAGGTAGACCATGTCCTTCTATAAAGAAGGACATGGTCTACCTTTTGTTTCAAAAAGTTTGTTGTTTTGTTTAGTTTGTTTAAAAAAACCGCGGGCAACAACTAGGGTATTTATACTTTCTGTTTTTAGATTATAACCTCTCAGCAGCTTTCTATGTTAATTAAATAATGTCCTATAATCTAAGACTGCTATGTATCCTACTGTGTTCTTGACTGTTATCTTTATCATTTCGGGTATTAAAAAATAAACCACATTCGACTGATTAAAAATATACCATTTTGGAGATATTGTTGTTTTATTTCTTCTTCTACAGGACTTTAGCTTAGTAGCCGTAAGCGTGGCTCACTAGAGATGGTGTCATGGGTTCAATATGGAATGTGCATATGATTCATAAGAATGAAATAGGTTTTTTAGAAATTTTATTACTTCAGAATTGTGAATAAAATTTGTTTTTAACTAAGAATTATAATTTTTAAAAAGTGCGATAGGTAGGTATGTTTTGCCGAAGAAATTTCAAATATTTGAAACGCGACGCCATTTGTCAAAGCGAATATGACGTAAAAGTCTATGACACCAAATGTCAACATCACTGATTGAGTTTGTCTTAGGAATAGGTGTTAGGTGTTATTATTGCAGGAGTGTTTGCGATTTGTCTGATAGACTATGACGTCACACTAAGCGCGCCAAAATGGCGGGTGTTTACTTTTTTACCATTATATAGTGATGTAATCGAATAAAAATATTTAAAAATGCAAACTGCTCGACCTCTGGGAATAGGGATATTCCCAGAGGTCGAGCAGTTTTATTGGGTTGTTGTCCGTATACTTGTGTCATTATAAAACTCTTAGTATTGCAGGGCCCCATGGACGTCGATGACCATCATTTGTCTACTCGTTTGTCTATTAATGCCAGTGTAATAAAAAAAACTGCTGAGAAAGTGTAGAAAGTAGGTCATCAATAAAACAGGTTCAATTTAAAATATTTATTAAAAAAAAATCTAAATGATTATTTTTACAATTACATATAACTTTACTTACAAACTATTAACTTTTAATAGGTACTTATATAAAATAACGTTCTAATCTTCCATTTTGATTTAGAAAGTAAACACAACTTAAAAAACAAGAACCAAACCTTGTAAAATATACAGTATTGACAATATAACCATGGCAGAACAATACCAGGTACTCTCATCTTTTGGCAACTATATCACGTATAATAGTGATTCATTGACATTTACACGTATGATATTATGTTGTCAGTATGTATAAATAAATTGAATCGAAACTTGGACAATCCTGGCCCGAAAAAGACAAAGGATTGACGCATTCGAGATGTGGTGCTGGAGACGTATAAGGATACCTTGGACTGCGAAACGCACCAATGTCAGATTAGAGACAACTTTATTCTCATAAGAATTACAATTCACTTACATGAGAGTTATATCAAATTATAGAGGAAAGGTACCAATTATGGAATACGTGCCTAATATGGAATACCACAATATTTCTTCTTCCTTCTACCCGCATTCAACGGAATGCGGGTAGAAGGAAGAGGGAGAAGAAGAAGAAGGGAGGGGCAACTACATATCCGCTTGAATTATTTGGGACGCTTGGTTTTAGAAATATTGTGGTATTCCATATTAGGCACGTATTCCATAATTGGTACAGTCAGCGCCAAATAGTTAGTGACACTCAGGATATTCAAATAAATAGACGCAACCAAAAAGTCAATAATATCGGTACAAACAAAGTTTCCATATTGTTGTCAACAATATAGTCGCTCAAAAGGTCGAGACGTTTAAAATGTTACATAGATAGGTTCAGTTAAACCGCCATAAATATGGTTACAGTCATCCCGTCAATGGTATCCAAGCATTCTAAGTGGTCAAAAATATAGAACACATTCGAAAAATGAACTTTACTACTATATATTTTAAATATTCTTTCTCACATCAATTAATGTGAAAACATTTATACACAAAAATGAAAGGAATAGAAACTACTGCTGTCCTTTTCATTTTAAGCATGACGTCATAGACATGTCTTTTGTTTTGTAAAGAATTTCGTGCATAGCCGTTTACTTAGCAATATACAGCTGACTGAAAATAGATGTACCTAAACCTCATTGATAATGAGTGAGTGTGTTCCATATTTTTGAACACTTAGAATGCTTGGATACCATTGGCGGGATGACTGTTACCATATTTATGACGGTTTGACTGAACCTATCTATATGACGTTTTAAACGTCTCGACCTTTAGAGCGACTATAATGTTGACAACAATATGGAAACTTTGTTTGTACCGATATTATTGACTTTTTGGTTGCGTCTATTTATTTGAATACCCTGAGTGTCACTAACTATTTGACGCTGACTGTACCTTTCCTCTAGTAATGTGCAATCCTTGGGAAGTAACACATTATAATTATTTTACATAATTGTTAGAGTATCTGTTAAAAATATGTCGGTCCGGTACGCGGGTTTAAAGAGAAACAAGTTGACGCGATGATGTATCCATCAGGAATCAGCTCCGAATAACAACTCGCTTGTCCACCATATGCCAAAAACGCATTCTTTAATATTTCGGCCACACATTGCACAAGTAGTCTCTAGTTTATTACATTGAATATACTTTCGACTGTGAAGCAACCACCACGTCGTTTTATTTAACGAAACAATGTTTATTGTGTGTGTTTTGTGGGTGTTTCTTAAGTATAAGTATGTATTTACAAAAAAAAAAAGTATATAAGTATTATATCCATTGTCTAGTACCCATAGTACAAGCTCTGCTTAGTTTGGGACTAGATGGTGTTGTGTAAAAATGTCCCAAAAATATTTAAAAAAAAAGTATATTATACTGCGCAGAGGCGACGGAAGTTTGGAAAAACTGATTGTGGTTGGGAACACCGAAGGCAAACGATCGCGCGGTCGTTCACCGACAAGATGGACCGATCAAGTGAAAGACTCGTCGGCCTCCAAATTCTATACGGTTATGCGAGACGCACTGGACAGAAACCCACCGGTTTCTGCCTCCACCGAGGCAGATCATTCGCTCTAGATGCAACCCTGATGCTGACCACGATCCTCAGACATGAGGGACCGACCCCAGAGAGAGAGAGAGAGAGAGATTAATAAATTACATGAACTAAAAACATTATCTCACTTGTTTACAATTCATCATCATCATCAACCCATATACTGTCCCACTGCTGGGCACAGGTCTACTCTCAGAATGAGAAGGATTAGGCTACAGTCCACCACGCTGGCCTAGTGCGGGTTGGCAGACTTCACAAACCGTCGAGAAAAATCTCTAAGGTATGCAGGTTTCATCACGATGTTTTCTTTCACCGTTTAAGCAAGTGATAATTAATTATTAATACGCACATGTATGATTAAAAGTCAGCTGTGTGCCTTGGATTCGAAATCGAAATCTTTGACATTGCAGTCCAATGGTCCTCGCTAGACTATCACTGATGTTTAATGATAAATGATAATTATTTTGTAAACAGATCTTTTATAGACACTTTTAAAAGTCATTAATTAATAATACTAGATGGCGCCGGCATTTCCTAGCTAATAAACGCCGAAACAAACTCAGAGAATCATGGTCTCTTTTGAAGTCCAGACTGTAACAGTATTCAATGCTTATCATGTGTTTTGTAATGTAGGCAAATCTGAACTGGACTTTTGAAGAAAGAGCCATAGCAGCTTTGAGTAGACCAGTCCCAACTGACGGCACGCATGCATCAGTTATCGTGTAGCTCAACCATTATTTAGGGAGCTCAATAATATAATATTTTTGGAACATTTTACACAACACCATCTAGTCCCAAACTAAGCTGAGCTTGTACTATGGGTACTAGACAATGGATATAATACATATAATACTTTTTTTTTTGTAAATACATACTTATCTAATATATAAAATTCTCGTGTCACAGTTTTCGTTGCCATACTCCTCCGAAACGGCTTGACCGATTTTGATGAAATTTTTTGTGCTTATCGGGGAGGTCTGAGAATAGGCCAACATTTATTTTTCATACCCCAAAAATTTTTTTTTATGGCAAAACAACGTTTGCGGGGTCAGCTAGTAATACATAGGAAACACCCAGACAAACACAAATACTCATGTTTTATCCACACAAATATTTGTGTCCTGTGGGAATCGGCTGTCGACGGATGTCAATTTGAAACGTCACCTAGCTGTCAATGGAAAAAAATACCTGGTATTTATTCTACCATGAACGCAACAACCTCGTTATATCTTGAGGCACGAACCGTTATTTCATCGAAACTAACTTTTAATATTTTAATTCATTCTTGCACTACTGCTAATAACCTTTTGAACACCATTGTCACATATACGTGACAAACGAGCGCGTACCCTGTATGCCAACGACACAAATGTGTGACAAAAAATGCAATGAATTATATAAACACAAAATAAACAATTAAATCATTACTTTTGTGATAATTATAGACAGCAGGTCAAACTATCCAAAACTGACAAATTTTCCCAATTGAAAATGAACCGGATTGTTGTTTTAAATAAATGTTATTTTCTTTCATTCTTTCTAACCTTATTACTATAATAATAATATTTTTGGGGCATTTGACACAACACCATCTAGTCCCAAACTAAGCAGAGCTTGTACTATGGGTACTAGACAATGGATATAATACTTATATATACTTTTTTTTTGTAAATACATACTTATAATACATAAGAAACACCCAGAGAAACACAAATACTCATGTTTTATCCACACAAATATTTGTGTCCTGTGGGAATCGAACCCACGACCCCATGATCAGCAGTCCGGTACTCGAACCGCTAGACCACAGAGGTCGTCAAAATTAATATTACTATGTATTAAAGTTGAAAATCTATCAAAGAATTTTGACAGATTGGGGTAGCTTGAGTTTCTGGCCCTCTGTACAATATAACTTCTATGTCATGAGGAAATTTCACTCCAAAATTGTAGACGAAAATAAAAATTCAGTTGAATATCAACAAATTCATGTAGCAATGCGTTCCTTGCGAAGTATGTGCGGTGTAACTCGGAACGAGATTCAGAAATAGTGTGATAAGAGAACGTTGCGGCTTAAAAGACGATGTAGTGACGAGAATTGAGAAGAATATGCTGAGATGGTTTGGGCATGTCGAGAGAATGGATGAAAGGCGACTAACAAAATGGATTTATATGGCGAATGTCAGTGGAACCGCCGAGAGGGGACGCCCTAGAAAAACTTATACCGACCTTATTGGTGAGGTTCTTCAAAAAGGTCAGGTGCGTAGTACTCGCAACCGGCGTGTATGTATGACAAGATGTATGAATGTGGTCGAAGCGAAAGAAGTATGCAAGAATCGCAGCAAGTGGCGTTCTTTAGTTTCTGCCTACCCATGGGAAAAAGGCGTGAGTGTATGTGTCAACGAAGTCATGGAATATAACTATTTTATTTGTACGTATTTGCTCTGAATTTGTGATTTCGCGTGGAATGAACGCGTGCGTTTATGCTTTGGCGTTCAAAAGGTTAAAAGCCTTCATTTCTTCCAAGTCGTAAAAATCAAATAAAATTACGACTTGGATTGACCGCCACGTCAATAAAGAAAATCCGTGTTCTCTACGCCAAGCGACAAATTCTTGTATCTAATAATAGTTACAAAAAAACAACAAATACCTGACGTGTAATGCCGTCGTTGGCGTCGTGAGCAAGTTTTAATTTGACGTCTATACACGTCCGTGGCGGTCAAAAAAACAACGTCTCCAATACATTTTCCAATATTTTTTTAACATAAAACTCGTAATGTATGTACTAATTTTAAAATAAATTATTTAAATGCGAATTTATAATCTATTTTCTAAATAATTAGACAAATAACTACATATATGGGACATTTTACACAGCACCATCTAGTCCCAAACTAAGCAGAGCTTGTACTATGGGTACTAGATAACGGATTTCATAGTTTTTTTTTTGTAAGTACATACATATAATACATAAGAAACAGCCAGACAAACATACGTTCATCACGTCCTGTGGGAATCAAGTGAAATAACACTGCTTTGAGCTGTGTTGTGTTCCTTACGGTGAGCAAGGTTGCCAGTGCTCCGCGAGGAAACGTTGTGTTGTCAGTGGGGGGACTTTGACCCTTATACTGCCAACACAACTATTCCTATTTCGTTTTACAAGGTCAGCAACGCGCAAACGATACCCCTAGTGTTACAAGCATGGGGCACTGGCAACCTTGCTCACCGTAAGAAACACAACACAGTTCAATACAGTGTTTTCTTAGATTTTTACTGCAAGGCGGAGGTACTTACCCAGTCGGGCAGCTCCAATTTGAGTGGAATTACTCCCACTATGCCCTATCTCTCTTAAAACTTGGTAACAAAATGGTGGAGCGTACGGGAATAAGCCTTACAAAGTACAGAGGTCAACACATCAAGCCACCACAATCTATCAAATTTCTTTGATAGATTTAAAAGAGTGTCTATGGAGTTTCTTGTCGGTTCTTCTCCATAAGACCCACTTTTTGGAACCGTACAACTAGTTTTGACTTTTCAAAAGCGCTATTTTAATGGTTTAATTGAAATAAAAAATTTGTCTTTGATTTTCAACTCTAATACAAAACGATAAGGTTCATATTCGTAAAATCTGTGCGGCGTCATACACCCATTAACTTGGCCCCTGCGTTATCAAATTACCGGCAAAGTACTTTCCTGTGGAGAGCTAGCAAGACTCTAAACAATACTTGCAAGGCACATGATGTTGACATTTTCAACGTTAACTTGGTGTCGTTGAGGCGGTTGCTGAGCAGAGATTTCCTTTATGAACACCAAACGTGATTCTCATTAAGTCGACACGTTTATAGTACTGCATAGTTTGTTGTCCACATGTTTTTATTTTAATATGTCTCTTATCTGTGAAGACCTATAATTGACTATCTGTTGTTTATGTTCGTTGCAAATTTATTGTAAGGCTGTTGGTTTTCCGAAAGTAATAAATAAATAAATATTCAATTGGGAAAATTTGACAGTTTTGGGTAGCTTGACCAGCTGGCGTCTGTCTTTCATTGCTGACCCTACAAATCGCAACTCTGCTTAACAAATTGGAGAACTGGCGTGATCGGATGTACGGTCGACGAAAGAGTTAAGTATACAGGCAGCTAATTAAACATCTGTGTTTTGTTAAAGATTGTGTTATAATGTATCACGCAATATGTGTCAAAACGCAGGTATTGTAAGCTGCTACACATCAAACCCTTTGACGGGTAATTCTTTAAATCACAATCTGTGTAAAGATGAAGATTTCGTTCGCTACATGTATACCAATCTCTTTTGTTGACTGTACCTTTACGTTGTCATCGACGCATATACTGTCCCACTGTCGTGTGGGTCCGCTCTCAGGATTTGGAGGGTTTCATGTGTAGTTCACGTTTTTTGTTTGTCATAAATATTATTCTAAACTGCCTCATTAGTCTAGCGGTCCTAAGCCCGACTGCTATGCAAGAGGTCCTGGGTTCGATCCCTAGGTCGAGCAGTGTTATTGGGATTTTCTATGAAGTTCTCAGTAGCAGCTCGGAGTCTGGACTTGCCCGACTGCTATGCAAGAGGTCCTGGGTTCGATCCCTAGGTCAAGCAGTGTTATTGGGATTTTCTATGAAGTTCTCAGTAGCAGCTTGTAGTCTGGACTTGTGCCCGGTTAATGGCAATAGGCTCGCCCCCTATTACATGGGACCTAAACATACCGGCGAAATGTGGGTGTACATTAGTACGCCTCTGCCTAACCCTTCGGGGATTACAGGCGTGATGGTACGTTATGTTAAATATTATTTAAAATAATTCTATATTCTCAGTCTCTTGTCCGGAGTCCCCAAATTGATGTTCTTCTTGTACCAACGGTGGGTCTGGCGATGGCGCTGTAAAGAAACAAATATATAAATATTATTCTCGTATTTATGTTATATTCTCATTTCCATTATATTTTAACCCTTTGATCGCCACGGACGTGTACAGACGTCAAATGAAAACTTGCTCACGACGGCATGGCACATCAAAAATAGCACTTTTTTTTAGTTCAAAATACATACCTATACAAAAATTTGTTGTTTTTTTACCTATTATTAAATACTAGAATTTATCGCTTGGCGTAGAGAACACGGATTTTCGTTATTGACGTGGCGGTCAAAAGTTTAAATTGGTGTTGATTAATTTATCCCGAACCCCAGCTCGTAACAGTATAAATTTAAAAAAAAAAGCATAGAATAAGGCAACAATAAGGCAAAGAAACCATACCTGAACATAAAAGTGTTAATTTGTAGGTGTGGTAGTGCAGCTCGGAGTGCTGTGAGCGCGTGCACATGTAGCATGCCCCACACGTCCACGTACTGTAACGACGGCATACTGCCCAATTTACTGAAATACATACAAAAACATATTATTACATACCATAGACTGCCTCATTAGTCTAGTGGTCCTAAGCGCGACTGCTACGTTAGAGTTTTAGGGTTCAATCCCCAGGCCGAGCAAAGTGTTATTGGGTTTTTCTATAAAATTCTCAGTAGCAGCTCGGAGTTTGGATTTGTGCCCGATTAATGGCAATAGGCTCGCCCCCTATTACATGGGACCTAAACATACCGGCGAAATGTGGGTGTACAATAGTGGTGAGTCGTCGACGATTTTCCCGTCGACGCAACGAGACTGTTTACCGTCAACGATAAACTAGTTGAAAAAACAGTCTAATTTTCGACTAGTTTACGTCGTGGACTAGATGTGTTCGACGTTCACTCAACGACAACTGACTGCACGAACGAACGTGTCAACGCAAGTTCGCGTGTCTTCTTCTTCGCGTTCATCGTCGACTGGTCGACGTCGTCAACCAGTTTATGTATGAAACTTGGACTAGTTTATCCGTTCACGGCGATAAACAGTCTAAAAAAACAGTTCGTTCATTCAACGCTCACCACTAGTGTACAATTAGTACAACTCTGCCTGACCCTTGGGGGAATTACAGGCGTGATGGTATGTAACATACCATACTTGACAGTAATAGCCTATTAATATGACCATTGGACTGCCAAGTTAAAGGTTTCGAGTTCGAATCCAAGGCACGCAACTCTGAATTTTCGAATTTATGTGCGTATTTATAATTAATTATCACTCGCTTAAACGGTGAAGAAAAACATCGTGAGGAAACCTGCATGTCTTAGAGATTTTTGATGGTGTGTGAAGACTGCCAACCCGCACTAGGCCAGTGTTCCCTGTCAATATCAGGAGAGACCGTGCCCGACAATAGGACAGTATATGGGTTGATGAATTTTATTAATAACTAGCTGCCCCCGCAAACGTTGATTGCCATAAAAAAAAAAATTTAGGGGTATGAAAAATAGATGTTGGCCTATTCTCAGACCTCCCCGATAAGCACAAAAAATTTCATCAAAATCGGTCAAGCCGTTTCGGAGGAGTATGGCAACGAAAACTGTGACACGAGAATTTTATATATTAGATAAATAAAGATTATTATTATTATCGTATTTATTTATTTAAAAAACACACATAAAAACATTAAATATATAAACCACCAGTATCGGAAAAAGGGTACAAGCTACCGGCGGTTAAAATACCATTCTACCCTTGACCATGGACGCTGTAAAGGTTCCAAAACGTCAGGTTAAATAATACAACGTGTTACAAAATACTCCGTAAAAAATATAGTTACATAATTATCAAAGCCAACAATTTTGTCAGCTGTCATGTCAGGGAACCAGATTATTTAACAGAAAGGCCTACGTACCTATTTTACCTAATAATTGTCTAAAATTGTCTACTTTAATAATTTTTCCATTTTTCATTCATAAATGTTGTTGTTTTCCTTTTTTTTTGGGGTATGTTATACGGTTCTTAAATATTGTGAATGGACTCGTACTATAAGGCCCCTCTCGGCTTTACGGGTAGTTTTATAACACCCTGTATATCAATATGACGCGATAAAATCCGTAATTTTTACGTTTATTTCAATGTGTTAATTTTTTTTTTAAATTTATTTGGGCCTTGGCAGAAAGCCATCAGCCTAAATCGATACTTTCAATGTGTTAATATTTGAAACCTATAACGCCATCTATAGGCGTTAAGACTAAACTATAACGAATCAATATGTACTTAGTTTCCTTAAAACACCACTAGATGTCGCTCTATAGAATTGTTGGCAAAAAAAAAAAAAAAAAACTACTCATATCTGTATACCGAGTTTATAATTTATTACAGTGAATATACTTTCGACTGTGAAGCAACCACCACGTCGTTTTATTTAAAGAAACACAATGTATATGGGTGGTATTTAATACTTTAACTGTAAATCCCCTTTTTTCAATCAAAATATTAGAAATTAGCACCAAAAATACTGAATTGCACACTAAATTTGCTCATAAAATAAATCTAATATATAAAATTCTCGTGTCACAGTTTTCGTTGCCATACTCCTCCGAAACGGCTTGACCGATTTTGATGAAATTTTTTGTGCTTATCGGGGAGGTCTGAGAATAGGCCAACATCTATTTTTCATACCCCTAAATTTTTTTTATGGTAAAACAACGTTTGCGGGGGCAGCTAGTCATCTATATAAAAGTCACCTCAAAATATTGTTATATACACTCAAAACATTCAGATTTGATTCTGGCGTTGTGTGGTCACGGTTCTAACCTAACCTAACCTAACCGATATCTGTATTTGGTGCTCAATCAGTAATTTTGTCGCTCAATCAGTAATTTTGATACGCGGTTTATTATATTCCAATGTATATTGTATTGTAAGACTCACGTGAGCGCCTGCGCAGGTAGTAGGTAGCAGCGGCTGAGTGCGAGGTGCTCGAGGCGCTGTAGCCTCGACAGCGATACAGCGGTAACAGACGTCACACGCCCGCAGTCCGATATATCCAGCTCAACCAATCGTGGACATCTGCATACTAACCGGTCGATTACTGTGAAAAAAAAAACCAACGTGCGTATTAGTGCAACACCACTATCACTTTGTTTTTTTTTTTGGAACGAAATTCCTTATCGCGCGTTGTGAAAGGGGGCTAGACGGAAAAAATTCTTACGAAAAGTTGTCACGACATTTTTTTCGAAATTCAAATATTGTTGACAAGCAATATATATAATATTTGAATTTCGCGCGTTGTGAATTGTTGAGTGTATACAGGTTTTTTTATTTTTAATTATTACATTTTAATGAAAGGAACTTCGTTCCATCCGGGTGTCCCTTGACACCTCTCAAGTTTTTATTCTACTAAGGTGGCAAACAAGCCTACGGCCCACCTGATGGTAAGCGGTTACCGTAGCCTATAGACGCTTGTAACACCAGGGGTATCACTTGCGCGTTGCCGACCCTGTATTGAAAGAGGAATAGTTGGGTTGGCAGTATAAGGGTCAAAGTACCCCCACTGCCAACACAACGTTTCCTCGTGGAGCACTGGCAACCTTGCTCACCAAAATAGCTCAAAGCAGTGTTATTTCACTTCTATTATCTGCAAGGCGGAGGTACTTCCAATTTGAGTGGAATTACTCCCACTATGTCCTACCTCTCTTTCTTTATTAATGACTAGCGACCCGTCCCCGCTTCGCACGGGTGCAATGTACTAATAAAATACATGTATTATATATATAAACATTCAACCACTCTATCTATTAAAAAAAACCGCATCAAAATCCGTTGCGTAGTTTAAAGATTTAAGCATAATTTTTTTTTTTTATACCACTAAAGTGGTAAACAATCATACGGCCCACCTGATGGTAAGCGGTTACCGTAGCCTATAGACGCTTGTAACACCAGGGGTATCACTTGCGCGTTGCCGACCCTGTAAAAATCTTTTCACACCCTTCTTGAAGAACCCCATGCTATAGTCTCTGGGGAGGATATAGGGATATAGGGACAGAGAAAGCGACTTTGTTTTATACTATGTAGTGATTGTAACATTAATATTTTTTGTTTACCCATATTCGCAAATAAATTGATTGTACTTACTGTCATCGGTAATGATTCTAGCTCCCCCTATGTTCAGTCGCTGTAACCTTTGTGGGCACATTGTGACCAACACTTCCAACGCAGCCTCGTCTAAATTACACCATGAAATATTTAATGATTGTAAGCTGAAACAAAATAATAAATATTATTTTAATATGTCCATCTACTCTACTATTATAAAGAGGAAAGATTTGTATTTTTGTGTGTATGTTTGTAATGAATAAACTCAAAAACTACTGTGCCGATTTCAAAAATTCTTTCACTATTGGAAAGCTACATTCACCCTGAGTAACATAGGCTATATTTATTGCTAGAAAACATTATCTTATGTCCACCCGTGCGAAGCCGGGACGGGCCGCTAGTTAATAATAATATTTTTGGTACATTTTACACAACACCATCTAGTCTCAAACTAAGCAGAGCCTGTACTATGGGTACTAGACAATGGATATACTTTTGTTTTGTTATTAAATACTTATAATACATAAGAAACACCCAGACGAAACTACCCGTATAATAAATAAATTACTTACCTAGAGCATCCTTCTAATATAAAATTCAGTCCTTCACCAGTCACGCCCTGTGCCATTGTTAAGTTTAAAGTTTCTAAATTATAACACTGACCTGAAACAATAAAAAATAAACATAATATATACATTTTAGTTAAGAGAGGTAGGGCATAGTGGGATTAATTACACTCAAATTGGAGCTGCCCGACTGGGTAAGGTTTAGTGTTCGAGTGTGATTCTCACAGGACTTAAACATTTATATTGTAGAGCTTGTGGAGAATTCAGGGAAACCATGCAGAACATCTTGTGTGATTGTAATGTCCTAGCGACGAAACGAAGGAATCATCTCGGCAATGGATACCTGAAGCCAGAGGACTACAGGTTCCTTCCTCTTAGTGGGCTAGCCGCCTTCATAAACCACGTCTTCGAAGAGTAAGGAATGTACCATGCTGGGGACAACACAACAGATCACATTTGGTCGAGGTGTTGCTGGCCATGCCAGCCCCCACTGCTAAGATTAAGATTAAACATTTATGTAATGAACATAAGTGCTTTTGTCCGGTTGTTACTAAGGTGGTAAATAAGTATACAGCCAACCCGATAGGCCACAGTGGGAGTAATTCCACTCAAATTGGAGCTGCCCGACTGGGGAAGTACCTCCGCCTTACAGTAAATCTAAGTAAAATAACACTGCTTTGAGCTGTGTTGTGTTTCTTACGGCGAGCAAGGTTGCCAGTGCTCGAGGAAACGTTGTGTTGTCAGTGGGGGGACTTTGACCCTTATACTGCCAACACAACTATTCCTCTTTCGTTTTAGGGCCTACGCAGACCGGGACGGCTTGGCAAGGGATTTTAATTTTTACTAATGGACATTCAACCGTACTGTTACAGAAATACGACATAAATTGCTATGCTTTAAAATGATGCCGTGGCATTGAAAGGGATTTTATCGCACGGCATTAACAGACGCGCCACAGTCTCCCGTGGCGGGATGCCGTGGCATACTGCGGTAGGCAACGGCATGCCACGGACTCCGGCGCTTGTAGTGATACACTGCGGGGTGCGGCGGCGGGGGCAGCTCTCCTTGCCGTCCCGGTCTGCGTAGGCCTTTACAGGGTCGGCAAGTGATACTCCTGGCGTTACAATCGTCTATAGGCTACGGTAACCGCTTACCATCAGGTGGGCCGTATGCTTGTTTGTCACCTTAGTAGAATAATAAAAAAAGTCAGTTGCAGATCCCCACACTGAACTAATACTTATACAAATAAGACCTTCTTTCGTTTTACAAGTGATATTTTTAACTCACCAATTAGCTGACAGCTCGAGTTCTCTAGGTGAACACTTTCTAGACTTAGTTTCTTCAACGCTGGGCATGTCTGAAGCAAGTTGTCTAATGTAATTATGTCTATAGTGGCCATACTAAGATCTAGGTACTGTATGCGGGAGGCTGGAGGTAACGATGTCGGATGCCAGTCGCTTATCTGGAAGAGGAATCGTTTTTAAAACATTAGAATAGAAAATAGAATTAGTAATAGCCTAGTGGTATGACTATTGGACTGCCAAGTCAAAGTTCTTGAGTTCTTTTTTTTTTTGGGACATTTTTACACAGCACCATCTAGTCCCAAACTAAGCAAAGCTTGTACTATGGGTACTAGACAATGGATATAATACTTGTATATTTTTTTTTGTAAATACATACTTATAATACATAAGAAACACCCAGACAAACACAAATACTCATGTTTTATCCACACAAATATTTGTGTCCTGTGGGAATCGACCCCACGACCCCATCGTCAGCAGTCTCGAACCACTGGACCATAGACGTCGTCATTAGTAAGACACTTTCCTCTGACTTTACGAAATCATACAATGTGCGTAACTGATAAATTATACATTGAAATAAAACTACTTTTTACGGATTTTATCGCGTATATTGATATTATTAATCCCGACGTTTCGGACCCTTTACAGCGTCCATGGTCACGGGTAGACGAAGGGATTAATAATATCAATGTAACGCGATAAAATCCGTAAAAAGTAGTTTTATTTCAATGTATAATATTCGCGTAAATGTCAGAAATCAATATGAATTATAATAAAATCTTTATTACACAAAAATACACATCTTATTATTAATATTATATTTATTTCTGTAAGTAGATCTTTTAAAGACACTTTTACAAGTCAATATTTTTAATTTTTTTTAAGCAAGATGGCTCCGATAGATGATCTTTTAAAGTCCACACATAGAATAGTAACAATTATGTGAGTGTTACAATGTAATTAATTATCACTCGCTTAAAAGGTGAAGGAAAAAGTCGTGAGGAAAACATCATGCCTTAGAGATATTTCTCGACGGTGTGTGAAGTCTGCCAACCCGCACTAGGCCAGCGTGGTGGACTGCAGCCTTCTCATTCTGAGAGGAGACCTGTGCCCAGTAGTGGGACAGTATATGGGTTGATGATGATGAAAACAGAATATTCTTTATTGTACACCATAAAGAAATGGTAAGTACAAGTTCATAAATGATTATTAGACATTATTTAGACATTTACAATTTAATAATAACTGGTTTGGCAGACGTTGTCCTGCAACCCGTTTGCAGTACCTACCGGGTCTAATTCCGATTTTAAACCATTAAGGGTCCCAACCAAACCAGAAAAAAAACCATAAAAAAAAACCGTTTTTGAGTTTTAGTGTGATTAACAAACAGCAATTAATTTTATATATAGATTAAATACATGGAGACCCTTTCGTGCTTCATAGAGCACGTAAAGCCTTCGGTCCCGGTTGTAATACGAACATCTATGTCAATCGTTAGTGGTAGTTACGTAACCAGTCTATCCTCAGGATATCGGTATTAAGGTTTGAGACATATTTATTTTCTCATAAGAATTTTACAATTCACTTACATTAGAACTTAATTTAATTACAAATGTATTGTTCTGGCGTACAAATAAATTAACATAAAGTTAAAAAAAAATAACGAAATGTTAGCAAATTATAGTATATTTATGAACTACCCTACAATTTACTCACTTTCTGTTGCCCAGTTATCAACCTAGTAACACAATGAAGCAAAAAATTTCAACTTACAGATAATGTACATGGAACGAGCGCAACTGGACCCATAACATATATTACCCAGAAATTGTGTTGCGGAGGTCTGATGGCAGTCGCTTCGTGTAAAATACTGATATTCAGCCACATCTGGTTAGACTGGAAGCCGAATCCAACATAGTTAGGAAAAGGATCGTAGGAAGTAGAAGAATTTTAGTTGCACATACCTCTGTACTAGCCAATCTGACGATAACAGGTTTCCTTGCTAATATTCTTCCTATGGCGTCTTTTGATAATGTCTTATTGCCTAAGTCCAGCCTCTGCCACAGCGTCTCATCGCAAGCCACTCGATGCCATCTGCAAATATAAATTAACATAGTACCATGTCTGTATTAGACCACTAAGGTGACAAACAAGCCTACGGTCCACCTGATGGCAAGCGGTTACCGTAGCCTATAGACGCTTGTAACACCAGGGGTATCACTTGCGTGTTGTCGACCCTGTATTGAAAGAGGAATAGTTGTGTTGGCAGTATAAGGGTCAAAGTCCCCCCACTGACAACAGGAGCACTGGCAACCTTGCTCATCGTTAACACAACACAGCTCAAAGCAGTGTTATTTCACTTCGATTTTCTGCTAGATGGAGGTACTTCCCCAGTCGAGCAGCTCCAATTTGAGTGGAATTACTCCCACTATGTCCAACCTCTCTTAATTGTATGACGTACAGGTAGTTGTTTCAGGTCTGGGTGTTTGTGTATGTAATAAATAAATAATAAATATGTTGGGACATTTTACACAACACCATCTAGTGCGACAAAGGATATGTAGCGACATCTACCGCGCTACATAGAACTACGAAGGCCTGAATCGCGCAAGCAACATTCGCAACGACATGTTGCATATATACAACCGCCCGACATCAACCGTCGGGCCGTGGCCCGCCAGGCACAACACCCGCCTGGTTGGAGGATCCTCCCTTTGGTTGGAGGGGCAACACACCTCGCCTCTCCACAGATATAATACTTATATACATTTTTTTTGTAAATATTTACATACTTATAATACATAAGGAACACCCAGACAAACAAACACTTAAATATTGATTTCTGACATTTACGCGAATATTATACATTGAAATAAAACTACTTTTTACGGATTTTATCGCGTATATTGAGTCTACCCGTGACCATGGACGCTGTAAAGAGTCCGAAACGTCGGGATTAATAATATCAATATAACGCGAAAAGTAAAATCCGTAAAAAGTAGTTTTATTTCAAAACACTTAAATGTTCATCACATAAATATTTGTGTCCTGTGGGAATCGAACCAACGACCTTATGATCAGCAGTCCGGTACTCAAACCACTAGACCACAGAGGTCGTCGCCGACAATTTGTGTATGTAAACGCACCCACGATACAGGAGAAAATCCTAGTGGGGCAATGTTGAAAAAAACAACTCTTATTGATGAAGAGGTCACTCACCTCTTGCAGACCATCATGCAGTGTGCCAGCGTGCGCTTGGGCAACCAGCGGAACACGCTGAGGATCATCTCGTCCGACAGGATGCTGAACGAGTCCGCGCCCACCGGCTCCGACTTATGGCGACGGCTGATTATTAACTCTTCTTCAACACCCAGCGCTGAAAGAAGAATATAAAGTGAACTTTTCTTTCGCTTATATTTATATTTTTCATTGGAATATAATAAACCGCGTATCAAAATTACTGATTGAGCACCAAATACTAGAGGTGGTCGTTTAATCAATAAACTGTTTTTTTTAACGACTTTTCATTCGTCAACGAGATAACAGTTATTCATCAATGAAAAAACAGGTTGAAAATTTAATCTGTTAATTTTCGTCAACGGCTTATTTCATTAAAATTTTAAAACGTTGACATAAATTAACGCTAATCGCTACCGTTGAACATTCAAAACCTGTTATTAAATTAACAGTTTTTTTAAACTGTTGACCATTGATGAATAACAGTTAAATTACATTAACCAAAAAACCGTCAATGACACATGCCTACCAAATACAGATATCGGTTAGGTTAGGTTAGGTTAGAACCGTGACCACACAACGCCAGAATCAAATCTGAATGTTTTGAGTGTATATAACAATATTTTGAGGTGACTTTTATATAGAAGATATTATTTTGGTGACCATTTATCCATTTTGGTAACCGTTTAGAATTTTTTTGGTAGTAAAATAGGTACTTTTTTGGGCGGTGTTTAAAAACACAAGCCTTTTTTATTGTTTCAGAGGGTCTACTACCTATCTCCGTCAACGAAGTTACAAGCCGTTCGAAAGTTCTCCGAAACTTCGGAGTGCGATAAAACAAGTGTCAAATTCAATTTTTCTAACACGTAAAAACACATCGAGAGTAGGGACAACTGTCAAATTGTGTTGTCATTCTTAGTTCGCGCCCCGAACGAATCATCCGTCCGTAGGTGATACGGAGTAGGAAACGCCCGTAACGAAGGTCGAACGGACTTCGTGCTTAGGGAGTAGACCCCATGATTTGCCTACATTGTAAAACACATACTATGATAAGCATTAAATGATAACAAAACTAACTGTTTCTGTCTGGACTTCAAAAGAGACCATATTCTCTGAGTTTGTTTCGGCGTTTCTTCTCAGAGGTCGTCAGTTAGGAAATGCCGGCGCCATCTAGTATTATTGATTGAATATTGACTTGTAAACTATAAATTATAATGAAAATAATATAAAAAATCTGTTGTCCCCATTAACGGTTTACCTTTTAACGGGAACATATTAAAGTTTGTCGTTACAACGAGTGAAGTTATATGGAGTTTAGTTAGTATTGGTAATAAAAGTATTATTAAAAAATAAAAAACCTAACCATAAGGGCAAAACGTCAATGGGGTGTCCCCACTGACGGGAAGTAAATTTTATGACTTCCCATTGTCCCCATAATGGGGACACCGTCAATGGGGACAACAGGGATATACCATTTATCAGAAGTCGTCAACTTACGTGTGAAACTGTGTTTACTGATGCTTCCTTGGCTGGTGGTGGCACTGTACTGTCCTGAGGCTGGCGTGGGCATGTATCCAGCGCTTACTGACTGCGCTAGCGGGGTCTCCTCTTCTATGAGGTAATCGTCCAGTATGGAAGTTTCCAGAATATGCTGTTCTGTTGGCTGTAGAGGTTTGTCTGTGGGGAATATATTTTATTTATTATTATTATAATGATTAAATGTGGACGCAGCCAAAGAAATATGCAAGAATCGTACCATCGTGTAGAATTGTAGATACACTTGACGTTATGCTCAGATATTAATGAAGTAATGAATTTTCAGATATTAATGTTCACTTATAGTGTATATAACTTATGGACATTTTAAAATGTTCAGAAGTATTTGGTCAGCTTGTCTGCTAGAATATATCTGATGGCGACTGTACCTACAAATTTGTACGGAACCTTCAGTGGGCGCCTTTTTATTAGCCATAACTGTCCCACAGCTGGACAAAGGTCAGGTACTCTTTTATAGTGCCGCCTCAAACCAGCTCTTGCGATACAATGCGATGAAATCCGTTATTACAATAAAAAAAGTAACTACTTACGTTTCTCTGAGCTTCTAGGGCTTTTGAGTCTTGAAGGCCCAGCATTGGGACTGCCTGGCTTCAGTCTGGGACTCTTCGGACTAAACTTGGACCTTGGTGAGGTAACTGAATTTATGTTGGGGTTAACATTCTCAATGTCTCGTTTCCTTTTCAGTTGTTTGTGTGTCTGGAAAAAACATAAAATATCATCATATCATTATATTGTTATGTTTCCTTTAATTATTGTAATTGGTTTGTACTGTTTTAATTTCGACGACCTCTGTGGTCTAGCGGTTCTAGTGCCGGACTGCTGATCATGGTTGGTTCGATTCCCACAGGACACAAATATTTGTGTGGATAAAACATGAGTATTTGTGTTTGTCTGGGTGTTTCTTATGTATTTTAAGTATGTATTTACAAAAAAAAAGTATATAAGTATTATATCCATTGTCTAGTACCCATAGTACAAGCTCTGCTTAGTTTGGGACTAGATGGTGTTGTGTAAAAATGTCCCAAAAATATTATATTATTAATTAAAGTGAAAAAAAAAAAGAAAATAAGGAGCCTGTATTCTGCAAAGGGTTAGGCAGAGGTGAACTAATGTATAGCCACAGTCCGCCGGTATGTTTAGGTCCCATGTTGCTGTAAGAGGGCATGCCTATTGCCATTAACCATAAGCCTATTCTTATCTCAAAGGCCGGCAACGCACTTACAGTCCCTCTGGTGTTGTGGGTGACAATGGGCGGCCGCCGACCGTGATCACTTACCATCAGGAGCTTCTCAGAGGTCGTCAGCTAGGAAATGCCGGCGCTATCTAATATTATTAATTCATTATTTGAATTATGACGATGTCTATTTTCTAGTGGTTCGAGTGTTCGATTCCCACACAAGACACAAATATTTGTGTGGTTAAAACATAAGTGTTTTTGTTTGTCTGGGTGTTTCTTATGTATAATAAGTCTGTATTTACAAAAAAAAAAGTATATAAGTATTATATCCATTGTCTAGTACCCATAGTACAAGCTCTGCTTAGTTTGGGACTAGATGGTGCTGTGTAAAATTGTCCCAAAATATTTATTATTTATTTATTTATAGTCTATTCTATAAATCAACCTTCAAGAAGCAAGCCTATTCTTTTCTCAAAGGCTGGCAACACACTTGCAACCCCTCTGGTTTTGTTGTCAATGGCGGCCGTGATCACTTACCAATGGATATAATACTTATATACTTTTTTTTTGTAAATATATACTTATTATACATAAGAAACACCCAGACAAACACAAATACTCATGTTTAACCCACACAAATATTTGTGTCCTGTGGGAATCGAATCCATGATCAGCAGTCCTAATCACAGTAAATATAACTACTGTCTAAGCAATGAGGGTGTGACGCGCGCCAGCTTTAGCACCAACCAACTTACTGCTGAATGTCCCACGAAGGAGACAGATTGTAGTAAACCAAGAGGCCACAAAAAAAAATATAGAATAATGTGAAACCTACCAATCCAGAAACACCGGAGTCACATAAAATTTCACAGTCATCTGGTTCCAGTAGGCTGACCCCCATCTCCTGCAGCACCTGCAAACAACTCAACAGATTAGGACTAACATCATCATGCTCTTAAGATTTACTGTGGTGTATATACACAATTGCCAAAGAGCCATGGAGAGGAGTATCCTGGGTTACACAAAAAGAGACAGGAAAAGAGCCATAGATATAAGACACATTACGAAAATTAAAGATGTTGGAGTCAAAGCCAGAAAACTCAAATGGAGTTGGGTAGGCCACATGATGAGAGAAAACAGAGGGACCCTAGATACCAAACAAAGAGAAATAGAAGAAGACAAAACAAACGTTGGTCAGATGATATCAAAAAGATTGCAGGCCCACTATGGCACAGATTAACTCAATCAAGATCAAGAATAAACTGGAAAGAGTTGGAGGTGGCCTTCGTATCGCAATTACATGCCGACATCCAAAACTATACAAGAATGATAAATAATTGTATTGATTTCTGACATTTATGCGAATATTATATATCAATTACAATATAGAAATAAAACTACCTAACAAGGTCTCGAGTTCGAACCCAAGGCACGCACCTCTGACTTTTCTAATTCATGTGCGTATTAATAATTAATTATCACTCACTTAAATGGTGAAGGAAAACATCGTGAGGAAACCTGCATACTTTAGAGATCCTTCTCGACGGTTTGTGAAGTCTGCCAACCCGCACTAGGCCAGCGTGGCGGACCATAGCCTAATCCCTCTCAATATGAGAGGAGACCCGTGCCCAGCAGTGGGACAGTATATGGGTTGATGATGACATGCTGACAATACGGGCTTAATAATAATATAAACAATTAATTTGGCATCTTTGGTCACAATAATGTCACATTATTGCTTAGTGGCCAAATATTTGGTGATGTGTTGTTACCAGCCCAGATAAACCGCAGCATGAACAGAACCTACCAAATGGTAACATACATACATAAACTCACGCCTTTTTTCCATGAAGGCAGAAACTAAAGAACGCCACTTGCTACGATTCTTGCATATTTCTTTTGCTTTAACCACATTCATACATCTTGTCATACACACAGGCCAGTTGCAAGTACTATGCACCTGACCTTTTTGAAAAACTGTAAGGCATAAGTTTAACCAAATTATAATTTATTAATAAATACTTTAGGACAAATTTACACAACACCATCTATTCCCAAACTAATCAGCGCTTGTACTATGGGTACTAGACAATGGATAAAATACTTATAAACATTTTTTTTGTAATTACATATTATGGTTTATTAGATTGTTAACACAGACATACCCTTGTTTATTAATTTTATATTGTTACACCCGATTGGGTGGATGGTTGAAACCTACAAAAAAATTGTGCATCACCATTACATACACAGTTTTAAGCAATAAATTTAATATCTTTGACTATAGAGAATAAAAGAAACACCAATTTATAATATAAGACAAACAATTATGTTTATCACAGAAATATTTATGTCTTTTGGGAATAGAACCCAAACCCCGTAATCAGTAGTCTGACATGCAAACCACTAGATCATAGACATTGTTTTAATAAACTAATCTAATGCAAATAAGTATGGAACTTTTGCATGCCTACTTTAGGTGAGATATCTGTGTTGCTCCCAAAAAAAGTAACAGCTTTGTAAAGCTATATCTCTAGCGGACAAACGTTTCTGTTCTACCAGCTTCAAAATCCAATCACCTTAAAAAAATTGATGAAATGTATCTTTTGGATGTAGTTCTTTAATATCGTTATTGATTGCTATTGCCCATAGAAGGAGGTAGAAATTATGTGCTTATAGAGTTGCTGTTGCACACACAAGGAGGTAGAAACGTGTCAAATGCTTACAACTATCGTAATATTGCTGATAGTAAAAAAAATAAGGTCAATGAACTGGGTTCAAGCACCATGACCAAATTTGCTGACTAGACGGTTATATTCGCAGCTTTAGGCCGTATTTCAGTCGATATACTCGATATTAAAAAGAAATTTGATTAAATTTTAGACAATACGTAACATACAATACCAAATTACATATTAGCTGAGATTTTATTTCAAAACTGAGGGTTACTGTTTAAGCGCTGGAAGAATAAGGTTCTGTGGTGGTTTTATTAACTTGAAGACTATTGCAGGGTTGTGAACAGCCGAATTAAGGTATTGACACGAAAATTCCCACCTTAACCTAACCAAAAAAAGTCCACGAAAAAAAGCGGGAATAAACGACAACTCACCTCATGATCCGTCTTCCGGTCCATCAAACTCCAGCTTTTGCGGCTCGAATGATCCGTGCGCATCTTTTTCCTGTGAAATATGCAGTATTTGTAATACACAACACCGTTAATTTCCAAAAATATTGCATATTTCCACCCTAAACATTTGGCGCCTTTTCAACTTTCCCGCGGCGCAAATCAGCTGTCAGATACTAACATTGAAAGAACACAGATTTTATGATATAACTCATTGATTACCGAGGACTTTCAGGATCTTCCAGGTTTTTATTAATGGGGGTCTCTTCTTGGATATAATTAACACTCATAATTCTATTTATAATTAATAATTTGTACAATAATAGCGGTTCTTCAAATTGCCATTGAATTCGGTAAAGTCGACGAATGAATATGAATGAATGAAATGAACATTTGGTGAATAATTTGAATAAATGAAATATGAATGTAAATCAAAGACAAGGAACGAAGAATGATTTCAGTGTTTGACGAATTGACGATAAATGTAAAGGTTAGTCTACACAGAGTGCTATTACGATACGTTTACTTGCAGCGTTTGAGCGATACGAAATGGATAGGCTTGCGTTTGAGCACTAAAATATCACCTGGTGTTAAGAAATACTCTAACAGTATTATGATCTATGTACAGAACAGCAACATTATCATTTGTGATTGAATACAGTTTAATACAACACAAATTTCAATAAAAAATATTGTTATGAGCTACAAATAGAGTAATTTTGTTTAAAATGTTACTTGATTTTTCTATAACTTTCTAGTCAAAGTTGGTTGATACATTGTTTTTATAGGGTATAGCAAATTAGCAACGGCGTGTGTTGTGTTGGCGCCTGCTCGCCGACTCCATTCCGTAACGTGGTCAATTGTGGTTTCTCCTAACACCACGGTCATTTTGTAATGTGTATAGTCCAACCTTTAGATATTAAAGTGACTGACCATATAAAATAATTCGGAAAGGTTAATAACCTGCTTTCCACTATTTTTTTTTCTTGTTCCGTGTATTTCTGCTTCTGGTAATTTTAGACATAATAATAAAATTATTCTAAGATTCTGAGTGATACTTTCTAATTTATTTAATTTCATGCATTAATAGTTAATGTTATTGTAGCTGCCTCTACAATATCATTGGCTAAAAAATAAAAGAATGCCTTTGTATTCTTAGACCATATCCAATTGCATAAATCGTGCAGATACATAATAATATTAAATTAATTTAATAATAAAATTGTTTATAAAACCAGTGAATGTGAAGTCCTTGGAAAGTTTTCTTGGTTTTTTACACTAGCAACATTATTTTCTGTTTACAAAATTTTAACCAATCGAAACAATTAATTACGACGAACACTTTGTTGGTTGGCTGCAAATAATCACAGTACAACCAATCAGCGAAGATTGCGATTTGCACGCCTTCTGTCATAGCGGAACAAAATCAAAACACAACACAAAAAGAAAACAAAGGCTGTCGTGAAAGGTTGTTCTCTTTGTGAAAACTTGAAAATATCTCTATTATTTTCCATTAAAAGTGCGTTATTTCGACGTGGTAACTATTTTATCGTGTTGTGAATTATTTTAACGTGAAAATGACGGCTCGAAAGCTGAACACCATCGAAGATTTGAGTGGTAAGTACATTCTTAACATAAATAAATAAGGAACTTGTGTGTCAACAAACTTGTTTGGTGCATGACGAAACTCGATTAACTAGTTTACGGTCACGCTACGGCGCAGAAATAATTCGCTTTTAGTAAGAAATACTTAAAAAAACCCAGTATTTAAAATAAGAGACGTTAATTATTAATTCATATTCAATGTTTACATTTTACGCGTTCAAAATATCCAACATGGCGTCAGGAGATGAACTCCCGAGGTCAATAATTTAATTTGCGTCATAAAATAATTGCGTACGTGATACAAGCTGTGATTATCCGGCGTTATTAATAGCCACGCCATCTTGAACGAAATCTGTAGCTAGCCTCGACTTCCGAACATGGTCGTGTTATACCTGTAGGTTCAAATCAACTGCCTTGATTTCATAGCCGCCTGGTACTTTTGCTACTTGGCGGCACACTGATTTGTTTATGTTTACCCTTGTTTGTTTATAAATAACGCCATCTTTTTTGCATCATGGCCGTCTTATTTATTACCCTTTCGATTACTTATTACTTGGGGTCAGCAAAAAGGCCACATAAGGTTTTATAAAGTGGAGTGGGTAGGGAATTCTGTCCTTCTGCCTCCATTCTAGGTGTAGGTAGCTCTAGTTTAAGCTTAACCTTGTTCGAACTTCCGGATTTACATTGGCATATCAAATATCAAGAAAAATTGATATAGGTAAGTTATCTATTTAACTTTGAAGGATTTATTTCATTATCGAACTCCTGGGTCTCTTCTCAAATAATAGGTGTTACATTTCTGGTAGGTAAAATATTGCATTGCGATTACAGGATGTTTAAACAATGTCAGTCATAATAATTCAAGGTAAACTACCTACTATTTTGAACGTCATTTTTACATTTAAGACAAGCCCCCAAAAACGCCCGCCCTTCACCGCCTCCTAGTGTTTTAGCTGGGAAGAAGAAGCGGCGCAACAAACTCCTTTTCCTATTTTGGGGTCGGCTTCCAGTCTAACCAGATGCGGCTGAATATCAGTATTTTACACGAAGCGACTGCCATCAGACCTCCGCAATCCAATTTCCGGGAAATCAATATTCTGAGCATAGTCGATAACACCAATAACGTTTGTTATCGGTGTTCGTAGGTATGACAAACGGCACCGATTGCCGTGCTCCCCGAGGCACAGTCTGATCGTAGTTAGGACAGCTTAATTACCGAAGTTATGTTTAGTTGTGTGTGTATGCATAGAATTATTATTTTTAGCCTGTGCTCCCACTGCTGGGAAAAGGCCTCCATTCCTGCCAACGGTGGTGATAGTGCGCTACTTTCCAATTCTCAAGGAAGACATGCAGTTCGTCCCGCCATCTCCTTCGAGTCCCCGTGTCGCTGTTTCAGAGTAATCCTGAGCTTTCCGGGCCCACATCGTATTATTCGTCATGCGACGGGTTGTTGAGCTCCCTCTAATATGGTCGAGCTACACAATGACTGATGCATGCGTGCTGTCGGCTGGAATTAGCCTACTCAAAGCCGCTGTGGCTCTTTCTTCAAAAGGCCATTTCAAACACTGCCCTACATTATGAAACTCACATATTTGATATTATTATGTCTGGGCTTTAAAAGAGACCATGATTCTCTGAGTTTGTTTCGGTGGTTCTTCTCAGAGGTCATCAGTTAGGAAATGCCCGGAGCCTTCTAGCATAAAAAAATTAAAACATTGACTTGTAAGTGTCTTTAAAAGGTCTATTTACAGAAATAAACTACTTTTACTTGCTGCCTTGCAGTATGCTGAACTGGGCCCATTTGCCACAGCCGATGAGGCACAATAATTTTGCTAATTATGTATTTTTTTATTTTATTTAGTTTGTCATATTCTTTTTTGTGCCTTAACTGTGACAAATAAATCTTATTTCTTTCTTTCTTTCAAATAAATATCATTTCATTTCACAGACTGTTGGACATACGATAGAAATGTCCGTTGGGCAGCCTTTTGAGCCACGTCAATAATTTGTCAGAATTACTTACTTGTTAATTAATTGCTCCTAACATCCGATAACTCGCGAAACTCTTACTCTCTATAATATTAGTTAAATTGCTTCTTTGTGGCAACGGAGCAAGGAAAACCAACCTTGAATATCTATTTACAGGTCGGCAAAAAATTTAAAAGTATTAGTTGAAAAGTGCAACAACAACAAATATTTAATTTATATGTAAGTACTTAAAATGAAAATAAAAAACTACTGAATTGCATTGAAGGTCGAAGTCGAAGTCAGTTTTCGAAGTAAAAAACAATGAATGCAATGCAGGGTTGGTAGCTGTAGGGTATTTAAATACATAGAGGCACAGTAAGATATTACGATTACGTTCTTGGAGCTGCTGGGAACAATATCTCAAAGTACAGTCAGCAACGAAAGTCGCTGAACACAGCTACATTTTTTTATTGTCACAGCTCCAGAACTTGGCAACAGGTCTTTTCAATAAAAAAATCATATTGAAGATTGCAACATGTTCAGCGACTTTCGTTGCTGACTGTACATAGAGAAAGTTTTGGAGTTGTAAGGAATAAAATTGGTAAAATAATAATAATAAAAATATAAAAATCCTTGGAGTTCTGGTAATGAATGTATTGAAAAATTAATTTTAGAGTCAATATATTTGGATCGCACGGGAATATGCCACAATTTCTCGATCAAGTGCAACACTATTTTTACATAAGTAAGTAAATAAACGTCGTATCTTTAAAAACAAAAACAACTAGTTAGGTACTCATGTATGATTCATTATATCTTTGCGAAATACGCAATTGCCAACACACGTCGTGTTTGTAACATACCTACTCATTATACATTTTACTATCTTGTTATGATTGTAAGGTGTTTTGTTATTGAAACGATGTTTTTTAGTTAGAACGTTAATATCAGCTGATTACTATTTTCCGGCTTTACTGTTTTTAGACCATGGACGCTGTAAAGGGTCCGAAACGTCGGGATTAATAACATAACACAATAATAACAAACAAATAAATAACATAACTTAAGTCCATAACAACATACATACCATCACGTCTGTCTTCCCCGAAGGGTTAGGCAGAGGTGTACTAATGTAGACCCACATTTCGCCGGTATCTTTAGGTCCCATGTAATAGGGGGCGAGCCTATTGCCATTAACCGGGCACAAATCCAGACTCCGAGCTGCTACTGAGAATTTGCTAGAAAAACCCAATAACACTTTGCTCGACCTGGGGATCGAACCCAGGACCTCTAGCGTAGCAGTCGCGCCTAGGACCACTAGACTAATGAGGCAGTCAATTAATTAAATTATGATAAAAAACTTAGCATCAGGTAAAATTAACATCAACATTGATAATTGATAAAATATTAGCATAAAATTTTAACATTTTGCATTATATTCACATGGATTTTAAATTTGTTATATATAGCTAATCTTAGAGAAAGGTTCTGTCCCCTATCCCTTTTGAATGATGATTAACAGCGAATGCTCCTAAATAGCACCTTTCCAAGTATAGCTTGTCATAATAGGTTTCCAAAAACCGATGTCAATAACATTAGATACGCGGAAGGCCATTGTAATCTTCAAAATACCTGATAAGCATTGATAAGAGAACAATAAGAAATTTACGACTGTATTAAGTTAGTCCTTGATGATAAGATAAGACTCGCTTTCCCCGCGACTTTCCTTCTGTGCGTGTGACCGTAGCCTTGTCTTGTTTGATCCTGAAAAAAGGAACCAAAATTAGACGTATTTCATATCGTATTGATGGCAAAAGAAAGGGATTGAAAGCAAAGAAGGAGAATCGGATAAAATGGTCTATGTGGCTATTAAGGATCACATAATATACATTATGTCATTGGAAAGCTTTTTTGTACCACTAAGGTGGCAAACAAGCATACGGCCCACCTCATGGTAAGCGGTTACCGTAGATAGACGCTTGTAACACCAGGGGTATCACTTGCCCATTGCCGACCCTGTAAAACGAAAGAGGAATAGTTAGGTTGGCAGTATAAGGGTCAAAGTCCCCCCACTGCCACAACGTTTCTCGCGGAGCACTGGCAACCTTGCTCACCGTTAGCAACACAACACAGCTCAAAGCAGTGTTATTTTACTTCGAGTTTCTGTAAGGCGGAGGTACTTCCCCAGTCGGACAGCTCCAATTTGAGTGGAATTACTCCCACTGTTGCCTACCTAAGATATAGTAGAAGATATGATATTTGTCTTGCTGACATAAGTAACATTCATATAGCATTGATATTCGACCTCCTGTCCCAACGAGGTCACATTCACAAATGGCCCTATCTTCCAATCAGACCAATTTTCGTTCATAGACCCGTAGTAAATATAGCAGCCGCTTCGTCTGCACGCTGATTGGAAAATCGCAAGATATTTTTAGAAGACTTGTAAAGAGGATGTTGTGAATTTTTCTGTATGCAGGGTCCGTAGGTGCTCATCAATCGAAACAAGGTTAAGAGTGTCGTTGCTATGTCTTGTGGATGGGTGATCGTACTGCATTACTCTGTGATGATCAAAAGTCCAAATATTTTATTTCAATTAGCCCATTACGGCACTTTTGAAAAGTCAAAACTAGTTGCACGGTTCCAAAAAGTGGGTCTTATGGAGGAGAACCGGCAAGAAACTCCATACACACTCTTTTAAAAAAAACATGATTAGAGTGTTCATCTTGGTTTACAGTCTGATGATGATGATGTTAAGAGAGGTAGGCCATAGTTGGAGTAACTCCACTCAAATTCAAACTGCCCGATTAGGGAAGCACCTCCATCTAGCAGAAAATCGAAGTAAAATAACACTGCTTTGAGCTGTGTTGTGTTTCTTACGATGAGCAAAGTTGCCAGTGCTCCACGAGGAAACGTTTGTTGGCAGTGGGGGAACTGACCCTTATACTGCCAACCCAACTATTCCTCTTTCGTTTTACAGGGTTGGCAAGTGATACCCCTGGTGTTGCAAGCGTCTATAGGCTACGGTAACCGCTTACCATCGGTTGGCCGTACGCTTGTTTGCCACTTTGGTGGTGAAAAAAAAAGTATAGGCTGCACTGCTTACATATTGGTAAAATTTGCATACGTTAGAAGCTTAACATTTTGCGTTTGTGAACCGTGTTATCAACTGTATAACGACCTTGTGACTATCGCTTATCGGCTTCTGTTACGCAACAACTAGTATTTCCTCCCACTGTAAACGTATATTCGGTGGAATAATTTGACTGCCTCGTTCATCTAGTGGTATTGAGGTAGTTGAGGAGATCGTAGCTTAGTTAAAACTACACTGATCAACCGATCTGCAGTCTGCTTTTATAACACTACGGTGGAAACAAGCATACGGCCCACCTGATGGTAAGCGGTTACCGTAGCCTGTAGACGCTTGTAACACCAGGGGTATCACTTGCACGTTGCAGACCCTGCAACGTGCAAGTGAAACGAAAGAGGAATCGTTGGTTAACAGTATAAGGGTGAAAGTCCCCCCACTGCCAACAATGTTTCCTCGTGGAGCACTGGCAATCTTGCTCACCGTTAGGAACACAACACAACTCAAAGCAGTGTTATTTCACTTCGATTTTCTGCAAGGCGGAGGTACTTCCCCAGTCGGGCAGCTCCAATTTGAGTGGAATTACTCCCACTGTGCCTTACCTCTCTTATATATACTATTTAGTAGGATCTGTATATTGATTTCTGACATTTACGAGAATATTACTTAAAACTACTTTTTACGGATTTTATCGCGTTATATTGATATTATTAATGCCGACGTTTCGGACCCTTTACAGCGTCCATGGTCACGGGTAGACTGAGGTGGTGGGCGTCTTGATGATATAATTACTGACAGCTACCCTATATTTTTTATTATTACATGATCAATGACATTTAGAGTAGGATTTGTTTAAGACTCGAAGCCTAATGATGACGATTCTAATATTATTACGCATGTAGGTCTTCGCACACGCCGATAAATATGTAAATATTTACAGTAAATTATTATACACTTATGTACATATTTGCTATCACGCGATGTGACGATATAACTCTTATCGTCTGAGTGAGAATTAAAAACATAGTCAACAGCTGATACCTAGCTTATGGTGCATCCATATCGCAGTTACTTTTTGTGGAGCAACGTTTCCAAGTGTTAGTGGGCAACATCCGATAGAAAAAAGTTATTTGTTGAAATAAAACTACTTTTTACGGATTTTATCGCGTTATATTGATATTATTAATCCCGAAGTTTCGGACCCTTTACAGCGTCCATGGGCACGGGTAGACTGGATTAATAATATCAATATAACGCGATAAAATCCGTAAAAAGTAGTTTTATTTAAATGTATAATATTCGCGTAAATGTCAGAAATCAATTATTCGAAATCAAGTTATTTGTTGTTAGTTTATGTTGCCGTGTTAGGTAAAGTTGTGTCAACATGTGGTTACTATCGATAGCATTTGTTAGTTCCTTAACATATGCTGTGCAACTCGCTGGTTACCTAATGTTATCGTGTTGTATTCTGTTGCTCCATCAAAAGTAACTGCGGTGTGGATGCACCTTTAGAATGTTATTTTGTTTTTACGAACCTCTCTACCTGTGCCTACGGTTCCCAAAAACGCAGAAAGTATGTGTAAGTTTTATTTCGTTGTTCAACTATATTTATATTGGGGTCGGCTCCCAGTCTTACCAGATTAATGCTGATATAAATGTTACGGTAAATCTGATTAATTGAAAATTATTAATATTTTTACAAAATTATTAATAATAACCACATGTTTTGGTAAATGTGAATAAACGATCGAAATTTATTACTTTTAGTTTTTGAATATATTAAAAAAAAACCTAACAACCTAACCTGGCCTAAGTACGACTTTTAATTTTATTTAGTTTTTAGAATTCCTTGCGTATTGGAGCTCAACTAATATAATTGACCACAACGCGTTGTGAGCTGTTTTTGGTCCTTGAGCGTTACTTATGTACTTTAACCTCGACTTTCGGTAATCTAATATACAGGATGTAACAAAAACCCTGTCCGATCCGAAAGAGGCGTATTCCCTTTCTTATATACTTACTAATAAACATAAATAAAAATAAGATATTAAAGAAACCAGAAAGTATCGATTTTTCTTCTTCTAATAAACTTACACAATTCTCCACTAAATATGGGAAAATTTCATAAGTTGACAATACTCCACCCAGCGGCGAAATCTTTTAATATTTACCAATTTATTTTTCATTTTTACCTCAAAGGATGCCGCCAAGCGGTGCCGCTCCGTGCGCGCTTTGTCGTCGCCGACAGACTGTACCTAACTACCTACAGAGCGGCACGTGTAAGCCAATTGTTGTCCTAGACATATCAGTCTCGCGTAGAGTTCGCTTCCGATCGGACGTCCGTGAATCTCTTATCACCTCGATTACCCATCGTATCGTGAGTAATGTCGTATTCCAATCTGTTGTCAATGTCGTGTTCCAATGTGCTTATGCTGCAATTATGCAGATGTTCGAAAAGACTACGGGTGAGTGATAGTATGGGGTGCGTTTTGCTAGGCAAGGTATGCCAGTGCCGTCGGAGCGTATATCCAACGTCTCCATGAACTTGAAGTTCACGTGTACACGTGTACGAACACGTGTCAAACAGTGTCCATGAATGAGTACAAGACTCATTACCCTAATGCCGAAAGACCACGAAAACACGACGTGGAATATCAGTAAGTACCTATTGGAAGTTCACTTAAGGAACACGATCGCAGAATTTTGTAGATATCTAGTTCATGTTTTACAAAATAATTTTAACAAAGCAATACATTTAGTTCATTGTTTCTTGAAAAACAACGTCAATAATTATTTAGGTACCTATTAGGTAAGCAACACTATTCCTGTACGATACCAGCTGATACCTAAGGCCCGGTAGGAGGTAATCATCCCTATGACTAATACGTAACAGCTGATACTTATGAAAAACACAAAAGAACGTCAATTATTAGGTAAACATAACTATGCCTAATCGATATCAGCTAATATCTACGTGTAGGCCCAGTAGGTAAGATTCATTCGCATTAAATTTGTTTGGCGGCACGCGACAGAGCGGGCTGGCGGCACATGACAAAGGATCAAAAAGCGGCAAATTGCTCGGGCGGTTTCTTTGACACTAGTGTAGATCGAATTGAATAAACTTTATTTCGTGGATTGAGTGTTGACATGTAAAAGGTTTAGTTTTTTTTTAAATTATATTTAAATTAATCGGGGAAAAAAAAATATCTCGTATCTAATTATCGTTTACGTGTTTGTGTACGTAATACGACACCTTATACGACCCTTAAGGATCGGACAGGGTTTTTGATACATCCTGTATAAAATTCTCGTGTCACAGTTTTCGTTGCCATACTCCTCTGAAACGGCTTGACCGATTCTCATGAAATTTTTTGTGCTTATCGGGGAGGTCTGAGAATAGGCCAACATCTATTTTTCATACCCCAAAATTTTTTTTTATGGCAAAACAACGTTTGCGGGGTCAGCTAGTTATTAATAATGTTACGCCGGATACGTAATAGAACGTCTGAGATGGCTCACGAAGGTTCTAGAAACGCGTGGAAGTTTAATCTTCACACTCGCGTAGGTATAGGTAGGTACTTATATCTATAAGTGCCTATAACAATACCTCAAGGACACGCGGCTCGCGACACAATAGGCTGAGGTCAACGACCGCGAAACAATAGGCGCGCGAGTACCTACTCGTATTTTTTGTAGCATTTTCGGGATTATTCGATTCTGGAACTTTCTGAGCCATATAAATAGCGGTCCTAAGGGGCCGGCAAGGCAGTTCGATTGTGGACACGGACAAGTGAAGATTGAAGTGAACTAGTAAAGCGACATACTGGTGATTTGTGTTTTGTATTCGTGTGGATAATTAAAGTTTTAATTGTTTATCGGTTAAATTGGTGACATTTAATTTATCCCGAACCCCAGCTCGTAACAATTGGTGTCAGAAGTGGGATAAATTATGCCAGTTCTACCGAAGGAAGATACGGACGGTATTCGTACCAGAAGTCAACGGCAGCAAGATATGGACCAGAGACGGTTTGGAGATTCTCCGTCACAATCTTCGGGCCCTCGGCAGCCAACGTTAGATCCGGTCGCTGGTCCATCTGGAGCCCTTCCAGCGCCTGCCGTTGACTTGTCAGCTTTAATGGCGCTGATGCAGGAGCAGGCCCGCCGGCAAGAGGAGCAGGCCCGCCTACTGCGGGAGCAGTTGCAAAAAGACAAAGAGGAGCAGGCCCGCCTACTGCGGGAGCAGTTGCAAAAAGACAAAGAGGAGCAGGCCCGTAAGCAGGAGGAACAGGCTCGTAGGCAGGAGGAGCAGGCCCGTAAGCAGGAGGAGCAGGCCCTCCTACTGCGGGAGCAGCTGCAAAAAGACAAGGAGGAGCAGGCCCGTAAGCAGGAGGAGCAGACGCGTCAATTGCAGGAGCAATTACAGCGTGGTAAAGACGACCAAATGCACTTTTTAAAGGATGTTCAAGCGACATTTGGGAAAGAGCTCAAGGATGTGAAAGAGCAAGTTAAGCAACACGACAGTTGGATTTCCGAAACCAAAGTGGAAATATCTGACATAAAGAAGACTTTAGGTGATATCAAAGCAGGAAACGGAATTGTGACTCCTGTGGTTGGTGGTTCCACGATGCCTTCACTTCGTGGATTCAAAGTGCCGCCATTTGACGGGACCTCCTCTTGGTCGGCTTACAAAATACAGTTTGAAGCCGTCATGAAGTCAAATGGATGGGACAAAAGTCAGGCCATGACGGCACTTACGTTATGTCTCCGCGACCAGGCTTTAACAGTACTGGAGGCCCTCGGCAACGACAGGACCTACGATCAGCTGCTTGAGGCGTTGGACTCTAGATACGGCGACGCACACCTGGAATACGTGTTCCGTGCCCAGCTGAAGGACCGCGTACAGCGTAGCACCGAGTCACTACAGCAGTGGGCTGTGGAAATTGAAAAGCTGGTCCGGAAAGCCAACCAGTCGACACCTGCATATATCGACGGAAATCTGGTCCAGGCGTTCGTCGATGGGATTCGTGACCTAGAAGTCAGAGCTGCTGTGAATCTTGGACACCACAAAACCCTTAAAGATGCCTTGGCCCATGCCTTAGAAGTGGAGGCAGTTAGACAGGACCATCGGGCACATAGAGTTCGAGAAGTCGTGTTGCCAACCTGTCACCTTTGTGGGGAAAAGGGTCACTACCAGGCGGGTTGTCCAAAGCGTAGCGAGGGTCGAAGGGAAGGTGTAGGATCACCAAGATGCTACATTTGTGGTGAGAAGGGCCACCTGCGAGCAAATTGCCCCAAAGGAACTTCATGGCGAGATAAGGGGCAAAGCGTGAAAGTAAAGGCGGTTAGTTCCACTACCGAGGAACAACAGGGAAACGAGTAAAAGCCAGGACTGCGGGGCGGGTGCTGGCTGGTGTGAAAGGAGCCCCAAGGATTTCGATCTCACAAGCCCATGATGGAAACAGCCTGATCATCAAAGGCGAAGTCAACAGAACACCATGTAAGCTGACACTAGATACTGGAGCTTCTCGCACGGTCGTGAATTTTCAGTTAGCACGTCGGGTTCTTGGGGATTACACCGGTGACCGTGATCTTATACAACTAGTAACAGCTACTGGTCAGCACATAGCCGTCCGAGGCGAGAAGGAGGTGGAATTAAAACTTGGTAACAGAATATATCGGCATAATGTCATCATAGCTGATATAGTAGATGACTGCATATTGGGACTGGACTTTATGCGAAAGCATTTTTGTGAGATCGATATTAACCAAGGAGTATTGAAGTGTGGTTCAGAAGAAATCTTTATGGAAGGTGCATCTACTGGGAATGTGTTCTGCTTAAGGAAGATTGTTCTTCCCCCTAAGTCGGAAACAATCGTCCCAGTCACTCTTCCACAAAATGCTGGACAGAAAAATCGATGTGTCCTCATAGAAAGGTTGGACGATGACTTTTCATGGAAGATGGCACGAACGTTGGTGAAGGCTACCAATGTATCAGCAGTACGCATATTGAATCCAAGCGATAAGGAGCAAGTTATCAAGAAGGGCACATTGATGGGTACTTGTGAAGAAGTAGTCTGGATGCGACGGTGCCAAGATCAACGTGCTGGTAATAAGGTACAAAACGTTAAGTTTAACGTTGCGACGCTCCTGAAAGATTGTCAAAATCACCTGTCTGAAGAAGAAAAGAACAAGGCTAAACAGTTGTTGTTTAAATACGCTGATATTTTCTCATAAAATGATGCTGACATAGGAAAGACTGGTCTAGTTCAGCACAAGATAAATACTGGCAATGAGCCACCAATTCGTCAAAGACCCAGAAGGCTGCCAGTTGCAAGAGAAAAAGAAGTGGAGACCATGATTGAGGGAATGGTGAAGGATGGTGTAATAGAGCCTTCATCTAGTCCATGGTGCTCTCCTGTGGTGCTGGTTAAAAAGAAAGACGGTAGTATGCGCTTCTGCGTAGACTATCGACGATTGAATGATGTCACGAAGAAGGACAGCTACCCATTGCCAAGGATTGATGACACACTCGATACGTTGACAGGAATGAAATGGTTTACGACGTTAGACCTAAAAAGTGGTTACTGGCAAGTGGAGATAGACCCAAAAGATAAAGAGAAAACAGCATTTTCTACAGGAAAGGGTCTGTGGCAGTTTAAAGTCATGCCGTTTGGACTGTGCAATGCTCCTGCCACATTCGAGAGGCTTATGGAACTAGTGCTCACTGGCCTAATTGGAGACGCCTGCCTGGTCTATCTAGATGACATCATCATAGTGGGCCGTTCGTTTGATGAACACCTTCAAAACCTGGAACGTGTCCTGTCAAAAATCCGAGGGGCCAACCTAAAGTTGAGTCCGAAAAAGTGCTCATTTTTTAAACATCAAGTAAGCTTTTTGGGACACGTCGTTTCAGAAAAAGGTGTTGAAACCGATCCAGAGAAGATAGTTGCTGTAAAGGATTGGCCAGTTCCGAAAGATAAGACGCAAGTCAGAGCATTCTTGGGCTTGTGCTCCTACTATCGACGGTTTGTGAAGAACTTTTCGGATGTAGCGAAGCCTCTACACAAACTGACGGAGGAAAAGTCACAGTTTTGCTGGGACACGAGTTGCGAAAGTGCTTTCCAAGAGTTGAAGAAACGTCTGTGCAATACACCTATTTTGGGCTACCCTGACAATGAAAATGAATTCATAGTGGACACAGACGCAAGTAATACTGGTATTGGCGGTGTTTTGTCACAACGAAAAGGAGATCAGGAGGTTGTGATAGGTTACTTCAGTAAATCACTGTCAAAACCTGAAAGGAACTATTGCGTCACGAGGAGGGAATTGCTGGCCATAGTTAAGACACTACAGCACTTCAGCAAATATTTATTGGGGCGGAAGTTCCACTTGCGAACGGATCATGCTGCACTGAAGTGGCTATTACAGTTTAAAAACCCGGAAGGACAGGTAGCAAGGTGGATTGAGCTTCTGCAGGAGTTCGATTTCATAATTGAACACCGTAGTGGCAGATCTCACGGTAACGCAGATGCATTGTCAAGAAGACCTTGTCCGGAAACATGCAAGCACTGTGTCAGGCAGGAGACTAAGGAAGCAATGCCGGTAAGGATGCTGAAAACAGACCTTAGTGACGAATGGAAGGGAACTTTACAGCTGGCTCAAGAAAATGACACAGATGTCAAGCCGATCCTCGAGTGGATGAAAGCTGGTGCCTTTAAACCAACATGGAGTGATGTTGCGGCACTGAGCACAGTTACAAAGAGTTATTGGGCGCAGTGGGACAGTCTATTGTTACAGAATGGTGTCTTGTGCCGTAAATGGGAAAACGCTAAAGGGGATAAGAGCCATCTGCAGATAGTAGTCCCCAAAGCTAAGGTCCCAGATATACTACAACTTTATCATGATGGATGTTCAGGAGGTCATCTAGGAGTAAAAAGAACTTTGTTAAAGATTCGAGAGCGCTTCTACTGGATCCACTGTCGAAACGACGTTGAAGACTGGTGTCGTAAATGCACGAGTTGTGCAGCGGTCAAAGGGCCTCACACACGCAGTAGAGGTGCATTAAAGGTCTACAACGTTGGTGCACCCTGGGAACGAATAGCTCTAGACGTTGCGGGACCATTCCCGGAAAGTGAAAGTGGGCACAAGTATTTTATGGTTGTGATGGATTACTTCACAAAATGGCCGGAAGTGTTCGCAATCCCGAACCAAGAAGCTTCGACGGTTGCCGATAAGTTGGTCCATGAGGTCTTCTGTCGATTTGGAGTACCTTTAGAAATTCACAGTGATCAAGGAAGGAATTTTGAATCTCAAATATTCCAGGAGACGTGTCGAGTCATGGGTACTCATAAAACTAGAACCACCTCGTACCACCCACAGTCTGATGGAATGGTTGAACGGTTCAATCAGACGTTGGAGAGATATTTGGCGAAAGTTGTGGGGAACAGGCAGAGAGACTGGGACAACCACATCCAGCCATTCCTTTTGTCATATCGGAGTGCTGTTCACGAAAGTACGACAGTAACGCCAGCCTTCGCAAACTTCGGAAGAGAACTACGGTTGCCTGCAGATCTCATCACTGGTATCCCCCCTGACACTCCCCGCTGTGTTACTGATTATGCGAACGACTTACGGACTAGAATGAATGACATATATGAGCATGTCAGGGAATCAGGCAAACAAACGTCCGAGAAAACGAAGACCCGCTACGACCGCAAGATGTACAATAAAGGCTTCGACGAAGGTTCGCTAGTGTGGCTACATAACCCGGTGCGCAGCAAAGGAAAGTCACCTAAGTTACAGCCAAAATGGGACGGTCCCTATCGAGTCGTGACTAAGATCAACGATGTCACCTACCGAATACAAAAGGGACAAAGAGGTGCTGCGAAGATCGTTCATGTGGATCGCCTGGCACGATATCACGGATCTAATAATGCTCGGGACGAGCATGTCTTAGGAGGGGGCAGTGTTACGCCGGATACGTAATAGAACGTCTGAGATGGCTCACGAAGGTTCTAGAAACGCGTGGAAGTTTAATCTTCACACTCGCGTAGGTATAGGTAGGTACTTATATCTATAAGTGCCTATAACAATACCTCAAGGACACGCGGCTCGCGACACAATAGGCTGAGGTCAACGACCGCGAAACAATAGGCGCGCGAGTACCTACTCGTATTTTTTGTAGCATTTTCGGGATTATTCGATTCTGGAACTTTCTGAGCCATATAAATAGCGGTCCTAAGGGGCCGGCAAGGCAGTTCGATTGTGGACACGGACAAGTGAAGATTGAAGTGAACTAGTAAAGCGACATACTGGTGATTTGTGTTTTGTATTCGTGTGGATAATTAAAGTTTTAATTGTTTATCGGTTAAATTGGTGACATTTAATTTATCCCGAACCCCAGCTCGTAACAATAATAAAAGATAATTATTAATAATCTTCAATTATTCACTCTTACCGTAACATATATATCATGATCATATTAGGAGGCAAGCGAGCAAGTTGGTCGCCTGATGGTAAGTGATCACCGCCGCCCATTGACACCCAACACGCCAGAGGGTTGCAAGTGCGTTGCCGGCCTTTGAGAAAAGAATAGGCTCGCTTCTTGAAGGTTGCTATGTCGTACCCGATCGGAAATACCTCCGCTGGTAATTGATTCCACAGAGCAGTCGGTAAAAAGTTTCTTGAGAAATACACGGTGGTGGACACCCTCTCATCCAGGTGTATGGATGGTTTTTAGTCGGTAGTAATCCAACATACCCTGCCAATGCGCATTGTAACGTTAGCCTTAACAGGACACTGCTGCTTAAAAAAGCACATGTTTGACCTAATATGTTTTTCAATATGTGATTCTCTGAGTTTGTTTCGGCGTTTCTTCTCAGAGGTCGTCAGCTAGGAAATGCCGGCTCCATCATCTTTTTATTAATAATTAGTAATAAATGTCATTGATCATGTAACAATAAAAAATGTAGGGTAGCTGTCAGTAATTATATCATCAAGACGCCCACAACCTCAGTCTACCCGTGACCATGGACGCTGAAAGGGTCCGAAACGTCGGGATTAATAATATCAATATACGCGATAAAATCCGTAAAAAGTAGTTTTATTTCAATGTATAATATTCGCGTAAATGTCAGAAATCAATATGTTTATCACTCCCAAATTGTCTGAATCACCTTGTAGATCCTAGTAATCATGCAGTTTTTTATTATTGCTTGTGTGCGCCATTTCACCGATGTATCACTTGCGGGTTGCCGACCTTGTAAAACGAATGAGGAATAGTTGGGTGGGCAGTATAAGGGTCAAAGTCTCACCCCTGCCAACACAGCGGTTTCTACCGGAGCGGATTATGATTTAACTTTAAAAAAATGTTTTACCATTTTTGTAGCGTTGTGAGTGGTCAAAAAGTGAATCATAAATATTATTAAACGTCCATATCTTTCACAAGTACAGTCGAACGACACTCTGGAAGTTTGCCAAGCCTAAATTATACGCAAATAAACATAAACAATGAGAGCCAGTGAACTGGCATTGACTTCCGCGCACATGTGCTTGTAAAATAATGAATTTGCTAGATTTACTAATTAGGTCGACACTTTATTGTGGCAAACAAGCATACGGCCCACCTGATGGTAAGCGGTTACCGTAGCCTATAGACGCTTGTAACACCAGGGGTATCACTTGCGCGTTGCCGACCCTGTAAAGCGAAAGAGGAATAGTTGGGTTGGCAGTATAAGGATCAAAGTCCCCCCACTGCCAACAACGCTTCCTCGTGGAGCACTGGCAACCTTGCTCACCATAACACAACACAGCTCAAAGCAGTGTTATTTCACTTCAATTTTCTGTAAGGCGGAGGTATTTCCCCAGTCTATGGCCTAGCTCTCAAACACATCGTTTCTCGGAAAGCACATAAAGTGGGATGCCAAATTCTGATGGTAGTCATCATCAACCCATATACTGTCCCACTGTTGGGCACGGGTGTCCTCTCATATTGAGAGGGATTAGGCTATATTCCACCACGCTGCCCTAGTGCGGGTTGGCAGACTTCACACACCGTCGAGAAAAATCTCTTAGGTATGCAGGTTTCTTCACGATGTTTTTTTCCTTCACCGTTTAAGCGAGCGATAATTAAATATTAATACGCACATGAATTCGAAAAGTCAGAGGTGCGCGACCTTCGGCTTGGCAGTCCAATGGTCATACCACTAGGCTGTCATTGCTTCCCAGGCTATCACTGCTTCCCATGGCTATCGCTTCGTGTAAATAATATATTCGGCACGGCGTACACTCAATTTTTTTTATTTACGATAGGCCTATGCTTGGCCCCTAGTTCGCCTGATGTTAAGCGACACTGCGATCTACGGTGGAGCGCGCTTGCCTAGAAGAAACCGCTTCACTCGAGATTTAAAGACACACAGATCATAGTTATTGGGGAAGACCCACTCAGGAAGCTCATTCCACATTTCAGCGGTACGCATGATAAAACTTTATTTAAAGCGTTTAGTTCGTTCAATCTACAAGAGTACACTGTATTCTGGATGCGAATTCCTTTGTTCCTTCACCCTGCGAGGGTGTAAGGTCATACAGTTCGATGACCCTCTCGACCAGACGTCTGGAGAACACCCTTCTTCGACCTTTTTTAGATAGGTATAGAATATAAGGCTGGTAGGTATGTAGCTAGCTCAAGTTCAATGCACGAGGTATGAAATATCAATATCGGTGAATGTGTTTCAGGAATATTGATTCTATATGATATTTATTTCTGTAAATAGATCTTTTAAAGACACTTTTACAAGTCAATATTTTTCATTTTTTTAAGCTAGATGGCTCCGGCATTTCCTAGCTGACGACCTCTGAGAAGAAACGCCGAAACAAACTCGGAGAGTCTCTTTTAAAGTCCAGACATAGAATAGCAACAAATATGTCTCACAATGTAGGGCAAAGTCTTAAATTGCCTTTTGAAGAAAGAGCCATAGCGGCTTTGAGTAGACCAGTCCCAACTGACGGCACGCATGCATCAGTCATTGTGTAGCTCAACCATAATTTAGTGAGCTCAACAACCCGTCGCACGACGATACCGGATCAGAGGAACATTTTCGTAGGCCACGTAAAAAAAGGCTCAAAGCCACCAGACTGTTCAAAGCTGAGTTTTCAATTTGTTCAAAGTGATAATTATGATATTGAAAAGAATAATAAATAAATATTTTTGGACAATTTTACACAGCACCATCTAGTCCCGAACTAAGCAGAGCTTGTACTATGGGTACTAGACAATGGATATAATATTTTTGTAAATGCATATAATTATAGTTATCAAGAGTGTGTGGGCCGGCCATGTCTGTCGACGGACCGATGGCCGTTGGAGCAGACGAGTCCTTGAGTGGAGACCGCGAATCGGCAAACGTAGTGTGGGACATCCCCCAGCCAGGTGGACCGACGATCTTAAGAGGGCGGCTGGGTCAGTCTGGAGGCGGAAGGCGGAGAACCGGGTGTTGTGGCGCGATTTGGGAGAGGCCTATGTCCAGCAGTGGACTGCGATAGGCTGATTTGATAGTTATCAAGCATTGATAGCCTAGTGGTATGACCATTGGACTGACAAGTCTAAGGTCTCAAGTTCGAATCCAAGGCACGCACCTGTCGCTCTTACCGTATTAATAATTCATTATCATTTGCTTAAAGCGGTGAAGGAAAACATCGTGAGGAAACCTGCATACCTTAGAGATTATTTTCAACGGCGTGTGAAGTCTGCCAACCCGCACTAGGCCAGCGTGGTGGACTATAGCCTAATCCCTCTCATTCTAAGAGGAGCCCCTGTAGTACAGTACATAGGTTGATTATGATACATAGTTATTATGTATAGTGACTTATAATACATAAGAGACACCCAGACAAACACAAACGTTCATCTCATAAATATTTGTGTCCTGTGGGAATCGAACACATGACCTCGTGATCAGCAGTTTAACACTAGAACCACGGATGTCGAGGAATCAAGTCGACCATGCATTCAGTTCAGGTTTCAGGAGTGCTTGCTCAAGATTTTACTGAACGTTCAATATTTCGGTACGTTCATTCAACGTTTGATCTCGTACTAAAATATACAGAAACGTCCTTCAAGGGTCAGCGATCAGGGTTAATGTACAGGAAAAATATTTCGTTTCCTGTGTCATTCTTGGGCTGTACTTTTCATCTTTTTGTATATTTTTGGCATTTTCCATGCTAAGATTTTAAAGTTATTTAGAAAAGGAAAAATTCGACCGCGGGCAGGATTCGAACCTGCGTCTTCTGGTTAGATACACCAGACGCTATGACCACTAAGCCACCGCGATACCTACCCGTCATGTCGAATTTTTCCTTCACGTACTGAATTTACGTCTTTATGGTGACGTCAGTAACACCTATTGAAATGCAAGTTTTTGCTTTTCAACCGACACAACTTACTTTACAGATAGTTCAATGTCGAACGATGTCACCTTACCTTCTAACTATCTTTTTGCAGGTTCGAATCCTGCCCGCGGTCGAATTTTTCCTTTTCTAAATAACTGTACTTTTCATATTTAATTTTAATGAAAATATACTTTATTATTCTTTGAGGTGTGTTGTATTCCTAACGGTGAGCAAGGTTGCCAGTGCTCCGCGAGGAAACGTTGTGTTGACAGTGGGGGGCCTTTAACCCTTATACTGCCAACATAAGTATTCCTTTCGTTTTACAGAATCAGCAACGCGCAAGTGATACCCCTGGTGTTACAAGCGTATATAAGCTACGATAACCGATTATCATTAGATGGGCCGTATGCTTGTTTGTTGCCTTAGTGATATAAAAACAAAAACAGTGAGTAATGTCACTTTTAATTATCACATTGCTGTTCAAACCGGGACCATAATGTTAGCACATTATTGCCGGTTAAGTCACATTATAAAGTCGGTTTTTTTTCTATAAAAAGTTAATTATTCTAAAGATTATGTAATATTTATCGTATCGTGAGATCTTTTTCACTGCCACGTGTTTCGTTGACGTCCAAGGTCGCGATATATCGTCAATTAAGTTATCTTGATATGTAACACAACTATATCTAATACCGTGAAATGAAATGTCACGACCTGCGCAATAGATCTGCGCAGTACTTTTGTTTATCGCAGTTTTTCCCGAGTTTGCACGTTTGGTGTTGTTGTCGTTTCACCACAAGGACGTAGACGAGACGTGAACAAAATCGTAATAAGTACTAGGTAGGTATTAATATTATAAATGAGAAAGTTTGTAATAATTTATAACGATTTTGAGTTAATTTTTCAAATTACAACGTTAATAAAAAGTAACTTTTCCGCTCGGACGAAGTCGCGAACAGGAGCTAGTCTCTAATAATAATCATTTTTATTTCTGACATTTACGCGAATATTATACATTGAAATAAAACTACATTTTACGGATTTAATAATTTTGATTTCTGAATATTAAACATTGAAATAAAACTACTTTTTACGTATTTTATCCAGCCATCTTCTCTATTGAAATTTGGATGTTTTTCGTCAAAATGACGGGATTAATAATATCATATACCTACGCGATAAAATCCGTAAAAAGTAGTTTTATTTCAATAATAATTTTATTTCGCACGGCCTTATATGATAAATGATATTTATTTCTGTAAATAGATCTTTTAAAGACACTTACAAGTCAATATTTTACAATATTTTTTTTAAGCTAGAGCCATCTAGCTTAAAAAGCGTTATTCTTTATTTGGTTTGTGATAGCAGCAGCTATCCTAAACTCAGAAAACATGCGACAACGCATTGTTGAAAAATATCATTAAATTTCTCATCCCTAATTTATGGTTGAGTACACAATGACTGATGCATGCGTGCCGTCAGTTGGGACTGGTCTACTCAAAGCCGCTATGGATCTTTCTTCAAAAGGCCATTTCAGACTTTGCCCTACATTGTAACACACATATTTGTTACTATTCTATGTCTGGACTTTAAAAGAGACTATGATTCTCTGAGTTTGTTTCGGTGTTTCTTCTCAGAGGTCGTCAGCTAGGAAATGCCGGTCTTTTTTTTTAAGCTAGATAAAAAAAAAAGTGTACTTGTAAAAGTGTCTTTAAAAGATCTATTTACAGAAATAAATATCATTTCATTTCATTACTTGGCTACTGATAAAACTACCATGTTTATTAAAGAATAACTCTGAACGGACTAAGATTTGGAACTTGGCGCCATAGTAACTTTTATTCAGCTCAAAATTACCTATCCAACTAATATTATCTACCTATCCTATATTCCAATACACATAGCTATTGGAAGGTGGGATCAGGATTTGCATCCTCCTTAACTCGAACCACATTTCGCACATGACGGTCGATGTTTTGTTACAACTTGATTTTAAGAAACAACGAGCGTTTTGGTGTATCACTTATATTATGAGCACGGGGGCGATGGGGAGTAGTTGATATTTTGTTAAGAAAGGTTACAGGTATACGTCACTCGCTGTGCATTACGTCGAACACAGCGTCAACCATCGCAAGAACGTTACATTACAATGTAATGCTCTAGTCTATACCCACCTTTATAACACCAAAGTTACCCAATTGTAGAAACGATGCAATTTATATTTAGTTACGTTAATAAAATCTAATAAGAATAAAAACAAAACGTCGGATAGCGTTTTGTTTTTTAAAAAGAATCGCTTCCGCAAAGGTCAACGCTCTTCGATATTCGATGTCGAAATTTCATTTTGTTTATGACCTTCGTCGCGTGCAGACGTCTGTGATATGAAAGGAGATAATCAAAAACAAGTTAAATGATATATTGTTGTTTTGTTTATGCATCATGTTTAATGCTATATTGATGTAGTGGTCATTAGCGTGGAACGTAAGGTGAGGTGCTGTGTTCGATTACTTAGGTCGATCATTTTTTAATGTTTTATGTTTCTTAGGAGTTGTGCCCTGTTAATAGGCTCGCATCTTTTTATATAAATAAATATTTGGGACATTTTAAACAGCACCATCTAGTCCCAAACTAAATAGAGCTTGCACTATGGGTACTAGACAATCGATTTATGTAATACTTATATGTATAGTTTTTTTTAAGAAATACATAAGAAAAACCCAAACAAACAGCAACTCTTTGTTCACAACATAAATATGTTGTCCTATTGTAATCGAACTCACGCTCTTGTACCAGCAGTCCGACACTCGAACCGGAGGGTCTACTCCCTAAGCACCAAGTCCGTAGTTTCGACCTTCGTTACGGGCGTTTCCGACTCCATATCACCTACGGATGGATGATTCGTTCGGGGCGCGAACTAAGAATGAATGACAACACAATTTGACAGTTGTCCCTACTCACGATGTGTTTTTACCCGTTAGAAAAATTGAATTTGACAATTGTTTTATCGGACTCCGAAGTTTCGGGAGAACTTTCGAACGGCTCGTAACTTTGCTGACGGAGATAGGGAGTAAACCCTCTGTAGACCACAGACTTCAGGAATCAGGTTGGCCATGATTTTCATTTCTGGAGTTAATTTTTATTTTAAAGAGGTAAAGTTTGTGAGCCTGTATGAGGTAATCTCTGGATCTACATACATACATACACTCACGCCTTTTTCCCATAGGGGTAGGCAGAAACTAAAGAACGCCACTTGCTACGATTCTTGCATACTTCTTTCGCTTCGACCACATTCATACATCTTGTCATACATACACGCCGGTTGCGAGTACTACGCACCTGACCTTTTTGGAAGAACCTCACCAATAAGGTCGGTATAAGTTTTTCTAGGGCGTCCCCTCTCGGCGGTCTGGATCTAATGAACCGATTTTGAAAATTCTTTTACTAATAGTAAGCCACATTATTTATGAGTGTCATAGGCTATATTTATTTGTAATATAAGCATGTTATTAGGTAGTATATTGCACTCGTGCGAAACCGGAGCGGATCGCTAGTTTTAATAATAATTTATTAAATACTAGCTGACCCCTCAAACGTTGTTTTGCCATAAAAAGAAAATTTAGGGGTATGAAAAATAGATGTTGGCCTATTCTCAGACCTCCCCGATAAGCACAAAAAATTTCATCAAAATCGGTCAAGCCGTTTCGGAGGAGTATGGCAACGAAAACTGTGACACGAGAATTTTATATATTAGATTAGATTAAAATAAATTAAATATCTTGATCTAGCCCGTGAGGTTGTCGACATGTGGGATGTGGATTCGGCAATTATTGTGCCGAGAGTTGTTACAGCCAATGGCTTAATAGCCAAGAGCCTCGATGGACATCTGAGGAGGCTCTCGTTAGACGGCTGGATCAAGGGCTTGATACAGAAAGCGGTACTCCTCGACACGGCACGCATTCTGAGGAGGTTCCTCTCTCTGGAGCCTTAACCACCGGTAGCTTGGACCCTGTTCCCGATATCGTATGGTCTGAATATTTTTAAATGTTTTTTTTTTTTTTGTATAAATATTTAAAAATATAATGTAAATAAGACATAAAATAAATACGAGAATAATAATTTATTAACGTTATTGTAACTAAAGTTGTTTTATTTATTTATACATATTGATTTTTATGACAGTACATCAGTACCTCTGCCTACTCCTTCACGATAGAGGCGTGATGTTATGTTTGTTTGTTTACTCATGTAGAAGATTCACGGGACTTATTATCATAAACGTTTGCCGCTTGAGTTGGTATTTAGTTCACGATGTGACATGGAAACTCTACACTGATATGTTCGTGAAATTATACCATTTTTTTACAATAAAAGCAAGTAGTTTTAAAATTAAGTCTCAACAAATTTAAGTCAGCTGTTAAGCAGATTTTGTATCTTAAAGATTGAATTGAGTTGACTGACTGATTGAAATGAAATGATTATAACCTTTTGACCGCCTCGTCAATAATGAATATCTGTGTTCTCTACGCCAAGCACTATAAAAAAGTGATATTTTTGTCGTGCCATGCCGTCGTTTGGCGTCGTGAGCAAGTTTTAATTTGACGTCTATAGACGTCTGTGGCGGTCAAAGGGTTAAATAAAATGAAATGATAATTATTTTCTGTAAATAGATCTTTTACAAGACACTTTTACAAGTCAAAGGCCTTTTGAAGAAAGAGCCACAGCGGCTTTAAGTTAAGGCTGACTTGGGCCGTGGCACAGGCGTGGTGGACTGTAGCCTAAACCCTCTCAATCTGAGAGGAGACCCGTGACGCCGCCCGATATACCGTCCTCGCCGGCGAGGCCCCCTTAACGGTAATCCTCCCCGTCCCTTGCTCGAGCCGGCCCGTGCCGAGCCAGTAGCGTTAAATTCGCCCCTAAATAATTTAAACCCAGATCCAGCCGTCCCTAGCTGCCCCCCCAGCAACGCCCTAAGCCGAGGTCCGAGTCCCGCAGGGGACACCCTTAGCTGTGTTGCTTAGTTTATAAGTTGCCCCTGGCTGGAGGCATCCACCTAGTCCGGTTAAGTTTTTAAAGCTCCCTCGAGCTAAAAACTATGTCCGTCATAAAAAAAAAAAAAAAAAAAGGAGACCCGTGCCCAGAAGTAGGGCAGTTGATGATGATAATTAATTATGTTGTTGTACCGGTCGTAAATCGTGGAACCCCACAATGCGAGTATCCTCACAATAACGATAAAACAATTATGTTTACGAGGTTTATGTAAGGAATGTCTATGCATTGTTAACTAGACGTGACACGACGTACAGTCAGCAACGAAAGTCACTGAACAAGGTTGCAATCTACAATACGGTTTTTTATTTTTGGAACGAAGTTCCTTATCGCGCGTTGTGAAAGGGGGCTAGACGGAAAAAATTCTTACGAAAAAGTTGTCACGACACTTTTTTCGAAATTCAAATATTGTTGACAAGCATTCAAATATTATTGAGTGAATGACAATATTTGAATTTCGCGCGTTGTGAATTGTTGAGTGTATACAGGTTTTTTTATTTTTAATTATTAAATTTTAATGAAAGGAACTTCGTTCCATCCGGGTGTCCCTTGACACCTCTCAAGTTTTTTTTATTCTACTAAGGTGGCAAACAAGCATACGGCCCACCTGATGGTAAGCGGTTACCGTAGCTTTTAGACGCTTGTAACACCAGGGCAGAGTCTGTAAAACGAAAGAATAGTTGGGTTGGCAGTATAAGGGTCAAAGTCCCCCCACTGCCAACACAACGCACACAAAATTTCCTCGCGGAGCACTGGCAACCTTGCTCACCGTAAGAAACACAACACAGCTAAAATCAGTGTTATTTTATTTAGATTTTCTGCAAGGCGGAGGTACTTCCCCAGTCGGGCAGCTCCAATTTGAGTGGAATTACTCCCATTACCACCTCTCTTAAGAATACCTCTCATTATATGAAGTTACTGACTTGTGATGGTTGTGCGAAATAATTGCGTAGATGACCATCAAATATTTACCTTACCTTCATAATAAAAAAATCTCTGGACAATTTTTCGAGCTGTCATGATTTCAAAATGTTGGTCTGTTCAGCTACTTTCGTTGCTGACCGTACCTGTTAGTTATGTGCTAAACAGACATTGTTTAAGGTGCTTGTAAAGAAATTACGCTGCAATTTTAACGTAGATTTAACAAGTAAGCCTGCCTCATTAGACTAGTGGTCCTAAGCATGACTGCTACGCTAGAGGTCCTGGGTGCGATCCCCAGGTCGAGCAAAGTGAAATTGGGTTTTTCTATGAAATTCTCAGTAGCAGCTCGGAGTCTGTATTTGTGCCCGGTTAATGGTAATAGGCTCGCCCCCTATTACATGGGACCTAAACATAACGGCTGTGAGTGTACAGACGTCAGCAGGTCAAGCTATCCTAAACTGTCAAATTTTCCCAATTGAAAATGAACCTTAATTACTTTGTTTTAAGTTGAAAATCTATCAAAGAAAGGATGTTACCAAAATCTACCCAAATGATGTACCGAGGGTACACTTATTGGAAAAAAATCCCCTGTATTACGCTGGTTAAAACTACATCTTTAAATTTCAAAAAACGCACGCCATCTTAACACACTAGTATCAGTTTCATAGTGATTTTATAGTAAAAACTGTCAACTTGATAGCTATCTGCTGTCAGTGTCAGTTTTGGAATGTCAAACGCACACAATTTTGGCACATTATTAGCAGTTTCATAGTGATTTCATTTAAAAACTGTCAACTTGACAGCTGTCATGTACCTCGGGTACAAATTTGGGCTGAGTTGTGGTCTTTTGATGACTTTCTTTGACAGATTGGGGTAGCTTGATGTGCTGGCCACTGTACATTAGTACGCCTGGGTTATTCCCAGTTGTCCCCACCGTCTTCGTCACCACTGGTGACAAATGGGAAAAAAATTCCCATTTGTCACCAGTGGTGACGTCCCCAGTGGTGACAAATGGGAATGTCCACTATTTTTGTTCCCAGTTGCTACCAGTGGTGACAGATGGGAAAAATAAATAGATACGTCCCCAGTAAGGCGGGGCTAGAGCTGAATATACACGATGATTTTGTAGTCGTTTTGGAACCGAAAATTTTAGACTCTATATCAGTAATAGAACCTATTAAAATATAATTTAAATTAAATAAAAATATATTATTTTATTGATTATTAAAAGTAATGTCATATTCGAACAAAAAATGAGAACTCATGATAATTCCACTCAATGTTACGTACTACGATCACTACGATCGATGTCATTCAATGTTACACACACAACACTAAGCGGTAAAACATGCCTAGACACGTTATCCGCCCATTGGATGCGGCGCGGCGCCCGCTGCCTACAATCCACGCACACAGCTGTAATGTATTATGTACCTACCCCTAGTAACAGGCTGCGCGGCGCCGGCGCGCGGCGCGGCGAGCGCTCTCGCGTCGTCGCGTCGCCCGCGCCGCTCCCCGTTAACCACCCCGCACGGCCGCACCCGCCAGTTCTGTTGCAACTCGCGCGCGATAAAGGTTGCATTTTTTACGTTTTACGTAGCCACGCGAAAATGAGTCTTCAGTATGAATATTCGAACGCGGAGTAGGTACTTGACAATGGTTCAGCTGTACACTGTTACTAGTTACAATTTGGAAGGCCAAAGCTGAGGCCAAGCGGTTGTATTCCCGGCCAGAACATTTAAAGGCGCTGCGGCTACGAGGGATTGAAAGTCCTCAAGTACCTTCAACCCCTACCAACTTGGCTGCAACCCAGCGCCTTCTCAATCATGGACAATTCCGTGTGCCGGCTCACGCGCAAGGTCGAGGGCGCCTAAATGACTCGCAGGAGAACGAAGACGCTATTCTGGAGTAGGTACTTCGAGCGGGCTCCGCGGCGAAGCACGAGAATGGCGGCACAAGAATTTAATGTTAGCCAATGCTTTGTATGGAAAACATTAAATAATAATGGCTTAACATCCCTATAAGTTCCGTCGAGCTCACGTCATCAACAACAATGATGCACCGGCAAGAACTGCCCTATGTCAGCTGCCCGGCTCGTTATGCAAGTGTTGTGCGTGCTTACCCAAACAATCAGTTCCGTGATCGATGGATAGGCCACGTCGCGCGGCGGTCCCGTGGCTTGCCCACCACGGAGCCCAGACTTAACGCCCCTGGATTTTTCTTGTGGTCGGAAATAAAAAGACTCCTTTATACCCGTGAACATGAAAGTCTTAACGAGTTACGCAGTGCGATAGTGGACGCCTTTGATAAAGTGAAAAGTGATAGGCTAAAAGACAATAGCATAAAACGGGCACGTTTGTGTATTGAACGCGGCAGACTCCATTTCGTGTAGTTGCTTCGGTACAGGGAAGTGTAAACAATTTATAAATAAACTTTTAATAGGTAAGTACTTAGCTATGTACATAAGTTAATTATTTTGTAAATAGCTCAAATTCCAAAAATCCAAACGCCTGAAGTACCTACTCAGTTCATTGGCTCTCTGTTTCTAATTATTGATACCTACAGTAAAATAAAGATAAGTTCAATTCAAATAAAGTATTTCTGCCGGTCCTAAGCCCATGTAAAGTATGAACGAGAAATTGGAGTAGGTACAATTTACGTAGTTGGCGTGAAAATGTTGATGCGCAGCGGCTGTGCGAGCGACTGCTGCGCCTGTCGCGGGTTCGATCCTCGCTCGGAACAAATTTGTATGATCTGTGGGTGAATGTTCTGGGCTTGCGTGTTTGTGTATGTGAAAATTTATGTTTGTAAATGCACCCATGACACAGGAGAAAATCCTAGTGTTGGGCAACGTTTTTTTTCTTAAATAAGAACTACGATAAAACCTACCTACACACAGTCTTATTCTAATTTTTTTAGTAAGAATGTAGGTATTACGTTCGTGTCCCGTATCAGCTGATTCGCTGGGCGCCATACTTGTCCTATTTGAACTGTGATCCTAGGTACCTACCTAACATCAAATTACGTCGCTATCTGCATCGTAATGCAATTTATTTTAATAATAAAATGTACTTGTCTAGCTACTAGCTATTAAATCACGCGTAGTAGGTACCTACTCAGACGGATCATCCGACCGTCCGTCGCTCCCGTTGCTGTAGGTAGGTGACCAGCTGATGAGCTGACTCGTACCGCGCCGCGCCGCCGCCGCCGCGCCCGCGCCGCCCGCCGCGCATCATTGATAAATGGCAAGCTTGAGACTGAGGCGGTTTAAGAATGAAATATTCGTGCACTACTACGAACAAACTCGAACAAGTGAAATTTTTTTTTGAAATGCCAACTTTTTTATTATTAGCTGTACAGTCAACTTAATATTTTTTATTTGTACTACTAATTATCCTAAGTTACCACGTTGCGGTTCCAAAACGACTATAATTTCACGCTGTATATTGATGTGAATTCAATTTTATTTCACTAATTATTTTAATTAGATGATATTTATATTCTATTATAAAACGAGAGAAATAAAACTTTTACACGTCATTTTTTAGATTTAAATTGTTTCAAGTTTTATTGTGCCAAGTATATTCGTTCTTGTTAACTCTTGTATAATTAAACATAAGATTTACAAGATAAATAAACTCTTAAAAAATATGTCAACAATATAATAGAATTTTTAAACAAAGGCCGAAAACTTACTTTTATTTTAACAATTCCTTTACAGTTTTGTCTGCGTTTGGTGCATTCCCACACAATTAACCCACTTTTATGTTTCCTTTTTATATGATATCCTGCGCGAAGCATAATAGTTCCATGACGTCTTTTTATAAAAACTAACGAAACTGCACCAGAACTGCACGACGCACTTGACCCTGACATTGTTAGGAATGTACTGATCAGTGTGACGTCACTGATCTACGAACCGACAACAGCATAGTGGAGGGGGGTTTATCGGCAGGATGGGAGTGCGAAATTATTGTAAATGTGTTGTAATTAAGTATTCATTAAGTGCTATCTTATTACAAATTTACATAAATAGACGTCATTCCATGTGTTGAAACTATGAAAAAACCTAAGAAAATCGTTTTACGTAAAATAATTATCTGTAATAGTTGTAGTACTAAAAACTGTACTTATGCAGTTTTAATTTCGATTACTATAAATATTGTGATTTATAAAAATAAAATTATGTCTTCCAAGTGACGTGTAAAAGTTTTATTTCTCTCGTTTTAATGTACATTTTATAATAGAATATATCTAATTAAAATAATTCGTGTCAAAAAATTGAATTCACATCACTATATATTCAGCTCGAGCCCCGCCTTACTGGGGACGTATCTATTTATTTTTCCCATCTGTCACCACTGGTGGCAACTGGGAACAAAAAGAGTGGCCATTCCCATTTGTCACCACTGGTGACAAATGGGAATTTTTTTCCCATTTGTCACCAGTGGTGACGAAGACGGTGGTGACAACTGGGAATAACTCGTACGCCTCTGCGAAACTCTTCGGGGAAGACAGCCGTGATGGTATGCTATGTTGTAGACGTACTTTACTCCATGTACTCCAGTTAATTATAAACACAAGTAAATAGAGCAGTAGATCAATAGGTCATTGAGTTAGTATGCAACCTTGACATACCTAATGTATACGTCATTTTGTAATTACTATTTATTAACAATGACAAGGCCCAGCATTATATCAGATTTGATAAACCACAAATACTTGACATGGAAAGTCGATACCTACCCAGGATGATTCGTGAGGCTATTGAAATTAAAAAACATCCAAATTTCAATAGAGAAGATGGCTGAGTCTTACCACCTGCTTGGAATCCTGTTATAGATTCTATTAAACCAAAATCCAGGCCTACAACTGCAAGACCAAAGGATACTGTGAGCTCGTTCTGCGTGAATCGGATTGCCAATAATTAACAACTAAAACATGATCATTGAATATTTTTACTTTAAAAGAGACCATGATTCTCTGAGTTTGTTTCGGCGTTTCTTCTCAGAGGTCGTCAGCTAGGAAATGCCGGCTCTATCTAGTTTTAATTAATAATTAGTAATAAATGTCATTGATCATGTAACAATAAAAAATGTAGGGTAGCTGTCAGTACCTAATTATATCATCAAGACGCCCACCACCTCAGTCTACCCGTGACCATGGACGCTGTAAAGGGTCCGAAACGTCGGGATTAATAATATCAATATACGCGATAAAATCCGTAAAAAGTAGTTTTATTTCAATACTATTTATTTATTTTACATTATCTATAAAACGGCCGCAGGACAATTGCATTGCGCAGACAGACCTCAAAATCAAAATAGTTTTATTTTCTTAAAAACCATACACAGGTACTTATGAAATGTCGAGTCTAGGTGCACGGTTCCAAATTAGTCGTTTCCTCTGGAGAAGAACCGGCAAGAAACTCCATGGTTACTCTTTTAAATATCGTTTTGTATTGTATAATGATGGATTATTAATTGGATTGGATACTTACATGAGAGAACAATTTAGGAATGTTGCGAAGATTACAATTATATAAAATACAGCTAGGCATAAAAGAAAGTTGAAATAAAACTACTTTTTACGGATTTTATCGCGTTATACTGGATCGCGTTGGACTGCCTCATTAGTCTAGTGGTCCTAAGCGCGACTGCTACGCTAGAGGTCCTGGGTTCGATCCCCAGGTCGTGCAAAGTGTTATTTGGTTTTTCTATGAAATTCTCAGTAGCAGCTCGGAGTCTGGATTTGTGCCCGGTTAAAAGCAATAGGGTCGCCCTCTATTACATGGGACCTAAAACATACCGGCGAAATGTGGGTGTACATTAGTACACCTCTGCCTAACCCTTCGGGGAATACAGGCGTGATGGTGTGTGTGTGTGTATCGCGTTATATTGATATTATTATTCCCAACGTTCATCGACGACGTTAAAACATGATCATTGAATATTGTTACTTTAAAAGACACCATGATTCTCTGAGTTTGTTTCGGCGTTTTTTCTCAGAGGTCGTCAGCTAGGAAATGCCGGCTCCATCTGGTATTAATTAATAATTAGTAATAAATATCATTGATCATGTAACAATAAAAATGTAGGGTAGCTGTCAGTAATTTTATCATCAAGACCACCTCAGTCTACCCGTGACCATGGACGCTGTAAAGGGTCCGAAACGTCAGGATTAATAATATCAATATAACGCGATAAAATCCGTAAAAAGTTATTTATTTCAATGTATTTATTGGAACGAAGTTCCTTATCGCGCGTTGTGAAAGGGGGCTAGACAGAAAAAAATTCTTACGAAAAGTTGTCACGACACTTTTTGCTTGTCAACAATATTTGAATTTCGAATTATTGAGTGAATGACAATATTTGAATTTCGCGCGTTGTGAATTGTTGAGTGTATACAGGTTTTTTTATTTTTAATTATTAAATTTTAATGAAAGGAACTTCGTTCCATCCGGGTGTCCCTTGACACCTCTCAAGTTTTTATATTCGCGTTAATGTTAGAAATCAATAATTATAAAAGAAAGTTCTAAACAGTTCTCCCATCTTACCATCAGGTGGGCCGTATGTTTATTTGTCACCTTAGTAGTATAAAACATAAAACTACAATAATCTTTCCTACTAAGTCTATAAAATTATAAATGTGAAAGTTTGCGAGGATTGATGGATGGATGTGTTATTCTTTCACGCTAAAACTATTGAACGGATTTTGATGAAACTTTACAGTATTATTATCCCTACTTCCCTACTAATATTATAAATGCGAAAGTAACTTTGTCTGTCTGTTACGCTTTCACGTTTAAATCACTGAACTGATTTTAATGAAATTTGGTACAGAGATAGAGTTGACCTTGAGAAAGAACATAGGATAGTTTTTATCTCGGACTTTTGAAGAGTTCTCTTGGAAACGCGATATAACCGAACTCGACGCGGGCGAAGCCGCGGGCGGAAAACTATTATATATAAAGGTATTATTATGTATAGGCTATAATTTGTAACAATTTTGAGTTAAAATTTAATTGATTGAGCTGATTAATTTGATTTATTAAATTTATTTATTTATTATTTTTTTGAAATGTGGCCTGCGGGCGGCTAAATCGGGGATTCCGCCGCCCGATCAGATAATGGCCCCAGTTGGTGGCATGCGTGCCTTCAGATGGGATGCAGGGCAAGGCCTCGCTAAACGATGGAGTCTAGCGAGTGTGGCCTGTCATGGTCGTGATGAATTTCACGGACCCCATCGCCGTGCGTGACACAAGGCAAGGTATATATAATAACTAGCTGACCCCGCAAACGTTGTTTTGCCATAAAAAAAAAAATAAAAAAAAATAGATGTTGGCCTATTCTCAGACCTCCCCATAAGCACAAAAAATTTCATCAAAATCGGTCAAGCCGTTTCGGAGGAGTATGGCAACGAAAACTGTGACACGAGAATTTTATATATTAGGTAAGGCAAGGTAAGTGTGGGTTTTAGTCGGTACGAGACTGTAATACCTTGCCACCTCCTCGGTTGGTGGAGAATCCTAAGGATTTTCCGTACTATAAAAAAAGGTAGTTACGTTATCTGAGTAACTTCAAATATCCCATTTGTTTAGCTCTGTCACGCGACTGATAAAAGCTGATAAAGGTATGCTCATTAGTACTTCTGACAATATTGATTTTGAGACCATTTGTGCCCAATAGATAAGAGGATTAGGACAATAGCCCGTTGGTATTATGGGTTTAACCCTTTGACCGCCACAGACGTCTATAGACGTCAAATTAAAACTTGCTCACGACGCCAAACGACGGCATGGCACGACAAAAATATCACTTTTTTATAGTGCTTGGCGTAGAGAACACAGATATTCATTATTGACGTGGCGGTCAAAAGGTTAAAAGTTGAGAAACAGTGATAACCTAGTGGTATGACCACTGCTAAATCGAAGGTTCGAGGTCTCGACTTTTCGAATTCATGTGCGTATTAATAATTTATTATCACTCGCTTATACGGTGAAGGAAGAGGAAACCTGCATGTCTTTGAGATTTTCTCGGCGGCGGCGTGTGAAGTCTGACAACCCGCACTAAAGGCCACCGTGGTCGACTGTAGCCTAATCTCTCTCGTTCTGTAAGAGGAGACCCGTGCCCAGCAGTGGGACAGTATATGGGTTGATGATGAAAAGTTGAAAGCTTCTATTCTGAAGTACAAGATAAGATATTTTTTTTTAATTACCTATGAGTATTTTGTATCTTGCCGGCTATTCTCTGTAACAGTTCGCTAGTATGTTTAGGTTGTAAGAGGGGCGATCCTATTTATTTTTAATAAATAATTAATACTAAATTTTATTAAACACTGGCTTCTTCCCGCGACTTCGTTCACGTGGAAAAGTTACTTTTAACTATCGTTGTAATTCGGCTAATTAACTCAAAATAGTTATAAATTATAGCCTATATGTTATACTGATGTGTAAATAATAATACTGTAAAGTTTCATTAAAAGCCGTTCAGTAGTTTTAGCGTGAAAGAGGAACAAACATCCTCAAAAACTACATAGGTTGGTATGGTATGGTATAGCGGGCTGGTTTCCGCAAATCGACGACAAAGCTCGTATTTTGCGTGTATGTGTGTAACTACATAGGTTATAGGTGAACGGGTGTTCATGGACACCCTGTATAAAATAAAAAACTAAAATGTCATCCACGCTTCGCGGCACCTACGCTTGGCAGAGCACATCTAGTGAGTCACGTAGCGACCAAAAACCGGTTGGCGTCCTTCGAGTTATTATGTTAACGATCGACCAGACTTGTTCTAGTTGTGCCTACAGACACACGCACACAATCATCATCAACCAATCAGCGAGCAGACAGAATAGAATAACAATTTTAACGACCCTATGAAGAGACACGGTTCTTTAATGAACTAACAAGAAACTAGGTTGAAGTGAGAAGTGCTGGGATCGTTTAGATTGGTAATGGGCAATATACATGTGGTTCAAATACATGTAAAATATTTTTTTTAGAAACTTTATTACTTTAGAATTGTGCCTTCATTAATATTTTTGATAAAACTTATTTTTTTAACTAAGAATTATTTTTTTCTAAAGCGGGATATTGCCGAAGGAATTTCATATATTTGAAACGTGACGCCATTTGTCAAAACGAATATGACGTAAAAGTCTATGACACCAAATGTCAATATCACTGATTGCGTACTGTTAGCCTACAACAAACTGTTGTAGGAGTAGGTACACGTTATTTATTTTTAGGGTTCCGTGCTGCAAAAGGAAAAAACGGAACTCTCATAAGATCATTTTGATGTCCGTCCGTCCGTCCGTAATCGGCCTATAGATGCTTGTAACACCAGGGGTATCACTTGCGCGTTGCGGACCCTGTAAAACGAAAGAGGAATAGTTGGGTTGGTAGTATAAGGGTGAAAGTCGACCCACTGCCAACACAAAGTTTCCTCGTGGAACACTGGCAAACTTTCTCACCGTAACACAACACAGCTCAAAACAGTGTTATTTTACTTCGATTTTCTGCAAGGCGGAGGTACTTCCCCAGACGAGCAGCTCCAATTTGAGTGGAATTACTCCCACTATGCCCTACCTCTCTTATTTCTCTTTCGTGTGTTGGCAGGGGGGGGGGCACCTTATGGGTGAAAGTCCCTCCACTGCCAACACAACGTTTCCTCGCGGAGCATGGCACGATAATTATTTATAAATATTCTTCAAAGAAAGGTCAGGGAAATCATTGTGTATGGCGTGATGTGAATGGGCGGAGTTTGCTGACGACTGACTGCAATTATGCTGATGATTGCTAATGATGTTCCATTCATTAATGATGCATACATTATGTATCATAATAATTACCTAAGCAGTGGAAATAGCACTGACTTTCCATACAAAAGTCATAGGATTCATTAAGAAATAGCTGATCCGACATACGTTCCATCCAAATTGTGGCAAATAAGCATACGGCCCACCTGATGGTAAGCGGTTACCGTAACCTATAGACGTTTGCAACACCAGGGGTATCACTTGCGCATTGCCGACCCTGTAAAATTAAAAATGAATAGTTGGGTTGGCAGTGTATAAGGTTCAAAGTCCCTCCACTGTCAACACAACTTTTCCTCGCGGAGTTTCTCGGAGCGGGATATATAATATAATAAAATAAAATAAAAAAGCCTTTTATTTCTTCCAGAAAATGCTAGTTTACAAAAGTTAATTAGTTTTGTTAGTACTTAGTTACAGTTTTATAGAATTATTTTAGATAGTTTTAGTTAGTAGTGTAGTGAAATTATTCTGTAAGAACCCCTCTACAGGTAAAGGCCTCCTCCAATTTTAGCCAGTTTTCTCTGGATTTCGCCGTTTGTATCCAGTTTGGACCCGCTGTGCGTTTAATTTCATCCTCCCATCTATTGCAAGGTCTGCCTTTCTTTCTTTTGCCCACTGGTCTCCTCCATTCTATAACTCTTTTTGTCCACCTTTGATCATGCAGGCGTGCTATGTGACCGGCCCACTTCCATTTTAATGAAAGAGCTTGTGCTAAACCGTCTGTTGCTTTTGTGATGTTGCGTATTTTTGTATGGCTTATTTTTTTTTTTTAATGTTAAGCATACCTACTCCGCTCCATGCCTCGTTGGCACGTTATAATTTTATTTATGACATTTTTGGAGCGGGATATACCTCGGCTTAACTCTTCGGAGAATACAGTCGTGAAGGTATGTTATTTCACTCTCGAAGTCAGATCAATATCCGATGCAGATATTTGGCGTCCAGCCCTCGTGTACACGAATGCAACCAAAACAAACTCACTTGCACGTGTAGATTGTCACGACCACTTTCGTTGCCTGACGTCAGAGCTGTACACGAATAAGCATTTATATATAGACTTTATGCAGGTTTGCATCTAATACTTGATCTAGATGACAAGTAGCAAACAAGCATACTTCCCACCTGATGGGAAGCGGTTACCGTAGCCTATAGACGCTTGCAACACCAGGAGTATAACTTGCGCGTTGCCGATCCTGTATTGAAAGAGGAATAGTTGGGTTGGCAGTATAAGGGTCAAAGTCCCCCCACTGCAAACACAACATTTCCTCGTGGAGCACTGGCAACTTTGCTCACCGTATGAAACGCAACACAGCTAAAAGCAGTGTTATTTTACTTCGATTTTCTGCAAGCCGGAGGTACTTTTCCAGTCGGGCAGCTCCAATTTGAGTGGAATCACTCCCACTATACCCTACCTTTCTTATAAGCATCATCATCAACCCATATACTGCCCCACTGCTGGGCACAGGTCGGTCGGACTGGCGGCTTTACGTGCTCTCCAAGACACGGAGGGGCCTCGATATGTTTTGAAAGGTCACCCATCTTCTACACAGCTTGCTTAATCTTGCACATCGGTTGATCAGCTTAGTGATTAATTAGGTACGACGCCCACGTCACGTATAATGCAAAGTTTAATTATACGTAATGTTATCTTGGTTCCGTTTTAGATAATGAAGTAGTAAGAATTGATTGCGTTGTAATTATTTTTTTAGATATGTCCCCAGAACCGAGAAAGCAACGAAATTTACATGGTTCTAGTCTGTATGATGATAGAAATAATCATTATCATCAACCCATATATTGTCCCACTGCTGGGCACGGTTCTCCTCTGACAATGAGAGGGATTAGGCTATAGTCCACCACGCTGGCCTAGTGCAGGTTGGCAGATTTCACACACCGTCGAGAAAAATCTGTAAGATATGCAGGTTTCCTCACGATGTTTTCCTTCACCGTTTAAGCGAGTGATAATTAATTATTAATACACACATGAATTCGAAAAGTCAGAAATTCGTGTCTTGGATCCGAACTCAAAACCTTTGACTTGGCAGTCCAATAAATGATATTTATTTTTAATTATTGGCATCGAAAAATCCCTTTCGATGCCACGGCATTTATTTACCTTACGTTTGAATGTCCATTGGTAAAAAAATAAATCCCTTTCCATGCCGTCCCGGTCCACGTAGGCCTTTAGGAATCACTACATGACTGAAGTCTCGTCTAACCAGCCAGCCATCTTGGATAAACAATTCGCGAATATAACCTCTGTGGTTCACTCACATGTACAGTCAACAGCATATCAAGCTACCTCAAACTGTCAATATTTTTCATTCCATTTTGAAATTAATCATCAACATTTTAAGGTATAAAATAATTTGGAGAAATTTAACAGTTTTGTTTAACCTTATGTGCTGTTGACTGGTACTATATTACAAGTACGTACTACGTGTTTGGTGTATCGTCGACAAATGATCGGAACTTCCTTGTTTATAGCATAGCATCCGCCTATTATTTCGATGCTCGCAGTTTAATCATCACAATCAGCACGTATTCATCCAATGCTGGACAAAGGCTTCCTTTAGTGAACGCTACAGATCCCGATACCCATGGTCAGCTCTTTTTAATTAATTTTATTAATAATTTTATTCTTCTCTGCAAACCCTTTTAATTGATACCCATATCGTAGTGCATACATAACTAGTCCGCCATCTTTGGGAGTCCGCCATATTGGATTTAGATTTATTTATTACAAAATTGCTTTTACTCCATTTCAGAATAATTAGTAAATAATTTACCATAACATTACAGAATTATTTTGTATTGGTTTTTGAAATTTACGCGAATATTATACATTGAAATAAAACTACTTTTTACGGATTTTATCGCGTTATATTGATATTATTTTTGGGATTAATAATATCAATATAACGCGATAAAATCCGTAAAAAGTAGTTTTATTTCAATAATTATTTTGTATTACCAGCCTGTTCTTTTGTCATCATCAACCCATATACTGTCCCACTGCTGGGCACGGGTCTCCTCTCAGAATGAGAGGGATTAGGCTATAGTCCACCACGCTGGCCTAGTGCGGGTTGGCAGACTTCACACACCGTCGAGAAAATCTCTCAGGCATGCAGGTTTCTTCACGATGTTTTCCTTCACCGTTGAAGCGAGTGATAAAATTAATTATTAACTGTTATTGTATAAATTACGTTAAATGTATTATACTTATATTTTATGTATACATTTTAAGCTAATATAGATAGATACCTACATTCAAAGTAAAAGTCAAATATTTTATTTCAATTAGACCATTAAAATAGCACTTTTGAAAAGTCAAAACTAGTTGCACGGTTCCAAAAAGTGGGTCTTATGGAGAAGAACCGGCAAGAAACTCCATAGACACTCTTTAAAAAAAAAAAAAACATGATTACAGTGTTCAGTATTACAGTATAAATCTGAATAGTTCATGAAGAACAATGCAGTTTGATGTGTACTATTAAATTAATCTAGTATAATAAACAGAAAAAAAAAGAGATTGTCATTGACAGTAAGAGCTGAGCATTATGTGCTATACCCTTACTGGGTTTTATGTTGAACCTATCTATACCAATAAATACTTGAATACTAGAAGACGTCACTTGGCTAACCATGCATTGTCATCCAAACTAAACATGTCTGCAAAATTTCAGCTCAATGCGAAATCGGGAAGTGTGAAATTTAACTTCCAAGATTTTTAACATAGTTCGTTTACAGTGAAGTTATAAAAGCGTTGAAATACTACTTTTTAGGGATTTTTACCTGTGAGCATGGACGCCAACTTCGGGATTAATAATATCAATATAACGCGATAAAATCCGTAAAAAGTAGTTTTATTTCAATGTATAATATTCGCGTAAATGTCAGAAATCAATATAATATAAGCGTGTCAAAAATATATGTAGGTCAAAAGAATGAATCCAATTTAGGAGCAAAGACAAAACAAGATAATACACCGGCATTAAACTGATAAATATATTTGGGTGCATTTGTGGACTAAATGAACGTGTTGTGACCGAAATTCCTGGCTTTTATGAGGACGTGCACTTTTCTCGTGGTTTCTGGCAAGTCTCGTCATCCTGCTGCCCTTATCCCATATTATTTGGGGTCGGTACAGTATGACTGAACTGAACTAATAACTATTCTTAGATGGTAAGCGGTTACCGTAGCCTATAGACGCTTGTAAAACCAAGGGTATCACTTGCGCGTTGCCGACCCTGTAAAACGAAAGAGGAATAGTTGTGTTGGCAGTATAAGGGTCAAAGTAACCCCACTGCCAACACAACGTTTCCTCGCGGAGCACTGGCAACCTTGCTCAACATAAGGAACACAACACAGCTCAAACCAGTGTTATTTTACTTCGATTTTCTACAAGTTGGAGGTACTTCCCCAGTCGGGCAGCTCCAATTTGAGTGGAAGTACTCCTACTATGCCCTACCTCTCTTAAGACTACGACCGATTCTCAGACCTACCGAATATACAATTAAAATTTCATAAAAATCGATCAAGCCAAGATATTGTCTTCCTTTATTGCTCCCACATAATATACTTCACATCTGTCCCAATGTAAATAACATAACAGACATCCGCTTAAATTAGTAACGAATATTATTAATTAAAATATCGTCTTCACCTAAAGTAACGTCTACTAAAAACGTTGTCATATCCGAGCTATTCGAAAATAAAGCCAACTAGTAAGAACAACAGAAGTTTCAAGCGCAAGCGTCGTCGTGGCGAATTTGACGGATCGATCCCATGGCAAATGAAGGCAGGTTTTTTTATACCACTAAGGTGGCAAACAAGCTTACGACCCACCTGATGGTAAGCGGTTATCGTAGCCTATAGACGCTTGCAACACCAGGGGTATCACTTGCGTGTCACCGACCCTGTAAAAGAGGAATAGTTGGGTTGGTAGTATAAGGGTCCAAGTCTCCCCACTGCCAACGATTCGCCACGTCCAAGACAGGTGTGGTCCAGCCATTTCTGGCACGCAAGCCATCTACTGGGTCCATTATCTGAGGGTCTACTCCCTATCTCCGTCAACGAAGTTACGAGTCGTTCGAAAATTCTTCGAATCTTCGGAGTCCGTTAAAACAAGTGTCAAATTCATTTTTTTTAACGGGTAAAAACACATCGGGTAGGGACAACTGTCAAATTGTGTTGTCATTCATTCTTAGTTCAGGCCCCGAACGAATCATCCATCCTTCGTGCTTAGGGCTTGCATCCTTGATGCTTAAGTCACCTGCAGTAAAGCATCATGAACGGTGATGGAAAGTGAGATGCAGCTATCTGGTCAGTCCAAATTGTGGGAATGATTTACACCCACAGTTCACCGGTATGTTTAGTACCCATGTAATAGGGGGCGAGCCTATTGCCATTAACCGGGCACAAAATCCAAACACAAAGCTGCTACTCGATGTTGTTCGTGTTGTCTCGTCAGATTGCTCTTAATATCTTTGTACGTAGGTAGACAAAAGCATCCCACTGCAAATTTACAGTTTAAGCGATTTATTTTCATAATCTTCCGACGTCAATGTATCAGCCTTCTGCAGCTATCTATTGTGCGATAGTCTGCCGACGTGCGCCGACGCAACATCGCTTTGTTTACTCACCAGTCCATGCGTTCTAAATTCGAAATTTTATATCAGTATCGCGTAGACCGTCGTCGAGGACGGTCGTTCCGCACCGCTAGAAATCAGTGCTTTTACGCAGTTGACTTTAATCAAGTGTTTTGTTTTTGAGTTTAACTTTTGTTCTGTTTTGTGAGTGTTTTTCTGGTGTTGTTGTTAATAATGGCGATGGAGCCGTTGAGCTCTGTACCTGTGGACGAACTTGGTAATATTTCTTTGTTTATATTATAGTGTGTTGACTTCGATTATTGAAATTGAAAGTGTTTTTATAGTACCACGTGTATGTTCGTATTCTTTTGGGGATCGTCCAGATGAACTGTGTTTGATTTTGTACTTGTATTTATTGTTTTTGTGTTATCTGCAATGCCGTGAATTTTCACAATTTGTAAAAGGATCTCTACACTTTTTATGCAACCTATATACCTATGCATAATTTCAAGTCTGGCTTTTTAGATTTTGATGTCTTGGTTATACAGTGAGTATTTCACTATACACATATGTACTTGTATATAGAAGATAATAGGGGCTCGTGGCTAAATTAAAACTACGCTGGTCAATCGATCTTCAGGGTTAAGCTGCGCTAGCCACGGTCAGTCTTTGGATGGGTTAATTCTTAACCTTTTGACCGCCACGGACGTATAGACGTCAAATGAAAGCTTGCTCACGACGCCAACGACGGCATGGCACGTCAACAATACCACTTTGTTTTTAGTCCAATATACATACCTATACCAAAATTGTTGTTTTTTTACCTATTATTAAATACTAGAATTTTTCGCTTGGCGTAGAGAACACAAATTTTCGTTATTGACGTGGCGGTCAAGAGGTTAACACATCGAGACTACACTGTGCCTCGAAGAGCATATAAAGTCGTTGGTCCAAATGGTAGTCAGGAACCTTAAAAGCCTGACAACTAGTCTTATCTTCAGGATATCGGTATTGTCCAGAGGAAGTAGCAGAGGTAAGCAGTTACCATAGCCTATAGACGCTTGCAACACCAGGGGTATCACTTGCGCCTTGCCGACCCTGTAAAACGAAAGAGGAATACATAGTTATTACACAGAAATTGGCTTGCGGAGGTCTGATGGCGATCGCTTCGTGTAAAATACTGATATTCAGCCGCATCTGGTTAGATTGGAAGCTTCCAACATAGTTGGGAAAAGGCTCGGAGATGACGATATAGAAGATACGTGGCGCCACGTTGGTAGCGATAGTTGCGTGAATATAAATGTACAGTGCCCAGCACATCAAGCTACCACAATCTGTCAAATTTCTTTGATTGAATTTCAACTTTAAAACAAAACGATAAGGTTCATATTCAATTGGGAAATTTTGACAGTTTTGTACCTATAGCTTGACCTGTTGGCGTCTGTACCATTAAATTTTCCGGTTCTGCTTGATTTTGTCTGCGAATTAAATTAGATGCGTATTAATAGATTGTTGCTTTACATTTCGGTTTTTACTATTCGGAAGTAGTTTTTTAAGGTATTTGGCAATGACGCAATAATCTATATTGATGAGAATTACTAATATACAGTGTGTTACAAAACTACCCGTTAAGTCGAAAGGAGGTTAAATGGGGCCTTGATAACGAGTCCATTTACAATATTTAAGAACAGTAGTAACGCTGTATAACATACCCCAAAAAAAGGAAAACAACAACATTTATGAATGTAAAATAGAAAAACTATTAAAGTAGACAATTATTAGGTAAAATAGGTACGTAGGCCTTTCTGTTAAATAATGCCAAGTTGAAGGTGTACGCACCTCTGACTTGAAATCATGTGCGTATTAATAATTAATTATCACTCGCTTAAAACGGTGAAGGAAAACGTCGTGAGGAAACCTGCATACCTTAGAGATTTTCTCGACGGCGTGTGAAGTCTGCCAACCCCCATTAGGCCAGCGTGGTAGACTATAGCCTAATCCCTCTCATTCCGTGAGAGGAGCCCGTGCCCAGCAGTGGGACTGTATATGGGTTGATGATGATATTTTAATACACCGATCGATAACAAAGTTAATATTTCAACGTTTAAATCACAATCGTTGTTTATAGACAGAAATAGCTATCATCGGGAATGCTTATCATCATTCGTTAATGTCAACCAACTGAGTTGTGTCCGAGGTCCTTTGTGACCAGGGGTCAACATCCTCGGAGCATATTACCAACTATATAGTGTCTATATTCATCATCATCATCATATCAGTCACAGGAAGTCCACTGCTGAACAAAGGCCTCGCCCATAGACTTCCACAAGGACCGGTTACAAGCCGTCTGCATCCAACGACTTCCAGCGACCTTTCCTTTGCGACGGTGCGTGGTTTCCACTCAAGAACCTTTTTGCCCCAGCGGCCATCAATTCTACGAGCTAATAGTGTTTATATATCAGATGATAATTACGAACGAATTTATGATAATCTGATGATAATTACATGTTATCATATTAGTAGGAATTATCTCTATAGTTAAAATCCTGGGTTTGATTCTCAGGTCGAGCAGTGTTATTGGGTTTTTATATGAAATTCTCAGTAGCAGTTTAGATATTCAATGCGCTCCCCTATTGAATATCTAAACTCTGAGCTCCCTTGACATCGAGCTGTGGGTGTACATTAGTACACCTCTGCTTATTCCTTCGGAGAATACAAGCGTGATGGTACGTTATCATTAAAAATACGTTTTGGCATTAATGAAGCGGTGTTGATCTTGAATTAATCAACCTTGAATAGTGAACTGCGCAGAATGGAAGGTGTGACGAAAGTAAACAAATCAATTTACTTTCATTATAATTAATGTAATCTATGTATACAACAACGTGTTACAAAATACCCCGTAAAAAATATAATTAATTATCAAAGCCAAAAATTTCAGCTGTCATGTCAGGGAACCAGATTAATTATTTAACAGAAAGGCCTACGTACCTATTTTACCTAATAATTGTCTACTTTAATAGTTTTTCTATTTTTCATTCATAAATATTGTTTTCCTTTTTTTGGGGTATGTTATACAGCGTTACTACGGTTCTTAAATATTGTGAATGGACTCGTTATAAGGCCCCATTTAACCTCCTTTCGGCTTTACGGGTAGTTTAGTAACACCCAGTATACTTCTATATATTTCTTCTGTTTTATTGTGTTTAAATTTATTGATAACTGAATTTTAATATTTATAATTTCTAATTCATAAATTGTACACCTTAATTGGATGATGTGGCCTCCTATAATTGAGGGAGTACATTTCTTTGCACATATGATATTGATGAATGTAATACAAATTCTGTACATCTCTTGTTGGAGTCCTTAATATTAAAAAAATAAATAAATATACTATAATATATTGAAATAAAACTACTTTTTACGGATTTTATCGCGTATATTGATATTATTAATCCCGACGTTTCGGACCCTTTACAGCGTCCATGGTCACGGGTAGACTGAGGTGGTGGGCGTCTTGATGATGTAATTACTGACAGCTACCCTACATTTTTAATTGTTACATGATCAATGACATTTATTACTAATTATTAATTAAAACTAGATGGAGCCGGCATTTCCTAGCCGACGGCATTTCCTATACTATAATATTATAAAGAGGTAAAGTTAGTGAGGTTGTAGGGTAATCTCTAGATCTACTGAACCGATTTTGAAAATTATTTTACCAATAGAAACTCACATTGTTTGTGAGTGTCATAAGCTATATCTTTTCTTCTAATATATAAAATTCTTGGGTCAGTGTTCGTTTTCATACTCCTCGGAAACGGCTTGACCGAGTTTATTTTTAGTTACAAGTTGCCTGAATCGTTTTGTAGGTCTTAGTAATTAATAGTAAGGCATAGTTTCTATCATTGCTTGTGTGCGCCATTTCACCAATATAATTGAATTAAAGATGAGGCTGGCTACTACTGTAACGCTGCTTGAGTATTAACTTCATTGCAAAAACATGTGCAATGGCTGTATAGCAATGGAAAAGTAAATCTAAGCAACATTAAAATTTTGTTTTATAAAATTTTACCGCTATTTATAGTAGAGGGTAAACCGTTTTGTGTAGTTTTGCGAGCGCGATACGTCGTGTTCACCTACCTACATCTTTTGAAAATCGAGCTGTCGACGGACTCAATCGGTGTACAGAAAAACCTAAATTGGTTTATGTTTACACTGTGCCTTTTTAATATAATTTAAATTAATTTGTGTTGATAATAAATAAATAAAATAATAATAATAATAAATATGAGTAAATTACAAGACAGTAATGTGCTAAAACACTAGGAGGCGGTGAAGGGCGCGCGTTTTGGGGGCTGTCTTAAATGTAAAAATGACGTTCATAAAATACTACCAAGTAGCCTATCTCCAATAAATTATATTGACTTTTGATTTATAATATAATAATAATATTTTTGGGACATTTTTACACAACACCATCTAGTCCCAAACTAAGCAGAGCTTGTACTATGGGTACTAGACAATGGATATAATACATATATACTTTTTTTTTTGTAAATACATACTTATAGAGACTTTTACCGTGGGAGAGCCATGCTTCGGCACGAATGGGCCGGCTCGACCGGACTTGATACCACGGCCTCACCGAAAATAACGTTTTCGTTGTGTTTCGTCGAGTGAGTGAGGATACCGGAGGCCCAAACCCCTTAAAAGGGCGGTAACGCACCTGAAACTCCTCTGGTGTTACGGGTGTCCATGGGCGGCTGTAATCGCTTACCATCAGGCGATCCGTCTGCTCGTTTGCCCACCCTATCTCATAAAAAAAAAATGTTTTTATCCACACAAATATTTGTGTCCTGTGGGAATCGAACCCACGACCCCATGATCAGCAGTCCGGCACTCGAACCGCTAGACCACAGAGGTCGGTTAATTTATAATTGATACTAAACGAAGAAGACAATGGGAGGAGTGGGCTAGGATACCCTGCTGAGGATTCCGGCGACTGGGACCGCAATTAACTCGAACCGCGGTTCCAGACGCTGGATCCATTTATTTTAATATTTTTCTTCCGGCGACTGGGACCACCAATAAATTAATACTAAAATCTATTGTTCAAGTCAAAAAATACAGTCATACAAAAAATGTTCAGTGTAGTAATTTAAGAAATATAATTCCAACAATTGGGCAATGTTTGGTTGAAAATATCAATTAATTGTGGTGTTGACTGTACTGTTTTTGACTTTTGAACAATAGATTTTAGTATTGATTTATTGGTGGTCCCAGTCGCCGGAAGAAAAATTTTAAAATAAATGGATCCGGCGACTGGGACCGCGCTTCGAGTTAATTGCGGTCCCGGTCGCTGGAATCCTCCGCTCATCTAACATTCCTGCAAGCGCAGACAGTGTTATCAGGTCCAACCCACATGCAATACTTATCTATTTCCGCCAATAGAATCTAGACACTCGCTTTGAATATTAAACAATTAGTACCTACTTGAAGTGCTGTTTTGATTCACCATGAATGGACGGACTTTTCCTAAGAGAATTGGAATATAATGCGAACAGGGCAGCATGCAAAGCCGCCTAGGCAATGGAGGCTACCTTCCTCCAAAAAATACTTAGTTTCTCAGAGCCCTCTAAGTGACGCGAGGCTCGACTGACATTCCAAAACTGACACTGACAGCAGATAGCTATCAAGTTGACAGTTTTTACTATAAAAACACTATGAAATTGATACGTTTTTTAAATTCCAAGTAATTTTTGCTCATCCCCTAGTGAGCATAAAAAAAAAGTATGACTATAGTTTTAATCAGCGTGATACAGGGTATTTTTTCCAATAAGTGTACCCTCGGTACATTATTTGGGCAGATTTAGGTGACTTCCTTAATAAAATTCGGTTTTAAAAAAAATTAAATACATTAAAAACTATTTTTATTTATGACTAGTTTTCCGCCCGCGGCTTCGCCCGCGTCGAGTTCGGTTATATCGCGTTTCCACTCTTCAAAACTCTTCAAAAGTCCGAGATAAAAACTATCATATGTTCTTTCTCAAGGTCAACTCTATCTCTGTACCAAATGTCATTAAAATCAGTTCAGTGATTTAGACGTGAAAGCGTAACAGACAGACAGACAGAGTTACTTTCGCATTATTTTATAATATTAGTAGGGATTAGTAGGGATTTTGAATTTTCGCGCGGAAACATTAGCCGCCATGTTGAAATACTACTAGATTTACTCTGATAGTCGGCCCAAAGGCGAAGTCCATGACTCACTGTGCGAATATTTCTCTCATAACACCTAAATAACAATGCTAAATGTTCCTAAGACCACATCATTGTTCACTAACAAGTAGGAACATGTAAATTATAGCAAGGATTCTCACTCTACCGCTAATAAGGTTATTGTACTAATACACAAAGAAACTTATTTTTGTCTGACAAATATACACGTACAGTCACTGGCCTGGAAGAGATTTGCGCGGTGCTGGAAAATATCGAGTGCATGTAAAGATACCCACGCATGACATGCAGTGTTCAGTGGTATTTTTTTTTAATTTTTTTTTTTAATATTTTGGGCCATTTTTACACAGCACCATCTAGTCCCAAACTAAGCAGAGCTTGTACTATGGGTACTAGACAATGAATTAATACTTATATACTTTTTTTTTTGTAAATACATATTTATAATACATAAAAAACACCCAGATAAACACAAATACTCATGTTTTACCCATACAAATATTTGTGTCCTGTGGGAATCGAACCCACGAGCCTATAATCAGCAACCACTAGATCACAGAAGTCAAATTAATAATCATTTATTTGTTCGCAAATATGATGAAATAAACCATTTTTCATCATACATTTTTGAGCACAAGTCGCAACACAGCTCAAAGCAGTGTTATTTTACTTCGATTTTCTGCAAGGCGGAGGTACTTCCCCAGTCGGGCAGCTCCAATTTGAGTGGAATTACTCCCACTATGCCCAACCTCTCTTAAAGCTAATATTTCCTGTAAATATTTTTAAATATTTTAACGAATAATATATAAAAAGTAGTACCACACCGGTATCGGGAACAGTATCCAAGCTACCAGTAGTTCATATTCATATTTATTTATTGCATTCCATAATGTACAATAGGTGATAAATACAATACTTAAAAGAAACAATTATGGACCCTGTAGGGCGCAGCAAAGACATTTTTAAATTAAATTAATCATTTTAGAGAGATTTTAGTTCATCATTCTAGTTAGGGCTCTAGCGAGAGGAACCTGACGATATCCACCGTGTCCAGGAGTACCGCTTTCTCCTTCAAGCCCTTGACCCAGCCGCCTAACGTCTCGTCAAATGTATGTCGAGCCTCATGGCTATTAGGCCATTGGCACAAGGACTGCTGCATCCATAAATAAATGGCATTTTCCTTGCTAAGATTTTAAAGTTATTAAGCAAAGGAAAAATTATACATACTGTCCGTGGCTTCATAAACAGTCCCTATCAGAATATCAGCGCTGCAGCTTGATTAGCTTTTTGCTGCAGCACAGTGCTGAGATAGGGACCTATTCTGACATCGCACAGGATAACGTACTTCCTTAGTTTTAAGACTTATTAAATTGTTATGTTAAATTGTATTTTGTCCTGTTTTGTGCCTGTCAGAATAAATTTTCTTTCTTCTTTCAGAAATTCGACTGCGGATTTTTTCCTTTGCTCAATAACTTTAAAATAAATAAATATGTTGGGACATTTTACACAGCCCCATCTAGTCCCAAACTAAGTTGAGCTTGTACTATGGGTACTAGACAATGAATATAATACTTATAGACTTTATTTTTTTTTGTAAATACATACATATTCTACCATGTCCCACATGTTGACAAACTTGTTATTATTAGCCTTCTTCCAACTATGTTTGGGTCAGCTTCCAGTCTACCCAGATGCGGCTGAATATCAGTATTTTACACGAAGCTACCAGACTTCCACAACTCAATGTTTGTGCAATACAGATATCCTGATGATAGACTTGTGGAGAGGCGAGGTGTGTTGCCCCTCCATCCAAAGGGAGGATCCTCCAACCAGGCGGGTGTTATGCCTGGCGGGACACGGCCCGACGGTTGATGTCGGGCAGTTGTATATATGCAACTTTTCGTTGCGAATGTTGCTTGCACGATTCAGGCCTTCGTAGTTCTATGTAGCGCGGTAGATGTCGCTACAGACTTGTTGTCAAGCTTTTTGGGCTTCTGACTACCACTAAGAATAGTCAGATGTTCCGGGACCGACGGTTCTCCCAGCAAGATTCTCGATGTGTTATCAATGGTCTCCCATCCGAGAACTGACTGCGGCCAGTACAGTTTAACCTTGCCAATACAAGATGGAGACAATGAAAGACGAAATGATACATTGTTTTCAACTCCGACATTGAGAGTTCAAAGCCCTTTCTTATCACTGCTTCTCATTTCTATGTCTTCAATATCATGGAGATAGTGTCATGTACTCAGTGCGTGTCGCATATAGAAAGATTTACATATATACAATACTAGCTTCTGCCGGCGACTTCGTTCGCATGGAAAAGTTACTTTAAATTACATACATACACTCACGCCTGTATTCCCCGAAGGGTTAGACAGAGGTGTACTAATGTACACCCACATTTCGTCGGTATGTTTAGGTCCCATGTAATAGGGGGCGAGCCTATTGTCATTAACCGGGCACAAATCCAGACTACGAGTTGCTACTGAGAATTTCATAGAAAAACCCAATAACACTTTGCTCGACCTGGGGACCGAACCCAGGACCTCTAGCGTAGCAGTCGCGCTTAGGACCACTAGACTAATGAGGCAAGGCAAGTTACTTTAATTTACATACATACACTCACGCCTTTTTCCCATAGGGGTAGGCAGAAACTAAAGAATGCCACTTGCTACGATTCTTGCATACTTCTTTCGCTTCGACCACATTCATACATCTTGTCATACATACACGCCGGTTGTGAGTACTACGCACCTGACCTTTTTGAAGAACCTCACCAATAAGGTCGGTGTAAGTTTTTCTAGGGCGTCCCCTCTCGGCGGTTCCACTGACATTCGCCATATAAATCCTTTTTGTTAGTCGCCTTTCATCCATTCTCTCGACATGCCCAAGTTACTTAAAATTATCGTTGTTATTTGGCTAATTAGCTCAAAATCGTAATTTATAGTATATTGTAATAAAACTACTTTTTACGGATTTTATCGCGTTATATTGATATTATTTATCCCGTCTATCCGTCTACCCGTAACCATGGACGCTGTTAAGGGTTCGACACGTCGGGATTTATTAATCCCGATGTGTGTGTGTGTGTATCAATATAACGCGATAAAATCCATAAAAAGTAGTTTTATTTCAATGTACAGGGTGGAAGGGACATCGACACGCAACGGCTTACCATAACTTCAGTACATGATTCTGGACCCCCCTGCGTTGCAATTTTTCGTCGGCTTTGAATTGTACTACTCACAAGTGAACTCTAAGGAAACAGCTGAACAGAAGATCTTTCGAGTTTAATTTACAATGCTTAAGAACGGTAGTAACCGTTCTTAAATATTGTAAATTAAACGGAACGGTAGTAACCGTTCTTAAATATTGTGAATAGACTCGTTATAAGGCCCCATTTAACCTCCTTTTCGGCTTTACGGGTAGTTTTGTAACACCCTAAGTTAATAGACAAGATATAAAACTTAGTTTAATACTCATAACAATAATTCAAATGCATTTGTTTTATCTAGAGTTAACGTAGAATCTAACCCTAAGCGTCATTATTAAAGGTTAACTTAATGATGATGTCAATTATTAGTCAAACAATGATTTAATCAGTATGTAGGTCACATGAGATTAATTTTATGGGTATAGATAAGTGTTAGACTTTGATATCTTGGCGTCATGATGGGCGGGCGTGGCTCTTACGTGGGCGGATTGAAGCCGTCGTAGCATTAGACGGACCAATATAATATGTATATTAATGTGTTAATATATTTTAACAGAGGTACCTGGGCATAGTGGGAGTAATTTCACTCAAATTGGAGCTGCCTGACTGGGAAAGTGGGCCTCCGCCTTGCAGAAAATCTAAGTGAAATAACATTGCTTTCAGCTGTGTTGTGTTCCTTACGGTGAGCTAAGTCAGCACCTAGCTCACCTTTTCTTCATGCAGCCATGAAGAAAAGTTGTGTTAGCAATGGGGATACTTTGACCCGTATACTACCAACTATTCCTTTTTCGTTTTACAGGCTCGGTAACGCGCAAGTGATACAGAGTCGGCCCTGGTGTTACAAGCGTCTATAGGCTACGGTAACCGCTTACCATCAGGTGGACCTTATGCTACTTTGCCACCTTAGCAGTATAAAATAAAAAACCTGAAGAGAAAACTTTGTAGCCCGTTTTAAGCATATTGCATGCTTAAAACGGTATGGTGATTGAATATTTGCATGTCATTAAGTATACTATGACGAAATATGCTGGACTAAATTTTATGTAACACCTACTTTTGTAACCATATTTAAAAGCAAATAAATATTTGATTTGATTGATTGATTGATTAAGAAGGGGTACCACATTGTCACATTTGGCATAATTAAAGATTTAATGGAGAAGAAATGCAGAAAGATAATATGTGTTAGAAATGAATTAATTACGTGAAGAGAAAGCTGTTTAAAGCATATTGCGCGCACGGAAGAGTATGAGATTTGGCATAGTTAAACATTTTATGGAGAAGGAATGCAGAAAGCTAAAATTTTAGGTAATATGTGTTAGAAATACATGAAATAAAGGCCGGTGACGCACTTGTGACTCCTCTGGTGGTGTCCATGGGCGGCGTCGCTTACCATCAGGCGATACGTGTGCTCGTTTGCACGCGTAACCCATAAAAAAAAACAATTTATCGTTTACGGCCACGCTATTAATGTCAAACACCGATCGAAAACATAATTAATGTTTTAACGTTAAAATCACAATTGTTTGTAGACAGAAATAGCTATCATCGGGAATGCTTATCATCATTCGTTAATGTCAACCAACTGAGTTGTGTCCGAGGTCCTTTGTGACCAGGGGTCAACATCCTCGGAGCATATTACCAACTATGAGGTCAGCTTCCAGTCTAACCAGATGCGGCTGAATATCAGTATTTTACACGAAGCGACTGCCATCAGACCTCCGCAACCCAATGAGCAAAACCCGATTTTCTGAGGATAGATGGTTGTCAGGCTTTTTGGGCTTCCGACTACCACTAACGATTGTCATAGGTGTTCGTATGACAACCGGGTGCGACGGCTTTACGTGCTAGGCATGGAGGTACCTCGATGTGTTATGAATTGTCACCCGTTTACTGACTGACCGCGGCTTACGGAGCTTAACCTTGCACATCGGCTTTTTTTATGGGATAGGGGGCAAACGAGCCGACGGATCGCCACATGGTAAGCGATTCCCGCCGCCCATGGACACCAGCAACACCAGAGGAGTCACAAGCGCGTTGCTGGCCTTTAAAAGAGTACGCTCTTATCTTGAAGGTTTGAAGGTACTGCAGGCGACAGTTTATTCCACAGTTCTTGTGCGAGGCAAAAAGTTTCTAGAGAAACGCGCAGTATTGGACTGCCAACCATCTAGATGATGGGGATGGAACTGCTGTCATATAGAACGATGGCGAAAAGAGGCAGCAGGGAACAATCCGAACAGTTTTTTTTATTCTACTAAGGTGGCAAACATGCATACGGCCCACCTGATGGTAAGCGGTTACCGTAGCCTATAGACGCTTGCAACACTAGGAGTATCACTTGCGCGTTGCCGACCCTGTATTGAAAGAGGAATAGTTGGGTTGGCAGTATAAGGGTCAAAGTCCCCCCACTGACAACACGTTTCCTCGTGGAGCACTGGCAACCTTGCTCACCGTAAGAAACACAACACAGCTCAAAAGTGTTATTTTACTTCGATTTTCTGCAAGGCGGTGGTACTTCCCCAGTCGGGCAGCTCCAATTAGAGTGGAATTACTCCTACTATGCCCTACCTCTCTTAAGCAGTACAGTTCCTCGGAGCATTCCCCGTAATATATGCGATAGAAGATGCATAGCTCGGCTACTTCTCTAAGCAGCGCCAAAGGGTCTAGTTGGTTTGAATTATCCTGGCAGTCAACGATGATGCTTAATTATTACTTGGCTACGAGCCCTTCACCCTCTTGGAAAGAAAGTCCTGGAGTGGCGACCACGCATAGGAAAGCGCAGCGTAGGACGGCCCCCAACTAGGTGTACGGACGACCTCGTGAGGGTCGCAGGGAGTCGCTGGATGCGGTCTGCGCAAGACCGATTTTTGTGACGATCATTAGGGGAGGCCTATGTTCAGCAGTGGACGTCAGTGGCTGATAGATAGATTACCAGAACTGGGCCCCAGATTTACGAACAAAAAAACCCGCGAATTCCGGTGTTCAATCTGTTAATAAAAGTACTAATCACAACAGGATATTATAGTTAAAAATAGACAAAAATAATCGCGTGCCGCCATTGTGTCGGTCTCGTTGAAACCGGATGCTGTTATGTTGGTAGGGTTGACGTTTATTTTTAAAAGAGGTTGGAGGATAGAATAGGTTTTATTTAACTTGCTCGTTAGTGTAGTGGTCTAGCGCTACTGTTACGCTAGAGGAAAGGTCGAGCAGTGGGTTTTACTATAAAATTCTCAGAAGCAACTCGGGAGTTGCTAATAATGTTGCCAATGATTAATAAAAATGTGGGGTAGCTGTCAGTAATTATATCATCAAGACGCCCACCACCTCAGTCTACCCGTGACCTGTGCTGTAAAAGATCTGAAACGTCGGGATTAATAATATCAATATAACGCCATAAAATCCGTAAAAAGTAGTTTTAATTCAATGTATAATTATTATTATTAATTATTAATCCCGACGTTTCGCACCCTTTACGGCGTCTTGATGATATAATTACTGACAGCTACCCTACATGTTTATTAATCATTGGCAACATTATTAGCAAATCCCGAGCTGCTACTGAGAATTTCATAGAAAAACCCACTGCTCGACCTTTCCTCTAGTGTAGCAGTCGCGCTAGACCACTACTCTAACGAGGCAGTTAAAACTTATTCTATCCTCCAACCTCATTTAAGATAAATTCTGTAAAAAGGAGATTTATTTCAAAGTCCGGCTTAGACAACCCTCAGTGTTACCAACATTGTAATCTATTATAATTGTAGCGAATGAAATCATATCTGATTGTGATCTGTTGTTTTAATTGTTACATTAATTACAGTTTGCGCGGCATTACCTGACCGGACTGAAGTTGGCTGCTAGGTTGCGCAGTATACAATTTTAAAAAAAAAATTTAAACAATCCATTGTGCATTCAAACGGCTAACTTCAGTCCGGTACAGGGAGTCTACTCCCTAAGCACGAAGTCCGTAGTTTCGACCTTTACGGGCGTTTCCCACTCCGTATCACCTACGGACGGATGATTCGTTCGGGCCCCGAACTAAGAATGAATGACAACACAATTTGACAGTTATCCTACTCTCGATGTGTTTTTAACCGTTCGAAAAATTGAATTTGACACTTGTTTTATCCGACTCCGAAGTTTCGGAAAACTTTCGAACGGCTCGTAACTTGACGGGGATATGGAGTAGACCCTCTGTACACGCAGAGCGCTGTATGCTCTCATGGGTTTAACTGACCAAGAGACTACAGGTGTAGAAGGTCTGACAGTAGGCTCGAAAGTGTCATTTTTAGTCATGGCCGTGGAATCAAGAGAGGTAGGGCATAGTGGGAGTAATTCCACTCAAATTGGAGCTGCCCGACTAGGGAACTACCTCCGCCTTGCAGAAAAACGAAGTAAAATAGCACTGCTTTGAGCTGTGTTGTGTTTCTTACGGTGAGCAAGGTTGCCAGTGCTCCACGAGGAAAGTGTTGGCAGTAAGGGGACTTTGATCCTTATACTGCCAACCCAACTATTCCTCTTTCAATTCAGGGTCGGCAACACGCAAGTGTACTCCTGATGTTACAAGCGTCTATAGGCTACGGTAATTGCTTACCACCAGGTGGGCCGTATGCTTGTTTGCCACCTTAGTCAACTTGGTGACTCTCACCAAGACTGACAGGTTTATTAACCTGACCTGACGATATCAGACATCAGCCTCAACGCAACGATGCATATTGATAGTGATTAATATTATCAGGAGTATTTAATAATAATATATTGCTTTGTATCGAGACACTGGAGCAATATTTCTTATCATATCTGTTCTACGCATAATTATTCACTGAAATCTTGAGACAGAAAAGATATTTATATAAAAACCGGTCAAGTGCGGTCAAGGATTGCTGGACATTCTTACCACATCAGACTCCTTGCCCCGGAGAGTGAAGGGTTTTTGGTATCAAACAAACAAGATTTACGTAGATAAATAAGGATTTACTTAGACACAAACAACACATTACACATCATCATCAACCCATATACTGTCCCACTGCTGGGCACGGGTCTCCTCTCATATTGAGAGGGATTAGGCTATAGTCCACCACGCTGGCCTAGTGCGGGTTGGCAGACTTCACACACCGTCGAGAAAAATCTCTAAGGTATGTTTCCTCACGATGTTTTCCTTCACCGTTTAAGCGAGTGATAATTTTAATTATTAATACGCACATGAATTCGAAAAGTCAGAGGTGCGTGCCTTGGGTTCGAACTCGAGACCTTCGACTTGGAAGTCCAATGGTCATACCACTAGGCTACCACATTACACATGATAGCCATAAATATTTTGGAATAAATAGACACCAATTAATTAGTTCTTAGCTAGTGGTGTAGTGTAAAGGCAAACTTTGAGATGTTTAACTCATTTAACTGAGACCCCACGATACAGACTTGCCTAGTGTGGGGACCATGGAAAATATCTATGTGAAAGAAAGAAAGAAAGAAAAAACATTTATTTGCCGCAGAAACACATACAAGCAAAGTTTTTAGCTTAATTAAGCACGATGTACAGAAACATTAACAAAATACAATTTACAACACAGGAAACACAAATCACAAATCTTAATACCTAACTGCTGCATGTCGTGTCCGCGACAAAACAGGCTACCACTCAGCATTATGCTGTGCTGTGGCACGAGACCACAACAAAGCGCTGATTTTCAGTGGCCACCTAGTGACGTACAGATAATGTGAAATACTTTTTATTGAATAAACAAAACATAACATATATTCTAATGTACAGACGCCAGGTCAAGCTATCCGAAACTCTCAAATTTTCCCAATCGATTATGAATCTTATCGATATCGTCTTAAAGTTGAAAATCGATCAAGGAAATTTGACAGATTGTGGTAGCTTGATGTGCTGGCCACTGTACCCAAGGGAAAGGACTGAAATTACCACATAATAAATGGACATTTAAATTGAAATTGATATTATAGAGTACGTGTTACAGCAATGGCGGCTAATCAGAAAAGTGCTGTTATAATGGTCTAATTGAAATAAAACAAATGACTTTAACCATACATACAGACCATCACGCCTGTATTCCCCGAAGGGTTAGGCAGAGGTGTACTAATGTACACCCACATTTCACCGGTATGTTTAGGTCCCATGTAATAGGGGGCGAGCCTATTGCCATTAACCGGGCACAATTAATCCAGACTCCGAGCTGCTACTGAGAATTTCATAGAAAAACCCAATAACACTTTGCTCGACCTGGGGATCGCACCCAGGACCTCTAACGTAGCAGTCGCGCTTGAGACCGCTAGACTAATGAGGCAGTCATTAGTCTAGTGGCTTTAACCAGTCCCAAATAAATAACCCCCTACTTTCTTCTTTACAGAGTCCTGGGTGGAACTCAACTCCGGCGGTGGACTAGCCGCCGTGGAGAACGAGTACATCAGACTGCTGCGGGAGGCGCAGAGGGAGAGCCGGGACTCCTCCGTGAGACACTCGCGCGCGTCCAGCGTCAAAGGCAGGTGGGTAGTCAGAAAAGTATAAGTAGTCGAAAAAAGTCGGAGAAGTCGGAGAAGTCTGAAAAGTCGGGGTAGTCGAATAAGAAAGAAAAGAAAGAAAGAAAGAAAGAAAGAAAGAAAGAAAGAAAAATATTTATTGATACAGTCTTGGACAATGCACACAAAATATTAAAAAACATGATGGCAAAACAAATAAAATAAGGATAAAAAAAAAAATGTGTGCCCCACGACTGCGTCAAATAGGCTCCAGTTCAGCTAAATGCCAGACCGCTGGTGAGCTGCCTGGCGCTGGTTTTCAACTGGACCTTTAAAATTATGTGTCACTATGTGACTTATGTGAATAAGTAGGGAGTAGTCGAAATAGTTGGAAAGTCTAACGTATCATAGGACATGCAGGATACACATGTTTTTTTATACCACTAAGGTGGCAAACAAGCATACGGCCCACCTGATGGTAAGCGGTTACCGTAGCCTATAAACGCTTGTAACACCAGGGGTATTATTTGCGCATTGCCGACCCTGTTACACGAAAGAGAAATAGTTTAGTTGGCAGTATAAGAAAGCCACTGCTGAGCAAGGGTCTACAATGAGAGGGATTACCAGTTTCCTCCCCGTCCCTTGCTCGAGCCGGCCCGTGCCTAGCCAGTAGCTTTAAATTCGCCCCTAAATAATTTAAACCCAGATCCAGCCGTCCCTAGCTGCCCCCCCAGCAACGCCCTAAGCCGAGGTCCGAGTCCCGCAGGGGACGCCCTTAGCTGTGTTGCTTAGTTTATAAGTTGCCCCTGGCTGGAGGCATTTGGTGCCTCGCCACCTAGTCCGGTTAAGTTTTTAAAGCTCCCTCGAGCTAAAAACTATGTCCGTCAAAAAAAAAAAAAGGATTACCAGAATCACGAAAAAGCGTCATCGATTCATGGTGGACATCCCAAAAGCGTGAACGAAACGCTTTAAATCAAGTTTCATCATGCGTACCGCTGAAATGTGGAATAAGCTTCTTGTGTGGGTCTTCCCCAATAACTATAATCTGTGTGTCTTTAAATCTCGAGTGAATCGGTTTCTTCTAGGCAAGCGCGCTCCACCGTAGATGTCACGCAGTGTCGCTTAACATCAGGCAAACTAGTAGTCAAGCGTAGGCCTATCGTGAATAAAAAAAAATAAGATTAGGCTACAGTCCACCACGCTGGTCTAGTGCGGGTTGGCAGACTTCACACGCCGTCGAGAAAAATCTCTTAAGGTTTTCTTACGATGGCTTTTCTTCCTTTTTGTGACATGCGTTTCATCTCTCCTCATCAAATGCCCATACCGTGCCACTGGGCATCATTTCTATATATTTGCTGTACGGACCTATAATGTAAAAAACATTATCATCTTTCTTTTTGTATTTTTTGGCATTTTCCATGCTAAGATTTTTAAGTCATTTAGTGAAGGAAAAAATGTGAAGGCAAAATCCGTCATGGTGGGTGGGACTCGCGGTGGCTTAGTGGTCATAGCGTCTGGTGTACCTAACCAGAAGATGCAGGTTCGAATCACGCCCGCGGTCGAATTTTTCCTTCGCTAAATAATTTATCATCTTTTTTTGGAGTCCGCCGCAGTCGAGTAATAATGTACGAATATAAAATCATACAAGCAATCATTAATTACGTTAGCATCGTCAGCAAAATGCGAACAGCGTCATTATGGCTTCTTTGCACACAATAATAATTAACTTTACGATGCACATCGATACTAGAAAACTAATTTGCTTAACTAGCACATACTATCACGCTTTTTCACTGAAAGGTTAGGCAGAAGTAATAAATAATAGAACACATTATACAGCGCAGGGCCGGATCTACCATATGGCTCTTTGGGCTTCAGACCAGGGCCCCGTGGATTCAAGGGGCCCCCAGCTAAGTCAAGTCAAAGTCAAAAATAGACGATATTGCGAAAAAAACCATAATTTCGTCATATTAAACAGCTCGAGTGCAGAAAGGTTGCTTTATTTCTCTATTTGTCAATTTATTTACGGTTGCATAACACTAAGGCATAATAAATTATAATATAAATCATTTTTTTTTTCTATACTTTGAGTAATTAGGTGGGCCCCTAAGTAGTATTAGGCCAGGGCCCCCTAAACTCACGGTCCGGCCCTGATACAGCGTGTATCAAAAATCTTGTCCGATCCTTATAGGTAGATATTGTATTGCGTACACATACACGTAAACGTTGTTCGAGATATTTTTATAATATTTTAAAAATGACGTTTTACATGTCACCACTCACTGATTTCCCGACATAGAGTTCAATGGCTTCGAACTACACTAGTTTAAAAGAAGCCGCCTGCTGAGCAATTCGCCTTTTTTGACCCTTTGTCATGCGCCGCCGGGTCACTGTCGCGCAAGACCTTCCTGCCTGAATTTCTCGAAGGGTTAGGCAAAGGAGTACCTATTTTAAAGTACACCCACAGTAAGAGAGATGTTTCAGTCCCATGTTATAGGGGGCGCGTCTAGCTCAAATTCAAATCCCGAGCCGCTACTAAGAATCTATACATACAACGTGTTACAAAATACCCCGTAAAAATATAATTAATTATCAAAGCCAAAAATGTTGTCAGCTGTCATGTCAGGGAACCAGATTATTTAACAGAAAGGCCTACGTACCTATTTTACCTAATAATTGTCTACTTTAATAGTTTTTCTATTTTTCATTCATAAATGTTGTTGTTTTCCTTTTTTTGGGATATGTTATACAACAGCGTTACTACGGTTCTTAAATATTGTGAAAGGACTCGTTATAAGGCCCCATTTAACCTCCTTTCTGCTTTACGGGTAGTTTTGTAACACCCTGTATTAATACGTGAATAGAAAACTTCACACGGAGGAGTGTGGCATTTGGCATAGTTAAACTTTATATGGAGAAGTAGTGCACAAAGCTAAAATTTGGATCTATTAAGTTTTACAAATAACTTAAATAAAATAAAAAACATAACTAGCAAAAAAAAAACAAGTTTCGCAACTCAGTTCTTCTACCGTCAAAAGTTGTGAGATCCATGTAACTAAGTCAGTGACCATATCAATTTTAAAAATCTTATATGTTTTAAATAAATCGATTGACTTGGCCATCGCATGGAAACATAAGTAAATACATAATATTATTATATTAAATAAGAATGTTTAGTGCGATTGCCAGTTGGTGTATCGAAATTGCAAAATGTTTTAGTTTTTTCTTGATTTATACACTCAACACTCAATGGGTAGGCCTTTAGTGTGGGACGCAACGTGCGTCGACACTCTTGCGCCATCCCATCTTCCTAGCTCGGCAGGCTGTGCTGGCGCTGCTGCTGCGACTGCGGAGACCAACAAACGGCGTAAATATAACAATTTTATAAATAGTTATATTTTCGAACCGTTTGGGGTCGAAACGCTGGGGCCATGGGGTCCGAGTGCCCTGTCACTCTTTAAAGATATTACCAAACGTCTAAACGACACTTCACGTGACCCAAAGGCTGGCCTCTACTTCGGCCAGAGACTAAGCATTGCCATTCAACGTGGCAATGCAGCCAGCCTCTTGGGTACGCTACCAGACGATGGCGATGCGGATGAGTTTTTTGATGCAATTTTTTAGTCTAGTTTTAGTTTAGTTTACCCTGTAGTTTTTTGTTTTTCTTTTTTATTATAGTTTGTTAGTAAGTAGTGTAGATAAGTTTATTTTTATTTAATTATAGATTTAGGTTTTTGAATTTGGAAACCGAAATATTAAAAAATCATATAATATAACCTCAACACTAATTGTATTCTAAATTTGAAGCTTTTATGTCTGCTAGAAGTGCCTTAGAGTTTTGATGATCGGTCAGTGAGTGAGTGAGTGAGTGACAAAATTACGAAACTTCGACTAGTTACAATTCTTAAAATACTGGTTCAAATTGAATGAACTTTGAAATATAACGTGTTTATATAATGCCTGCATGGTTACTGAAAATCAGGTTTCTAGTTTTATCCACAACGAAGTTATAGGGGGTCGAAAAAGGCATGAATTGCTTCGAGAAAAGGATGGTACGGCCGTGCCGCTTTTTTGCTCGACTTAGCGGATAAACAGTTCATTATTTTCGACTTAGCGGATAAGTAGTTCATTATTTTTGACTTAGCGGATAACTAGTTCATTATTTTCGACTTAGCGGATAAATAGTTCATTATTTTCGTTCGAGCTGTCAATGTCAAACTGAAACACATGCTTTTTTTAAATCAACTTGGACCAAAGAGGCTACAATACTTAAGGTTAAAAAGGTCGCATTTCGACCACCGCGGCACCACTAGTAGTACATAATACATATATATGTATTTAGTTATAAAGCGTAAAGCCGTTGAAATGCGGCGCCGGCAGACTAACAGACCGCATGTAATATAATATTAGCAACAGATACCACACATACACTCTGCTCATCTAACTGTGAAAATGTCATGCCTACACTACCTTCCGCCCGCAGCAGTGCTCGTGTATGAGGCCCGGCTGTAAAGTTTTCAAATCACATAATTTAACATTTTGACCGCCACGTCAATAACGAAAATCCGTGTTCTCTACGCCAAGCGACAAATTCTAGTATTTAATCATCATCAACCCATATACTGTCCCACTGCTGAGCACGGGTCTCCTCTCATATTGAGAGGGATTAGGCTATAGTCCACCACGCTGGCCTAGTGAGGGTTGACAGACTTCCCAAACCGTCGAGAAAATCAGAAAAGTCGAAAAGTCAGAGGTGCGTGCCTTGGATTCGAGTTCAAGACCTTCGACTTGCCAGTCCAATGGTCATACCATTAGACTGTCACTGCTTTTAAGTAATCTAATATATCCTAAGAATATCGTATTATTATTTACTAGCGGCCGGTTCCGCCTTCGCACGGCAGGATATGAGATCTCGGAACTCTATTTTTAGTTACTCCTTATAACATCAGCTATCTGCCAGTGAAAATCCCGTTAAAATCGGGATTCCAGCCGTTTCAGAAATTAGCCGGAAAAAACAGACAGACAAAAATGTTAATTGATTTTTTTATATTGATTTCTGACATTTACGCGAATATTATACATTGAAATAAAACTACTTTTTACGGATTTTATCGCGTATATTGATATTATTAATCCCGACGTTTCGGACCCTTTACAGCGTCCATGGTCACGGGTAGACTGAGGTGGTGGGCGTCTTGATGATATAATTGCTGACAGCTACCCAGCCAATTTCAATAGAGAAGATGGCTGGGTCTTACCACCTGCTTGGAATCCTGTTATAGATTCTATTAAACCAAAATCCAGGCCTACAACTGCAAGACCAAAGGATACTGTGAGCTCGTTCTGCGTGAATCGGATTGCCAATAATTAACAACTAAAACATGATCATTGAATATTGTTACTTTAAAAGAGACCATGATTCTCTGAGTTTGTTTCGGCGTTTCTTCTCAGAGGTCGTCAGCTAGGAAATGCCGGCTCCATCTAGTTTTAATTAATAATTAGTAATAAATGTCATTGATCATGTAACAATAAAAAATGTAGGGTAGCTGTCAGTAATTATATCATCAAGAAGCCCACCACCTCAGTCTACCCGTGACCATGGACGCTGTAAAGGGTCCGAAACGTCGGGATTAATAATATCAATATACGCGATAAAATCCGTAAAAAGTAGTTTTATTTCAATGATTTTTTTATGTAAGCAAGTACCGTATATACTTTCATATTTATTTAGTGAAAAGCTTTTAATTTGGAATTACAAACAGAGTGTCTGTTTGTAATTCCAAATTAAAAGCTTTTTAAAAGCAATTCAATTTTATTTGTGTATGTGTAGATTATTTTGCCCTTGAGCATTGTCCTGCTACTTAAAAAATTACAAATATGTGGAAAATTTTAGACACTTCCCAGGCCCCTTATGTTTCAAGTGGTTTGTTAATTAATAAGATATAAAACACTTAAAAACTAATGGAAGTAATTAAGATAACGACTTGTTGAAACTTCTCGAAAGATATAAAAATACTTGGTGGAGTTGTAACAAATATCTTCTGTAGTAGTATAGGGGCCATACTACAACTTGTCAATGTTATCATTTTTAGGTTGTGAGAAAGGGATGGTGCTATGTAATTTATAGAGCGACATCTCTCTCTCTCAATCGGAAAACGATCGCATACATATTTTGTTATACCATGGTACAGTTAGGCAATAGCTGACTATGCGTTTACCTATATTGCCCCAAAAATGGATATTTGGGGTATTACTGCGATCGTTTTCCGATTGAGAGAGAGGGATGTCGCTCTATAAATTACAAAGCACCATCCCTTTCTTACAACCTAAAATTATGAAATGATGAAATGAAATGATATTTATTTCTGTAAATAGATCTTTTAAAGACACTTTTACATGTCAATATTTTACACTTTTTTTGTTTTTTAAGCTAGATGGCTCCGGCATTTCCTAGCTGACGACCTCTGAGAAGAAACGCCGAAACAAACTCAGAGAATCATAGTCTCTTTTAAAGTCCAGACATAGGATATGGCTGATGCAATCCGTTGCATCAGCCATCATACACGAGGAATGGATACGAGGCGCTACGTGACGACCATCGGAACATTGCATCGAATATCGAAGACGTCAGTTTCGTATCGATCGCCGAACGTAGTCCTTATATTCATCATCATCAACCCATATACTGTCCCACTGCTTGGACACGGGTCTCCTCTCATATTGAGAGGGATTAGGCTATAGTCCACCACGCTGGCCTAGTGCGGGTTGGCAGACTTCACAAACCGTCGAGAAAAATATCTAAGGTATGCAGGTTTCCTCACGATGTTTTCCTTCACCGTTTAAGCGATTTATTTCTTAATGATTAATTGTAATTTTTACCTTTAATAAATTAGTTATAAATAATTTAGTTTTTTTTAAAGTCCTCCGTCTGCAGCTTTCGTAATTCATTTGTCTTCTTCAGATTATAATATTGTTAGATTGATGATTTTTTAACACGCTTTTAGCTTTTATCTATGTAAATGAATCTTTGATCATGATTTTCACCCCTTTCAAAACGACGGATTGATTTAAAACTTTTTACACTTATCAAGGACCAATTACAATGCAATAATTTGTATAGATTTTCCCAGTATCCTTACCAGGATCCTCAGGATGAATGTTTTTTTAAATAAAAAACAAAGATAAACGACAGTTCAAATAAAACACAACAAACTATAATTGGTATATACATATCTGAAAATACCTTATTTTATAGACGTTAAGCACTTTGTGTTTATTTGCTGTTGGTGTACTTTATGAATAAATAAATAAAACACGTTTTTATAGTGTTAACCAAACTAAAAAGTCGAAAAAAATAATAGTTTAAAAAAACTAAAAAACAAGCTTTTATAGAAAATCAAACTAAAATGTAAAAATTTTTTTTTAATAAATACTTAATTAAATTTTGCGACATTTCACACAGCACCATCTAGTCACACTCCATCCACCCTTTCTTTGGCCTCCCTCTACCCCTCCATCCCTTCACATTCATATTCATTACTCTTTTAGTAACATGCGTTTCATCTCTCCTCATTACATGCCCATACAACGGTTACTTTTCAATTTTTCTATCACTGCCACTTTCAAACTTCCTCTAATATACGAAATGAATTAAAGTTGAAAATCTATTAAAGAAATTTGACAGATTGGGGTAGTTATAGTATATATTAGAAATATGTATTTTTGTTAAAACCAATCCGGACGTGTTTACCTTCTTAAAAGACACTTGTAAATTTAATACTCGCTACCCAGACCGCCTTGTACTTCCACCTATAAAGACTGAGTTGTGCAGCAGAAATAGTTATGCTATGTCGGTACGTATATTTAATCATTTACCTCAAGGTGTTCGACAGTTATCCATAAATAAGTTTAAAAAACAATTGCGTATATGGTTATGTGAAAATTGATTTTACTCTGTAGAGGAATACTTAAAATACAAAATTTAATGTGGCAATAATTTATAATTATGTAATTTAACTAGATAGTGTACCTATTTGTATGTCATAGACTTAAGATGACAAATGTGCAGAACTTAAACCTTTTTTGTTTCTAACAGCTTTGTAAACCACATGTTGACAAATAAATATATTATTGAAATAAAACTACTTTTTACGGATTTTATCGCGTATATTGATATTATTAATCAATAATTAACAACTAAAACATGATCATTGAATATTGTTACTTTAAAAGAGACCATGATTCTCTGAGTTTGTTTCGGCGTTTCTTCTCAGAGGTCGTCAGCTAGGAATTGCCGGCTCCATCTAGTTTTAATTAATAATTAGTAATAAATGTCATTGATCATGTAACAATTAAAAATGTAGGGTAGCTGTCAGTAATTATATCATCAAGACGCCCTCCACCTCAGTCTACCCGTGACCATGGACGCTGTAAAGGGTCCGAAACGTCGGGATTAATAATATCAATATACGCGATAAAATCCGTAAAAAGTAGTTTTATTTCAATGTATAATATTCGCGTAAATGTCAGAAATCAATAAATATATTATTATTATTATAGTTTGATATGCTGGCATCTCTACCTAACCAGAAGATGCAGGTTAGAATCCTGCTCACGGTCGAAATTTCCCTTCGCTAAAATAACACTTCCTGCCGTTGTCCCAATGTATTTGTGGTCGGCGCAGTATGTCGTTTTCTTCCATTTATCTCTGTCAGCCGACACATCATCAGTTACATTAATTCCTTCGCTAAATTAATATTAGCCATAGCTAAACATTTGCTGTATCTTCTGTTTCAGCCCCAAGTCTCCGCCTAACAGTCCCAATCTTGAACCGTCCACTGAAGATGAGCTGAAGGGAGTTTACATCAACTGCTGGAGAGTAAGTGTACTCCTACGATTTTTTTTATAGGCGGCCAGTGCAATTCGTCATAGAGATGCCTTTGCAGATCGGTTGGTCAACTTAGTTAGCTACGACCAACTCCGATACACCTTTAATATACAGGGTGGAAGGGACATCGACGCGCAACGGCTTACCATGACTTCAGTACATGATTCTGGACCCCCCAGCGTTGGAATTTTTCGTCGGCTTTTTCTTAAATTTTGCAACTCCCGAGTGAACTCTAAGGAAACAGCTGACGAGATCTTTCGAGTTTAATTTACAATGCTGTTTTTAGTGAGTTAATGACTTTTTAATTAAAATTCTTATTGGGTTAGATAGAAATAATGATTTTATACAGTTTAAAAGTTGAAAAAACGTAAAATTTAAGAAAAAGCCGACGAAAAGTTCCAACGCAGGAGGGTCCAGAATCATGTACTGAAGTCATGGTAAGCCGTTGCGCATCGATGTCCCTTCCACCCTGTATAACTCTTTGCCCAAACGAATGACTGACCTGCCATATAAAAGGTTCTGTTGTGCCTTGCGAAAATGGTTAATCCAGGAGAGTTTTTATTCTCTCAAAGATTTTTTGAATAAAAGCACATGTAGGTTTGGTACCCACTAAAATTTCGTTATTACTAATTTATTATAAATATTGAAATAAAACTACTTTTTACGGATTTTATCGCGTATATTGATATTATTAATCCCGACGTTTCGGACCCTTTACAGCGTCCATGGTCACGGGTAGACTGAAGTGGTGGGCGTCTTGATGATATAATTACTGACAGCTACCCTACATTTTTTTTAATTAATAATTAGTAATAAATGTCATTGATCATGTAACAATAAAAAATGTAGGGTAGCTGTCAGTAATTATATCATCAAGACGCCCACCACCTCAGTCTACCCGTGACCATGGACGCTGTAAAGGGTCCGAAACGTCGGGATTAATAATATCAATATACGCGATAAAATCCGTAAAAAGTAGTTTTATTTCAATGTATAATATTCGCGTAAATGTTAGAAAATTATTATAAATACTTTAATTTCATAATGCGACAAAATGTATAACTAGATATAATGTCATTTTATCTTTATCCATCTTTAGTGTAACCTACATTTTACGCAAATAAAATATTCTATTCTATTCATTTGGGCTTAGATAAAGTGGCGTTTCATCAGCCTCTTCATTAAGACTACTGACGTGAATAGGGATTACCCATGTTCCTTATTCCGTTTAATAATATTCTTGGTGTAATCAATTTCAGGATGACTCCAACGACTGGGTTTGGGAATGGAGCAGTAGACCCGACCAGCTACCTCCAAAGTGAGTTGAACTATCATTATGTATTTTTTTTTATAAAACCTTGCTCATTTTTAGGAACACAACACAGTTCAAAGCAGTGTTATTTTACTTTGATTTTCTGCAAGGCGGAGGTACAGCATATCAAGCTACCACAATCTGTCAAATTTCTTTGATAGATTTTCAACTTTAATGCATTATAATAAGGTTCATATTCAATTGGGAAAATGTGACAGTTTTGGATAGCTTGACCTGCTGGCGTCTGAACTTCCCCATTTAAATTATTTTCATCATCATCATCAACCCATATACTGTCCCACTGCTGGGCACGGGTCTCCTCTCATATTGAGAGGGATTAGGCTATAGTCCACTACGCTGGCCTATGCGGGTTGGCAGACTTCACAAACCGTCGATAAAAATCTCTAAGGTATGCAGGTTTCCTCACGATGTTTTCCTTCACAGTTTTAAGCGAGTGATAATTAATTATTAATACGCAACATTATATAACATGAATTCGAAAAGTCAGAGGTGCGTGCCTTGGGTTCGAACTCGAGACCTTCGACTTGGCAGTCCAATGGTCATACCACTAGGCTATCACTGCTTTTTGCTTTTTAAATTATTTTAGCGAAGGAAAAATTCCACTACGGGCAGGATCATCGGCACTAAAATAACTAATTTCGAGTTTGGGATCAGGGTGGAGCAGGTGACAGCATTGATAGCCTAGTGGTATGACCATTGGACTGCCAACTCGAAGGTCTCGAGTTCGAACCCAAGGCACGCACCTCTGACTTTTCGAATTCATGTGCGTATTAATAATTTATTAGGTATCACTCGCTTAAAACTGTGAAGGAAAACATCGTGAGGAAACCTGCATACCTTAGAGATTTTTCTCGACGGTTTGTGAAGTCTGCCAACCCGCACTAGGCTAGCGTGGTGGACTATAGCCTAATCCCTCTCAATATGAGAGGAGACCCGTGCCCAGCAGTGGGACAGTATATGGGTTGATGATGATCAGGGTGGAGCAGATGATGATGCCTGCAGATGCCTTGGATCTTGCCCCCCGTCTGCGCTTCGAGGAAAACAGACGTGATAATATGTATGTTACATTCATCAGGGACTGGCGGTTCAAGCACCCCACGAGCGCCCGCGGCCCTCCCTCCGCCACATCTTCCATCGAAGTGCTGGAGCAGCAGCTGGCAGCACCAGTCGTACAACAGGTAATAACAATACATTTATTTGAAGTTATTTAGCGAAGGAAAAATAGCTTTAAAATCTTAGCTTGGAAAATGACAAAAAATATAAAAATATATTTATTGTATTACGAGAATTTTATATATTACTAGCTGACCCCGCAAACGTTGTTTTGCCATAAAAAAAAACATTTAGGGGTATGAAAAATAGATGTTGGCCTATTCTCAGACCTCCCCGATAAGCACAAAAAATTTCATCAAAATCGGTCAAGCCGTTTCGGAGGAGTATGGCAACGAAAACTATGACACGAGAATTTTATTATATATTATAGCTGCCCCCGCAAACGTTTTGCCATAAAAAAAAAAATTTAGGGGTATTAAAAATAGATGTTGGCCTATTCTCAGACCTCCCCGATAAGCACAAAAAATTTCATCAAAATCGGTCAAGCCGTTTCGGAGGAGTATGGCAACGAAAACTGTGACACGAGAATTTTATATATTAGATTATTATTTATTTTTTGACAAACAATTTTTACATCAATACACACGTGTATCATACGACGTTTTTCAACACACTTATGTGAAGAAAATAACTATAATTTCAAGTGTGAAAAATTTTTCGCAATGGCGGGATATAAAATTAATCAGCTGTTTTCCTAAACAATAGCGAATAATGGCGGTTGCTTTGTTCTTAAACAAGTTTCGATACAAAAAGATCGTGTTAAATAAATAGTACAAATAAATTAATGTACCTATTCTGCTTGCTCATTTCATGCAACTTCGTATTTTCTACTGGTACGTATTTAATAAATAAAACTTTCACTCAAATATAACTTTTGTTTTCTCTGTAATAAAGAAAACTTTGAATTCCCCATTTTGTATGTGGCTAAAACGCTATCCGTGAAAAGTCAAAAAAAAGAAACCTCATTCTTTTAGCCTATGGCCGATCGCCATTATTCGCCATTGTTTAGGAAAACAGCTGACTAATTATTCCCGCCATTTCGAAAAAAAAATCACAATTCGTTTTCACAGTTGAAATTATAGTTATTTTCTTCACAAGTGTGTTAAAAAACGTCGTATGATACACGTATGTATTGATGATTACCGTCCTCGGCTCTCTTAAAACCCTCACCTAACGGCTCGGGTTTCAATGGCGCCTCAGCGGTAATCACCAACATTACACACTTGTACCATAATGTACTATTATTGAGCTATATTTCAGAGCCACTGCCTGTCAGTCCGTCGCACGTGCCTGTTCAGCCGCGGCGCCATCGCCGCCGTGCTCCTCACCAACGTGGTGTCCCTGCTGCTGGGAGCCGGCATTGGGTGAGCATTATACCCAGCATTTTTGAAGACGTCTGTGTTCTAGTCGTTTTAGTGTCGAATTACCGATCTGATAATGATAAATGATATTTATTTCTGTAAATAGATCTTTTAAAGACACTTTTACAAGTCAATATTTAACATTTTTTTTAAGCTAGATGGCTCCGGTATTTATCCTAGGTGACGACCTCTGAGAAGAAACGCCGAAACAAACTCGAGAATCATAGTCAGATATAGTAGATATAATAACAAAATGGCCTTTTGAAGAAAGAGCCATAGCGGCTTTGAGTAGACCAGTCCCAACTGACGGCACGCATGCATCAGTCATTGTGTAGCTCAACCATAATTTAGGGATCTCAACAACCCGTCGCACGACGATACCAGATCAGAGGAACATTTGCGTAGGAGATCACGAGCTACGCTGAGTTGTAGTTTCTAGTCATTGATGGTGTTGGAAATGCTTTAATGCACTATCCAGTGGGAAGTGTCGGACTCCGCTCTTAAAAGAGCGAGCTACCGATTAAAACCAACCTCGGCGTTTCGCGTCACCACTTTAGTGCCGGGACCTAGGGAGCGCTGTAGCATTTGTCCGCAGACCTGGATGACGGTGACGTCCTGGGCTCACTGGCTGCGGGATGGACCTGGATTTTCTGTGGTTCCAAAAGGTCATAAAAATGTTCCAAAAGGTTCCGGTTTTTGTAGTCGTCTGTGTTCTAGTCATTCGAGTGGCATACTGCTGAACACGAACTTGTGGGTGCGATTCCCACAATACACAAATATTTATTTATTAATTTTAATACCTTTACCGTGGGAGAGCCATGCTTCGGCACGAATGGGCCGGCTCGACCGGACTTGATACCACGGCCTCACAGAAAACCGGCGTGAAATAACGTTTTCGTTGTGTTTCGTCGAGTGAGTGAGGATACCGGAAGCCCAAACCCCTTAAAAGGGCGGCAACGCACCTGAAACTCCTCTGGTGTTGCGGGTGTCCATGGGCGGCTGTAATCGCTTACCATCAGGCGATCCGTATGCTCGTTTGCCCACCATACCACATAAAAAAAAAAAAATACTTTATGCACAAACATAGTACAAAGGCGGACTTAATATAAATATAAATATTTAATATAAATAATAAACTTAATGCCTAAGGAATTTTCTACCAGTCGACCTTAATATGACCAAATATATTCGTGTTAGTCTGTTTCGTATGTTTACAAAAAAAATGTATACTATAATTTTTTCATGATAAGGCTAGTATTTTTTCTTTTGCTAAAAATCTTAGCATAGAATTAAAAAAATAAAAACAGAAAGACATTGAAATAAACTACTTTTTACGGATTTTATCGCGTTATTTTTATATTATTAGTCCCTTACTTATTAAGACAGTTAATCAGTAAGGTGGCATCGTTCGACATCGAACTAACTGTAAAGTAAGTCATGTCGGTTGAGAAGCAAACTAGTGGCTAAGATAAACACCATAAATATAATATATTAATGTATATTTTTTTAATGGGCAATCAATTTGCAAATGATGCTAAACCCTCTTCCTCTCTCTTAATTTTGATGTGCCCGACAGGGTCCATAATGATCTAAGTTATCTATAGTCCACCTTTATAAAACATTATGGAATGCAATAAAGTATTGAGTATAGTAAAAAAATAAAATACAAAAATATAGTTAATAGGTAAGGTGGCATTACGTTATTTAAGTGAAGGAAAAATTCGACTGCGGGCAGCATTTGAATCTGCGTCTTCTGATTAGATACACCAGACGCTATGATCACTAAGCCACCGCGACTCCCACCCGCCAGGTCGAAATTTGCCTTCACATTCAGAATTTACGTCTTTTTAACGACGTCTGTGGTCTAGTGGTTCGCGTGTCGGGCTGCTGATCACGAGGTCGTGGGTTCCCACAAATCACAAATATTTATGTGATGAACATAAATGTTTGTGTTTGTCTGGGTGTTTCCTATGTATTATAAGTATGTATTTACAAAAAAAAAAGTATCTAAGTATTATATCCATTGTCTAGTACTCATAGTACAAGCTCTGCTTAGTTTGGGACCAGATGGTGCTGTGTAAAATTGTCCAAGAATATTTACCTATTTATTTATTTATGGTGACGTCAGTAACACCTATTGGAAAGCAAATTTTGCTTCTCAACCGACACGACTTACTTTACAGTTAGTTCAATGTCTTTTCATGTCTTTTTTCTTTTAAGGTGTTCAATACCTTATTGTATGTGTTTGTTTCAGAATGTGGCTGAGTAAGAGAGGCATGCTTCCGCCCAGACTGATCGTGCTGAACTGAGCACCAAGACTGAACGATGCAAGGTTGATGGAGTTACCTACGGTGATGACGACGATAACGACGAAACCAGAGACATACATTCATAGAATAGATATTCTTTTTTATGTACAGAGGCCAGGACATCAAGCTACCACAATCTGCCAAATATATTTGACTGATTTTCAACTTTAATACAACATAATAAGGTTCAAATTCAATTGGGAAAATTTTGGATAGCTTGACCTGCTCGCGTCTGTACTTATAATACTGAAAGCAAAAGGCGTAAGCAGCATTATGATGTAGCCCAAGGCTGCAAGACTGGTAAGACAGACGGATAGTGGAGTCTTAGTAATAGGGTCCCTTTGGGTACGGAACCCTAAAAAAAGCTGGTCTTCAGTTCACACAGGTTTTTAATTTAAGAGGGGCACCGTTACTGTGCGCTTTCCATTTATAACTTGAGAAGATTTAGGGGGGGCGGGGGGGATTTTGCGTAAAGTCCACCCTCGAAAGGATGTTACCTACCAAAATCTGCCCAAATGATGTACTGAGGGTACACTTATTGGAAAAAATACCCTGTATTACGCTGGTTATGACTCTAGTCATAGTATTTTTTTATGCTCACTAGGGGATGAAAAAAAATAACTTTAAATTTGAAAAAACGCACGCCATTTTAACACATTGGTATCAGTTTCATAGTGTTTTTATAGTAAAAACTGTCAATTTGATAGCTATCTGCTGTCAGTTTCAGATTTGGAATGTCAAACGCACGCCATTTTGGCACATATTTAACATTATTTAGAAAAGGAAATATTCGACCGCGGGCAGGATTCGAACCTGCGTCTTCTGGTTAGGTACACCAGGCGCTATGATCACTAAGCCACCGCGATACCTTTACCTTTACCTTACGTCTTTATGGTGACGTCTTTATGGTGACGTAAATTCAGTATATGATATGATATATATATAGCGGTGGCTTAGTGATCATAGCGTCTGGTGTACCTAACCAGAAGACGCAGGTTCGAATCCTGCCCGCGGTCGAATTCTTCCTTTTCTAAATAACTTTAAAATCTTAGCATGGAAAATGCCAAAAATATACAAAAAGATACATATTTAACAGTTTCATAGATTTCATAGTAAAAACTGTTGACTTGACAGCTGTCATTTACCTCAGGTACAAATGTGGGCCGAGTTGTATGGACTTTGGTAACCTCCTTTACCTTCACATTGTTTTGTCTTTCTATGAATCAATTCTCGTTTGAATTAATAGCGTCGCTGTATGAAACTGAAATGTTAGTTATAGAAATGTTATAATGTTAGTATTAGATAATTTAACATCGAGGTTAAGTAAACATCGCCGAGGTATAGAAAATGATGGGTGGCAATGATTAAGTAAATACTAAAATGATCTTGGTTTAAAAAATTATAGGAGGCAATGTTTCAGTTAGTTGGTTACTTAAATTATTGTAGTATGATACCGAGGTTAAGCAAACATTTTGGAGGTCTGGAAAATGACGGGTGTGCAATTACTAAAAAAATAATTTAAGTTAGTTTAGAAGATTAAACATATTCTGATGAGTTCTGAAAATGATGCTATAGATGTTTCAACTTCGATGTTAAGCTACCATCGCCAAGGTTTAGAAAATGATGGGTGACAACTACTTGGTATAAAGTTTTCTGCCTACCCTGCTTTGGGCGAGGTAGCGAGAATTATCTAATATTAATATAGTACAGACTGTCTTTGTATGAGAAAAAAAAAAGAGAAAAAAAAAACTATGATATGTAGTGTCTAGGTACAACGTTTTGTATTTTTCTTACATTTCTGAACGAAACGGTTGATTTGTTGATTTTGATGCCTTTTTAAGGGTAAACAGTATACATACATACATACACTCACGCCTTTTTCCCATAGGGGTAGGCAGAAACTAAAGAACGCCACTTGCTACGATTCTTGCATACTTACTTCTTTCGCTTCGACCACATTCATACATCTTGTCATACATACACGCCGGTTGCGAGTACTACGCACCTGACCTTTTTGAAGAACCTCACCAATAAGGTCGGAGTAAGTTTTTCTAGGGCGTCCCCTCTCGGCGGTTCCACTGACATTCTCCATATAAATCCTTTTTGTTAGTCGCCTTTCATCCATTGTCTCGACATGCCCAAGTAAACAGTATAATGATTATCAATATAATTATAATAGAACGTGTGTTTATCGGACTCCGAAGTTTCGGAGAACTTTCGAACGGCTCGTAACTTCGTTGACGGAGATAGGGAGTAGACCCTCTTATTCGGCATCACTGTCAACAAATTAACCGTTAAAAATAAGTAAACTATCAATATTTTTTATAATATCGTAGTATGTAAGAAAAGCACTACACTTAATTAGTTTTCTGTTATATGCGTAGATGTTTTTGAACGATTAAGGAGCATAGACTACCTACTTAGAAATGATTTTTGTCTAACACATCAAGCTACCATAATCTGTCAAATTTCTTTAATTGAGTTTCAACTTTAATACAAAAATGTAAAGTTCATATTGAATTATGAAAATTTGACAGTTGTGGATAGCTTGACCTTCTCATAAATACCTATCCAATTTATGCTGACCTTCAATGTAATGAAAACCTGTACAGTATGAGGTCAATTTATATTGGAAATGTATCCATATAAATGGTTCAACTATTAATATATATAACGTAGATTGCAGTATGGAATTACCTGGTCAAGTTTTTATCAGCATTTTATTAAGGATTCCTGGTTTTTTTATATAAAAATCTAGGTTAAAACACTACAAATTATGTTTCTGTCATCAGAAATATCTACGAATATAACAAATTATTTTTTCCTTTTTTATTTTAGTATTATGATTAAGCATAATACTTAATTACCTTCGCCACTAAAGAAATCACATGTCATGTCTACTTTGTGATTGGAAAATTTAACCTGCGACAGTGTTGCTGTGTTTCAAAAATATTTTTATTTTCCACAAGACAACACTCGTAGTTAATTTTAAAAATATTTTATATAATGTCAAAAAGTTTAATTTAAAAACGTTTTATTTAGTAATGTTTTTTCTGTTATAAGAACTAGAAGAATCGGCTAGATTGGTTATTAATTATTCGCTTTTGTATTGTATGGGTGCGCAATGCATTATGGATAACCACGGCGACTGAGGCCACAGAAGAAACTGAAGGGGGTCGGTTTTTTTGTGTACGTCGATATCTTCGGCTATCGTTAACCGATTTCGATGTTTTATTGTTTATCTGATAGAATACAGCTTGCTCAGTTGGTCCTGTTAAAACGTGGTTCGTACTTAGGGTTGCCAACATTTCTTCAGCGAAATATAGTATTTTTCAAACGAAGACAAAAAAATATACTTAGTACATTTGAAAAAAGTATAGTATTTTACGAATAAAGCCAAAAGTAAACGAAGATATATATTTTGTTACTTACATTTTTCTTCTTGCATTTTTTAAGAATATTTTGTCTAAAATATATGTCATATTATTGGATATATTTATATAGATTTTGGATACGTTACACGCTATTGCATCAGTCAAAAGTATGTTAGATTTTTGTGTTGAAAATATAGTATTTTTGCGTACTATGCGTTTCTTCAACAGTATATAGTACGCAGACCCAAAATACAGTACAGTACTATATATTATAGTACGGTTGGCAACCCTATTCGTACCTGACCATCTGTTTTAAGGATACTCCTCAATACGGTTGCCTTTTTTCTCTAATTATTCTAACAAATTTGATGGCTATATCCTTGTATTGATGCAATACAATCAGAATGCCGTAGCTTCCGTGCCGAGCGCCCTTGTTGCTCCCAATGCAGTCTAAGGGGAGTTTGTAGGGGGCCATGACCCCGCCCTCCCTTCAAAATCATATATATCAAATTGGCAAACCTCTATTGTCTCGACCTATTTTACTTTTAATATGGCCACCCGAAAAAATATAGCTCCAACAGCGCCTACACTATACTTACAAGTATTCGTCTATTTGTCCTACCTATTCGCCTTTTTGTTTCGATTTTACTAAGGTATAATAATATCATATTTTATACCATAATGCTTCGCTCACCCGTAGAAACCTGTGATGGTAAATTGCAAAAATAAAACTATTTTAAAAGTTTTCATCGAGCGCTTTTGCTAAGAATTGCTTTCGGCCATATTCGTGTACGTTCGTGTATATTCGGACGTTACGAAGTTTTTAAATTTACTATCACAAATTGTAAATATATATGTTGTGTCATTTTAATCATTAATTTTAAGGCGCTTAAAATATAAGGATATGCATTTTTATTATATCTTGTTTTATTTTTGAAGTGAAGTTACACCCTTCCACTCGTCTATTCCCCCCATTTCGCCAAGATGACTCTGCTAAAATGATGCTTGATAACAATTCGAGTTCAATCATAGACAAGCCACTAATCTGTGGATTCTGTGGACAAAACATTATAAAAAATAAGATAGAGTGACGGGAGGTTGATGGTCTTCTTAGTATTAAAATTAGGAAATTATTATCGAGTGTAAGCACACACTTGAGAGCTCGGAGAGAGTTAATTAAATTAATGAGAATGAAATAAAGCAAATATAATAACTGCAAATTGTCCCATTTCTATCATTCTGTTATTTGAGATAAATATTTATATTTTTATACTGAATGCCTAATGTCGGAGTGGCGCGTGGCGTGGGTAACAAGATAGTAGGTCATGTGAAGTGAAAGGGGAAAATCGAATCATAGACTATAAAGTTTGTGAAGCGACGCATTTCACTGCATTCGATAGAAATAATTATGTTACGAAAAGTTTTGTTGCAGTTACGCCAAATGTATATAAAAAACTCCATAAGGTCACAAATAACAACTTATAAGATAATGTTTAATTCAAATAGGATATTCGATAAAACATAATATTAATCTGCTTATATACGTGGATCGGATAATATTCTCAAAACATTGTGAACACAACGAAACGTTCATACCTATTCATAGACATCATAACCATACTCCTTTCGAACTGCTAATATTATCTGTGCCTGTCAAAGTGTCAAAGTTTCAATGGCGGATCGCCTCGTATTCGTATCATAGCAAAACATATTTCACATTTCACCGATCGAATACAATAATTGAGAAGCTTCATGAAATTCATTTCCACCGTGTAAACAGAAATAACGGTGTATAATGTCCACTGTAGTGTCGGACTGCTTTACAATCGGCAGCATAGTAGCAACACGAACGTGCTACAATGAAAATATAGAGGGCGAAGTTCTAGCTTTCGATCCTCAAACTAAGATGCTGATCCTCAAATGTCCATCTTCTAGCGGCAATCCCAAACGCCATGACGTGAATATCGTGAATCTATCGTTGGTTAGTGACGTTCAAATCAAGAAAGAAGTAACCACGGCGCCCGAACCACCGCAGTCGCTCAACTTAAACAGGCTAAGCACACGAGTTCGCAATTCAATAGAGAATAAAAGAAGACTAGTAAGTATTCGGCCTATACAACCTTTTTGGTTTCGCGGTATTTTTTTTACAACGTGGTTTTTGGGTGATGAAATGGTTTTATGTAATGATCTCATGTGGTTAGGCTCCTTTTATAATTCAATGTTCTTCAGGCCTCTAAATTTTTGAGGGATTGGTCTATATTCCACCTCACTGGTCCGGTGCAAGTTTGTAGACTTTACATACAGATGTGCAGTTTTTGCCTTCTTAATTTCTTTACAACTGCCCTCAGTGTTCAAGTCGAATGTCTAGAAAGTTATATATAATAAATACGCTATCCCTAAGGCTGAGACTAAGCTGTATGAGTCCAGCTGTGTCAGAGACTTGCATTGGCTTTTCTACAAGAGGGCATGTAGTAGTGCTATGCTATGCCCAACTGCGATCTTTGCCAATATGTCCACATGGATTTTTAACCGAGCACCCAAGTCTTATTGATTTCTAACATTTATGCAAATATTAGAAATACATAAACATGCATACATACACACACCTTTTTCCCATGGGGGTAGGCAGAAACTAAAGAACGCCACTTGCTATGATTCTTGCATACTTCTCTTGCTTCAACCACATTCATACATCTTGTCATACACAGGCTCGTTACGAGCACTACGCACCTGACCTTTTTGAAGAAACCCACCAATAAGGTTGTCGGTGGTTCAGTCAAATACTTTTTACAGAATTTATTGCATTATATTGATATTATTAATCCCGGGTCGTGTTATTAACTAGGCACAAATTCATTCTCTGAGCTGTTACCCACTGAGAATTTTATAGCACAACGCACTACCATTGGTTGACCTGGTAATCAAACCCATGAGCTCCAGTGTAGCAGTAGTTACATGCTTAGGACCGCTAGACTATTATTTTATTATTATAATGCGGCTTAATTACCTATCACTGCAACCGCAGTTGGTCTCTTGTGAGTGCCACTTGTTGCATTTGAGCTTGCCGCTAAATCCTACGCTAGACTAACGAGGCAGTTAAAACAAGACTTTACAGCAAATCTTAATGTTAAACTGGTCTACAACTTGCAGGTATCAGCATTATCAGCATGCCTGGACCCCGAGGGTCAGCGGCTGTTCATGGCGATCGCGCGCGTCATCGACGATGTCTCCTGGGCAGGGCAAAACATCAGGGTATACAATGAAGTCATAATCACACCTCCATATAAGGTAAATAACTTGTTTATTTCGGATTATTTTTAATATTAACTTTTTGACCGCAACATCAATAACGAAAATCTGTGTTCTCTGCGCCGAGCACTATAAAAAAGTTGTATTTTTGACGTGCCATGCCGTCGTTGGCATCATAAGCAAGTTTTAATTTGACAACTATAGATTTTATGTCCGTGGCGGTCAAAGGGTTAATTCATTCAACGATGATTTTGATGATGTCTATGTAATAATGACTGAATAGCGGCTGAGCGAACGACTTCTGCGCCACGGGTTCGATGCCCGCGCAGAACAAATATTTGTATAACCTACATGTAGTTGTTCCAGGTCTGGGTGTTTGTGTAAACTTGTGTTTGTAAACGCACCCACAATACAGTAGCAAATCCTAGTGTGGGGCAGTCTTTTTAACCTTATGACCACCACGTCAATAACTAAAATCCGTGTTCTCTACGCCAAGCGACAAATTCTAGTATTTAATAAAAGTTAAAAAAAAAACAACAAATTTTTTTATAGGTATGTATTTTGAACTAAAAATAAAGTGGTATTTTTGACGTGCCATGCCGTCGTTGGCGTCGTGAGCAAGTTTTCATTTGACGTCTATACACGTCCGTGGCGGTCAAAGGTACTAAAAATAAAGTGGTATTTTTGACGTGCCATGCCGTCGTGAGCAAGTTTTCATTTGACGTCTATACACGTCCGTGGCGGTCAAAAGGTTAAATACTCATTTAGAAGTCAATATTTAATTAATAATACTAGATAGCGCCGAAATAAACTCGGAGAATCATGGTCTCCTTAAAAAAATATTGTGAATAGGCAAGTTGTTCTATTCGATAAATAAATTAATATTTTCCCTCTCTTCCAGGTCGACAACGTAATAGGAGATATAGATTCGAAACCTTACAACTATATAAAGAAATTTGTAGAAAGACATTGGCGCGACCACCGGGACCATGCTGGACCCAACTCAAGTCAACATCAGTAAACACTTTTCTAACTAACACTGTAATATAAACAATCTACTCTTTACATACTCGGAGCCATTTCCTAAGCTTCCACTATAACAAGAAGCAGCTGATTATCAGTATTTTTGCTTTTTATAATAGCGACCCGCCTCCGCTTCGCACGGGTGCAATGTACTAATAAAATACATGTATTATATATATAAACCTTCCTCTTCAATCACTCTATCTATTAAAAAAAACCGCATCAAAATCCGTTGCGTAGTTTTAAAGATTTAAGTCAAAGACAAAGTCGCTTTCTCTGTCCTTATATCCCTATGTATGGGATATAGGGACAGAGAAAGCGACTTTGTTTCATACTATGTAGTGATAAGTGAAATTGCAAACAAGCCTGCGGCCCACCTGATGGTAAGCGGTTACCGTAGCCTATAGACGCTTGTAACACCAGAAGTATCACTTGCGCGTTGCCGACCCTGTATTGAAAGAGGAAGAGGTCCCCCCACTGCCAACACAACGTTTCCTCGTGGAGCACTGGCAACCTTGCTCACTGTAAGGGACACAACACAGCTCAAAGCAGTGTTATTTTGCTTTGATTTTCTGAAAGGCGAAGGTACTTCCCCAGTCGGGCAGCTCCAATTTGAGTAGTATTTATTTTACATGAAACTACTGCCATCAGAACACAATTCTTTTTCTTTCATCCCAGCAGTGGGACAGTATTTGGGTTGATGATGACCCTCTGGAGGGTCCCACAGTTCTTGAATGTTTCAAGTATGATTTTTAAATGCACGCATTTTTCAAAATTCATATTATAATAAATATTTTATTTAAACACTTTCATATGAAGAGATTGTTTATATTACAGAAAAGAACAATCTGCAAATAGGTTATGTTATAAATTATAACTTGGGAGACGCCATATTGGATTGATTAAATGAGAAAGGGTGACTTCAGATGCTTAATTTGTAGACTGCTACACCAGAGGTTCCGGGTTCAATTTTCAGTTGTGTTTTTCCTATGAAATTTTCAGTAGCAGCTCAGATATGAATAATTAATTATCACTCGCTTAAACGGTGAAGGAAAACATCGTGAGGAAAACTGCATACCTTAGAGATTTTTCTCGACGGTTTGTGAAGTCTGCCAACCCGCACTAGGCCAGCGTAGTGGACTATAGCCTTATCCCTCTCAATATGAGCTGGACAGTATATGGGTTGATGATAGATGATAGCTCAGTTTGGATGAAATGGGTTCACCCCCTGTTACATGGGACCTAACACCAGCGAACTGTGGGTGTGGGTGTACATTGGTACACCTCTGCCTAACCCCTTTGGAAATACAGTCTTGATGATATGTTAGAATCTGTAGAATCAACCCCTATGCAATAATTTGGATCTATATTTCCTCTCAGGTCAAAGTAAAATATTTTATTTCAATTAGACCTTTAAGATAGCACTTTTGAAAAGTCAAAACTAGTTGCACGGTTCCAAAAAGTGGGTCTTATGGAGTAGAACCGCCAAGAAACTCCTTACACACTCTTTAACCTTTTGACTGCCGCGGACGTGTATGGCACGTCAAAAATACCAAATTTTTTTTAGTTCGTTATACATACTTATACAAAAATTTGTTGTTATTTTTTTACCTATTATTAAATATTAAAATTTGTCGCTTGGCGTAGAGAACACCGATTTTCGTTATTGACGTGGCGGTCGAAAGGTTAAAAAAAACATGATTACAGTGTTACCGTTGGTTTACAATTTTTCATTCCGAATAGTTCATGAGAAAGTCCCTGATTTCCGAATACTATCAATATGAATCCAATATGGCGCCTCTGAAGTCAATTTTTCAGTTGATACTGATGAAGCAAAAACTTAAGACGAACTGTAATGTTGAAACAACTGATTTTTACATAATCTACATACGTATGTGGCGTGAGTGTATGTATATACACTCACCATATACTCACGCCTTTTTCCCATAGGGGTAGGCAGAAACTAAAGAACGCCACTTGCTACGATTCTTGCATACTTCTTTCGCTTCGACAACATTATACATCTTGTCACACGGCGGTTTCGAGTACTACGCACCTGACCTTTTTGAAGAACCTCACCAATAAGGTCGGCATAAGTTTTTCTAGGGCGTCCCCTCTCGGCGGTTCCACTGACATTCGCCATATGAATCCTTTTTGTTAGTCGCCTCTCATCCATTCTCTCGACATGCCCAAACGATCTCAGAGTATATTCTTCTCAATCAATTATACATATAATCTCTGAACTAAAAAACTGAATCCTCATTACGTAATTTCTATAAGGTCAAATCATATTTTCAAAGAGGAATAACATCGATTTCAGGCACTATTCTAACCTGCGTCCCTCCGTTCAAGTACACACGACGCTTTAGCCAACTAAGCTACCAGGACCACTGCCTTGAAGTCACATTTCTCTTCCACATCCTTATAGGTGATGTTAGCGACATTTATAACCTAATTTCCTAAAGTATATTATAGTATGAGTCAATTCATTTTACACATTCAGTCACCCATCCTTCTCATAGAGGAATAACGTCCAATTCAGTATAATGTCCTCATTAAATTCGTTTTCTTTGAATCTTCTTTCTTTTCGGTCGTTAATACGATAAGAAAATATATCGCATCACAGCTATATTGGTTGGCTATAGTTTTAACAGATGCGGCTGAATATCAGTATTTTAGACAAGACGGTTTCCATCAGACTTTTGTAACACAATTACTTGGCAATACCGTTATGGATAAGCTGGTTGTTAGGCATTCGGGTACATCGAATCTTTTCAAAAGTGGATGGAATAGGCATTTTCTGGGTGTGTTCGCTCCACTGTCGATCTCATCTTTGTCCTGGAGACCTTGCAAGCCTATTTTTTTTTAAATCACTAACTATTGACACAAGATTTTGTTTGACAACCGGGACTGAAGGTTTAACGTGCTCTCTGAGGCACGGAATTACTAAATAGTACTATATAATAATATATATAGTAATGTGTGTACCCCTGCAGTGATACCATATAGCTTTTTTCCGTAGTTTTGTCTTTAAAAGGCATTCAATATCAGTAGACATAGCTCTACCCAACATAATATGAACAAATGGATGTAGCATGAGGTCCTGAGTTCAATTCCCAAGCCAGGATTAATATTGGTTTGCCTGTCTTTAAAAATGTATGTATGGTAAAGCTCATTCCCTAATATATATGCTTATATACCAGAAAAGGTATATAAGCATGATTCTCCTTCCGACTTCTTTTCATACCAACTAGGTATGATGATTTTATTCCTAAAATTCTTTACTGAAATTTAATATATTTCTTTTACAGAAATAGAACAACTTTTTACGGATATAATCGCGTACTTTGATATTATTAATCAGTCAATTCATGGGCTTAATTCTTAATTCTTTTTTTATATCACTAAGGTGGCAAACAAGCACACGGCCAACCTGATGGTAAGCGGTTACCGTAGCCTATAGACGCTTGTAACACCAGGGGTATCACTTGCGCGTTGCCGACCCTGTAAAACGAAAGAGGATAGTTGTGTTGGCAGTGTAAGGGTCAAAGTCCCCCCACTGCCAACACAGTCAACGTTTCCTCGCTCGCCAGTGCTCCACTGGTAATCTTGCTCACCGTAAGGAACACAACACAGCTCAAAGCAGTGTTATTTTACTTTGATTTTCTGCAAGGCGGAGGTACTTCCCCAGTCGAGCAGCTCCAATTTGAGTGGAATTACTCCCACTACGCCCTACCTCTTTTAAAATCCTATATCTCTGTTTTATTTCAGTCTAATTTTCCCGTAAGTGAGAAAATATAACTTCATGTTAATAATATGAATGAAATCAGTTGTTTTACCATATCAAACACGCATTGACACCAATGAAATTTTTATAAAACACAATTTAATCAATATTTTATTTGTGTCAATGCTAACAATATAGAATGAATTTCAACACAATCCAAGACATAAGAATTCCAAAATTGTGTATTTTATTGTTTACACCCTGAATAAAAATATTGTTTTTTTTTCTTCGTATAAATTATAGATTTCTGAAGCTCCGAAATGTTCAATTGACTGTTGAGCTGCCGATAAATTTCAATTTTTTTCCCCGCTGAAAATGAGACCCGTGCCCAGCAGTGGGACAAACAATTTCGTTTTAAATGACCAATTTAAAATAAATTATTCAAAATTGAAATTTATCTCTCAGTAATACAGTTGTGTTTACATCCGACGTCGAAATTTGGAGTTAAGTATATAGTAATACTATTTATATATTGTTGGATTAAGTAATAGTGAAAAAAAATATTTTAAAAAAATTGAAAAATTGTTTTGCTTTGTTTTATTTACTCTCCCCAAAAAATGGTAATTATGTTTCACAATCACCTGTCCTATAGTTGCAGGGGTAATGGGTTCGATTCCAGGGTTGCTTGGTCTATAGTTTTATTTTTCATCAGAAGATTTAAATAGAAAGAAAGAATCAGTGATAACCTATTAATTATCACTTGCTTATTAAGTATAGATATAAATAAAACAAAATTATGTAAAGCTTGTAACATTTATTCCTAATAAAACAACTACATAGGTACATGATTAATACGATTATTCTAAATATTTTATAAACGATTAAACTTTCGTTCAAAATGGCAACATTATGCTGGCAATCAATATATTCAATACCAATATTAGAAAGTAGGTATGTTTAATATTATTGTTTAAAAAAAATTCAAATTAATGTAATTTTCTTTAAAAAAGTAGATCGACGGGACTAGAACTTGCGCTGTCTGTTTGGATACATGAATGACATGGATTAAGGCCGTAGTTAGGAATTGAGGCCGTATTTAGGGGTAGGGGGAGTTTTCTACCAGAGACATTGACTTGAATGGTGATTATCACGACAGGCAACTTTTCAAATATCTGTCTTGAAATAGATCTACCTTAGTTTTTTCAACTATGTAGGTATTAACTTATATTTTAGTTATATTTCTATATAAAGGAGTGGGTTGTATAAGAGGGCTAAGGCTGTAGCCAGGAATACATTTCGGAGGAGTAGAGGAGGGTTCAAACTCCTGGACCAGAGACAGTGTCTCAATTTTATTTTAAATATTTTAGTAACTATGTATAAAATTGTCTGATAGTGGGTTGGCTAAGGTAAATAGGGGGCAGAGGGAGAGACAGAAGCTGGGGCCGCCAAATCCCCACTACACTACCGGAACGCTATGATGGTCGTTTTGACGTCAGTCCACTCATGAAGTTTCGTATTAATCATTAGTGACACACTGCTCAGTACCTCAGCTGATGGTAAGTGAGGATGCTGCCGAGGATGTAGCACGCAAACACAAATAATGCCTATTTACTCTCGTCTTGTAGGTTTCTAAATAATAAGAATCGGGAAACAAAGCAGCCGGCAAAGAATTCCACTTTTTACAATTCACAGTGTTGTGCGATCCGTTACACGAAGCTGCGCAAGTTCGAGTTCCGACTGTGGTCGAATTTATCTTTTACAATAATAATAGGATTGATTCCAATCTATTTCTAAAATGAAATAAATAATTTTGTAGTATTATTAATATAGTGTTTATAGTTTCTTGCCGGTTCTTCTCCATAAGACCTACTATTTGGAATCGTGAAACTAAAAACATGATCTTTCAATGCTCATAATTCTCAATTTGGCGAAATATATTTTTAAATACTAAGCTTTAACTTTCATAACTACGGTTTTCATGAAAGTCCGGCAAAACACTACAATATTAATTTGTAACATGAAGATATTTTTTACTGTTTATTATTTCATTACCTTTTTTTTAAATATAGATTATCTAAACTAAAATTGCTTTCTTGTTATGTGATACATGAAAGGGTACTTGCAATGATCTCAATGTAATCGTAGAATCGATGTCAATCAATAAAAAAATTAACAGATAAAAACGATATCATTCGTTAAAATTAGATATTTTAACAATGTCGACAGTTTTATGCTCGCGTCACTGTCAAGGATTAATTAGAAAGACACAAGAGAAAAAATATTGCGACCCTCTGGAGGGTCACAATTCTTTAATTAAGTAATTAAGCTTGTGCATACTTCTATCAGTGTTAAAGTTTCTCAGCCACGATTATGCAATATTAGTTTAGACAATCCTTGCTACATAGTGTAGTAGACTAAATTCTAAATTGTGCTGTTTTTTTTTCATTTATATATGATATTAACTATGCGCTGTAGTATTTTCCAATCCCATGGGAATTTCCCAATATTATAATCAATTTACTGCATTATACAAATAACGACAGTTATGGTGTTGTAAAAACGGAGCTTATTAGCTTATATCGAAATAACGATACCGTTATAACGTTATTTGTTTAATGTTATAATAATTGGGATTGGAGTTAAATTATTCTTGAACATTTTTTTAATACTTTTTGAGCAATAAAGTAACGTAAATATTAAAAATCAAGTAAGTTTCGTTTTAAATACTACGAGAGTACAGATTAAACCAGTTAAATCTACTTACATTGTTCATTCAACGAATACATTGTTAAAACTGCTACTATTAATGAAATAGTATGGTTTTGGTTAAATACTTGTTTAGTCCTACTAAACTAGGATTTAGTTGACTAATTTACTGACATAGTTGCTAGGAAACAGTCCTGTCATGCCTCGAAGTTCGCCTGAAACAAAAAGTGATGTAAAATATAGATATTTACGAATTTATAGGTGTGCTCATGCTGCACGTGGTCGTACAGTTAGCAAAGCAAGTCGCTGAACACGATGAAATTTTTAACCCTTTGACCGCCACGGATGTCTATAGACGTCAAATTAAAACTTGCTCACGACGCCAACGACGGCATGGCACGTCAAAAATATCACTTTTTTTAGTTCAAAATAAATACCTCTACAAAAATTTGATGTTTTTTTTTTACCTATTATTAGATACTAGAATTTGTCGCTTGGCGTAGAGAACACAGATTTTCGTTATTGACGTGGCGGTCAAAAGGTTAAAGAGATATAATAAACCGAGCATCAAAATACTGATTGAGTGAAAAAAATACTGTATTTTTTTTATTCTAGATAGGCCTACGCTTGACCACTAGTTCGCTTGATGTTAAGCGACACTGCGTGACATCTACGGTGGAGCGCGCTTGCCTAGAAGAAACCGATTCACTCGAGATTTAAAGACACACAGATTATAGTTATTGGGGAAGACCCACTCAGGAAACTCATTCCACATTTCAGCTGTACGCATGATGAAACTTGATTTAAAGCGTGATTGAGCAGCAAAATTCTAAATACAGATGTCGGTTAGGTTAGAACTGTGACCACACATTGGAACAGAATCAAATCTTATTGTATTGAGACCAAAGGGATAACTAGTGGCTAAGATAGTATCATTCAAACGCTCGATAATTGTGGCTAACTTAGTACCTAACTTAGAAGGCAATGTACAGATGTCAGTACGCCGTACTGTATATGTTACGCTCAAAGAATCAGCAGAAACAGCTTACAACGCGTTGTGGTCAATTAAGTGTATTACACTCTTCGCTGTAGCATGGTGCGGGTGACAGTTGCCTGTATGACGTATTGTATGTATTATGTTTAATTTACTACAGTTATTAATGATTTAATATAGGGTGGTATTTAATACTTTAACTGTAAATCCCCTTTTTTCAATCAAAATATTCGAAATTAGCACCAAAAATACTGAATTGCACACTAAATTTGCTCATCAATAGTTCAAATACGCGCGTACAATAACTATCGTAATTATGGCTGCCCGAGGTAAGTTCTGGCGTTGTGTGGTCACAGTTCTAACCTAACCTAACCGATATCTGTATTTGGTGCTCAATCAGTATTTTTGATACGCGGTTTATTATATTCCTTTAATATATTACGAATGTGGTACAGCTGAAATACTAAGTTATAATTTGTAAATCGCGACAACTTTCAAGAGTGAAACGAAATGTTACAGAACTGTCACCCGCACCATGCTACAGAGCAAAGAGTTGAGCTTCAAAATGCAAGGAATTATAAAAACTAAATGATAACAAAGATCCTACTTAGGCTAGGTTAGGTTGTTAGGTTTCTTAAAAAAAAATTACAAGAACTCGTTGCCAGTTTAAATTAAAACAAAGCTAACAATTAAGCTGCTCACTTCTAATATAATTTTCTACAACGCGTTGTGAGCAGTTTTTTTAACGTTTTCGATGTTTGAGCGTAACATATACAGGGTCACATTTCAAAGACCAGCCAAAATCAAAAATTAAGAAGTTAAATTCGAACCCAGTGTGTTTTAAACATCATTGTAAAATTAATTAACTATATTGTAAAATAATGCATATAAAAATGTCCGATAAAAGTCTAAATTTCATAAACAAGCACTAAGGACAACGACCTCGCCCTCTGCGTAGGTACAGAGGCCAGTACATCAAGCTACCACAATGTCAAATTGATTTTCAACTGTAATACAAAACGATTAGGTTCATATTCAATTGGGAAAATTTGACAGTTTTGGATAGCTTGAACTGCTGCCGTCTGTACCTAACTACCTACGACGTGTGGCGCGCTTGAGTACGTAGTTACGTATCTACGTACCTATCCCATCCATGCGTTCTGTTTTTTAGAGGCAGAATAAAAAAGACAGAAATAAAAAAATAAAAAAAACATCTTATATCGATAAATATTATCGATTCCGAATAGTCTCGGTAAATTTGGCCGGTGATTGAAAAGTAACCCTGTAAATTTCCTGTAAAAAAAAAACTCAACTACCCACACACAAAGCAATGTTATGTTAGTATTACCTTGCCACCAAGCCGGATCTTGACTTCGGTCAGTGACGGCTATAATGTCGTCTTTCTCAAAGCTTAGCTCATCCGCATTTTGTGCTGTGTACGGGTATAGTGCAATTACCTGCAAGTTACATTTTTAAACTGTGATTTCACTGAAGTTGGAATAGGCTAGCTCACTAGCGCCACTGCCGGGTCTGTGGACGAATGCTACAACGCTCCCGTAGCCCCGGCACTAAAGTGGTGACGCGAAACGCCGAGGTTTTAGTTTTAGTCGGTAGATGCTTTGTGAACTGTGAACGACAACGGGGTACAAAATATCCAGTGAGCTAGCCTTTTTTTTTTGTTGACGGGGTTGGGAATGCTTTAAGCACTATCCACCGCTCTCCCCGGAGCGGTATTTTAATGTTATTCAATCAATCATTCAATATAGTTTTATTTTCATATAAACTATATACAGGCACTTATTAAACGTCGAGTCTAGGTGCACGGTTTCAAATTAGTCCTGTCCTATGGAGAAGAACCGGCAAGAAACTCCATGGTTACTCTTTTAATTTTTTTTAAATTTTATTATTGAGCCGTTGTCGTTCCACTGCAGGGCAAGGGCCTCCCTACCCTCCTTCCATTCCTCACGGTTCAAGACTATTGTGGGCCAATCCTTCCAGAATAAATCAAGCTCATCCCGCCATCTCCGTCTAGGCCTGGCACGCTGTCGTCTGCCGTTTTGTGAGACCCATTCGGTACTTCGTTTAGGCCTCAGCTCATTTGACATGCGACAGACATACTCAGCCCAGTTCTAGGTGCTCTTTTTTTAAGCTCGATTCGATTTTGTGGATCATAATAGATCGCAACCTCTCGATTCGATCGGCGGATCGGATCACATGCGTTTGATGAGATTTTCAAAAGATCGATCCAAAAAAATCGCATGAAAATACAAGTTTTAACTAATTAATAAAGTAACATTTATTAATTAGTTAAAACTTAAATTTATACATGTCATAACATAGTTTTTAGTTTTTAATTGGCATTAAGTAAGTATGCTTTCTTTTCTTTTATATATTTTAGTTTATTAGTCTCCATTATGTAAACGTACAATAGGGGAAGTAGCGAGTTGGCCCCAACACAAGTATATATTAATAACTTAATGGGGCTGCCTTACAATATACTATTGTAATGATTTTGGAACAATAAACAATTTATTATTATTATTAAACAAGGCAACAGAAATTACATTAACCTAAGAAAACTATTTTTTATCTTAACTGTGAGGTCTGGCATGGCCAGCAATACTTCGACCAAATGTGATCTATTGTGTTCATGAAGGTGGCTAGCCCACTAAGAGGAAGGAACCTGTAGTCCTCTGGCTTCGGGTATCCGTTGCCGAGATGGCTCATCCGTTTCGTCGCTAGGACGTCACAATCACACAAGATGTGCTGCATTGTTTCCCTGAATTCTTAGATTATAAAGAACTACCAATAAATGAAGATTTTCGTGTCATATTTTATCCGCCGTCATCTTTAGCAAACGCCATTAATAATTAAGATTATTTAGAAACGAACCTGCGTCTTCTGGTTAGGTACACCAGACGCTATGACCACTAAGCCACCGCGATTCCCACCCGTCATGTCGGATTTTTCCTTCACATTTCCTTCACCATAAAGACGTAAATTCAGTATGTGAAGGAAAAATTGAAGGAAAAGTGGTCACAGCGTCTGGTGTACCTAACCAGAAGACGCAGGTTCGAATCCTGCCCGCGGTCGAATTTTTCCTTTTCTAAATAACTTTAAAATCTTAGCATGGAAAATGCCAAAAATATACAAAAAGATAATAATTAAGATGTAAAGTACCGAAATTTTGTTTATATTTGTAACAACAAGCTAAAGTTCCGTATGTACGATACGGAACTTTAGCTTGTGCTTTGATTGACCTCGGTTGTCATACATATACCTAACTTACATTGTGTGCCAACCACAATATTTGACCGCGATCTGATATTTTAAAGAGTTGAATCGAGCCGCGATCGGATCGTACGGTCAACAAAAGAGTTAGGTATACAGGCAGGTAATTAAACATCTGTGTTTTGATAAAGATAGTGTAATAATGTATCACGCAATATGTGTCCAAACGTAGGAATTGTAAGCAGCTACATACCTAACCCTTTGGCGCGTAATTATTTATGTCGAAATCTGTATAGAAATGCATATTTCGTCGAAATAAAACTACTTTTTACGGATTTTATCACGTATATTGATATTTTAATCCCGACGTTTCGGACCCTTTACAGCGTCCATTGTCACGGGTAGACTGAGTCTACCCGTGACCATACGCGATAAAATCCGTAAAAAGTAGTTTTATTTCAATGTATAATATTCGCGTAAATGTCAGAAATCAAAATGCATATTTCGTTTACTATCTGTATACTTAACTCTTTTGTTGACTGTACCATTTCGATCCGATCCGAAAATCGATTGGTTCGAATGCCCCATCGGATCGGCGCATCACTACCCAGTTCCACATCAAGCTAGCATCTTTTTAGCCTATGTCAGCGCTTTGGTTTTTAGAGCACAGTGTGCTATTTTTGATGTAGTCTGCTAATTTGGCATATGAAAAAAATGCCCAAAATGATAACTGATTTATTTCTGTAAAATAGTTTTTTTTATATTTTCGAAATCATGTCCTTATATCCAACGTGTTACAAAATCACCCGTAAAAAATATAATTAATTATCAAAGCCAAAAATGTTGTCAGCTGTCATGTAAGGAACCAGATTATTTAACAGAAAGGCCTACGTACCTATTTTACCTAATAATTGTCTACTTTAATAGTTTTTCTATTTTTCATTCATAAATGTTGTTGTTTTCCTTTTTTTGGGGTATGTTATACAGTGTTACTACGGTTCTTAAATACTCGTTAGACTCGTTATAAGGCCCCATTTAACCTCTCTTTGGCTTTACGGGTAATTTTGTAACATCTTGTATAATTATTTATCACTCATTTAACACTCTGTTACACGCGCCTCTAATAATGACACGATTTCGCGCAGTAAAAGTCGAGAGACATTATTTTGATATTATTATTTAATTTATATTGTTGTAGAGTGAATTAAGCGAAGCATTAGTACAGCAAAGCAGTGTTTAATATTAATCACAGTGAGATTAAATTATCTAAACATGCTATTACGTCTATATCCCAGACCGATTAGGTAGAGGTGTACCAATGTACACCCATAGTTAATAATAATAATATTGTTGTCGACATGTGGGAGGTGAATTCAGCAATCATTGTAACAATCGGTGTGTCAGCCAATGGCCTAATAGCCAAGAGCTTCGACCAACATCTAAGGAGGCTCTCGTTGGATGGCTGGATCAAAGGCTTGATACAGAAAGCAGTACTCTTGGACACGGCCCGTATCGTTAGGAGGTTTCTTTCTCTGGGGCCCTGACCACCGGTAGCTTGGACCCTGCTCCCGATGCCGATGGGTTTCTATTTTTTATATTTTTAAATGTTTTTTTTTATAATTATGTTACTTACGATGAAATATTTAAAAATAAAAAAAATATGTATAAATATAAAAAATGTATAAATATAAAAAATGTATAAATATAATATTTATTTAAAGAAACTTAAGACACAAAATATTTTAACAGGCTAATTTAGGTCAAGTTAAGTGGTGTAGTCATCTGTAGCCGGACTAGGCAGAGCCTGTATTTCGGCTATCAGCGCCAAACCCCTCGAATATTATACATATACTAGCCATTAACATGATTCAAGAAGAAATTAATAAAAAAATAAGTGCATTGGGGCTATTTCGAAAATGGGTATATTCCGAAAGTGCAAAAAATCTACCAAACGCAGCAATATATTCCTGCTGGCAACATTAGACAAAGCGCCATCTTATATAATACGGGTAATTCCGTAATACAAAGTTATAGGAATTCAAATTAACGGTTATTATTTAAAAAACTTACAATATCAAAATCTATGGGGCAATTACGATGGAAAATGAAATGTAAACTCTGGCTGAAACGCAATAAAGGCGACTTTTGAGTTCTTCCGGAATTACCCCGCGATAGTTCGCAATTATCTTCTTATTTAAAACACTTTCTTTAGCAAATCCAACGATATATTTAAAAATATAATTTATGCTTTTCAAAGGCTTTTCAATATCTATGCAGATCTAAAACAGTAACACTCGTAAAATAGAGCATTCCCAAATAATCAAATGAAATGTTCACCTCTAGTCATCTCGCAGAAATTTCTATCGGAATTGCCCCAATGCACTATATTAAAAAATAAGTTAGCCGGTATGTATAGGTCTTATGTAATAGGGAGCGAGCCTATTGCCATTAACCGGGCACCACTCCGAGCTGTTACTGAGAATTTCATAGACAAACTCGATAATACTCGACAACGAGTGGTTCGAGTACCGGACTGCTGGTCATGGTCGTGGGTTCGATTCCCACAGGTCACAAATATTGATGTAGGTAAAACATGAGTATTTGTGTTTGTCTGGGTGTTTCTTATGTATTTTATGTATGTATTTACAAAAAAAATAGTATATAAGTATTTATATCCATTGTCTAGTACCCATAGTACAAGCTCTGCTTAGTTTGGGACTAGATGGTACTGTGTGAAAATGTCCCAAATTATTTATTTATCTGGGAATCAAACCCAAAGCGTCTACCATCTTCTTCTTATACAGAAAACGGCTGAACCGATTTCGATGAAATTTCTTGCGTGTGTTTGAGTGGTTCAGATTCACAATTGGAGCCGATAGGTGTCGCTGCTATTGGTTTCAGGACAACGTCTGCCAGTCCAGTTATTGATATAATTATATACAAGGCACACACCAATAATTAATTACAATACTTTTAAATTAATTTAATTTTATGAGACATTAATGTAATACAGATTACTATTTTTAAACGGTGAAGGAAAATATCGTGAAGAAACCCTTAGAGATTTTCTCGACCGCGTGTGAAGTCTGCCAACCCGCACTAGACCAGTGTGGTGGACTATAGCCTAATCCTACTCAGGAGGAGACCCGTGCCCAGCAGTGGGACAGTATATAAGTTGATAATAATAATAATTATTATTAATAATGAACATACCTTATCGATGACTGTTTCAGCAGGTAATGTGTCCATTTTGGACAAGACTGGGGTTGTTCTACCTGAAGTTCGACCTGAAGATTGTAGAATCTAGAAAAAACAATATATATATATATATATATATAGGGATAGTCATTAGCAGGGACTGTTTTGGTAATTAGCACGGGTCATGAGTACGGGAGCTATAACGGAACGCCAGCGCCACCTAGTCGACGTTAGCTTACAACTCACTGTTACGTCACACATCGCGTGATGTAGAGTGGGGGTGCTTGACAGAGTCGTGGCGTTATCGGTCGGTAGAGCGTGGCGCACATTCGTTGCTTGACTCTGGTCCGATAGACGCATGGAACTGTCTCACGTTTCGTTGTGTTAAAGTGAAGAAAGGAAATTGGCCTATCTACGTCCCTCAATTCTATCATAAGAAATATCTACGCCCGCATATATCCTTCTGTTTCGTCATATACATAAAAATTAATTCCCTGTTTGCCTTGGTAACGCCATAACTTTAGAAGGACTTTCCCGATTTCATTCACCTTTATTTATAGCGCTCTCACCTTTACATAGCTGGCTGGGAACCATCCAACCTGTCTGTTCCTCCCCTTGGCATTCAGTTCTCCCTCCCACCAACCACTGTCGGCTTTCTTACGGACCACAAGTAGTTGTCCTTTAGAAAGGGACAGCTGCTCCGAGCTGGAAAGAGAGATGAGATAGTTATCTTTGGTATTTACGGCAGGGATCGAAAACCTTTATAAATTATGGTACAGGTATCGAAGAATTTAGGTTACCCAAACGCCTAAAGTTAACCGCTATCTGGGTAAAAAACATGTTATCTCTATTTAGGTTACCCCTTTTAACCTTTTGACCGCCACGGACGTGTATAGACGTCAAATGGAAACTTGCCCACGACGCCAACGACGGCATGGCACGTCAAAAATACCACTTTTTTGTTAGTTCAAAATATATACCTATACAAAAATTTGTTGTTTTTTTTTTTACCTATTATTAAATACTAGAATTTGTCGCGTGGCGTAGAGAACACGGATTTTCGTTATTGACGGGGCGGTCAAAAGGTTAATACCGGTTACTTAAAAATGCCTTTGGTTGAAAAAGTAATATTATTAATTTTAATCTGTAGGTAACACAGGTCGTCGACACACACAGTAAAAAATTTCGGTATTGAACGTACCGGTTTTGGTCCCTGCTTTATATTTTTTCTTACGTTACAAAGATATAAATAATTAAATTAAAAAAATATTCATGCATATTTCCTATTGGCGATATTACTAGCATCATCAGGCCTCCATCTTCTCCTATACAGGGTGTTACAAAACTACCCGTAAAGCCGAAAGGAGGTTAAATGGGGCCTTATAACGAGTCCATTCACAATATTTAAGAACCGCAGTAACGCTGTATAACATACCCCAAAAAAAGGAAAACAACAACATTTATGAATGAAAAATAGAAAAACTATTAAAGTAGACAATTATTAGGTAAAATAGGTACGTAGGCCTTTCTGTTAAATAATCTGGTTCCCTGACATGACAGCTGACAAAATTTTTGGCTTTGATAATTAATTATATTTTTTACGGAGTATTTTGTAACACGTTGTATATATTCAAAAGAGGTAGGGTGTAGTGGGAGAAATTCCACTCAAATTGGAGGTGCCCGACTGGGGAAGTACCTCCATCTTCTCCAGAGTCCTCGCACTCGTATAGACCCCCTCACCTGGTGGCGGTGTAGCTGGCGATGGCCTGTGCGATCTCGTTCTTCCTGCGGCCGCTGACGGAGTCCCTCCCGGAGTCTCGTCTAGCGGCGGACGCGGGCCGGGCGCCCTCTGTGAGGGCCGCTACCTCTGACGATATGGGGGTCGAAGACTTTTGCTCCTACAAACATTAATTACACGATGAGTCATATAACTAACTCAATTTACTGTTTAGTTGACGACCTCTGTGGTCTAGCGGTTCGAGTGCCGGACTACTGATCATGGGGTCGTGGGTTCGATTCCCACAGGACACAAATATTTGTGTGGATAAAACATGAGTATTTGTGTTTGTCTGGGTGTTTCTTATGTATTATAAGTATGTATTTACAAAAAAAAGTATATAAGTATTATATCCATTGTCTAGTACCCATAGTACAAGCTCTGCTTAGTTTGGGACTAGATGGTGTTGTGTAAAATGTCCCAAAAAAAAAAAAATTTTGATGACGTCTGTGGTCCAGTGGTTCGCGTGTCGGACTGCTGATCAGAAGGTCGTGGGTTCGATTCCCACAGGACACAAATATTTGTGTATTGTACATTAAGTGTTTGTTTTTTTTTTATGGAATAGGGGGCAATCGAGCTGACGGATCGCCTGATGGTAAGCGATTTCCGCCGCCCATGGACACCCGCAACACCAGAGGAGTCACAAGCGCGTTGCCGGCCTTTAAAAGGGAGTACGCTCTTATCTTGAAGGTTTGAAGGTCATATTGATCCGGAAATACTGCAGGCGACAGTTCATTCCACAGTTTAGTTGTGCGAGGCAGAAAGTTTCTAGAGAAACGCAAAGTAGTGGACTGCCAACCATCTAGATGATGGTTGGCAGTCCACTACTGGCAGTTGGTTGTTATGTAATTTAAGTATGTATTTACAAAAAAAAAAGTATATAAGTGTTATATCCATTGTCTAGTACTATTAGTACAAGCTCTGCTAAATTTGGGACTAGATGGTGTTGTGTGAAATTGTCCAGGATTATTTATGTATTTCTCCATTCTACTTAAGTATTTAATGGAACAATTTCTTAGTTATTATACTTTTAAAATTGCTTAGATCTTAAATAAATATATTCTTGGTCAATTTTACACAGCACCGTCTAGTCCCAAACTAAGCAGAGCTTGTACTATATCATAAGTATATATATAGGGTGTTACAAAACTACCCGTAAAGCCGAGAAAGAAAGAAAGAAAAAACGTTTATTTGGAGCGAAGCACTCACACATACAATATAAGAGACGAATATGTTACAATATATAAGTAACGGGGGAAATAAAAGTACATTGTATGTGTGTGCCCAACCGCACCAAAAGGGTGTCCAGCTCAGCATGTGCCTGGATGTTATATCCTAGCGCTGATATTCTGCCGGATCCCAGGGATGCACCTACGAATGTCGAGCAAACCACCATCGTCTATGTACAGTGTGAGTAGTGTGGGTGTGTGACGTGAGTGTGATTTGTGTATTGCAATACTGCTAAATATTAACAAATTCTGCCCTATATTGTAGTTATATAGAATGTAAACATACGAAATAATTTGGTTACTTACATAAATAAGAAATTCAGCGAAAAATTATAATATAAATAATATAAAATATAATCAGTTACTACTGCACCTGAAATGGACAGCAGCTATTTGCTTAGATAAAGGACGTATCGGCATTTATAAGACTTACTTCTTTCTGTTTATCGATAAGATATTTCCGCAGTTGAACTCTAAACATGCCTAAAGTTTTAATGTGTCTAATGAGAGGAGGTTAAATAGGCCCTTATAACGAGTCCATTCACAATATTTAAGAACCGTAGTAACGTTGTATAACATACCCCAAAAAAAGGAAAACAACAACATTTATGAATGAAAAATAGAAAAACTATTAAAGTAGACAAATTATTAGGTAAAATAGATACGTAGGCCTTTCTGTTAAATAATCTGGTTCCCTGACATGACAGCTGACAAAATTTTTGGCTTTGATAATTAATTATATTTTTTACGGGGTATTTTGTAACACGTTGTATATTCCCCATTCTACTTAACCGCTTAACTCACCAGTACTGGCGCGGGTTCTGGCTGCTGGGGCAGTTCGGGCAGCTCCGGCTCGGGTTCCGTCTCCGCGGGGGGCTCTACCGCCTCAGGGATCGGCGCTATGGGGTCAGCAGACGTCGTGGTGTCTTTTGTCACATAGTTTGAAGGGAATATGCCCGTCCTGAAATAAAATACAATTATTAAGCAAAGGAAAAATTCTGCCTTGTAGTAATCGCGGTGGCTTAGTGGTCATAGCGTCTGGTGAACCAGAAGACGCAGGTTCGAATCCTGCCCGCGGTCGAATTTTTCCTTTGCTTAATAACTTTAAAATCTTAGCATGGAAAATGCCAAAAATATACAAAAAGATAAAATACAATGTTATTTTTCAATGTTGGCAGTCATTACGGCGGCGAAGATACTATATTTTTTTATGTTAAGATAAAATATCGCTCACTATACAGATTGTATGAACTATCACAAACGGCTAAGATACTATATATTTTCATATTACACTATCTTAAGCTATCGAGCGATATGGAATTTTTACGTTAAGATGCAAAATATATCACAAGATATATAGTGCTTGATATATTGTTAGAGCAGTGATAGCCTAATGGTATGACCATTGGACTGCCAAGTCGAAGGTCTCGAGTTCGAACCCAAGGCACGCACCTCTGACTTTTCGAATTCACGTGCGTATTAATAATTAATTATCATTCGCTTAAACGGTGAAGGAAAACATCGTGAGGAAACCTGCATACCTTAGAGATTTTTCTCGACGGTTTGTGAAGTCTGCCAACCCGCACTAGGCCAGCGTGGTGGACTATAGCCTAATCCATCTCTTTCTGAGAGGAGACCCGTGCCCAGCAGTGGGACAGTATATGGGTTGATGATGATGATGATGATATAGTGCTTGTGTAAGTGTGCGTGTGCGCTTAAGTGTCCCCTCGGTGCCGTAGATGTAAGCAGACTCTCGATTTAGCTCATAGGTGTAAGACGTATATTTAAAATTAATATAATCTTTCCGTTGACAAAAAGTAGTTAAATTGAAAAGCTCGCCGATCGCCCCAGAAACTATATACAGTTGTAGACAAAGCCTTTGAATGATTCAAGCGGATATATTATAGTAACTTAACAGTGTGTGATACCTTAACATATTATAATATTTTATATCCAGGCATCTTAACATAAAATATTATAGTATCTTCGCCGTGTGTGACGCCTTTAAGGCACGTACTGAAAAATCGAAGTGTTGTGTTCCTTACGGTGAGCAAGGTTGCCAGTGCTCCACGAGGAAACGTTGTGTTGTCAGTGGGGGGACTTTGACCTTTACACTGCCAACCCAACTATTCCTCTATCGTTTTACAGGGTCGGCAATGCGTAAGTGATATCCCCAGGGATACCCCCAGGCGGCGCGGTTATCGTAGCCTATAGTACAACACCAGGCTACGTCTATAGGCTACGGTAACCGCTTACCATCAGGTGGGCCGTATGCTTATTTACCACCTAGTGCTACAAAACAAAAAATATGATTTTGAATTTTCGCGCGGAAACGCTAGCCACTCCGCAATAAGACAGAGCACAACAAGTGTGTGTTATATCGGAGTGACGTCACGTAGGTACGCAATATAGCGTTTTAAAAATTTGCAGAACAGATTAAGAAAGAGGATTTTTTTAAATTTAAATTGCAGTTTTATGAATAAATTTCGACGTTTCTCGTTTATTAATTGCGAAATCTTTACATTACATTTTATAGTCTTTATTACAATGCGATAAATACCCTATTTGAATGGTAATAGCAGCACTGATGTGGTTAGTAGCATGTATACCAATATATTTTGTCGATTCTACAGAGGCTAGCACATCAAGCTACCACAATCTGTCAAAGGAGGTCATCAAATTGACAGCTGTCATGTACAAGAGGTACATGACAGCTGTCAATTTGATGACCTCCTTTGGCAGATTGTTGTCTTGTACATGACAACTTGACAGCTGTCATGTACAAGAGGTACATGACAGCTGTCAAGTTGACAGTTTTTACTATGACATCACTATGAAACTGATAATAATGTGCCAAAGTGTGAAAATTTAAGTTAAATTCGCGACGTGACGCGAATGTAACGTGTTCATTCGCCAGATTATAATGTTGTGTTTCTAGATTTCAACAATCGACCAATAAACACACGTGGGGTGTCATCGGGTGTTATAAATCTGTCTATTGCTTTAATAATGTGCCAAAATGACGTAAGTTTGACATTCCAAAACTGAAACTGACAGCAGATAGCTATCAAATTGCCAGTTTTTACTATAAAAACACAATGAAACTGATACTAGTGTGTTAAAATGGCGTGCGTTTTTTCAAATTTAAAGTTATTTTTCTCATCCCCTAGTGAGCATAAAAAAAAGGGATGACTAGAGTTTTAACCAGCGCAATACAGGGTATTTTTTCCAATAAGTGTACCCTCAAGTACATCATTTGGGCAGATTTTGGTGACATCCTTTTTTTGATTGTTTTTCAACTTTAATACAATACAATAAGGTTCATATTCAATTGGGAAAATTTGTCAGTTTTGGATAGCTTGACATCCTGGCGTCGTACCATCTCACCTGATGCCAATCCTGCCAGTCCACCAGTCCCCGTCTCTTCGGATCACCTCGATTCTTTCACCAGCCTCGAAGGTCAAGTCTCCTGGCTCCGTCGAAGTGTAGGGGTAGGCCGCTATGTAAAAGTCTCCCCCTTCTGCAAGAGGGTAGGTGTGATTCAACATGATTTACCTATCTACCAGCCGCTATGGCTCTTTTTTCAAAAGGCCATTTCAGACTTTGCCCTACATTGTAACACACATATTTTTTACTATTATATGTCTGGACTTTAAAAGAGACTATGATTCTCTGTTTGTTTCGGCGTTTCTTCTCAGAGGTCGTCAGTTAGGAAATGCCGGAGCCATCTAGCTTAAAAAAATATGTTAAATATTGACTTGTAAAAGTGTTTTTAAAAGATCTATTTACAGAAATAAACATAATTTATCATTTATCCTTCTAGCGTTTTCCCAACAATGTTGGGGTTTGCTTCCAGTCAAGAATCATATAAGAGAGGTAGGGCACAGTGGAAGTAATTCCACTCAAATTGGAGCTGCCCGACTGAGGAAGTACCTCCGCCTTGCAGAAAATCTAAGTAAAATAACACTGATTTGAGTTGTGTTGTGTTTCTTACGGTGAGCAAGGTTGCCAGTGCTCCACGAGGAAACGTTGACCCTTATACTGCCAACCCAACTATTCCTCTTTCGTTTTACAGGGTCGGCAACGCGCAAGTGATACCCCTGGTGTTACAAGCGTCTATAGGCTACGGTAACCGCTTACCATCAGGTGGGACGTATGCTTGTTTGACACCTTAGTAGAATAAAAAAAACTACGCAACGGATTTTGATGCGATTTTTTTAATAGATAGAGTGATTCAAGAGGAAGGTTTATATGTTGAATGCCTGTATGTTATTAGTACATTGCACCCGTGCGAAGCGGGGGCGGGTCGCTAGTTTTGTATATTTTTGCATTTTCCATGCTTACATCATTTATAAGTTTATTTTAGCGAAGGAAAAATTCGACTACGTGTAAGATTTGAACCTTAAACTTTTGACCGCCATGGACGTGTATAGACGTCAAATTAAAACTTGCTCACGATGCCATGGCACGTCAAAAATACCACTTTTTTTTAGTTCAAAATAAATACCTTCACAATTATTATTTTTTTACCTTTTATTAGATACTAGAATTTGTCGCTTGGCGTAGAGCACACGGATTTTCGTTATTGACGTGGCGGTTAAAAGGTTAACTTCATAACCTGAAGACGAAAGTTCGAATACTGCCCGCAGTTGAATTTTCTTTCGCTAAAATATGACAGGGCTATGTTTGAAATGGTCCTTACCAACTATGGGCATGGCTCCACCCAGATCGTTCGCCACTTCAGCCTCGGGAACCTCTGCGATGCCCTCCAGCTGTGTCTTAGTCTCCAGGGGCTCCATAACCTCAGCGTACGCCGCCGCAGCGTTGATGTCCTCCACGTAAGATTCCGGGAACCATCCAGATTGACCTGCATAGTTTTTTTTATTTATAATACTCTTTTTCACAGACATAAGGTCCGTGCTCTCTTTTGCTATTTATACAGGGTTTTACAAAACTACCCGTAAAGCCGAGAGGAGGTTAAATGGGGCCTTATAACGAGTCCATTCACAATATTTAAGAACCGTAGTAACGCTGTATAACAATCCCCAAAAAAGGAAAACAACAACATTTATGAATGAAAAATAGAAAAACTATTAAAGTAGACAATTATTAGGTAAAATAGGTACGTAGACCTTTCTGTTAAATAATCTGGTTCCCTGACATGACAGCTGACAAAATTTTTGGCTTTGATAATTAATTATATTTTTACGGGGTATTTTGTAACACGTTGTATTTATTGGCAGGTCGTTGCCGGACTCCCTTAATCGGCGAGGTTGTCGTCAACTACAGATCGGGAGAGAGGTGGATGCTTCTCTCTTACCGTCGCTTCTTGTGCAAGCATAATTTGCTCCCTGCAGCGTGGGAAGAGTTTACCTGACGAAAGCGTTGTTGTTCTACCCAGGTTAATTTTTTTTTTCATACAATATTAGTTTATTGGAACTAGAAGTAAAGTTTACAATGTTGTGTAAGTGCATTGGGGCTATTTTGAAAATGGGTATATTCCGAAAGTGCAAAAAATCTACCAAACGCAGCAATATATTCCTGCTGGCAACATTAGGCAAAGCGCCATCTTATATAATACGGGTAATTCCGTAATACAAAGTTATAGGAATTCAAATTAACGGTTATTATTTAAAAAACTTACAATATCAAAATCTATGGGGCAATTACGATGGAAAATGAAATGTAAACTCTGGCTGAAACGCAATAAAGGCGACTTTTGAGTTCTTCCGGAATTACCCCGCGATAGTTCGCAATTATCCATTATGACCCAAAAATATGGTTCTTTTCTGACATTTACGCGAATATTATACATTGAATTTACAGCGTCCATGGTCACGGGTAGACTACCCGGACCATGGACGCTGTAAAGGGTCCGAAACGTCGGGATTAATAATATCAATATACGCGATAAAATCCGTAAAAAGTAGTTTTATTTCAATATGGTTCTTTATTTAAAACACTTTCTTTAGCAAATCCAACGATATATTTAAAAATATAATTTATGCTTTTCAAAGGCTTTTCAATATCTATGCAGATCTAAAACAGTAAGACTCGTAAAATAGAGCATTCCCAAATAATCAAATGAAATGTTCACCTCTAGTCATCTCGCAGAAATTTCTATCGGAATTGCCCCAATGCACTATACGACAATGATCGCATTAGTTATAAAACTGTGTCGCAGTCATTAGCGCCCACCTCCATATAATGAGGCGACGGCGTTCCAGGAGTATACAAAATAAAAATAGAATATATAGAATAGCATAGTTACAGTGTTGTTGTGTGTTTATGTGTGTGTGTGTGTGTGTGTGTGTGTGTGTGTGTGTGTGTGTATGTATGTATGTGTGTGTGTATGTATGTGTGTGTGTGTGTGTGTGTGTGTGTATGTATGTGTATGTGTGTGTGTATGTATGTGTATGTGTGCGTGTGTGTGTATGTGTGCGTTTGTGTGTGTGGGTGTGTTATTTATTTGATGATTCCTACCTCTGGCAGTCCCCCATCTCCAGCCAGGCTCTGCATCGCCTCTTGGCGGCGGCGCGTCGCTCACCTGCCAAATATTATAAATAAACAATAATATCTGGGACAATTTTACACAGAACCATCTAGTCCCCAACTAAGCAGTGCTTTTACAGTCAACAAAAGAGATTGGTATACAGGTAGCGAACGAAATCTGCATCTTTAAACATATTGTGATTTAAATAATTACCCCTCAATGGGTTCGATGCGTAGCAGCTTACAATACCTGCGTTTTGATACATATTGCGTGATATATTATTACACAATCTTTAACAAAAACAGATGTTTAATTAGCTGCCTGTATACTTAACTCTTTTGTCGACCGTACTATGGCGACGTAATATTTTCATGCCTTACCTATTAACCGATTTTTACGAAATTAGGTAAAGGTATAGATTAGACCTTGATGTAAATAATATATAAAAGGTAGGTACAAAAGAACACAAAAAAAGTAAATTAAGAAATAATATAACTTACTTATAAAGATTAGGCAGGGATAGATATATATATATAGTTTTAATTTATTCACAATATATATAATAATCCTAAATAAATAATTATAATACATTTAATTCAACTATATTTTCCTCCATAATTTGTGCGCCTACTATCTTGCTTTGTCTCTGCATCACCCTAAGGTTAACTGGGAGAGAATGCCTAATGGCATTAAGTCCGCCTTTGTACAATAATTTTGTTTTGTGCATGAAGTATTAAAATAAATAAATAAATAGCCTAGGTGTTAAATTAACAGACCACGTTAGAAACACTACACTGCGCTCCATAACACAAATTATGGACGTGGCTCAAAAGGCTGCCCAACTTAAATGGGACTGGGCAGGACATGTCTGTCGCATGTCCAACGAGCTGTGGGCCCGAAAAGCTCAGGATTGGTGCCCTGAAACAGCGACACGGGGTCGCGGCAGACCACGAAGGAGATGGCGGGACGAACTGGATGTCTTCCTTGAGAACTGGAGAGAAGAAGCGCACTATCGCGACCGTTGGAAGGAATGGAGGGAGGCCTTTGCCCAGCAGTGGGACAGCACGGGCTAGTAATAATAATAATAATAAATAGCCTAGTGGTATAACCAATGGACTGGCAAATCAAAGGTCTCGAGGTGAGACAAGGCAAGAAACTGAAAACAGCACTTTCCTTCACTTGCCCTATTGTCATGACTATGGGATCTGTGAAAGTAGGTCATCAAAAGTCTATACAACTCAGCCCAAATTTGTACCCCGAGGTACGTGACAGCTGTCGTTGACGACGTTGACAGCTGTTGTTGAAGTTGACAGTTTTTACTATGAAATCACTATGAAACTGTAAAGGTAGGAACCGACTTGTAACACGCGACGCGACGTAACGCGAATGTAACGTGTTCAATCGCCAGATTATATGTTGTGTTTCTAGATTTCAACAATCGACCAATAAACACACGTGTCATCGGGTGTTATAAATCTGTCTATTGCTTTAATAATGTGGCAAAATGACGTAAGTTTGACATTCCAAAACTGACACTGATAGCAGATAGCTATCAAATTGCCAGTTTTTACTATAAAAACACTATAAAACTGATACTAGTGTGTTAAAATGGCGTGTGTTTTTTCAAATTTAAAGTTATTTTTTCTCATCCCCTAGTGAGCATAAAAATAGTATGCCTAGAGTTTTAACCAGCGTAATACAGGGTATTTTTTCCAATAAGTGCACCCTCGGTACATCATTTGGGCAGATTTTGGCAACATCCTTTGCCACGACCATGACAGTACATAATAAACCTATATTTTTAGGTTCGAGTTCAGGGTGGTTACCCGATCGTGGGTATGACCATGATAAGTATAGTTATAAATAATTGCAGCTCACCAAATCACCAGGCTGTAGACTTAGTTCATCAGCTGTGCGCGCCGTAAACTCATACACACAGCGCCATCTAGGAGCACTAACTGCAGACACCGCTTCTGTGGCTGTTGAACATAATTTATTTATTGATTTCTGTCATTTACGCGAATATTATACATTGAAATAAAACTACTTTTTACGGATTTGATCGCGTTATATTGATAGATATTATTAATCCGTAACGTACCTACAAACGTAACAGTTTGTTGTAGGCAAAAACTACACAATCTGTGACATTTACGTCATGTTTGCTTTGACAAATGGCGTCGCGTTTCAAATATTTGAAATTGCTTCGGTAAAATCGCACTTTTTGAAAATTATATTTTATTTTAAAAATAAAATAGAGAGGTAAGGCATAGTGTAAATAAATCCACTCAAATTAAAGCTGCCCGACTGGGGAACTACCTCCATCTGTTATCATTTATTATAAGCTGACTTCGCACTGTAAATAAATAAATATCAATATTCTTGGATAATTTTACACAGCACCATCTAGCCCCAAATCAAGCAGAGCTTGTACTATAGGTTTAATACTTATATACTTTTTTTTTGTAAATATATACTTATAATACATAAGAAACACCCAAACACAAAACACTTATGTTGATTACATAAATATTTGTGTTCTGTGGGAATCGAACCCACGAACTCGTGATCAGGAATCCAATACATTAACACAGACGTCGTCATAATCAACAATATGAACATGACAGAATCGAATTCATTATCTCAACACGACCATTAAACAATGTGACGTTCAATTAGTATTAAAAAAAAAAATCTTACTCGTAATCACGACTACTGCCAAGCAAATAACGTCCATATCTCCCAATAAATAAGTTTTACTTTAACACAACAACAATAAATTGATAAAATATATAAAATTGTTTAAAAAAATAAAACATGACCCGATTCCGACTCTGAGTACAAAGAAATAAGGTGCAAATAACAATGGCAATAATTATAACATGACAACTAGAAAACTGGGCACTTGATCTAAGAAAATAATATTCAATTTTTATGACAATACATGTAAAGAAAATTATAATTTTCTGTTTGATATTTTTGTATTTGACATTTATTTGATAATCTGTTCCACAGATTACTTTTTATATTCTGTGAATCTACAAGTTGTCATTAATGATTAACATATAATTGTCAACGACAAAACACGTGAAAATATTTTATTAAAATTTCTATAATCTTATAATTAAAAGAACAAATACTAATTTAGGAATCGACATTGTCATTAGGAACATTAAATGTCGTTTCTTTACTTACAGGTAAAGTTTAAATTTGTTTCTGATAATCCAAACTGTTTTTTGTTCTTACATGTAAAATATCTAATACAATAAATTAATCTTTACTTACAGAGAAACTCAGTTGTGTTTTATTAACAGTGTCGTTCCAAATTACAACTGTTAGAACTCATCTTATAAAACGACATTTATTGTCATAAAATGGAAAAGCTAAAATTTACGTTTCAAGTAAAATCAACAACGGACGGAAAGTCAAACTATATTGCCATAACCTCACTTGCTACACAAGATGACAAAGTTTTCCTGATTCCAGAGGAATATCAAGCAGTATCTCAGTATCACAAACATGTCTACACCTCTAAAGCTTTCGTTACAGTAAAAAATACATTGAAGAAAAGACATCAAAGCAGAAGTGTATGGATAAAAATGACAGAAGCTTTGTTAGAAACATACTGTGATGAGGATGAAAACATGGTCTTTATGGACCAATTTCTTGAGGAATTTACTCAAGAACAATTAGGTATTGCCAACAGAAAGAGTTTGGAAGATCCTTTAGTGAAAATTATGGAAAAATTTATTGAAAGTCAACAAAACAAGGAAAAACAAAGTATGAAGAAGTTAGCAGACAGATTTGTGATTGAAAAATTTGATGGGAAAAATAAAAATGCATATAACTGGATGGAAACATTTGAAAAAGAGTGTGGAAGGTTTGATTTAGTAAAAGAGGAAGAAAAAATTGAAATTTTAAGGTTATTTCTTGAAAAATCCTGCGCTGATTGGTACTCTTCCATGATGATCAAGCATACTTTACAATCTGAGTGGTCCGAGTGGAAATCAAATTTTTTACAAACCTACGCTAATAAAGGTTGGTCTTCAAGCAAGTATGCTTTATTTTTCAAGTATCAATCGGGATCTTTATTAGAATATGCTATTAAAAAAGAAAAACTTCTATTGGAAGTAAGAAAAACAATAGATCAAGGTACTCTAATTGATATAATTGCTGCTGGCTTACCAGATTTCATTACGGATAGAATCAACAAAGAGGAGATTGCACAAACAAAAGACTTATTTAATGAACTTGGTAAGTTAGAACATTTGGTTGGAAAGAAGAAGTTTATAAAAAAGAGAGATGATACTAAGCAAATGAAGGAAAAGTGTGGTATTTGTGAAAGTCTACAAAAAGGTGTGCGCTTTCATCCAGAAGAGGCCTGTTGGTTCAAAACAAAAATAAATACTGGAAAAGAAAAAACCTATAAACAAATAAAACACATTAACAATTCTGAATTGGAATGTGAACTACAGTGTGAAGACCCAAAAAACTAATAGTGCCGCCGTTAATTAAAGTAAAATTAGTATTAAACAAAAATGTTGAAGTATTTGGAATCTACGACTCAGGCTCTAATGTGTCATTAATCAATTCAAGGTTACTGAAGATAGACAACAAAGAATCAAGTTACTTAAGCAATACTAATTTAAAAACAATTAATGGCGTTAAAAAGGCAAATGGCATAATAACAATTAATATAACCATTTTTAATATGGAGAAAAAAATGAATGTTTTTGTAATAGACAAGGAAAACTTTGATTACGATTTTTTAATCGGATTAGATTGTATAAAAGAGTTTTTTTTAGTTCAAAACGAAAAGTTAGAAATCTCTCAGAAGGTTCCTAACGTCCCTATACAAAGAAGTAAAGTTTCTAAGGAAACAAAAAAGTCAGATATTAACATTTCTAAGGAAATAAAATCTGATAATTTAATAAACTTCAACGAGAACATAAATGAAGAAAACTTTAAAATTTTGATAAATCATCTAGACTATCAACAAAAGGCAGTAATTGATGATTTAATATTTAACAATAAATCCGTATTTGCAAAGGATAAATATGACATCGGAACGGTAACGGATTATGAAGCACACATTGATCTGTTAATAGAGAAATATTGCAGTAAAAGGCCATATCGTTGCACAATTGAAGATAAAAAGGAGATTGAATTCCAAATTGGAAAATTATTGGAGAAAAACATTATAGAAGAATCATATAGTCCGTTTGCAGCTCCAGTTACTTTAGCTTATAAAAGAGATGAAAATAAAAAGTCAAGACTGTGTATAGATTTTCGAGACCTGAACAAAATCGTTGTGCCTCAATCACAACCATTCCCACTTATTGAAGACCTAATAGTTAAAACTAGAGATTGCAAGTTTTTCTCGACACTGGATCTGAATTCAGCATTTTGGTCTATACCTTTGCGTATCACAGACAGACACAAAACTGCATTTGTTACGCAAGAAGGTCATTTTCAATGGACTTGTTTGCCATTTGGCTTAAAAACTTCTCCAGCCATATTTCAAAGAATAATGTGTAATATTATACGCAAACACAAGCTTGGAGATTTCACAGTATGTTACATTGATGACATCTTATTATTCTCAAAATCATTCACCGATCATGTCAGACATCTGAAACAGATATTTCAAGCTATTAAAAGTGAAGGTTTCAGACTCAAATTCTCTAAATGTACGTTTGCAGCCGACTCAGTTAAATACTTGGGTCACATAATACAGAATAATTCAGTGAGACCGCTGAAAGACAACCTAATATCAATCAAAAATTTCCCTACTCCAAAAACAAGGAAAAATGTGAGACAATTTTTAGGAAAAATAAACTTTTACCATAAGTATATACCACAAATAGCTATAAAATTGGAACCATTACACAACCTTTTAAGAAAAGGACAAATTTTTAACTGGACAAAAGAATGTCAAGAATCATTTGATGAAATGAAACAAGAATTATGTTCTCAACCAATATTGACCATTTTTGATCCAAACTTGCCTATCCACATATACACAGATGCAAGTATTCTAGGAGTTGGAGCAGTGTTAAAACAGCCACAAGAAAATAATGAAGAAAAACCGGTGGCATACTTTTCAAAAAAATTGAATGAGGTTCAAAAAAGGAAGAAAGCTATATATCTAGAATGTCTAGCAATTAAAGAATGTGTGAAGTATTGGCAGCATCTGTTGATAGGTAGGCAATTTACTGTCTTTTCAGATCACAAGCCCTTGGAAAACATGAATATAAAGTCAAGAACGGATGAAGAACTGGGAGATTTAACATACTACTTATCACAATATGATTTCCAAATTAAATATTCTCCAGGAAAATACAACATTGAAGCTGATTGCCTAAGCAGGAACCCAGTCCTAGAAGCAAATGAAAACCTGGATGAACAATTAAAAATTGTTAATATAATAACATTAGAAGATATCTTAGAAGATCAAGTTAAAAATGAAAAGATACAAAGCAAAAAAGACAAGTTAATATACAAAAATAATATTTATTACAAGAAAGTCAAGAAAAAAGATAAAATAATATTAACAGAACAATTTAGTATACAATTCATCAAAAATGTACATGCGGACCTGGGACACATAGGAACAAAACAAATGCAAAGAATGATCAGTTCATGGTACACAGCAGAAAACATGTCAAAAAACATAAAAATTATCTGTGAAAGTTGTATAGTGTGTATAAAGAACAAATCAAGAGGACAAAACAAATATGGATTAATGTCCCACTTGGGTCCAGCCACAAAACCTTTTGAGATATGTTCAATTGATACAATTGGTGGATTTGGGGGTTCAAGGTCAACGAAGAGGTATTTGCACCTGCTATCAGATCATTTCACAAGGTACGCATACATTTTGACGTCAAGTACACAAAATGCAAGAGATTTCATTAAACTAGTCAAAAGCACTGCGGACACTAATGACATTGGCATGATACTGTCAGACCAATACCCAGGTATTAATTCTAGAGACTTTAAAAAATTTTTGGATGAGAAGAATATTCCAATAATTTTTACTGCAGTGGACTCACCCTTCTCAAATGGATTAAACGAAAGACTAAATCAAACGTTAGTCAACAAAATAAGATGCAAGATAAACGAAACTGACGCAAGAATAGCGTGGACCACTGTAGCACAAAATTGTGTAAAAAACTATAATGAAACGGAGCACACTGTTACTGGATATGCTCCAAAGTATCTTCTAAATGGCACAGATGTTACAATTCTGCCAAATGAGCTGAAAGTTAAAAAGACTGAGTATGATTTGATCCAAGACAGGAAAAAAGCTTTGGAAAATACATTGAGATCACATAATTACAATAAGTCGATTTATGATAAAAATAGAAGACATGTAGACTTCAAAGTTGGTGATACCGTTTTTGTGGATAACGGAAACAAACTGAACAGAAGAAAACTCGACGAATTAAGAATCGGACCTTATAAGATCATTGAGAAAATATCAAATTCAATTTACAAAATAAACACCAACCATAGAAAATCAGAATCAAACTTTTTCCACATATCAAAACTAACTCCGGCCCCTGCGCTTGAAGACCATGAAGAGGATGAGTAAGTGTTTGTATTGTTATATCTTCTCTGGGAGGGGGAGATGTAAAGAAAATTATAATTTTCTGTTTGATATTTTTGTATTTGACATTTATTTGATAATCTGTTCCACAGATTACTTTTTATATTCTGTGAATCTACAAGTTGTCATTAATGATTAACATATAATTGTCAACGACAAAACACGTGAAAATATTTTATTAAAATTTCTATAATCTTATAATTAAAAGAACAAATACTAATTTAGGAATCGACATTGTCATTAGGAACATTAAATGTCGTTTCTTTACTTACAGGTAAAGTTTAAATTTGTTTCTGATAATCCAAACTGTTTTTTGTTCTTACATGTAAAATATCTAATACAATAAATTAATCTTTACTTACAGAGAAACTCAGTTGTGTTTTATTAACAGTGTCGTTCCAAATTACAACTGTTAGAACTCATCTTATATACATATTTCCAGTAACTTTTATTTCTAAATACATTAAGCTTACGTGCCTCGGAGAGCACGTAAAGCGGTCGGTCCCGGTTGTCGTACTAACACCTATTACAATCGTTAATAGCCCAAAAAGCCTGATAACCAGTCTATCCTCAGGATATCGATATTACCAAGAAATTGATGATCTTATGGCAGTCGCTTAGTGACTTGACTAATGTCCTATAACCCCTAGATGGGGCAGAGGGCGTCCACAGATGTCCTCCATCGCGATCGGTTTTGAGCTTCACGCTTCACCTCACTCCACGTCATTCCGATGCTCGTCGCTTCTGCCAACACGGTGCGACGCCAGGTTTGACGGGGACGGCCACGCTTTCTTTTCCCTTGGGGATTCCAGTCCAAAGTTTGCTTGGGTATGTGATCGGGACCCCTTCGGAGCGTGTGGCCAATCCACCTCCACTTACGACGCTTGATCTGGCGGTCGTTCGGGCTCTCGTGGCATTTCTCCAACAGCTCTACATTGGAGATGGTCTCGGGCCAGTAAATTCCGAGAATGCGACGAAGACATCGGTTGACGAAGACCGCTTCGTGTAGAATACTGATATTCAGCCGCATCTGGTTAGACTGGAAGCCGATCCCAATATAGTTGGGAAAAGGGTAGGAGATGATAAGAATTTTTTTTATCTATCGCATGAAATCGCTGTTTGCGATAAGTCCGCCCATTGTATGTTTTAAATTGTGTCCTGATATACTATGTGTTTTTTATCAGTGTACAGACGCCTGCACATCAAGCTAAACATTATACATATCTATAACTACGACACGATATGGAGTGTTAGAAAGAAAGTATCCTTGCTATGATTGGTGGATTTTTCAACGTTCCCAAAATTGACCAATCGTGGCTCATACTAATAGTTAGGAGCCAATAAACCATGTCGCACTAGAAATAGGCCACACCTCCGCGCCCCTGCGCGTACGCGACCGCTTTCGACTACTTCCGAGTTTTTCCGTCAGTCTGTCATTAACAATTGGAGTGATAGTGTTGTGTGCGTGATTGCAAGTGTGCAAAATGGCGCCTCAATTTATTGACGTAAGTCCAAAGGGAGAACAATTCCGGACTTCAACAAAGTGGATGCCGGATTATACAGACGGGGATAACGGTGAGTAGTATTTTTAATAATTATAATTTATAATTTTAATAAAGAAAGGCTAATAATGAAAAAATGTGTCAATGGTGATTGTTTGTCAACAATGTTTCTATAGAATTTACGAATTATGTAAACAAACGGGATCTTCTTTCATAACGAGTCCCCGTTAATGTAAGTTTTTAACTTGGCGCGCTGTTCCACGCGTCATTTAATATCTTTTTAAAGCTACTTTTATTGAATTTAATAAATTACGCATTTAGGAACTTTCTATAAGCCTGTTGTAACATTGCAAGATAAGGCCTTTTCAGTGATGTTTGTGTGCAAATAAATAATTAAATAATAGTAAGCTAGCAATTTTTGTAGAACTATAGACAACAGCCTAATCCCTCTCATTCTGTGAGAGGATAGCCGTGCCCAGCAGTGGGACAGTATGATGAATAATTATTGCAGATAATCATATATCTATTTACGTATTAATACATCTTTGCCTAATGAGTCATCAATCATCATCAACCGATATACTGTCCCTCTGCTGGGCACGGGTCTCCTCTCAGGTGAGGGATTAGGTTATAGTCCACCACGCTGGCCTAATGCGGGTTGGCAGACTGCACACACCTCGAAAATCTCTAAGGCATGCAGGTTTCCTCACGATGTTTTCCTTCACCGTTTAAGCGAGTGATAATTAATTAATAATACGCACATGGTTTTGAAAAGGTCTTGGATTAACTCGAGACCTGTCTTGCCCGGCCAATTTTCATACCATTAGGCTATCACTGCGTATGTCTAATGAGTAAAAATGTGCAAATAAACTATAGCAATTTGTTTCGTTCTAGAGTTCTGAACTGTTTACTTCTGGCTTCGGCGGTGGCAAGAAAGCGAAACCCATGAAGCCCACCCCCGCCAACTACCTATACGCCAGAGCTACGACGGCGGCAGACGAACCTCAACTTCGTACAGCGTCAGTCCCTGTAAGTATACCTTGTTATCACATAATGCAACTTTATCACTACCTACCTATATCTATAACAGAAAATCTGCACTGACCGGCCGAAATATAGATTACGTAAATTGAAAAACAATACCAATAGTTACATAAAAACAACATTGTCAAGCTACAAATAAAAATATTGTAAAACTATTGTTATGATAAGTTAAAACGATCTATATTAAGTCGAAAATAAATCTTAACAGTAGCAAAATAAAGCTGAAATTTGAATGCATCGCATCGTCTAGGCATAATTCCGAGAACGCGTGGACGAGGCTTCCGAGAATTAGTTAAGTAAGTATGATCTATGCGCGCGCGGTGAGGTGATGATCTACCTATCAATATCTATAAACAGTAGTAGGTATTAGCTATTGCATTTTTAAATGATATTTATAATTATCGAATAGGCAGGTAGAAGTGTTAATTTTTTTATCGACAAATTTATTGGTTAATGATATAAGTATCATTCGCTAATACTTGCTATTAGATAATTAAGTATTCAGTTCTTTACTACCTACCTCATAAAAGGTGGAAGTTCTCAATTAAGTAAACAAAGTCCCATACTCATTTAGTTAAGTTGGCCCGCAATAGGTAGGTATTTCATAATAAAGAACGTTACGTAAATATTGAAATTGACAAAATTTTCTTTGTTTTAGATATCAATGGACACTGTCAGAAGACACATAAAAGATGCCGGAAGAAATACTGCTGCCCTGGCAAGAAAATACTAATGAACAAGTTTGCCAAGTTTCACTAAAATATGTTCAGCCGTTAAGGCGTGATAACAAACGGCCATCCATTCTCACAAAGTTTCGCATAAAAATATATTAGCACAGTTTACAATCTATAAGTAGTAATTTAATATTGTTATTATTTTATTTATAAATATAACGTTATTTAGATAAGTATACCTAAATTTCCAACCACTGCTTGTCAAAGGATTACTCTTCCATTGCTCGATTTTGAAAATATGCCAGACATGTCGTTCGTTGATGTTTTCATAATAAACTGGTTTCCTCCATGCCCTTCCCCAGGCTTCAAACTATAGGTATCCAATTATTTTTCATCACAAATGCCCAGCGGTTTGTCCGTTTAGGAGTAACAGACAGTTACTTTCGCATTTATAATATTAATATGTTTATTTAGAAAAGGAAAAATACGACCGCGGGCAGGATTCGAACCTGCGTCTTCTGGTTCGGTACACCAGACGCTATGGCTACTAAGCCACCGCGATACCTACCCGTCATGTCGAATTTTTCCTTCACATATTGAATTTACGTCTTTATGGTGACGTCAGTAACACCTATTGAAATGCAAGTTTTTGCTTTTCAACCGACACAACTTACTTTACAGTTAGTTCATTAGTTTACAGTTAGACGTTCATTAGTTTACATTTACTTTACAGTTAGACGTCACCATAAAGACGTAAATTCAATATGTGAAGGAAAAATTCGACATGACGGGTAGGTATCGCGGTGGCTTAGTGGTCATAGCGTCTGGTGTACCGAACCAGAAGACGCAGGTTCGAATCCTGCCCGCGGTCGTATTTTTCCTTTTCTAAATAATTTTGAAATCTTAGCATGGAAAATGCCAAAAATATACAAAAAGATAGTTATTAATATGTTTTCTTTTTGTAATGTGATATATTATGTAGATAATAATTTTAATAATGAATACTGTAAACTGAAATTGTATACCTACTTAATTCTTTTCGCACAATTATTGTTATATTCTTGAGAATTTTTCCTTTGCTATTGTAATGGTGATAGATAATTTAAGTCAGCGCAGTCAAATTATACCTACTAATCTACGTAAAAGGTTACTTTTGTTTGGTGGCAGTATTTAATTTTATTTGGTATTGGTAGATTTAACTGTATACTTATTCCGCTATAAATATTAATAAAGCAGTGTTAAATAAGATTCAAAATCATCTATAACTATAAAAAATCCCTTGCCGTGCCGCCGCCGTGCCGCAAGTGGGTGCCGGGCCTCAGCCCAGTCAAATTACTAGTCTAGATAAAAACTTACTTTTGTTTGGAGGCAGCATTTAGTTTTGTTTGGTAACCAATTGGTAACTGCATAATTTTTTTGCTAAAAATATCAATAAAAATAAAACCTAGTTATAAATAAATATTATCTACTTGTTTTTAATCTTTTATATACTTCATAGTTTAGTTTTATAAATTCTGCTGTTATCTTTTAATCTAGAGTAGGTATTTGTTTTAAGTTTTTCATTTTATCATTAATGTTTAAAAATAAAAAGATTAAGATTATTGATTTCGCGTCTTATTTTGATATTTTCTACCAGTTTCACAAGCGTTCCCGTAGGAACCTATCCTATGTCCTTTTCTGAACCCTTGACAATGTGTAAGTAGGAGGAATGCAAAAGGCCGCTGCCGGCCGCTGCTTTCCCGGTGTAAACTGAGGCTTACGGGTAGCTTCGCCGCTGCGTGAATGTGTAACAAATAAACAAACTCACTTTCGCATTTTAAATATAATACGCCTTCACCAGAGTTCTTATAGGAACCTATCCCATGTCCTTTTCTATATCCCTGATAACGAGTTACTTACTCACATGCAAAATTTCATAATCGTGCTTAACAAACTAACTCATATCACATTAGATAATAGTTAGTTAGGTAGGTATGTAACAGACACATCGCTCTCATGCAAAAGTGAAGATACCTACGCTATAATAGCCAAAATTGTATTTTAGTAATAAGATTGAATAGCGGACGAAATGTTAGGTAGTAGGTAGGTATCAAAAAGTTTGGACTGAAAAGTCTTTTGAAAGTATAATAACTATTAATTGAATAAACTTGACACACGGGTGTCGATTTTATGGATTTTCGACATTAAATTTTGTAAGAACACAGTAGAATCGAAAAGCAAGGAACGCACGAAAACAGTTCTGTTGACCGCCAGCCCGCCAGTAAGTAGATAACAAAACCCGGAAAAGGTAATTGAAATCTGCTTGAAATTTATAATTAGGATTACCTAATTATAAATTTCAGAAATATAGTAAGTAGGTAAACCTACTTGATACTATGGGTAATTTTCAAACAAATGTGTAAACTGAAGGAATACAAATAAAAGATAAATTTAAATAAAAAAATGATTATAAGCTTTCATAGGTATTTTAGTTTTTACGCGGGCGCGCCCGGCCTGATTTTATTACCATGCCATTATTTCGTTTCGATTCAAGTATGTATGCAACCCGCTATGTTATAAATTTAATTTTCTTATCGCTTAGTATCTTATTCTACACTACGACGCGCATAACGCACACACGCTCACGACGCGCTGCAGCACGAAACATTACAAGTGAGAACGGCATAAAGATATTTATCTCTTTCGCACGATTCTCGCTGTATCTGCTTATAACGCGCTCAAGGTCAAAGTGTAGTAACTTGATGTGCAGTTGACTGTACAATAAAGTATTGTAGTTGTAGGTATATAAATAAATAACACTAAAATCCTAAAAAGTACCTAACTACCAGAAAATCGAAGTAAAATAACATTGCTTTGAGCTGTGTTGTGTTCCTTACGGTGAGCAAGGTTGCCAGTGCTCCGCGAGGAAACGTTGTGTTGGCAGTGGGGGGACTTTGACCCTTATACTGTCAACCCAACTATTCCTCTTTCAATACAGGGTCGGCAAAGCGCACGTGATACTCCTGGTATTGCAAGCGTCTATAGGCTACGGTAACCGCTTACCATCAGGTAGGACGTATGCTTGTTTGCCACCTTAGTAGAATAAAAAAAAACAAAATTTCAAAAAACCCCTGACAAATCGTGTATAGTATTCTACTAGTCAAGTTCCCTTTCTTTTGATACCCATACTGAGGGAGTTGTGAAAAATCATGTAATCCGCCCCTTTGTGCCGGCGGCCATCTTGGACCGATTTTCATCAAACGTAGCTAAGTCAGTCCCGACTAATTCACCTTTCAAGCAAAAGAAAAATCAAAATCGGTTCATGCGTTCGGGAGCTACGATGCCACACACAGACACACAAACACACGCACGCACGCAGACACACACACACACACAAACTTAAAATAACCTATAGTATTTTCGTCGGGGGTTAAAAAATGAAATGTGTGGGCTACATTTACAGTTGTACAGTTATAATTAGCTTACGAGTAGCATACGATAAAAGAACAATGGCGTAGAAAAAAATCAAAAAAACAAAACGGTCAGTGTTTTTCAAACTTGAGTGAGTTGACATACCTTCAAGCCTTTTTTTTATAGTACGGAAAATCCTCAAGAACTCTCCGTCACCCGGGGAGATGGCAGAGTACACATATTATATAACGAATTCATTTTATTTATCAAAAAAGTTTGCGATCACTGAAAAATCGAAATCTTTTTTGTTACGGTACATTATATTATGATTTATTTATTTCTATTTAATTTAATTATAAAATAGATATTTCAATTTAAAGAAAACACACAACTAAGATTTTATCAAGATAAAGTTCAATTTAAAAAATCATATTGATTTCTTGTTATAATGAAAATGAAAATCGTTTATTGCCAGAAATTTTTACATTATTGGTTATGCCCTAGATCCTACACTAGGATTCCCTGTGTTGTAGGACCTAGGCTCTGAGATCCGTTCACAAAAACTTAATTCTAGAACTTAAAACCTAAACTAGAACAATCATCATAATTTGACTATGTGTGTGTGTATGGTGTGTGCGTGTGTGTGTGTGGAGTGTGTGTGTGGTGTGATGTGTCTGCTGTTGAGTTTATGTCTGTGTGTGTGTGTGTGTGTGTTTGTGTGCGTGCCTGCATTACTTACTCTAGAATTTTGATAAATTCTTCGGTTTGGTTATAATTCAGCGTAAGGAGCCAGTGAGTCACTAATTTTTTGTTATAGATTCTATTAAACCAAAATCCAGACCTACAACTGCAAGACCAAAGGTGTGAGCTCATTCTGCGTGAATCGGATTGCCAATAATTAACAACTAAAACATGATCATTGAATATTGTTACTTTAAAAGAGACCAGAGTTTGGTTCGGCGTTTCTTCTCAGAGGTCGTCAGCTAGGCAATGCCGGCTCCATCTAGTTTTAATTAATAATTAGATCATGTAACAATAAAAAATGTAGGGTAGCTGTCAGTAATTATATCATCAAGACGCCCACCACCTCAGTCTACCCGTGACCATGGACGCTGTAAAGGGTCCGAAACGTCGGGATTAATAATATCAATATGTACGCGATAAAATCCGTAAAAAGTAGTTTTATTTCAAAATAAATGTATTTACAAATAAAGTAATTATATAAGTATTATATCCATTGTCTAGTACCCATAGTACAAGCTCTGCTTATGGGACTAGATGGTGCTGTGTAAAATATTCCAAATATTCATTTCCACTAACTTTGAGAATCGTTAGTGGTTTGGAAGAAAAATAAAAGTAGGTATGTAAATTGGTCGTGCGTTTAATCGACCTACATAAGAGCTGAGAGCTGCGAAGAAATAACATATCTACATTCGTTCTAATAATTTTAACACGGACTGGTCTACTCAAAGCCTCTGTGGCTCTTTCTTCAAAAGGCCATTTCAGACATTGCTCTACATTGTGACACACATATTTGATATTATTATGTCTGGACTTTAAAAGAGACCATTCTCTGAGTTTGTTTCGGTGTTTCTTCTCAGAGGTCATCAGTTAAGAAATGCCGGAGCCATCTAGCATAAAAAAATCAAAACATCGACGCGTGAAGTGTCTTTAAAAGACCTATTTACAGAAAATACATATCATTTCATTTCAACAGTAGTAGCTAGCGGAGGTACGGTCAGCAACGAAAGTCGTTGAACACAGCAAAATTTTGAAAACGTGACTCCTCCGAAACTAGTCGAGAGATTTTTTTTTTATTGTGAAGCTAAGGTAAATATTTAATGTTCATCTGTGCAATGATTTCGCACAACTTTCACAGGCCAGTAACTTCATATGAAAAATCGTATTGAAGATTGCAACATGTTCAGCGATTTTCGTTGCTGACTGTACTTCCTTAGTCGGGTAGCTCCAATTTGACTGGAATACGGAATATGCACGTATTTCAAATAAGTCAAATATTTTTTCAATCACTGATTGCGTAGTGTTTGCCCGTCGTGTTCGCTCCCTATGTCCTGGCACTAAAGTGGTGACGCGAAACGCCGAGGTTGGTTTTAGTCGGTAGTTCGCTCTTTTCAGAGCGGAGTCCGACACACCCCACCGCTCTCCAACCCCGATTTCCAAAAAGCATTTCCAACCCCGTCAACAAAAAAAAAAGGTAATGCAACCGCCTGGTCGGAGGATCATCGCTTTGGTTGGAGGGGACCGTGACCTCGTGGTCCCAGTATCTCCAATTTATTATAACATCTGTGATGATATGCATACCTGTGGTGGGTGGTGCATCTCCCCAGGCATCTTCAGCAGCAGCAGGCTCACCCCAAGCATCGCCGGCAGCGGTGCCCCAGTCAGCTTCTAAAACAAACAGCATATACCAGCGTAAACCAACTATAAACTAAACGTTGGACCATAGTCCCTTATCAGTTGCGGCACTACTACTAAACAATCGCTCAACTGTTGGGCAACAGTCGCCCAACAGTCGCGCAACTATTTCCTAAAGTCAATCATTTTGTTTCAATTAGACCATTACGGCACTTTTGAAAAGTCAAAACTAGTTGCACGGTTCCAAGAAGTGGGTCTTACGGAGAAGAACCGGCAAGTAACTCCATAGACACTCTTTTAAAAAAAACATGAATACAGTGTTCATCTTGGTTTACAGTCTAAATCAGAATAGTCCATGAGAACAATGCAGTTTGATGTGTACTATTAAATTTATCTAGTATAATCAAAATCAAAATAGTTTTATTTTCATATAAACCATACACAGGCACTTATGAAATGTCGAGTCTAAGTGCACGGTTCCAAATTAGTCGTAAACTTAAAAAAAAAAAAATATTACGTAAAATTTAATTAAATTAATTACGTAAAATTAGTAATAAACAGATAAAAAGAGATTGCCATTGACAGTAAGAGCTGACCAGCCCCGACAGACGGCACCCGTTCATGAGTATGACGTGCGTATCGGCGTCGTTCGACTCAACCATGTTGCAGCGAATTCTCCTCACCTGCAGCAGGCCAGGCGCTCTCAGCGGGCGCGGAGCTCCTCGAGAGGTACTCCTCCCTCCTCTCCTCGTACAACTTCCACACACGGGTGCACTTCTCTCCCAGCTCCGTGACAGTGTTGCTGAGCTCTGACAACTGAGACTTGTTGTTCTCCAAGTCTTGCTTCTTGCTTTCTACCAACACTTTCGCCGCTTCCACCTGTAGAAGAGAATTGATTTATGTTTATTTTTACATAAACAGATACCATCTCGACTGTATTCCCCGAAGAGGTAGGCAGAGGTGTACCAATTTCTTATTTTTCTTTCTTTCTTTCATTAAATTACATCCAGAGTTTATTTAGTTTCTTATCTTAGCAGTGGGGGCTGACATGGCCAGCAACACTTCGACCAAATGTGATCTGTTGTGTTGTCCCCAGCATGGTACATTCCTTACTCTTTGAAGACGTGGTTCATAAAGGCGGCTAGCCCACTAAGAGAAAGGAACCTGTAATCCTCTGGCTTCGGGTATCCGTTGCCGAGATGACTCATCCTCATTATTTACTTTGATAAATGATGAATTATATTTAATTTTGTAAATAGATCTTTTAAAGACACTTTTACAAGTCAATATTTAATTCATAATACTAGATGGTTCCAGCATTTCCTAGCTGACCACCTCTGAGAAGAAACGCTGAAACAAACTCAGAGAATCATAGTCTCTTTTAAAATCCAGACAGTAACAGTATTCAGTGTCGTTTATGTCCTATGTAAAAGAGGCGAGCCTATTAATATTTATCATTCTTTATGCACAAACAGTACAAAGGCGGACAAAATGCTTAAGGCATTCTCTACCTGTCAAACTTAAATATAAATATTTTTTATAATAAATTAATTACTGTAATAAATTATAATATAATAATTGTGAAAATAATATTATGTCATACTGACATGTTTTTCTCCAAGGTAATAATAATAATTTATATTGGAACACTAAACACATACAAACAATATTAGATTGCAACGGAGAGAACCACAATAGTATTAAACTGTGACGCGGTTATCAACGCCCCTCTCTAGGAAGAAAGGAAAGTTGTTCCGGATATATTTCAAAATTACAAACGTAAATATAAAAATAAAACATAAAAAACGTAAATTCTTCAAAAAGGTCAGGTGCGTAGTACTCGCAACCGGCGTGTATGTATGACAAGATGTATGAATGTGGTCGAAGCGAAAGAAGTATGCAAGAATCGTAGCAAGTGGCGTTCTTTAGTTTCTGCCTACCCCTATGGGAAAAAGGCGTGAGTGTATGTATGTAAATATACTTAAATAGCAAAAAGTTATATTTGTTATAAGGTAAAACCACAATAAAGGTGTACAACAAGTTTAAAATTGCTTTCTTTTTTTAATTTCCGGTAGGAAGTCAGCTGAATTAACACAGCTCAAAGCAGTGTTAATTCACTTCGATTTGCAAGGTGGAGGTACTTTCCCAGTCGGACAGCTCCAATTTGAGTGGAATAACTCCCACTTTGCCCTACCTCTCTCTGTACTCAGCTCTATTTACGGGGAATTTTCATGGGGGTCATCAAAAAATCAGTCTACTAGCCTATTCCCAAAGATTCTCACCTTATCACGGAGTTGTTTAAGGGTGATCTCCATCATATTGAGCTTCCCATCTTCGCCGGCACCTTCCGAAGCTTTAGCCTGCACAAGACAAGAACACAAATTCTATGAGAAAACATTGCACCGTATTCCCCGAAGAGGTTAGCAGAGATGTACCACAACGTGGCCCATTTGGTCCGTGAATAATTAAATTAAAATATTATTCAAAATAATATTGTTACTCTTTTTTTCCGAGCCTTTTCCCAATTATATTGGGCTTCCAGTCTAACCAGGGGGTTTACTCCCAAAGCACGAAGTCCGAAAATTTAAGAAAAAGCCGACGAAAAATTCCAACGCAGGGGGGTCCAGAATCATGTACTGAAGTCATGGTAAGCCGTTGCGCGTCGATGTACCTTCCACCGTGTATATAAAATTGTTCAGATAAGTTAAATAGTTAGTGCGATCGTAAGAACTAGTTGAGACTAGGAGAAACTAGTTTGTCCTAAAATCGGGTTTGGCCGGTAACATACGGATTGATGACGATGAATATTGTTTCACTAAAACTGTCCATTTCCCTATATATGGCTTGGCGTCTCACCTTAGCGTCGAGTTCCGCCTTCTCCTTGTTCAAAGATATTTGTTTAGCGTTCAGTTCCTTCACTCTGGCCTTCAGTTGCTGCATTTCAGCCATGCTGGAGTCGCGATCAGATCTTGAAAGAAAGTGCTTTGTGAAACTTTGTGTAAGCAAAAACTTGCTTTTCAATAGGTGTTACTGACGTCACCATAAAGACGTAAATTTTGAATATGAAGGCAAAATTCGATATGGCGGGTGGGAGTCGGCCAACTTAGTGTAGGACGCCCTCCGGCAACATGGAGTGATGATTTGCGAAAGGCTGCTGGTAGAAGCTGGATGCGAAAAGCCGAGGACAGGGTGAAATGGCGCACATTAGGGGAGGCCGACGTCCAGCAGTGGACTAATATAGGCTGATGATGATGGGTGGGAGTCGCGGTGACATAATGGTCATAGCGTCTGGTGTACAGTCAACAAAAGAGTTAAGTATACAGATAGCAAACGAAATATGCATTTTGATTTCTGACATTTACGCGAATATTATACATTGAAATAAAACTACTTTTTACCAGTCTACCCGTGACCATGGACGCTGTAAAGGGTCCGAAACGTCGGGATTAATAATATCAATATACGCGATAAAATCCGTAAAAAGTAGTTTTATTTCAATGAAATATACATTTTTATACAGATTTCGACATAAATAATTACACGGTAAAGGGTTAGGTATGTAGCTGCTTACAATACCTACGTTTTGACACATATTGCGTGATACATTATTAAACTATCTTTATCAAAATACAGATTATTAATTAGCTGCCTGTATACCTAACTCTTTTGTTGACCGTACCTAAACAGAAGACGCAGTTTCGAATCCTGCCAGCGGTCGAATTTTGTCTTTGCTTTTATAACTTTGTGTAAACAATTTTAACACTTCAAATCAAATCAAATCAAATGTATTTATTTGCTAAAATATGGTATGCGTAAAAATACAGGTGTTGGTCTTAATTTTAAACTACGACATATTCTGCCCCATGAGGCGTGCAAATATGTATATATAATTATAATAATAAGTAAGACTGTTGTTATTAACAAAGAGAAAAAATCAACTAATATTAAATAATCTTTCTCTAACCTACTTACATTTATGTTTTATAATATCTTATCTTCTAAATATTCACTAACGCTGTAGTATTTTTTTTGTAATAAAAAAGTGAAGAGTTTATTTTTAAATTTCGTAAAAAGCAATTCTTTAATTATTATTTTTGGAAGGTGGTTACTTATGTAGTGTGTAGACGATATGTGATTACGGAGTAATTATTTGCGGATTTATTTGTTAGATTTTACTTATTTTCCACAATGGAAGCCGGTCTGAAAGCCGATTTCACTTGTTGTTTACACAAAGTTGACGTCACACAGTAGAGGTCATCGAACCGAGCGTTTTGGCGGTAAATTCAAAACCATAAAAAAAATTGACCTTAATTGATTTAATGGAGTAAAAAAGACATAAATTAATTTATTTTTATTTTTCTTTTAAATCGTTCGTCCCAATCTTTAAATATAAGCAGTTTTCATAAATTTGGAAAAATACCCTATTATTTTTTTACGAGATAGAATGTTCGAATGGATGGGCCCGTCTTCGGCGAACGTATCAAAATCTAATTGCGGACGTTCTCAAAAAATCCACATTAATAATAAATATTTTGGGACATTTTTTTCTAGTCTCAAACTAAGCAGAATTTTGCCAAAATAATTGTTGAGACAGTGCTCAAACTAAGCAGAATTTTGCCAAAATAATTGTTGAGACAGTGTTTTGGAAAAAATAGCTACGATTTTGAGAAGATCACTCGCGCTTTGCGGGCGCTCAACGCTATTATCACAACAGGTCGACGTATTTAGTTGCACACTGAGTGAATTTACACGAACCGCTTATTGTATAATATCAGATAGTTAATAAGTAGGTAATATATCTGTATGATAGGTACTAATATGAGAATAAGTAGATAGATACGCATACTGTTATATAAAGGGAAATTAGATATAAGTAAGTACTTTAACTACGCTATTGTATTAGGTTAAGATCTGTGATAATAGTTGTATGTGTGAAATAAATAAATAAACATTATCTATACTTATTGCAATATAAACTTTAACTTTAAAAAATATGATTTTGGCAATATTAATGATACTTTTGGCAATGTAAGCCACGATTTGGGCAATATAAACCCTTGTTTTGGCAAAATTATCCATTCTCCGGGCAATATCTCCCTTCTGGCAATATAAGCCGCAATATGTCTCACCTCATGCCATCTATGGTGCACTTGGCGGCGGCCACTGCAGTCCTAGTCTCTCTGATGTCCCGGGCCAGCCCACCAGCCCGCGCCGTCACAGAGCTGAGCTCCGCAGATAGAGCCTGGCTCTTGGCCTTCAGGCTGAGCACCTTAGTCTGCTCCTCGGAGCGCATGGTCTCCAGCTCCCGCGTTCTCTTCTTCTCCCATTCCAGTTGACACTGCCTCTCCATTTCTTTGCGTGCTGCTTCGCGTTTTTCCTATCATAAATGCACTTTCAATTTGTGAATTTTTCAAACTTTACCCAATGTTATATACTCTAAAAACTTTTATTATTAAACTAGCAATTACATATTTTTATAACATATTATAAAAATATGTATAATATGTTTTTATACATATTTTTTATATGTATAAAAAATAGGAAGTTTTTATACATATAAAACTTCCTATTAAATCACTTTATCTATTAAAAAAAACCGCATCAAAATCCGTTGCGTAGTTTTAAAGATTTAAGCATACATTTTTTTTTATACCACTAAGGTGGCAAACAATCATACGGCCCACCTGATGGTAAGTGGTTACCGTAGCCTATAGACGCTTGCAACACCAGAGGTATCACTTGCGCGTTGCCGACTCTGTAAAAATCTTTTCACACCCTTCTTGAAGAACCCCATGCTATAGTCTCTGGGGAGGACATAGGGATATAGGGACAGAGAAAGCGACTTTGTTTTATACTATGTAGTGATAAAAATAATAAATATTCTTGGACAATTTTACAGAACACAATCTAGTCCCAAACTAAGCAGAGCCTGTACTAGACAAGACAGACAATGGATATAAGACTTATATACGTTTTTTTTTGTAAATATATACTTATAATATATTATGCATGGCGTCTTTACAATAAATTAAGCATGTTATTAGGTAGTACATTGCACCCGTGCGAAACCGGGGCGAGTCGCTAGTTACTGTTGAGTCATACAACTCAACGTAAAAGGCTGGTTGCGAGAGGAGCGGGGCGTACGCGGTCGGCGCGGCCACACTCACTCACTCACTCACCAGTCAGCTGTCGGTCGGCGCGGCCACACTCACTCACTCACTCACCAGTCAGCTGTCGGTCGGCGCGGCCACACTCACTCACTCACCGGTCAGCTGTCGGTCGGCGCGGCCACACTCACTCACTCACTCACCAGTCAGCTGTCGGTCGGCGCGGCCACACTCACTCACTCACCAGTCAGCTGTCGGTCGGCGCGGCCACACTCACTCACTCACCAGTCAGCTGTCGGTCGGCGCGGCCACACTCACTCACTCACCAGTCAGCTGTCGGTCGGCGCGGCCACACTCACTCACTCACCAGTCAGCTGTCGGTCGGCGCGGCCACACTCACTCACTCACCAGTCAGCTGTCGGTCGGCGCGGCCACACTCACTCACTCACCAGTCAGCTGTCGGTCGGCGCGGCCACACTCACTCACTCACCAGTCAGCTGTCGGTCGGCGCGGCCACACTCACTCACTCACCAGTCAGCTGTCGGTGGGCGCGGCCACACTCACTCACTCACCAGTCAGCTGTCGGTCGGCGCGGCCACACTCACTCACTCACCAGTCAGCTGTCGGTCGGCGCGGCCACACTCACTCACTCACCAGTCAGCTATCGGTCGGCGCGGCCACACTCACTCACTCACCAGTCAGCTGTCGGTCGGCGCGGCCGTTACCTCATTAGTTTAAACATTATTGTTCTTCTTATTATTGTAATTCTTATCATCAACCCATTTATATTGTCCCACTGCTGGGCACGGGTCTCCACTCATATTGAGAGGGATAAGGCTATAGTCCTCCACGCTGTCCTAGTGCGGGTTGGCAGACTTCACAAACCGTCGAGAAAAATCTCTAAGGTATGCAGGTTTCCTCACGATGTTTTCCTTCACCGTTTAAGCGAGTGATAATTAATTATTAATACGCACATGAATTCGAAAAGTCAGAAGTGCGTGCCTTGGGTTCGAACTCGAGACCTTCGACTTGGCAGTCCAATGGTCATACCTCTAGGCTATCACTGCTTATTGTAATTCTTCTATTCTTATTATATCATCGTTTATACAGTCCACAAGCCTTATTATTTCTACCAAGAGCTATCGCAGCCCCAACATTACTAATATAACAAGTAATTCAACTCACCTGTTCTTCCTTCTGTTTTCTCATCAATTCTTCTTGCTCTCTCTTCTGAGTTTCCAAGCGTATTTTCTCTCTCTTCTCGGCTTCCTCCCTCTCTTTTCTCTCTCGTTCGGCCTGGTTGCAAAGAAATATGTCAATTCTCTCATGCACTTCATATTTTAATATGAATTGACATATTTTCGTGCAAACTGAGTGAATTCGCAAGTTTTGTTGAATTTTGTTAGTTATATATATTTTATATGTATATCTATTTTATTAATATTCTGTGTTAAAAAAAGAGGGGCTCGTAGCTAAGTAATAACTAAGCTGATCAACCGATCTGCAAAGTTAAGCTGCTCTTGTCGCGGTCAGTCTGTGGATGGGTGACCATTTTTAACACATCGAGACCCCTCCGTGTCTCGGAGAACACGAAAAGCCGTCGGTTCCGATTGTCATACGAACACCTATAACAATCGTTAGTGGTATACAGAAGCCGAAAAAGCCTGACAACCAGTCTATCCTCAGGGTATCGGTATTACCCAAAAAAAAAATTGTGTTTCGGAGGTCTGATGGCAGTCGCTTCGTGTAAAATACTGATATTCAGCCGCATCTGAGGATCTACTCCCTATCTCCGTCAACGAAGTTACGAGCCGTTCGAAAGTTCTCCGAAACTTCGGAGTTCTATAAAACAAGTGTCAAATTCAATTTTTCGAACGGCTAAAAACACATCGAGAGTAGGGACAACTGTCAAATTGTGTTGTCATTCATTCTTAGTTCGGGCTCCAAACGAATCATCCATCCGTAGGTGATACGGAGTAGGAAACGCCCGTAACTAAGGTCGAAACTACTTCAGCCGCATCTGGTTAGACTGGAAGCCAACCCTGATATAGCTGGGAAAAGGCTCGGAGAAAGAAGTATAGATAAACTTATAAAATATAATTTACCTCGGCTTCCTAACAGCAAAGCGTGAAGCAGAAACAATATACAAGATTAGAATTTATTTAAAAAACAAAGATAATCATAAAAGTAGGTTATGTTCAGGGCGGTAGACCTCCGCGATCTCGTTTGGTTTTTTTTTATTCTACTAAGGTGGCAAACAAGCATACGGCCCACCTGATGGTAAGCGGTTACCGTAGCCTATAGACGCTTGTAACACCAGGAGTATCACTTGCGCGTTGTCGACCCTGTATTGAAAGAGGAATAGTTGATTTGGCAGTATACGTGTCAAAGTCCCCCCACTGACAACACAACGTTTCCTCGCGGAGCACTGGCAACCTTGCTCACCGTAAGGAACACAACACAGTTCAAAGCAGTGTTATTTCACTTCGATTCTCTGCAAGGCGTACGTACTTCTCCAGTCCGGCAGCTCCAATTTGAGAGGAGTTACTCTCACTACGCCCTAGCTCTCTTAGAAACAGTGTTAAGCAATTCTCATACTTATACTTCGTCTTTTTTATAAATAACTCAACCAGAATTGGTAGTTATTTATGTACTTACGGTTGAAGAGGTTGGAATCAGCCTCTGGTGATGAGTAATGAATCCCTACTAATCCCTACTATATAATATAATATAATATTATAAATGCGAATATTAATATTATATTATAAAATCATAAATGCGAAAGTAACTCTGTCTGTCTGTTACGCTTTCACGTCTAAATCACTGAACTGATTTTAATGAAATTTGGTACAGAGATAGAGTTGACCTTGAGAAAGAACATAGGATAATTTTTATCTCGGACTTTTGAAGAGTTCTCTTGGAAACGCGATATAACCGAACTCGACGCGGGCGAAGCCGCGGGCGGAAAACTAGTAATTAATAATGTAGTGACGAGGATTGAGAAGGTTTGGGCATGTCGAGAGAATGGATGAAAGGCGACTAACAAAAAGGATTTATATGGCGAATATCAGTGGAACCGAGAGGGGACGCTCTAGAAAAACTTATACCGACCTTATTGGTAAGGTTCTTCAAAAAGGTCAGGTGCGTAGTACTCGCAACCGGCGTGTATGTATGACAAGATGTATGAATGTGGTCGAAGCGAAAGAAGTATGCAAGAATCGTAGCAAGTGGCGTTCTTTAGTTTCTGCCTACCCCTATGGGAAAAAGGCGTGAGTGTGTGAATGTATGTAATATTCAGTATATAGCTACATATTTTTCAACTTTCTTCGTTGACACCCCAGAGGAATGCAGTGGTCTACCATCCTAGAACTTGAAAGGAAGGTTGATAGGAACATACCTTCTCCTTCAACTGGGCGTCAGCGAGCTGTGAGCGTCTCCTCTCTAGTTCCGCCTGTCCTCGCGCCATATTCTCTCTCCTTCTCTCTTCGTATGACTTAGCACTGGCGTTTGATGACACAGAGTCGCGTCTGAGGAGAGAAAATTAAAACAGTTTTGTTGAATTTTGTTAGTTTTATTTAATTACTAGCTTTTACTATATAATAATTTATTTATTTATTAAGGAAACTCAACAGCTATTTTAACATTTACATGAGTTCTAAATGTTCACTTCACTATCAATGAACAGCCCAGTAATGAAAGAGCATATGTATACTGCACAGTGATAGCGAGATGATGACAATTGTCTCTTAGCCAATTACAGAGTTCCACGTCATTGATAAAGGTAGATCAACTAGAAAGTAGCGAACAATTATTATAATTCACATTTACCTACCTTTACCTATTTACCTACCAATAAAGAATTTATTTATTAATAATATCATTAATAAATAAATTCTTTATTGACATTGACATATCTAGGTTTACAATTATAAGAAATCCCTGGCCCCTAAGATAGTATTGCACTGTATTTCAGGAACCAGTGCTTTCACCTTTTTTTAGGTTCTACAGTAATGCCAACAGTTTGATCACCAATAGTTTTATTTAATTGTAAAAGTGTCTTTAAACGATCTATTTACAAAAATAAATATCATTTATCAGATTGTATTCTTACCTAAATGTTGGGGGTATCAATTCTAGGGGTAATTTTGCCGGCACGGTTTCCCCTTGGGTAGCTTTCTCGCAAAGATACATAGCCAATACGAACTCTTCACATCCTGAAACAAAAAATATAATCATTTCCTGAATTTGTTTCGTTTCTACTTCCCAGCTAAAACACTAGGAGAGGTACAGTCAGCATCAAAAGTTGATGACCACATTTAGATTTTCAAAATCGCTGTACACCGTATTATCCTCTTGACCGCCACGTCAATAACGAAAATCCGTGTTCTCTACGCCAAGCGACAAATTCTAGTATTTAATAATAGGTAAAAAAAAACAACAAATTTTTGTATAGGTATGTATTTTGAACTAACAAATAAGTAGTATTTTTGACGTGCCATGCCGTCGTTGGCGTCGTGAGCAAGTTTTCATTTGACGGCTATACACGTCCGTGGCGGTCAAAAGGTCGCTCAATATGACAAGCGCCAGAAATGAGTGATTATCATAAAAGGGCATAAGTAGGTGACCATCACTTTTCAAAAGTCGCTAAATAAAGTAATAGTGAAAAAAGTTTAACATTCTTCGTCTCTAAAGTACCTGTACAAAATTAAATGCTTTTCGGTTTATATACAGGGTGGAAGGGACATCGACGCGCAACGGCTTACCATGACTTCAGTACATGATTCTGGACCCCCCTGCGATGGAATTTTTCGTCGGCTTTTTCTTAAATTTTACGTTTTTTTTGCAGTTTTTTCAACTTTAAAGTGTATAAAATCATTATTTCTATCTAACCCAATAAGAATTTTAATTAAAAAGTCATTAATACACTTTTTTCACTGAAAACAGCATTGTAAATTAAACTCGAAAGATCTTCTGGTCAGCTGTTTCCTTAGAGTTCACTTGCGAGTTGTAAAATTTAAGAAAAAGCCGACGAAAAATTCCAACGCAGGGGGGTCCAGAATCATGTACTGAAGTCATGGTAAGCCGTTGCGCGTCGATGTCCCTTCCATATATGTTTGGTATATATGTGTTTGGTATATAAATTAAGTAGACACTTGTACATGTAAATCACCAAAACAAAATTATTTTGGAATGTTATTAAGCAAAGGAAAAATTCGACCGCGGGCAGGATTCGAACTTGCGTCCTCTGGTTAGGTACACCAGACGCTATGAACACTAAGTCACCGCGATACCTACCCGTCATGTCGAATTTTGCCTTCGCATTGTGAATTTACGTCTTTATGGTGACGTCAGTGACACCTATTGGAAAGCAAGTATTTTGCTCCTCAATCGACACGACTTACTTATTTTATTACCCCAAGGGTATTTTATTACCCCAAGAGTATTTAAGTATATTTTATATATACCTAGTTTTCCGTCGGAGTCCAGGTCTGCGAGCGCCCAAATCTGCGCAAGCGCTTGTTGTGGGAGCCGCGACTGTAGCATGATGGAGCGCGCCTGCGCACCGGACACGGCGCCGCACTTGCTGCGATCCGTCGCGTTGAACAGCTGAGTATACCTGAGGGGTAATAAGGGATAAAAGTACACTTACCTTCAATACCTATAGTGTGTGTTCACACAGAACAAAATAAAAGATGATTTTGGTGATATTTTACAGGATTTAATCCGTTTCAGTGATGAAAGAAAACATCGTGAGGAAACCTGCATGGCTTAGAGATTTTTCTCCACGGTTTGTGAAGTCTGCCAACCCGCACTAGGCCAGCGTGGTGAACTATAGCCTAATCCATCTCTTTCTGCGAGGAGACCCGTGCCCAGCAGTGGGACAGTATATGGGTTGATGATGATAAATGTCAGTCAAAGATCTATTTACAGAACTAAATATAAATATTCTAGGCTGGTAACAGAAAGAGGTGTGCTTACTTCAGCTTTTGTGGTTGTGGTATACCCCACTCCAAACCCGGTGGAGGGCTCATGACTCCCATGGGCATTTCAGTGGGACTAGTCACCAACGAACCTGTAAAAAAATATATTTTTTTGCATTTTTTTTTGCAAATTCCATGTTAAGGTTTTAAAGTTATTTTAACGATGGAAAAATTCGACTGCGGGCAGGGTCGCTTTTTTTATACCACTAAGGTGGCAAATTCAGGAGGTAGACGAAACGCCACTTCAATACTCAATACGTTTATTGCACTCCACAATGTTAAACAGTTGTTATACAGTTTATGGTATCAATCATGGACCCTGTCGGGCACTGCAACGTAGGAGAGAGGAAGAAGGCACTATATTTATTACTATATACGTAGTTGTTTGCTATATTTCCATTTATTTACTAAATATTTTTTTTCTCATTTATACATATATTATAGTTTATTTATATAGCTATTATATTATAGTTATTTCCTATATGCAAACATTTTTAAGAAATTTAATAGATAATATGTGTGTAATATATTATTTTATTGTAGAAGTATGTAAAATTCCTTATTGTCTAAGGAGATTATATTATTTTAGTTTTTAATTTAAGAATTCGCTGATATCATAGTAACATTTTTTTAATTTCTTCATCTCCTGGGAGAATGCGGGTCTCTAATACACAAGCGCAGTGTTCATCTAGGGAAACATATCGTAAGCCCAGATGAAATAAAAGAGCTCAACCCTAAGCAAATCCTGCAGTTTATAGTAGCCGCAGGGTTTAGCGGTGAGCTCTAATGCAACAAGTGGCGATCACAATAGACTGACTGGTCGCAGTGATACTTAAGCCGCATTATAATAATAATTAAAAAAAAGATGGCAAACAAACATACGGCCCACCTGGTGGTGAGCGGTTACCGTAGCCTATAGACGGTTGTAACACCAGGGGTATCACTTGCGCGTTGTCGACCCTGTATTGAAAGAGAAATAGTTGGGTTGACAGTATAAGGGTCAAAGTCCCCCCACTGCCAACACAACGTTTCCTCGTGGAGCACTGGCAACCTTGCTCACCGTAAGGAACACAACACAGCTCAAAGCAGTGTTATTTCACTTCGATTTCCTGCAAGGCGGAGGTACACCAGACGCTATGACCACTAAGCCACCGCGACTCCCACCCGCCATGGCGAAATTTGCCTTCACATTCTGAATTTGTTTATCTAATTTCTTCGTATATCTGGTGTATCTAACCAGAAGACGCAGGTCTGAATCCTGCCCGCAGTCAAATTTTTCCTTCGCTAAAATAACAATATATATTGTTACAAAACTATTCTTAAGCCGAGAGGAGGTTAAATGGGGCCTTAAAACGAGTCCATTCACAATATTTAAGAACCGTTGTAAAACTGTATAACATACCCCAAAAAAAGGAAAACAACAACATTTATGAATTAAAAATAGAAAAACTATTAAAGTAGACAATTATTAGGTAAAAGTACGTAGGCCTTTCTGTTAAATAATCTGGTTCCTTGACATGACAGCTGACAAAATTTTTGGCTTTGATAATTAATTATATTTTTTTACGGGGTATTTTGTAACACGTTGTATAATATTGGGAACTGTGTGAACTGCCTCGCTATTGTAGTGGTTCTAAACGCGACGGCTACGCTAGAGATCTTGGTTCCTCTCTCACAACTCATGCAAAGTATTATTGGGTTTTTCTATAATAAATAAAATAATGGCAATATAGACTGCCTCATTACTCAAGTGGTCCTAAGCGCGACTGCTACGCTAGAGGTCCTGGGTTCGATCCCCAGGTCGAGCAGTGTTATTGGGTTTTTCTATGAAATTCTCAGTAGCAGCTCGGAGTCTGGATTTGTGCCCGATTAATGGCAATAGGCTCGCCCCCTATTACATGGGACCTAAAACATACCGGCGAAATGTGGGTGTACATTAGTACACCTCTGCCTAACCCTTCGGGGAACACAGGCGTGATGGTATAATGGCGATATTACAACCAGTCATATGGTAAAAAAAAACTCACCTGGTTTCGACATACTGTCACTCCTGACAGCAGCCAAAGGCGTCGATGTAACTGGCTGTCCGAGAATACCCGCCACACTGTTCACCGCAGACGGTGGGCTGGTGATCAGCGAGGCTATCGTAGTTCCTCCCGGGAGAGGCTGAGAGCCAAGTGGCGATTGCCCGACAAGAGGCTGGATAGACTCGGGTGGGGATACAAACGGACGACTCTGAGTAGGGGGGATAGGTTGACCTACCGAAGACATCGTGGAAGAGAATGATTGGTCCATTAGTGGTAAATTTGGTATCAGTGGGGGAGACTGTCCCATACCCATGAGGGACTGGTTACTAGGCATCAATGGTTGCTGTGTTTGTATCAAGGGGGTTGCCCCAACCAGCGGCTGTGAAGTTATAGACTGGTTACCCATTTGGGATCCACTAATCAGAGGCTGGGGTCCACCAACTAGAGGTTGTGATCCACCGATCAAAGGGGGTCCACCAATCAGAGGTTGGGGTCCCCCGATTAAAGGCTGGGGTCCACCAACCAGCCCTTGACCCGGCTTAACACCAGAAATTAAATCGGGTACAGCATTTGGAACGATAGGTTTCGCTGGAGGAACCATTGGAGGTATCAGCGGCTGAGGGGTAGGGTTAACAAGTGGTGGGCCGACCAGGTCGCCTAGCAGGGATTGGTTACTTGGTGGGGCGGTGGTTGGTAAGCCAGATATAAGGGGCTGCTGTGGGACGGATGGCATGGGGGGTATGGGTGGCTTAACGGGGGCTGGTGCTGCTGCAAATTGTGACTTCGGGGCGCCTGAAGAAAAGAATTCAAATTATTTATTGCAGACTAAGTTATGATAGGTACTTAAGACTTAGTGCCTTTTCCAAGCATTGCAACATCGAGGGAAAAATACTATAAACATTAAATTAACAGCAATGTCGCTATAAATATAATAAACCATTAAAAAAAAAATATTAGGGAGATTTTTTTTGTGTTCTAGTTAATATCTTCTGTCGTCTAGGCCAGCGTGGTGGACTATAGCCTAATCCCTCTCAATAAGAGAGGAGACCCGTGCCCAGCTGTGGGACAGTATATGGGTTGATGATGATGATGATGATGACGTCATATCTTCATCGATTCATCATATTCGAAGCCTCTTCCCTATTATGTTGGAGTTGGTTTCCAGTCTAACCAGAACTGGCTGAATATCAGTATTTTATACTAAGCGAAATAAATAGGTACATAATATATTATAAATAATATAAATATGTAAATATTTTGGGACATTTTACACGCACCATCTAGTCCCAAACTAAGCATAGATGGTATGCTATGGGTACTAGACAATGGATATAATACTTAAATACTTTTTTTTTGTAAATAAATACTTATAATATACAGGGTGGAAGGGACATCGACGCGCAACGGCTTGCCATGACTTCAGTACATGATTCTGGACCCCCCTGCGTTGGAACTTTTCGTTGGCTTTTTCTTAAATTTTACAACTCGCGAGTGAACTCTAAGGAAACAGCTGACCAGAAGATCTTTCGAGTTTAATTTACAATGCTGTTTTTAGTGAAAAAAGTGAATTAATGACTTTTTAATTAAAATTCTTATTGGGTTAGATAGAAATATTGATTTTATACAGTTTAAAGTTGAAAAAACTGCAAAAAAACGTAAAATTTAAGACAAAGCCGACGAAAAATTCCAACGCAGGGGGGTTCAGAATCATGTACTGAAATCATGGTAAGCCGTTGCGCGTCGATTTCCCTTCCACCCTGTATAAGAAACACCCAGACAAACAAACACTTTATGTTCGTCACATAAATATATGTGTCTTGTGGGAATCGAACCCACGACCTTATCGTCAGCAGTCCGGTACTCGAACCACTTGACCACAGAGGTCGTCATCCCTACTAATCCCTACTAATATTATAAATGCGAAAGTAACTCTGTCTGTCTGTTACGCTTTCACGTCTAAATCACTGAACTGATTTTAATGAAATTTGGTACAGAGATAGAGTTGACCTTGAGAAAGAACATAGGATAGTTTTTATCTCGGACTTTTGAAGAGTTCTCTTGGAAACGCGATATAACCGAACTCGACGCGGGCGAAGCCGCGGGCGGAAAACTATATTGTATAAACAATAATAAATACATATCAAACAAAGGGGTTTGAACCTTTTTGTATGTAAGCTGGTATATCTATTATTAATGATTGTAGTTGTTGAGTACGACTGTATGTCAGTTTTAACTCCAAATATCTCGGTAACGTGACATTTTGGGGTACCACGTTACTGACACTTTATGTTCGTTTATGCGTCCTCTACCCACACATATCACTTTCATCGTGGGCCGCGATTTCGAAAAAAAAGTCAAAATGAAATTTTCTCTCCTTCTTCTCCTAGGAAAATAAATTTCCTATTATTTCAAGTACTTACCTGTAGGACTGAGGGAAGCTAGCAGAGAGGGTGGCAACGCTTTCGGCACTTCTATACCGTGGAGCTTCAAGTTGATAATCTGAAAAAATAAAAAACATGTAAATTTTTACTCCACGCCACGCTAAAAAAATTTTTTTTTGACAGTGTGATAGGTGCGCCTTATCTATATATATACTAGCTTTTGCCTGGATAAAAAGTATCTTTCTTTTTCTTTATAGTTTTCTGGAATTTTCCAATTTCCTAAGAAATTTTACTAATCTTGTTTTAGCGAAGGAAAAATTCACGGGTGGATTCAAACCTGCGTCTTCTGGTTAGGTACACCAGACGCTCTGACCACTAAGCCACCGCGACTCCCACCCGCCAACCCGTCGGTTCTTATTAATATAGACAAGTGATAATTAATTATTAATACGTACATGAATTCGAAAAGTCAGGGGTGCCTTGGATTCTAACTCAAGAACTTTGCCTAAGCAGTCCCATGGTTATATCACTGGTTTGCCGCAGTGATAGCCTAGTGCTATTTTGTAGGTTACTAGGTACTCCTAGTAACTTTTTTTTTTTTTTATGGAAGAGGGAGGCATACGAGCAAGCGGGTCACCTGATGGTAAGTGATCACCGCCGCCCATTGACACCCACAACACCAGAGGAGTTGCCAGTGCGTTGCCGGCCTTTGAGATAAGAATAGGCTCGCTTCTTGAAGGTTGCCATGTCGTACCGGATCGGAAATACCTTCGCTGGTAATTGATTAACTTACAAAATAGGAGAAATTTGCTGTAGGAAACATTCTTAAAAAAATACTTACCTTGCAGGCTATGGAGAACTCCTTAAGGTCCAACTTCCCATCAGCATTGGTGTCAGCTAACGACCAGATCTGGCCAAGAATCGGTGGTGGTAACTGAGACTGTAAGAGATGATAACAGTTTAACAGAACACACACGAGAAAAAATATTATGTATATATTCTTGGACAATTTTATATAGCACCATCAAGTCCCAAACTATGTAGAGCTTGTACTATGACAACTAGACCATGGATATAATATTGATTTCTGACATTTACGCGAATATTATACATTGAAATAAAACTACTTTTTACGGATTTTATCGCGTTATATTGATATTATTAATCCCGAGGTTTCGGACCCTTTATAGCGTCCATGGTCACGGGTACCTACCGGTACGGGTAGTACGGGTACCGGGGAGTCTACCCGACATACCCTGCCATCTGGTGAGATGGCAGGGTATGTCTGTCTAAACACTGGACTTGCTACAACAAGAAATTCGCGTTTTGGTCTGTGTCCAGCAGTGGACTGCGATAGGCTGATATGACATGTTTCTGAGTTAGTTAACAAGGTTGGAGTACGCGTGCCCACTGCACATCTACAAAGAACAAATCTTCTCGATGTACCTCTAGTGAGAACAACGTACAGACAAAACTCATATGTTGTAAGAGCATGTCGTACGTTTAACGGGCAGTGTCGGATAGTCGATCTTGACTTGCTTCAAGTATTGATCAATTAAAAAAAACCATCAGCAAAAATTTCTTTGTGTCCTATAATTGTGTTGTGGACCTATATTATTTGATCTAGTAGTTGACACATCGCTGTCTGTTTGTGTGTTGTAAATTATAGTAATACTCATATGTGAAAACTTGTAATTGGCCATTTGCTACTATGTTTTCACTTTATAAAATTGTTAGATGTAAGTTTTCCTAAAAGAATAAAATAAATAAAATAAAAAAAAACTTGAGAGGTGTCAAGGGACACCTGGATGGAACGAATTTCCTTTCATTAAAATTTAATAATTAAAAATAAAAAAACCTGTATACACTCAACAATTCACAACGCGCGAAATTCAAATATTGTCATTCACTCAATAATTCGAAATTCAAATATTGTTGACAAGCAGAAAGTGTCGTGACAACTTTTCGTAAGAATTTTTTCCGTCTAGCGCCCTTTCACAACGCGCGATAAGGAACTTCGTTCCAATAAAATGAGAAATTCGCCACGACCTATGGGAGAACTCAGCTGCTAAGTTCATATGTACACTCACACATTAGACAGAAAGAATAGAATCATTCTCTTTTAAAGTCAAAACATAATAGGTCTTGACTAATGATTCTTTGGGTTTGTTTAGGCGTTTCTTCTCAGAGATCGGGCGGCGTTCCACAGCGTTATGGTCGTGGCATTTTTTACGGATCCTATGGCCACAACTATAGGGCAAGTGAAGGAAAGCGTAGTTTTGTTTTTATTTAAAAATAAATAAATAAATAAAATATACTACTAAGGTGGCAAACAAGCATACAGCCCACCTGATGGTAAGCGGTTACCGTAGCCTATTGGCTTAACACCAGGGGTATCACTTGTGCTGTGCCAACTCTGTAAAAGTTGGGTTGGCAGTATAAGGGTCAAAGTCCAACTGCCAACACAACATTCAAGCTTGGTCACCACAAGGAACACAACACAGCTCAAAGCATTATTTCACTTCGATTTTCTGCAAGGCGGAGGTACTTCCCCAGTCGGCAGCTCCAATTTGAGTGGAATTGCACATCATGCCCTAACTCTCTTTACAAGTTTTTAGTATTTACAAGTCCGACATACCCTGCCAACTCCTAAGGTAGCAGACAATCTATGAGAATATTTCATACTCAAAATAGGTATGAAAATGTTAACGTCCATACCTGTAGCATAAACCTCTTGGCCTGCTCTCCAGTGAGGTGTCCGTTAACAGGCCCAAGGTTACGGAAATGTTCTGCAAACTTGGCATGCTCATGCGGTTGAACCACCCACGGGTCAGCCATTTTGTCTGTAAGAATTGATTATGTTATTGGAAATCTCTAAATAGAATAAAACAAAGCTGTTATCTGCATCTGTCTTTCTATTAAAATTTATTTTATTTTTAATTCTTCAGGATAACAAACAATAGTGTAATAATGCTTAAAATTAGATGATGAATACACTTGAAACATTTAAAGTAATTACACAACCAGCACAGTTATCCACATAGTAATATTATGTAAATAAAGTTGAATACATACAAGCATTAGCAAACAGTGGTAGAGAGTTAATTTTTAAGATTTATGATTTAAATCAAAAACATACTTTTTAAATTGTGTGAATATATCTAAATCAGCGAAACTATCGTTGTAAGTGTCCATAATACGCCTTAAAGGATTATCATAAATATATAAATTATTATAATAAATAAGGACATATTTAAAATTGTTATTAACAATTTTCTAGGTGGTTATTATTATTATGTAACTGTCTCGTTTATATTCAGACACAATTAATAACAATAGTGATTTATTTCTCACCACAATACATATAAAAAAATATATTTAAGAACGGTATCAAAATACATTCATGTTATACTGTGGGAGACTGGTGCCTAAACTAGACGTAAGTCTGTATTTCGGGTTCTTGTCCTGGTCTCTTATTGTAAATTGTTAATAGAATGAAATGAAAAAATATGATTAAATGGTTCTCCAATTTCTTCTTCTAGCTTAGCTTACCTGTTTTTCCAGTTACATACAAGTCTTAGTTACAATTGAATAGGGGACTAGGCAATGTGCTCCATAATCAACAACAACTTAACAATAGGTGAGGTAATGAATAATAAAAGGCCCCATAAAATTGCGGGCGAGAGTATCGCTATCATCCTGTGAAAAATCCAAGCTGTTACTTAGAATTTTCTTATAGAAAAACCCATCAACTTGGTCTATGAATTGAACCCCAGTTCAATAGGAACGTTTGCGATCAATAGAGCAGTTAATGCAGCTACATGGTATGTTAAATCAACCCTAGTTATGTCACATCTTCCTAGAGCCTACCCTACCAATAACAGGACAATTATTATCGAAATAATTATTTTTTTACCTGTAAATTGCCTCTTATTCACATTTTTATTAACTTCATTCTATATTACACACTTTAGTTAATCATTTACTATTGAAATTACATATTCTAATCCAAAAACAAACAGCTTTCATTCGATTTTATAGTAAAGCAGCTTTCTATTAGAATATTACGTTTTTTAGCAAAAATAAGTGAAATAAACTATATAAAACATCTGTTAACTTACATGTAGTGTATTCTGAAGCCCTGTGTAATGTACAACGCCCCTCGCAATTTATTTTTTAAAAAACACGAATTAAAATTAAAATCCGACTGAGTGTAAAATTATTGATCTTGTATGTCCTGTCAACATGTGCGTTACAGGTCTAATTTTAATATATCTTGTAGAAAGAGATAGCTAGCTGCGTTGTTCAATTGAGTAAAAGAGAGCGAAAGTGATATGCTTAAAATCTATAAAAACTAAATGTCAAGATTGGAACCGTAAGTCAGTATAATGTCAGTGTCAGTTGAAGTTTCGTTCAGAAAACTTAGATTTCAGAGGATTTTATTTTTTAACTATAAGTTAATAATATAGAGAAACCTGTCTCGTAAATATTATAAATTAATATAATAATTATATTTAAATTAATATAAGCATACGGCTCACCTGATGGTAAGCGGTTACCGTAGCCTATAGACGCTTGCAGCATCAGGGGTGTCACTTGCCCGTTGTCGACCTGCTGTGATAGCCTGGAGTATGACCATAGGACTCCTAAGTCGAAGGTCTCGAGTTCGAACCCAAGGCATGCACCTCTGACTTTTCGAATTCAAGTGCGTATTAATAATTAATTATCACTCACTTAAACGGTGAAGGAAAACATTGTGAGGAAACCTGCATACCTTAGAGATTTTTCTAGACGGTTTGTGAAGTCTGCCAAATGCCTAATCCCTCTCAATATGAGAGGAGACCCGTGCCCAGCAGTGGGACAGTACCTATATGGGGTGATGATAGACGCTTGCAGCACCAGGGGTGTCACTTGCACGTTGCCGACCCCGTAAAACGAAAGAAGAATAGTTGGGTTGGCAGTTTATGGGGTCAAAGTCCCCCCCACTGCCAACTCAATCTTTCCCCGTGGAGCACTGGCAACCTTGCTCACCGTAAGAAACACAATACAGCTCAAAGCAGTGTTATTTCACTTAGATTTTCTGCATGCGGAGGTACATCCCCAGTCGGGCAGCTCCAATTTGGGTGAAATTACTCACACTATAAAGGATTCCTTCGATTATTGAAATGATCATGTATTGAATTCTTTGTGCCATAGATAAGTATCAATTGCATAAAAGTAAATAAATAAAACACGTTGATATTAATAACAATTATTTATTTACAAAAAAATACATTACAATAAATTGTTTTAAATACTTTTATTTAGCATCTCTTTAAATTCGAGCGTATTTGTGAGCAGCTCTCTTGAAAATAATAACCCTTTTGAATTCTTAAGATTAAAGTAATATCATTAATATGTAATATAATTCTACCACCTCTGAAAATATTTGTATAGGTAGGTAGGTTCAAAGATTTAAATCGTTAAATTTGCTCCCACCGTTTTTTTTTTTTATTCATGATAGGCCTACGCTTGACCACTAGTTCGCCTGATGTTAAGCGACACTGCGATCTACGGTGGAGCGCGCTTGCCTAAAAGAAACCGATTCACTCGAGATTTAAAGACACACAGATTATAGTTATTGGGGAAGACCCACTCAGGATACTTATATATAAATACTTACCGTACTTATATACCGTTCGAAAACGTCTCCATAAAGCCTTAAAGAGTGCATGCACACATTCCATGTAGAGACAAAGAACGACAGTGTGCAATATTCAGTATGAGTGAACGAGACAATAACAGATTCGATACTTCCGATGTCAACCAGTTTACTTACGGAAACGTGACCATTATTTGACGCGGTGGGGCGCATCTAACGATTTAAATCTTTGGGTAGGTTAGGTATTTAAGGTAAAATTGTGTAGTTATATCTATACAAAGTTCACGTCTATCTTTCTGTTTGTTTACTTCTTCTAAACTACACAACGAATTTAATACGGTTTTCATTATCATTTAGATAATTTTGTCTGGAATGATTATAAGTGTAATACATAATATAATTGTGTTTTCAGTACCTACATTGGAATTGTGCGAGGCACAATATTATAGAATTATTTTCTTAAAATATAAGGTATTTTTCATTTGTATATAGGGGGTAATTAAAATTAGCCCCTACATACAAATAAAATACTGGACTTAAAATATAGGTATCATATTGTGTGTGTGACGCCCATCCAAACGATGTCAGTCTAAACACTTAATTTATAAATAGAGTAATATAGATTTGTTTTTTTTTTTTTATGTTTGTATAGAATGGATGAAGTCAAAAAATACTTAACCGATTTAAAAAAATATTAAAGAAAACCACATTATCAGCGAGTAACATGGGTTGTATTTTCTATCTATATAGCCTTTAAAAATCGACAATGTTTTTTACAAAATGAAATATAATTATTTCGTACCTATGAACTAATGACATACTCAGACTTATATTTTAAATATTACCTACATACTTAAAAAAGTAACATTGAATCCATAGAATATTTCGAATAAATTATGTGTAACAAGACCTAAATTTTTTTGGTGCCAAGAGTTTACGTAATTATAAAGCTAAGTAGTATGGTATGCTTTGAAGCAGTCAACCACACACAATGGTACATTACAGGACTCGCAGCGGTACGTAGTTTTTTTAAATTTCCGGCCCGCCCGCACACACACCGTACATTTTTGTCGAGTCTTTCGATCAACTCTTTTTGCATATTCAGTCTGTTCTATATAAACTGGCCAGTGTTGGGCAGGAACCTTACAAGCAAGTTCAACGGTACGAGTAGGGAGTTCGCCCCAAATATGGCTCACTGGGATATGTGGAAGATGTTGAGAGAGGATAGATTCAACTAGTTGGAGACGGAACTTCAAGGGATCTTGAGGAATTTGGGTCGAAGATTGCAGTAATATGCGAGCGTTTTGAATGGAACAGTTCAGTAAACGTTTGAAGAGTTTCATGTACCATTTTGTACATTTTCGCTCAAGTAAGTACGGCTCCAGCAATTGGTCTTTCAGGTCTACTCCAGTCATCCATTTATCAAAGTCCAAAACCATTTGTGGCTTAAATGGTAGAAGACGATCTGCCTTTGAGACTACTGTAGCCAATCCTATAGATGAACCATGACAAGTAGAGATCATTGTTCTCCTTTTCTTGTCCTGCCAAGTTAAGACGCAAACGTCTCCCGAATGCCGGGCCATCAGCTGTCCTCGTTTCAGTGGGGCCTTTTGCATAAGCCAAGGAACGTGGTGAGACTGCCGTAAGGTACCAACAAAGTCAGTACGGTTAAGTTTTAAAAAGCGAGCGAGTACTGGAGAATTGTAACAGTTATCCATGAATAGTCTATAACCTTTGTTCAGTAAAGGATTTAAGAGCTTCTTTACAATTCCAGTGCTTTTAACAACTGGATTATTCGGTAAATCCATCGAGGTTTTGTTGCCAGTGCAGACAATAAAAGACCAAAGGTAACCCGTAGCGCTCTCGCATAGTTCGAAGGTTGTGACCCCGAAACTTGCTGCCTTCTTCCAAAGAAGACTTTCGTCTATACAAACGTCTTTAGACGTTACGTAATTTTCCTGAAATTTGGCGTTAAGATGACTAATAATGGGCCTCAGATGATACAATCGATCGGAAGAATCACTAATCTTGTTCGCTGCATCATAAATGGGATCAGAATTAACAAATTGAAGTGCCTCCGTCAAATTTTGGTATCTTGTCTTGGTAAAAATATAACCAAAAGCTTTCGTCTCTAGTAAGGGATTGCTGGAGAAGCAACTCCGAATCGTCGGCATCCTAATTACTCCTAACATCATCCAAAATGAAAATAGACACAAAATCTCGTGAGAATTGGTGGGATACCAATCGGCTTGGAAGGATTCTGACTTAATTTTGCTTGCGTAGAGATTTGTTTCTGCAGCTATATGTTCTAATATACCGTCATCCCAAGTTGATCGAAAAGCGTCATACTCTGATCTATATTTCTTGACTGCACCAGTTCGCATTGGTTTAAAACGTTCTTCCTTAACCTGAAATGAGTCCATTGGAGTCCACTCGAAGATATTACTCTCGTCTTCCAGTAGAGGGTTACCCATTTCATCGGTAGCGTCCTGAAATACATCATCATCGCTTTCCCATTCTTCTCCAACATTATTTCTTCTCATCTCTCGCCTTCTAACGACATCCTGTGCCATATTTCTTAATTCAAGAGGGACATCATCATCTGTTATCCATATTTCCTGCAGTGGATGGCTAATATTCCATTGAGATTGTTGATGTTTTATTTGACGATGTTCGAATCTTCGTACCCGACCTCTTCTGCTTCTATTCCTTAACTTCTCAGCAATGGCATACTTATCACCTGGTCTACGTTCAGAACACACATATAGGGGATGAGCATCTGGGGTCATAAATACGTTTACCTGTTCTTCTTCAGCATGGAACGGAGTACGGTCTTCATCGTTGACACGGATCACGATGTTTGAAGATGTTTGGCTGTAATGGAAGCCATTATTAATGCCTAATGACATTATAGATGTGAAAGTAATTCTCTCTGTCTGTTACGCTTTTACACCTAAGCCGCTTAAGCGATCATGACGAAATTTGGTACAGAGATAGATTAGCAGTTGGAGAAGGACATAGGCCATACCTTTTGTCTCAAGAGCCATTTGGGATGCGCTTAAAACAGTCTTCTATGTATATGTTACGCTCAAGATTGAAAACGCTCATTGAGCGAAAAAACTGCTCACAACGAGTTGTGGTCAATTATATTAGAAAGTAGCAGCTTAATAAATCAGTTGTTAGCTTTGTTTTAATTTAAACTGACATCGGGTTTTGTTTTTATAATCGAGTTTGTATTTATTTAATAAAAGACCTATCAGCCTAGCCTAAGTAGAATTTTTCATTACTTAGTTTATATAATTTCTTATATTTTGAAGCCGAATTAATATTGGACCACAACGCTTTGCGACCTATTTTCGGTCTTTGAGCGTTTTTGCTGTACGTTACTCTAGCTAATGTTATTATATCGAACATCATTGTACAAAACAATAATTTTATTTAAAAGAGTAACCATGGAGTTTCTTGCCGGTTCTTCTCCATAGGAAACGAATAATTTGGAACCGTGCACCTACTCGACTGCCTGTATATGGTTTATATGAAAATAAAACTATTTTGATTTTGTGACATCGCCACTTGCCGCTCCTTCTCCGAGCCTCAAGCCTCACCCCGCGCGTCGCCATAAATACATTCGCAAACGGCGCGCGGGGCTCTTTCTTCCCGCTGCAACTGCCCGAAGCTAAGTGCCACCCTCTACCGATCGGACCTCGCCTCGAAGCCTTCGCCGAACCCGTCCTGAGCTTAACTCACCCTACTCTTGCCTTAATGTCTTTTAAATTGTAACCCTAGTGTCAATAAATTTGTATATGTTGTGTTCCTAGTGTAATTTATCTCCACTAAATAGTTCCCACAATGTCACAATCTACTGAACCGATTCTGATAATTCTTTTTGTGAGACGATGTAGTGACGAGAATTGAGAAGAATATGCTGAGATGGTTTGGGCATGTCGAGAGAATGGATGAAAGTAGACTAACAAAAAGGATTTATATGGCGAATGTCAGTGGAACCGCCGAGAGGGGACGCCCTAGAAAAACTTATACCGACCTTATTGGTGAGGTTCTTCAAAAAGGTCAGGTGCGTAGTACTCGCAACCGGCGTGTATGTATGACAAGATGTATGAATGTGGTCGAAGCGAAAGAAGTATGCAAGAATCGTAGCAAGTGGCGTTCTTTAGTTTCTGCCTACCCCTATGGGAAAAAGGCGTGAGTGTATGTATGTATGTATTTTTGTGTTCGATAGTTCATTTATTGAGGAAGGTTATATACTATATAACGCTACGACCAATAGGACCCGAGCAAAGGCGGACGTGATACAGCGGGGGGCATTTAGCGTTAAATAAAACCTTACATATCAGATTTCTGGTCCATTCTGTTGATAGGCGATCGTGAACGGCATCTTTCTGGTGACGACTGTGGACGAGACTGAGGAGCCGTCAGTGACGGTGCTGATATTAGGCCTGTTTCTTCTTCATACTGTAAAAAAAAATTAAACTTGCGACTTGCCCCTGCCTCGCACGGGTGCAATGTACAGTGGCCAGCACATCAAGCTACCACAATCTGTCAAATTTCTTTGATTGATTTTCAACTTTAATACAATACCGTAAGGTTCATATTCAATTGGGAAAGACAGTTTTAGATAGCTTGACCAGCTGGCGTGTGTACTAATAACACGTATGTATCTTATCTATGTATGTATATATGTAATCTATAACTGCTATGGATCTTTCTTCAAAAGGTCCTCAGATATGCACATTGTAAAACACAAATAAGCATTGAATACTGTTACTGTCTGGACTTTAAAAGAGACCATGATTCTCTGAGTTTGTTTCGGCGTGTCTTCTCAGAGGTCGTCAGCTAGGAAATGCCGGCGCCATCTGGTATTAAATAAATATTGACTTGTAAAAGTGTCTTTAAACGATCTATTTATGTAAATAAATAAATATTCTTGGACAATTTTACATAGCACCATCTAGTCCCAAACTAAGCAGAGCTTGTACTATGGTTACTAGACAATAGATATACATAGTTTAATACATAAGAAATACCAAGACAACACACAAACATTTATGTCCATCACATTATTATTAATTAGGTTATCAGTAAACATAGTAGCAGTAGGGTAGTATAGATCATTAGGTTCCCAGTGCTCCGCGAGGAAACGTTGTGTTGGCAGTGGGGGGACTTTGACCCTTAAATCAAAAAAATCAAAATCAAAATAGTTTTATTTTCATATAAACCATATACAGGCACTTATGAAATGTCGAGTCTAGGTGCACGGTTCCAAAGTAGTCGTTTACTATGGAGAAGAACCGGCAAGAAACTCCATGGTTACTCTTTTAAAATATCGTTTTGTATTGTACAATGATGGATTATAAATTGGATTGGAACACCAGGGTTGTCACTTGCGCGTTGTCGACCTTGTTAAACGAAAGAGGAATAGTTGGGTTGGCAGTATAAGGGTCAAAGTACGGAGCACTGGCAACCTTGCTCACCGTAAGGAACACAACACAGCTCAAAGCAATGTTATTTCACTGCGATTTTCTGCAAGGCATAGGTACTACCCCAGTCCGGAAGCTCCAATTTGAGTGAAATTACTCCCACTATGCCCTACCTCTCTTAGTATTGTAAGGACGTTTCATAAGTATTACAGAAAAAAGTATGTAAGTATTATATCCATTGTCTAGACTCTAGCAGGTACCCATAGCACCGCTTAGTTTGGGACTCTGTGCTGTGTAAAAAAAATGTCCCGAATTGTTTCAACAAGCGAGAGGAACAGTTCTTTGATGATTTAAAATAGAAATGTATATAATATACCTCATCGCTCATATCTTGATCTTCATTTTCAGACTCCTCACAGCCTGACCCTGGGTCGTCTTCGTCAGACTCAGGCTGGTCATCTCCATATAATTCAGTCGAGAAATCCGTACGCTCATGCATCCTACCCAAGAGCGCCATGGAATCTATAAAAATAACATACAAACTTTAGTCCGGTCAAATTAGACCAAAAAATTGGAGTGAAGTTACAAAAATTCGCACCCAGCTGAGAATTGGTAAGATATCAAAGTTTTTTTTTTTAATAAAACGTTGCCCCACACTAGGATTGTCTCCTGTATCGTGGGTGCATTTACAAACACAAACTTTCACATTAACAAACACCCAGACCCGGAATGACTACCTGTAGATCATACAAATATTTGTTCCGTGCGGGGATCGAACCCACTTCCTGTGGCACAGAAGCCGATTGAGTCAGTCGCTGCACCAAACGTGTCGTCTATTTAGCGAAGGAAGCATTCGGCTGCGGGTAGGATTCGAACCTGCGTCTTCTGGTTAAGTACACCAGATGCTATGACCGCTAAGCCACCGGCGAGCATCCTGCCCGCGTCGAAATTTTCCTTCGCTTATATATAACGATTAAACTTTAAAATCTTAGCATGGAAAATGACAAAAAATACAAAAAGATAATAGGTAGGATTGTTCAAAACACTATTATAAATTAGTATTTGTGTTTCTCTGGGTGTTTCTAAGTATTATAAGCCGCACTTACGACTTTTTCCCACAGGGGTAGGTAGAAACTAAAGAACGCCACTTGCTACGATTCTTGCGTACTTTTGCTTCGTCCACCATTCATACATTTTGTCATACACACACACCGGTTGCGAGTACATACTACGCATTTGACCTTTTTGAAGAACCTCACCAATAAGGAAGTCTTTCTAGGGCGTCCCCTCCCGGCGGTTCCACTGACATTCGCCATATAATTCCCTTTTGTTAGTCGCCTTTCCTCCATTCTCTCGACATGTCCAAATCATCAATCATTATTACGTACCTATGTCTTCTGTTTTATTTATTTTTCTGGTCTATTGTATCTTAAGATCTGTGTTGTGAGGACAAAATAAATATGTCATTTTCTTTTCTTTCATTTCAGCATATTGTGCGCAATTCTTGTCACTACATCGTCTTTTCATCATCATCAGCCCATATACTGTTCCACTGCTGGGCACGGGCATATGGCCTACTGCGGGTTGGCAGACTTCACAAACCGTCGAGAAAAATCTCTAAGGTATGCAGGTTTCCTCACGATGTTTTCCTTCACCGTTTAAGCGAGTGATAATTAATTATTAATACGCACATGAATTCGATAAGTCAGACGTGCGTGCCTTGGATTCGAATAATCCAAGTAGGAATAGTCCAATGGTCATATCACCAGGTTGTCACTGCTTTATCGTCTTTTAAACCGATCTAACCTCAGGAACCTTAGGAGGCTCAGAGTCACGCAACGTGCAATGGAGAGGGCTATGCTCGGAATTTCTCTGCGTGATAGAATCAGAAATGAGGATATCCGCAGAAGAACCAAAGTAACCGATATAGCTCGCAGGATTGCACGGTTGAAGTGGCAATGGGCGGGCCATGTGGCCAGAAGAACGGATGGCCGCTGGGGAAATAAAGTCCTGGAGTGGCGACCACGCATAGGAAAGCGCAGCGTAGGACGGCCACCAACTAGGTGGACGGACGACCTTGTGAGGGTCGCAGGGAGTCGGTGGATGCGGTCTGCGCAAGATCGATTTTTGTGGCGATCATTAGGGGAGGCCTATGTTCAGCAGTGGACGTCCGTGGCTGATAGATAGATAGAACCTCAGGATATCGGTATAATACTTTACACAAATCCTTTCAGATTCCCCCGTAGTTGGGTAAAAAAGGTTGACTAACACTGGCCTGTCAGGGTCGACACAGACTAACGGAGTGCTGCCAAAGCGACTATTTTTTTATAACAAACTAGCGCCAGTCCCAGCTTCGCACGGGTATAATGTACTACCTAATAAGTAATAACATACATAAATATTCACAAATAATGTGGCTTTCTATTGGTAACAGAATTTTTTAAATCGGTTCAGTAGATCCAGAGATTACCTCCTACAAACTTTACCTCTTTATAATATTAGTACATAAAAGATAGAAGTCCACTTTATTCACATTGACATACGTCAGAATTTCTATCACTAGGCCAGGGGTCGGCAACCTTTTGAGACGGAAGAGTCAAAAGTTCCCAGTTTTTGTCAAAAGAGCCACTAAAAAAAATATCGTTTTCATATTATAAGTAGTTTTTGATTGTGTATATTGGATTCTTAGACTTAGTATTTAATATTATGATTATAAAACGACATTAAGATTGTTGCGTATGGCAGTTGAGAGCCGCAACTTTACATTGAAAGAGCCGTAAGTATGCGGCGCAGGTTGCAGACCCCTTTTTTTTCGGGTGGGGAATGCTCTGCTCGGGGATGCGGGACGGTTATGTCGGGCTGTCCGGCCAGGTGGCCAGCATAGCGACTAAAACCACCACCACTCGCTCTCGCATGATCCGCGATCCCACCGCGGACGTCCATTGATGGACCCTCCCGGAGAGCCAAGTGTAATGGGCAACTGACGCCGAATCCGCCGCCCATGCAACACCGCGGCTCACCTCAGTTGCGGTGCCTCCCATACGACACTGCAACCTACATTGGCCGCCCAGTGCGGGCTTCCCCTGCCAAGCCCGTAGGAGCAGCCCCTCCTTGAGGTTCTACTTCGCTTCACCGTGTGCCTTCAATCCACGTTACCAAACCCCCCCGCCGCGAAAAGGCGAGAACCCCTTGTCTCCTCCCCAAGGGTCGCGAACCCCTGTACTAGGCGTTGTGAAACCGTTTCACGATACCGATTTCAGTCGTTTATCAAAGTAAATATGGTTCATTTTTAATTGTTATTGAATTATTCGGCTCGCCAGCCGGCACAGTATTGCGCTCACCCTCAAAGTGTAGCTAAATAACATTGTTATAGTGTTATCAGCGTTTTAAAATGTAGATACTTACAATAACAAACAGTCGTATTACTTTTAATATATTTTATGAGAGACATACAATAAAAATAAAATTAAATACTTATGTAAGTAAGCAACTCAACTTTGTTAACGCGCGTGCCCCGTAACGTAATTAAGGATCAATTAACGGAGACAATAGAAAAACAATCGAGTCTAGAGGGTCATGCTTGGGTCACGGTTGCCTACCAATTTCAACAACTAACATGAAAAAACTAAAGAGAATTGGTATGTAATAAAAACAATAATAAAAAAAAAGTTGTTGTGAAAACAACTTGATGAAATACGAATCAAATAATTTAGCAGACAAATTAATTATTAATATCAGCAATCAATGAATCAAATAATTGACAGACACAGTAGAAAAACTATTGTTATGATCCTTTGGGGACACGGTTCTTTCATTTAATTAATAATTGAACAAGTTCTTCATTGGAGAATAAAGGTAACAATAATAACAATATTTATCTATGTACCAACCTTAGCAAAAGGCACACTGCACCACAGAATAATGTGAATAGGAAGGAACACCACAGAATACTCTTGTAGCAAAGCCACAGATTGCTAACTAGATTGTAGCTCAATAAAATTAGACATAAATTCTAGTCAAACGAAACACAACGCGTCACAGAACATGGAAATCGTCACACACATAGACTAAGGTGACAGTGACACACTACACAGAGCGTCGAGGAAGTCCATCAATCCGCGATTGCCCTGTTTGACTTTGACAGTTTCGAACGATGAATGAGTGAGCAGAGTAAGTAAGATCGAAAGCACACAGTGAGATCATGAGATGTATACCAATACCGGATCCACACGTTGGCGTTAATAATTGTAACGCACTGACCATAGCTGATCACTTCAGACAGATCATTTGAACTACAATCATAAAATAAATAAGTAGGTATACTTAAGTTTATAATTTTAAAATTATTTTAATTATTCTCTAAGTTTCGTTCCGCTTTTCTTTTCACCACCTAGGAAACGTCGACGCGATCTACTATTTTAACTCTAAAACAACGACATATAGTGTTTTATTTAGATAATAAATAAAAAGAATTTTAAAAAAATCTTTGTTTAATTTGTATCCCATTAAATTGTAATTCTGTAAAGTTACTTAGAAGGCGTAGATTTGCCGAAACACCTTGATTTACTTTTTAAATTATAGTTTGACATGAATAATAAAAATACTGATCTAAGGCTCCTGTGCCATTTGCGTTCAGTTTTCGTTTTAATACTCTGGCAGTAGCGGAATTTCAGGGTATACAAATAAACAAATAAGGACCCTGTAGGGCGCAGCAAAGAAATTAAATTAATCATTTTAGAGAGAGGAACAATTCTTCTTTAATTTGATCGGGTTAGGACTCAAATCGGTATCGTAATCATTATGACCCACTATTGAACTACTTCCAGAAAAAAAAACATGCAAGCAAGTCTAGTAGTTAAGCTGCAGTGACGACTTTTATACTGAATTCCGGTTTTTGACTCAAATTTCACAAAAATCTTAATAACTTTGGAACCATTGAATATCGCGGAACATACGTGGGGGGTGTTATATGTATATTAGTCTATGCGTGGGGGTCATATCGATAAGTATTGAATTGCCTCATCGTTTGACTTATAAACGATGATCCTGTAGGTACCTATAATATTATATTATATCTATAGGTTAGGTGACAATAATGAGCGAAAATAAAATTAAAATAATTTTTCTTTCATTCTTTCAATTGTTTTTATTAAAAACATAAATCGTAGCATTGTACAATCGCCATACTGTTAAAACATTTACTAAACGGACTTCAAAAAATTCTTCATTCGACTGTATGTTACGAGATGTGAACCGATTTATTTCTTTTTTTATTTAATAGAATATACTTCCGAGATGGTCGCATTATGATGGTCGTAGTTTATTATTGTTTTATTTATTGTTGTGAGGATAAAATAAATATGTTTCTTTCTTTCTTTATATAAATTTGGCTGGTGACAGACCATCGGTTCTGAAGATACACCACAAAAAGTCGGTTAAAATTTTCTTAAGAAGTCACGGAGCTAATCTTTCATAGACCCAGCCATCTTCTCCTTCATGCAAGATCTTCCCATCAGCAAACTCTCCCTCCTCAGGCTTCCTGAATTTAATTCTATCACTAAGACGATCCTTGTCACCTTGCCAGAACTCAACAGCTCGAGGACGAATTATATATCCTCCCCTGAAATAGTATATAGTTTATTTATTTATTTCAGCCAATTTCACACATCATTACAGGTTTATGAGTTTTTTAGAAGTGATAACCTAGTAATGAGGCCAGCACATGAAGCTACCACAATCTGTCAAATATTCTTGATTGATTTTCAACTTTAATGCAATACAATAAGGTTCATATTCATTGCAAAAATTTGACAGTTTTGGATAGCTTGTCTGTACAATGGACTGCTAAGGCATAGATCTAAGTTCGAAACTAAGGCACGGACCTCGAACTTTTCTTTGTGTGTATTAATTATTTAATTATCTTTAGCTTAAGGAAAACATCGTGAGGAATCTTGAATGCCAAAGTTCACCGGCCCGCATAAGGCCACTTTACACTAAGGCTCTTTTACTTTTTTTGGCGCAGCGGCTCAGCAAACGGCTTCTGCACCACCGATTGTGGGTTCAATCCCCGCATAGAACAAATATTTGTACAATAATAAATATTTGGGACATTTCACACAGCACCATCTAGTCCCAAACTAAGCAGAGCTTGTACTATGGGTACTAGACAATGGATATAATACTTATATACTTCTTTTATGAACAAATACTTAGAATATATATAAGAAATACCCAGAGAAATAAACACTTATATTCATCACATAATTATTTGTTTTTTGTGGGAATCGAATCCACAACGTCGTGTTCAGCCGTCCGACACTCGACGTCATATGTAGGTAGTTGTTCCAGGTCTGGGTGTTTGTGTATGTGCAAGTTTGTGTTTGTAGACGCACCCACTATTAACGTCCTAGTGACTGATGACTGATCCCAATGACTGATGTATGCGTGCTGTCGGTTGGGACTGGTCTACTCAAAGCTGCTATGGCTCTTTCTTCAAAAGGCCATTTCAGACTTTGCCTTACATTGTAAGACACATATTTGTTACTATACAATGTCTGGACACTAAAAGACACTATGATTCTCTGAGTTTGTTTCGGCGTTTCTTCTCAGAGGTCGTCAACGAGGAAATGCCGGAGCCATCTAGCTTAAAAAAATGTAAAATATTGACTTGTAATAGTGTCTTTAAAAGAGCTATTTACAGAAATAAGTATAATTTAAGTTTTAAAAAAAATTAATAAAAAACATAATAACCACAAACTAGGTTTCGGAATTTCTTTTTCGGAGACCGTATACACCAATAGCAAAGCCGACACTCGGTTACACAAAGCATCTCTGGACTCAATGGGGGTGCTCTGGGCACTAGCACACGCTGCAATTTGGCTGTGTACTGGTCTGGACTGGAAATACTTCGTAGATTCATTTTCATCCAATTTCTCTACATATCCTTCGATTCTAACAGATCTGTTCAGAGCTTCCCAGTAAAATGTTGCAGCCACATTGGGGTTGTCCTCCTGAAAAAAAAAAATAGGTTTATTTGGTAGCCCGAAGTGTGTGTGAAGCAGTGATAGCCTAGGGATATGACCATTGGACTGCAAAGTCTAAGGTCTCGAGTTCGACAAGGCATGGACTGGTCTACTCAAAGCCGCTATGGCTCTTTCTTCAAAAGGCCATTTCAGACTTACATTGTAAGACTCACATATTTGTTACTATTCTATGTCTGGACTTAAAAAGAGACTATGATTCCCTGAGTTTGTTTCGGCGTTTTTTCTCAGAGATCGTCGATAGGCATTTCCTATCGACAATCCCACCGGAGCCATCTAGTTTTAAAAAAAATGAAAAATATTAAATTGTAAAAGTGTCTTTAAAAGATCTATTTACAGAAATAAAAATCAATTATCATTTATCACGCACCTCTGACTTTTCGAAATCATGTGCGTATTAATAATTAATTATCACTCGCTTAAATGGTGCAGGAAAACATCGTGAGGAAATCTGCATGCCTTAGAGATTATCTCGACGGTGTGTGAAGACTGCCAACTCGCACTAGGCCAGCGTGGTGGACTGGATTGGATTCGAACTCGAGACATTTAACTTAGCAGTCCAACGGTCATATCACTGCTTTGCTGATTGTCATCACAATCAAATCAAAATGTCACAATAAAAACAAATAAATAAAATAATTTTTTTTTGGCAGCTAGATGGTCAGACAGTGGAAACTGGAAAAAGCTAGTCGTTACATACCATTTCCCTTGCTTTTCGACTTCCATAGTTTGTAAAGAATTTAAAACCATCTTTTCCGTATCCCTTACACAAAACTAATCTAGCCGATGGGAATCCATTTCTGTAAAAAAATAAATAATCAATTAATATAGGCATATTGTTCAGGACTTCGCCATCTTCATCCTCACTAGTCGCGTCATCGACAGCCAATGAGCGGGCCGTAAAATGACGTGATATAGCACCCTCATTGGCTAATCATTGTTCCTAAGCCGGTGGGGCTTGAAACGTGTTATTAGGTAAAAATAAATATATACTTGCTAACGACCCTTCGGACAGAACATTGCATTTTTATTTGCACAAATCCCCATAACATAATAAGCGGCTACGTCGCAATCCAAAATCTTAGTGTAGCAGATCACGCCGCTACACATATAATTATCAATTAAAAAATCAATACGTCAACGGAGGGGCTCGTGGCTAAGTTATAATTACGCTGATTAAGGGATCTGCACGGTTCAGATGCGCTAGCCGCGGCCAGTCTAAGGATGGGTGACCATTATTAACACATCGAAACCCTTCCCTGCCTCGTGAGCATGTAAAGCTGTCGGCCCCATTTGTCTTACTAACACGTATGTCAATAATTAGTGGTAGACAGAAGCCTCAAAAACTGGAGGTATGATGTATGAGCAGTAGCTTCGTGTAAAATACTGATATTCAGCTGCATCTGGTTAGACTGGAAGTCATCACTAAGTAGTTGGGTTCGCCTTAATAGTAAATCGCCGCGTAAATTTAAACGAACACACTACTCCTATAATCAACGTTTTATTGCAAACCAGAATGAATTGCAGAAATTATTTTACCTCCGACGCGAGCGTTACCGAATAATATCGCCTGTGTCCGGATACGCCTTTAGTTTATCGGATTTAAAGAGGTTTTATTCTTTGTGAAGTTCCGATTAGTTTCTTTGCGCCAAATTTGAAAAAGTATTCGGCCCCGTGAGAACGTAAAACATATAAATGTCTTTCTTCTACCTACTTTCAATTTGGCTCAAATTTAAAATTTCATGAAATTATAAGGTTTTTAATAAATTTCTCTTTAATTTGTGGTGTTTGCCTGTATTAGCATGTAATGTTACGTCAGACACCAGCAGGTCAAGCTATCCAAAAATGACAAATTATTTCCAATTGAAAATGACGTTATTGTTTTGTATTAAAGTTGCAAATCAATCAAAGAAATTTGACAGATTGGGGTAGCTTGATGTGCTGGCTTCTGTGTACTTCTGCCTACTGGAAAACCAATTATTTAATAAAAACATTTATAATACGATCAGCTGATTCTGGGGTGAAATATCTAAAAATAAAATAAAATTTCAAATTTGTTTTGTTTTTCTACTCGTTTTCGAGTTTTGCAGACAAACATACTTCCAGAAGCTGTACCTTTGCTTAAAAATTGTTAACATAGTCTACATACTTGTTTACAGTTGACAAGCACATAGCGTTGGGCTCTAGAATCTCCTCCCTATTACATGCCTCTTCAAACCACGCTTGGAATTGTCCGAAAGGCTCTTTGGACACCAAATGCTTCTCCAAAAAGGGTTCATTGTTATATTGTGTTCGCATATCTGAAAATAAAATTAATGTCTTAAGGTAAAGATCAAGCGACCTGGGGCCCAAGTATGCTACATATTTAAATTGTACGAGAATATTTTGATAGTGGTGGGATTATGAGATATACTAGTGAACAATTAAATCTTCGATTAAAAAGATATCTCGATTATAACAACTTAGTAATTATTCATTCAATGGCACTAAGTTCACTCAATTATCCACTTTTTGACAGATGGAACTAGTGATCAGCAATTTCAATTCGATTATAGACTAAAATTATGTTTTAAATATTATTTCTTCTTTGTTAAAAAAAATAATTACTTAATAAAACGTGCAAAAATATTTTGGGAAATTAAAAATACTTGAAACGCATTACTATTGGTCAGATCGTCAAAGTATATAATGACAGTATCAACAAGCACATAGAAGATACTGATGAAATATAACCGAGATTTTCATGGAGTAATCTTCTTTTCTTGCCAGAAGTTGGAGATGTTTTCAAAGGACATGTTGATGTTGGTCTAGTTGCAATACAAAATTCAGATACCGCTTTGTTTTTTATCTCTGCACACAAATTAACATCGACATGTTCACTTCTGTAATGCACATCACTATTAACTTGAATGGCCTTGTCAACTTGCATTACGTTTTTATTATATACATTAGACAAAGAAGTACTGTCATTAGCTTCACAAATCTTCTCCATTTTTATACCATCTTGTATTATATTTTCATTATATACATTAGACAAAGAGGCTCTGCTGTCATCGGAATCACAAATATTCTCCATTTTTACATCATCTTGCATTATATTTTCATTATATACATTAGACACAGAGCTGCTGCAATCAGCTTCACAAATCTTCTCCATTTTTATATCATCTTGCATTGTGTTTTCATTATATACATTAGACAAAGAAGTACTGTCATTAGCTTCACAAATCTTCTCCATTTTTATACCATCTTGTATTATATTTTCATTATATACATTAGACAAAGAGGCTCTGCTGTCATCAGAATCACAAATATTCTCCATTTTTACATCATCTTGCATTATATTTTCATTATATACATTAGACACAGAGCTGCTGTCATCAGAATCACAAATATTCTCCATTTTTATATCATCTTGTATAATGTTTTCATTATATACAGTAGACAAAGAAGTGCTGTCATCAGCCTCACAAATATTCTCCATTTTTATATCATCTTGCATTATGTTTTCATTATATACATTAGACAAAGAAGTGCTGCCATCAGTTTCACAAATCTTCTCCATTTTTATATCTTCAGTGTGTATGTGAGATGAAGTTGAACTGGTACTTGCTTCTAAATAGTTTTCTGAGGATCGAGTTGTTTTTAGAGCACTAATATTTTCTTTAGATGGGATGTCTTCAATTGTTTCTAGATGTCTTCTCTTTTTTAAACCATTTTTTTTTGGGGGTGGCTGTGATTCAGTGTTCATTTGACACTCAAATTTGTGAGGAACAATGCCTTTCTTCAATCGTAATACGGTTTTATGTTTTTCCTGTAGATTCATGATTTTATATTGTATATAATTATGCGTATCCTCTTCTACCTGAAAACAAAGAAAAAAAAGGAGCGCATTGGAATTGACAATTTGGCGCAGCAGCTAACGATCGGCTTTTGTTGGTCGGGTTGTGGGTTTGATCCCTGCACGGAACAAATATTTGTGTAACCTACAGGTAGTTGTTCCAGGTCTAGGTGTTCGGTTGGTCGTCTGTGGAAGTTTATTTGTAAACGCATCCATGATATAAGAGAAAATCCTAGTGTGGGGCAACTTTCTTTTTAAAAAGGGAAACAAAGAATTATACCAAATAATAAAAAAATATACTGAAGCTTGTGAGTACAATATTAGTTTTTCTCAACTCTCTTGACTAGAACTGTGCTAAATACATATTTATAGAACTAGATATTATGTGGTGGTCATATAATCAAAAATTAAGATAAAGTAAAACCTCTCACAAATTAAAAACCACTTACAAATGAGGATTAGATGTGAACAAAGTATAATACAGTCCACAGTACTCAAGTATTACCGTAAACTGTCTAATTTTCTCATTCAATTATGAGCATAACCATCAACAATAAATTAAGTACTAAAATCATTTGTAGTTTTGTATAACCTTTCTTTTTTGAGGGACAAAACCTTCAAAAGGCTGCCGGTCTACGGGGGTTAGATTGGGGAGTGTGGGATTCTTACCTACTAAAACCAACCCTGGTGGCCACCAAACGCACATGGAGGGGGCACTGTGTCCTCTTAATAGACCACCACAGAGCCCCCCTTGTGCACCGCCTATTAAGGCACATCCCTGGGGAGACTGTAAACGGGTCTCCCCTGAATCTGACTTTTGTATAACCTAGCTGTTACTTAAAAATAACTAAATATTAGTATAAATTGTTTAGAAAATAACATAAATACTTACGTTGAAGTGATCTTCACAACAATATAAACATGTCGATGGAGATATCATGTCTCTTTTCATTATTTTACACCACTTTCTCCTTATGTCCATACCTCTTGGGACCAGAAAAAACACTTTGTCGGGTGCATTCCTTATTGTATTTTTACAACATGGCACAATACAGTACTTATATGTCGGTTTTTTTTGTTGTTCCATGGTTAAATATCAAGTAATTATCACACAGAGCACAGTACATTAACTTTGATTGTTATTGTAGACTGTGGCGTCACGACTCACCACGACGTCGATGAAACGTCGACGTCAAAATGTCAACTGTCACGTCTCTCACCTGTCACTCGACTCGACTCGATACTTCCAAGCTCGCGACATTGATCGACAATCGACATCGAGTCGAGTCGAGTGATGGAAATAATGGAATCGATCAAAAAAAAAAGATTAGTAGGTAAGTTTCGTTCCAAATTATAGTTTTTTTGAAAAATCGTACGCATTGGAAAAACAGTATTAAATAACGCGATAATTACTCTAAGAACATAATTTTATAGGAAGAATAAATAAAGGAACCAAGAAAATATTTATTAAAATATACAATTTAAATAGTTGCCACTTTTCTTGTACTTATGGAAAACGAACTACTGGTAGTACTTGCAAAGTAACGTAGGGTTACTGATTTAGAACCACTTATCCGTATTATATATTAGTCTATGCACATATCACAGATAAATGTTTCAAGTTGTTTTTAGCAGTCTCATTTTCAGGTTCACTTATCATTTCAGCTGGTACAGTAGACAACACCTGCGAGCCTGCGAGCTGCGGAGGTGAACGTAGAAGTGTGTGTGCATTTAATGTAGGTATTCGTTTGGGATAGTTAGGAGGAACTGCTCTAATATACATTTAGATACTCTATTATTAATAAAATATTCAAAAATAAAACAAAAAATGTATTTTTCTTTGTTTTATTTTTGAATACCTACCTATTATTTCTTAAGTATAAAAAAAATACTTAGAAAAATATAAAAAATATAAACCCACTGGCATCGGGAGCGGCTCTTGGCTGACACAACGATTGGTACAATGATTGGTATTATAATTATTATACACGTGATAAATGATGAAAGTATTCCCAGCTTATCGGCAGCAGTTTTGGCCTTGGATCCAATGCATCTCCCGAAGACGCCTTCGTTTTAGAGGCATTAAACGTATCAAGATTGGCATCGCCCCAGTCGGAGATCGCCTTGATTGTCAGGTTCGTGCACTCTATCATGGCCTCTCTCTGATAGTATATCTGCACTACTAGCTCGAGCACAAGATAGATATCGCTCTGAAACCGTGGGCTGTCGTCTGCATAGGTACCCAAATAATAGGTAAAACAGAGTTGGGTAGAGAACCAAGCCTTGAGGTACCCCGGCTTCAATAGCCAATAGGTCCGGCGAGCAGCCATCGACGACTACTCGAATGAACCTGAAGCTATCCAGTTGCACAAACCAGTAAGTATCCTGTAAGGTGCGAGCTTACCAATAAACCTACATGCCAGACCCTATCAAAAGCCTTTGGAAATATTGACAAAAAGCTTGTTTAATTTATATATTTTATTAATATTTGAGTGGATGCAAGGTTTATATGACTTATATATCTAAGACTAAAAAATACAATTGAGAATATAAATTTTAAAAGAAAATGTACAACTAATAACGGATGCTCACAAAAATATCTTAGCTGGAGGCTTTTTGGGTTTCTTAGAACCAACAAATGAATTCCGTAAAAATCAATCTTTGGTATGTAAGTAGGCTACTTTGTATAAGTACCTTCTTCAATTAATGTGTATGGAGGTTTTAATTTCCTATAATTTATTTTTAAAAGTACCCAACAATCTTTAATGAATGGTCAACAAACAGGAAATATAAACAGGAAACATATTTTATTATAATGTACGTGCAATGATATCTCAGCCTAAGAATATTCGTATGCCTCTTGCAGAGGCGGATATGTCGGAAAACTAATTGTAACATAACAACTTTTGTACCATATCCTTGGCGAATAAATATCTTTATCTTTAAAAAGAAATATACTTACCCTTATTTTTTAATTACGAATATAATTAAGGGGTCATTGTAGTCACTCCATCATTACGAACAACATTTAGATATTATGGGACTAAATGAAATCGCGAAAGAAAATCAATATTCTAGTGTTAACATAATTAAAAAAATCTTACCTCCGATATCAATACTCATTTTTCTAAAATAACTGCGCAATTACGTTGCAAGATAAAGAACTAGGCTATTTACAGTGCAAGTTTTAATAAAAAAAACTCTCGACGATTTCGCGAACAGCGGTTGAATGAACTGTTTTAAATGGCCCTGACTGTTTATAAAATAGATAACGATTGCTGAGTTTTGAGTATGATGTATATGTTACGGTAAGAGTGAATAATTGAAGATTATTAATAATTATCTATTATTATTAATAATTACCGAAAGTCGAGGTTAAAGTGATTAATGTACATAAGTAACGCTCTAGGACCAAAAACAGCTCACAACGCGTTGTGGTCAATTATATTAGTTGAGCTCCAATATGCAAGGAATTATAAAAACTAAATAAAATTAAAAGTCGTACTTAGGCCAGGTTAGGTTGTTAGGTTTTTTTTTTATTTCAAAAACTAAAAGTAATAAATTTCGATCGTTTATTCACATAAACAACAGGGGGGGTGGATCATCGTAAGTAAAACGATGGGGGACTACCTGTCGATATGACCCCCATGTATGTTCCGCGATATTCAATGGTTCCAAAGTTATTAAATTAACATTTTTATAAAATTGAGTAAAAACGGAATTCAGTATAATAGTCGTCACTGTAGCATAACCACTAGACCTGCTTGCATTATTTTTTTTAGAAGTTGTTCAATAGTGGGCCTTAATGATCACGATACCGATTTGAGTCATAACCCTAAATAAAAAGTTTTGCAAATCGAATTATTTCCAACATTTTCAAGGCCTCCAGTGAAAAAAATACTGCTTTTTTAACTTATTTAAAAAACTACTCACATTCATGGATAATATGCCCTGAAAATTTCATTCCACTACTGCCAGAGTATCAAAATGAAAAATGAACGCCTGAAGAGGCCTTGAAAGTTCTTAGAAATAATTCGATTTGCAAAACTTTTATGGAGTTTTTTTTATATTTCAATATAATAGTTATGATTTTGATTCAAGTCGGTAACGTGATCATGAAGACCCACTATTGAACTACTTCTAGAAAAGATATCATGCAAGCAGGTCTAGTAGTTAAGCTACTGTGACGACTTTTATACTGAATTCCAGTTTTTACAAGTTCACAAAAATCTCAATAACTTTGAAACCATTGAATATCGTGGCACATACATGGGGGTCATATTGATAGGTATTGAAGACCCCCATTGTTTGACTTACTATGATCCACCCCGCCTGTTACACCCTATATACTTGTGCATTATAGTATCATTAAACCTAATTAATATAGTCGCCCGCTAAAAAAAAATGATGACTGTCATTGGTCAAAATTCGGAGGCGTTCGCTTGGCGCCAAATTCAAAATGTTTGTTTTTCTGAACACTCACATTTAAAAAAATATATAAACGTACGTGGGTAAGTCTCTAAATTTTATTATGAATCCGCAATTAATTTACTCAGTTGGTACACGAGTCTTATGCCCATTAAGTCACTGGCTACATTGCTCTTTAAACCGCATCACAATAAAGCACATTACTTATTGTTTAATGGCAGAATATAAATAAATAAATATTGTTGAACAATTTGACACAGCACCATCTAGTCCCAAACTAAGCAGAGCTTTTAGTATGGGTACTAGACAATTGACATCATACTTATATACTTTTTTTTGTAAATACATAAGAAACACCCAAACAAACACATATGTTCATCATATAAATATTATTGTTCTGTGGGAATCGAACCCACCTTACCCCCCTAGTTGATAATAGCTGATGAACTCTAGGTACAAAGGCCTCCTACTGAGCAAAAGCCTCCCCCAGATCCTTCCAGGTACATACTATTTTTTGTGCAACTCCGAACCAGCACTCGCAGAACGCATCCAAGTCGTCCCGCCATCGCGCCACCGCTTTCTTGGCCAGCCTCGATGATACCTACCGTCTTCAGGCATCGCATTGTGTTCAAAAAGTACTACATAATACTCTTTGCAACTAGTAATAACTTTTCAAGTGTCGAAATAAAATGTTTGACTTTGCCCAGCTTGAATAAATTATTTTGACTTTGACTTAGGGGTCGGAGAGTGCGGTCCGCACCGGGAGGCGGTCAAAAAAAAAAATTTTAATGTTTTTTTTTTACTCTTGTTCATGTCAACAAATGTCATTTTCACTTTTCAGGTTAGTGGTAATCGGAACTCTTTTTACCATGCCACAATTTTTTGATTATCAATAATTGCAAAATAGGAAGGCGGCTAATTTGGTAGCATGCCACTGCCAGTCACTGGCTAGTCCCGTTTAATTTGATATTGACAAAACAGTCATAATAATATAAATATTAAATAAATAAATAACTAATAAAAAATACATCGTTTTATTTACAATTTACAAATTAATACAGCCCAGTTTTCCTACTGTTGGGTATGAGGCTCTTCCCATATGGGTTATACGAAATGTATAGCGAGTGAACCCATGTACACAAAATGTCTGCTTTTTAGCACAGGAGTGGTCCGAGGACAGAACCCTGTGGAACACCGCAAGTCATACCTCAACTGCACACATCGTTTCGTCCCGCATAGGTGACCCCGCAATTGCAAAGATAGTTCCCTACTATCAGACGTAGGACGAGTGGCGTCTGATGGTAGTGGAGTACTTCCAAGATGCGACTCCACAGCACTAAAGAATCCAGTTGTACCCGACAGGACTGGTCCTAGGACAGAACCCTGTGGAACATCGTATGTCATTACTGCACACACCGTTTCGTCCCGTATAGGTGACCGCGCGGGAAGGGCGGAGGCCAAGGCAAGATTTACTTCCCAATTCGGGTAGCTGCAATTTGAGTGGAATTACTCCCGTACCCCTCTTGAAATTTATCGCATTTATCCTACTTTCATGTTTCTTCAGTTTCTTCTGGCCCACCCAACTTTCACTGCCATATTTTAGTGTCAGCGTCAATACTCGCCAAATCACAGCCAATATCTAAGTGGTATGGTAAATTTTAAAACACTCAACAGCACATAGTGGGACGTCGCAAGTCTCACATTTATATGGAGTCTTTTGATGCTTCCGACCTTCACGCACACACACACAGCACTTTTGGCGTGCTTGCCTATTCCGCGCTACATCTTTAGGAGTCTGTTCTAACCGGACAGGCCAATGGTTATGATGAACTATTCGCGCAGGGTTTGGCATAATCCTGCTCTTAAGAAAACGGCGGCCTTGCGGGCAGTATGAAAGATGTTTCGTGATTATAGAATTAACTAACTGAAGACGAAAAGTCAGGTGATCCTGAGGAGATTGCGTAGAAGATTCCAGAAGAGTACGCGCGTTTAAAATGGAACAATTCACTAAACGTTTGAAGAGCTTCATGTACCATTTGCCACATCGCACTCGCTCGAGCAAGTACGGTTCCAGCATTTGGTCTTTGAGATTGACCCCTCCCATAAACTTGTCGTAGTCTAAGACAGCTTGAGGCTTAAATGGGACGTTACGAGCTGTAGGTTTAGACGCCACTGTGGGCATACCCATGGCTGTTCCATGACACGTGGAGATCATATGCACACGAGTGGTGTCCTCCCAGGATAAAACAGAAACATCTCCAGAGTGCCTGGCAATGAACTGTCCTCGCTTGAGAGGAGCATTCTGAATGATCCAGGGAACATCTGGACAAGACTGACGTAAGTTGCCAACGCAGTCAGTTCCATTAAGTTTTAAAAAGCGAGCCAGACAAGGAGAATTATACCAGTGATCCAAGAATAATCTATAACCTTTGTTGAGTAAGGGACTAATTAACGTCTTTACTATTGCAGTGCTACTGAAGTCCATTGGGTTTTCTGACGGGTCCAAAGTGCTGTTCTTCCCCGAATACACTATAAACGACCATAGATAACCCGTGGAACTCTCACAGAGCTCATAAGTTTTGATTCCCGCCAAGTTATTAGCTTGCGTACGACTATACTGCTTGAAGTTAAGTTTTCCCTTCCATAAAGTTACACTTTCATCGATGCAAATATCTTTTGATGGAATGTAATTGTCCCGAAATTTGGCGTTAAGATGTGTGATGATAGGCCTTAAGTGGGAAAGTCGATCTTGGTTGGCGACAAGGCCACTCTTCGCAGCATCAGGAGCATCAGAGTCAATAAAATCGAGAGCTCTTAAGAGAGAATTGTACCGTTTCGCTGTGAATATACTACGGAAGATCTCAGTCCTCAATAACGGGTTCATAGAGAAACAAGTGCTGATTGTTGGCATTCGGATGATCCCTAACATCATCCAAAACGAGAATAGGCACAAAATCTCGTGACTATTCGTATCATACCAGTCGGATTGAAATAAGGTTGAAGAAATTTTGGTAGCGTACCGATTCGTTTCATTAGCTATGTATTGTAATAAACTTTCGTCCCAATACGAACGAAAAGCTTCATACGCGGTTTCATATTTCTTGGCTGCACCTGTATGCGTTGGTTTAAAAGGCTCTTCCTTACCCCTAAACGACTTCATAGGAAACCATTCGAAGATACCCTCAGTTTCTTTCAAATTATCTCTTCCATCAGAGGCATGAAATACATCGTTATCTTTATTATTTTTTACTTTCTTTTCACTGCAACGTAATTTCATCTTGTGTCCCTTCACAGTTTCTTTCGCCAGATCTTTCCATTTAGTAGGTATGTCATCGTCAGTGGGCCATAGTTCTTGCAGTGGATAGCCAGCTTCCCACTGGAATCGCTTGGTTCCACTGTATCGCCCAACCCCACGGCTTCGACGGGGACGCCCACGTCCCCTTCGTTCACCCCGTCTTCTACTTTCTGTATGCTCATCACTATCTTCTTCGTCCTCATCACATTCCATTAGCTCTGAATTCATGAATAGCGCGTAAGCATCTGGGGTTAGGTTATCGTTTATACCGTCTCCTTCACCATTTAACGGCTTACTGATGCCAGAAGAAGATGGTACTCTGAAAAGAAGCAGCAATAACGTAAAATTTTCTTCATATAGTAACTGTAACTTAAATAGGTTAGATGACTATTTTTATTTTATATGTCGGAGCGTCGTGTTACAACGAGACGCCATCTAGTAGTGATAGGTGGAAACGTCAAGCGAAGTCAATATTTCGTGGTTGAACTGACAACTGATATTGACAGTTGGTTTTAGGGGTTGTGCAAGTCGATGAGCGTGGGGGCTCGAGGACGGAGAGACAAATTAGACAGACAGAGATAAATTAGATCTTGGAGAAGTACATAGCATACTTTTTATCTCAAAAAGTTATTTGGGTTGTAAGAGAAATCGCGGAAAGTCATCTACCCTATTTGCACACACATCAACGGACAATGCAATAACATTTAAAGTTGGTTAGCAACTATTCTCACTGAAAGTTTCAAAACTTATAATAAAGCCGTGTCTCTGAAAATCTGTCAAAAATAATTATCAAAAAGTGTAAAATAGAAAAGTTAATTTAATAATTGAAAACACGACTGAAAAGAAAAAAAACAAGACAAGAACATAGCGACTTTAACAGTCGGGACCCGTTATTGGGAAAATTTAATATGGTCTAGAATTGTTAATGACTCCGGACTGTTAAAGTCGCTTTGTTCCTGATGTCATGTTTTTTCTTTTCAGTCGGGTTTTTTTATTATTAAATTTACTTTTTTATTTTATTTTTATATCTTATCGGTGTCTTGATTTTAGGCAAATAAAAGCTGGTTCTTTATTTCTTTCTTATTTAAAGACTATAAAACTTACGAATCGCATTGAGGCTCCACTTTTACGAGGGTTGACCTTGATCTGTCACGATTACCAGACCTACGTCTCTCACAGCCTTCTGGAGAAGACGCTGGGGAGTATATCACCTCAGGAATCATCACTGACGGCGCCCGCCTTCGGTCCAAATGATCTCCATTCTATGTAAAACAGATAAAGTGAATATAATGTATAATTTTGACGATTACAAAAAGGATTTATATGGCGAATGTCAGTGGAACCGCCGAGAGGGGACGCCCTAGAAAAACTTATACCGACCTTATTGGTGAGGTTCTTCAAAAAGGTCAGGTGCGTAGTACTCGCAACCGGCGTGTATGTATGACAAGATGTATGAATGTGGTCGAAGCGAAAGAAGTATGCAAGAATCGTAGCAAGTGGCGTTCTTTAGTTTCTCCCTACTCCTATGGGAAAAAGGCGTGAGTGTATGTATGTATTTTGACGCACTCAAATTGGAGCTGCCCGGCTGGGGCCTCCACCTTGCAGAAAATCAGTGATTCGATGCCAGATGCGCGCGAGTCTACTAATTTAATCTTAATCCCCATTTAATTTGAACCAAATACGTCCAGTCGCCACGGAATCGCGCTTAGTACTGGACGCAGCAATGGCGCCCGAGTATCTCAAATCACGCGGCGCACGCGCGTAAAACGAGCGAGTCGAGAGTCTCGCTCAATGCACGCGTTTTACGCGAAGTGTGGAAACGCGCGGCAGGACCGATGGGATACATATTTATGTAGCTCCAGTATTTCGGGAGCTCTAACCTCATCTGGACAGGCTACAGAGCTGTATTAAATGTACACAGTTCACTGGTATGATTAGGTCTCATGTAATATAGAAACGATCCTATATTCAACTGGGCGCAAATAAGCCAGTGATGATATACGGCACAGAGACGTGGTCGCTCACTATGGGTCTCGTAAGGTCAAGTCACTCAGCGAGTTACGGAGAGAACTGCCGACATTAGTGAAAGACTTAGCAAGTTTAAGTGGTAATAAGCGGGGCACATAGCTCGTAACTGATGACCGCTGGGGCAAAAAGGTTCTCGAGTGGAGACCAGCGGAAAGCGCAGCGTGGGACGGCCTCCAACGAGATGGACGGACGACCTAGTAAAGGTCGCTGGAAGTCGTTGGATGCAGACGGCTTATAACCGGTCCTTGTGGAAATCTATGGGGGAGACCTTTGTTCAGCAGTGGACTGCCTGTGGCTGATATGATGAGTGTGAAGAAGAAGAAGTGTCTAAACTTTGGCTTATTTCATCGTTATCATCAATGATGAAAAAAGCCAAAGTTTAGACACTTCTACACTGGAACTTTTACGCCACAGCGCTCCTTTAACACGCTCTGCCTCGCTCTCAAGATTACCAATTCTATAATTTCAAAGTAAAAAAACACACACAAAGACATCTTTGATCTATACCTCATCGCCAATGCCCTGGTCCTCGGAATCCGCTTCATCAGCCCCGCTCTGCTCCTCATTTTCGCCATATATCTCAATTACAAAGTCTAAGAGCTCTTCCTTAATGTCGAGGTTAGCCATTTTTCTTATTTCTGTAACAAAGGGAATTTTATCTAATCTCTCGTTTCAATCAAAGTCAGTATTATTTGTTGCTATACTCCTCGGAAACGGCTTCACCGTTTTTTTTAAATATTTTATAGATGTGAGAATCGGTCGTAATCTATTTTTCATACCACTAAAAGTGATAAGGGTCCACCAAAAACATTTATTGATTTCTGACATTTATATGAATATTATACATTGAAATAAAACTACTTTTTACGGATTTTATCGCGTTATATTGATATTATTAATCGGTTTCTACAGCGTCCATGGTCACGGGTAGACTGTCGGTAGACCGGATCAATATAACGCGATAAAATCTGTAAAAAGTAGTTTTATTACAAACATTTTTTTATATTTTTTTTATGATGTGGCATTAAAAAATACATACAACTGTTAATGTTTAATAGTAGTATTAGTATTTTTACATTCATCATGGGTAAAGCTTGTAATTATTATACTCATTAGCATAGAGGTCCTGGGTTCGATGCCCAGGTCGAGTAAAGTGTTATTGGGTTTTTCTATGAAATTCTCAATAGCAGCTCGGAGTCTGGATTTGTGCCCGGTTAATGACAATAGGCTCGCTCCCTATTACATGGGACCAGCGAAATGTGGGTGTATATTGGTACACCTCTGCCTAACCCTTCGGGGAATAGGCGTGGTGGTGGGTATGTTATGTTTATTTAATAAAAGTATTTCACATAGATATTTTCCATGGTCCCTACACTAGGCGAGTCTGTATTGCTCTCTTGTACGTCTGACATAACAATGATTTATATTAATTTGATATCAGCAGACATTACTGAAATTATTACTGTGATTATATTAAATGTGAGTACTTTGTAGGCTAAATATACATACTCAGCTTTAAACAGTCTGGTGGCTTTGAGCCTTTTTTTATGTGGCCTACGCAAATGTGCCTCTGATCTGGTATCGTCGTGCGACGGGTTGTTGAGCTCCCTAAATTATGGTTGAGCTACACAATGACTGATGCATGCATGCCGTCAGTTGGGACTGGTCTACTCAAAGCCGCTATGGTTCTTTCTTCAAAAGGCCATTTCAGACTTTGCCCTACATTGTAAGACACATATTTGTTACTATATATTGTCTGGAATTTAAAAGAGACTATGATTCTCTGAGTTTGTTTCGGCGTTTCTTCTCAGAGGTCGTCAGCTAGGAAACGCTGAAGCTATCTAGCTTAAAAAAATATGTACTTAAAATATTGACTTGTAAAAGTGTCTTTAAAAGATCTATTTACAGAAATAAATATCATTTCATCATTTCATTTCATTGTATCGTGGGGTCTCAGTTAAATGAGTTATACATCTCAAAGTTTAACTAATCAATTAGTTGTCAGGCTTTTTGGACTTCTTGACTACCATTAAAGATTGTTCTTAGATGTTTGACGAACCGGGACCGGCTTTACGTGCTCTCCGAGGTACGGAGGGGTCCCGATGTGTTAGGAATGGTCACCCATCCACAGACTGACCGAGGCAAGCGCAGCTAAACCTTGCAGATTGGTTGATCAGTGTATATTTTTTTATGCGTACTGTAGGTACGCGGGGCTGCGTTGGAGTCGCTCGGCTTATCAGTTTACAACAAGCTAGTAGCCAGCGGCCAGCACATCATGCTACCCCAATCTGTAAAATTTTTTTGATAGATTTTCAACTATAATACCAAATAATAAGGTTCATATTCAATTGGGAAAATTTGACAGTTTTGGATAGCTTGACCTGGCGTCAGTACCTACAATACGCATAATAATCGTGACGATGGCTGTGCTCTAGTGTTTTTCAAACTATGGGTCGCGACCCCCGTGGGGTCACAAAGTTTTTTTAAGGGGTCACGCTTGCTAGTTAGGTACTTAAATTTAAAGGCAAGAGTTGAAGCTACTAAAGTAAATATCATACATATTTTTTACTTGCAAAGGGGTTGTATGTTTGGAACCTTTAAAAAACATTGGTCTAGTGGTTCGAGGGTCCAAAGCTCAAAGCTGCTGATCATGAGGGTTGTGGGTCCACGTGGTGTAAGTATTTGTTTGGCTGAGTGGGGTGTTTCAGGTAAGTAGGTACATATTTACATAAAATACATACCTACTTATCCATTGTTTAGTACCCATCCTAAAAGCTCTGCTGACATTGGAACGTAATTGCTATGTAAAGAAAATCATTGCATATTATCATTGGTAGGGATAGTTACTTTTTTTTCCTTTGTGATTCTTTTTTAAATAAGTATTATTCTAGGAATTGGTAGGTACCTATCGAAAAATGTAAACGAAAAAAAAAAATTTTTGTAGCGACTTTTTCATTGTAAAAAGTTTAGTACTTATCATCAGATCAAATAAAAAAAAAATTGATCTGAGGTACTAAGGTACTTCTACGCTCGGCTTATCAGCGGCCAAATGCGATGTAGGTAAAGTAAATACGTACATAAAGGTATTTAATAAATAGTGGGAAAAGAAAATGATTGCATATCTTTAGAAAGTAGGTAGGTATAGCTGTTTATTATTTTTCCAATACCAGAGTACATTTTTTAACACCTTAATATACAGTGGTAGGTATGTGTTGACTAAAGAGGTTTTTGTCAGCGGTCCGTGACCTGCCGGGCAATGGATGGTGGTGCTCATAATCAGAACAAGACCAAAATTTAATCAATTATTTTGCGATTAAATTGTTTATGTCTGTTAAATTGCTTGTTTGACGGGATTGTCCTTTTTTTTGTAATCCAATGTTTCACTTACCTTAATTTCGACACAATGTTTTTGGTTCAATCTATGTTAGATAAATGTAGGTACTAGACATCACACACAGCACAAAACAATAACAAACTATGATCCATCATTCGATGTTGTTCACAGATTATTATAGTTGTTAGTTTCACTGAATAGTTTCTTAAAAACAACAGTGTTTTGTTTTCGTTTTCCCCTTGAAAGAAAGAATGAATTATAATTGAAATTGATGAAAGGAAAATACAAAATCCAATCAACGATCAACATTCGCATTATTCGCATTGCCTGGCTGAATGAATTGAATTGAATGAATATCATTTTTTTTTGTAATATTTTTGGCATGGCTTCAGAGGCCTTTGTGCCATGAATGAATGAAATGATCAATGAATGCGCAGACTACCTATTATACCTAGTAACTTAAAATGACTGTTCACAATGGTGCACTGCAGCCGCATGCCGACATATTTTATATTGAATTGTCCGATGTAATCATGTAACATTAATAAGGTCAACACATTGGTCTTTTATCAAATTCTCCGTAGATGTGTTCTGCAAAGTGTACAGTAATACAGATTTCTGAACGAAGTTTCATTTGTCATGTTATATCAAAGTCAAATTGATAATACGACATTAGGTCTTGACGGTTGATGTTGACAGAAATTAAAAAATAAACACCACGGGCACGAAGTAACGAACATCGCCATCGCCACTTTTGTTTTGTGATATTATTTCATAATTACCGGCTAAGAAAACTCAAAAATGACGAAAATAGCCGACAACGTCAACCCCAACGTATACGACAAAGGCTCTGAGCGGGAAAAAACTGCTGCAGACTACGACGAAGAAGTTGAGGATTTATTTGATGAACGAGAAATCTTCGATTTAATTCGTAATATCAACGACCCTGAGCACCCGCTGACGCTGGAGGAGCTTCGTGTGGTGGAGGAAAGTAATATAAGCGTTAATAATGAGGAGAATACTGTGATGGTAAACTTTACTCCGACCATACCTCATTGCAGTATGGCGACTTTGATTGGTAAGTATAAAGATAACGTTTTAGACTTTAGAGTGCTGATTCACACCCATAGTTTGATAGTATCTTTTTGGTTTTATTTTATAAAGCTACTAGCCCGCGACTTCGTCCGCGTGGAAAAGTTACTTTTAATTATTGTTGGTATTTCGAAAATTAACTCAAAATCTTTATAAATTATGGCCTAGTTATTCTGATGTATAAATTTAATAATAATACTGTAAAGTTTCATTAAAATCCATTCAGTTGTTTTAGTGTGAAAGAGTAACAAACATCTATCCATCCATCCATCCATCCATCCATCCATCATCACAAACTTTCACATGTATAATATTAGTAGGGATGGGATTACCATAACCAATGGTAACTGTAGATAATATGTAAATATATTAATATTTTGGAGCTAGGAGTTTTTCAAACACCTACGCCGTTCAGTAAAAAAGCTATAAAGATTTATAAATTTGTATGCGCATTAAAGAGGACTTAATGTTTCTGTTCCTCTTATTTTAGGGTACGATGAGGCTGGCATAATCTTTAAACATTAAAAGCCTCTAAACTTATATTTCAAATAAAGATTAAAAAAAAAAAAAAAAAACTAGTTTGGTGACCATTTTTAACATGAGATCTCTACTTGCCTCGGAAAATTTTAAATTTTGTTTTATATAATTTTACCGTTACATAAATTAACAGACAGTGGAGCTGGGTAGCTTGTTGTGTCACTTCTTCCCAGCTATGGAGGCGGTGGCAGGCATTTTGGGGGCTGTCTTAAATGTAAAAATGATGTTCAAAAAGTAGTGTAGGTATTACACCTACACTACCGGCACACTGTGATGGCCATTATGACGTCTGTACACATGTAGTTTCGTCATCATCATCAATCATCAACCCATATACTGTCCCACTGCTGGGCACGGGTCTCCTCTCATATTGAGAGGGATTAGGCTATAGTCCACCACGCTAGCCTAGTGCGGGTTGGCAGACTTCACAAACCGTCGAGAAAAATCTCTAAGGTATGCAGGTTTCCTCACGATGTTTTCCTTCACCGTTTAAGCTAGTGATAATTAATTATCACTAGCTTAAACGTTTAAAAGTTTTGTATTAATTAGTAATTACATTTGAAGGAGCTTGCTGTTCTTTATTGTCAATAGTGATCTAACGATACTACTACAAAAAATATATACAATTATTGTTTTTCGTCCATTAACATAACGGCCATCATAGCATGCTGCAAGTAAAGTAGTCTATCTAGAATAATTTATTTTGACTGACATTTTTTTTCAGGTCTATCAATTCGTGTGAAACTTCTCCGCACACTGCCAAGCCGCTTCAAGGTGACCGTGGAAGTGTCGGAGGGAAGCCACGTATCGGAACATGCGGTGAACAAACAACTAGCTGATAAGGAGAGAATTGCAGCGGCCTTAGAGAACAAGAACCTTGTGCAAATAATTAATCAGTGTATTGCTAGCGTGTAGTTGGTGACTAAATCAGCGACTGGCATGGTACTTGAGCGCTTGGCGAAAGAGTTTGGATTGTATTCACCCATGAAGAACGAATGAGGACTGAAGAACTAAATACATGTGAAGAACTGAGAGCTAATCTACGCGTAGTGTTGTCGAGAATTTTACGGTGACTGTGGTGAAGTTTTTAAATTTTAAGTCATTATAATGCATATCAATACAACGTGTTACAAAATACCCCATAAAAAATATAATTAATTATCAAAGCCAAAAATTTTGTCAGCTCTCATGTCAGGGAACCAGATTATTTAAGGGTCCGGCGGAGCGTGAATTGCCCATACAAACGTAATATCCATATAATTAATAATTCAAACACAATTTTATTAACTTGTGCTATTATTTGGATTCGGATACCTTTAATCTAGGTTCCTACGGTACCATTTTGTCCAAAATACTTCAATGGAAATAAATATAGGCGAATGTAAATCTTGATATTTTTACGATTTTTCGTCCGGTCTTCCGCTCATTGATTTAATACTAAAAACAACAATATTTGAACTCTTTTCGTCTCTTGAACACAGATTTTATTATAAATAATCATTAAAACATCAGAAAATTATTATACTATGAACTTTTAATTTATAAAATGTTCAATTACGGCACACCACGCAATATAGCCCAAATTTTGAAGGAAAATATTGCTCTCTCGTGCGTTCTAAGCGGGGGGTGTGGCCTGCTGCCCGTCGGGCGATGCAGTTCGTTAGTGTTCGTGTTTGACGAAGACGTAACGTGAATTTTATTACGAGTTGGATTGTTTGCCGTTAGTATATTTTTTTAATAATGTTTTCCCAAAGGTTGAATGAATCCAAGAGTAAGTACCTAACTACAATAAGGCACCGGACTCGATCGTTATGGTACAGAATGATTATAGTTCAACTTTTTTGTATAGACTATATAAGTCTACTCTACTTGTCAAATATTTGAATATTTGTTTGTAGTCCTTACTGTTACCGGCCAATGTAGATATTATTATAATGGCCTTGTAGATACCTACAAGGCTATTACTAGGTAACTATACATACGTATATAGTAATGCAATCTCCTTGCAACGGTCTCTACAGTGCCTAGGTGCTTACTAAGATAGGTAGGTACTAGTTTATCTTTGTGGAAAAATAGGGATTTTACACAGTAGATACTTCCTTACCCGAGTAGCTATGATCTACATAGGTAGGTAGGTACTTACCTACACCCATATACAGCTTCACTAAACGTAGGTGCACGACTGTGATAGCTAGGCCACAGAATAGGAATAATAATAATAATAAATATTATATTATATATTTATTATTTCATAAAAAACTGACTCGGCTTCATCAAAGCAGAGCTATCATATTTTAAACTACTTGCTGATTTTGAAAGGTTAGAATGATTTAGTTATTGTTTGTCAAAATGGCGGCTGCAGTAAATTACAACTTTTTCGTCATGGGTGTCGTTTTCATAGTTTTCGAGGGTGTTGAAGCCGATAGTGCGGTCAAAATGTAAATCCAAGATAGCGGTTCGAATAAATTATCAACTTTTTCGTCATGGGTGTCGTTTTCATAGTTTTCGCGGGTGTTGAAACCGATAGTGCTGTCAAAATGTCAATCCATGATGGCAGCTGCCATAAATTATCAACTTTTTCGTTATGGGTGTCGTTTTCATGGTTTTCGAGGGTGATGAAACCGATAGTACGGGCAAAATGGCGGTTGGAATAAATTTTCAACTTTTTCGTCATGGGTGTCGTTTTCATGGTTTTCTAGGGTGTTAAAACCCATAGTGCTGTCAAAATGTCAATCCAAGGTGGCGGTTGCAATAAATTATCAACTTTTTGTTATGGGTGTCGTTTTCATGGTTTTTAAGGGTGTTGAAACCGATAGTGCTGTCAAAATGTTAATCCAAGATGGTGGCTACAATTGATTATCATCTTTTTTATCATGGTTTTCGAGGGTGTTGAAGCCGACAATGCGGTCAAAATGTAAATCCAAGATAGCGGCTGCAGTAAATTGCAACTTTTTAGTCATGGGTATCGTTTTCATGGTTTTCGAGGGTGTTGGAGCCGATAGTGCTGTCAAAATGTAAAAAACATAGGACACTATTTTTTTTACAAAAGTTGTTGTTTACCTTCCTCCCGAGTAGTAAAAGTGGCGTGTCGTAGCAGATGAAAGTATTTTTCTGTAAATAGTTTGTAATACATAAATAACACGCATTTTTTATTGAATTTAAATTTAAAAATTTAATTTTAAATTGAAATTGTATGTGTTTTTATTACTTTTAGATTAGTGGAATGTTTTAATAATAACTATGATCAATCGGCGTGTTATGATGATGAAGAAATACTCCTCGAATTAAATACCTACTAGTTCACATAATGCACCAACACGTCACGATGATGGAATACCTACTTATAGAATCAAATACCTACTGATAATATAATAAATACTTAGGTACTTACTCAAAAAGTTGACAGTAGGTAAGTATCTTTTCGGGCCATCTCAGATCGATATTATAATGCATAATAGATAGATAAGTTATTAGGCAGGTAACCGCGCAATTGCCAAGGCATTATTTTTATTACAGATATAAAAATGTCTAATATAAATTGATACAGTTACTATAGTACATAGGTAAGTACCTAATTAGTAAGGACATAATTAATAACAAAATTAACTAACTCGCAGCCCACAATGGATGTAAGTGTACTTAATAAATTTACAAGTACATCCATTTTGGGCTGCGAGTGAAACTGTGGGCATCAGCTAGCTTATTTTAAATTAGTGTCCACGGAGTTCCTTAGCGGATTCTTTTTCATCGCTCACATTGTAAAATTTAAAATACTTACCTACTTAATACTTCTAGGTACTTACCTACTTATCGATAAAATAATATATGGTCACCATCACACACACGACATGATTTGTTTTTATATTTTTGTAGTTTAGTAATAAGTATGAATAAAGTATAAATAGTTACGAAATTGTATCAATGAACTCATAAGTAAGTAAGTAGGTATATTTCCCTATCCACTATCTTTCTTTTTCTTGAAGTTAGAAACATTACAATGACCTACCAATTGGCATGTTAGTCAAGGTGTTTGGGAAATTGGTTGGTATTGAGAAAAACTAACACGAAATAGGTAACTAAGCCGCTGGCTAGCACCGATCTACCCACCTTGGTCCTCGAACGTGATCGCGAAATCCGCGGAAATAAGCAGGTAGGTATGTGATATCTGACGATGTAACCCTCGTAAAGAAATTTCTTTAAAATGCATTCTAGTTCTCGACATTACCTACCGATTAACCAAAAAAAAATTAAAAAATATCACATTTATTGAACACGTCATAAATTGTTAGAGAAATATTAGAGAATTAAATTCTCAGCTAAAAGCCACATGTCACTAGGTATGAATATTTTGGCTACGCCCACTTTAGTCCGACAGAGAAAACAATATTTAGACGTATTTTTGCAATCGCCTCGTGTCGAAGTTGCGCGCTCGCTCCGCCGGCCTCTTAACAGAAAGGCTTACGTACCTATTTTACCTAATAATTGTCTACTTTAATAGTTTATCTATTTTTCATTCATAAATGTTGTTTTCCTTTTTTTGGTGTATGTTGTACAGCGTTACTACGGTTTTTAAATTATTGTGAATGAACTCGTTATAAGGCCCCATTTAACCTCCTCTCGGCTTTACGGGTAGTTTTGTAACACCCTGTATTTTACTGATATGGCTTGAAATATTAATGACTACCCTCTTATTGATATGCATCTGTGAACTTATAAATTTATATTTTGTTTTGTATTCTCCTCGTCAATGATTTGTAATCTTAGAGAAATAAATAAAATTTAAACTGTATAGGTATAAAAGTGAATAAAAATAATAATTATTGTTAAATATGATTTTTATTTTATCTTAATTATTTATTCCTTAGAATTGGCTGCCTTGGTATCGTTCTTGATGTCTTCATATGATGTCTGGTTCTGAAAATTATATTATTATTCATTTAATTTGTTGGTCTAGAGGACTGCTACGCTAGAGGTCTTGGATTAATTAAGTTTAACCTTTTAACCGCCACGTCAATAACGAAAATCCGTGTTCTCTACGCCAAGCGACAAATTCTAGTATTTAATAATACTTAGGTAAAAAAAAAACAACAAATTTTTGTATAGGTATTTATTTATTTATATTTATATTGTACCTACTCTTTATTGCACACCAGAACACAATTACAAAAATAAAAATGTTACAGAAAGAGTAGGTACAATGGGCGGTCTTATCGCACAAGGCGATCTCTTCCAGACAACCTTTGGATGGACTAGAAGAAAGGAAACACATTGGGTAGTGTCGGCGTACTAAAATTTAAAATAATAATAATTTAATGTAGTATGTAAGAACAAGGGATAAATAAATATATACTGACAAATATATACATATTAAATAAATATTATATATAAATACATATATATATATATATAAAATATCATAAGCTAAGGAAATTAACGATGACAGTGCAAGCGAGTACCTAGCGAGTTAAACATTCTTGGGTATAAGGGAAAGATAATGATCTTTCACCAGCCTTTTAAAGATAGGTAACGATTGAGCACGTCTAATGTTAATCGGCAAAGCGTTCCACAGCCGTGCTGCTTGAATCGTGAATGATTTATCAAAAAAGCTGGTGGAGTGCATTTGAATTTTTAGTTTCAAGTTGTCCGAAGATCTCAAACATTTATTGTGAGTGTCACAAAGGAACACAAAGCGATCTTTTAGATAGAGCGGAGTGGTAGGATTAAAAAGAATATTATATAAAAGAGAAAGAATACGAGCATTCCGGCGAAGTCGGATAGGCAGCCATTTGAGCTTAGCGCGAAATTCGGAAACGTGATCATATTTGCGCAAACCAAATATAAATCTGATGCATAAGTTTTGGAGTCGCTCAAGTTTATCAAACTGCTCTTCGGTAAGATCAAGATAGCTGGCATCAGCGTAGTCTAATAAAGGAAGGAGAAGAGATTGAGCAAGTGCAATTTTGGTGGTAATAGGGAGAAAATTTCTAATGCGTCTCAAGGAGCCATTCGCAGCAAACATCTTACGACTAACCTCCTGCAGTTGCGCATTCCAAGAAAGTGTGCTATCGATATATATCCCCAAGTTCTTGACTTTATCAGTAATAGGAATGGGAACGTTATTAAAAGAGACTTGAGGGAGAATCGACCACTCAATCCTGGACACCGTCCGGGAACTCCCAACCACAGTTAGTTGGGTTTTTAAAGGATTGATCTTCAGGCCAAACCTTTTACTCCAGTCAACTAGGCGAGCAAGATCTAAATTAATAACGTCGATGGCTTCTGACAACTCATCAAGTGGCGCTTGATTGTAAATTTGAAGATCATCAGCATAAAGGTGGTAAGAGGAAGCTAGTGTATGAGAGAATGAATTAATAAAAATTGCAAAAAGAAGTGGGGAGAGAACGCCACCCTGAGGCACACCGGCAGACGTGTTGCACCAAGAAGAGAAGGAGTCTCCGATACAAATTCGCTGTCGGCGACCAGACAGGTAACTATGAAACCAATCAATCACCGATGGAGATATGTTAAAAGAGCGAAGTATACCAAGCAAAACATCAAAATCAACAGTATTGAAGGCATTGGTAAAATCTAAAAGTACAAGAACTGTTAGTTTACCGTTATCCATGCCTGATCTGATATCATCCGTAATATTAACAAGGGCTGAGGTGGTACTGTGTCCCGGACGGAAACCAGATTGGAGGGGATTCAGGAGGCTATTTTTGGAGAGGAAATAGCTAAGTTGCTGGTGAATAAGGCTTTCAAGGACTTTGGACAGGAATGGTAATATAGAAATGGGTCGATAATCGGATAAGGATGAAGGATTCGACTTTTTGGGAAGAGGGATGATCTGAGCATCCTTCCAAGCATTTGGAAAGGTACTACTAGTTATAGAGTAATTCAGGATGTGGACGATAACAGGAAGGATTTCATCAAGGATAGGAATGATCATATTACGGCTGATACAGTCGCATCCAACAGCATTGGATGTAATCGATATGATGCTCCTTTTAACATCACAAGCGGTGAATTGATTAAAGACAAAAGACGAAATATCAGGAGTCGGGAGATTAGAAAGATAATTAAGAGTATGAGCTTTAGCATTCTGATCAAAGTCGGACGCAGAAGAAAAGTGATTGTTAAGTGAATTAATATCTAAGTCTTTAGGAATAGCGTCATGCTGTGATTTCCCGACCCCTACTGATTTGAGAAATTTCCATACTTTAGCTGGATCACCGTTTTGAACGGACTTATGGATATGTTGGCGTTGTGCATTCCTACACACCTTATTGCAGTGATTTCTAATAGATACAAATTTTTCCCAACTGTGGTCCGAAGGCCGAGTTTTGTATCTCGATTTTGCCGTAGCTTTCTTGCACATTAAAGTTTTAATTTCGTCAGTAAGCCAAGGTGAAGGGAGGTGTTTAATTTTAATAGATCGAATAGGAGCATGCTGATCATAGAGCTTGATCAAATTGTCCGTAAGCAAGTCGACCTGCTCACCAACAGATGTGGATGCAAGCACAGGAGTCCAGTCTATGTTATTAGCGTCCTCTCGAAGACGATCAAGTTTCATACAACCAAAATTGCGAAGAAGAAGAGTTTTAGATTTTGCCTTAGGTGGGCGAATTTTGTAAGAGAGAAAAATCAGGTCGTGATAGGAAAAGTTGTCAGCTGCGCATTGACCATGCTTAGCGACATGAAGCGAAGATGAAACCAAGATAAGGTCAAGTAGTGAAGGAATAGAGTTAGGGAAATGATGTGAAGCACCGAGGTCAAGGATAGAAAGATTACAGGATTCAGTCACGTGACGGAAAGACGAAGAACGGAAATCATTTTTAAGGAGACAGGTGTTAAAATCACCCATAATGATGGTGTGACTGTAAGAAGGTAGTAGGGATTCCAAGGTCTTTTCAAAGGAGGAGAAGAAATTAATTCGTAAAGAAGGACAGTAATAAACACCAAGGAGGACCTTTTTATGGTGGAGTTCAACATCCAGAAAAAGATGTTCGCCGGCGTTCAGCGGAGGAGGCTGCGTTGACATGTTTACAATAGTATAAGGGATATAAGTACGTAAGTAAATGGCCACCCCGCCACCACCGCCAACCGCACGATCATTCCTAATCAGCTGAAAGCCCGGAAGAGAATAAGAGGACGAAGGAAGACAAGGTTTTAGCCAAGATTCCGAGACAAGAATGGCATGGATATTCTTAGAATCAAAACTGGCCAGCATATCGGGGAAATGAGCCAGAATACTCTGGGCATTTATGTGGACAACATTAAAATTCTTTGGTACATCTGAAAACGTGGTATCAAGAGTATGAGACAGAGATGGAATACTTGCAAAGCTTTCATCATCACTACTTAGCGAGAAGAATGTATCGTCATCACTGCTACTGAGTACTGACATAATACAAATTATGATATATACTTATAAATAAAAATGATAAATAAATATATAGGTATAAAATACTAATAATAAAAAAAAAACTATACAACTAAGATTAAAAATTCAAGCTTCCATCCAATCCACCTGCCAGCTGTGTAAGATAAATACAAATTAAAATAAACAAACAAATACAACAAAGAAAGTCCAGGCAACTAAAATAAATATAAATCACGTTATTCCTAACCACTTTAACATTGGCAGAATTGTCGACAGCGGCATCAAATGCCAAAGAAAGAAGATATATAATTAATGTCCACTTCGAAAGTTATGACCGATATTAAAAATTAAAAAAAACGTATAAAATAAAATCGGCACAGAAAATATACGTAAACGTTCGCAATCAACTGGTGACAGCTGACAGCTAATGCTATTGACTTTGACATTGTCAATATTGATAGAACTGTTATTGACGTAATGATGTGTCGTTTGGTTGAATAAATTTATTTTTACAATTGGAGGTTAAAAATAGTTCTATTAAGATTACAAGTGATAGAAATAAATGCGAAACAAACAAAGAGTGGGTTATTGGAAAATAAATATTCTATGCAGAAATGTAATTACAGCGGGTACTTAGCGAAGTAAAGTTACCTGGACTGTGCAAAAGTAAATAAATTATTTTCACTTTTTGGCCGCAACACGTTTAGACTTCGTATTAACCCTCGCCACTGGTACTGCCTGCGTGTTGATCTGATCCGGCTGCTCCTGTTCTGACTGGTGTCCAATCTTGTCCAATTCAACGCGGGAAGTAATACGCTGCCGCTTGCCATTAGGACCCAAGACATACACGTTGCCCTCCCGAGTCCAGCATTGGGACACGCCAAACCTCTCCCGCGCCGCCATAAAGACGTTATGCCTGGTTCGAGTCAGGAACTCGGAAATAGTGATACCACACCCTTTCAATTTAGTTTTACCAAACCAGACCTGGTCCCGCAGAGCCACATCATGGAATTTGACGAGGATTGGCCTGGGTTTGTGAGTTGAGCTACGTCCCATCCTGTGACAACGCTTAATATCAGCCGTAGTGAGATTTACTTTAAGGCGATCTACAATAAACTTAGCCACCACATGTGAGGTCCCCTCTTCTTTGACTTCCGGCACACCGTGAATCAGCAAGATTTTCCGCCGTCCACGCATCTCCAAGCTATCTAAGCTATGAGCAAGAGCCTCCACCTGCTGCTGAAGGGAGCCAAGAGCCTGTACAATAAATGTATGGAAAGATGCAAACTCTGCTGCCAGACTTGAAATTGTAGAAGAAGCGGTGTTAGGAGTTTTCTGCAGCTCCGACTCAAAATCAGCCATCTTCTTATTAAACAAAGTGCTCATTTCAGATAAACTTTGGTTGATTGCTTCCATTGTGTGTTGTGTTGAAAACAGAGAAAATATAAAAGTTGTTCTTTTAAGGAAATAACACTTCACTGGCAGGTAGGTGTAGTTAACTCACTATTAGAGTCATAAATAATGTAAAATAATAAATAATACTAATTAAAATGAATTTTATTTGAGAGCTACCAATATTTTAAGACTACTTAACAACTACCCTCAGAGAGATATGTATGTATATTGAACTAAAAAAGTGGTATTTTTGACGTGCCATGCCGTCGTTGGCGTCGTGAGCAAGTTTTCATTTGACGTCTATACACGTCCGTGGCGGTCAAAAGGTTAAGAGAACTATGTTATTATATAACACCTATATTGTACACTTAGTTTGGCAAATAAATGTCTAGATTGGATTCCCAGGTCGAGCAGTGCTATTGGGTTTTTCTATGAAGTTCTCAGTAGCGGATCGGGAGTTTATATTTGTGCCTGGTTAATGGCAATAAGGCAGTGACAGCCTAGTGATATGAACACTGGACTGCTAAGTCCAAGGTCTCGAGTTCGAATCCAAGGCACACACCTCTGACTTTTCGAATTCATGTACTTACATACATACATACATACACTCACGCCTTTTTCCCATAGGGGTAGGCAGAAACTAAAGAACGCCACTTGCTACGATTCTTGCATACTTCTTTCGCTTCGACCACATTCATACATCTTATCATACATACACGCCGGTTGCGAGTACTACGCACCTGACCTTTTTGAAGAACCTCACCAATAAGGTCGGTATAAGTTTTTTCATGTATCTACTTATTATAATAATTAATTATCACTCGCTTAAACGGTGAAGGAAAACATCGTGAGGAAACCTGCATGCTTTAGAGATTTTGTGTGTGACTCGACGAATGGCAATAGGCTCGCCCCTATTATACGTGCCGTACCGACCCTGTAAAACTGGAAGAATAGTTGTGTTGGCAGTATAGGGGTCAAAGTCCCCCCACTGCCAACACAACGTTTCCTCGCGGAGCACTGGCAACCTTGCTCACCGTTAGGAACACAACACAGCTCAAAGCAGTGTTATTTCACTTCGATTTTCTGCAAGGCGGAGGTACTTCCCCAGTCGGGCAGCTCCAATTTGAGTGGAATTGCTCCCACTATGCCCTACCTCTCTTAGTGGTAGAAGCCCAAAGTCTGACAGCGCGTATCCTCAGGATATAGGTCTTACCCAGAAACTGTGTTGCAGAGGTCTAATGGCTGTTGTTTCGTGTAAAATACAGATATTCAGCCGCATCTGGTTATCTTTTCGTATTTTTTGCTAAGATTTAAAACTATTTTAGCGAAGGAAAAATTCGACTACGGCCTGTATATTCGGTGTATATTCTGGTTAGGTACCTACATCAGACGCTATGACCACTAAGCCACCGCGACGCCCACCCGCCATGTCGAAGATACGAATACTGCCCGCGGTCGAATTTTTCCTTCGCTAAAATAGCGATAATCTGTTTTAAAGTTATTAAGCAAAGGAAAAGTTCGACCGTGGGCAGGATTTTTTCCTTTGCTTAATAACTTTAAAATCTTAGCATGGAAAATGCCAAAAAAATACAAAAAGATAACGATAATCTGGTTAGTTTAGAAGCTCAACTTAGTTGGGAGAAGGCTCTGAGAATGGAGGTTGATCAAATTACTTACGTCCCACATTTCAGGATCCCACTCAGCGAACAGCTTCTTAAAGACGCCAGGCTCTTGACCTTGTTTCACAAAGACCACTAGAGCTGTCTCGATTGTCCGATCCATACCATCGTCTTCAATGTATTCCTATAAAAATCAAAAGTTATAACTACGACAAATTGAAATAAAACTACTTTTTACGGATTTTATCGCGTTATATTGATATTATTAATCCCGACGTTTCGGACCCTTTACAGCGTTCATGGTCACGGGTAGACTGAGGTGGTGGGCGTCTTGATGATATAATCACTGACAGCTATCCTACATTTTTATTGTTACATGATCAATGATATTTATTACTGCAATAGATCTTTTAAAAACTTTTTACAAGTCAATATTTAATTAATACTAGATGGAGCCGGCATTTCCTAGCTGACGACCTCTAAAAAGAAACGCTGAAACAAACTCAGAGAATCATGGTCTCTTTTAAAGTGACAATATTATGTAAGTATCTAAGTTATTTTATTTTATACTCATTTTTGGAAGGAATAAATTATTTTTCTTTCTTTTCTTTCATATATTTTTACCACTAAGGTGGCAAACAAGCATACGGCCCACCTAATGGTAAGCGGTTACCGTAGCAGACGTTTGTAACACCAGGGGTATCACTAGCGCGTTGCCGACCCTGTAAAACGAAAGAGGAATAGTTGGGTTGGCAGTATAAGGGTCAAAGTCCCCCCACTGCCAACACAACGTTTCCTCGCGGAGCACTGGCAACCTTGCTCACCGTTAGGAACACAACACAGCTCAAAGCAGTGTTATTTCACTTCGATTTTCTGCAAGTACTTCCCCAGTCGGAGCTCCAATTTGAATGGAATTACTCCTACTATGCGCCACCTCTCTTAAATCTTAAAAGTTTATTTCGATATATAATAATAATAAATCTTTATTTACAGACTACATAGGCCCACATTGTGTTAGTATTTAAAATGATCTTACAAACTATGTTAGTAGGTGTACAGGTGATGAGAGATATACAGGTACTTATATCCACTGATAGTTTCAGCAAGCCCCATGGAATACATTAAGCTTGATAAACCTATCCATGGTAGGCCCATCCAGCCTTTCAGCAAACACCCTTAAGATACTGTTGCTGCTTCCTCTCACTCTGCGCGTAATAGACGCCACTTTCTTACGCATTATTGCAAAATAGTCGTCGATGTGCGCGTCGGCGAACATACCTGACGCACTACAGTAGGGTGGAAGCCCCAACAGAACCCTAAAGGTGTTATTGTATTGTACTCGCAGGGCATTGTCTGCTTTTTGGGTATGATTAGCCCAAAGGCTGCTGGTGTAAAATGTTTGGCAGTAAGCCTTGAATAGCGTAATTTTTACTGGTACTGAGCAACCAGCAAACCTTCGTGCCACCATATTTCCCCTCACAGCCAATGCCCTACGCTGCCTTTCCATATCTGAGTCATCTTTCAGGTCTTCGGTAACAATGTGACCCAGATATTTAAACTGGGTTACTCTCTGTAAAAGTGAACCGCACAGCGTTACCGGAGAGGGATATATGATGGATTTTTATTTCTACCTCTGAATACCAACAGCTAGAGAAATATATATAGATCATTTAATTTTTTTAAAATTAAAAGTCATCATTGCTATATGTCCGTCATTGCACATGTTTTTGAATCGAATTTAATACTCAATCATCAATAAAGTAGTAGCCATCAACCTCATCTTTGGCACATACAAGCAATGATAAAAACTATGATTACTAGAACCTACAAGGCGATTTAGGCAACTCAGATAAAAAATAAAAATGAAAATGACGTAACCATAGACAGCGAGTATATGCGTGTAAGTATTGTATTTTAAGTACCTTGATTATGTCACTCCTGGCCATCTTGACACGTTCAGGAATGTTCTTTCCCTGCCACAAATACAGCTCTTCTCCCGTATCCAGAATGTATACTCCATCATCAGATAGATCCTGTGAAATAATCCTCATATAACAATAGTATTTACTGCCTCATTAGTCTAGTGGTCCTAAGAGCGACTAGACGGGTCGTTTATTCCCTGCAACATGGTTGAGTCGATCGACGCCGATACACACGTCATACTCGTGAACGGGTGCCGTCTGTTGGGGCTGGTCAGCTCTTACTGTCAATGGCAACCTCTTTTTATTTATTCTTTCTATGTGTTATACTGGATTAATTTATTAATCCAGTAAAAAGTAAGTAATTAATAATACGCTTTTTACTACATGCACGGTACATACACCAAAATAACACTAACAATACACTAACACTTTTAAATGTTTGTCTGTCTGTCTCTTTGTTCCAGCTAATCTGTGAAATGGCTGGACCGATTTTGACGGGACTTTTATTGGCAGGTAGCTGATGTAATAGGGAGTAACTTAGGCTACTTTTATTTTAGAAAAAAATCTTTTATTTTCTAATTAACTTTTTTGTTAAATTCCACGCGGACGAAATCGCGGGTACAGCTATCGTCAATAAAAATCTTACTTGTTGGGAGTATTCCGTGTCGAGGTCTTCGAACCGGATCTTCTTGGTGACGCTGACAGTGGCAGCGGTCAGGGTGCGGGGGGTGGTGATTCTCCTGTTTACTGCCAGACGCCACCCTGATGGATCCTCTTTCTCTTCAGGAGGGCCTCCTGAAGACAAGAAGAAGAATATTACAATAAAGTTAAACAATTAATAATAATGTTTTATAATGGTAGCTTAACAACATGTAATTCGCATACACACACACACGAACGCACACACACACACAATAGGCACTTTTTAATATACTTTTTTTAATATATTTTTATAAAATTATAAAAAAAAAAAATTTTTAATAAGTTTAATATTTGAATCTTCTCTTTCAACTTATAATAGGTACTTACCTCAAATATAAATATAAACTGTTTGTATCTTTAGTTAGCTAGTTTGTAAACAACTTGCGGAAGAGCGGGATATTCTAACACAAGCATTATACTTTGCTTAAAAGAATATCCATATGTAACAAACGTATTTTAATCTAAGCTAATGAATAAACATTTATTTATTTATTTATTATTAAAAATGTAAATATACATTAGTAACTTCCTCTCTCCTATGTTGCTGTGCCCGACGGGGTTAACAATGAACTTTAAATGTAACCTACCATCTAAATAACTTTGTGGAATGCAATAAATATTGAGTATTGAGTAAGAATATTACTTATATTTTGAAATTAGGTACAGATGCGAGCACCTCAAGCTATCCAAAACTGTCAAATTTTCCCAATTGAAAATGAACCTTATAACCTTGTATTAAAGTTGAAATATATCAAAGAAATTTGACAGTTTGTGGTAGCTTGATGTGCTGGCCACACTGTACTACGTTTTACGAATGTAACTACTAGGTACGTTGTCGGCAACGCGCAAGTGATACCACTGGTGTTGCAAGCATCTAAAGGCTACGGTAACCGCTTACCATCAGGTGGGTCGTATGCTTGTTTACCACCTTAATAGTATAAAATAACCACCAGGCCTATCACTTGTGTGTTGCCGACCCTGTAAAACCAAAGAGGAATAGTTGGGTTGGCAGTATAAGGGTCAAAGTCTCCCCACTGCCGAAACAAAGTTTCCTCGCGGAAAGAACATTCTACAGGGTGTTTCAAAACTACCTGAAAGCCGAAAGGAGGTTAAATGGGGCCTTATAACGAGTCCATTCACAATATTTAAGAACCGTAGTAACGCTGTATGATATACCCCAAAAAAAGGAAAACAACAACATTTATGAATGAAAAATAGAAAAACTATTAAAGTAGACAATTAATAGGTAAAATAGGTACGTAGGCCTTTCTGTTTAATAATGTGGTTCCCCGACATGACAGCTGACAAAATTTTTGGCTTTGTTAATTAAATATATTTTTACGGGGTATTTTGTAACACGTATTTTCAATATTTACTTATTAGGGAATATCCATGTAATAATAAAATAGTTAGATGAGTATCCTTAAGGAGTTTCACACCGTAGGGAAATATGGTGGTGCGGAATTAACCTCACCCTACCGTTGTTCTTTCGACTACCAGATTTAAAATGACCATAGGTTGACATTAGCACATACCCAGCGCTTCCCAGAACTCCTCAGGCTCCTCTCCTTGCTGCACATTAACAACCTCCTTGTCAGGCACGACCATCTGCACGAAGGAGGTCACAGCTTCCTGTTCTGTGTCGTTCGATTCCTGTGTAGACGTCAAAAGAAATTAGTTAAAGTTATTTCAGACGTATTTTTTTAACCACCGACGCTAAAAGAGAGGTGTTATAAGCTTAACATGTCTGTGGCTAGCTGTGTTCAAAGTTGCTATAAACCAATAACTTGCTTAATGCTATATGCTTAATTTTTAAGCAAGCGATTTCATGTGCTTTATTATAGCATGCTTAAATTATATGCCTACTTGCTATTAACGCTATACGTGACACCCGACGGACAGTTGCTTGATAGAGAGAGAGAGTGCTATGCGATTTATAGCAAAATAGCTTTATAGCATTATAGCATAAAGTACGAACTCGACGCGGCTTCGCCCGCGTCGAGTTCGGTTATATCGCGTTTCCAAGAGAACTCTTCAAAAGTCAGAGATAAAAACTATCCTATGTTCTTTCTCAAGGTCAACTCTATCTCTGTACCAAATTTCATTGAAATCAGTTCAGAGATTTAGACGTGAAAGCGTAACAGACAGACAGACAGAGTTACTTTCGCATTTATAATATTAGTAGGGATATGCTATATTAACCATCACTATCTGTGGCATCGTAGCTCCTTAACGAATATGGATCGATTTTAATGCGGGTTTGTATTCAATCATACGGACCACCTGATGGTAAGCGGTTACCGTAGCCTATAGACGCTTGCGGCTGTGGCATGTGGCTTTCTATTGGTACAATTTTTTTACCAATAGAAAACCCACAATATTTGGGAGTGTCACGGGCATTTTGAGCAATCACCACCGGGGTACCACAACAATCTTACCTTTCCTATCCACACGTAGACAATATCTGGTGTCTCCAGGACATAGACGTCATCATCTTCTAAGCTGTCAGTGGTTTCTTCCAGCTGAATAGCTCTCATGTCCACTCCTACTTCCGTGCCTTCCACCTGAACAATAAAACGTATTAGACAAGAGAAGAGTCAAAATCAAAATAGAGTAAACGTTTTAACATAACATACACTCACCTATATTGTTAATATACACTATCTTAGCCACTAGTTATCGTCTATGGTCTCAAAATATTCAGATTTGGTTCTGGCGATGTGTGATCATAGTTCTACCCTTTTTTTTTTCCTCTGTGGAAATTCTCATGGTGTGCCGCCGTCTGAGAGACGATGGGCTGTGTCGGACTCCACCCAAACTCACAGTTCTAACTTAACCTAACCGATATTCTGCTGTATTTTGCTGCTCAATCAGTATTTTTGATGCACGGTTTAATATATTCCTAATAACAATTTTAGACTCACTCTGAACAAACGAACATTATCGTCATCATACGTCCCTCTAGAATTCACCGCTTTGTATTCATTGTCCTTCCCTCCAAAAAGTATGGCTAAGTTTCCTGAAAAAAAAAAAATGTTAATCTCAAACAGACGCCAAGTCTTTCGCGAAGGTTTGGGCTTGCTAGCCAGGTAAAACTTAAAAGCTAGAGTTAATAATAATAGTAAGACAGGACTATTGTAGCCAATAAGCCTGATATTGTGGTGGTGGACCGAATCGAGAGGCGTGCTATGGTCCCGCATGACGGGAACCTCGTGAAAGCCGAGAAAGATAAGCAAATCAAGTATCTTGACTTGGCTCGCGAGGTTGTCGACATGTGGGACGTGGACACAGCAATCATTGTAGCGATAGTCGTGTCAGCCAATGGCTTAATAGCAATGAACCTCGACCTACACCTTAGGAGGCTCTCGTTAGGCGGCTGGGTCAAGGGCTTGATCCAGAAAGCAGTACTGCTGGACATGGCTCGTATTGTTAGGAGATTCCTCTCTCTGGAGCCCTGACCGCCGGTAGCTTGGACCCTGTTCCCGCTACCGGTGGGCCTCTATTTTTTATATTTTTTAAATGTTTTTGTCTTTTAATTTATTTTATAAAAATATTTTAAAATAAAATGTATAAGAAAAAAGAAATATTTCAATTGGAAGATAGTACTATCCAAGAGTTGAAACTATTATATGAAAAATACAACATTTTCAGGACATAGTCACAGTCTTAGGTTGGTTGGTTGTTTATCATCTTCATCACCAACCCATATACTGTCCCACTGCGGGGCACGGGTCGGTCAGATTGGGAGGCTTTAGTCTAGTGCGGGATGGCAGGCTTCACACACCGTCGAGAATATCTCTAAGCCATGCAGGTTTCCTGATGTTTTCCTTCGCCGTTTTAAGCGAGTGTTAATTAATAATACGCACATGAATTCGAAAAGTTTTTTCGTGCTTTACACTGTTAATAAAAAAATTAAATACCACGGACCTTTGAAGATGCTGAGGAAATGTTTGGGTTCTTTTCCTTGCGGTACCTTCACAATAGTGACGCCACCTTCCAGCTCTTCCTCAAGCTGGTACACCAGCTCGAAGGCGGCTAGTTTATCTTCGTTATTGGCATCATTACCCTGTAGAAAACAGTTCGGCCAGTGTCAACAAAAATTTCAAAACATTTTTAAATGAATTACTTATTTATTGTCACTTTCAATAAATGAGAGAGAGAGAGAGAGAGGTAGGGCATAGTGGGAGTAATTCCACTCAAATTGTTTCGATCCCAATCGGTTCAAAATTGTATCGAGTCTCCACGGCCGCTGCAGCAGCAGCACAGGCAGCTGAGCGTGGAAGATGAGATGGAGAAGGGGTATTTTTTTATACCTCTAAGGTGGCAAACAAGCATACGGCCCACCTGATGGTAAGCGGTTACCGTAGCCTACGGACGCTTGTAACGCCAAGGGTACCACTTGTCGTTGCCGACCATGTAAAACGAAAGAGGAATAGTTGGGTTAGGCAATGGCAGTTTATGGGTCAAAGACCGCTGCCAACACAACGTTTACTCGCGGAGCACTGGCAACATTGCTCACCGTAAAGAACACAACACAGTTCAAGCAGTAGTGTTATTTTACTTCGATTTTCTGCAAGGCGGAGGTACATCCCCAGTCGGACAGCTGTAAATTGAGTGGAATTACTCCCACTATGCCCTACCTCTCTTAATTTTCGTATCGTCGTAACTTGCAACCTACCGAATTTGCAAGGCAATAATGACATAAAGCCTGGTCTCTTCCCATCGTCGCGTGCAAAACCATTTGGCTCTAATACGACTGCCATACTAGGGTGCCAAGAGAGAGACGAAAAATTACAATATTGGCATGGCGTGCTATGCGTCCTGCATTTAAATAGACAAGCTGTGGTGCCCGAGGCTATCAACTACTTCACCGCAGAACAATTAAAGAATATTTTAATTTGAGAAGGTTAAGAAGTCTTTTCATTAGGTGTTACTGATGTCACCATAAAGACGTAAATTTAGAATGTGAAGGCAAATTTCGACATGGCGAGTGGGACTCGCGGTGGCTTAGTGGTCATAGCGTCTGGTGTACCTAACCAGAAGACGCAGGTGTGAATCCAGCCCGCGGTCGAATTTTTCCTTCGCTAAATAGCTTTAAAATCTTAGCATGGAAAATGCCAAAAAAATGATAGAATATTTTAATGCTCATTGTCTACTTACAGCCCAGAAGTAGACCACAAAGGCATCTTCGCCGTCTTCATTGGTATACTGGTATTTCACTACGTACATATCACTCTGGTAGAAGACAGACACGCCTGATGCGAACTGCTCCGTAACGTCTTCTTGGTCACCAGAAAATCTGAAAATATATTTTTACCATCATAAGAGCAAGTTATGCTTGCAGAAGAGGCGGCGGAAAAGGAGAGAGAAGTATCCACCTCTCTCCTAATCCGTAGATGCACCGAGCGTAGGAGAGCGCAGACTGACCTCTGGCCTCCATGAGCTGTGGCCTGGGAGTGGCTGAATTGGGAATTCCACCGTCCGACCAGTAAATGGCCTCATGCTGTGACATCGCCACTCACCGCTCCTTCTCCGCGCCTCAAGCCTCACCCCGCGCGTCGCCATAAATACATTCGCAGACGACGCGCGGGCCCCTTTCTTCCCGCTGCAGCTGCCCGAAGCTAAGTGCCACCCTCTACCGGTCGGACCTCGCCTCGAAGCCTTCGCCGAACCCACCCTGAGCTTAACTCACCCTACTCTTGCCTTAATATACTTTGAATGTGTCAATAAATTTGTATAACTTGGTGTTCCGAGTGTAATTTATCTCCACTATATAGTCCACTACGTCACAATGCGAGGGAAGGCCTCGCTGATTGAGGGCATCCAGCTGCTGGCCGCAGCCTCTCATGGTCGTGGCGAATTTAACGGATCCCATGGCCATGACTATAGGGCAGGTGAAGGCAAGTCTTGTGCGGTTTTTAGTAGATATGAGTCCGACTCTGCCGCCTCCCGAAGATTTAAATCGTTAGATTTTCCCTCACCGTACTTATACTCCTCGAAAACGTATCCTTATAGAGATGAGGGTCAAAAAAAGGGTCTACGAGGCTATGATTTTGGATTTTGCCTTAAACTGTCACCGAGAGCAGACGTATTTCTATTTTTATTAAATCTGTTTATTAAGTGCTCCGCAAATCTAATACTTCCGTTACAGTAATAATAACTATTGTGCCGTGAACATTCTAAGGTGATTAGTGACCTTATACAAATAAGTGAAAGTGACGAGACATTGCCACAGTGCGCTACGTGCTTGCGCGGTGCCCTGCTTCACCTCCGCGAGACAAGAATAATCGCCATTTTTTGTCTCGCTCACACAGGTACTCTGCGTTCAGGCACTCACTGCAACTATTTACACCCACTTACATTATTAACGTCAATGACAGGTATTGATTAAAGTTACAAACAAACAATGAATGTGACACGTTCTCCAACGACTACTCAATCCAAGTCGGACAATTTACTAACTACATGCTCAACGACAAATTATGTTACTGGTACGGGCTCACAACCCGACTTATCCAAGATAAGCGAAGAACTAAGTGAAGCGCAAATAACTTACCGTAAACGTAATTTAGAACGGATAGGGCATGATTGTTTGTGTTCCGAAGAAATTAAACTAATGAGAAACGACTTATCGCGTGTCTCTTCTCTGTTAGAAAAATATATTGATTCAAATGCGCAAATGATAAAGGAAATGAACGCAAGCATCGTCGAAGTAAAGTATGAATTGGCCGACTTACGAGCGTCGCATGAGCAAACAAAATCTTTGATAACATCTAATGCGGCGGACATTACTGCACAAGTACAAAATGTTCAATCCACCACAACACAGCTTACTACTGAACAGTGTAACATAAAAAGCCAACTAACTCAGTTTGAAAACAAAATTGTAAACAACCAGAACAAAATACAGAACCTGGAAACAAATATTAGTAAAATACAATTAGACCCCCATTCTTCACAAAGTGAATTGTCCGTTAATGAACAAATATTTCGTGAAATTCAAGACCGAAATAGGAGACAAAATAACATTATCATAAACGGTATATCGGAGCAGATCTGCATTAACACACAGGAGAGAATTCTTAAAGACGAATCTGATGTTTTAAATGTTATTACAAGCATAAATCCGAACATAACGAAACCGAACAAAATATTTCGCATTGGAAAGTACAGTGTCGGTAAAACGCGCGGAATAAAAGCTTGCTTTAACAATCCTGAACCAGTAATGTTACTACTACGTAGCAAGGAATTACCGGACAATATCAAGTTTTACTCAGATCAAACGCCCTCCCAGCAAAAATATTTTCAGATTGTTAAAAATGAACTAGCACGCCGGACTGAACATGGAGAAACTGCTCTTATAATTAAATACATCAACGGTATACCTACCATTATTAAGCAGAATTCAAAAAACTCCGATGCCCAATGAGTAATAATCATACTACAAAACCTATAACCTACCAAATAGTGCACGATTATCAGCAATTGAATACTCAAAAATCCCGCCTAAGTTAAACGCACGCAGCATATGTAAAAAGGGCAAGCTTGACGAACTAAAATGTATCGTAAAAGCAATATCAACAACAGTGCACATCATATTACTTACAGAAACATGGATACAAAACGATACCCAGGCCTTACAGCTACAAATACCTAATTATACACACTACTATAACTATCGAACGGACATTAGAGGAGGTGGAGTATCGGCCTATATACACAACGATTTAAAACATAATCTCACTCAATCTACGTATCAAGATGGCAACAATTACTTATGGGTATATATAGAGAAATTTGCGATAGAGGTTGGCGTTGTCTATAATCCTGGAGACACTAATTTAGAAAAGTTTTTGGATACATATGATTCACAATTACAAGCACGAAAACGAGCAATAGTCTTTGGTGATTTTAACATCGATCTATTATCTAAAAACAAAACATTAAGAAGGTACAAACAGAGACTACACGAATCGGGACATAAAATACTTAATAAAGTCAACCAAACCTATTGTACACGAGATTCAACTACAAAGAAATCTATCCTGGACCACGTAAGCACAAACTTGAACAATGAAGAATATAATTTTGCAATCATCAACTCGTCTTTCTCGGATCACAAACAAATCTATTTACAACTAAATAAGTGGAAACCTCCAAAACTACGACTAAACTATGAAACTATAGATTACAACAAATTATACATTACTATTGAATCGCATGGACTAGAAAATGCTGCAAACAGCTATGAAGAATTAGAGACTACGTTAATACAATGCATCAAAAGAAATACAATTTCCAGAACTAAAATCGTGAATCCACCACGAGAGGAATGGGTTAACAAAGAAATTATTATCGGGATCAACTTAAGAAACTACCTATGGGTACAGCATAAAAAGGATCAAGAAAATGAGACATTACTAATTGAGTTTAAAAAAATCAGAGACGAAATTGCTAGATTAATACAATTTACTAAAAATGCCTACTTCTATAATCAATTTATGAAATATACTAACACTCCTAAAAAAATGTGGACACTTATAAACAATTTAGCTAACAATAAAATGTATCAAAATAGCGCTCCTTCACAACTTATTGTTAATGCTGACATTGTTAGTGGCACAAAGGAAATATGTGAACTTTTTAATAGGTATTTCTCAACCATAGGGTCAGTACTTGCGGAGAAAATACCTAGAAAATTTCATGATTGTTCTAAAATATTAGAATCAAATAAACAATACGATGCCTCAAGTCACTCACTTACAACACTGCAGCCCTGTAATGCTGAAGAAATTATAAAAATTATCAAAGACCTTGATGCCAACTCTAGTAGTGGTATAGATAAAATCAGCATTAAAATTATAAAAAACTTACAAAATCTAGTCTCGAATGTGCTGGAAAAATGCTTTAATAAACTTATGACTGACGGGGAGTTCCCCGATTCCCTTAAGGTTGCAAAAGTATCACCAATCTATAAATCTGGACCTAAGACCGACCCTGGTAATTATCGACCGATCTCTGTACTGCCAGTCATGTCCAAAATATTAGAAAAACTTATACATAGTCGCTTATTAAATTACTTTGATTCCATTAACTTTATATCAGATCGCCAATATGGATTTAGACCTAAAAATAATACCACAGTAGCTACAATAGATCTAGTAACAAAAATCAGAGACAATATAGATAAAAAGAACATTGTTCTGGGTGTATTCATTGATTTAAAAAAAGCGTTCGATACTGTAAGCCACACATTACTTTTAAACAAGCTTGAACATGCTGGTATCCAAGGAAACGCACTCAAAATGCTAAAATCTTATTTAACTAACAGACACCAGATAGTTAAGATAAATGACGTTGAGAGTAGTGCTCTACCCGTTACATACGGAGTACCCCAGGGATCCATATTGGGACCACTGTTATTCTTAACTTACATAAATCAGATTGCAGCACTTAATCTTCATGGTCATATAACTTTATACGCAGACGATACTTGCTTATTTTATTTTGGAAAAAACATACATAATATCATTTCACAAGCCCAAGAGGATTTAGATATATTATTCAAGTGGTTCCAATGCAATTTACTATCTATCAATATTTCAAAAACATGTTTTATTATATTTAAAGCTAAAAACAAAAAGATTCCAGATCATAGACCATTAACTATTGATAACATTCCGCTCGAACAAAAACAGTGTGAAAAATACCTTGGCTTAAAAATTGATAGCAATCTTAATTGGAACAGCCAAATAGATTATATTAAAGATAAACTCTCGTCACTCACTGGTTCTCTCTACAACATAAGCAATTGTATACCTAAAAATATTCGTTTTACTATTTATAACTCTCTTGTTAAATCACATTTACTATACCTAATAGAAATTTGGGGCAACTCAGGTAAAACAAAATTGCAAGAATTACAAAGAGTACAAAACAAGATCATTAAAATATTATTTCGTTATCCATATTTGACACCTACTTATAAAATTTTTGAAGAAACTAAATTAATGAATATTAAGCAACTTTATATGTATACCACTTGTATTCTGATAAGAAAAATTCTAGACAAAAAAATTAAAACCAATTTATCATTTACCAAAATTTCGGAGGTATCTAAACGTAGCAGGCGTCGCCCTAGTTTACTTGTATTACCAAGACCTCGTACAAATTACTCCAAAAGAAACATCACCTATGAAGGAGCAAATATTTATAATAATTTACCGTCTAACATTAAAAATGTAAGCTCGTTCAACATTTTTAAATCTCAACTGTCTAAATATATAACAAAAAACTTTTCTTATCCAAAGTTATATTAATCCAGTCAAGTCAATAAAAAAAAAAAAAAAAAGTGTTGAGCGGGTACCTATTTAACATTACGCATTTTGTCGCTTTTATTGTTTTAAACTACCCTACCGGCTAATAATATTACCTACATATTAAGTCGCTAATGATGATAAGATTGTGTGACGTAAACAGTTTTCACTTACTTATCTCGGTGGTGGTAAATTAGATAATTAAACTAAATGTTATTTTGTATTCTCATGTAAGTGGCTTTATTGTCTTTTTGGGAATAAATGATTTAAACTATATGAACTAAAAAAAAAATATTTATTATAGGTATTAACTTTATAAAATACTAGCTGAGCCCGCAAACGTTGTTTTGCCATAAAAAAAAAAATTAGGGTTATGAAAAATAGATGTTGGCCTATTCTCAGACCTCCCCGATAAGCACAAAAAATTTCATCAAAATCGGTCAAGCCGTTTCGGAGGAGTATGGCAACGAAAACTGTGACACGAGAATTTTATATATTAGATTATTTTTACTCATTCTAATTAGGTAAATAATACAATACTTTTAATTGCTTTGTATATTTTTTGCATGCTGTGGTCTCTCATTAATATTGAAGGAGTACATTGGCCTTATAATCTAGGTGACTTATTACTAATATGTTTTTGTGTATATCCTTTGTCAGAGATCCTTAAGAAAAAATAAAAATAAATGACTGCATGCACACATTCCATGTTGAGACAGAGAACGACAGTGTGCAATAATTCAGTATGAGTGAAAGAGACAATAACAGATTCGATACTTCCGATGTCAACCAGTTTACTTACGGAAACGTGACCATTATTTTGTGGAGAGGCGAGGTGTATTGCCCCTTCATCGAAAAGGGAGGATCCCGACGGTTGATATCGGGCGTTTGTGTATATGCAAACTTGCGTTGCAAATGTTGCTTGCGCGATTCAGGATTTCGTAGTTCCATGTAGCGCGGTAGATGTCGCTACAATTTGACGTGGTAGGGCGCATCTTCATCATCATTATCAACCCATATATTGCCCCACTGCTGGGCACGGGTCTCCTCTCACAGAATGAGAAGTATTAGGCTACAGGGCGCATCTTTGACGATTTAAATCTTTGACGGTGGCGGAGAGGATTTTACCTGATGACAGTAAGGTTGCCATCTCCATTGTCAGGCATGTATCCTCTGGCAGCTGCACTCTTGCCGATCTGCTTGGCTACTGTCGCAGCTTGTTCGGCATCCTCAGAGTAGTAACCAGCATCTGAAGACGGACAAATGATATAACTATTCTGCTACAGTCTGGTGGCTTTCAGCGTTTTTTTTAAGGCCTACGCAAATGTTCCTCTGATCTGGTATCGTCGTGCGACGGGTTGTTGAGTTCTCTAAATTATGGTTGAGCTACACAATGACTGATGCATGCATAACGTCGGTTGGGACTGGTCTACTCAAAGCCGCTATGGCGCTTTCTTCAAAAGGCCATTTCAGACTTTGCCCTTGTAAGACATATATTTGTTACTATTCTGTATGTCTGGACTTCAAAAGAGACTATGAGTTCTGAGTTTGTTACGGCGTTTCTCGTCAGAGGTCGTCAGCTAGGAAATGCACAAGCCTTAAAAAACTATGTAAAATATCAACTTGTAAAAGTGTCTTTAAAAGATCTATTTACAGAAATAAATATCATTTATCATTACTGAACAGAGAACCAAAGTTGCAGACATAGCTCAAAGGATAAGCAAGCTAAAGTGGCGATGGGCCGTTCACATCTCGTGGAGAACTGACAAACGCTGGAGCATAACGAGTTCTCGAATAGGCCACGTCTAGGTAAGCGTAGTGTAGGACGCCCGCCGGCCAGGTGGAGTGACGACTTGCGGAAGGCAGCTGGCAGTGATTAAAAGAGGAAGTTCGAAAAACGGGCTTTATGGTGTTCACTAGGAGAGGCCTTCGTCCAGCAGTGGACGAATATCGGCGGATGATGATGATTCTGCAGAATTCGTCTGAGTTAGTACCACAGTATCACCTATTATTCGGCAGCTAAGCAATAATGTACTATCTTTATTATGTTTCAGTTTGAAGGACAATGTACCCAGTGACATTACTGTGCATATGAGACTTAACAACTGAGGTGTCAAGATGACAACGCGAGTGACACCACTGGTATTGCTGACGTCTACAGGCTGCGGTTGCCTCTTACCATCAGGCGGTTATGCTTGTTTGTTACCTTAGCATGATAAAAGAAAATAGTTTGACGCTATTAACAGTTTGTTTAGAGTTTTATTAAGAGAGGTATGACTTAGTGGGAGAAATTCCAGTCAAATTGGAGTAGCCTGACTGGGGAAGTACAACCTACCTCCGCCTCGCAGAAAATCGAAGTGAAATAACACTGCTTTGAGCTGTGTTGTGTTTCTTACGGTGAGCAAGGTTTGCCAGTGCTCGGCGAGGAACTATTGTGTGGGCAGTGGGAGAATATTGACCCTTATACTGCCAATCCAATTAATCCTCTATCATTTTACAGGGTCGGCAATGCGCAAGTGATACCTCTGGTGTTGCAAGCGTCTATGGGCTACGGTAATCGTTTAAAAGTTAGATGGGCCGTAGGCTTATTTGCCACCTTAGTAGAGATACTAACTAGGTTCTTCGTAGAGGTTGTAATGAGGCAGTACTCACCAGAATCCGTTACCATTCCTCTGGTGTTTGCTGTAATGGACTCCCAGTTGTGGAAGTACTGCTTGAAGGTAGAACTCTCGGAGCCTTCTGTTACCTTAGTGACATTTACCTAGATAATAAAATATGGTAAGTTTAGTTAATTTATTTATTTATTGATACTGAAAGGCGAAGGTCTCGAGTTCGAATCTAAGGCACGCACCTCTGACTTTTCGAATTCATGTGCGTATTAATAATTAATTATCACTTGCTTAAATGGTGAAGGAAAACATCGTGAGGAAACATTCCTTAGAGGCATACCTTAGAGATTTTCTCGACGGTTTGTGAAGTTTGCCACCCCGCACTAGGCCAGCGTGGTGGACTATAGCCTAATCCCTCTCAATATGAGAGGAGACCCGTGCCCAGCAGTGGGACAGTATATGGGTTGATGATGTTACAACTATTATTATACAGGTATGACCTAATGCAATTAGTAAAGCAAACAACTTACTTTTCAGTAACTTATTTCATAAAATCCTTATCGTTGTTAATTTACTCAAAATAATAATTAAATACATATAACTAATAACGTTCAACAAAACTCTTGCGAATTCACTCAGATTGCGCGTTTCATTTAATAAATATCTGTTTTTTTTATTCATAAGGCCTACGCTTGACCGTTAATTCGCCTGATGTTAAGCGACACTGCGATCTACGGTGGAGCGCGCTTGCCTAGAAGAAACCGCTTCACTCGAGATTTAAAGACACATAGATTATAGTTATTGGGGAAGACTCACTCAGGAAGCTCATTCTACATTTCAGCAGTGCGCATGATAAAACATGATTTAATTCTACACATGATTAAATTCTACACATGATTTAATTCTACACATGATTTAATTCTACACAAGTCATTTCCAATATACCAACTCACCCAAGTTGGATATCCTTTGACTTCGAAGTATTTATTGGCAATCTCATGATAAGTCTTCTTTACGTCGGAGCTGACTTCTGACCCGATCCACACGTATACACCTGAGCATGGAGTATCCAGAATGTATAGTTCCTGAAGACATAAAAAAAAAGTTTAATTATTATTTTTTTACCACTAAGGGTCAGCGCAGACCGAAAGCACCGACGGCGAGCATCCTTTTATGACACTCGAAAATAAACTTTTAAATTACTGATATAAAGTGAAAAAATCCTCTCCACTGCGCTGCTCTCGGTCTGCGCTCAGCCTAAGGTGGCAAACAAGCCTACGGCCCACCTGATGGTAAGCGGTTACCGTAGCCTATAGACGCTTGTAACACCAGGGGTATCACTTGCGCGTTGCCGACCCAGTAAAACGAAAGATGAATAGTTGGGTTGGCAGTGTAAGGATCCCCACTGCCAACCAACGTTTCTTCTTGCTCACCGTAAGGAACACAACACAGCTCAAAGCAGTGTTAATTCACTTAGATTTTCTGCAAGGCAGAGGTACTTCCTCGGTCGGGCAGCTCCAATTTGAGTGGAATTACTCCCACTATGCCCTACCTCTCTTAATTGATTAGACGTAGTGCTCCGCGAGGAAACGTGTTGGCAGTGGGGACTTTGACTAAATACTGCCAACTCTACTATTCGTTATACGTCGGAAACGGACTCACTGTTACGTCACACATCGCGTGATGATGGGTGGGGGAGCTTGACAGAGTCGTAGCGTTATCGGTCGGTAGAGTGCGGCGCTCATTCGTTGCCTGACTCTGGTCCGTTACAGACGCACGGAACTGTCTCACGTTTCGTTGTGTTAAAGGGAAAAGCAAGTTGGCCTATCTAAGTCTTTCAATTCTATCATAAGAAATATCTACGCCCATATAATGTCCGACGGTTATGATTCTACCTACGATTTTACCTTCTGTTCCGACATACATATAGTGATACCCCTGTTATTGCAAGCGTCTATAGGCTACGGTAACCGCTTACAATCAGGTGGGCCGTATGCTTGTTTGCCACCCTTACCGTAGCCACCAGGGGTACCATTTGCGCGTTGTCCATCCTGTAAAAGGTAGGTATACTAATATACTTACATCCGAAGACAGCTGTCTTTGTTTATACGGCTTGTTTAGTGAGACGAGGTCCAACTCATCCCCAACCAACACTCTGTATAAGTAGACAGCAGAAATGTCAGAACGGTAATATATCTGAAAGAATAATTAACATTTTATTTAAGAAAAGAAGAGAATTAGTATAAAGAGACTATTCGTAAAGAATTGAGAAGTGTACATTCGTTTCTATTACAATAAACTATTATTATTATTTTTATATAATCAAAGTTCAAGCCTAGTATACCATTGGACTGCCAAGTCGAAGCGTCGAGTTCAAACTCAAAGCACGCACCTCTGACTTTTCGAAATCATGTGCGTATTAATAATTAATGATCACTTGCTTAAACGGTGAAGGAAAACATCGTGAGGAAACCTGCATGCCTTAGAAATTTACTCCGGCGTGTGTAGTCTTACAACCCGCACTAGGCCAGCCTGGTGGTATATAGCCTAATCCCTGTCATTCTATGAGAGAAGACCCGTGCCCAACAGTGGGACAGTATATGGGTTGATGATGTGTGAAGTCTGCTAACCCGCACTAGGCCAGCCTGGCGGTATATAGCCTAATCCCTCTCATTCTATGAGAGAAGACCCGTGCCCAGCAGTGGGACAGTATATGGATTGATGATGAAAGTTCAAATACACAGTGCACGGAAAGATCTGACGGCAGTTGCTTCGTTTAAAATACTGTTATTCAGCCGCATTTGGTTAGGCTGGAAGCCAACATATAAGCTGTGAAATTTGCTAGGAAAATCGCTTACAGAATCAGAATCATCGCTGGCGATCTCGTCTCTCGATCCTGAGCCCAGAGCCTCGAAGAACAGGTCGTAATCTTCACTTGTAGAGAACTCATCTGAAATAATAATAATAATAATTGTTGACATTACCGTCCCGCATGACGGGAACCTCGTGAAAGCCGAGAAAGATAAGCAAATCAAGTATCTTGACTTGGCTCGCGAGGTTGTCGACATGTGGGATGTGGACACAGCGATCATTGTACCGATAGTCGTGTCAGCCAATGGCTTAATAGCCGCGAGCCTCGACCAACACCTCAGGAGGCTCTCGTTAGGCGGCTGGGTCAAGGGCCTGATCCAGAAAGCAGTACTGCTGGACACGGCCCGTATTGTTAGGAGGTTCCTCTCTCTGGAGCCCTGACCGCCGGTACCTTGGACCCTGTTCCCGATACCGGTGGGCCTCTATTTTTTATATTTTTAAATGTTTTTGTCTTTAATTTATTTTATAAAAATATTTAAAAATATAATTTATAAGAAAATAGATTAATAAAGGAAATAATAATAATATTTTTGGGACATTTTACACAGCACCATCTAGTCCCAAACTAAGCAGAGCTTGTACTATGAGTACTAGACAATGGATATAATACTTTTTTTTTTGGAAATACATACTTATAATACATAAGAAACACCCAGACAAACACAAATACTCATGTTCAAATGGAATATTCATATCCATAATTCAGTTCATCATTCTGTTTTTGCTTAAAAAACCTGGGATTTTATTTCTTAGCTCAAGGGTTCCTAGTGTCCCCTTTTTTATAATACTTCCGCCATCCGGGGAGGTGGAAAAATATGTCAGACTCGTGTTGACTAATATCCGCAGCTGCCTTCACCTGCCCTATAGTCATAGCCATGGAATACCTACGTGAAAATTCCCCACGACCATGGTAATGGTAAGCGGTAATCATCAACAATCCAATATTGAGTATGTAGTTTTTATTGATTCCAAAAGATTTGGAATAATATACCTCCCTTTCGAATAATTGAAAACACGCTTAACTTTAAAAATAAAGGTACATAGTCCGTGAATTCCAGGAAAAAATTACATCAATCTAGTTCAAGTCATAGTTCAATGCTGCCAATCCTATATATTTAATTATTTTTTTAAAATTAATTAGTCCTATATCTCTTACCCAGAAAGCCACATCTATTTTTGTGTTAGTAGGTACTACATAATTTATATTGGAATATAATAAACCGCGTATCAAAAATACTGATTGAGCGACAAAATTGAGCAGCAAAATACAGATATCGGTTAGGTTAGGTTAGAACTGAGACCACACAACGTATGCCAGAACCAAATCTGAATGTTTTGAGTGTATATAACAATATTTTGAGGTGACTATTTTGCTGCTCAGTCAGTAATTTTGTCGCTCAATCAGTATTTTTGCTGTGCAATAAGTATTTTTGCTTAGAATTGTTTTGTTATACAGAATGTAATTTTTTGATTGGCAGTTAAATACTAGCCATTTATATTGCTGTTGATTTTTTAATAGGTGTAACGTATGATCATCACGATAACCCAAAGATCTATATGTGTAGTAGTAATAATACATTATCATAAATACCTATTTAGTTATCATTGTTATATACGGGAGTCAAGGGTTAAAGCTGAAAACCACCGCTTGAGAACCCCTATGACCCTTTAAACTTTTGCTTCCAGTATTATAGTTATTTTATAAGTACCCAATTTCTACAATGATGGTTGTAATATCAAAAACAATAAACCTCTATTCTATTCTATTATATTCTTTACTGTACTACTGCTGGGCACGGGTTTCCTCTCAGAATGAGAGAGATTAGGCTATAGTCCACCACGCTGGCTTAGTGCGTGTTGGCAGACTTCACACGCCGCCGTTGAGAAAATCTCTAAGGCATGCAGGCTTCCTCACGATGTTTTCCTTCGCCGTCTAAGCGAGTGATCATTAATATTTACGCACATGATTGCTAAAATCAAAGGTATCGATTACTCGTTGTAATCGACAAGTTATCAGGTCGATTAACAATGGCGGCTCCATTGTCTAAGTAAATATATAGGTAACTGTATCGATGGAATTTATCTGATATGAACAGAAAGTTTGATAACTATGTGTAATAGGGAAATGCCGAAATAAAATATTTTGTATTGCAATCACCTTCCCAGAAATACTCAAAATAGATATAAGTTTTATCACTAGATAGGTAAAAGACAAAATAACTAATACAAAACTGTTGTGAGGAAAATTGTGATGTTACAGAGAAGAGAGGTAGGGCATAGTGGGAGTAATTCAACTCAAATTGGAGCTGCCCGACTGGGGAAGTAAAGTCAAAAGTTCTCCTTGCAGAAAATCGAAGTGAAATAACACTGCTTTGAGCTGTGTTGTGTTCCTAACGGTGAGGAAGTTGCCAGTGCTCCGCGAGGAAACGTTGTGCTGGCAGTGGGGGGACTTTGACCCTTATACTGACAACCCAACAATTCCTCTTTCATTTTACATGGTCGGCAACGGGCAAATGATACCCCTGGTGTTGTGAGCGTCTATAGGCTACGGTAACCGCTTACCAGGTGGTCCGTATGCTACCTTATTAATGGTTTAAAAAAAATGAAGCTTACCAATAATTTCAATGGTAGCTCTTCCATTGTGATAATCATCCCTTAAAGTGTTGGCTACGCTGATAATCTTCCTCCTCTGAGTAGCTTTAGCACCTTCTGGCATCAGTACAAAGATATCATGGTCTACTTCTAGAATAAAGCAGTGGTCTTTGGTCAAAGATGATGCTTCTGCAGCCACCTGAAAAAAAAAACGGTTAAAACGGCTTTAGTGAGCAATTTCTTTGGAATTAATATAGGTTATTACAAAACTACCCGTAAAGCCAAAAGGAGGTTAAATGAGGACTTATAACGAGTCCATTTACAATGTTTAAGAACCGTAGTAACGCTGTATAACATACCCCAAAAAAAGGAAAACAACAACATTTATGAATGAAAAATAGGAAAACTATTAAAGTAGACAATTATTATATAAAATAGGTACAGTAGGCCTTTCTGTTAAATAATCTGGTTCCCTGACATGACAGCTGACAACATTTTGGGCTTTCTTATTTAATTAATTATGTTTGTAACACTTTGTTCACATATTTTAAATTATAACTGTCTAGTAGGGACTTCTACCCTTGAGGTCTTAAATATGTGGTCCACACCTCGGCCGCAGAGGGTAGAGAAAGCGGCCTATGTAATACCAACGTTCCACTCCTCCTGCGGCCCCACCGTGTCCGCAGTCCTGTGGTTGCGACATGTCCCCCTAAAACCTATTTAGTACACTGCGAACTTTAAGGCGTTTACTTTGCCCCACTACGGCTTGGTGTAATAATACGTCTTCTCTCAGGTTGAAAGGGATTTACCACGCTAGGCTAGGACGTGGTGGAGTCTGTAGTCTGTAGTCTGAAGTCTCTCAGGCATGCAGGTTTCGTCGCGATGTTTTCTTTCATCTTTAAGCGAGTGATCATTTTTTATACTCGAGATACGCTCGAGATACGCTTTGGCAGTCCAATGGTTATGTCACTAGGTTATTACTGCTTCATAGCTATTAGTTGTTAGGTAAATAAATTGCTAATTATCATTGAAATAAAACTACTTTTTACGGATTTGATCGCGTATATTGATATTATTATTCCCGCGATAAAATATTATTATACGCGATAAAATCCGTAAAAAATAGTTTTATTTCAATGTATAATATTCGCGTAAATGTCAAAAATCAATTTGCTGATTATCAATAAAAAATCAATCAGCGTTTACCATTTCATATGAATTAGACGTGCATAAATTATCATAATTAAGTATCGATTATTTTTTTATTACTTATCGTTTTTTTACCGTTATCAGACTTCATCAGTATGATTAAGTACAAATATTGTAGAAAGATATACATTTTAGCGAAAGAAAAACTCGAACTCAAGCAGGATTTTAACAGTTACCGAGAATATCAGTTCAAAATCAAATAAGTACCTATATTGTTATTTACTATCTAAATGGGACATATCAGTAATAATTATTTATTTTAAAAATACTTACCAAATAATTACATATTTACAAAATGTACATACTTACCTATACCAAAACATATACAATACATATTGTTATGTATTCGTTAATAACACTCGCTTAAACAGTGAAGGAAAACATCGTGAGGAAACTGCATGCTTTAGAGATTTTCTCGATGGCGTGTGAAGTCTGCCGGATTGGCACTAGGTGGACTATAAGCCTATTCCTATATCCTTCTCCAAGCTCTGATCTATATTTTTACCAAATTTCATGAAAAACGGTTCAGCGATTTAGTCGTGAAAACGTAACAGACATATTAGAGCTGTCTTAGTAAACGCAATACCATAATAAAGCAAGTTCTATTTGACAGCTAATATAATAATTATATAATATAGGTCTCTCATAGTTCCTATTGAAACTTGCTTTGTAAACTTGAAATATGAATTAGGTGTTTAATAATGATCTGTCATCGTTCTCTTTTGTTTTTGCTTTTTTATCTGTATCACCGTTACCTCAATATCTTATTTTATTATCCTATCTTGGTGTAAAAGCCTTGATAGTGGTATGACCATTGGACTGCCAAGTCGAAGGTTTCGAGTTCGAACACAAGGCACGCACCTCTGACTTTTCGAATTTATGTGCGTATTAATAATTAATTATCACTCGCTTAAACGGTGAAGGAAAACATCGTGAGGAAACCTGCATACCTTAGAGATTTTTCTCGACGGTTTGTGAAGTCTGCCAACCCGCACTAGGCCAGCGTGGTGGACTATAGCCTAATCCCTCTCAATATGAGAGGAGACCCGTGCCCAGCAGTGGGACAGTATATGGGTTGATGATGATGATGATGATCTTAGTGTTCATATTTTTCCACATAATCTTTACTTTCTCATTTATTATATTAATAGTGATTCTTACCTCTTCTATCCTCATGTTGTCACATCCTGAGAGCTTGAGCAGCCTCTTCTCAGCACCAGCGTTGGTCTCCACCTCCGTGAACCCTGACTCATTGCCACCTTCCAAGTACCTGATGGCTAGAAGACGAGGGTCATCATCATCATGATCATATCAGACACAAGACGGCCACTATACTAAACAGAGGCCTCATAGACTTCCTCAAGGACCGGTTATGCAACCTTTACCAGGTCGTCCTTCCATCTCGTTGGAGGCTGTCCTACGCTGCTTTTTCCAGTGTGTGGTCTCCATTCGAGAACATTTTGGCCGCAGCGGCCATCAGTTCTACGAGCTATGTGCCGCGCACGAGGGTAGTTCAAATTTATTAAACAGCAGAGAAAGGTAGGACATAGTGGAAGTAATGCCACTCAAATTGGAGTTGCCCGACTGGAGAAGTACCTCCACCTTGCAGAATAGCGAAGTGAATTAACACTGCTTTGAGCCGTGTTGTGTTCCTTACGGTAAGCAAGGTTGCCAGTGCTCCACGAGGAACCGTTGTGTTGGCAGTGGGGGGACTTTGACCCTTATATTGCCAACCGAACTATTCCCCTTTCGTTTCACAGGGTCGGCAATGCGCCAGAGATACCCCTCTTTATTTTTCGGGTGGGGAAATGCTCCTTATGCATGCTGTCCCTCTCGGGGATGCGGGCCGGTTATGTTGGGATCTCCGGCCAGGTGGCCAGCATACCGACTTCAACCACCACCACTACCACCTTCCGCATAGTGATAGGATCATGGGAATCGCTCTCGTAGGATCCGCGATCACACCGCGGACGTCCATTTATTGACCCTCCCGGAGGACCAAGTGTAATGGGCGACTGACGAGCCAGTGATACCCCTGGTGTTGCAAGCGTCTTTAGGCCACGGTAAACGCTATTTCAGCTACATTATTTCGTAATTTTCTTCGTCGTTATCGTACTTACCAGGCTTAAAATATCCCAAGAACTGGCTAGACTCATGACCCTGAACTTCCCTGTGATGTACAGCTTTCCCGCCCAACATATCATCAAGAGTGACAGTCCAGATGGCCGCAGAGCCCATCTTATCTTGGGTGGTCTTGCCTCCAAGCCAGAAATGAGCATCATGGCTGAGCGAGGAACTGTCTTGGCCAGTCGTCTGGAAAGTTTTAATGTAATATTGGCAAAAGAGAGAGATGGAGAGGAATTAAATTGGCACAAGATCGACATTGTTGGAGTAATCAATTCAATTGGCATACGATTACCATTGATACAGATCAATTCAATTAGCATAAAAAATAGAGGATCGATTAGTGTAAAAAAATGAGAATCAATCCAATTGGCATAAGATTGAACGAGATACAGAGATCAATATAGACTTAGTTAGTCAATAAATTGGAATGGCACCGGTATTGTCATTGGCATTGGTATTGTGGCATAGATTTCGAGAGAAATTCAATTGGCACAAGGATGAGATAGATTGGGAGATCAATTCAATTAGCACAAAAATGAAATTGATGAGCAGATGAAATTAATTTTGCGCATGATTAAGATAGTTGGACAGGGCAATCCAATTAAATCCAAAAAAAAAAGATATATTTCGAGATCAATTCAATTGACACCAGACTAAGATAGATAAGCGACGAAACGGATGAGTCATCTCGGCAACGGATACTCGAAGCCAGAGGACTACAGGTTCCTTCCTCTGAGTGGACTAGCCGCCTTCATGAACCACGTCTTTGAAGAGTAAGGAATGTACCATGCTGCGGACAACACAACAGATCACATTTGGTCGAAGTGTTGCTGGCCATGCCAGCCCCCACTGCTAAGATTAAGATTAAGATAGATTGAAAGATAAATTCGATTAGCATAAGATTAAGGTAGATAGACAAAGGAGAGGCGTTTATTGAGCATGGGAACACTAAGGCTTATCATAATCTTACCTTCAAGACGATGTATGAGTCCCCGTTATAGAATTTTCCATACAATTTCGATTCTATAGGCACTGGTTCGAATTTCTGAAAAAAAAAAAAACAATTTTGACTCCATGTTTTTATGGTTAATTAACAAAATACAAATTATGTAATGCAATAAACTACATACAGGTTAAGCAGAGGTGTACCAATGTACCCCCCACAGATTGACGCTATGTTTAAGTTTAATAGGGGGCGAGCCTATTGCCATTAAATGGCCACAAATCCAAACTCCGAGCTGCTACTGAGGCAGCTGGCAGCCTCTATAACTGTATGACTAAAAAGCAGTATAAAGCATCATAAAAAAAATAGACTGTATTTGTTTTATGATGACTAACTTACATAAAAAAATCTTAAAAACGCGTTACTACAAGATATAGACACCAGAAGGGGTGAAATGATAGGCCACCTTATACGCCACGACGAATATTTATATGCATGTTTATACAGATTACGACATATATAATTACGCACCAAAGTAGGTATGTAGCTGCTTACAATACCTACGTTTTGACACATATTGCGTGATACATTATTACAATATCTTTATCAAAACACAGATTATTAATTAGCTGCCTGTAAGTATACCTAACTCTTTTGTTGACCGTACAACCCGAATCTTTTTAAAATTAGGGTGAACAGGTATCCTTTGGGTATGCTTGCTCCATCGCCGACCTCATCTTTGCTCCGAAGCTAAGGTTGAGGTCAAGAGCAAGCCCATTTTAGAATAAAAAAAGAGAGAACTTACATCAATAGTCCATATCTCGATGCCAGGGTTGGCTCCTGCTTCAGCGAAGGCCGGGTGATCCATTGTTACAAATCTAGGTATAACATTAAAAATTAGAAAAAACTATATGTATACATTTTTAAATTTATTTTAGCGATGGAACCATTAGACGTCTCCTGGACCAGACACTATTACCTGTAAGACACAGCGACTCCCACCCGCCAGCTCGAAATTTGCCTTAACTGCTGGGCACGGGTCTCCTCTCACAGAATGTGTGGGATTAGGCTATAGTCCACCACGCTGGCCTAGTGCGGGTTGGCGGACTTCACACACCGTTGAGAAAAATCTCTAAGGCATGCAGGTCTCCTCACGATATTTTCCTTCACCGTTTTAAGCGAATGATTATTACTTAATTCGCACATGATTTCGAAAAGTCAGAGGAGCTTTGGATTCGATCTCCACACCTTCGCCTTTTCAGTCCAATGGTCAATTCAATAGGTTTTAATGACGTCACTATTTTATTATTATTTTATTTTATTTATGCTTTCTGTACAAAAAAGGCGTACAAAGGCGGTCTTAATGCCATTAGGCATTTTCTACCAGACAACCTTTGGGTGATGCGGAGACGAACACGGTAGATGCACAAATAAAATATGAGCGAGAGACAAGAGGCAATGACTGATTGCCCAAAAGCTATAAATATACAATATTACTGACTTAAAATAATTACATTAATATATAATAATAAAAAATAAAAAAACAATACATACTTAATATACTACATATATAACATACATGACGTCACTAGTATGAACTAGTGACGTCATTAACACCTATTTAATTGAAAAGCAAGTTTTTGCTTCTGTCATTTTATGGAAATGGAGTCATCCAAATGCCAAAGAATACAAAAAGACATTTTTACACTATTTAAAATTGGAATATTGCTTTATACATATACGTTGACAAATGAAAATCTCAATCTTAAACTTCACACATATTACTGAATTTATATTTTCGAAAAAAGCGTAAACGTAACATCCCTTCTTGTATTCCCCAAAGGGTTAGGTAGTTACCCGCATTTCGTTTGCTGGTATGTTTAGACCCCATAAAATAATTAAGGAGCCAGCCTATCTCATACTTTGAGCTGCTACTGAGAATTTCATAGAAAATATTCAATGACACTGTTTGACCTTTGATTCGAAAACAGAGCCTCAAGCATAGCAGTTGTGCTTGACCACTAGGCTCATAAGGCAGCACAATTTTCGAAAACAATATCAAATTTGAATTGGGACGTGTTATGCACATTTTATTTGAGAGCTATGCTTTGTATTTCTCTACGCGAGCAGATCAGAAACGAGGAGATCCATAGAAGAGCGAAAGTTGCCGACATAGCTGATGAAAGACTTAGCAAGCTTAAGTGGAAATGGGTGGGGCACATAGCTCGTAGAACTGATGACCGCTGGGGCAAAAAGGTTCTCGAGTGGAGATCACGCACCGGAAAGCGCAGCGTGGGACGGCCTCCAAAGCGATGGACGGATGATATTTTTAACCCATAATACAATCGGATTACCCTTGTTTGGTATAACAACGTTTAGTCCAAATTCGCTCCGGCCAATTTTAGTTACAATAAAGTCATTCCGCATAATTATTCATTTGACTGAATAATTTATTGGTAGAATTTTATTTAGCATATTTATTTCTTTGAAATAATGTCTTGAGCTTACTCAATACTCAATACGTTTATTGCACTCCACAATGTTAAGCAGTTGTTATACAGTTTATGGTATCAATCATGGACCCTGTCGGGCACGGCAACGTAGGAGAGAGGAAGAAGGCACTATATTTATTACTATATACGTAGTTGTTTGCTATATTTCCATTTATTTACTAAATAATTTTTATTTCATTTATACATATATTATAGTTTATTTATATAGCTATTATATTATAGTTATTACCTATATGCAAACATTTTTAAGAAATTTAATAGATAATATGTGTGTAATATATTATTTTATTGTAGAAGTATGTAAATTTCCTTATTGTCTAAGGAGATTAAAATTATTATTATAGTTTTTCATTTAAGAAAGCTAGAAAAAAAGAAAGCTTTAAAATGCAACGAATTTACTTAGGCTAGATTAGGTTGTTAGGGTTGTTTTTTGGCCTTTTGTTTAAAATAATAGCGTAAATGTTGTTATCGCTAATAAATTTTAATAGTCGATGAAATGAAAATTATGTTAATCGATATTATACAAAGTGATTATTTTCTTAAACGTTGTTCGAATTAGTAACATTATATCAAATGTGGTTATACCAAACAAGGGTGAACCAATACAATCATATTTACAACACAAACTCTTAACTAACTTGAACACAGAAAACAACATGAAAAAATTGTTTACATACTTTGACATACTACTGTAGCGACATCTACCGCGCTACATAGAACTACGAAGGCCTGAATCGCGCAAGCAACATTCGCAACGCAAAGTTGCTTAAATACAACCGCCCGACATCAACCGTCGGGCCGTGGCCCGCCAGGCAAAACACCCGCCTGGTTGGAGGATCCTCCCTTTTCGTTGGAGGGGCAATACACCTCGCCTCTCCACACTACTTCAACAAGTTAATTATACTCCAAACTTACCTTTAAAATTAGCTTAAGTACGTTAACTTAACAACTGATTAAAATAGATACAAATTAGTCAAATAACTTTCTCACACTGCATTAACACGTACGAATTTCGCCAATATATGATATAAACAAAGATTTAGATAATGTTTGTATGAAATAATCACACGATAGCTGGTATCGTAAAGTGTGAATCATGCTAGATAATGTATATAATCTAGGATGTTTATCAGCCGTCTGATAAAACGGAACAGTGCCTAGAGATTAGGTATTTTTAAAATAAAAAACTTAAACTATTTCCCGCTGTTATCTCGATATTGTTTTTATATTAATAGGTTTAAAAGGATGCTTTCAATGAATCATATTTATGTGATTCAGTTATTCGTTTATGAGAGGTAGGGCACATCATATGAGGGAGTTCGTGCAGCCATTGATGTTGCATATATTGATATGCATTTGACTTAAAATTACATTATATCCTTCAGTTGCCAAGCGGTCTGAGCTTGTCATTTTATTTTTTATTTTATTTCGAACAATAAACACCCACAATATTAAAAATAAATATTTGACGTAATAACAATACTGCAGCCCACGACATTGCTCACGTATTAAGCATCGGTGCTTTGCGTAAACTGCTCTTTTTATTTCTATATGTTAGTAATTACTTAAGAATAATGGTTACATAGTGAAAATGATTAAGTACTTAATTTTTAGATTTACTACATTAAAATACAGACTTTTTTTTTTTTAAATACAATACAAGAAAGGAACAACAATATGATGGGTTATAGCTGGTTTAGGGAGTTTATTATAAGATGCTTAAAGGTACCTAAAGGACATACAAAAATATCTACGTGCAAAAAATGGTTGTTATAATTATCTACTAAGCGGCGAATAGGTGACCGCAAGCCACTATTAGACATTTGCCCACAGCAAATAACTTGCTACGGGACAACTGTCATGCTCACTAAAATGTCCTGCTGATGGTGGCGTTGTGTGTCGGGTCGTTTTATTCCCTGCAACATGGTTGAGTCGAGCGACGACGCCGATACGCACGTGAACGGGTGCCTACTGTCGGGGCTGGTCAGCTCTTACTGTCAATGGCCATCTCTATTTATTATTTATTTTTTCTTTTTCTGTTTAGTAGACTGGATTAATTTAATGGTACACATCAAACTGCATTGCTCTCATGTAAGTTTGACATAACAATGATTTATATTAATTTAACAGATATTAATACTGAAATCGTTACTGTGATTATATTTTTTCGGCATTTCTTCTCAGAGGTCGTCAGCTAGAAAATGAAATAGCCAACATCATTAAAAAAAAAAAAGAAAAATATAACAAATCCTCTATCATAGTGGGAGTAATTCCACTCAAATTGGAGATGTCCGACTGGGGAAGTACCTCCGCCTTACAGAAACTCGAAGTGAAATAACACTGCATTGAGATGTGTACCTAATGTACTTATGTACTGCTTATTTATTTACATATGTACTACTTATGTACTGACCTATGTACTGTTTAGGTACTAACCTATGTACTGCTTATGTACTACTGATGTATTTTCCTATGTACTACTTATGTATTTAACTATGTACTTTTTATGTACTAACCTATGTACTACTTATGTATTTTCCTATGTACAACTTATGTATTTTCTTATTTATTTATTTATTTATTTATTTATTTAGGTTGACCAACAGTTGTTTACACTATAACATTTCTGATTTAGTGACTAGGGTAACATTTACAAGTGCAACAATTAATAACAGGTCAACACCACATGCACAGAAAGCGGCTTTACATAACATATTTATAAATTATTGAAATTAGAACTTTAAATACATGAATAAGTAATTTAACACTATATTATAGAAAAATTAACATCTGATTAAATTTTAAATTTTAATTGATTACGTAGATTACATTAGATTTATATTAATTATTAATTGAAATTGAATAAAATATAGTAGATTAATTATTGATTGAATTATGAATAAAGATAATGACCATAAGTTGGAGAAAAATAAAATTAAAAGAATAAAATATAAAGAGAAAAAAATTAAAACAGGCACAAAAATATCAAAAATTAATTCGCCATTGGGTTGCTTACAAAAGCTCGTAGAAATTTATTTATATTATCATGGTGCACATCTACTAGGTCACTGCGACCATTAAGGATTCTACACAATCTAGGTATTGGGGAATTTGCACCAAGTACAGACTTTCGAAGTGGCGGACACAGGGGTGTTATCTTATTCCTAGGATGTCTAGAAGGCGCGCGGAATCCAATAAGCTTCAACAAACAGGGGCAGTCGATCTTATTGCGCAACAGTTTGTAAATAAATAAAGCATCGGTTATATCTCTACGCATAGACAACGATTGCATCCTGAAATGGCACAGACGGACTCTGTAAGAGGGCAGGCGTTTAGATTTCCCCTCACTAAAGGCTAAATGCCACGCAAAACGTTTCTGTACCCTTTCTAGACGCAACATGTGAGCGGCATAGTGAGGTCTCCACACAACACTACAATACTCCATAACACTCCGTACAAGACTGTTATATAACATTATCTTGGTGCCACTTTTACGAAAACCTTTGGTGTTACGAAGCAGGAACCCTAACATTTTTGATGACTTTTTGATAATGTTTTCAATATGAGGCACAAAAGTGACCTTTTTGTCAAAGTGTACTCCTAGATCCCTTATTGTTTCGACTTCTTGGACTCGCTCCTGGTATATGAAGTATTCTGTGTCAATAGTGTTAATTTTTCGCGTATACTTAACATGGTAACATTTCTTCGGATTAAGTTGCATTTTATTATTTTGGCACCATTTTATAACTTGGTTAAGATCATGCTGCAGAAGTTCACAGTCTCTTTTTGACTCTATTACTCGCGCAAATTTTAAGTCGTCAGCATACAGAAAAGGTTCGGAAAAACGAAAACACTCAGGGAGATCATTAATGAACATAATAAATAGTATTGGAGCTAAGTGAGATCCTTGGGGGGCGCCCGATGTTATTTTGTGTTCAGCCGATCGAAAACCGTTTACAACGACAAAGAAATTGCGTTCAGTAAGATAAGACTTGAACCAACCTAATAAAGGCCCTGTTATACCATAGGCTGCTAGTTTATATATAAGTATAGAATGGGGCATTTTATCAAATGCCTTACTGAAGTCGGTATATACTACGTCAAATTGTTTGCCTCCATCTACAGCCTGTATTAGGGACTCCGTGAATGAAACTAAATTTGTGGCTGTAGACCTAGATGCCACAAATCCGTGTTGATTGTCATTAAGATACAATCTCAAATGTTGCTGAATGTGTGGAGATATTATAGATTCAAAAATCTTTGCGAATGTGGATAAAATTGAAATTGGCCTATAGTTGCTTACGGTATCTTTTTTATCTGACTTATGTACTGGGATTACCTTGGCGTTCTTCCATTCTGATGGAAAAGTTCCAGTAGCCAGCGATGCATTGTATATTATTAGTAAGGGAGACACTAGAGCTGTGGCACAGTTAGAAATAAAAACAGGTGGGATGCCATCTGGGCCAGATCCTTTACTAGTATTTACTGTTTTTAGTTTTTTTAGTAGACAGTCGCGGTCAATTACTGGAATACTTAATCCTTGACTATTACTATGCAGTGCTTGGAGGTACATTGTAGGGCAGTTAATTTCTGTATCTTTGTCAGTCGTGTACATGGTTGCGAAATGGTTAGCGAAAAGGTCACAGATTTCAGAACCGTTAGATGTAACAACCTGTCCATCAGTCATTGCCAAAGGGTAGCCACTAGTGCCACCACGTTTTGCTTTTATGTAACCCCAGAGAAGTTTGGGATTGTCTTTAATGTCCTTTTCTTATGTACTAGTTATGTATTTTACTATGTACTTCTTATGTATTAACCTATGTACTACTTATGTAACTTATGTACTGCTATGTGTTGTGTGACCTACTTATGTACTCCTTATATACTTACCTTTGTGCTACTCATGTACTTACCTATGTACTGCTTAAGTACTTACCTATGTACTGCTTATGTACTTACCTATGTTGTACTTATGTATTTACCTATGTACTTACCTATGTACCTACTGCTCATGTACAGACGCCAGCGGCTCAAAAAATACAAAACTGACAAATTTTCCCTATTGAGTATTAACTTTATTTGCTTTGCATTAAAGTTGAATATCAATCAAAGAAATTTGACAAATTGTAATAGCTTTATGTGCTGGCCTCTGTACTGACCTATGTACTACTTACTAAGTTCTAACCTATGTACTACTTATGTATTTACATATGTACTGCTTATATACTACTTAGGTACTAACCAATGTACTGCTTATGTACTTACCTATATACTACTTATGTACTTAACTATGTACTAACCTATGTACTACTTATGTACTAACCTATGTACTACTCATGTACTTAATTATGTACCGCTTATGTACAGTTGACAAAATAATTAAGTATACAGGCAGCTATTTAAAGATGTTTTGCTGTGTTTTGTTAAAGAATGTGTAATAAAATGTACCTCGCAAGATGTGGCAAAACGCAGGTATTGTAAGCTGCTACACATCAAACCCTTTGACGGGTAATTATTTAAATCACAATCTGTGTAAAGATGCAGATTTCGTTCGCTACCTGTATACCAATTTCTTTTATTGACTGTACTAACCTATGTACTGCTTTTGTACTTACCTAAGTACTACTTATGTATTTACCTATGTACCACTTACGTACTAACCTATGTACTACTTATGTACAAATCTACGTAGTACTTATGTATTTAAATAAATACTATTTTATTTTATTTATTTATTTTATTTTACAGAAGGCTTACAGACATGTACTTAATGTACTACGTAGTACTGACATGTATTTTAATTATGTACCGCTTATGTACTAACCTAAGTACTGCTTATGTACTTACCTAAGTACTTCTTATGTATTTACCTATGTAACTTATGTACTAGTTATGTACTCACTTATGTACTACTCATATACTTCATTATGTACCGTTTATGTACTAACCAATGTACTGCTTACTTACTTACCTAAGTAGTACTTATGTATTTACCTATGTACTGCTTATATACTTACCTCTGTATTACTTATAAATTTACCCTTATACCACTTATGTACTTACCTATGTACTACTTATTTATTTACATATGTACTGCTTAGGTACTAACCTACGTACTGCTTATGTTCTGACCTATGTATTACTTATGTATTTAACTATATGCTGCTTATGTATTTATCTATGTAAGACTTATGTCATGTACTAACCTATGTACTGCTTATGTACTACTCGTGTACATAATTATTTACCGCTTATGTACTAACCTATGGACTGCTTATGTACTTACCCAAGTACTACTTATGTATTTACCTGTGTCTACTTATGTATTTACCTATGTACTGCTTATGTACTACATATTTATTTACATATGGACTGCTTATGTACTGTTTAGGTACTATGTACTTACCTATTCTTATAGATTTTTTATTTTATTATTATTTTAACCTATGTACTGATTATGTACTTACCTATGTATTACTTATGTACTTACCTATGTACTACTTATGTACTAAACTATGTACTATTTATGTATTTACTTATATACCACTTATGTACTTACCTATGTACTGTTTATGTTCTTACCAATATACTGCTTTTGTACTTACCTAAGTATTACTTATGTACTTACCTATGTACTGCTTATGTACTAATCTATGTACTACTCATGTACTTAATTATGTACCGCTTATGTAATAACCTATGTACTTCTCATGTACTTAATTATATACCGATTATGTACTAACCTATGAACTGCTTATGTACTTACCTTAGTACTACTTATGTTATTACCTATGTACTGCCTATGCACTTAACTATGTACTATTTATGTTGAGTGCAGGCGGTTGAGTGCTCTCCATACAGTCCACTGCAGATATTTGATAAGGAGCGTCTGTGAGTTCTAAATATGAATTGATCATCAGCATCAACCCATATACTGTCCCACTGCTGGGCACAGGTCTCCTCTCAGGATGTGAGGGATTAGGTTATAGTTCACCACGCCAGCCTAGTGCGGATAGGCAGACTTAACACATCGTCGAGAAAATCTCTAAGGTATGCAGGTTTCCTTACGATGTTTTCCTTCACTGTTTAAACGAGTGATAATTAATTAATTATTAATACGCACATGAATTCGTAAATTCAGAGGTGCGTGCCTTAGATTCAACCTCGAGATCTTTGACTTGGCAGTCCAATAGTCACTAGGCTATCACTGCTCATTTTTTTATTTATTTGTTCATATTTTATATAAAAACATGAATTAATGTCGGGGGAATTGCTTAGTGTCGCTTTTTAACCCGCAGAGGGTAAAATTTCCCCATTTTCATCAAAAGTGGCTAACGTTCCCAGGTTTTTGCGTCTTTGTTTTATTAGTAATTACTATTATTTTTACTAGTTGGCTGATATTTTATAGCATTACCTAGCGCCGATCAACAAAAACAAAATCTGTTCAAAAAGAAGGAAATAACTTGGTATGTCATATGAGCATTTTAATTTTGTACTAGAGTGCGCATTATATTGAGAATTTACGTCAAGTCTTATGTACGTCTTATGAATTCTATTAAATTTCGTTTTTTTCTTACGACCACCTAAAACTTTATAACTACGCATAAGTATATCATAAATATATGTATATGTATCTATTTTAGAACTTTATTCAGAGGTTGAAATAATTTTTTTTTGTTGACATCAACCACGTTTTGGATGACAGCTCTGCAATAATGATCTTCTAATATTCCTAAATTCCGTTATTAAATAATTAAAACAATTCATATCAATAATATTTTATTAAACGACAATTAATTTGACGAATATACAAGCATACATAATTCTATAAACAACTTTTTTAAGTAACTACTTTTAAGACATCACGTTCATGGTATAATAATTTACAATATTATTTTCGTTTAAACAGTAAAATTATGTAATCAATAATAAAAACCTCTTATCTCATAGTTAAATTTTGTTGGTCCAAAAACACACCCTTGAGAAACACCTCCATTAAATACAGAGAAAATATATCAGTGTTTATGAAAATAAGGGAACTATGGTTGCCATATCAATAAATTGTTAATTAACAATTAAGTACATAAAAAAGTGTAACATAACATTGCCGTTATAAGCGCCATGGCATCACTGACAGTGTTGAAAGCTTTGTTTTTTGAATCCAATTTCGGAGGCGACTGAAAAACAACGTACGTGTTTAGTCATAAATATAAGGCTTCTTAGACGAAACAAATAGAGTGAATGCGAAGATAATTATAGAACGTGAATCTATTTGCCAAAAATAAACATAGGTTAAGCTGTGCTTGCTGCGGCCTGACTTTCGATATATGACCATTCTTAACAAGTCGAGATCATGTAAAGCCGTTGGTCCCAGTTGTCATAAAAACAAGTAAACAGAAGCCCAAAATGCCTGACAACCAGTCCTTAAGATATCAGCATTGCCCAAAAATTATGCTGCGGAATTCTGATGGCAATAATTCCATGTAGAATACTGTTATTCAACTGCTGGACAATGATCTGCTACTGGAAGTTGGCAGACCATTCTATCAATAGATTTTTTTATAAAAAAACTCAAGCAGGTTTATTTAAAAGTATCAGGAACTGTAGAACTCTGGTACATGCGAAAAGAACCCACATTTATTTTTGATATGCTAGACGTATGATTGATGTTGTTGTTGATGTTTTTAGCAAGATTGTATTGAACCTTAATATTATTTTGGTAGTTCTGTATATGTTAACATTGTTTTATTTTGGTAGTTCTGTATATGTTAACATTGTTTTGTAACATTTTTCTTTGAAGCCAATCCCAATTGTCGGGAAAAGGCTCCGAGGTTGATGATGACGTGTTGATGATGATCATGTAGACTTACAGTTCCACTAAGCTTCTGTCTGTTGCCGCAGCTGATGTCATCAATGGACGTACGAAATCTCTCCACATCCTTGTTAGAATGACTGTTCGGTTCGAACTTGAAACTACAATAATAATAATAATCTTTATTTCACAGAAAAAGTACATATTATAGATAAAGTTAAATGCTCACAAAAGTGTTCGCATCTGGAGCCGAACTAGGAGGTACCTGTACTTGCCAAACCCCTGAGTTACATTAAGTACCCTCAGATATCCTCCAGCGAATAACAATTAAGTAAAATAATTATAATGTAAACACACTTCACAATGATTGTACTGTATTACTTTTATTTGATATATAACTCTCATGTAAGTGAATTGTAATTCTTATGAGAATAAAGTTGTCTCTAATTTGAAATGAAGTGTAATAAAAATGTATAAAATAAAAATTTATTTTACATACATACATACACTCACGCCTTTTTCCCATAGGGGTAGGCAGAAACTAAAGAACGCCACTTGCTACGATTCTTGCATACTTCTTTCGCTTTGACCACATTCATACATCTTGTCATACATACACGCCGGTTGCGAGTACTACGCACCTGACCTTTTTGAAGAACCTCACCAATAAGGTCGGTATAAGTTTTTTTAGGGCGTCCCCTCTCGGCGGTTCCACTGACATTCGCCATATAAATCCTTTTTGTTAGTCGCCTTTCATCCATTCTCTCGACATGCCCAAATCATCTCAGCATATTCTTCTCAATTCTCGTCACTACATCGTCTTTTAAGCCGCAACGTTCTCTTATCACACTATTTCTCAATGTATTTTACAATACATTATTATTGATTATCTATTATTTATTTAATAGAACCTACAGTAGTTGTAGCTCGATCTTCTCTTTGTGTGATGTGTGAAGGTGAATGAGTGTGAGAAGTTGTGTCTATCGTTGAGTGTGGATGTGTGTGTGAGGTTTTATGAGTTGAATTGAATTGTTGAGCTGTAAGCGAAATATAAATATATGTATGTGAGGGGCTCATGGTTAACTAATAATTACGCTGATCAACCAATCTGCAAGGTTAAGCTTCGTTAGTCAGCGGTCAGTCTGTATGGGTGAACATTCGTAATAGAAAACATCGAGCTCCCTTCGTGCCTCGGAAAGCACAAAAGCCGTCGATTTTATCGCGTTATATTTACTATCTTTTTGTATTTTTTGGCATTTTTCATGCTAAAATTTTAAAGTTACTTATTTAGCGAAGGAAAAATTCGCGGTGGCTTAGTGGTCATAACGTCTATTGTACCTAACCAGAAGACACTGGTTCGGACCCTGCCCGCGGTCGAAGTTTTCCTTCGCTGAATAACTTAAAATCTTAGCATGTACAAGGCCAAAAAATACAAAAAGATAGTAGGTAAGGTGGCATCGTTCGACATTGAACTAACTGTAAAGTAAGTCATGTCGGTTGTGAAGCAAAAACTTACTTTTCAATAGGTGTTACTGACGTCACCATAAAAACATAAATTCTGAATGTGAAGGCAAAATTCGTCAAGGCGGGGGGGGCTCGCGGTAGCTTAGTGGTCATATTAGCGTCTAGTATACCTAACCAGAAGACGCAGGTTTGAATCCTGCCCGCGGTCGAATCCTTCGCTAAATAGCGTTATATAGATATTATTAATCACAATAATTCAGTTTTGAGCAGATGAAGATCAACTTGATTAAAAATGCGTGTACTTACTAATTTTTCTGCCGTGCAATGGGCTTGTCAGCATCTTCCGGTGACGTAACCTCGTCATTTAACTCAGTTTGAGTCTCCTTAGCAATATCTTTTTCTTCAGCACTGTCTGATTTGTAATCTAGAGAAAAAAGTAATTTAATTATTACTTCCTTTTTTTATAGTACTAGCGGCCCGTTACGGCTTTGCACGGGTGGATATGTGATCGTGGAATTATATTTTTTCCAAAATAAGAGCAGGCTATGTCACTCCTTATAATATTAGCTATCTGTCAGTGAAAGTCCCGTTAAAATCGGTCCAGCCGTTTCATAGATCGGATCAAACAGATAGACCAAAATTTCAAAAAATGATTTTTTTTATGTAAGTGTCCTAAATTATTTTATATGCATTTAGTAAAAAGCTGTTAATTTGGAATTACAAACACACAGTTCAATTTTATTTATGTGTTTAGATAACTTGACGAACTGAATAGACCGGCTACGGTCGTAGTGATACGATATCTGCAAATCAATAAAAAAAAAACATGACAAACTGATGGTAAGCGATAACCACAGCCTAAGCTCCATATACATACGTCAGCAACACCAGTGGTGTCACTCGCGTTGTCATCTTGACACCTCAGTTGTTAAGTCTCTTCAGCAATGTCACTGGCTACATTACTCAAGGTGGAAGGGGGCTAAAAATTAAATTAAGCAACTCATTTGGAAACGGTTCTTCCCTACTAGTTAGCTAGTATTAGTTAGCTAGTTGAAAAGCAGCGCCAGGCAGCTCACCAGCAGTCTGGCATTTAGCTGATCTGGAGCCTATTTGACGCAGTCGTGGGGCACACATTTTTTATTTATCCTTATTTTATTTGTTTTGCCATCATGTTTTTTAATATTTTGTGTGCATTGTCCAAGACTGTATCAATAAATATTTTTCTTTCTTTCTACTATAATATTATAATTGTGAAAGTAACTCTGTAGTTTTGTCTGCTACGCTTTCACGTATAAACGTAAATATTTCGATGAAATTTAGTACATGGATAGATTGGACGTTGAAGAAGGACATAGGTTACCTTTTATATGAAAAATCTTTTGGGATGTGAGTGAAATATTCCGAAGAAACTCTGTCTGTTACGCTTTCACGCTTAAACTGCTGAACCGATTTTGATGAAATTTGGTACAGAGATAGATTGGACCTTGGAGGACATAAACCTAATACCTTTTATCTTAAAAATCTTTTTTTGAATGCGAGGGAAACTGTGGGCAACTGCTAGTATTTTATAAAAATAAAAAACTAATAAGACTGGGAATCGAATATAGGACTTCAAGCGTAATTACAAACCAGCAGTATCCTTGTAGATATCAGCTAACTCCTTCTCTATTCTAGCTTCCTCATCATCTTGAGTAATCGCATCGAGCTTTTCAGCATCCTTTTCAGTTTTTTTCAAATCTGCCAGCTGTAATAATGAGGAAAGGAATAGTTGGGTTGGCAGTATAAAGGTCAAAGTCCCCCCACTGCCGGCACAATGTTTCCTCGCGGAGCACGGGCAACCTTGCTCACCGTAAGGAACACAACCAGGGGCGTATTTACCCTAGGGCCATCCGGGCCATGGCCCGGGGCGCCAATCCGCCAGGGGCGGCGTCAGGGGGTAGCTTCTTTTAATTTTTCTTGTCAATCTCAATTTAAAATTAACAAAAAAACAAGAATCAGTAAGTAAATCATTTAATCATAAGTAGATAGATACGAGCGGGGCAGGGGCGATCAGCCTTACGTACAAATACTTCTGGTTTTGGTATTTGATGACGCCTAAGAGGAGACACGCCAAATGCAATTATCGTCTCGACTTCATTTTGAGGATTGAATGTCTAGTATGAAATGGAGTGACGTGTGTTCTATAAGGGATGGTTGGATGGATGGGATGGTAACAAAAACGAGCGCAAGCATTCTGCACTCTCGGGATAAGGCGATCGGTTCGAGCCAATAAACGTAGGCCATAAACATTGTCGGCATAATTCAACCTTGACACAACAAGTGTTTCAACGCGCTGTTCTCGAAGTTCTTCAGATAGATAAGGTCTTATTTTATAAAGGACCGTATGGCAGTAAAAACAGCTTTGTACCGTATGTACTCCGTATGTACTCCGTATGTACTCCGTATGTACTCCGTATGTACTCCGTATGTACTCCGTATGTACTCCGTATGTACTCCGTATGTACTCCGTATGTACTCCGTATGTACTCCGTATGTACTCCGTATGTACTCCGTATGTACTCCGTATGTACTCCGTATGTACTCCGTATGTACTCCGTATGTACTCCGTATGTACTCCGTATGTACTCCGTATGTACTCCGTATGTACTCCGTATGTACTCCGTATGTACTCCGTATGTACTCCGTATGTACTCCGTATGTACTCCGTATGTACTCCTTATGTACTCCTTATGTACTCCTTATGTACTCCTTATGTACTCCTTATGTACTCCTTATAATTAAAATTAAAATAATAGAAAAAAAAACATTTATATCACTTTTTTCCTAGAATTCTGGGGCAGCGGAACTTATTGGCCCGGGGCGCTAAATTCCAAAATACGCCCCTGAACACAACACAGCAGTGTTATTTCACTTCGATTTTCTGCTAGGCGGAGGTACCTACTTGCCTCTACCACTATGCCCTGGGTCTCTTAAAAATATATATTTTTTTTATTATTCTACTAAGTTGGCAAACAAGCATACGGCCCACCTGATGGTAAGCGGTTACCGTAGCCTATAGACGCTTGCAACACCAGGAGTATTGAGAGGTCTTGGATTGAAAGAGAAATAGTTGAGTTGGCAGTATAAGGTTCAAAGTTACCCCCACTGCCAACACAACGTTTCCTCGCGGAGCACTGGCAACCTTCCTCACCGTAAGAAACACAACACAGCTCAAAGCAGTGTTATTTCACTTCGATTTTCTGCAAGGTGGAGGTACTTCCTCAGTCGGGCAGCTCCAATTTGAGTGGAATCACTCCCACAATGCCCTACCTTTGTTAAAGAGATTTTATAGAATTATAGAGATTGATAGAAGGAGGGGCTCATGGCTAAGTAATAACGAATCTGATCAACCGACTGCCTCATTAGTCTAGGACTGCCTCATTAGTCTAGTGGTCCTAAGCGCGACTGCTACGCTAGAGGTCCTGGGTTCGATCCCCAGGTCGAGCAAAGTATTATTGGGTTTTTCTATGAAATTCTCAGTAGCAGCTCGGAGTCTGGATTTGTGCCCGGTTAATGGCAATAGGCTCGCCCCCTATTACATGGGACCTAAACATACCGGCGAAATGTGGGTGTACATTAGTAGGACCTCTGCCTAACCCTTCGGGGAATACAGGCGTGATGGTATGTTATAATCTGATCAACCGATCTGCAAGGTTAAGCTGCGCTAGTCGCGGTCAGTCTGTGGATGGGTAACCACTCTTAACACATCAAGACTCCTGCGTGCTCGGAGTGCATGTAAAGCCGGCGGTTCTGGTTGTCATACGAACACCTATGACAATCGTTAGTGGTAGTCAGAAGCTCAAAACGACTGACAACCGGCCTATCCTCAGGGTATCGGTATTACCCAAAAAAAAATTGGGTTGCGAAGGTTTGATGGCAGCCGATTCGTGTAAAATACTGATATTCAGCCGCATCTGGTTAGACTGGAAGCCGACCCCAATATAAAGTGTTACAAAATACCCCGTAAAAAATATAATTAAATATCAAACGCAAAAAATTTTGTCAGCTGTTATGTCAGGGAACCAGATTATTTAACAGAAAGGCTTACGTAAGTACCTATTTTACCTAATAATTGTCTACTTTAATAGTTTTTCTATTTTTCATTCATAAATGTTGTTGTTTTCCTTTTTTGGGATAAATGATTAAATTATATTTATTTCTGTAAATAGATCTTTTAAAGACACTTTTACAAGTCAATGTTTTAATTTTTTTTTTAAGCTAGATGGTTCCGGCATTTCCTAGCTGACGACCTCTGAGAAGAAACGCCGAAACAAACTCAGAGAATCATAGTCTCTTTTAAAGTCCAGACATTGTATAGTAACAAATATGTGTCTTACAATGTTGGGCAAAGTCTGAAATGGCCTTTTGAAGAAAGAGCCATAGCGGCTTTGAGTAGACCAGTCCCAACTGACGGCACGCATGCATAGGGAGCTCAACAACCCGTCGCACGACGATACCAGATCAGAGGAACATTTGCGTAGGTTGCATAAAACAGGATAAGTTATACAGCGTTACTACGGTTCTTAAATATTGTGAATGGACTCGTTATAAGGCCCCATTTAACCTCCTCTCGGCTTTACGGGTAATTGTGTAACACGCTGCATAATTGGGAAAAAGCTCGGAGAAAAAAGAAGATATAAATTGACAGAAGGAAATAATAATTACGGTAGTGGTTTTCTTAGAGTCCTTCTTCGTGGCTGCCTGAACAATGTTACTAGTCGATTTCTCTTTGATATCGTCATCACTTTCTGCTGAAGGTTCCTCTTCCAAACCCATGGGGAGCTCTGCAAAACATAAATATTAATAATATTCTGTTCCGATATGTCCATCCAAAGGTTGCCTGGAAGAAATCGCTGTTCGCGATAAGGCCGCCCATTGTATGTTTTAAATTAATTTGTGTCCTGATGTATTGTATTTTTATCGGTGTACAATAAAGTGTATATAAATAAATATTTTCTTTCATGTGTCTCATATCTGACCGTGGCATTACAACTGGGATGGACCTATCTGAAAACCAGCGCTGCGACATTTTAGTTTTTAAATTGTAGCGACATCTACCGCGCTACATAGAACTATGAAGGCCGGAATCACGCAAGCAACATTCGCAACGAAACGTTGCATATATACAACCGCCCGACATCAACCGTCGGGCCGTGGCCCGCCAGGCACAACACCCGCCTGGTTGGCGGATCCTCCCTTTTCGTCGGAGGGGCAACACACCTCGCCTCTCCACATTGGTGACCCCGACGTGATCCCAGTATCTCCACACTGGTGACCCCGACGTGATACCAGAATCTCCCTTTGGTTGGAGGGGCAACACACCTCGCCGCTCCACAAAATGTTGTAGCAATATGCTGAGACAGGGGGCCTTTTTTGGGTTCGTGCAGGTTTTATTTTTTATAATGCAAATAGGTATGTTTTTATTTTCATTAATTTCCTGTGCGAGTCCAAAATAAATTATCTTTCTTTCTTTCTAATAATTTAACATGCCTCCGGTGTAATAAAAAAAACAGTAATAGCCTATCGATACGCTCTCAAGTTGGCCGCTGCAAACTCAACTTGGCGAAATGGGGGATCATAGATCCGGGCGCCACAGAATGCGAATGCGGTGCCCCTGACCAGACCATGCTACACTTGCTGGAGTGCCCAAAATGCCCGTACACCTGCACCAAAGAATGCCACTGATGCCGCAAATAACGTGTCCACCTATTGGGCTCAAGTAATATAAATAATGTATAACCATCGACACGAAAAGAAGAAGAATAATATATAAGAATAAATAATAAATGTTTATTCACAACCCTTATTACAATTGGTCTTATTCTAAGGTTTACATGCGTAGTGACTCAAAATAGGAGTTTCGACATTGGGTTATTTTCATAGGGTACTGTACCTAGGGCTTATATTTGGCAGATAAAGTATAGGTATCCCTGACTCCGAAACTAGGCATAGCCTGTATCTTCAGAGCCAGTGGTTCCTTCTTGGGGTCTTGTCAACCGTTACAATACTAAGCGGTTAGGTAAACAAAAATAAAATTATGCAGCAAAGATGTAATAATAATAAATGTAAAAAGGGTTATCTACTAGTTACTGAAATGAATTAAAAAGTTTACGAAAAAAGAAGCGTTGCCATGAGTGCGTGTGTGTGTGTGTGTATATATGTGTGTTGGTGTGTGTTTGTGCATTAATATGTGGAGTTGTAACTGAAAGTAGAATGTTATGTAATGCGCGTGAGGAGTTTTTCGGTTTCGTAGTATGTCAAATTTAGCAAGTAATTAGTGACTTTTCTTTTTAGGTTTTATTGGTTTAGCATGTTTACTATGTAAGAAGCCTATCGATAAGACCATTGCGCTGCCAAGTCAAAGATCTCGACTTTTCGAAATCTAAGTTTCTTTCTCTGTCCCTATATCCCTATGTATGTTTAAATCTTTAAAACTACGCAACGGATTGTGATGCGGTATTTTTTAATAGATAGAGTGATTGAAGAGGAAGGTTTATATGTATAATACATGCATTTTATTAGTACATTGCACCCGTGCGAAGCGGGGGCGGGTCGCTAGTAATATTATAATACTTAATTATCACTCGCTTAAAACGGTGAAGCATCGTGAGGAAACCTGTATGTATTAAACTTAGATATTTTTCTCGACGGTGTGTGAAGTCCGCCAACCCGCACTAGGCCAGCGTGGTGGACTATAACCTAATCCTTCTTAATATGAGAGGAGACCCGTGCCCAGCAGTGGGATAATTTATGGGTTGTTGATGTACCTTTTATGGGGGTCCCAATTTCAATTACTTCTTGGCCCATAGATTCAGTCAGCATTTTCACATTGTTTTTACACGAAATGGCACAAATAAAAGAAAATAACATTATAACGGTTAATGTTCTCATTATTTGCATGTGATAGAATATCTTTCTTTATATTTTGATGATTAAAATTTTTGGAAAAAACGATATAAGATACCAACTCGATCAAATTTTTGTGTGACCATCTCGATTCGAATATTAAATTGAAAAACCACTCACATATGTAATAACTTCGCATTGGAGTACATAAACAGCATTTTATACATTGATAGACACACTATACTCCTTGATATGTTTTTTTTTTCTGTTTACAATCTTCTATCAAATCATCATAATATCAAAAAAGCAGTCATAGCCTAGTGGTATGACCATTGGACTGCCAAGTCGAAGGTCTCGAGTTCAAACCCAAGGCACGCACCTGTGAGTTTTCGAATTCATGTGCGTATTAATAATTTATTGTCACTTCCTTAAACGGTGAAGGAAACATCGTGAGGAAACCTGCATACCTTAGAGATTTTTCTCGACGGTGTGTGAAGTCTGTCAACCCGCACTAGGCCAGCGTGGTGGACTATAGCCTAATCCCTCTCAATATGAGAGGAGACCCGTGTCCAAGCAGTGGGACAGTATATGGGTTGATGATGATTACAATCTTCTATCTATCTATCTATTCAGCCGGTAACACCCACTGCTGAGTGAAGGCCTCTTCTCTACCCCGCCACTGTTGCCGATCTTGAGCAAGTCGCACCCACTGATTCCCCACTGCCCTCACAATATCATCCGACCATCAGGCTGGTGGTCTGCCCTGCGATCGTTTTGTACCCCTTGGCCACCATTCGGTTACTACTTTGGTCCACCTAAGGTCCTCCCGTCTTGCTAAGTGCCCTGCCCATCTCCCCTTAAGTCTCGCGACATTTCGGTTACTGCTTTGGTCCACCTAAGGTCCTCCCGTCTTGCTAAGTGCCCTGCCCATCTCAACTTAAGTCTCGCAATCCGTATACCTACATTATCGACCTTTGTTCGACGTCTAATCTCGACGTTAGGTATTCGATCTACGAGATGTGTTTCTGCACAGCACGCTCCATGGCTCTACAATCTTACATAGTATAAAACAAAGTCTGTGCTCTGCGATCTTCTAAACTATCCAACGGATTTTAATGTGGTTTCCACAATCATTTAGATAATTTCTTCCGGAAGGTCTATATGTATAAAACATGCATGTTATTAATACATTGTATCCGTGTCAAGCCGGGGTGGATTGCTAGTTTATAGATAAAAACTACAGACTAGTATAACTTTTTTTTTATACCACTAAGGTGACAAATAAGCATACGGCCCACTTGATGGTAAGCGGTTACCGTAGCCTATAGACGCTTGTAACACCAGGAGTATAATTTGCGCGTTGCCGACCCTGTAAAACGAAAGAGGAATAGTTGGGTTGGCAGTATAAGGGTCCCCCACTGACTCACTCCTCGCGGAGCACTGGCAACCTTAACCACCATAAGGAACACAACACAGCTCAAAGCAGTGTTATTTCATTTAAATTTTCTGCAAGGCGGAGATACTTCCCTATTCAAGCAGCTCCAATTTGAGTGGAATTACTTCCACTATGCCCTACCTATATTCTCTATAATTATAAGTATTTCAATAATTTTATTATTTCATGTCTACTCCGCGATGTCACAGCCGGTTACTCTTGGTGTTTCTACGGCATGGGCTCTTGTATGGTCCTAGGTTCGATTCCTGTTTTAGCATTCAACATATGCACGAAGAATGAGGACTCCGACTCTACAGTAGATTGAACAGGTAGTAAGTACATCTAAATTCTATTTAGTTAAATTAAGCGATATTTTTCAACTGAAATATCGTTGTACACGCCACCGAGATAGATTGTACCTACCACCCTCCAGGATAAAAATGCTCAACCAAAGTCCATATTATATGGCAGTAAAAATATACAATAAGTTACCAAATTATATAAAATAGAAACTAAACCACAAATATTTAACAAAAAACTTAAATCATTTCTCACTTACCATTGCTTCTACTCAATTGGAGAATTTTTTGAATTAAAACCGAGAAAGAACTAATGTAACTATGTAAAAATAATATTATGTACTTAGGTACTTTATAATAATAATTACTGATACATGATTAATATATAGATTATTTATAATAAACTAATTAAGTATAATAAAAAAAATCATAAATAATAAAAAAATAATTAATATAAAAAAATGACAACAATAAATAATAACATATAATAATAATTAATATAAACCTTTTAGTAATTAATACGGCGATCAACTTCTTTTACTTATCTTTGTATGCTCTCTTTGCATTAATTACTGTAACAATTTAATTGTAATGCCTTCAACATAGACTAATAAAATTATTAAGCCCTCAAATTTTGCAGTGCCTGAAAAAGGCGACTAAGTTTAAGAGAACTATGTTATTATATAACACCTATAATGTACACTTAGTTTGGCAAATAAATCTCTAAATGTCTAAATGTAAAGTTTGGGGTCATCAGTACGAAGGTCCCCATCATTGGGAGGAATGATTATTTGGGTTGATGTCATTGTTTAAATTGTGAATTGTCATTTGCATATCTACGTGGTGATTCATTTTTGTATTTAAGTACCTATGTTATCTAAGTATATATATATTTTTTTTTTATTATAACAAAAGTATCTTACAAAACATTAATTATCTTACAATCTAAAAACCACGAAGGTTTGTCCAGATTGCAGTGAATATCACTTTGCACTCTTAACAATGGTACACAATAGTAATAATTATAGTAAATAACTAAAATTACTACAGGACTACCTACATAAACTCATTAATCACTCTGCAGCAAGACCGGAATCCGGTTTGACAAACTATACAATAACAATAGTGCTGTGTGAGGGACCAAAGATTGATCTACAGGTTGTTCAAAAAATGAGTTTTAAGTTTTGATTTTATATTAATTTAAACTTAAACATCACGATGTTTTCACATGACGTGAGTACTTCTACCGAACCTCTTGAAAATAAACAGCGTCGTATTATTACAAACTTAATTCTAGACTTACACTGAGCCAGTTAAATCTAGGTCCAGACCCAGTTAGCTAGAAAAAATTGTGTCACTGGTTACCCCTGCCAAAGATTCAACCAGTTAAACGTTAACCGTGGCTTCTGACGGACGATTAGAATTATTTTGAAGGTAAGAATAGTTTGTATACCATTTTTTTTATAAATTATAATGCGGCTTAAGTATCACTGCGACCGCAGTCGGTCTATTGTGATCGCCACTTGTTGCATTAGAGCTCACCGCTTAACCCTGCGGCTATAATAAACTACAGGATTTGCTTAGGGGTGAGCTCTTTTATTTCATATGGACTTACGATGTTTCCTTAGATGAACACTGCGCTTAAATTACCAAAAAGGTTGATGGAAATGAACACTGTAAATGTTTTTAAGCGAAACTTATTAATTTTGTTACTGGACAAATGTTATTACAGCATAAAAGATTACTTAAACGATAAAACATTGTGATTATCTTCTAATGCATGCATTATGTATATTAATGGTAGAATTTTGAACAATATTTGTTCGCCAGACAATGGTAGAGTATGGCTAGTGCCCAAAATGAAACCTACAGCTTTGTATACCCATATTCTGACAAATAAATCTTTCTTTCTTTCTTTCTTTCTTGTGTATTAGGGACACGCATTTGTCAACCTTAGTTATAGGTTTAAAGAAACTTGTATTATTAGCTATACTATAATATTATAAAGAGGTAAAGGTTGAGGTTTGTGAGGTTGTAGGGAGTAATCTCTGCATCTACTGAACCGATTTTGAAAATTATTTTATCAATATAAAGCCACATTATTTGTGAGTCTCATAAAGGTAAAGAAAAGTACCTCCACCCTGCAAAAAATCAAAGTGAAATAACACTGCTTTGAGCTGTGTTGTGTTCCTTACGGTGAGCAAGGTTACCAGTGCTCCGCGAGGAAACGTGTTGACAGTGGGGGGATATTGACCCTTACACTGCCAACCCAACTATTCCTCTATCGTTTTACAGGGTCGGCAACGCGCAAGTGATACACTTGGTGTTACAAGCGTCTATAGGCTACGGTAACCGCTTACCATCAGGTGGGCCGTATGCTTGTTTGACACCTTAGTGGTATAAAAAAGAAAGTTTAAAGGAAAATTCGACTGGTTCTTTATACCAGACGCTATAACCAAGTAAGCCATCGTGAGTCCCACCCACCAGGTCAAAATTTGCCTTCACATTCAGCACAGCTTCTGCTTCACAATGTATTGAAGAAGACATAGGTTCGAATCCCGCCTGCGGTCGATTTTTTCCTTCGCTAAAATAACATAATGTAAAAAATATTGATTTCTGACATTTACGCGAATATTATACATTGAAATAAAACTACTTTTCACGGATTTTATCGCGTATATTGAAAATCCAGGCCAACAATTGCAAGACCAAAGGATAATGTGAGCTCGTTCTGCGTGAATCGGATTGCCAATAATTTAATAACTAAAACATGATCATTGAATATTGTTACTTAAAAGAGACCATGATTCTCTGAGTTTGTTTCGGCGTTTCTTCTCAGAGGTCGTCAGCTAGGAAATGCCGGCTCCATCTAGTATTAATTAATAATTAGTAATAAATGTCTGTCAGAAATTATATCATCAAGACGCCCACCACCTCAGTCTACCCGTGACCATGGACGCTGTAAAGGGTCCGAAACGTCGGGATTAATAATATCAATATACGCGATAAAATCCGTAAAAAGTAGTTTTATTTCAATAATGCAAAAAAATACAAAAAGGTAGTTTATTAAAAAGTTTATCTTACTTATTTATTTATTTTATTAGGATCTCCAACAAAGTATACACCTCACATTTTATTTTATTATATTATAGTCTTAAATCTAATGCTTCTTTAATCAAAGGAGCTAGACCACATTGAAAAATGAGATCAAACATCAAACTTAACGATACAATTATCTAATGAATATGGATTATAGAATTTATAGATTATACAACGTGTTACAAAATACCTCGTAAAAAATATAATTAATTAACAAAGCCAAAATTGTGTCAGCTGTCATGTCAGGGAACCAGATTAGAAAGGCCTACGTATCTATTTTACCTAATAATTGTCTACTTTAATAGTTTTCCTATTTTTCATTCATAAATGTTGTTGTTTTCCTTTTTTGGGGTATGTATATTGTGAATGGACTCGTTAAAAGGCCCCATTTAACCTCCTCTCGGCTTTACGGGTAGTTTTGTAACAGCCTGTATAAACAATTTAAAAAGTTAAAAATATTTGTATTGGTCAGAAACAGAAGAAAATAATGATAATAACGATGATAAACGATAATTGACACATTATATTCATAATATTGAATTTAAACATTGTTTAATTGAGCTGAAAATAATGTGACGCTTTAAAAAGTTTTTAAAGAATTGTCTTATGTCCAACAGATGGCGCTGGACGTCCATTTATCTCGCGATGTTGATGAACCTTGGGGCTTTGAACTCTTCGGAGGAGCTGATGAGGAGATGCCTCTTACTATACAGAAGGTAAGTTGAAAATAAATACTTACTCATATCACAACCCATAACCATGTCCCTGGCCTGATCAACGGGCTCTATCAGAATATTAGCGCTGCAGCTTTTTAGGGTTTCGTACCTCAAAAGGAAAAAAACGGAACTCTTATAGCATCACTTTTGTTGCCCGTCTGTCTGTCTATCAAGACCCTTTTTCTCAGGAACGCGTCGCTCAAGTGATAGGTGTTGCAAGCGTCTATAGGCTACGGTAACCGCTTACCATCAGGTGGGCCGTATGCTTGTTTACCACCTTAGGGGTATAAATAAAAATATCTATCTTTCTTGATAAATGATATTTATTTCTGTAAATAGATCTTTTAAAGACACTTTTACAAGTCAATAATAAACATGTTTTTTAAAGCTAGATGGCTCCGGCATTTCCTAGCTGACGACCTCTGAGAAGAAACGCCGAAACAAACTCAGAGAATCATAGTCTCTTTTAAAGTCCAGACATACAGTAGTGGTAACAAATGTCTTCTTCTTCTAACTTCTTTCTATATACTCAGTCCCACTGCTGGGCATGGATGTGTTCCCATAATGACGATGACGATATTTCGTATAGTTCTTCTGTTCTTTAGTTTCTGCCTACCGCTATGGAAAAAAGGTACGAGTATATCATTATCAACCCATATACTGTCGTGGGACAGTATATAGAAGATCTTCTCTCTCAGATTAAGAGGGATTAGGCCATAGTCCACCACCCTGTCCTAGTGTGGGTTGGCAGACTTCACACGCAGTTGAGAGAATCTCTAAGGCATGCAGGTTTCCTCACGATGTTTTCCTACACAGTTTGCGAGTTTAAGATGTATATTAATGAAAACCTTGCTAACAAATCAGCTGACACTTTTAGTGTCGAGGTGACATTGGACACAAATACACTATCGATTGTCAAGAGTCAATAGTTTGGCTAAGTGCCCACCTGCCCTTGCTGTTTCGTAACCAATCAATGTAGCTAATGACTCAACTCGATATAAATTGATTGACAATGAAATGTTATATTTAAAACTAGCTGTACCCGCGACTTTGTCCGCGTGTAATTTAACAAAAAAGTTAATTAGTTTATTTAGTTTTTCTAAAATAAAAATAGCCAAAGTTACTCCTTATTACATCAGCTACCTGCCTATAAGTCCCGTCAAAATCAGTCCAGCCATTTCAGAGATTAGCCGGAACTAACAGACAGACAGACAAAAATTTTAAAAATGTTATTTTGGTGTATGTACCGTATATATATATTCATATGTATGTAGTAAAAAGCGGTTATTTCAATATTACAAACAGACATTCCAATTTTATCTATATATATATGTTTGTATAGAATAGATATAAAGAAAGAAAGAAAGAAAAATCATTTATTCAGCACAATTCATAAAATACATGTAGGTACTAGGTATACATTGTATGAATTATTGCGCTGAAACGGCGCTGATTCAGCATATGCCAGACGAAATGTCTGGCGCTGGTTTTCAACCAGACCCTGATATACATAGATGTATAGATAGATAGCTTGACGACACGTTTGGTGCAGCGGCTCAGGAATCGGCTTCGAAACGGGTTGTGTGTTCGATACCCGTATGGAACAAATATTATATAGTTTTTTAGGAGTTTAAAATAACATATGGCTTTGAAGTTTCGAAGCTGCCTCCCTATAATTGTGATTTAAATCCAATTGAATATAATATTATCTGGCACTTCATTAGCGTAGGGTAGCTGACAATAATGTTCAACGATTACAAAGACAAATTGAGAATCTAACGCTGGAAACTATTGATTCAATTTTCCTACCAGTGACGAATGCGGAGGCCTTAACACTTAAAGTGCTCTCTTTCAGACAACCAAAGCCATATTTTTTTATTCTACTAAGGTGGCAAACAAGCATACGGCCCACCTGATGGTAAGCGGTTACCGTAGCCTATAGACGCTTGCAACACCAGGAGTATCACTTGTTGCCGACCCTGTATTGAAAGAGGAATACTTAGTTGGGTTGGCAGTATAAGGGTCAAAGTCCCTCCACTGCCAACACAAAGTTTCCTCGTGGAGCACCGGCCACCTTGCTCACCGTAAGAAACACATCACAGCTCAAAGCAGTGTTATTTTACTTCGATTTTCTGCAGAGCGGAGGTACTTCTCCAGTCGGGCAGCTCCAATTTGAGTGGAATTACTCCCACTATGCCCTACCTCTCTTAAAAGAACATCTCATTATAAGACACCAAGATAATAAGATAGTTGCCCTATCCTGAAAGACGGTATATAATTTACAGATTGAACCAGACTCTCCGGCTAAGCGTGCTGGACTCCTCAATGGAGATACCATTCTGACTATCAATGGAGAAGAAGCGATAGATTTGTCGCTGGAAGCAGCGTGCCGCAGAGTCGACAAATGCGAACACAGCCTAACTATCGGAGTGCTACGGTAAGTCTATGTCAGCGTTTCTCAAAGTTCTGGAACAAGTGACCCCTTTGAAAGACACAGTCAAATAGTATTTTATTTCAATTAGACCATTGAAATAGTACTTTTGAATCTTAAAAGTATTTGTACGGTTCCAAAAAATGTGGTATGGAGAAGAACGGGCAAGCGACGTTCCGGCGCGAAATGCCGGTGCCATTTTTTTTTCTAGCATGATTCGTCCCATTCCTCTTGGCAAAGGCCTACCGTCCCTCTATCCAGGCCACTCTGACTGTTGTTTTAGCGGCCCAATCTCTCTCGTAAATCCATACTGTATAAAATATTGACCTGAAAGTGTATTTGAAAGATCTATTTACAGAAATAAATTATTTAACATTGTTATCATAACTAATTCCGTAGCCAACAACGGATTGAGTAGCCCTTTACCTACTTATTCTTTTCCTTTAGAAAAAAATATACTGTTTATTATCTATTATTGATTTAGTCACCGGAATAGTGATTTATTGTCTCCTAAATTAAGCATCTGTAATACCTTGCCAACACTAATTAAACTTGTATTGATAGTAGATACAAAATTAGCCATTAGTACGTCACGTAAAAATAGATATACGTCCTTTTTCATTACAAACTTCACATATAAACTAAGTCTCGATCATTATTTGATTTTTTTTATTTCATTTACTAGCTGTTGTCGGTGCGAAAACGAACGAAATTTAAAAATATAAGTTATACAGTATTTTTTTTAAGAAACCATGAGGTTTTACTTGCTCTATAAAGATCAGTGAGTTTATTTTTGTTTATTGTGTTAAAAATAAAATTTGCAATGAAAACGGACATGATCGACTACCAAAAATAGCGGGAAAATAGTTTTGTATGATTAAAAAAATACATATTTTTTTTTTTACTCAATGTAACATTGCATAAATTATTAAAAAATAAAACCTATTATTAGTGAATATTTGGACAAGTTTGTGCCTGTTTTTCGTGCAAATTAGTGTAAATAAAGTGCCAACACAAAATTGGATCAATCAACGGGAATGAAGCCTCATTTAAATATAAAAGTATTTAAATCATGCAAAGAGAAACAATAAAAGTTTATAGGTAGCTTTAAGTGGTAATGAATCTAACGCAATTTATCTCGTGTCACAGTTTTCGTTGCCATACTCCTCCGAAACGGCTTGACCGATTTTGATGAAATTTTTTGTGCTTATCGTGGAGGTCTGAGAATAGGCCAACATCTATTTTTTTTTTTATGGCAAAACAACGTTTGCGGGGTCAGCTAGTAATACATATTATTTTAACATCACGAAAGTTTTTATATTTATTATAACAGACGATTGCTCGCCGTGGTTGGTAGATAATTTTTAACGCATGTAAAACTTTATTTTTTCATTTCGATGTTTCTTTTTTCTGTTTGGATATTATACTTAAGAATAATCATACTTGTTGCCATATATAAAAATTGATTGGCTCTATCGGTTCTGAAGATATACCAAAAAATGCTTGAGTTGGTTTTCTTTCCTAAATTTATTCGTTTTTAATTTGATTTAAACGAAGCTTTCATAATTACGTAAGTGTTATAAATTAATTATATGATAAGTTTATAGGGTCATAGTTACATTCTTTTTAAAAAATATATGTATATCTTTGGTATACCTACGAATCCTCACTCTTTTTCTTTCTTATATTTTTTCTTTCAGTTTGTAATGAACGAACAAACAAGCCAATGTTTATTGGGATAACAAACAGCAGTATATTAAATATTACACATGATAGGAGTACTAAACTAATAGAATTAACAAGTACACTACTCACGACGTTTTCCACATTAATTATATTAATTATTAATATATACCTACTTATTTTCTACATACCATCACGCCTGTAGTCCCCGAAGGATAGGCAGAGGTGTAGGCACTAATGTACAGAGGCCAACGCATCAAGCTACCCCAATCTGTCAAATTTCCTTGATAGATTTTCAACTTTAATACAAAACAATAAGGTTCATATTTAGTTGGGAAAATTTGACAGTTTTGGATAGCTTGACCTACTGGCGTCTGTACTACACCCACAGTGAGCTGCTACTGAGAATTTAATATAATAACCCAATATCATGTAACAGAAAAGATTTAAATCGTTAGATGCGCCCTACCGCGTCAAATAATAGTCACGTTGCCGTAAGTAAACTGGTTGACATCGGAACTATCGAATCTGTTATTGTCTCGTTCACTCATACTGAATATTGCACACTGTCGTTCACTGTCTCTATATGGAATGTGTGCATGCACGCATCTCTATATGGATACGTTTACGAGCGGTTTAAGTACGGTGAGGGCAAATCTGACTATTTAAATCTTCTTTTTTCTTTTCTTTTTTTTCCTTTTTTTCTTTGAATAACACTGGAAGTCGTTGGATCATGGATGCAGGTGGTATATAACCAGTCCTTGTGGAAGTATGGGGAGGCCTTTGTTCAGCTGTAGATTTCTTCTAGCTGATATAATGATGATGAACACTGAGCTGTGTTGTGTTTCTTACGGTGAGCAGGGTTTCTTACTTGAGGCTGCCAGTGCTCCGCGAGGAAATGTTGTTGACAGTGGAGGACTTTGACCCTTATACTGCCAACCCAACTATCCCTCTTTCGTTTTACAGGGTTGGCAACGCGCAAATGATACCCCTGGTGTTATAAGCGTTTATAGGCTACGGTAACCACTTACTATCAGGTGGGCCGTATGCTTGTTTGATACCTTAGTGGTATAAAAAACACTGCTTGATTTAGGCATCGAACCCAGGTTCTTAGTGTAGCAGTGACGCTTAAAACCACTAGGCTATAATGCAATAATAATATTTCTATTTTTGGTTTAATTAATGTCATTGCCGGCTGATCAACGTCCTTGTTATTAAAAATAACTGTCAATTCGCCATCTTTAAACACAAGTGTCAATTTAGTTCTTTCTTACTTCAACTCGGAGGAGAATATATTTGATATTTTTTTTTTATAATACTTTTAAGTCACTGTCAAATATTTCTTAAATAATCAAAGTGTATTAGATAAATATGAGTTCTGAAAGTGTGAGTGAAGTTACTCTCTTGTCTATTGTGATCTCAAGGTATTACAGGAATGAGAACAATGTTAGTATCTAGGTATAATTTTTTTATTTTATACTGTATACCAGCCTACTTCTAAAGATTTAAATCGTTAGATTTGCCCTCACCGTATTTATACCGCTCGAAAACGTGTCCATATAGAGAAGAGAGCATGCACACATTCCATGTAGAGACAGCGAACGACAGTGTGCAATATTCAGTATGAGTGAACGAGACAATAACAGATTCGACACTTCCGATGTCAACCAGTTTACTTACGGAAACGTGACCATTATTTGACGCGGTAGGGCGCATCTAACGATTTAAATCTTTGCATACTTCCATATTATAATAGCATATGCCCGCGACGTCGTCCGCGTGGAAAAGTTACTTTTAATTATCGTTGTAATTTGGTTGTAAGTTGTAATTAACTCAAAACCGTTATAAATTATAGCCTATATGTTATTCTGATGTATAAATAATAATACTGTAAAGTTTCATCAAAATCCGTTCAGTAGTTTTAGCGTGAAAGAGTAACAAACATATACATTCATCCATCCATCCTTACACACTCTCACATTTATAATATTAAGTAGAAAGTAGGATATGATAAGTTGGTCCTGTACCTAGACGTTGTCTTGCAACCTGGCTGCGGCGCCACCTACTGGCTCCATTTTCACACACACAAAATTTCCTCAAAATCGGTCAAGGCGTTTAGAAATAGAATAAGACTATTGGTACCTAGGTAGACAAATGTTACGGTTAAAAAAATTGTGTTTTTACTTCGTAGTCGGTGTTTGAGAAAATACCATTAAATTATTTTTTATTTCCGTTATTGGCAATACGTTCGCCCCTATTTTTTTATTTTATTTTTGACGACGTCTGTGGTCTAGTGTGTTCGCGTATTGGACTGCTGATCACGAGGTCGTGGGTTCGATTCCCACAGGACACAAATATTTATGTGATGAACATAAGTATTTGCGTTTGCGTTTGGTGTTTCATATATATTATAAGTATTTATTTACAAAAAAAGTATGCAATTTCCCCGACTGGGGAAGTACCTCCACCTTACAGAAAATCGAAGTGAAATACTACTTTGAGCTGGGTTGTGTTCCTTACGGTGAGCAAGGTTGCCAGTGCTCCGCGAGGAAACGTGTTGGCAGTGGGGAGACTTTGACCCTTATACACTACCAACCCAACTATTCCGTTTTACAGAGTCGGCAACGCGCAAGTGATACCCCTGGTGTTACAAGCATCTATAGGCTACGGTAACGGCTTACCATCAGGAGGGCCGTATGCTTGTTTGCCAACTTATTGGTATAAATAAATATATTATTAAGTTACTTTTTTCTTTGTTACAGTGGTCTCTACGATCCGGTTCTGGACGACCAAGAGCCGCTTTACGATTACGAACCGGAATCTTTAGGGCAACAATCGGAACCAACTGAGGTAGTCTTTAAAATACAACAGTTCCTTGAACCGTCGGACATTGGGAGTAACTTGTTAGAATATGATGCAACTGGTACTAATATACCATTAACTGAATTCAGGTCTTTGACCTCTTCCCCTTTTGTAACTCCTGCAGGACCATATCGGCCTTTTTCAACTGAACCTATTTTAGAAGTTCCCCCGCTAGAAGATCCTATAATCCTCAATCCTAATTACAGAGATGAATTTGGTAAAAGTCCTCTGGATTCTGATCCCGATTATATACTTAATGCGCATTATAAAAATGGTTTGGGTTGTGAAGGAAAATACAAATTGCCGATTTCGGAACAATACGATCCAGATGGTACACGGTTTAAGCAAAGCAATGAAGTTGTTGAGAAATTACTGAAGTATGAGAAAACTGTTAAGAGTTTGAGCAAAAATCTTGAGGTTGTCGATGTTACTAAGGAAACTAAAGTTTCTGATACTGTTACCAAAGATGTGAATGAAAGTTTGGTTACTGATGTTAAAACTAATGAGTCCAAAGGAGTTGCTATCAAAGAAAGCTTAAAAGAAGATGTTTTTGAAAAGAAAGGCGTCAAACTTAGCGAAGAAGTATCGAAACATGCAGAAAGTGTCAAGAAAGATTCTAAATCTACGGAGAAGAAAGAAATGTTTACGGAAGAAATAGAAGAGGAATCGATCAAGGAAGAATTGAAATACATAGAGAAAATGAGACAAGAGATTGATTTGGAGAAAATTGAAGAAACTGCTCTATCAGTAGTAGAAGACAGCATAGAGAGGGCGGTATCTGTAACTGAAGAGATAAAAAAAGAAATGGAAGAAGAATTGAGCTCTTCTGAAGCTGAGCATACATCTGAAAAGGTTTCTAAAATAGACCAGGACAATATTACAAAATCTGTTAAATCTGAAAAGTTGGAAGAAACTACCGAAATCAGAGAATATGATGATAGGAAAATGAGCAGAGAAGAGACGTTTGAGACAGAAGAAGAAGCATCACGAAAAGCAGTCAGAAAAGATATCAAAGAATCTGACATATCAGAAAAAGTATCAAAGAAAGATGGAAAAGTAGCTGTTGCAAGGAAATCTCTGATTTCTGAAGAACATGAGCATGAAGAGATCAGAGAAGAACCGAGGAGGAAAGAATCTACTATACACGAATCTTTTGAAGGTAAATTTGAAAAACAGGGTGAATTTAAAAAGGTAACTAAGACTGTTACCGCTGGTACTAAAAGTGACAAAGGTGCAGAACACAGAGCTTACACTATAGGCTTACAAACTATTCCCAACATAAGAGGAGTAGTACATTCTTCTTACCATTATGATCTACTATTAAGAACCTTTTTTATCCACCTCACGGATGTTATGGTAGCATTATCTAGGTTTGTACTGACTCAACCTATATTTAACCAACTAGAAACTTCACAAGAAACAACTCATGCATACGAAAGCGGAGAGAGAAATTTGAGGATGAGAAAGAGTTCACAAGAAGTAATTGAGAAAGTAGAAAGGAAATCACAAGAAGCAAAGACGCAACAAGAAAGGAAAGAAGTCAAAAAGCCTGTGCCTGTAAAAGAAGTGAAAGAAGTTTCTCAAAAAATTGAAAAAGATTTAAAGGTCGAGTTGCATGAGAAGAAGATTGAAAAAAAGGAAATAATTAAACCTATAGCGGTGAAACAAGAAGTAAAAATTGAAAAAGTTGAGGCAAACAAAGAACAAAAGGCAGTAGTAAAAGAAATGGCGGCTGAGAAAAAAACAGGCGCTCAAATGGCTCAACGTTCAGAAAAGAAACTTTCAAAGGAAATAACCCAGAAAATGGATGCAGTAATATCTGAATTCCAGACTATTGCAGTCGAAGAAGATGTCAAGAAGGAACTGTTGCAGCGCAATAGAAGATCTAGCAGCAGGAGTCAAATCGAAGAAGAAGTAATGAAAGAGAGTGATCCATTAGAGTGGTTATCAAAAGTAGATAGTAGAAGAACTTCGCAAGAGAGGACAGAGATATCTAAAAAGGAGTTCTCCTCTTTAGAGACTATGGAGAAAAAGAGTTTTGTAGAAAGCAAACAAGAAATAAAACATAAAAAGTCTAAAACACCAAAGCAGATTTATGTAGCAATTTGTGAGGCACATGTTTATACAAATAAAGACGCCATATTTGAAGAACAAGTAGCTGATTTTTCTGAAACATCGTCAGTGCAAAGTGCTGAAGAAATAAACACCGCAATCGAAGCTGTAGAAACAGTCAGCACTGAAAATGTAGCACTTGATAGTGCTATCAGAGAATTAAAAACAGCTAAAATAGTTGAAGAATCATCTCACGAATTAGCTAAAGTTACCGCTGAAAGCGCTGCTACCGTACAAAAGATGGAAGAAGTAATGCATGAAAGTAAAGAATTAATCCAAGCAGAATTTAAGAAAGAAACTGCAATCCAGTCTCGTGACATTCAAGAAGTTTTGATTCAAGAAACGAAAGAGATAGTAGAGCCTGTAGTTGAAATGAAAGAAACAAAATCAGAAGTGAAAAAAGTCGCTATTGATATTAACGAATCTCTTACCGTCGCTGAATCGACAGAAGTTAGCATTCAGGAGTCGAAGAAAGAGTTTTCCAATGTTGAAATGAAAGCTAAAATAGCTGCTATAGTCGAGGAAAAGAGAGCATTAGAGAAAGTCGTCGAATCCAAAGTAGAAATTCTCGAACCGAAACCAATTGAAATCATAGAAATAACCGAGACAGTGAAAGTGAAACCAGGCAAAAAGGATGTGCAAGATGAATATGCAGCTCTGAAAATAATCAAAAAAGTTGAAGCTGAAGGTAATTTATCTCCTGAAATCATTGAAGTTGAAGATGTGTCCGAATTGATTTCGAAATCTGTTGTCAGCAAAGTAGGAGTAGATCAACAACTAGAAATCGATTCGTCAAAACAAGTAACCGAACAATCTTTTATCAGTTCTGAAATCGGTATGGCCAAATCTGCATCAAAACAAGAATCAGTAGTAGACATATCTAAAGCAAGCCAAATGTCTTCTCAAGTCGCCGTATCTTCGGTGAAGAAAGAATTAGAAATGTCACAAAAATTACAATCAAAACGTACAATTTCTGAATCGGTCGTTCAAGAATCGTCAATTACAGCCAAATCTGATGATAGAAAACTATCTTTGCGTATGGATTTAGAAAGACAAACGTCAGTTCTAAGTCCTCCTAGTACCATTGACACTCCTACCCCTTCCACTGTCCCCCCAACCCCACTAACAGACGAATATGTATTCAAACTATCTCTACCTCTCCCAAGAAGTAGAAGTGCGACCCCAGTTCCCAGAGACAGCACTTTAAGCCCAGAAGATGAAGACCCCCATATAGTTAAAAAGAAATTAGTACCCCATATTGAAACTACTATTGATAGGGTCATTTACGACCCCCCTTTACCTACCCCACCAGCTGACAAAGTAGAATCGCCGACTTATAACAAACCATTGCTGAATGGTGGTGCAAATAATGTTAGATACCCAGTTTATACTAAACCTGGTCTAAAAGGAGGTGCTAAGTTTAGACTGCCAGTTTATAGAAAACCAGGGTTATTTGGTGGAGCTGATGATCCAAAATATCATAAGGTATGTGTGAAAAAAATTGATGATTTGGCGACAGTGTATGTACCATTACATTACCATGTTTATCTGCCATCAATTATTTCATTGATGGAATCCGGGACTCTTATTTGATGGAAGGACTAGGCTCCATCATGTGATCAATGTATCAGTTCGTAGATTTACTTTTATTCTTTAACTTCTTTCATTATCATGTAAGATTACCCATGCGTGTTCAGCGTATGGTAGATCTTACTTAATGATCTTAAAATGTTATTGGTAAGTTATTTTTTATTATAATAAGACAAACGAGTAAAGTATCGCCTAAGTAGCAATTGTAGCCTATAGACGCTAGCAACACCAAAAGTAACAACACTAGTGCGTTGAAACCTAAGTGATTAAGGAATCTTTACGATTCATAATATTGTACTGACATAAAATTTATATGTATGTTTTAAGTGAATAGAACCTAATAATCGCGACCATTTCATGTTTAAACCGATTTTGTGTAATCACAGGAGGAGATCCGAGAAATCGAAAGGAAATCTTCACTTCTCGCATCAGCAATAGATGAAACAATAAAAAGCATAGAAGAATACAAAGAAGAAGTAGGAATAGAGACGAAGAAAGAAGTTAAAGTTCAAGAGTTTAAAGATGAAAGAGTTAGTAAGAGTTATCAAGAGTCTTACAGTAAAAAAATTAGAACGGACTCCATACAAAACGGTTTCGAAGAGATTGATACTAAGATTGAAGAAATAATGGAGCAATGTGAAGCTTTAGCAGCTTTTGACAATGTTCACACTGATGAAAAAGCGGCCACAATTGAAGAAATTGACGCCAAAGAAATATCTACGGCAGAAATTAAAAAAGAAAACATTGAGATTGAATCTATAAACGACAATGAATTTAATATTAAAAATTCAGAAGAAAAAATTGTAAAATTCGATACTAAGGTTCAAATTATTGAAGTTGACAGTGTTGAAGACAAAATAGAACCAGAAGTTAAAGAAAAATCTCCTGAAATGGTCACTGTATTTAAAACTAGGCAAGATACACCAGTTATTGAAGTTAGAAAAACTGAAATAGAAGAAGAAATAGTTCAACAAAAGGCTAACACGTCAGAAATAAGACCAGAATTAAGTGAGCCAGCAAAAACTGAGAAGTTAGAAGAGAAATCTGATCCGTTACTCGGATTTAGGCCTGTTGTATTTGATCCGGAGGGTGCTCAGAAACGGAATAATCAATTACCTATTTACCAAGTTAGTATTCGTATTTATTGTCCTACTATTGGGTATATAAATCACTCAATTATGAAGATATAATACTTTCTTTGTTTGTAGGAACCCGCTGGTACTCAAGAACTTCGGCAGTCTCCATATATATCAGAGTCTGGAGAGCTGATCGGTACAATACAAGGCATAGTTGATGGACTGGAAGAGCCCGTGATGGATGAAGAAGTTGCTAGTAAGTTCAAGGAGTTTTACCATGAAATAGTCACTGACCAGTTCATTTTGATTAATATTTGTATTAACATTTGCAGAAGCAATCGGTAAGCCTGGGATATCGGACGATAAGATAGCTACACTAATATCTGGTGAAGCAGAAATGTTGAGAGAGGCACACGTTATGGGGTGAGTAGATCCAACAACATTATCAATAAAATTTTCTTTTTTAATAGCCTTCATATCATGATTTATAAAGTTAACATTTATGAATCCTTTTCATCATCATCATATTAGCCACAAGAGGTCCATTGCTGAACAAAGACCTCCCCCATAGACTTCCACAAGAACCGGTTACAAGCCGTCTGCATCCACAGACCTTTCCGGGTCCAATCCATTTATGGTTAAAGAATCCAGTAAAAAAATACCAAAAATAATTTCTATATAGGATCCTACAGTTATTTCTTCGTTTGATTCATATTTTTACTTAGATTATTATATTGCTTTATTTTACACTCAGACTTTTGTTGTTTGAATTCATTAAAAAAACATGTTTTCAACCATTTTGTACATACATCATACATATCTATACAAGCATTTTATTCATAACAAAACTACCATAATCATACTAAATTACTATATCCATATCTAAAAAAAATTTTGGTATCTATTTTACTTTAAATTCTGGAAAATGTCCTTCCAGTTAAAAAATCAAAATAGTTTTGAAATATTATTATTATAGCAAAATTTTGATTAGTGTATTTAATAATGAAATCTCTTTATCACTGGCAAAAAAAAGATCTACGTCTTAAAAATAATAGTGATTAAAGAATTTAAAGATACCACTCTGACTGATAAATTACCAAGTTAAATATCGAGACATTCAAATATGATGTTAAATGCAATAAGATTATACAATAATGATGATAATTTCTTAAATCATTTGCACGTTGTATCTTCCAACTGACGTCATATCACACCATTATTCAAATTACAAACAGACAAAGACACTAATGAACAAATTCTCCAAAATGGTCGAAAACAGCCTTTCAAGAGTCTTAACATCACACATGCATCGCGCCGATGATTCTAGCGTGGACTTCCAAAAGATCAAGCCAATGATAGACTCTTTAAAAGACTCAGAAGTATTGAAAGCTTTGAATGAAGAACTGGCGAGACAGAAAGCAGAAGAAAAGAAGAAAGAAGAAAAGAAATGGACAACCTTTTTACAAAAGCCGATGCGGCCGGTGCCGAAAGCAAAGTTTGGGTATCATGGATGGACGGAAGATGAGCAGATAGTTACGGTTAGTAAATTTCTTTAAGTGGAATAATTAAATAAAACCAGGGGCGAAAATCCCGATAAACGATTTCGAAGTCAAATCATAATATTTAAATTTTAGATTTCCAACGCAAAACGTAATTTTAAATAAAAGACAACCTATCAGTTGAACGCTCTTAAAGAAGATAAAACATATAACAAACATTATATTGCGGGAATTAATTTGCCTTAATATGTATCGTTGCGTGGTTAAAACATTTTTAAATCGTCAATTAGAGCTGTGACGAATCGGTCCAAATAATCGGAAGTTCGGATATAATCGATGTTCGGCTAATCGGAGTTCTACTGTATTTCAATCATTTATTTGATTTAGAAGTAAGAGTTCATAGCTATCAACCCATATACATGCTCTCAGAGAATTGTCGTATAAAGAACAATCATCGAGCCGTTCCGCTCGCGTCAAGAGCATTTGAAAGGCCTAGTTCCCATCCATAAATCCATGTTTTGTTATGTAGCCTTTCAAATCAACCGTACCATGGCCAAATAATGCATAAATTTCTATAATTGGCTCACTTCCTTAATGACAATCAATACTCTAATATATTTCTTCCTTGTGATAATAACATTGAGAATATTTGGCATAAATTCAATAAAAGACTTGAAGCAGATGGATATGTAATATTCAGTTTTTATCTGGATTTCATAGTGGACGGTTGTTCAAGAGTTTGTTATATAAATAGTGAGTTTTATATTTAGATATTGGACAAAATTAAAATAGGTTTTGGATTATAATGTGTATCATCTTAATATCAATCGGTATCGCCTTCGTATTATTAGTTATAATATGGGTATAACAATTTTCAAATTTTAAATAGAATAGAATAATATAGTACGTATATGGATAATATAATAATAGTAACCAATAATAATTAAGCCGTGATCGATAGTAATATCATCCAGATATGTCATGACTCATGACGTTCGGACGTAAGAGACAGTTTTTATAGTAATTCTCTTAAAACTAAATACTACATTTTAAAACCATCTTAATTTAATAAAAATAGAACCTTAACTTAGCAAGTATCTGATAGATAATAAAAATTGTAACATTTTCTGTATAAAGGGTAGCTGATAAATACTTTCCATAAAATCTAAATATATTCGATCTTCAAGTTTTTAAATAGAATTATCTAGAAATAATCCTAGCGTCTGATTTAATTTATCGTTTTACATCGTGGAAAATTATTTGAATATACTGACTCTATCCTTCTTCTCGAGGCTTGCCGAGATTTACTATTAATATTGTATTAATAAACAAAGATATAGTGTAGTGATCGAATCCAATAATTAATATATGTATTTATTTTCAGGAACCTTATAAAGTGAAAATAATCAAACAAGCCAAGCCTAAAGTTGCTCCAGATTATAAGCCAGAGGTATAGAGTTATGTGTTACAAGTGAACTAACATTGTATTACATATTGTAGCTTCAAATATTTCAATCCTCCGCTTCAATTGAATTTGCTATTAAACATAGTATAGTTTAAATATAATTGCTTTTTAGATCACAGCTGTATATTTGTAATTTTTAATTGTTTTCGTTATCAATTTATTCCTCTTTAAATTAACCTGCTTACATAAAACTTAAAATTTAATTTTGTACCAAGTAAATACTTTTGCTAAAAGCTTTATGTTAGTTTAAAAAGCATGTGATCTATACGTATTTGCTCTGAGTTATTAACACTAACCTAATTGTTCCTTTTTTATAAATTCAGTATTTTAGTAACTAATATATTCCTCAAAAGATCTTCTTACAAATTATCACTTATGATGTCCAATTGAATTTTTGGCCCAAGCTGTTATTGGTTTAATATTGTTTCTGCGTTTAATATAAATGTAAGTTTGGATAATAATAAAATTGAATGTTGATTTTGTAACAAATAAATGGATATTAACAATTCTGTGTTTATTGCTATTAAATATTTTTGTTATATAAATATTGTAAAATTCTTCAGCATTGAAAAATATTCATTTACTGTTCAGATCGACTGGTTTTACATAATGCATTACGTTTTACATTATCGTCATGCATTAATTAAGTGTTACGTGTCCGTGTATTAGTATTTGTGTATGTCCTACATTTATTACTTATACATGTTAGATATTTTCGATCTATTTGTGTCTTGATTGTACATTATTATTCAAAGGCAGAAAAGCTAGCCTTAATTTTATCTATAGACCAAACAAAAGAGTTTCTGTAGCCATTCAACGTGGTTCTACTCTTTCTACCTAGGCAACAAAACCTTTAAGTTACTTTTTTTTGGTTAGATATTATATTAGGTTTATTTATATTTGTTGATTCTATCCTGCCGGTTCGATACATCAGACATTTTAAAATCGGGCATTTAGCCGGATTAAGACATAATCATCTAAATAGCACTATGTGATTTTGTTTTACTCAAATAGACTCGAGCATTGTGTATTTTTTTTAATTACATCAAAGCTCTGATAGACTAAAGGCCAAATGTTCTGTTGTTGAAGCTTCTATGAATCTTCTTTTCTAACATATAAATTGATTCCTAGTCTTTTTAGCATCCTTATATAAGCTCCATCCACAATTCCATAAAATTCATTAATTATCTGTAAGCACTACAAAATTCCATAATCCAACTTGTACAATATTTCATCACCATCTTCATTCTCCATCGTTTCTTCCCAGGATTTCGAAACTGGTCCCCTGCCTTGGGAAGAGAGGGCTGTGACAGAATCTCTGCTACCTCCAGTAGAGCCTGAAGAACCTATTTTAATACCAGAAGTGCCTGAATTCTTGGAAGCTGTAGACCCATTGAAGGAGAGTGAAGTACCTGATCTTGAGGACACTGGTGAGTCGGATGATGTGCTGTTAAAATTAACAACTTCATTATACAGGAATAATTTTTTATCACGTTCCTAATTTTAATAGTGAGTACTTTATTGAAAATAACAACATACGTGTTTTTTCTTTTAGTATCACTCATTACTAAAACATTGAGATAATAGCATCAGGTTGTCCGCAAAAAGTCAATGTTTGTGAACATAATGCGCCTGTTGATCACTGACGTCAATGACCTCGCGACTCGCGCACCTGGCCACGCCCCCAAACAATAACAATCAAAACATAAGTTAAAAAAATTCCATTCATACTTTCACGGGCTTAGGACCGTTGCGGATAGAATAATATTAATTTATTTTGAAAATTTTACCAACTATCTTTTTTCAAAAATGTTGTCTGAAAGATACCTATTTACTAGAAACATTTTGGAATGAGATAAAAACTTCTTCCTGTATAGTCAAGTGATCGAAAACGCTATTATTGAGTAAGAGCATCTTGGTACTCCAAAGCCTTGATTCCCAGGTTGAACAAAGTGTTATTAAAATATCAGTAGCAGATCGGAGATTCTATTTATGCCCGGTCATTTACAACAGGCCGCCCCCTATTACATGGGACCAAAATATATTGCCTAAGCAGTGCTAGCTAATGTAATGTGGCCATTGGACTGCCAACCAAAAGGTCCCGAATTCTAATTAATCCTCAATACTCAATAACTTTATTGCATCCCATAATGTATACAAAAGCTGGTGGGTAAAATTAAAGAGAAACAATTATGGACCCTGTCGGGCACAGCAAGTTAGTTTTTTTAGAGGAGAGGATGAAGAGCGCTTTTTAAAACATAATATATTGAAATAAAGGAAGATCTGATATTTAGATATTTTAGTAGGTAAATAAGTGTAGATTTATATTCATTTTATTTCCAAGGATAAAGGCATATCTGACTTTTATAACGTGCGTATTGTTAATTATCACTCGCATAAACGGTGAAGGAAAACATCGTGAGAAAAATATGTACCCTCCGGTTAAGTACAACGAACGGTTTAGCCAACTAAGCTACCGAGACCATTGCCTGTAATATCCAATTTCTCTAATAACATTCTACGTCTTTAGGTGACGTTAGCGACATCTATCGAAGACATAATTTTCTATTGATTTCTGATTCTGACACTTACGCGGATATTAGACATTTAAATAAAACTGCTTTTTACGGATTTTATCGCGTTATATTGATATTATTAATCCCGATATTTCGGACCCTTTACAGCGTCCACGGTCGGGTCTATATAACGCGATAAAATCCGTAAAAAGCAGTTTTATTTCAATATAATTATTACAGTGTAGTTCATCGAATGTCGAATTTTTCTTTTTCTAAAATTTATATCTTTAAAAATGTTTAGCATGTGTTAATGTCCAATATTTATAAAAAGTATACAGGGTGGAAGGGACATCGACGCGCAACGGCTTACCATGACTTCAGTACATGATTCTGGACCCCCTGCGTTGGAATTTTTCGTCGGCTTTTTCTTAAATTTTATAACTCGTAAGTGAACTCTAAGGAAACAGCTGACCAGAAGATCTTTCGAGTTTAATTTACAATGCTTTTTTTAGTGAAAAAAGTGAATTAATTACTTTTTAATTAAAATTCTTATTGGGTTAGATAGAAATAATGATTTTATACAGTTTAAAGTTGAAAAAACTGGAAAAAAAAAAACGTAAAATTTAAGAAAAAGCCGACGAAAAATTCCAACGCAGGGGGATCCAGAATCATGTACTGGAGTCATGGTAAGCCGTTGCGCGTCGACGTCCTTTCCAACCTGTATAAAGATATAAAAGATTCAAATGGAGCTCTTGTTTACACAGGTATACCTCTACCACCACCAAGAGATCCAACACCTCCGCCAATTATAGAAGAACAACCCCAAGAATCGGAGCCAGAAGTACAAGAAGTTCAAGAAGAAGTAGCACAGCAAGAAGAGGAAGAAGAGACGAGAGAAGAGATGGATAACAAACTAGCTCAGCAGTTAGTGAAGGGTGTGCAAGGGATGGTTGGTAAGTAAAACGTGACCTCTCATTCTACTATCCTAGCCTAGTATTTTTCTTTATACCACTGAGGTGGCAAACAAGCATACGGCCCACCTGTTGGTAAGCAGTTACCGTAACCTATAGATGCTTGACGGCAAAGTTGGAGCCGCACTCTCCATCTGGGAGGGAGAGGCCGAGACAAAAGCCGTCAAATTAAAGCTGCCACCATACGGCACGGTCTACCAGGCGGAAATCCTGGCCATATGCAGAGCCACGGAGATCATCATCGGGGACGCCAGGCAGAGCTTTTGACTCGAGGTCCGCGCTGGAAACTGTCACCAACAATGGCTCCCAGCACCCACTGGCGGTCGAGGCCCAGAGGAACCTGCGGGGGGCCCTTAGCCAGAACAAAGCTGTGACTTTGTTTTGGATAAAAGCCCATGCGGGACTGGCGGGCAACGAACGCGCCGATCAGCTAGCAAAGTCAGCTAGTACTGTAATAAAAAAAAGAAAAAAAAAAAAAAAACCCTATATGTGCTTGTAACACCAGGGGTGTCATTTGCGCGTTGCCGACCCTGTAAAACGATATATAGGAATAGTTGGGTTGGCAGTATAGTCCTCGTGGAGCACTGGCACCCAAGCAAACCTGCATGCTTTAGAGATTTTCTCGACGGTGTGTGAAGTCTGCCAACCCGCACTAGGCCAGCGTGGTGGACTATTATAGTCTAATCCTAGTTGTAATTTGGCAAATTAACTCATAATCGTTATAAATTATAGCCTACATGTTATTCTGATGTATTAATAATAATACTGTAAAGTTTCATCAAAATCCGTTCAGTAGTTTTAGCGTGAAAGAGTAACAAACATCCATCCATCCATCCATACTCACAGACTTTCACATTTATAATATTATTAGTAAGAAGGATATACACTTTAAAAGTTTTATTCTCTTTGTTTTTCGTTCAGATCCTAACGCTAGCATAGATCAGCAGCTAGCTCAGATGCGTGCACAGTTGGCTGCGCTCGCTCAGCTGCCGGAGGTCATACAACAGTCTCTGGAGCTGGTCTCCAAGCAGCTCACCAAGATGACGCACCAGGTATTCCACCTTTTTATTCATAACAAAAATTGTAAACCAAGATTAACACTTGTAGCGACATCTACCACGCTACATGGAACTACGAACTAATCCTGAATCACTTTCGCAAACTTTCGCAAACATTCGCAACGCAAAATTGCTTATATATATCATTCTACCGTGGGAGAGCCATGCTTCGGCACGAATGGGCCGGCTCGACCGGACTTGATACCACGGCCTCACAGAAAACCGGCGTGAAATAACGTTTTCGTTGTGTTTCGTCGAGTGAGTGAGGATACCGGACGCCCAAACCCCTTAAAAGGGCGGCAACGCACCTGAAACTCCTCTGGTGTTGCGGGTGTCCATGGGCGGCGGTAATCGCTTACCATCAGGTGATCCGTCTGCTCGTTTGCCCACCCTATCACATAAAAAAAAAAAAAATACAACCGCCAGACATCAACCGTCGGGTTGTGGCCCGCCAGGCAAACACACCCGCCTGGCCGGAGGATCCTCTCTTTGGTTGGAGGGGTAATTACACACTGTAATCACGTTTTTTTAAAAGAGTGTCTATGGTGTTTCTTGCCGGTTCTTGTCCATAAGACCCACTTTTTGGAACCGTGCAACTAGTTTTGACTTTTCAAAAGTGCTATTTTAATGGTCTAGTTCGGTTTTAAGTGCATTACTGCTCTTGCGCCATGATAATATCGCCACAAAGGGTGACACATCTCAATGAATGCCACGCGAATATCATACATTGAAATAAAACTACTTTTTACGGATTTTATCTAGTCTACCCGTGGTCCGAAACGTCGGGATTAATAATATCATATACGCGATAAAATCCGTAAAAAGTAGTTTTAATTCAGTAAAACTACTAAGTTAACGTAAAAAAATAGATACGATCGTTTATGCCGCAAAAAACGCATAATTCGACACTCGCAAGAATCAAATTTATAGGGTACTTTCCGTTGACCTAGAACTATAAAATTAGCCAAGTAATATCATCTTATACTACAAGTACAGGGAAAAATCTGAAAACTATACATTTGTAATTAGACTCGATTCCTAAACTACATATTTATAATAGTTATCTTCAAATCTGTACGGAACACTCGGTGGGCGAGTCCGACTCGCGTTTATCTGTTTTTTTTTTACTTTTGCGCCATTCTCCAAGCCTTACCAACTATGTTGGTGTCGGCTTCCAGTCCAGAACTAGATGTGGCTGAATACCAGTATTTTACACAAAGCTCAGAGGACGATAATTTCTCTGATAGTCTTTTTTTGTTATATCCCTACACAAAAGTCTTTAAAATATCTAGTTGCAGAAATAATGAAGTAACTATTATTAGATATCATTAATTTTTTTTCCAGGAGGCGCGCATGGATATTTCAGCAAGTCAAAATTACCAACAAGTTGAAGGTATGCATCTTATTGGAACGAAGTTCCTTATCGCGCGTTGTGAAAGGGGGCTAGACGGAAAAAATTCTTACGAAAAGTTGTCACGACACTTTTTGCTTGTCAACAATATTTGAATTTCGCGCGTTGTGAATTGTTGAGTGTATACAGGTATTTTTATTTTTAATTATTAAATTTTAATGAAAGGAACTTCGTTCCATCCGGGTGATCCCTTGACACCTCTCAAGTTTTTTTATCTTTGAATTATAAGAATACATTAACAAGTATAGTCATCTTAGAACTACTCTTAACAGTAAACATTTTAAAGTTATCAGTAGTCATCTATATAGTTTAAAATAAATGATGTAATATTTACCCATATTGCAAGTATTCTGTGAACGCAGCAGTGAACACATGGTTTAAATCAAAGACCTACAAAGAGATCTCTATAAATCAATAAAAAATTTCAACTTACTCATTTCAAATCTTACATATTTAAATGATAAGTTCTAATTTTATATTTAATAAGATTTAACCCTGTGAGAGAGTCCTGGTACCCATAACACAAGTTAAATCTTATAATTTACTGAAAATAATACATATAAACGTCTTTAACCAGTGTGTTACCAGTGATGACATAGGGCACAGAGACATGGTCGCTCACTATGGGTCTCGTAAAGAAGCTCAAGGTCACTTAGCGAGTTATGGAGAGAGCTATGCTTGGTATTTCTCTACGCGACCAAATCAGAAATGAGGAAATCCGTAGAAGAACGAAAGTTGCTGACATAGCTGAAAGACTTAGCAAGCTTAAGTGGCAATGGGCGGGGCACATAGCTTGTAGAACTGATGGCCACTGGGGCAAAAAAGTTCTCGAGTGGAGACCACGCACCGGAAGGTGCAGAGCGGGACGGCCTCCAACAATATGGATGGACTGGTAAAGGTCGCTGGAAGTAGTTGGATGCAGACGGCTTGTAACCGGTCCTTGTGGAAGTCTATGGGGGAAGCCTTTGTTCAGCAGTGGACTTCCTGTGGCTGATGTGATGAATATATATATATGTATAATTTAAAACAGACCATGATTCTCTGATTTTTTTTTGTGTTTCTTCTTAGAGGTCATCAGATAGGAAATGCCGGTTCTGTTTGATATTAAAAATATAAAATATTTATAAACATAAAAAATACATATTTGGGACTAGACTATAGCCTAATCCCTCTCAATCTGAGAGGAGACCCGTGTCCAGCAGTGGGACAGTATATGAGTTGATGATGATGATTTTAATTCATCCCTACTAATATTATAAATGCGAAAGTAACTCTGTCTGTCTGTCTGTTACGCTTTCACGTCTAAATCCCTGAACTGATTTTAATGAAATTTGGTACAGAGATAGAGTTGACCTTGAGAAAGAACATAGGATAGTTTTTATCTCGGACTTTTGAAGAGCTCTTGGAAACGCGATATAACCGAACTCGACGCGGGCGAAGCCGCGGGCGGAAAACTAGTATAATATATAGTAACTCAAATATTTTTGTGAACAGTAATACAAAATCACACTGGATCAGAAATGCAGACGATTCAAGAAGGTAACGAGAATATCGAAGCATCACAGAACGAAGCAGATAAGATGACAATTGAAGAAGTGCATGAGACGGAGCCAGTACAACAAAATATGGTTAAGGTGAATCCAGAAATGGAACAGCAGAATATGGTGCAACAAGAGATGAGGAGAGTGGCAACACCAGTTATAACTGAAGAGGAAATGAAGAGAGAGAAGCAGAAGAAGGTGAGTTTATTTTATTGTAATTCTAGCTTCGGCCCGCGAATTCTTCTGCGTAGACTTTACCTGAAAGTATCTAGTTTTTATTTTACCTAAGTATTATAAATTTTCTAAACTCCTGCACAATTTTTTTTTTCTTACACAAGAATCTTATTCTGACAATAATTAACACAACAAAAAAAGAATTAGCGAAATTGTTTCATCCGTTTATGCGTGATGCGATGACCAAGGGAAATATTCATTTTTATATTTAAATATTGATTAAGATGAGAAACAAGCATTTGAGCTGCCTTATTGATATCCGCGTGTTGTCACTAAGCAGAATTAGTAGTGTGACGTCATTGTTTGAAGGGTAGTCAATCATTACTGGGCATATGAGACTTAACAACTGAGGTGTCAAGATGACAACTGGTGTTTCTGGCATCTACAATGTATTTGGAGAACGGTTACCGATATTTTAAGGGTATTTATATGCTCATTTTTATCGACAAATGTAGTTTCATATATACTCCTAACCCAACACCCCGCAAATGGCTGCCATCTATAATAATAATGTTTAATATAGGTAGTATTTACGTAGGCAACTTAATTTAAACGAAATTGGAAATCTGTAAAAGAGAATTGTTACACATTTCTTATCTATTACAATTCTTATTTATTCTATTAAATGTTTAAATAAGTTTATTAATTTTCGCTTTTTAGTGCTGTTTTTTTTTAAGTCGTTTTTACTTTTTTTTAAGTGTTTATTACGAATTCTAGTTCTCACAGAGACTAAGTATACCTATTCCGAGTATACCTATCTCCACAGCTCACTCACACTATCAGTTATCAAATTACATTTACTCCTAAAACAATCTAGGAACAAGCAAGGATAGACCACGAATCTCGGCAAGTCAAGCAGCACCCCACTCCACGCGTAGCCCCCACGAAGGCGAAGCGGATGTTCGGCCCCCTGGACCCCGACGAAGCTAGAGCCGTCGTGCTCCCTGGAGGCCGAAGATGGAGGAACACTAAAGATGTTTACGACGAGCAGAAGATTGCGGAGACTTTACAAGCTCACTCAGAATTAATTCAAGGAAAAACAATGGGGTAACTTTTCTCTGTAAATGTGTTTGTAGAATTTCGGGGAAGTAAAAAAATAGTAATTCCACAAATTGGAGCTGCCCAAATTAGGGAGAACCTCCGCCTGCCAGAAAATCCAACTGAAATACCACTGCTTTAAGCTGTGGTGTGTTCGCTACGGTGAGCAAGGTTGTCAGTGCTTCGCGAGGATACGTTTTGTTGGCAGTGGAGGGACTTTGACCCTTATACTGCCAACCCCTTCGTTTTACAGGGTCACGCAAGTGATACCCCTGGTGTTGCAAGCGTCTATATGTAGATTACAGTACCCACTTACCATCAGGTGGGCCGTATGCTTGTTTGCCACCTTAGTGTATAAAAAACAGCAAAAATCATGAGTTTCATCCCCTGAAAAACTTACAAAGAATTCAAAATCACCGTGTATTACCCTGGATAGAATAGAATGAAGTTAGTTTTTTTTTTACTTCCCCGAAAAAAAAAACATTCTTTAGTTATGTAGGTACCAAGAATTTAAAACATATATTATACATTTTTATGTTGATCTGCGTAGAAGAAAAATGGATTGTGTCACTCTCTCTGTTTTCTGTTAAAGAACCATTTAGTTGAATATTATTTATATGAAGACCCAAACGCATTCCAAAGGGCTTAACGAGACCGGCTTTATCTCGAATCCAAATTTCATCAAAATCGGTTCAGCGGTTTAAGCGCGAAAGCGAAAAACTTTAAGTCGATTGGAATATTTTTTCTACAGATTATAATTAATTATATTTTTCAATACCTACTTAAGGCTCTTATTTTGAATAAATCAAAGACCAGTGAAATACCCAATTCTCAGGAAGCGTGATACATTTCATTTTCTACATTCCTCACGATTTATAGTGTCTTTAGTATTCGATGTCATTTAATCATGTTGTGTGTCATTTATAGGTTCGAAAGCGATCTTCTGCCATATGACAACAGGTTTGACATTGACATTTCATTATAAAATGCATGGGAGAATTTTAACTTTTAAGCTTACGCCAAATAAGTATTCTTTTCCCACGTCAGTACGTGATGAAGTCACGACCAGTGTTGCCATTGCTTGACATATTCAATACAATTAAAGAGATTCATAAATGATCAATAAATTGCTTAGTAACACCTATTTTTTACCTCGTGTTTTTCATCTATTTGGTTAAAAAAGTAAACTATATACAATTGCGAACTCAAAATTGCTTCATTATTGAAGGAAGCAAGTGAAAACATGTATGCTTATCTGAGGTAATTTATTTGTATTACACTTATTGACAACGTTTAAACGTCAAACTGTCTATGACGTCACTACGTACCGATCACGTGTCACTTTAACAGGAGAATACCTGTTATAATTCTACCATGATGATACATAAGTATAAGTTTTGGCATTGGCGCAACCAGGAATTCGGGGGAATGGCCTGAGAGTTTCTCGTTTTTAAACTACCTCCTCGGAATTTTGGGACAGGTACGCTCAGCAACGAAAGTCGTAGAACACAGACAAATTTTGAATCAGAATCAGAATCAGAATTTATTTGTAAAACACAGGTAAATACAAGTATAGGTCTTACATGGTAAAGAGTCCGCTATGTTTTGTCAATAAGACATACAAATATTACTTAAAAATTGGTATTGTTAAATTACAATTACAAATTTAAAATTATTATAAACAAACAATTTTATCACAATATACATATGTTATTTATATTGAAACGTCGTTCAAGAAATCATCTATTTTGTAATAACATTTATCAATAAGTAGCTTATTAAGTTCCTTTTTAAATTTTAGTAATGGCATATACATATATATATATTTGAAAACATTACAGCTCTAAAACTTGTCAAGATATTTTTTTATTATGAAGGTAAGGTAATATATGCAATGATTTCGCACAACTTTCACAAGTCAGTAATTTCATATAAAAAATCGTATTGAAGATTGCATGTTACATGTTCAGCTAATTTCGTTACTGACAGTACCACTCTAGAATTGGGTAGGCATGAACCCCTTCCTCCTAGTTACGCCAATAAGCTTCGGTATAATTGTAATTTTTAACGGATTTTATTCTATATTGATTTGTAAAACTTGAATATTAATTGAAACAAAGCTACTTTTTCCGGATTTTATCGCGTTATATTGACATTATTAATCCCGACGTTTCGGACCCTTTACAGCGTCCATGGTCACGGGTAGACTTGAAAATTAGACATTGAAATAAAATGTCTAATGTGGATGGCTATCCACAACGGTGTGTTGGTACCTACACTTATGTATGGAAGTGAAAGTTGGGTGTGGCAGAAGAGACATGAAAGTAGAATAAATGCTGTAGAAATGCGTTCCCTGCGAAGTATGTGTGGTGTAACTCGGAATGACAGATTGAGAAATAGTGTGATAAGAGAACGTTGCGGCTTAAAAGACGATGTAGTGACGAGAATTGAGAAGAATATGCTGAGATGGTTTGGGCATGTCGAGAGAATGGATGAAAGGCGACTAACAAAAAGGATTTATATGGCGAATGTCAGTGGAACCGCCGAGAGGGGACGCCCTAGAAAAACTTATACCGACCTTATTGGTGAGGTTCTTCAAAAAGGTCAGGTGCGTAGTACTCGCAACCGGCGTGTATGTATGACAAGATGTATGAATGTGGTCGAAGCGAAAGAAGTATGCAAGAATCGTAGCAAGTGGCGTTCTTTAGTTTCTGCCTACCCCTATGGGAAAAAGGCGTGAGTGTATGTATGTATGAAATAAAACTATTACTATTTACGGATGTTACATAACCTAAACACAAATCCAAACTCCGAGCTGCTACTGAAAATTGTAATAGAAAATTCCAATAACACTGCGCGAGGTGGGATTCGAACCTAGGACCTCAAGAATAGCAGTTGCCCTTACGACAACTGGTAATTTAACACAATAATTCTTAGTAATATTTATATAGTATACTTAGTAATATCAATAATATAATTACCTACGTAAAAATCAATGTTACCCGTAAAAAGTTATTTTATTTCGATTTTATTGTGTCTTTAAGCAAATCCGTTACAAATTCAATTATAATATTGCATGCTTCGTATTTACTAAGCGACTATTATACTTTACAATATTAGTAGCAATATTCTCTATGACAGAACTTTTTTCAATATGCGGACAATTAATTTTCTAAGTGTGTATTACACTGTGATGAAAGCCAATACCTACGGTATGCACGGAGATGGCGGGATGTGCTTCACTCGTTCCAAAATACTTCTCCTACTCCGCCGTCTTCTTAACAACAACGGACAGAGAGGTGGTAGAAGAGTGAAGAGGCGTTTGCCCTACAGTTGGACATTACCTACAGGCTTTTAATAATAAAATACACTAACAAATTAGCCGCAGGGTAAAGTATTAGCCCGCTCGCATGTTGGGCCTGGACTTCACCAAAGCGGAGATGTGCGAAGGAAGAGAGAGATGATCATTAACAGCTAGAGTGTATCCGCAGAAGCTGTGTAGCAGATCCGTACTGGTTAGACAGGAGCAGAGACATGTAGCTATTGTATAGAGCGGAGCTGAGCTGTGCGGCGAGCGATGATGTGGAATTGGACAAACTCGCACACAGCTTAGTTCACTGTTCGTCGCACGCCGTTCACTGGACGTTGCTATATCTCCTCTCGTCTCTGCTGCGTGCTTGATTGCTTGCGAGATACAACATATTATATCTTTGTTTTAATCTCACTACAAATACGGGACATGTCACTCTCTTCTCTACCGTATCCACTGATTATAACTTTTTTTTATGTCTCACGTGTTGGTAAGCGACAACGCGGTCGAAGATGGCACACGCTTACACAGAAATGCCTGTTCACTCTTCGTGCGTTATGGTGGAAATTCGCCCACATGCGGATGAAAGCCCTAAATCCTACTGATTATTTACAAAACGCCTCGCTCTATTCTCGTCTCGTCTCCGCTTTGGTGAAATCCGAAATCCAAAGTCGTTTAAAGAGCTCAAATAGAAGGTAGAGAATAGAGAACAGAAGAGTGGTAGTTGCTTCACTGGCAAGAGAAAAATCGTTCAAAGTGAATAAGGCCCTTAGTGTCAAGTCAGCCCGAATATAGGAAACATAGCAGAATATTTGAACTCCACGGTTTGATCTCTGAAGATTGGTGATATTGAAGGTTACTCCTTAACAATCAAAAGTGTTCTTATGAGAGCATTTTGGCAAGATGAACTTTATTTCACAATGATTGGCAACGTCGCGATTCAAGTATGTTTGGCAACGTCGCTTGAAACGTGAAAGAAATTTCGCGGGTAACATGTCGCTTAGTGAATGCCGAGCGTTATAATGCATGGAATATTAATTTAATTATAGAGAGTTTTTATTTTAATGATTTTATCTATTGAAATAATTATTATTTCAGTATATAAAATAGCTGATGTCAAATAGTTACTTTATTAGGCGTTAGTTTAGGCCTAATTAAATACTGTAATATTGTGGTTGGCAATACATAGTTTTACTGTAGGTATTAGATTATTTTTATTATTATTTATCTGTAAATATCGTAAAAACAATGGGCATTGAAATAAAACTACTTTTCACGGATTTTATCCCGTTATATTATTAATATTGACGTTTCGTGACCATGAACGCTATAAAAGGCCCGAAATGTTGTGATTAATAATAAGAATATATCGCGATAAAATCGTGAAAGGTAGTTTTATTTCAAATCTTTATCATTTCACAATGCGTGAAGTACTAAACTATATCTATTTGTAAGTACTTATTTATGGGTTTATAAACATTAATTAATGTTTATTTTCTGTAGATATTTTAGTATATTTGTATGTATGTCCATTTCACTGTAAATATAATAGTTACAACTGTGATTGTCGATGTTTTTGTCCGTTTGTTAAGTAGAAAATAGTATGATGGATGAGCCAAATATTGAAATGAAATCTTACTAAGTATCTAATTTAATATTATTTGATACTTTTTAAACCACTGGATATTGAAATTGACGTTTTGAATTTTGACACTTACTTACACGAGTATTAAAACAAAATTACTTTTTACTGATTTTATCCATCCGAAACGTCGGGATAAACACCGATTTAACGCGATAAAATCCGTAAAAAGTAGATTTATTCGAACGGTTTAAATTATTTTTGTATGATTATTACACATTGTGGAGGGAAATTTAAAAAAATGGTTAAAGTATTGTCAATTTTTTGTTGTTTTTAATTTTGACTTAAAATTTAAACTTTGAGATTAAAAATCCGATTAATATTATACCTAATTCTTTATTGTAAATTAGGTTTATTTTACAGTAAAACAACGTTACTAAGTAGTTATTATTCCTACTACTTAGGTAATAGTACCTACTATCTACATAAATTACCCAATAAGATTGTTTGCACTGCAACTATTATCTACAAGTTTATTTCCAGCCATGATTCCATCAAAACCGTTGTCTATGTCGTAAAAAAGAAAGGTTGAGTGATACCATAGACATTAAAGTTGAGTGCCGTCGATCTACCTTACCTACTTCTTTGTCATAAACAATGCCCATTTGCAATTAGAAAACGCACCTTTCAATATTTGGCTATTAGGCAAATTAAATATACAAATAAAATGTGTAATATATTATTATTATTATCTATATGTTTTGTGAATATTATATAATGTTACAAGTGATTGTCCAATGTCCATTGTTCTTGTCCATTTGTAAAGTAGAAACTAGTCTTTAGTATATATATATATCATTTTTTTAGTAAACCACATATATATTACAAAGCCTCTTTTAAATCTTCTCAAAAAAATCGTCTATGTCATCAGCTGACTTGTAGAATCCGTCAACCTATCAAAAAATAGCTCTCCCCTTGTTTACATATTTATTACGTAAGAATTTAAAGAAAAAAATGAATACACGTTAGATTTGACCATGGAAATCGTTTACTTAAAGGAAATCGCTTGTTGAAATTATAACATTAACTGCGAATTTTAATAATCTTGCGTAAGAACTATCGAGAAGTTTATGATAAATGGTATTTATTTTGCAAATAGATTGAAGACACTTTTACAAGTCACAGTTTTACATATCTTTTAAAGCGATGGCTCCGGCATTTATGTCATAGTCTCTTATATAGTCCAGACATAGAATAGTAACGAATACCTATGCGAGTCTTACAATGTAGGGCAAAGTCTGAAATATCCTTTTAAAGAAAGAGCCATAGATACTAGGAGATTTTTTCTTACAAGGGAGGGCCCTTGTAAGAAAAAATAAGACATGGTCGACCCCTCCCCCCGCCCCTCTAAATCGTCTTACGTAATAATTGGATGGCACCTGAGAAAATTTAGATTTATTTCTTTCCATGAAAATCTAATCCGAGCAATTAGTAAAATTTAAATAATAAAAAAGATCCCAAATCAGTCTAGCCGTTTTCAAATGATACGCCTACCAACGAACAGGATTTAATTTTTATTTATATTATAGTTTTTGTAAATTGTATTATATGTATTTAGACACATATATTCATTTTTGATACTTACGCGAATATTACTTATACATTGAAATAAAACTACTTTTTACGGATTTTATCGGGTTATATTGATATTATTAATCCCGACGTTTCGGACCCTTTACAGTGTCCATGGTCACGGGTAGACTGGTGGGCGTCTTGATGCTATAATTATCTACTGAAAGCTACCCTACATTTTTGTTAATATTGGCAATCAAATTAACGCAGAACGAGCTCACCGTATCTTTGATCTAGCAGTTGTAGGCCTGGATTTTGATTTAATAGAATCTTTAACAGGATCTCAAGCAGGTAGAAAACATCGGTATTAATAATATCAATCGGTGTTTCTTATTTATAAGTACGTGTTAAAGTATATAAGCATTATAGCTGTCTAGTACCCCTGGTACAAGCTCTGCTTAGATTAGGACTAGGTGGTATACTGTGTAAAATTGTCCAAGAATATTTAATTATTTATTTAAAAAATATAACCCGATAAAATCCACAGCAACAAGTAGATAGTTTTATTTCAACACTTATGTTTGTGTCATATTTTTAGTTAGTTTGCCTGCTCATGTGTTTGTCTTTCTGTTTGTTTGCATGTGCGCGTGGCAGATTGAGAATTGGAACCAAATTTGGCCCTGGGGCGATACGAAGTCCTACTGTAGGCAATATAGGTATGTTCTTCGACCATTTCTTGTTAAATTTATCTTCTATGTCAATTATAATAATTTAAGAGCTGGCTTGGTTGACGTTATCCTGCAACCTGATTGCAGCGTCATCTACCGGTTCAAATTGTAACTCTAAGCCATCAAGGGGACCCACTCAAACACACATAGGTACTTACCTAATTTTTTTTTATCGAAATCGGCCAGCCGTTTTAGTGTTTTAGCTAACGAACAGCAATTGTTTTTTTTTTTAATAAAAATAACTTAAGTATACCTACATTTTAAAAATGGTACAGACGCCAGCAGGTCAATCTATCCAAAACTGTCTAATTTTCCCAATTGAATATGAACCTTATTGTTTTGTATTGATTTCTGACATTTACGCGAATTTATACATTCAAATAAAACTACTTTTTTACGGATTTTATCGCGTTATATTGATATTATTAATCCCGACGTTTCGGACCCTTTACAGGGTCCATGGTCACGGTCAGTCTACCCGTGACCATGGACGCTGTAAAAAATCCGTAAAAAGAAGTTTTATTTCAACTTATTGTTTTGTATTAAAGTAGAAATTCAATCAAAGAAATTTGACAGATTGTGGTATCTTGATGTGTTGACCTCTGTAGATAAAGCGAACTGAATGTGATATAAAATATCATCAGGCCTGTATTCTCCAAAGGGTTAAGCAGAGCTGTACCTATTAATGTACAACACATTTCGCCGGTATGTTTAGATCTCATGTAGGGGCGGGCCTATTGCGATTAACCGGTCAAAAATCCAAACTCCGAGCTGCAACTGAGAATGCACTTTGCTTAAAGTTCGGAATTCGGGAATGGAATCCAGCATCTCCGTTGTAGTACTTACACGTACCAGTTAATGATACAAATATTTAGGTAGATATGTATGTATTATTAAGCAGTGATTACCTTGTGGTATGACCACTAGACTGCCAAGTCGAAGATTTTTAGTTAGAAGCCAAGGCACGCACCTCTGACTTTTCGAAATCAATTAATAATCACTCGCTGAAACCTGCGTGCCTTAGAGATTTCTCTCGATGGTGTGTGAAGTCTGCCAACCCGCACTAGGCCAGCGTGGTGGACTATAGCCTAATCCCTCTCAATATGAGAGGAGAGCCGTGCCCAGCAGTGGGACAGTAATATATGGGTTGATGATGATGATGTAAATAGGTATTACTGAGATAAATTTTGTATTCTTGTTCAAAAAATTCCAGAGAGTCAAATTGTCACCTAGTCGATTTCCATAGACTTCGAGAAACTATGGTTGATACATATGAAAAATTAATTGAAGTGAGTTAAAAAGTTAAAATATCACTTTTTGATCATCATATTATTATAACAAGCATGAGAATATCAAACTCGATTTTTTAATAATCTCATGTTAAAATTGCGGCGTCTTTTCATTGGGGCACCAGAAAATTAATGATACTACACATACACTATCATTGCTACATTACAAAATAAATAACTAACCCTACCCAACTTCGTACGGTTCGCACGGGTGCAAAGCAGGTAGGTACAGACGCCAGGGTCAAGCTATCCAAAACTGTCAAATTTTCTCAATTGAAATATGAACCTTCAAAGGTTGAAAATCAATCAAAGAAATTTGACAAAATGGGGTAGCTTGCAGTGATAGCCTAGCGGTATGACCATTGGACTGGCAAGTCGAAGTTCTCGAGTTCGAACCCAAGGCACGCACCTCTGACTTTTCGAATTCATGTGCGTATTAATAATTAAAATTATCACTCGCTTAAACGGTGAAGGAAAACATCGTGAGGAAACATACCTTAGAGATTTTTCTCGACGGTTTGTGAAGTCTGCCAACCCGCACTAGGCCAGCGTGGTGGACTATAGCCTAATCCCTCTCAATAAGAGAGGAGACCCGTGCCCAGCAGTGGGACAGTATATGGGTTGATGATGATGATGAGGATGGGTAGCTTGATGTGGTGGCCTCTGTACTTATCATGCGTGTATATAATTTATACAATATATACATATAAACTTCCCGAAAGAAATTATCTAATTGATAATGAAAATTGTATCAAAATTTGTGGTGTGGTTAAATAATATTTTTTTTTGGCACAAAATATATTTTGGGATTTACCTACATTTTAACACTGCACCATATAGTCCTAAACTAAGCAGAGCTTGTACTATGGGTACTAGAATTGTCTAGTACTATATAGTATTTTATCCATTGGGATATAGAATACTTAAACTTATTTTTGTAAATAAATACATAGGTAAACAACACAACACACAGCCAAACACACGTTTATCACATAAATATTTGTGTCCTGTAGGAATCAAAGATATGAATTATGAGTAGGTACCTATGCTTTATACATAATTATATTGATGTTATTATAACCCTATTGTTTCCTATCATTGTAATTTATAGCATCTAAGGTCTCCAGTTAAATTTGTGTAAAGGACCCGAAACATTGGAATTTAATCTTAACAATTATTACACAATAAAATCCGTCAGAAGTTGTTTATTCTTGGTTAATTCAGAAAGAAGTTCCTGCGTTTGAAAGGAGACTTATTTTTATTGAATTTAGATACATTATGTATTAAAAATATAGTTAAGCATGCGTTAGTGCCAAATGTATTTTAAAAAACTACACTGACTGTTGTATTGCCACTCACAATATTATTTGTATTTTTTAATAATAGGTAATTAATTAATACTTAATCATTTTCAACTCTCATAGATCCAGAAAATTAATTAATTTATGGCTGAGGTGCTCGCTTATACACTCCAAAATTAACTAAGTATTTTGAAAACTCAAGTTTTTAAGCAAAGGAAAAATTCGACCGCGGGCAGCATTCGAACCTGCGTCTTCTGGTTAGGTACACCGGACGCTATGACCGCTAAGCCACCGCGATACTTACCCGCCATGTCGAATTATGCCTTCGCTTTCTGAATTTACGTCTTTATGGTGACGCAGATTCGAATCCTGCCCGCGGTCGAATTTTTCCTTTGCTTAAAAACTTTAAAATCTTAGCATTGAAAATGTTAAAAAAATACAAAAAGATATTTTGAAAACTACTCATAACTTGGACTTAATTTTGTATACAAATTTTGAACATTTTAAGTATACATATATGGCTTAGGTATTTCACCAACTCTGAGTAAGTTTCCGCTAACTTACACGGGAGTTAATTTCATGCAAATTCTGTTCCATTCTTGAATTTATAAACAAGGGACAATAGGAAACCTACTGAAACTTGGTGAAAATTGCCCTTAAAGTTTTTATTTGGAGAGATATAAGCGAGTGATGGTTAGGATTCATAGATCAGCCTAAACATAATCAAATTTGACATATTTATAGAAGCATGACTATGGAAAAATGGAGGGTAGAGGCAAGGAGAACCGTATGTGTATGAAAAGGTGTCCGTGGGTTTCGTGGATTTAACTGATTTGCGTTAAATTAGGGTGGCGGTAGTGTAGCCAGTGGGTAAGGTTTTCATAACCTCTACCTACACTAGCGCCATTCTGGTCAGTTCGGGAACTTTAATGTACTACTTCTAGCTAGGCACTTTTGTGATTTGTCTACAATAAAAGATGTACATATCTCCTTATTATCTAACCTCTTATGCATACCTTTATACTTGGGCACGTTTCAAACTCGCCGTAATAGCTGTTATGTAATATGCTGACATAAATCCTACTTTCTAGGATAAACTTTATGAAATACGAAAAGCCGCCAGTGACACTGGACCACTTGAAACACTCGGAGGTGTACAAGTTAGTCCACGACATGGACCAGGCGCCGCTGAAAAGAGTTGAAATGAGGACGCCTGTTATGTGCGAGGCTGATTACAGAGAGGTGAGAAATACTGCAGAATATATTTAACATAAGTACCATCACAACTTTACAAGTAGGTACAACGTGACAATTTTACAAGTCTAATGTTTTACATTTTTTTAACGTAGGTTAAAAAAATGTAAAACATTGACTCCTGTATTCCGCGAAGTCTGTAAATAGATCTTTTATAGACACTTTTACAAGTCAATGTTTTACATTTTTTTAACCTACATGACTCCACCATTTCCTAACTGACGACCTCTGAGAAGAATCACCGAAACAACTCGTTTAGTCATAGCCTCTTAAAAATTCAAACAAAGTAGTATTAGCAAATAAGTTAAGCAGAAGTGTACTAAATGAACAGTCGCCATCATGTCAAGCTACCACAATCTGTCAATTTCCTTTGATTGATTTTCAACTTTAATACAACACGATATACGGTTCATATTCAACTGGGACAAATTGATAGTTTTGGATAGCTTGACCTGCTGGAGTCTGTACCTACAACCACAGTTTACCGGTATGTTTATGTTCCATGTAATAAGGGGCGAGCATGTTACCATTAACAGGGTACAAATGCAAACTCCTAGTTGAAAATTTGGGAATGGAAACCAAGTCTAAACAGACTGTTAGCATAACACCATTATATTCATTTCTGACACGCGAATAATTGCGTAATAAATAATGTAATGTACTTATAATAATATACGTTGAAATAAAACGACTTTTTACGGATTTTATCGCGACTAGGACTGTAGTCCTTTACAGCGCCCACCACCTCAGTGTACTAGTGACCATAGACGCTGTATTCAGAAACGTCGGGATTAATAATATCATTATATCGCGGTTTTAAAATCCGTAAAAAGTAGTTTTGTGTCAATAACACCATATTTTTATTTTGAGGTGAGCTCAGCTGATGACTTCGTCTGTGATGGTGAGGCTGACCTCTCGTTGTACGGAAAGTCTATCGTTTATTACGGGTTTACTTTTCCTAAAAAGTTAATTAAATTACTTATCGTTTTCAGAGATGCCGCTCCATGACGCCTTCAGCAGAAAAGAAACATCTGCAAATTCCCCAACAGTTTCATCCTTAATTTTATTAACAACAGCAATAAGCAGTAGAGTAGTACGTCTGTGAGCCATATTTAAAAAGAGAATTATCCGTGGCAATCCTAACAGTCATTTACGTCATTGTAAGATTCATTCATTTTAAGATTTCACATTGACATATAACAAAATTAAGCGTAATTAAAGTTGACATTATTACCTACAAAGATATAAAGAATCATTAAAGAAGGGAGAGGTAATTCTCTGTGTATGAAAAAGAGAGAGTCTATAAAAAGGCATTAAAGGTTAAGTTAGGTCTGAAGGCCAAATTTACCATGGCAATCCTAACAGACACGCAATTCTAAGGAATATTACATTGACATGCGTCAAAATTTAATAAAAAAAATTGATTTAATAAACTTGCCAAAGCTCAAACAGATTTAAGAAAGCTATAGAGCACGCATTGGGACCATTTTCTTAAAAAAAAACTATGAACTCGTTTTGATTTGGCTGACGTAGGTACGACTTTGATAGAGGGACTTGTTTCAGAGAAAAAAGTACCTTTTTTATAGTAGGGAAAATCACCATGGTTCATCCGAGATTATCTGATCTGGGGAGAAGGCAGTGTATATCAGATTCGTACCGACTAAACATCGCAATCGCCTTTACTTGCCTTAAGTTATGGCCATGGAATCCTTTAAATTCAACCAGGGAAACAAGTACCTTATATACCATTTTGTTAATAATGTTCAGTTTTCCGCCGGTACTATTTAAATGTCTTTGATAAAGATCATTCTAGAAGATACTGCCTACTTGCTTTAGTTCATCAATCACTTAAATACTTTAATTATATTTATTTACGTCTTATTCATACTAACCAAGGACATCGTTTTTATTTTTTCTACTGTAAATGGAAGTGTGTTGTTCAATAAAAAGGTTGTTTTTAAGTATATAATTGCGTTTAATTTATTTATAAATTGTACTCCCAGATGTTTAGGCAGAAGTTTCGTTTCCAGTAGTAGAACCCAGGCTTATACAGGCCTATAAAAGAGCCCCTTCTAAAAAGGCTCCAGTCTCTGTTATGCTCAAGGGCCCCGCAATGGTAACAACCAGGCGTTGGCTCCCGGCGTATGCGTCAGAGGTACTTGCCGAAACACTCATGTTCCGAAAGCAACTGCGTGAGCCGGAAACTGATGGTGCCATGGCGTCTCTCTAGCCACTCCTATAAGACCTAAGGTGGCCTTATTAGGACAACGACTCGTGGTGGAACCTATATTCTAAGCTGCTAATTACTTATTACACAAATTAATATGCATTATTACGTTCTTTCCTTCTACCGAAACTTCACACTTATCCTTTATTATGCGATCTAGAAGCGAAATTTTGTAATTGGCTGTCTAGATACTAGAATGATCACTTTTATGTTAAATTAGCTGTAATAATACTTATATTAAATAATAAATTAGCTGTTTTCCATGAATTAAATAAATAAACAAGACTCAATACACTGCTCTCTAGCCAATGCAATACTCTGCTCCTAAATGGGAATCGATCCAAGGAAGTCACGTTCAGACCTAAACTAGATGAATAGAACAATTATATTTTAAAGGGACTATGAATAATTTAATAATGAATGTTTGAATAATTAGTAATTAAATAAAACAACAAAAATAATCAACAATATTTATATTTGTTTCTAAACATAGATTCTACAGCGAAATATAACCACAATAAAGCTTATAATTATATGTCACTCAATCTATAATACCGATAAAACTCCGAACACATAGCACCGATAATTAGGAAGGTAACGCAAACTCTAACAGATGGCAGCACCTCCGACAACCAAAAGTTCTTAATTCAGTCGTAGGTGGCGCTACTAGTTCCTCAGTTGCCCCAGTTTCCTTCAAAATATTTCCACGATAAAATATCGGTAAAATAATCGACATTGGAGAACAAACCTCAACGATTTTCTCGTAGAGAATTTTATTAGTGTTAGAATGCATATATAGAGGGAAATTTTATCGGTACTAATACATAGTAAAAATTAAATTGTTGGATCTAGATTTTTGCACAGCTCAATTGTAACTTTTTATACCCAAAGATTTAAATCGTTAGATTTGCGCTCACCGTACTTATACCGCTCGAAATCGTGTCCTTAAAGAGATGAGTGCATGCACACATTCCATGTAGAGACAGAGATCGACAGTGTGCAATATTCAGTATGACTGAACGAGACAATAACAGATTCGACACTTCCGTTACCAACCAGTTTACTTACAGAAACGTGACCAGGTAGGAACAGACTTGTAACACACCACGCCACGTGACGCGAATGTAACGTGTCCATTCGCCCGATTGTATGTTGTTCCTAGATTTCAACAATCGGCCAATAAATACGCGTGGGGTGTCATCGGGTGTTATAAATGTCCCTGCTACTTTATTTGACGCGGTAGGGCGCATCTAACGATTTAAATTTTTGTTTATACCTACATAAATTTTGATTATATATTGAAATAACAAGATGACAAAGCGTTAGTGATACCACTGGTGTTGCTGGCGCCCGTATGGTTGTTTGTCATCTTACAACAATAAAAAAAGCACATAATAAATCCGATTACGTATCTTTTTTTTAATCTCAAGAAACAGTAGCACAAGAAATGTCAGTTTGACATTTGGAATTTTAGTAGTAAAGAACCGCTTCATACAAAACAATTTAACTTTCACAATGTATGTTAAGTCTGTTTAATAGAATACAGTTCACAAAGACATAAGCTACTGTATATTACGTATCAGCAAGTACGTTTATAGTCAACAGATGGGGCTAGTAATGCGACTTACAATTAATGTAAATATTTTAGTCTAAAACTGCATATCGATATTGAAAAACATTTTTGCAAAGATCTATTGCACGTATTACGGTTGTTTGTCGTTAACCTTTTAGTAGGAGATCAAAACCATTACGAAGTTAAGAGCAATAATTAACAGTTTCACGCATTTTTAGGTAGATTACAATCTATCGAAATGAAACCGTCAAATTGTGAAACGCCATGGGACGGAGCGCACTTCGCGCGCTGATTGGTTGGATGTCATGTGCTCAATATGTATGTGTTAAATTGTAAGCAGTATTAAAGTTATTTAGCAAGGGAAATATTCGACCGCGGGCAGAATTCTAACCTGCGCCTTCTGGTTAGGTACACCGGACGCTATGACCACTAATCCACGGTGACTCCCACCCGCCATGTCGAATTTGGCCTTCACATTCTGAATTTACGTCTTTATGGTGACGTCAGTAACACCTATTGAAAAGCAAGATTTGCTTCTCAACCGACATGACTTACTTTACAGTTAGTTCAATGTCGAACGATGCCACCTTACCTACTAACTATCTTTTTATATTTTTTTGGCATTTTCCATGATAAGTTATTAAAGTTATTTAGCAAAGGACATTATAATATGCATATTTATAGCAGCATGTTTTGATTCACAATCTGTTGACAGTTTCCAATCGCGAGATAGATTATACTCTAATGGTATTCACAATTTTTAGGTGACATGTATATTGTTTCGATCGGTTAATTATAAGTCACATTTACCCCAGCAACCATCAATAATATACACAAATTTTATATATTTCTCTATATATAACACTAAGTTTGAACAAAGTAGCGATTTACAAGCTAAATACATAATATTAATACATACCTACATTTAAATATATTCGTGTTCGATTGACATTTTAGCACCACATAAATATATAAATGAAATAGGTAAATGCTTTGAAAAAAAGTTTACGGAAAATGTTAAAACTGCTATTCTTACTATTGTAAATAAAGAAAGGCTGTTATTTAATTTTTTAACCTTTTGAACGTCGACGTGTATAGACGTCCAGAGAAATTTTGTGCTCATGAAGTCAAAAACGTCTGTGGACGTTGAAAAATACAGGTGCGATAAAATTTACATACTAATTAAGCTTATGATGGCTGTTCACCCCAGTTTTGAATAGATACGTTTTCAATATAATAAAAATTGAATAGGGGAGATTGATTTTTTTTTCTGCCGTGGTGTCATGAAAGGCAAGTCATTGTATCAATGACTTGCCTACGTTCATAGGCGTTCAAAAGGTCATTTATTACGCTATATACACTATGTTACAAAAACCCTTTCTGATCCAAACTGGCCACATAGGTATCCCAATCACATTACCACATAAAAATTTAAATATTGATGGAAAGTCTGGATGTCGTCCTTGAGAATTGAAAAGAATCCATTCCTTTCAAGTCAAAGGTCGCGATAGTGCGTAGCGCACTATCGCGACCTTTGAAAGGAATGGAGGGAGGCCTTTGCCCAGCAGTGAAATAGCACAGGCTTATAATAATAATTCATGAAAGTAAATATCTGATCCTTCGAGCTTTTTTTCCAGCTACATTGGGGTCGCCTTCCAGTCTAACCAGATGCGGCTGAATATCAGTATTTTACACGAAGCGACTGCCATCAGATCGCACCAATTTCACCAATACCGATACCCTGAAGATAGACTAGTTGTCAAGTTTTTTGGGCTTCTGACTACCACTAACGATTGTCATAGGTGTGTTTGTATGACAACCGGGATCAACGGCTTTACGTGCTCGCAGAGGCACGGAGGGGTCTCGATGTGTTAAGAATTTTCACCCATCGACAGACTGACCGCGACTATCGCAGCTTAACATATCGCTATCGCAGCATAACAGATCGGTTGATCAGCGTAGTTATTACTCAGCTACGAGCCTCTAACACCTTCGTGGATCGGACAGGGTTTTTTTAAATGTTGTATAAACATAGATTCTACATTGAAATGTAACAACAATAAAGCTACGTGCTATTTAAACTACAGTGCTTTTAAAACTTTGATATTGACAATATTAATGCCGAAATTGTTTTAAAACTTGAACACCTACGATAAAATATCGGTAAAATATTCGTGTTGGACAACAATAATTGCCTATTTTTTTTTTTTTTTTTGCTCCCATGAAAAAGATCTTTTAAAATAGAGCAAATAATTAAAAACATAATTAAAATCGGTTAAAAAATAAAGAAGTTTTATGCATTTTAATTTTATGCTAAACAAAGAGCGCACTATGCAAAAATGTGACGTCAATGTTCCGTGCTTCATACTAGGCATGGGCAAAAAATATCAATATATCAAAATACTTATCGATATTTTTAATCGCGATCTAACGATATTCGATATTTATTTCAGAGTACCGAATTCCTATCAATTTCATTATTTCTTTTAACGCGCCATGGTTTCGTGTTTAATGTTACTAGATACTCCTTGCATGTTCCTCGCGCAATTTTAACTTTAAAAAATCCCGCCAGAATCTTTAAGAAATTTTCTTCATGTCTATTATTTTTTACGAATTTTGAATGCTTTGCTTTGCACGATTATTCATACATATTCCGTATGGAATAATCATGCGAAAACTGAGGATATATCGATATTCTTCACTCGATAATTATCGATACTGTTTAAAAATATCGATACAATCAATGTCGATATATTTTGTTCACTTGCCCATCCCTACGTCATACAATTTATATGCTCGTTCTGCGGGAAAGGAACGCAGCATCTCCTCTCAAACGGCTTATATCTTAGAACTTTATTAGTCGAATTGAATATTTGTTTCAATAAACAATTAATAATTAATTTAATTTTTCAATAAGCGTGTTAAAAACTTCGTCTTTGAAAAAATAATATAGATTTTGTCTACTTAAGTACTGAGGAGTTAATATATAACCCTCAGAAACATAATTAAAAAACCCTTACAACAATTTTAAAATTTTGTAATCGTTCCAAATTAATTGTTGTGAAGGGGATTATTGCTTCCATTTGCCTTTCCCCTATATCCGTGCCCGAGGTATCTATCGTCGCCCGTTACGCTATCTTCTAAAATGCTTTCCACAATTTAATATTCTAAAATTTTGATCGGTAAGGCCTCAGGTATCACAATAATTTAGAGCACAACACTAATTAAGCAGAAATAACGACAACACTATATTAAATGCGAATTTTATCGTGCTAATCCCTACTAACTCTGTCTGTCTGTCTAAGTAACTCTGTCTGTCTGTTACGCTTTCACGTCTAAATCACTGAACTGATTTTAATGAAATTTGGTACAGAGATAGAGTTGACCTTGAGAAAGAACATAGGATAGTTTTTATCTCGGACTTTTGAAGAGTTCTCTTGGAAACGCGATATAACCGAACTCGACGCGGGCGAAGCCGCGGGCGGAAAACTAGTAAACAATATTATACAGTTCGATGAGTACTGTAAGTGTGCTTGTAGTCAGCTATTAGACCCTCGTTGCTGGAGCCATGGTAGAATAATAACTATTATTATGGTATTCTCTTACTGCGACTGTAAACCAGCACTGGGCTTTAAAATATCGCCCAGCATAATGCTGAGCTGGCAACCTATTTGGGACAATGGCATGCTTGTTTGGTACAACCCGTTCTAGTAACCTTTGTTGTTTTAAGTTCATTTCTCATTTTATCTATGTGTTGTACGTACCTTGTCTGAATAATAAATGTGTTTTTCTTTCTTCTTTCTTTCGACAGCTAGGTGACGTGATTGCTAACGCAGTGACGTCATCGATAGTGTGACGTTTGAGATTTATTGTCATTACGTGTAAATAAATTACTTGAGTAAAATGCATTTTTTATCTTGCTTGCATCTAATATGAAGTAATTTTGAATTAATAATTGTATACAGTTTACTTTTTTAACTAAGTAGATGGAGACAAGAAAAAAACCATGAATATGACTTAATCTCGACAATGTTTCTAAGAAAAACTTTGTTACCAACCGTACAATTTGTATACCTTATTTTTGTATTTTTTTTTATCTATAAATATTGAATTCATTCAACAGCTTGTATAGATAATGATTAAAATAATATTAGATAATAAAACTACTTTTAACGGATTTTATCGCGGTATATTGATAATATCAATCGCGACGTTTTGGACCACCCATCTACCCGGTCGGAGCTTCCAGAGTCTACGTCCATAGACGTCCGAAATATGGACCGAATATGGTCCGAAACGTTAGGATTAATAATAAGTATCAATATAAATCGATAAAAACCGTAAAAAGTAGTTTTATTTCTAAATATTTAGCAAATTTCTGATGTGAATCTTAACATAATTCATAAATTGGGACATCTTTATCCCCGCTGATTAATAGTTGAATGTGATTAACAGAACTAAACGATTATAGGAAATCGAAGGAAAATTAAAATAGAAAATAAAGCATTTTGTTAGAGATACAATGACCTGAGAATTTATCAGATGCGTTTGATAAAATTACTTCAACGCAAATGTCATTATAATAAATTTTTCTATTATATCCTTTGATTTCCTTTTATTAATAATATATAATTATTAAAAAAAAACAACATGGCACCTCGCGTTACATGGCACCTTACATTTTAAGAAAACATGGCCGTCATATTCCGTAATGAGTGTCCGTTTTTTTTTTTTTTTCATTTTATAAGTTTAAGTAAGTTTTTTATATTCCCTAATCCAGAAATGCAGTTTTACATTGAAATATTTCTCTAATCATTATAAATCTAATGTATGAAATTTTTCCAATCAATTATAATTATATATTTTTTACAGAAAATTGAAATCTGTTTATAATTGACAGAATGTATAAGTTAAAACCTCCTTTAATTCAATAAATCCTATTTATATTTATCCAGTATAATCTAATATTTTCGTCATAATTCTCAGGCCATAATAAAACCTATATAAAAAAAATATATTCTAAAATAACTCGAAGACATATTGATTTTAATAAAAAAAAACTATTCTTATTTTCATAGAAAAAAAATTAAAAAAAAAAAAAAAATGAAAAACAATAACTACAAATAAAGCTAAAAGTATTGGTATTTACGTAAAACGTCAAGTATCTTAAATTGTAAAATTAGTGTTTGATTGGAATTTTAGCACAAATTTTACCAATGGTGACCGGCTGCGCCTTTTGTTTTTAGCCTTAACATACCTATATACAGTGTGAGTTCATAATGTTATACAATAAACAATTAATTTTCTCGTCTAAGCGTCAAAGTACTCCTCCACATCGCTGTCATCTGGTAACGTTCCCAAAAGACTGGCCGCATTGCCACGTTCAATGGCAAAGCTAATTCGTTGACCCAAGAACAAACCAGGCCTCTGGTCGCGCGAAGCGTCTACAAGTTTTTTCGTAATTTCTTTAAAAAGGAGTCGAGCGTAAAAAATAAAGCATCGATAAAATTAAGCATAGTTTCCCTTATTTTAATGTGTTTTACATTGAAGACACACTGTATATATATTTTCGAATAAATTATTTTTATTTAAAAAAAAATCATATGGCTATCGACCAAGGAATACAGCCTTTCTTTTTAATTAAACCAATCCTTCCACTCAAACACTATTTATATTTATGTTTAAGAAATTAAAGTATAAATTATAATAACATATACATAATGATTGCTGACACTTAAGTGAATATTAGTAATTGAAATAAAACTACTTTATAACGGATTTTATCGCGTCACATTGTTGTTCTGCGTGAATCGGATAATTAACAAAAATGTAGGGTAGCTGTCAGTAATTATAACATCCAGATACCCACCACCTCAGTCTACCCGTGACCATGGACGCTGTAAAGGGTCCGTTACGTTGGGATTAATAATACCAATATAAGGCGATAAAATCCGTAAAAAGTAGCTTTATTCCACCATATACATAAATTTTATATTTCCCATTAAAATCCTTATGGCACATACATGAACTAAAATCGTTAAAAGTACCAATTAATATTTATTTAAACAATTGACTCGCCTATGGCTATCTTATAAACTATAAGGTAAAATTTCTTCTTTACGTTTTGTCACCTGTAAGTAAAATTTTAATTGATATAAAATTATAATCCTTCCTCTGCGATCCTCCTTCGAAGCTACATACATACACTCACGCCTTTTTCCCATAAGGGTAGGCAGTTACTAAAGAACGCCACTCGCTACTATTCTTGCATACTTCTTTTGCTTCATCCACATTCATACCTTCGAAGCTATTTGTCCAAAATACTTCACCGGAAAGAAATATAAGCGAATGGAAATCTTGGTAAGAGATCATTATTATCTAAGTAATCCAAGTAGTATTATCCAAGTTTGTATAAGAACACGTCCCACACTATAGTCTATCCATTCGTTTATTTTCTTTTTGACAGCTCACGCCGATGAATTAGTTTTTTTTAATGTCGTACTTTATTAACGGGTAACGCCCACTTAGTGAAGTGCCCTGTGCATCATCATCATCTTCCTGTCCTTATCCCAGTGCATGAATCCTAAGTGCATATTATACTAATAATCGATTGAAAGTTCTTCCTAAATAGAATCGATTATTATTTCAAATCGAATCGGTAACGTGTGAGGGCGTCACTAATTTCGAACTGTCTCGAAATGCCAAAAAGAAAATAAATGGATGGTCAGAGTATAGGTTTTTCTATACGTTTCTGAACTTTAGCGTACGAGTCAGAGTCAGGAGTCAGGAACAATAGACTAACGAGACAGTTTTACCTACTAGTACTTTTTTAGACTATATTTGACATTGCCTAAAGTTACTCCTGACACTTAGAAAGATGAAAAAAATATATCGACGCCCCCAAGCAATAAGTCGGTAATGTACTATTATGGACTTCTTGCTGTTATGGCAAATTTGGCATCTACAGACTGGATTACACCTTAGCAAATTTTTGTTTTTTTCTAACGATAATTTACAAAGATATAATGACACACGTTTTTATTGTTGGGAAATTTACAAACAAAATGATGTCGGCAAAAATACTGTTATAGGTCGGTACAAAGAAATATTTTATACTTTATTTTGGTAAGTAGCTTTTACCGGATTTTTGGCGTAAATAATCTTCTTTTTTTTTTTGGTAAACTCAAACACGGGGTTTTTGTCGAACTAATTGAAATATACGTATTCCGTAATATACACTAACTATGTTTTTAAAGTTTAGTATTGGTTCATTAATATACGCAACATTTCAATACGGTTTACTTTTTCCAAATTTCAATACATATATCTTTTCAATAAATTCAGTTCTTCAGAAAGACAAATTACTATATTTGACCAATTTTATGGTCTTGGTGATCGCGAACAACAATGGTTGTATATCAGCAGGCATGTCCATACTAAAAGTATTAAAAAATGACTTTAGATCGTAAAAATAACCGCACGCAAACTTTAAACTAATCTTTCACTTCAAATAATGAAAACATTGCTGTTTGTAAGTTTAATTTTTTTAATACATTGCGAATTAGAGAGCAAATGGTTTATACAGCATTGGATAAAGTAATGAAAGCTGATGAGGGACTTAAAGATATAAGAGGAAAGCATAATAATAGACCTAACAAAATGACTGAAGCAACTATTAAAGCACACATTGATATATTTCCTAAAGTGGAGTCGCACTATACGAGGATGAATTCAACCAGAGAATATCTTTCAGAGAACTTGAATATTTCAATAATGTATTGCTTTTATGCTGAGTGGTTTACACATCAAGATTACACTGATGTTGTAATGGCAACAAAATGACAATATGAATCAGTTTTCAACTCCCAGTATAACTACTCATTTTTCAAACCCTTAAAAGACCAGTGCCCTTCGTGCTCCTTATATGAAAAATCAGACAATACTATGAAAGCCACTCTAGAGGAAAAACAAAGACTTCATTTACAGAGAAAAGAAAAGGTAAGATTATTAAAAAAAGAAGAAACAGAAACAGAGACAGCTGTCAAAGATAATACTACTATAGTAATATTTGACTTGCAAAAAGTTTTGAGTGTACCTCAATCCGAAGTCAGCACGTTTTATTATATAAGAAAGTATCCATGTTACAATTTCACCGTGTTTGATGCCATACGAAAAATAGGAATATCCTATTTTTCGTATGGCATCAAACACGGTTATGTATGGCATTTTCAAATAGCTAAAAGAGGCAGTACGGAAATAGGGAGTGCTTTATTATTATTTTTTTTAAACTGAACGCGAGAAAGATATTAAGTTTTCACTGTATTCAGATGGCTGTTATGGTCAAAACCAAAATCGTTACATTTTCGCCCTATATGTTTATGCTGCCAAACTTCTTGGAATTTTCATAACCCATCCAGTTTTTTTGAAACTGGGCATAGTCAAAATGAGGGAGATTCCATGCATGCATGCATAGAAAAGAACCTAAAAAACAAAGTTTTATATACCCCTGAAAAAATTTACAGCGTTATTTTAAATTCAAAGATTACTGGCGAAAAATATCGTGTCATAGATTTAGAGCAATCTGAAGTTTACGATTTAAAACCACTCGTAGACGATAACCATAGGTGGTGTGATAAAGACGGAAATGTGATCCATTGGGCATACGTGATGGAGGTGAGTGTGTCTGATTCACAAGCAAATAAGTTGTTTTTCAAATATAATTTTGAAGACACTTATTCAGAGCTTGATTTAAACAACACTCACTCTGCCTTAGGTAGACGAAGAGGACGAAAGCGTACACAAGAGAATAGCGCAGATGCAGCTGTACATCTAGATAACGTGCAGTTGCAACGTGCTTACCACCAACCTATTCCAATAAGTAAAGCTTTACATACAGACCTTTTAAGTTTGTGTAAAAGTGGAGCTATTCCACGGTTTTACCATTCTTTCTATGACCCTTTGTCCTGTTTTGAATCCAGGAACGAAAATTTCTCTGAAGAAAAATAATAGGTACTGTATGAAAATGATGTAAACCGAAGTTGTTTGCAGGATGTGTTTTATTTCACTTACTTTTTTGGATTGTTATTATTGATTATGTTTCTGGAGCGAATAATAAAACTTTATTAAGTAATTGAATTACAATTAACCAAGATTATAACCAATGGAGAACCACAAGACATTATAGTAGCAAATGAAAAAATTAAATACGTGAAAGAATATATATATCTAGGACAGCTAGTATCTTTTGAAAATAATACTGGAAAGGAAATACAACGAAGGATAACATTGGCCTGGAAGAAATACTGGGGATTGAAAGAGATCATGAAAAATAGTACGATTAGTTTAAATATAAAGAAAAAAGTATATGAAACAACAGTACTACCATGCCTAACATATGGCTGCCAGACGTGGTCATTAAGAAAGGAGGACGAAGAAAGAATCGCAATCTGCCAACGTAAAATGGAAAGGAGTATGCTTGGAATAAAGCTATCAGACAAAATTTGCAACGAAAATATAACAAGTATAACAAAAATAATAGATGTACGGAAAATAGTTAGATTACTCAAATGGCATTGGGCAGGACACATTTGTAGGATAAACAATAATAGATGGACAAAACGTTTAACAGAGTGGATACCAAGGGACAGGAAAAGGAGAAAGGGGAGACCAAGTAAAAGATGGAGAGACATTTTCAGTAACAGAAGTGGATCTGATTGGATGCAAAAAGCAAGAGAAAGAAATGTGTGGAAAGGTTTAGGAGAGGCCTACGCCGCAGAGGCGACTACTACCAACATACACTAATAACTTTATACATAATGGACATTTCATAAATTTACACTTATACACACACATACACAAACATTATATATACATACATACACTCACATACATAAAATTATACATTCATCCACTCATTCCTACACACACACACATGCATACATATATGTATTACATAATAACAAATAGTTCATAGAAGGTAAAGTTTCAATGTAGTTTAATTTTTATTATTTCATTTTATTCCAATTTGGTAGTAGAAAAATAAAGGCTGTTTTTATTTTTTTATTTTTTATTTTATTTTATTTTAAGTAATTGAATAGTGTGTTTTTCGTTTCAACCTCCAAAATCACCCAGTACCTTATAATTTTTTTGATGCGTGTAAAATATTACTTTTACACGCATCAAAAAAATTATAAGGTACTGGGTGATAACAATAACACTGTTATTAAAAAAATTCCCATAAATGGTATTGGTATGTATCAACACTGTTTCTACAATTATTTAATATTACCATAATAACTGCGTAATAACACATTGTGCATCATCTTTACGATAAAAAATAACTTGGTAAAAGTCCACAATATAATGATACGAAATAAATTGTTTGACAAATTTACTGCAATAACTCTGTAAGTATTATTACTGTAATATTTGAACAACATAGCTTCAGGTATTATTTATTTTCTGAAATTGTAAGGTTTTGAATGTAAAGAATTTCATATTAATAGCACAGTTACACTTCACAAAAAAATAGCTTTCATTTAATACATCAACGACTTGAATATTCCCACTGGCTGAAAAGATATTCGACAAAAACAGTAAATCTTTTCTCCTGTAAAATTTAGATTTTTCGATTACCGACTTATTGCTTGGGAGCATCGATATATATACTAAGTCTATACTATATCTATACTAAGTTGCTTTATATAGTTTATTAATTTCTACCTTTTGTAAATGGGAGATCTGTTTAGAACTTTCTTTTATGCCTAGCTGTATTTTATATAATTGTAATCTTCGCAACATTCCTAAACATTGTTCTCTCATGTAAGTATCCAATCCAATTTATAATCCATCATTGTGACAGAACGACAATTTAAAAGAGTAACAATGGAGTTTCTTGCCGGTTCTTCTCCATAGGAAACGACTTATTTGGAACCTAGGAACCTAGACTCGACATTTCATAAGTGCCTGTATATGGTTTCTAGGAAAATAAAACTATTTTGATTGATTTTGATAAATGAACCCGTGAGGCGGGTCACTGGCATAATGGCGACCTATGGTGATAACAGTGCATATTCATATTACGGTAGTACAGAGTTTTTGAATTTGTATTTATGTTTTTTTTTATTCAACCTACTAATAACTATAATAAGTAAGTAACTATAAATTACACTAGATTAAGTTGAATCGATATTGTTTTTTAACAGCTAGCTATTTTGTGTAACAATTTGTGGATAACGTCGTTAGTAGTATAAATGCTTCTCCTATTGATTAAGTGTTTAGATTGTATCGTATACTGCTGTTTGTTGTCCCTAATAAAAAATAAAAAAAACTTGAGAGGTGTCAAGGGACACCCGGATGGAACGAAGTTCCTTTCATTAAAATTTAATAATAAAAAATAAAAAAAACCTGTATACACTCAACAATTCACAACGCGCGAAATTCAAATATTGTCATTCACTCAATAATTCGAAATTCAAATATTGTTGACAAGCAAAAAGTGTCGTGACAACTTTCGTAAGAATTTTTTCCGTCTAGCCCCCTTTCACAACGCGCGATAAGGAACTTCGTTCCAAAATGTGTTAAATGGTTTTCTAAAATTAATATCTTACCTTTACTTCATGCTCATGTTACTGTAGATATCGAAGTCATCAAGTCCATCTGGCTCGAACGCGCGAATTTGCTCGAATAGTTCACTATCCATGAACGTGTCGGTTTGTGCTGGCGTGGCCGCACTGAAGTAGCTGCGGCGCATCGGTGATTATGTCGTATGGTGATTGGTGAAGATTTGTTTGTGTATTGTAGTATTAAATTCATATGTTTATTATAAGTATTGCGTTTATACCGAATGGTGATTAATGAAAATTTGTTTGTGTAGTGTAGTATTAAATTCAGATTTTTAATAGAAGTATTGCATTTGTACCGAGTGGTGATTTGTTTATGTAGTGTAGTATTAAATTCAGATTTTTATTATAAGTATTGCGTTTATACCGAATGGTGATTAATGAAAATTTGTTTGTGTAGTGTAGTATTAAATTCAGATTTTTTATAGAAGTATTGCATTTGTACCGAGTGGTCATTTGTTTATGTAGTGTAGTATTAAATTCAGATTTTTAATAGAAGTATTGCGTTTATACCGAATGGTGATTAATGAAGATTTGATCGTAAGGTGTCAGTATAGATTTTTATAAAATAATTATTGCAATCATACCAAGTGGTGATTAGTGAATATTTGGTCGTGTAGATAGTGTTAGCGTAGATTTTAATTCACAAATGTTTTTTGTAGAAAAGTAGTAAATATTTAGTTATGATTTATTTTGTATTAACATAAGTTTCACATTGTCGATTTGTACCGATTGTGATTATTGAAGAATTAGTTAGATTTTTTATTTACATGTATAGTATCAAAGTAAGTTTTTATAGTATCAAAGTAGGTTATTTATGGTTGTTGTTGTTATATTATTAAATTATGTAGTAGTTAATTATTGTATTAGTAGTAATTAATTAAAATTCAAAGAATATTTTAATATCGATTTGTTATACAATCAGTATTAATAAATAAAATATTATTAATTAGGAAATAAATAGATTTGTTTTAGTTTAGAAAAAGTAGAATATTTATTTTAAAATGGTATATTGGATTTGTTCAGTATTTAATTATGAGATTGTTGTAAAATAAAAATGATTATATGTTATTATTTTCATGACGTGTGTGTATGTGTGTGTGTGTGTGTGTATGTTGCCCATCCAAGTCCACCAGGTAATCGGGAAAGAAAGAGAAAATGCAACACGTTAATTTAACAAAGAAGACGGTCGTTGTAAAAAATAATATAAAAAAACCTACAACCGTCGCCAAAAAGGCAGCACAGACAAGATAGACGCAGTTGTAGTCTATGGTACGGTAAAACAAAATGATTTTTATAAAAATAAAAATATTAATAAAAATAAAACGACCGTCTGTGTTGCATTTTCGCGATGGGTTAGTGTTGAGAAAAAAATACTTTTAAAATAAAAAATGTGGAAGATCCAAGAAAAAAATCAACAAATAGATCTTTCTCTTAAAAATGAAACTTTCTAATATCTAAGTAATTTTTTCTCAACACAAAAATTAAAAAAACCTCTGTGTTTTTTGTCACATATATTAAATACACATACATTAACACATACATAGATGCGTTTAACATCGTAACATTGTCATGTAAAGATAAAAAATAGCTTTGGTCCGTCAAAACTTCGCAAACTGTTGATGAAAAAAAAATACGGCAAATATTTTACTGAAATTTTCTCTTATATCTAAACTTCATATATAAAAAAACATTTATAAAAAAAGATAGGTTGATTTTAATTTAAAAAAATAGATTAGTGTAATATTTCGATTACCTACTTTTTAAAGTGAATAGAACTGTCAAAATGTCAAGTACTTAATTTTGTTTTGTTTTTTCATAAAAGTAACTAATATTACTTTTAATTTATATTTTACTTTTAAATTTTGATATTTACGTTCTGACTAACCAAAGCGGTGTTGCCTAGCCCCACACATATAATATTTGTCAGGGATTCCATATCTAATAATAGGAATTTTCGCATACGAATGTACTTTTATCTATGCGACCCGCAGAACTCGGATCATTAATAAAAAATAATACTGTAGGCCGTTTTAAGAGTTATTTTATACTAATTTGATTTATACATTTTTGATATTTTAATATTTTTTTTATTCAAATTTAGTAATTACGTGCAATATTGCAATTAAAAAATATATAAAACTATTTTTTAAATTTATCATTTTAAAATTATTGTGGTCAATTTTCTTTATGGTCTCATGTCTATGTTGAATTCATTCAACATCATTATTTGCCTTCTTTAAATCTTCAAAGGTGTATGTATGTGTATAAAGAAAATCGGGGCACTACATCTTTTCTTAAATTCCAAAATATCATTACTGTGCCCAAATCAAGTCAGTCGTCGTGCAATCTGTCAAACTGCACTCGTGGTTTGAATTAATACTATAAGTTATTATAGGCCTAATGAGCTTATTGAGCAGATCGCATACTTTTATATATGTGAGGCCGACAGATTTTCCTTGATTCACATCAAATTACCCCTAAATTACACATAATAGTCACATCCATTTTAATTTTATTTCCGACATAAATTCGTTAATTTTATTAACTATTTAACATCCAATTAGAAAATTAACATACCAGCGTGATTTCGAAGGATTTTCCGAACAAAAAATAATCTAGAAAAAATACTGTATGCCAATTTTTGGGCTAATACAACCATAATAGGGTTGCTTTTTCAAAAATCCTTCGGTCGCTATGGCGTAAACTTTCAAATTTTCCTATCAATAATTGACCGATTCAATACTTATAATAATAACATTTAATATAATTCTAACCCTATTCATTTATTTGGTTACGTCACCGAGGTGACGTCGGTTTTCAAACAGCATATCTCATACGGAGAAGCTAGACGGATGTTTGGGAACTTTCAAATATCTATTTGGACAGTCCAAATGCCTGTTCAGATAGGTGCTACCGCTGTGGGTACCAAAAATTGACTGGACTATATTGATACACACGCTAGCAGGTCAAGCTATCCAAAACTGTCAAATTTTCCCAATTGAACTTGAACCCCTTTGCATTAAAGTTGAAAATAGAACAAAGATTTTTTTTTTTATTTGCAGCCAATAAAGCCATATTCAGATAAATTATACAAAATATTAAACTACACAAATCATCATCATCATCAACCCATATACTGTCCCACTGCTGGGTACGGGTCTCGTCTCAGGATGAGAGGGATTAGGCTATAGTCCACCACCCTGGCCTAATAATTGGTACTGTTCCAACTTAAGTAAATGTTAAGAGAGAGAAAGGGAGCAATTGAAGAAATCGCTTTCCTGCTAGGTCAAAATGCACCAAGTAATTTTGATATCACTTTCTGATCTAGCTTGAAGTGGAACTGGGCTGGATACATCTGCCACATGTTAAATGAGTAGATTAAGAGTAACTCTCACACAAACAGACAACAGGGCAACAGGCCTAAACAGAGATGGCGGGACGAACTTAACTTCTTCTGGAAGGATTGGACCAAAATAACCTTGAACCGTGAGGAAGGAAAGCCAACGGTTGACTAATAACAACACGTGCCGTCCGAGGTACGGGTTAAGAACGGTCACCTATCCACAAATTATCCCCGGCTAGTGCAGCTTAACCTTGCAGATCAGTTGATCAGCATAGTTTTTACTTAGCTACGAGCCCCACAAATAAAAAAAAACTTGGCTGAATACCACTCTGTACTTTGCAGTACCGACAGCGGTTGCGAGCATCTGAATAGGCATTACATTTTAATGTTTCACATGATAGAATGGTTTTGTAATTGTTCGCATTAACTCGATCGAACTGTGAATCATATCAAATATAAAAGTATTAGGTACTAGGTTTTCAAAGATTTTGTGCGATCTATCAAAGTTTGATTAGAAAATACAACCGAAAAACAATTGTTATTCGACCCTCCAGATGGTATAGTGTCTTTAATGAATTATAATAATAAATGAATATAAATTCAGGAAACAATTGAGGTATAAACACCTAGTAATTATCTTTGAAAACGAGTACCTAAAGAAAGAATCATCAAATACCCACAAATTCATTAAATTTTACGTAATACTTAAAAAAATTAAATGTCATGTTCAATAAAACTGTACTTAATACTTATAATTAGACATTAATTATAATATAATATATGAAATAAAATAATTAATTTAAGAAAATTAGCACCGAATTTATACAAAGAAATTAATCACAAGTATTTTTTTTTAAGATTTTCATTTACCAGTGTATATCATGAACAGTATTTTGAATTGATCAAAATATGTATGATCTTAGTAAAATTGTGTCTTAACAACTAAGTAATTTGGGCAAATATTATACTTAATTACTTACTTATACAGGATTAATTTAACCCTGGCCTAATTTTAGCACGACGTTACTTACACGAATAAGAAAAAGATTACATAACAAATATGGGTAAAAAATATTTAATTTTGTAATTTAATGCTTTTTTTTTATTGACTGTATAACATACTATCAAGCCTGTATTCCCCGAAGGGTTAGGCAGAGGTGTACTAATGTACATCTCCAGTATGTTTTGGGGGATTGCCATTAAACGGCCACAAATCCAAGCTCGAGCTTCTACTGAGAATTTCATAGAAAAACCCTATAACACTGCTCGATCTGGAAATCGAACCACGACCTCTATCGTAGCAATCACATTTAAGACAGTTATTTCTGTTTCTTTTTTTTAAATAATCTTTGGCTCCACCATATTTTTTACATTTATGCAACTCAAAAATATAATACATATATAAATTTGTTACATGCATAAAGGTTTTGTGTTTGTTCATCATCTTTCAGGCCTTTTTCCAAATGTGTTGGGGTCGGCTTCCAGTCCAACCAGTTGCGGCTGAATATCAGTATTTTCCACGAAGCTACTGCCATCAGACTTCCACAACACAACTTCTGGGTAATACCGATATCCTGACGATAGACTGGTTTTCATGTTTTTTGGGCTTCTGACCACCACTAAGATTTTATTTATGTCATAACGTTTTATTTTTAAATATTTCGACCCATATTTATTAGTAAAAGTTGTTCAAATTCTTGTTAACAATGCATTACTAAAATTTGACCAAAGTTGTGACAAACACCCTGTATAACAATATTTTCTACCACATTCCTAAAACAAAGATATGTTTGATTTAAAATGTATAATTAATATTTAGCTAAGCCTTAACTAAATTTCAAAAGAAATTACGTATTTATTAATTAAAAAAGAGAAAAAGAAAATGCAAATTTGTGGACCCATACATAGGAGTTTTTTTTTAATGGTCAACAGATTTCTTTACTATATGGTGGCAAACAAGCATACGGCCCACCTGGTGCTAAGCGGTTACCGTAGCCTATAGACGCTTGTACGACCAGGGGTTACACATGCGCGTTGCCGACCCTGTAAAACGAAAGAGGAATAGTTGCATGGGCAGTGTAAGGGTCAAAGTCCCCCCACTGCCAACACAACGTTTCCTCGCGGAGCACTGGCAACCTTGCTCACTGTAAGGAACACAACTCAAAGCAGTGTTATTTCACTTCGATTTTCTGTAAGGCGGACGTACTTCCCCAGTCGGGCAGCTCCAATTTGAGTGGAATTACTCCCACTGCGCCCTACTTAATTAAAATCTGTTGACCATACAGAGATCTGAACTAAAAGAATAATAATAGAATTTCAAGCAATATCAGCCATACGGAATATTTTCTTAATACAAATATATTTTTTTAAAAGTAATAGATAGCAAAGGACGGTTTAATATATTGACATAGATTTTTTAATGTAAGTAATATATAAAAGATATAATTTTGGGTCTAAATTAAATTTAGATAATTAATATAATTACATATTTAACGACTTTTAGACGGAGTGAATAACTGATAATTTATTAATTAAAATCCAATTTATATCGTTCATTGATGGTTGTTAACCCATATACTGTCCCACTGCTGGGCACGGGTCTCCTCTCGTATTGAGAGGGATTAGGCAGTGGACCTGGGCCAATCAGATTTTTTTAAATTTTACACTTATTTGATAACACCTATCTACTTTTAAGAACAGTGTAAATTTAATTTATAAATTTCGTTTTACAGATATGCATCCGATAGAATTAATTAGTTTTTTTTTTCAAAAAGTTCTGTTTTTTTTACTATTAAGTACTTGTTAGAACTTAATATTCAATTTAAAATTACTCTCCATATATAATGTATACTTACTATTTTTTTTTATATATATATTTTAAATATAGTAATAGCCAATATATGTATACAACATTTATATTAAATATAATACAATTGTAAAGATATAAATTTTAACGAAAAAAAATCAGGGCGAATTAGGGGGCATCCACTAATTACATGAGGCCTGCCCCTAAAGGCCGAGCCGAATCTCACTCAATCTCAGATGGCCAAGCTTGATTTAACGTTAAAAAATAAATGCCGTATAATCATAAAATATCCGTCCAATTTTGCGTTTGTTAAAATTTTAAAAATGTATTCTGAAAAATATCTTACACATATTTACAGTTTCCGCCGGATGAACTTATAAGTAGAAAGCAAAGATTTAAATCGTTAGGTGCGCCCTACCGCGTCAAATAATGGTCACGTTTCCGTAAGTAAACTGGTTAACATCGGAAGTATCGAATCTGTTTTTGTCTTGTTCACTCATACTGAATATTGCACACTGTCGTTCTCTGTCTCTACATAGAATGTGTGCATGCACTCATCTCTATATGGACACGTTTTCGAGCGGTGTAAGTACGGTGAGGGCAAATCTAACGATTTAAATCATTGGTAGAAAGAAAAATACTGATATAGAAAAAAAAAACTTAAATATTAATTAAAAATAAATGCCAATCACATAGAAACTATTTTCAGTTTATAATACTGTTTTTTTTTGTGCCGATTTGCACATAAGGATCATCACTTTGGATCTTAATCTTGGGGAGCAATGTACAGAGGCACATCACATCAAATTACCACAATCTGTCAACATTCTTTAATTGTTTTTCAACTTTAAGACAAAACTATAAGGTTAAATTAAAAAGTTAAAAATTGTATATGTATTTGTACGTCCAGTATGCTCTTTTTAATTTTTCGTAGCCTTGTTATCTACCCATACGTCTATGAGAATGTACGTCCAGTGTAATAAAAGCATCAAATTTACTGTTGGATAAGATATGACTCCAAACAGACTAATGGACATATGAGTTTGGTACAAACGTGGTAATTTGGAGTCATTGGACAGTGAACGAGTTAAATAAATTTTAATGTACCTATACAAATTATTTTCTACAAACCTTTGTGACTAAAATTAAGATCCAAAATGGCGAGTGAATTTTTTTTCAACATTTTCCTTTTTAGCACTTAACCTAACTTTCAAAAGTTCGAGTCATGGATTTAACTTAGATTTTAAACTAGTCAAAATTGATCTGTATTACAGTTGGAGAATCGTTGTGCCGCAACTAAAAAAGAGAATAGGTATTACAAAGTTAAACGATCATCATCAAACCATAAACTGTCCCACTGCTGGGTACTGGTCTCGTTTAGTGATGGGCGTTGAAACAACGAACTAGTTAAATCAATCTTTGATCTGTCAACGTATCAACGTTCATGAATCAACTAGTTGTTCAACTGTTTATGAATCAACTAGTTGGTCAACTGTTTATGAATCAACTAGTTGGTCAACTGGTTATGAATCAACTAGTTGTTCAACTGTTTATGAGTAGTGATGGAGAGTAGTTAGGCCACTCTGGATATCATGGGCACAATTAGCGCTCATCTTGTCTCCAACATCATTCTTTTCGGTAACGCCTTGACAAGGCAAAAACTATATTCTACAAATTGATTTCTAACACTTACGCGAATAATGAAATAAAATTACATTTTACGGATTTTATCGCGTTATATTGATATTATTAATTCCAACGTTTTGGACCCTTTACAGCGTCCATGGTCACGGGTAGACTGAGTCTATCAATATCATCAACCCATATACTGTCCCACTGCTGGGCACGGGTCTCCTCTCATATTGAGAGGGGATTAGGCTATAGTCCACCACGCTGGACTAGTGCGGGTTGGCAGACTTCACAAACCGTCGAAAAAAAGGTTTCCTCACGATGTTTTCCTTCACCGTTTAAGCGAGTGAAAATTAATTATTACTACACACATGAATTCGAACAGTCAGAGGTAGAGTCAACAGTTATTACTATAACGCAATAAAATCCGTCCAAAGTAGTTTTATTTCAATATTCTACAATTCTAGTTTTTTTTTAAACTTACACCTAAACTAATCTACATAATCTAACATAATCACTACATTAAAAAAAAATATAGTCACCTTATTAATAAAAAAAAATTGCAAAAGAACCTTAAAATTTTAACTTAAAATAATATAAAAAAAATTTGGATGCGACTATTAAAAGAGTTAAGTATTCAACTACCATTTTTTTAAATAAAAATGTTGGTAAATTTTGTGTCTGGATTTTTAAGGCAATTTATCCCTTTATATAATAATTATTTGGAACAAATTACACAGCACCATCTAGTCCCAAACTAAGCAGAGCTTGTACTATGGGTACTAGACACTGGATATAATAATACTTATATACTTTTTTTTTGTATAAATACATAATGGTGCGATCACACTGCAGTTACTTCTTGTGGAGCAACGTTTCCAAGTGTTAGTGGGCAACATCCGATAGTAAAAATTTATTTGTTGTTAGTAATGTTGCAGTAAAAGTTGAGGAATGTTACCTAATGTTATCGTGTTGCATTTTGTTGCTGCTCATTGTAAGACACATATTTGTTACTATACATTGTCTGGACTTTAAAAGAGACTATGATCCTCTGAGTTTGTTTCGGCGTTTCTTCTCAGAGGTCGTCAGCTAGGAAATGCCGGAGCCATCTAGCTTAAAAAAAATATGTAAAATATTGACTTGTAAAAGTGTCTCTAAAAGATCTATTTATACAGAAATAAATATCATTTATCATTTATCCTGTTTGAGTTATTGATTACTTTTAAACCGATAGATGGCGTTGTTAGTTGAGAGGCGTTTTCTGAATCGCGGTATAGAGATTCTCCGCGGTTTGACTAGCGTAACGAGGTTTGTTATTTTAGATAAGTTATCAAAGTTTAGAATATACTAGGCATGTGTCATTGACGGTTTTTTGGTTAATGTAATTTAACTGTTATTCATCAATGGTCAACAGTTTAAAAAAACTGTTAAATTAATAACAGGTTTTGAAAGTTCAACGGTAGCGTTAAGCGTTAATTTATGTCAACGTTTTTAATCATTGACAATTTTATTAGAGTTGCTTCTCAGAAATGTTGTTAAATAAAATTTTAATGAAATAAGCCGTTGACGAAAATTAACAGATTAAATTTTCAACCTGTTTTTTCATTGATGAATAACAGTTATCTCGTTGACGAATGAAAAGTCGTTAAAAAAAACAGTTTATTGATTCAACGACCACCTCTAGAATATACAGCTATAACACCTTACTGAGTTGTTTTCACTGTATTATCTTCACCCTTGTAAAGTTGTAACGACCGCGAGTGCTGCAGAAATAGTAGTCAGTTATAGTGAACGGTTGTTCAGCTCCACAAAAAGTAATTGCAGTGTGGACTCACGATAAGAAATACCAAGACAAACACATACACTTATATTCACAAATATTTGTGTGATGTGGAATCAAATAGATAGGGATCGAGGCATTGAATCCTTGTTCGTGAATTCGATTCACGGTCGATGTTATCCAGAAACAAAAATTTCCACCAAAATTAGGTAAACATTTAGCAGTTGAAAATCACTCAAAACTAAAAATAAACTTAAAATTATTAATACTAATTAAATTTCACTTCAGTTCGGCACCCAAAAAATTATAAAAAAATAACTTTCAGAAATCAATCATGTACCTAAAAGGACAAAAGAATATATTGAACAAAAATGAACCAAATTAATTGAACAATAAAACGCATTTTAACGTGATACTCAGGGCCCTGTATCTAGGTTTCTACACATCCGCGGTGCGATTTTTTTTCACACCACTAAGTCAGCAAACAAGTATACGGCCCACCTGATGGTAAGCGGTTACCGTAGCCTATAGACGCTTGTAACACCAGGGGTATCACTTGCGCGTTGCCGACCCTTTAAAACGAAAGAGGAATAGTTGGTTTGACAGTATAAGGGTCAAACTCACCCCACTGCCAACACAACGTTTCCTCGTGGAGCACTGGCAACCTTGCTCACCGTGAGACACACAACACAGCTCAAAACAGTGTTATTTCACTTCAATTTTCTGCAAGGCGGAGGTACGGTCGACAAAAGAGTAAAGTATACAGGCAGCTAATTAAACATCGTATTTTTTTGAAGATTGTGTAATTATGTATCACGCAATATGTGTCATAACGCATGTATTGTAAGCAGCTACACATCAAACCCTTTGACGGGTAATTATTTAAATCACAATCTGTGTAAAGATGCAAATTTCGTTCGCTACCTGTATACCAAACTCTTTTGTTGACTGTACTTCCCCAGTCGGGCAGCTCCAATTTGAGTGAAATTACTCCCACTATGCCCTACCTCTCTAAAATTTATTTTAAGACCAGTAAATCCCTACTAATATTATAAATGCGAAAGTAACTCTGTCTGTTACGCTTTCACGTCTAAATCACTGAACTGATTTTAATGAAATTTGGTACAAAGATAGAGTTGACCTTGAGAAAGAACATAGGATAGTTTTTATCTCGGACTTTTGAAGAGTTCTCTTGGAAACGCGATATAACCGAACTCGACGCAGGCGAAGCCGCGGGCGGAAAACTAGTAAATCTATAATAACAATATAGCTTTAAAATCCTATAAAACAGGGCCCTATGTAGTCAAAAATAAAAATAAACTCAGTAATCAGAACAGTGAATGGTACGAACCTGCTTTGCACGCTGGGCGTGTTGCGGTGTGAGTCTGGCGAGTGAGCGTACGCCGGCGACGAGGACATGTATGGCGGCAAGGTCGTCACCAACACTGGCTTCACGTAGCCATTCTTGAGCATTTCATTCTCTGTCGATACAATCATCATCAAAGTCAAATATTTTATTTCAATTAAACCATTATGCAGTGATAACGGACTGCCAAGTCGAAGGTCTCGAGTTCAAACCCAAGCCACGCACCTCTGACCTTTCAAATTCATGTGCGTATTAATAATTAATTATCACTCGCTTGAACGGTGAAGGAAAACTTCGTGAGGAAACCTGATGCGCCTTAGAGATTTTTCTCGACGGTTTGTGAAGTCTGTCAACCCGCACTAGGCCAGCGTGGTGGACTGTAGCCTAATCCCTCTCAATATGAGAGGAGACCCGTGCCCAGCAGTGGGACAGTATATGGGTTGATGATGAGACCGTTAAAATAGTACTTTTGAAAAGTCAAAACTAGTTGCACGATACATGACAGCTGTCAAGCTGACAGTTTTTTCTATGAAATCACTATGAAACTGTTAAAAATGTGCCAATATGGCGTGCGTTTGACATTCCAAAACTGACACTGACAGCAGCGAGCTATCAAGTTGACAGTTATAAAAACACTATGAAACTGATACTAGTGTGTTAAAATGGCGTGAGTTTTTTCAAATTAAATGTTATTTTTTCTCATCCCCTAGTGAGCATAACAAAAAGTATGACTAGAGTTTTAACCAGCGTGCAGTACATCATTGGGGCAGATTTTGGTGACATGCTTTATGGTGCAGGCCTTGAACAATGATCCCCGTGCTATTAGACTCCTTTATTACAGAGGTCACCCATCCGTCTATTATAAAAGATTGCTAGGAGAGAGAATGAGAGGGACTAGACTATAGTCCACCACGCTGGCCTAGTGCGGGTTGGCAGACTTCACAAACCGTCGAGAAAATCTCTAAAGCATGCAAGTTTCCTCACGATGTTTTCCTTCACCGTTCTAGAGAGTGATAATTAATTATTAATACGCACATGATTTCGAAAAGTCAGAGGTACTTCTGTCTGTTAAGTTTTCACGTCTAAACCGCTGAACCGAATTTTGATGAAATTTGGTACAGAGATAGATTAGACCGTGGAGAAGGACACAGGCTACTTATTACATATTATTTGGGATTAGAATTAAACTGCGAGCCACAGCTAGTAGGCTATACAACGTATTACAAAATACCCCGTAAAAATATAAATAATTATCAAAGCCAAAAATTTTGTCAGCTGTCATGTCAGGGAACCAGATTATTTAACAGAAAGGCCTACGTACCTATTTTACCTAATAATTGTCTAATTTATTTATTTTTTTCTTTTTTTCATTCATAAATGTTGTTTTCCTTTTTTTTACTACAGTTCTTAAAATAGTGAATGGACTCGTTATTTAACCTCCTCTCGGCTTTACGGGTAGTTTTGTAACACCCTGTATTATCGCGCAACGCAAGCGCAGCTCCCAACACTAGCTACAACTGACAAACTCACCAGGTTTCGTATAATATTTGGAGAAGACGTCATCCTTCGCGATGTTGGGGTAGAGGAACTGGAGTTGTGTGAGGTCCAGCACCCTGTCTGCTAGGGAGCGCAGCATCAGGTCGCGGGACGTGAATGGCTGCAGACTAAACACCTCGTTACCCTCTGTAAGAGACAAGTTTCATTAAAAAATCAAATCCAATTACAATTTTTATTCTAATATTACTATTTCATCTAATATTCAGTTAATGATTGTCTTATCTTATCTTAAATTAATAATTAATACTATTGTTGTTATAATTATAATTTGAGTAATCTGTTGCGAAGTTGTGAACTTTATAAATTTCTATTTTTATTGTAAGATTTGTAAGAATGATGTGGCCTTCTGTAATTAAGGAAATATATTTGCTTAAGACTGTAAGCTTTATGTGTGTTCAATGTGTAGTGTATTCCTTGTTGAAGACCCAATAAATAAATAAATAAATTAAATTTTTTTTCAACACACTTGCTCATAAAATGGCTCTTATTTCACCGCAATTAGTCACGTAATGACACCTACAATCAAACTGTGACTTTTTCATTGCTATTTATTATTCACAAGTGAGTTATAAGGTTTTTTTTTAATTTATTAGTAGAGTTGCTTTGTTCTTAAAAACGTTTCGATACAAATAAGATCGTGCTCAATAAATAGTACAAATAAATTAATGTACCTATTGCTTGCTCATTTCAGGCAACTTCGTATTTAAATCGATAATTTCAAATTGCACGGTTTTTAATAAATAAAACTTTCACTCAAATATAACTTTTTTTCTCTGTAATAAAGAAAACTTTGAATTCGCCATTTTGTATGTGGCTAAAACGCTATCCGCGAAAAGCAAAAAAAAAAAGAAACCTCATTCTTTTAGTCTTTATCCGATCGCCATTATTCGCCATTGTTTAGGAAAACAGCTGATTAATTTTTCCCGCCATTGCGAAAAAATGTTCACAATTCGTTTTCACAGTTGAAATTATAGTTATTTTCTTCACAAGTGCGTTGAAAAACGTCGCATGATACACGTGTGTATTGATGATTACCGTCCTCGGCTCTCTTAAAACCCTCACCTAACGGCTCGGGTTTCAATGGCGCCTCAGCGGTAATCTCCAACATTACACACTTGTACCATAACGTACTATTGTACCACTAAGGTGGCAAAAAGAAGTAGGTACAGTAAAGGTACCTAAGGTAGTTTAGGAGTAGAATACTAAGATATTGAATTAATAAGAAATTGTATAGCACATATATAAATATCGCCAGACTTTCAAACAGACACAGTACTACAACAGTAAGCCATTTAGAATACCTTTTACTTAAAGTAATGCTTTTCTAAAGCGACAATACCATCATAGTACGGGGGAAACACTAACCAGGTCCCCCAACTGGCTTCCTGAGTATACACGGACACCCCATCTTGTAAGAAGTCGCTACAGAAGAATGCCAATTTCATTCTTGTTAAAATCTTTAATGATATACCGGACGAAATAGAAGAACTTCCCATTAATCTATTCAAACACAAATTAACAAAATGGCTTGTGGGAAAATGTTTCTACTCAGTTCATGAATTTTTAAAATGATAAGATAAATAATATATTAGGTAAGCTTCAGTTTAGATTAAATAAAATTACGGTAAAACTTATTGAAATGTAATAGAAGGTATATATTATAATTATTATTCTCGTATTTATTCATGTTCTTATTTACTTACATTATATTTTTAAATATTTTTACAAAAAAGAAAACAAAAACATTTAAAAATATAAAAAAATAGTCAGATCACCGATATCGGGAACAGGGTCCAAGCTACCGGTGGTTAAGGCTCCAGAGAGAGGAACCTCCTCACAATGCGTGCCGTGTCGAGGAGTACTGCTTTCTGTATCAAGCCCTTGATCCAGCCGTCTAACGAGAGCCTCCTTAGATCTCCATCGAGGCTCTTGGCTATTATTATTATTGGAAATAAGCGACATTTATCTTTTATTATTATTAATATTGACATTCTAGTTATTGTACCTGTACCTGTAGGACAAACAAAACATTTGCATGCTACATTATAAGCAAAACTATATGGACAACTTTAAAAAGAACAAGCATATGACCCACCTGATGGTAAGCGGTTATCGTAGCCTATAGACCTGTGGTTCCCAACCTGGGGGTAAATACCCCCGCGGGTTAAATCATCTTTTTTTTGGGGGTAACGAAGAACCTAATAATTAAGACCTTATAATATCTAATAAAGTATAAAGGTCAAAGTCCCCTCACTGCCAACACAACGTTTCCTCGCGGAGCACTGACAACCTTGCTCACCGTAAGGAACACAACACAGCTCAAAGCAGTGTTATTTCACTTCGATTTTCTGCAAGGCGGAGGTACTTCTCCAGTCGAACAGCTCCAAGTTGAATGGAATTACTCCAAATATGCTTTACGCCATTTATTTATTAAAACCATACTTATACACCATTTACGTCTTAAAGCCACAATCCTCATAATACACACGCCATTTGAGTATTTATTTATTTCATCATGGAACCCTAACAGCTATTAACAAATACATATATAATGAGTGGTCCGTTGCAATGGATAATCGTATTGATATCTTCTCTATGAAATATGCATCATACAGACGTGTCCTGTTCGATTGGTGTGTGTACTGAAAGCACACTTGTTTAAAAGGGTATGTGAACTTGCCTGTGTGATGCATATTACAAATTTACACATAATATTTACACTTTCTTTCTTTTGATTTATGTTTAATTTAAATATTGGCTTCACAGTGTACCTACTATTTGTAGTTTCATAATATTGTTAATGTGGTCAATGTCATGCATACCTGTAATTTGTACAATTGCTAGATACTCAATTTTTACTAGCTATTTTTATATTACATTTAAGTGATTGTATTGTTGGTGTGCTTATGCTTAAATAAATAAATATGATTTTTACAATAATTTAACAGGCAGCCATTAACAGGTCCTCGCGAGTAGACTTTGTGTATCTTGAAGTGTGTGGATGCGTTATTACAAACAACATAATCAACATAAGTCTATCAAACTCAAATATGTGGTTTCTGTATGTAATAATATTCAGAAAAGATATCTAAGCTATGTGCCCGTCTCACTGATTGCGTACTAGTTTCAAATATATCAAAGTTATTAAACTGTTTACATTTTTTATTAATAGTATTGCTCGCTCGCAACAGGAATGCTCACAACAGGAAGGACTGAAAGCAACATTCTGTTGCATTCAGTCACTGAATACACACGCCATTTATGTCTTACAATCACTTTAATACACACGCAATTTGCGTCTTAAACTCACTTAATACACACGACATTCACCTTTTAAATCCACTTAATACATACATTTAAGTCTTAAAGTCACTTAATACACCATTAAAATCTCAAAATACATACATACATACATACACTCACGCCTTTTTCCCATGGGGTTAGGCAGAAACTAAAGAACGCCACTTGCTACGATTCTTGCATACTTCTTTTGCTTCGACCATATTCATACATCTTGTCATACATACACGCCGGTTGTGAGTACTACGCACCTGACCTTTTTGAAGAACCTCACCAATAAGGTCGGTATAAGTTTTTCTAGGGCGTCCCCTCCCGGCGGTTCCACTGACATTCGCCATATAAATCCCTTTTGTTAGTCGCCTCTCATCCATTCTCTCGACATGCCCAAACCATCTCAGCATATTCTTCTCAATCCTCGTCACTACATCGTCTTTTAAGCCGCAACGTTCTCTTATCACACTATTTCTCAATCTGTCATTCCAATCAAAATCTCAAAATCCACTTTCATATCACTATAACCAATATCACTTACCACCAACCCACGCGATGGTGATTCCTCCAAGCTCGGAGTCGGAGAAGCGCAGTAGAAAAGTACCAGGCGGGCACTTGGATAGCATTTCTTCAGCTTGCTTTTTCTGGATAAAGCCCATGATCAGACTGGAAGAAAATTACATAATAAATGAATTTTAGGACAATTCAACACAGCACCATCTAGTCCCAAACTAAGCAGATCTTGCACTAATAGGTCAAGCTATCTAAAACTACTTCATTTTACGTTTTTTTTGCAGTTTTTTCAACTTTAAACTGTATAAAATCATTATTTCTATCTAACCCAATAAGAATTTTAATTAAAAAGTCATTAATTCACTTTTTTCACTAAAAACAGCATTGTAAATTAAACTCGAAAGATCTTGTGGTCAGCTGTTTCCTTAGAGTTCACTTGCGAGTTGTAAAATTTAAGAAAAAGCCGACGAAAAATTCCAACGCAGGGAGGTCCACAATCATGTACTGAAGTCATGCTAAGCCGTTGCGCGTCGATGTCCCTTCCACCCTGTATAGCCTAATCCCCTCTCCATCTGAGAGAAGACCCGTGCCCAACAGTGGGACAGTATATAGGTCTATGATGATGTGTTCATTTTGGAGCATTTTTTCTTATCTCTACAGCTGCAATTATTATTCTATCTGATGAAACGTTTGGCCCAGCAGTTGAGCGATCGACTTCTGCCACGGGTTGTGGGTTCGATCCCCACACGGAACAAATGAAAATGAAAAAAAAAAGAAAGAAGTATTTATTTAGGGTTTAAAAAACATATTACAATAAGAAAGAAAGAAGAAAGAAAGAAAATTTATTCTGACAGGCACAAAACAGGACAAAATACAATTTAACATAACAATTTAATAAGTCTTAAAACTAAGGAAGTATGTTATCCTGTGCGATGTCAGAATAGGTCCCTATCTCAGCACTGTGCTGCAGCAAAAAGCAAATCAAGCTGCAGCGCTGATATTCTGATAGGGACTGTTTATGAAGCCACGGACAGTATGTATAATTTAACAAAAATAAATAAAATAAAATAATTCAATATTTAATAATTTATTACTTCTGCCAAACTGCAGAGCAGTTTGTTGGCAGACGAAGCTCCCATATTATTATAGTATTTATATTAACCTTTTGACCGCTACGTCAATAACGAAAATCCGTGTTCTCTACGCCAAGCGACAAAGTCTAGTATTTAATAATAGTTAAAAAACAAACAAAAATAAATTGTCTAAGTAGGTATGTATTTTGAACTAAAAAAAGTGGTATTTTTGACGTGACATGCCGTCGTTGGCGTCGTGAGCAAGTTTTCATTTGACGTCTATACACGTCCGTGGCAGTCAAAAGGTTAAAAATACATTATTTGTATGACCAACAGGTGGTTGTTCCGGGTCTAGGTGTTTGTGTATGTGATGATAAATAAATCATTTGTGGTTGTAAACACACCCACCATACAGAAGAAAATAGTGGAGCGACGTTTTTTTTTACATACCATCACGCCTGTATTCCCAGAAGGGTTAGGCAGAGGTGTACTAATGTATACCCACATTTCGCCGGTATGTTTTTAGGTCCCATGTAATAGGGGGCGAGCCTATTGCCATTAACCGGGCAAAAATCCAGACTCCGATCTACTACTGAGAATTTCATAGAAAAACCCTATAACACTTTGCTCGAACCCAGGACCTCTAGCGTAGCAGTCGCGCTTAGGACCACTAGACTAATGAGGCAGTCTTTCGTACCGTTTCTTTTTTTTTATATTGGCTTTTTACAAAATAATACTTACTGATCGCACCACAGGGTCCTCAGGTAGTCCCTGGTGACCTTCACCACCATGTAGAACCACTCCCAGAAGGTGAAGTTCCTCTCCGGCAGCGCATCCTTGCAGAACTGGGTCCAGGAGACGGCCATGGCGTTCAGCTCCATCGTGTTCAGGGGGAGACTAGTCCTAGGGGGTGCGCACATACTGCACTGTTACATATAGCATACGTCCTCGCCCGGCTGGGGTCAACACATAAAAACATAATGGTCACCCATCCAAAGGCAGACCGCGGCAAGCATTGCTTAACCTGACGCATCAAATGTCTAAGAGAAACATGAAAGTTAGGAAAGGATGGTCACCCATCCTTAGGCAAACCGCGGCAAGCACTGCTTAACCTGACGTGTTTTTTTTTTTATACCAATAAGGTAAGGTTTGTGAAGTCTGCCAACCCGCACTAGGCCAGCGTGGTGGACTATAGCCTAATCCCTCTCAATATGAGAGGAGACCCGTGCCCAGCAATGGGACAGTATATGGGTTGATGATGATGAAACAAATATGGTATAGGCTATGGTAACCGCTTAGCATCAGGTAGACCGTATGCTTGTGTGCCACCTTAGTGGTACAAAAAAGACATGTAGCGACATCTATCGCGCTACATAGAACTACGAAGTCCTGAATCGCGCAAGCAACATTCGCAACGAAAAGTTGCATATATACAACCGCCCGACATCAACCGTCGGGCCGTGGGCCGCCAGGCATAACACCCGCCTGGTTGGAGGATCCTCCCTTTTCATTGGAGGGGCAACACACCTCGCCTCTCCACACTGGTGACCCCGACGTGATCCCAATATTTCCACAGACAGTTTAAAGAACATATACTATGCTAAATCCAGGAAATATAGCTGCAGTGAAGCCTAGTGGTATGACCATGGGAATGCCAAATAGAAGGTCAAAGAGTTGGAATCCAAGGCACGCTCCTCTGACTTTTCGAAATCAATAATTAATAATCACTCGCTTAAACGGTGAAGGAAAACATCGTGAGGAAACCTGCATGCCTTAAAGATTTTCTCGACGGTGTGTGAAGTCTGCCAACCCGCACTAAGCCAGCGTGGTGGACTATAGCCTAATCCCTCTCGTTCTGAGACGAGACCCGTGCCCAGCAGTGGACAGTATATGGGTTGATGATAATCCAGGAAAGGCCGTTAGAATGATGAAGATAATAGGTTTACCTGAAGATTTTCTCTGCGAGGAATCTCAGGTTATCTTCGGAGAGATCCCCTCCGGTGGCTGAACAGAATTTGATGCGAAGAGTCTCCGCCAGCTGTCCCCAGGTCACCTAGGAGCACGAAGATAAGTATTTTTTGATAATTTTTATACAGCACCATCTAGTCCCAAACTAAGCAGAGCTTGTACTATGGGTACTAGACACTGGATATATCCATTGTCTACTTGAAATTACTTTTTGTAATCACATTCTTATAATATACAGGGTGTTACAAAACTACCCGTAAAGCCGAAAGGAAGTTAAATGGGGCCTTATAACGAGTCCATTCACAATATTTAAGAACCGTAGTAACGCTGTATAACATACCCCAAAGAAAGGAAAACAACAACATTTATGAATGAAAAATAGAAAAACTATTGTAGGAGACAATTATTAGGTAAAATAGGTACAGTAGGCCTTTCTGTTAAATAATCTGGTTTCCTGACATGACAGCTGAGAAAATTTTTGGCTTTGATAATTAATTATATTTTACGGGGTATTTTGTAACACGTATAAGAAAAATGCAGACAAACAGAAACATGTTCACCAGATAAATATTTGTGTCCTGTGGGAATCGAACCCACGACCTCGTGATCAGCCGTCCGACACGTGGACCACTAGACCATTCATAGACGTCGTCATAAAAAAAAACATACATACATACCATCACGCCTGTATTCCCCGAAGGGTTAGGCAGAGGTCGACCTGGGGATCGAACCCAGGACCTCTAGCGTAGCAGTCGCGCCTACTAGACTAATGAGGCAGTCAAAAAAAAACGTCGTCTAAAAATAAATCCGACACGCGAAGAACCACCAACGTAGTCAAAAATAAAAGTTTTATAAGATAAGAGTTTAAAATCCATTTTTTGAGGACCCATCATTTATTTAATAATAATAATAAATAATAATAAAAATGATTTATTGCCAGAAATAGGTGACAAAAAAAAATATTTAAAACTAAAAAAAATGCAAGTGTTATTTTGGCAATTGGGGTAAGCTCAGCACTAACACTGTGGCAGTGTAGGGCATAGTTAACTATAATTTTGTAATCTGGTTACTAATTACGATTAAAAGTAGTTAACTACATGTAGTTATGATTACATGTAACTTAACTACAGTAATCAAACTACATTAAGTAGTTGTTAATTTGATTGCTGCAATCTAGTAGTTATAATTACTGATTATTATTTAATTATTTTTTTTGCAATTAAATAAACATGTAATGTGAAGTAATACTATATGTTTTGGAATATGGCTACATAAAAAAAAAACAGTTGATTGCACATACCTATGTTTATTTTTATGAATAATCAAATGCAAGGATTAAAGTCGTAGATATTATGTACTTATACTCGTACTTATCAGATCTTAATTACTTTTATTGACATGTAATAAAAAAAACTCAGCAAACATCAACTTGATTCAAATTATTTGCTAATCAAATAAATAACCAAAAAAGGTTGATTGGGTTATTCATTTAAATTAGCTTTTAGTACTACACGTTTTTCAAACATTTTCATCCGATAGCCTGTGGGATTTGGGATGGTTTATCATAGTTGCGTATGAAAACAGTCTTTCCACTGGAGCCGAAGAAGGTAATGGAGTATTGTATTTTATGAATACTTTTTTCACTTCTGGATGTCTATAAAGACAATTTAGTTCTCGATCCATATCTGATAAATAACAAGAAACAATCAGATCTGCTTTTGACCTCTATGCGATGCGCTAACTACCTACCAAACGACAAGACCAAACACGCGCGATAGTCGTTTTGTACTTACATGAACGCCTATTGCGCGTGTTGGCTTGTTTAATGACCCAACATCATTATACATCTGTAGTTATAAAAAGTAATCAAGTAATCGTGATTGCAACTACAATTAGTAGTTAGTAGTCAAAATTTTTAACTACATTTTTCGATTTTTTTATGTAGTTTGTAGTTATGATTACTTCTTACTTTATGTAGTCGTAGTTAGTAGTCAGTAGTTAGATTACATTTTGCCCAATACTGCACTGTGGAGACAAATCTCCACAGGGCTGATTTTCAGAATACCCCATCGCTCGAACTCAGGTGGTTGTTACGTAGAAAAAAAAAATAAAACAAGGAGAGTGTTAAGCGAATTGGCACAGTGAACTAAAATTACAATAAACAGGTATATAATAAAAAATAAAAAAATATTGATGGAATGTGGCCAATGAGTCCAATAGAAATATTTCAGTAAGGTCCCTGAATTTTAATAGTACAGATGTAGGCATGTTCCATACAATTCTATCCCAACCAAATGGCGACGATGCGAAGGGTCTGTTCAAATACATGGCAGACTGACATACGCTATGCGTAAACAAATGATATGAAATTATATTTATCTCCTGTAAATAGATCTTTTAAAGACACTTTTACAAGTCGTGACCATGGACGCTGTAAAGGGTCCGAAACGTCGGGATTAATAATATCAATATAACGCGATAAAATCCGTCAAAAGTAGTTTTATTTCAAGTCAATGTTTTGATTTTTTTATGCTAGAAGGCATTTCCTTATTGACGACCTCTGAGAAGAAACACCGAAACAAACTCAGAGAATCATGGTCTCTTTTAAAGTCCAGACATAATAATATCAAATATGTGAGTTTCACAATGTAGGGCAATGTCTGAAATGGCCTTTTGAAGAAAGAGCCACAGCGGCTTTGAGTAGGCTAATTCCAGCCGACGGCACGCATGCATCAGTCATTGTGTAGCTCGACCATATTAGAGGGAGCTCAACAACCCGTCGCACGACGATACCAGATCGGCGGAACAATTGCGTAGGCCTCATAAAACGCCTCGTAGAAGCCCCTTTAAATAAATAAAGAAAAAAAAAACCACTTTGCACTTACTTTGTCTGGCACAGCAAACGGAACTCTTCCTGGAGGGCTGAAGGCGTTGTCCCAAGTCACTGTGGCCCAGCCGTGGGGCTCCTGGTTGCCATGGACGATCACCACCACGGGCAGGGATAGGGTCCAAACCTGGTGATTATAGGGGCAGCTTTAGAATGGTGATTATGAGGATAGGAATAAGTAGTGCAATTTAATGGGATTTCGTGACGTTATCTTAATATGGATAAACCCCACTTAGTTGAAAGGTCATCAAAAGTCCATACAACTCAGCCCAAGTTTGTACCTGAGGTACATGACAGCTGTCAAGTTGACAGTTTTTACTATGAAATTGCTATGAAACTGATAATAATGTGCCAAAATGGCGTGCGTTTTATATTCCAAAACTGATACTGACAGCAGATAGCTATCAAGTTGACAGTTTTACTATAAAAACACTATGAAACTGATACTAGTGGCGTGCGTTTTTTCAAATTTAAAGTTATTTTTTCTCATCCCCTAGTGAGCAGAAATAAAAAGTATGTATAGAGTTTTAACCAGCGTAACACAGGGTATTTTTTCCAATAAGTGTACCCTCAGTACATCATTTGGGCAGATTTTGGTGACATCATTTAATACGGTAATTGGGTGTTTGTGTATGTTACAATTTGTGTTTGTAAACGCATCTACGATACAGGACAAAATCCTAGTTTGGGACAACGTTTTTTAAAAGAAAAAAAATATATTTAAGTATAAAGTTATCTATTTGTATTTTTTGCCATTTTCCATGCTACGATTTTACGGTGGCTTAGTGGTCATAGCGTCTGGTGTACCTAACCAGAAGACGCAGGTTCGAATCCTGCCTGCGGTCGAATTTTTCCTTTTGCTTAATAAATATATAAAGTTTTCTTTGTTTCTTGTTGGTAATTTATGGTAAACCCCAGCTCATAATAATATTGTTTTTTTTTTAATTATCAACTGACCTGGAACACCAGCTCGCCGCCTCCAACGTTGAACTGTGATTGGAACAGAAGCGTCAACTTCTCATCCATGACGCTTTCAGTTCCTTTCTTCTCAGCACGCTTGATCTTACGGAGTTGCATGTTCCTAAAGGAAAACTGGATCATTAGTCTATTTTTACTTTTATACCACTAAGGTGGCAAACAAGCATACGGCCCACCTGATGGTAAGCGGTTACCGTAGCCTATAGACGCACAGCCAACACAACGTTTCCTCGCGGAGCACTGGCAACCTTGCTCACCGTAAGGAACAAAACACAGCTCAATGCAGTGTTATTTCACTTCGATTTTCTGCAAGGCGGAGGTAGTAGGAGGTAGTAGGTTTGTAAGTGCAACTGCTACCCTATTATTTTACACGAAGCGACTTCCATCAGACCTCCGCAAACCAAAGTCTGGGTAATACAAGAAACCCCCATTTTTACATTACATCCATTGTGGCATTTTTTACCCGATAACGATAATCCCTGTTGCATTCTGGGGTGCCCGTCTCGCCGAGTCAATACAATATCACACTTACCAGTATCTCAAAACCAAAGTATACAAAATCGCCACAGTCACCACTTCCCCACGATCACCGCTTTGCCACAATCACCACTTCACCACAATCACCACAGACAATCACCTGAAGCTGAGCTGGCGGCTGGTCTGCTGATACTCCATGGTACCGGTATTGTTATAGATATCACCGCACCTCCATCGTATCCTTGCCCTTACAGACTTGTGTCGAGTCAATAACTTGCCACAAACGTAAACTATCACACGATATCATTCATACCAACCTACGACAACCAAAATATACAAAATCACCGATTCGCCACAAACGTCAATTTCGTAATCTATCACACAGTTGTATGTACCAATATGTCAGAACCAACATTTAATCACCACTTCGCCACAATCACCACTTTGCCACAATCACAACTTCGCCACAATCACCACTTCACCACAATCACCTGAAGCTGACGCTGAGCTGGCGGCTGGTCGGCTGGTACTCCATGGTGCCGGTATTGTTGAGGATATCACCGCACTCCACCGGCTGCTTGCCCTTACCGGCTTGGGTGTCACTCTTCAGAAGCAGCTGGGCTTGCTGCTCCGATATTATAACGACCTGTAAATTATATAGGTGTAAGCATGGTAGGTTTTTTTTATTCCTCTATGGTGGAAAATAGCATACGTACAGCCCACCTGATAGTAAAAAAGAAAGAAAGAAAGAAAATCACATTTATTCGGACAAGGTCCATACAACACACAGTTAAAATAATGAAAGAACAATTATTTATAAGACCACAAGGATCACTATAAAGGGTGGAAGGGACATCGACGCGCAACGGCTTACCATGACTTCAGTACATGATTCTGGACCCCCCTGCGTTGGAATTTTTCGTCAGCTTTTTCTTAAATTTTACAACTCGCAAGTGAACTCTAAGGAAACAGCTGACCAGATCATTCGAGTTTAATTTACAATGCTGTTTTTAGTGAAAAAAGTGAATTAATGACTTTTTAATTAAAATTCTTATTGGGTTAGATAGAAATAATGATTTTATACAGTTTAAAGTTGAAAAAACTGCAAATAAAAAACGTAAAATTTTAGAAAAAGCCGACGAAAAATTCCAACGCAGGGGGGTCCAGAATCATGTACTGAAGTCATGGTCAGCCGTTACGCGTCGATGTCCCTTCCACCCTGTATTATGTGCTGTCGGCATGCTTGTCCCGAATGGGCTACCAGCTCAGCATTATGCTGGGCGTATTTATTACCCAGCGCTGGTTTTCAGTTGGCACTCGAGCAGTGACACACGGACACAGTAAGCAGTTACCGTGGCCTATAGAAGACAAGCAACACCAGGGGTATCAGGTGGGCTGTAGACTTGTTTGCCACCTTAGTAGTAAAAAAAAAACTTACGCTAACTCGAGGAGGCGTCATGTAGACGTTCAGCTGACCCCCAACCAGTAAACGGACCGTAGCCGTGAAACTAAAAAAGAAAACATATTTTATAAATGATATTTATTTTGAAATAAAACTACTTTTTACGGATTTTATTGCGTATATTGATATTATTAATCCCGACGTTCCGGACCCTTTACAGCGTCCATGGTCACGGGTAGACTGAGGTGTCGGGAACGTCGAGTTATTGAACGTCGGGATTAATAATATCAATATACGCGATAAAATCCGTAAAAAGTAGTTTTATTTCAATGTATAATATTCGCGTAAATGTCAGAAATCAATATGATATTTATTTTTTTAAATATATATTTTAAAGACATGTAGTTTGATATGAAAGTATGCTTACTACTGGTAAACAAAGGGCTCTGAAGCCATGTCAAAAATATTACAAAAAAAAAACACACTCACCGCGTGTTAGTCTTCATAACCTGAGGTGGTTGCTTCTCAATCACGAAGGTTGACGTCACTAAGGTAGACAGTAAAGCAGTCACCTGTAGAAGAAATTTGAAGCAATCAACAGTGGTCACCAACATAGCAACCAACATTCACCCACATTTCAAACAGCATTCTTCACACAGTTGGACACCAACATCCATCAAGATCTCAAGTAGCATTTGCCACTCTAGTTAGTCAACATTGATAAGCAAAACTGGTTGCATAGCAACCAACATCTCAAGCATCATCTGTCACCCGAGTTAGTCGACATTGATAACTAAAACTGGTAGCATAGCAACCAACATTCATCACCATCATTCACCAACATCTCACGCAGCATTCGTCACCCGAGTTAGTCACCAACATAGCAACCAACATTGATCACCATCATTCACCAACATCTCACGTAGCATTCGTCACCCGAGTTAGTCACCAACATAGCAACCAACATAGATCACCATCATTCACCAACATCTCACGCAGCATTCGTCACCAGAGTTGGTCACCAACATAGCAACCAACATTGATCACCATCATTCACCAACATCTCACGCAGCATTCGTCACCAGAGTTGGTCACCAACATAGCAACCAACATTGATCACCATCATTCACCAACATCTTCCGCAGCATTCGTCACCAGAGTTGGTCACCAACATTGCAACCATTGGTCACCAATATCTTCACAGTTCACACACTAAACGCCAACATTCTCCCGCCCCTCGCCTGCCTCCATCAACATATTCATCATTATCACCAGCTGACCTGCTTGCTCATCTCGTCCAGCATCTCGGCCAGGTGTGGCTGGCGCAGCTCGACGATGGTCTTGGTGTTGATGCGCGCCACGTTGCTGACTTGTTGGCGACTCGTCCAGATCAGGTCGGCCAACAGCTCGCACCATTCTTGGATCGTGTTCAGGTTGGATTGCATGGGAACTCCGTTGCCGCTCAACTGCTGTTCACGTTTCCATCTAAACAGTTAATAATAGTACATTATGGTACAAGTGTGTAATGTTGGTGATTACCGCTGAGGCGCCATTGAAACCCGAGCGTAAGGTGAGGGTTTTAAGAGAGCCGAGGACGGTAATAACTATAATTTCAATATAATTAAAGCTGAAAATCCCTTTCAGCTTTGTCTCGATTCACCCCTGCTTCCCTATTCACCCCGTTTGACTTATCTGACTTAATTGCTACTTACTTAATAAGCTCTTCATCCAGGACCTGGCTCTGAAGCTGGCGAAGGTTGGCGATGTTTTCCTTCATGTGGTCCACTAGTTCCATCTGCGACTGACTTATTTGGGCCACCTGGAACAACCATGAATCATCACGTCACTGATGACGATAATAGGGAATCTGCATGATTTTTAAAAATATTTTTATTTGATTATTTACATCACTATAATATAATGGTAAAAAAATATTCAACACCTAAAAAGTAATCATCATCAACCCATATACTGTCCCACTGCTGGGCGCGGGTCTCCTCTCTCAGAACGAGAGAGATTAGGCTATAGTCCACCACTCTGGCCTAGTGCGGGTTGGCAGACTTTACACAGCGTCGAGAAAATCTCATGCAGGTTTCCTCACGATATTTTTTTTCATCGTTTGAGCAAGTGATAATTAATTATTAATATGCACATGATTTCGAAAAGTCAGAGGTGCGTGCCTCTTGGACTTGGCAGTCCAATGTTCATAATATATAACTAGGCACACTGCTATCACTGTTAAAAAAGTAAGATACAGTATTAAAAAAAAAATATTAAAAATATCCAAACGAATGGAGCACTTTTAACACCAGCCATTTTGGCGCGTTACAATAAAATAAAATAAATAACACTACAACACTCCTACTCCTACAAACACTTCTAAAAACGCTCCTACAACAGTTTGTTGTAGGCAAACACTACGCAATTACTGCAGCAGCAGTTTAGGTACGGTGTATGGTCGAAGTAAGCCTTTTTTTCCGAAAATGTTTACAGCTTGCCTGTCTACATTTTCGGAACATTTTAATTTCGGTGGATTTTTCATTTATTGACATTTGGTGTCATAGACTTTTACGTCATATTCGCTTTGACAATTTGTGTCGCGTTTTAAATATATAAAAATTCCTTCAGCAACATCGCACTTTTTAAAAATTAAATTCTTAGATAAAAAATATTTTTTAATCAAAAATATAGATGAAGGCACAATTCTGAAGTAATAAAGTATCTAAAAAAAATATTTGACAATTATTTGAATCATGTGCATATTCCCTATTAGACCATAATGAAAAGTGAGGTGTGTGGAGTACTTGATGACGTCCAACATTTACTAATAGACTGTGTTAAGTATCAGAGACAGAGAGAATTGTTGGTGCATGCTCATAAATTAAACATGTTGGATGTTGATGTTGCTTTTCTTAATATTTTGGCAAACCCGTCATCAAGTACTGCAATGAGCTTATATACGATGTTTGTGAAATCGGATACTCTTTCTTAAATTGTAATCATTTGTAAAATATATGCATGTGTTTCATTATACATATATAATAGGAATAATGGGGCTGACATGTTCATGTATCGTATAAAAGCCCCTAAATAAATAATAATAATAATAATAATAATGTATTTATTGTTTCACATATATGTTTACATAATAGTAGATATCAGTACAAATTATGCGCAGGAAAGATCAGATAATATACAGCTGGTACTTAAAAAAGGAAACCCTGAGCTATAAGTACCAGCAGCCTTCCAGTGACACTGTTATTATGACATGTTGTTCAGTAGCAAACACCAATTTAGCAACAATACATTATGAAAAATAGTTTAAAGATATTAAAAAAAAAAACCATAATGAAAAGACAAAACTTAATATCTAACAGTAACATGAATCTTACCAAGGCGTTAAGTTTGCGCTCCGTCTCCTCAATCTGCACTCGCAAGCAGGCCACCAGGTCCCGACGCTCGTTCGTCATGGACTGCTGAAGATAGTTCATATGCCCTGATGAAAAGGAACGTGGGGATAATTACTATTTCGGACAAAATAAAATAAGACTATCTTTTTGTAAGGCAAAATTCGACATGGCGGGTAGCTATCGCGGTGGCTTAGTGGTCATAGCGTCTGGTGTACTTAACCAGAAGACACAGGTTCGAATCCTGCCCGCGGTCAATTTTTTCCATTACTTAATAAATTTAAAATAAAATGATTCCGTTGGTATTTTTTAATTTAATTATTTCCACCTTTCGTCTGCAGCTATCGTCTTAACGTCTTCCTTGTTTCATGCCGTCTCTCTCTCTCTCACTTGCCAATATCGTACATCATCCTTAACATTCACTCGCTCTTTCTCACACCTGACACCTTTCTGAACCTGCGTCTTCTACGGTACAGTCAACAAAAGAGTTAAGTATAGGTACAGATATCAAACGAAATATGCATTTTTATACAGATTTCGACATAAATAATTACGTAGGTATGTAGCTGCTTACAATACCTACGTTTGGACACATATTGCGTGATACATTATTACACTATCTGTTCAGCGCCATCTGTTTGCAGGGGCGCGCGGTTGTTTAGCGGTGTTGCGCGCGTTCTGCAGACAGATGACGCCACGAACTTTAAATTATTATTGATTTGTATAAAATCATGCATTAGCTATCTATATTATCTGTGGAAAGAAAAAGGTGCTCGGTCTTTTTATCTTTGCCTTACAACCACGACACGAACAACGTCTTTATAATTTTATATCGAACATTGTAACCTTTATTTATTTTACGATTATACCTTAAAGTATATCACGATCTTTAATTTACAAAAAACGACGAAACGAAAACACTATCTTTATCAAAACACAGATTATTAATTAGCTGCTTGTTTGTTGACCGTACACCAGACGCTATGACCACTAAGCAACCGCGCTTTTCAATAGGTGTTACTGACGTCACCACAAAAGACGTAAATTCAATTGTGAACGCAAATTTTGTATGTCTCACCTTTATTCTTCAAGCACTCGTGGTACTGCAGGGAGAAAGACTCGATATTGGCTTGGAGGCTGCGTATCTCTTCGCCAACGATATTGACTTTCTGACGAACAGTCTGCAAGCCGGTGATGAGCTGAAAGAGAAGAGTTATTTTTATAATAGGGAATATGTATGAAGCTTATCCTTTTGACCACCACGTCAATAACGAAAATCCGTGTTCTCTACGCCAAGCGACAAATTCTAGTATTTAATAATAGGTAATTATTAATTTTAATAAAAATTTATAATTCAAAATCAAAGTAGTTTTATTTTCATATAAACCATATACAGGCACTTATGAAATGTCGAGTCTAGGTGCACGGTTCCAAATTAGTCGTTTCCTATGGAGAAGAACCGGCAAGAAACTCCATGGTTACTCTTTTAAATTATAGTGGTTTACAATGATGTTCGATACAATAATAATTATAAATTGGATACTTACATGAGAGAACAATTTAGGTATGTTGCGAAGATTACAATTAAATAAAACACAGCTAGGCATAAAATAAAGTTCTAAACAGTTCTCCCATTTACAAACAGTAGTGACTAATAAACTATATAAAGCAACTGACAAAACTTGTCAGTTGCTTATCAATTGATGGACGTGTAGCTACATCTACCGCGCTACATAGAACTACGAAGTCCTGAATCGCGCAAGCAACATTCGCAACGAAAGTTGCATATATACAACCGCCCAAAACACACGCCTGGTTGGAGAATCCTCCCTTTTCATTAGAGGGGCAATACACCTCGCCTCTCCACAGACGGTTGGTGTCGGGCGGTCGTATACTAATGCAACTTGCGTTGCAAATGTTGCTTGCGCGATTCAGGATTTTTGTATGTAGTACCATGTAGCGTGGTAAATGTCACAAATAATGATGAAATGATGATATAAACGAAGTTTTACTTTAACTTACCTCGCTATATTTTCTCTCCGTCTGCGGCTGCGCCACGTAGGGTGTACCCATAGCATTCTGAATGACATCCATCTCCAAAGCCAGCGAGCGGCGCATATAGGCGTACAGTTCATGAGGTGCGTGGCTGTGAGAGACGAACATACAAAAATAATAATAATAGTTTATTGGCAAACAATTTACAATTTACACAGATGTTGAACTCTGTCACCCAAGCTAAGATTGAACTTGTGTTATGGGTATCAGCTTTGATTATATACTTGTCTAGATGCCACATTGACACGTACAGAACGGCCCAAATAAAGTCTACTAAAATTAGAAATTTTAATAAATTAATTAGACTCTCTTCTCACTTACGGTCATTTGGATCACTTCAGGGTGTCGAGTTCTCGAAAAATAATTAATTATGTCGGTATGTGCTGTCAAATTGTATCGCAATTATGTGGGAAAACTGTATATTTACACTAAGATCACATTACATCGGTAAGTTTTGTTATTTAACCTCTATTATTTTATGAAAACATGATTTTTCAATTCGTTAATTTGTAGGTTCGACAGATTAGCCGGTGTTGTCAATTTATTACAAGGGAGATTTGGCGAAACTATGGGAGATAAAATGCAAATATCAGTCATCATCTTTCGATCAGGAGAAAATTTTATTATTTTAATAATTACCTACATAATTTATTTGATCAGTAAATGATAACTTGCCTTCACAAAATAAATGAAGTCATTCACTAAATAGTATTTTTGTTAGTTCTTTCTAATATTTTGGGTTTCAGATTTCTTTAGACTGGAGAGACATTATACAGCAGACACGAAATGAAATTTAAAAAAAAAAAACTATTCCGAAAACAAATACAAAGAGATGGATTTTTATCTATAAATTGCTGTATAAATTTTTCATTGTATTTTTTGTTTTTACTAAAATAAATAAAACACTAATCTACAAAATAATTACTTTATTCAGCCTATTTGGTTTAACTGTCATCCCATTAAATAATGGAGAAAAGGTAAGTTAATAATTTGGAGCAGGCATCCCTAAACACGCACACCTTGACAGTTTGACTACAATAAGTACACAAGTCGTACTCACACATAACACGCAATTTGGGGACAGTTTTCGCGTGTCGTTTGTTTGCATTGCTCCATCTAGACAAGTATATAATCAACGGGTATCAGGCTCGCATTTTAATGACATTAAGTTTGTAACAAAATAAAAAACAACAAACAAACACTCCGAACATATAACAATATTTTTGAAAACTGCTTATATGTAAAGATAAAAAACGAACGATTGAACAGAAAAATAAAAATAAATTAATTAACGTCTTTTTTGTCCATTAAACCAGTCGAATTTATTTTTAATGGTTTTGAATTTACCGCCAAAACGCTCGGTTCGATGACGTCTACTATGTGACGTCAACTTTGTGTAAACAATTATGGTACAAGTGTGTAATGTTGGGGATAACCGCTGAGGCGCCATTGAAACCCGAGCCGTCAGGTGAGGGTTTTAAGAGAGCCGAGGACGGTAATCATCAATACACACGTGTATCATGCGACGTTTTTTAACACACTTGTGAAGAAAATAACTATAATTTCAACAATGAAAACGAGTTGTGAAAAGTTTTTCGCAATCAGTTTTCCTATGCGCGCGCATCTAAAAATGCCGAATATTTTTTTTATTTTTTTATTTGGGCCTTGGCACAAAGCCATCAGCCTAAATCGTTACAAAAAAAACATTATTAATTAAACTAAACTAGAATATTTTTTTTAGAATTGGCGAATAATGGCAATCGGCCATAGACTAAAAGAATGAGGTTTCTTTTTTTGGCTTTTCGCGGATAGCATTTTAGCCACATACAAAATGGGGAATTTTTATTACAGAAAAAAAAGCGCGTGTGTGTGCGTGTAGGTGTGTGTGTGTGTGTATCTGTGGGTGTGTAGTGTGTGTGTGAGTGTGTGTGAGTGTGTGTGAGTGTGTATGGGTGTGTGCGCGCGCGCGTGTGTGTGTGTGTGTGTGTGTGTGACATTGAAATGCAATCAACGGCTTCCACATACCTGTACTGCATATGGAAGTTCTTGGCAGCATCCAGCAGCTTCATCTTGGTGACGAACATGTCTGGAGATAGCATCAGGTCGGCATGGGCCTGAATCTCTTGCACCAGCTCGTCGACGAAGAACCTTTGCTGGTCATCCGGTTCCGCCGTCCTGGGGATAAAATAGGGGGTTAAGTTGGAAGCTGGCATATCGGACCCGCCGCCATTTTGAGTAGAGATTGATGAGATTATCAATGTATTCGTATATCGATCTTTACTTCCAAATATCTCGGTAACGTGACATTTTGGGGTACCATGTTACTGACATTTGTTGTTCGTTTATGTGTCCTCTACCCATACATATGACTTTTATAGTGCGCCGCGATTTCGAAAAAAAACAAAATGGCGGCGGGTTGATATGCCAGATAGGTTCTATCCTCTTTGTGATCATCTTAACTTACTATGAGGGCTAGCATGGCCAGCAACACTTCGACCAAACGCGATCTGTTGTGTTGTCCCCAGCATGGGAGTCAGATAACAGATTCGATACTTCCAATGTCAACCAGTTTACTTACGGAAACGTGACCATTATTTGACGCGGTAGGGCGCATCTAACGATTTAAATCTTTGACAATATAGACATGTTGCGGGTCGCTATACTCTAAACATATAAATAAAATTGGAGTGTCTGTTTGTAATATTGATATAACCGCTTTTTACTACATGCATATGAATATATACGGTACACACACTAATAACATTTTTTAAAGTTTTTGTCTGTTTGTTCCGGCTAATCTCTGAAATGGCTGGACCGATTTTGACGGGACTTTTATTGGCAGGTAGCTGATGTAATAAGGAGTAACTTAGACTACTTTTACTTTAGAAAAAAGTGAAAATAAATAATAATTAAAATAAAAAACTTTTTTTATCTTTTTGTATATTTTTGGCATTTTCCATGCTAAGATTTTTGCCAATGCCACCTTACCTTCTAACTATCTTTTTGTATAGTTCGACATTGAACTAACTCTAAAGTAAGTTGTGTCGGTTGAAAAGCAAAAACTTGCATTTCAATAGGTGTTACTGACGTCACCATAAAGACGTAAATTCAGTATGTGAAGGAAAAATTCGACATGACGGGTAGGTATCGCGGTGGCTTAGTGGTCATAGCGTCTGGTGTACCTAACCAAAAGACGCAGGTTCGAATCCTGCCCGCGGTCGAATTTTTCCTTTTCTAAATAACTTAAAACTTTTTTGTTAAATTCCACGCGGACGAAGTCGCGGGTACAGCTAGTTTTAAATATAAATATAATGCACTATGCAACATCAACGGCTGCACGACTCTCATACTTTACGTAAATCGTATCATAAAAGGTTAACTATAAAAAAACAACTACCGTGTACTTACCAAATCCTACTTTCAATCCATGGCGCCAGACAATGACGCACTTCTATGGGGAAATGATCCCCGTAAATGGTGCGTACCTGCAAGAGGACATTATAGTATTCATTTATAAGAGAGGTTATAGTGGGAATAATTCCATTGTTTTCTTTTTATTCTACTAAGGTGGCAAACAAGCATACGGCTCACCTGATGGTAAGCGGTTACCGTAGCCTATAGACGCTTGCAACACCAGGAGTATCACTTGCGCGTTGCCGACCCTGTATTGAAAGAGGAATAGTTGGGTTGGCAGTATAAGGGTCAAATCCCCCCACTGCCAACACAATGTTTCCTCGTGGAGCACTGGCAACCTTGCTCACCGTAAGGAACAAAACACAGCTCAAAGCAGTGTTATTTTACTTGGATTTTCTATAAGGCGGAGGTACTTCCGTCGGGCAGCTCCAATTTTAAGAGATAGGCCATAGTGGGAGTAATTCCATCATCAACCCATATAGTCCCACTGCTGGGCACGGGTCTCCTCTCATATTGAGTGGGCTATAGTCCACCACGCTGGCCTAGTGCGGGTTGGCGGACTTCACACACCGTCGAGAAAATCTCTAAGGCATGCAGGTTTCCTCACGATGTTTTCTTCACCGTTTAGGCGAGTGATAATTAATTATTAATACGCACATGATTTCGAAAAATCAGAGGTGCCTTGGGTTTGAACTCGAGGACCTTCGATTTGGCAGTCCAATGGTCTTACCACTAGGCTATCACTAAGACGTAGAATGTGGATGAGAAAATCGACATCATAGGCAGCCTAGTGGCTAAAGCGTCCGGTATACTTAACCGGAGGGACGCAGGTTCCAATCCTGCCTAAGATCGAATTACTCTTTCGCTAAAATTTATAAATAAATATTCCTGGACAATTTCACACACCACCATCCATCTAGTCCCAAACTAAGCAAAGCTTGTACGGTCAACAAAAGAGTTAGGTATACAGGCAGCTAATTAATAATCTGTGTTTTGATAAAGATAGTTTAATAATGTATCACGCAATATGTGTCAAAACGTAGGTATTGTAAGCAGCTACATACCTAACCCTTTGGCGCGTAATTATTTATGTCGAAATCTGTATAAAAATGCTTATTTCGTTTGCTATCTGTATACGTAGCTCTTTCGTTGACTGTACTGTGGGTACTAGACAATGGATATAATACTTATATGTATACTTTTTTTTGTAAAAAAATATATAACAAACACCCAGACAAACACAAACACTTAATGTTCATCACATAAATATTTGTGTTGTGGGAATCGAACCCACGACCTCGTGATCAACAATCCTATAAGCAAACCACTGCAGACGTCGTCATATCTTTAAATAAATATAGTTTACCTTCTGCAGACTCTCTGGTGGAAGTTGCTGAGCTCTAGCCCAGAGAGACATATTGAGTCTGAAACAAAAAAAAATACATCAGTTATTTAACTAAGCTGATTTATTTATTTTTCTTAAGGATTACCAACGAATTAACATAGATTACAATGACATACATCGTTAATAATAATAGTTACACGTAATGTCAACTCAATTACAGGTAAATTACAGGTGGTCGTTGAATCAATAAACAGTTTTTTTAACGACTTTTCATTCGTCAACGAGATAACTGTTATTCATCAATGAAAAAACAGGTTGAAAATTTAATCTGTTAATTTTCGTCAACGGCTTATTTCATTAAAACTTTATTTAACAACATTTCTGAGAATCAACTCTAATTGTCAATGATTGAAAACGTTGACATAAATTAACGCTAAACGCTACCGTTGAACATTCAAAACCTGTTATTAATTTAACAGTTTTTTTAAACTGTTGACCATTGATGAATAACAGTTAAATTACATTAACCAAAAAACCGTCAATGACACATGCCTACAGGTAATCACAACTGGCACAAATATTCGAGTATACAGGCAACCAAGAGAAGGGAAATTATGTTTTTTTTTATTACATTAAGTAAATAATAATAATATCGTACTACAAGTATGTGCCCGACCCAGTTCTCGAAAATGGTCATGTTACATTGTACTGGGACCGGTCTATCATTACAGACAGGACTATTGTTGCCAATAAGCCTGATATTGTAGTGATAGATCGATTAGAGAGTCGTGCAATGATTGTTGACATCACTGTACCGCATGACGAGAACCTCGTGAAAGCCGAGAAAGAGAAAGAAATAAAGTATCTCGACTTGGCACACGAGGTTGTCGACATGTGGGAGGTGAATTCAGCAATCATTGTACCAATCGTTGTGTCAGCCAATGGCCTAATAGCCAAGAGCCTCGACCAACATCTAAGGAGGCTCTCGTTGGATGGCTGGATCAAAGGCTTGATACAGAAAGCAGTACTCTTGGACACGGCCCGTATCGTTAGGTTTCTTTCTCTGGGGCCCTGACCACCGGTAGCTTGGACCCTGCTCCCGATGCCGGTGGGTTTCTATTTTTTATATTTTTAAATGTTTTTTTTTTATATGTTACTTACGATGAAATATTTAAAAATAAAAAAATATATGTATAAGTATAAATAAAGGCAATAATAATAAATATTTTGGGACATTTTTACACAGCACCATCTAGTCCCAAACTAAGCAGAGCTAGTACTATGGGTACTAGGCAATGAATATAATACTTATACTTTTTTTTTTGGAATTACATACTTATAATACATAAGAAACACCCAGACAAACACAAATACTCATGTTTTACCCACACAAATATTTGTGTCTTGTGGGAATCGACCCCATGATCAGCAGTCCGGTACTCGAACCACTAGACCAAAGACGTCGAAAAAACAAAAAACGTCGTCGTCGAAAAAATGCATTACTACTATTACAAAGTAAAGATTGAATGGAATTAAAATCATTAAATAGTATATGTAATCATTCTAAAATCAATATAAATTAATAATTAAAAACAAATTGAACGAGATTAATACGAGAAAATTCAATAAATTATACATAAAGCGCATTAAAATTATTGATTTCTGACATTTACGCGAATATTATACATTGAAATAAAACTACTTTTTACGGATTTTATCGCGTATATTGATATTATTAATCCCGACGTTTCGGACCCTTTACAGCGTCCATGGTCACGGGTAGACTGAGGACGTCTTGATGATATAATTACTGACAGCTACCCTACATTTTTTATTGTTACATGATCAATGACATTTATTACTAATTATTAATTAAAACTAGATGATCCATCTAGTTTTAATTAATAAAAAGGTAAAGTAAAGGGTCCGAAACGTCGGGATTAATAATATCAATATACGCGATAAAATCCGTAAAAAGTAGCATTAAAATTAGCTAAAAATTAACCAAAAATTAAATAATCAAAAATCTGATCAACCGATCTGCAAAGTTAAGCTGCGCTAGTCGCGGTCAGTCTGTGGATGAGTGACCATTCTTAACAATTCGAGACTCCTCCATGCCTCGGAGAGCATGTAAAGCCGACCGTCCCGGTTGTCATCAACTCATATATACTACTAGTCAACCCGCACTAGGCCAGCGTGGAGGACTATAGCCTAATCCCTCTCATTCTCATTGACCCCTGTGGTCTAGCGGTTCGAGTACCGGACTGTTGATCATGGGGTCGTGGGTTCGATTCCCACAGGGCACAAATATTTGTGTGTATAAAACATGAGTATTTGTGTTTGTCTGGGTGTTTCTTATGTATGATAAGTATGTATTTACAAAAAAAAAGTATATAAGTATTATATCCATTGTCTAGTACCCATAATACAAGCTTTGCTTAGTTTGGGACTAGATGGTGTTGTGTAAAAATGTCCCAAATATTATTATTATTCTGTGAGAGGAGACCCGTGACCCAGCAGTGGGACTGTATATGGGTTGATGATGATGAATCACGCTTAGAACCACTATACCAACGAGACACTAAGTTAAAAACTCACCAGTTTTATTTTCTGTTTCAAGAATCCGCTTCACTCCTTTATCTGAAATAAAAAAATAAAATGAGAAAAGTTATTTTTGTGGTTGGTTTCCAGTGTCATAAAAACACCAGTGACAATTAGGTCTTGGTAAATGTCAGATAAGCCTGTCAATCAGATTATCATCAGGATATTGCTACTGTCTGATTACCTCATTAGTCACAGACTGCCTCATTAGTCTAGTGGTCCTAGGCGCGACTGCTACGCTAGAGGTCCTGGGTTCGATCCCCAGGTCGAGCAAAGTGTTATTGGGTTTTTCTATGAAATTCTCAGTAGCAGCTCGGAGTCTGGAATTGTGCCCGGTTAATGGCAATAGGCTCGCCCCCTATTACATGGGACCTAAACATACCGGCGAAATGTGGGTGTACATTAGTACACCTCTGCCTAACCCTTCGGGGAATACAGGCGTGATGGTATGTATTGCTACTGTTCAGAAATTGGATGAAGATATTTTATAGAGTGATAAGGCATAGTGGGAGTAATTCCACTCAAATTGGAGCTAACCGACCGGGGCAGTACAGACGCCAACAGGTCAAGCTATACAAAACTGTCAAATTTTTCCAATTGAATATGAACCTTATTATATAGTGTTAAAGTTGAAAATCAATCAACAAAATTTGATAGATTGTGGTAGCTTGATGTGCTGCCCTCTGTACCTGCCTTGCAGAAAATCGAAGTGAAATAACACTGCTTTGAGCTGTGTTTTGTTCCTTACTGTGAGTAAGGTTGCCAGTGCTCCAAGAGGAAAAGTTGTGTTGGTAGTGGGGGGACTTTGACCCTTATACTGCCACCCAACTCCTTCGTTTTACAGGGTAAGCAACACGCAAGTGATATCCCTGGTGATGCAAGAGTCTATAGGCTACGGTAATGGTTTCCACCTTAGTGGTTTAATAAAAATTTATATTTATTTCCAAAGAATAGAATATTCTTTATAATAATAATTTAAGACATTGTACATTTATATAACCATAAAAAAATGCCAAGTACATGTTTATAAATGATAGAATGTTACAATGGACGGTCTTATCGCGACAACCTTTGGATGTTTTTTTTTTATTTGATGCACAAAACACATTACAATCATAATATAAACACCATAAAAATTAAAACATTTTGACCTAGATTGTAACGTAACACTATGTGCATACTACGAAATCACAATTATAATAAGATAATAAAAAGCTCATAAAATTTAGAACTAATAAAAGCAAAACATTATGTGTCGAATGACAACACTAGTAATTTTTCAAAGTCAAAGTCTTATGGTAGTCAAAGTGTATATTTTTGGCATTTTCCATGCTAAGATTTTAAAGTTATTTAGAAAAGGAAAAATACGACCGCGGGCAGGATTCGAACCTGCGTCTTCTGGTTAGGTACACCAGACGCTATGACCACTAAGCCACCGCGATACCTACCCGTCATGTCGAATTTTTCCTTCACATACTGAATTTACGTCTTTATGGTGACGTTAGTAACACCTATTGAAATGCAAGTTTTTGCTTTTCAACCGACACAACTTACTTTACAGTTAGTTCAATGTCGAACGATGCCACCTTACCTTCTAACTCTTTTTGTATATTTTTGGCATTTTCCATGCTAAGATTTTAAAGTTATTTAATGATCAAAGATATTTATTGCTTAAAACTGTGTACATATGGTGTTTAACAATTGTTAGTAGGTTTCAACAGTCCACCCAGTCGGGTGTAGCAATATAAAAATATTAAAATCTAATAAACATAGGTGTCTGTGGTAACAATCTTGAAGACAATAACAATAATAATTTTTTGGCAAAATATTCATGCACATTATAAAATACATTTTTAATTAACCACTTTTTTAAAACTCTCTTGAATAATTTACCATTTAGTTTTTTAAAATCTACAGGTAAGTGTTTATACATATTTACAATAAGTGTGGGTTCAGATCCATTCAGATTCAAGAGAAACGGACAATTATGTAGTCTGGCGTACATATACATGAGTTAGATACTGAAAATAACAATATACACAACCTTAAAATTGTATTCACTATTAGCAAACGAACTACATACATACAATATAGATTATATACACATAAACATCATCATCAACCCATATACTGTCGCATTACTGCAACCCATATACTGGGCACGGGTCTCCTCTTAGACTGAGAGGGATAAGCTACAGTCCACCACGCTGCCCTAGTGCGGGTTGGCAGACTTCACACATCATTGAGAAAAATCTCTAAGGCATGCAGGTTTCCTCACGAAGGTTTCCTTCCTTTTAATTAATTATATGCACAAGATTTCGAAAAGTCTTGAGGTGCCTTGGACTCGAGACCTTCGACTTGGCAGTCCAATAGTCATACCACTAGGCTATCACTGCTTATTAGGGGTGAACCCTATTAAATCAAATCTATATAATTATTTATTGTATATATTTTTATTTATATAATACTAGTTTTCCGCCCGCGGCTTCGCCCGCGTCGAGTTCGGTTATATCGCGTTTCCAAGAGAACTCTTCAAAAGTCCGAGATAAAAACTATCCTATGTTCTTTCTCAAGGTCAACTCTATCTCTGTACCAAATTTCATTAAAATCAGTTCAGTGATTTAGACGTGAAAGCGTAACAGACAGACAGACAGAGTTACTTTCGCATTTATAATATTAGTAGGGATGTAAGTGAGGACACCCGTGCCCACTAGTGCGACAGTATAATTAGAGAGTTGATGACCCCCAACTACATAAAACCTAAGACAATACCAGTGATTACTGAGGGTGTACCATCTCTGCCCAACCCTTTGGGAATACAGACATGATAGTACATTCAAATAATTGCTTGACAGCTGAATAAATGACTGAACTTGACTATATGGGACTGAAATTGGCAATATGGTAGCACTGACCCTGAAAAACTCAGGAGTGGAGTTCTCCAAACCAGGCCCCAAATATTTAATAATTCCCAATAATGTCCCCCAAGTCTTGTTAGATAAGAATGAGGGTCACATGGCTAAGTTACAACTATGCTGAACAAACAATTTGCAAGGTTAAGCTGCGCTAGCCGCGGTCAATCTGTGGATGGGTGACCATTCTAACACATCCAGACAGATCTGTGCTTCTAAGAGCATCTAAAGCCATTGGTCCCGGTTGTCAAACATCACAACTTTAGTGGCCTGACAAACAGTATATCGTCAGAATATTGGTATTGCCTAGAAATTGGATTGCGGAGGTCTGAAAACAATCACTGCGTGTAAATTATTGATATTCAGCCGCATCTGGTTAGACTGGAAGTCAACCCCAAGTTTGGAAAAGGCCTGGTAGGATTACTTGTTAGATAATAAAAGATGGGTTAGTAAGTACAACCCACATGGAATAAATTTATCTCTATAACCAAAGATAAAAAGCAGCTATAAGTATGAATTAAATTGCTAAAATTATTAAAAACACTATAGGACAAAATCTGACCAACACAGAACATATTAAAAATTCCATTTTTGAAATAAAAAAAATTAAAATTTTGGCTTAATTATGTAGCTAAGCCGGAATGAGACCTATGGCCTAAAACAAAAGAAAAAATGCTCAGTCACCCCCAATATTACCTTTAGAAGCACATTTTTACACAAAACGCAACTTTTTCAAAAGTTTGATGCCAACTGCGTCGTGTACGAGTGTCAGAGTTGCACTTTTAAATACACTTAAGACAAAAACCAGGCACAGGCAACCTTTCCAAAATGCCACTCGTATTTAACCACTTTTTCACATCTATGCAATTTCCAGGGGTGAGTTGACCCGACAGTTTACCTGTATCGAACGCCCTGAGCTAATTCCAAGAAATTTCGACGCACACACACAACACGAATACACATTGTCGACGCACACAGACATAAATAAATTTAATTTTAGTCACGTCTTTACTTACGTTTTCGGTATCAAAATATCTTGTGATAAATCACTTTAGCATTAGTTTTAATTTCACATACAGTACTAATAATTTGTTAACATTATTGTATGTAAAATTGCACACCGGTAATAGAACTATATGGACAAAAAACTAGTGACAAAAAATTAATTCCAAGGAAACTCGTGCAAAAACATATCACCCCCACTACCCGCACTGGATTAGTTGACAGCTCGAGTAATACCATGCTCAAAATAATGTACTCCTACGATATTTAATTTTGTCTAGCCTATACTTCTTTATTATTGGTATAAATTATTACATTTTTAATAATCTTATTTATATGTATGATCGATATCCCATCTGGGGTATAGTATCATAGATAAAAAGAGTTCATTACGCATGTGATGATGCGTAATAAAACATTTATAAAGTAATTATGTATCCATATACATACCCATTAGGGTTATTATTTATAGTGCTCCCCTAAATGATGGAAGGACTTTTATAACATCTGATCCGACCAAGTGGTAAGAACATTAGACACCAAGATTGAGATCTTGGTGCCTAGAGTCACTGGCCATAATCTCCGAAAGTTTAGTCGGGCACATCACGACGCCCAGCTCAAACCACTGAATGAGGAGGATAAATAATAAATATATTAAATCTAACTTACTTGCCAATGAATTAATTTGATTTTACTGTTAAAAAGTATATTTCATTTTATGTTGAACATTATCAATAAAATATTTAAATAAAATAATATATAAATAAAATTATGAAGTAGAAATTATAATGTTTTATATATTTTTACCCTTCCAATAATAGTGGTAAAACTTAAATACTTGCAACCCTGAGTGGCATTTCCAGGAAAATTGTCTCGATAGGTAGTTAGCTGTCTTTGTTTATTCAACGTTCTGAAACGTAAAACAATAAAAAACAAGTCGAGCATTTATTTTTAGCCAACCCCGCTATATTCTCGAAAATAATTATTATACAAATAAAAAACGTTAATATTATTCTCTACAACTCGAAACATAATAGGAAACTGTTATAACGAAGGCGACTTGTAACTAAATACCACTGCGCGGTAAATTTAAATCAATGTAAAAAAAACTACGGTCCTTGAACCTGACGGCTGATATTTGTTGACATTGCCAATTTGCCATGATATTTTCATGGCAATATTGGCAAACAAAATTTATTCGTGAAAAATACAATGAAAACACCATAAATTATGGAAAAAACTAAATCCAAAAAGACAAAAACCATGTAAGTAACGTTATTTTACATTACTGAGTTTAAGGGTTGATGATGATGAACATCATCAACCCGTAAACGGTCCTCAGGTCCTCAGGTTGAGAGGGATTAGGATAGCCTAATCCCACTAGATAGAGTCCACCACGCTGGCCTAGTGCGAGTTGGCAGACTTCTTTCAAATTTCTGAGGCATGCAGGTTTTTTCAAGATGTTTTCCTTCACCGCTAAATGAGGGATAATTTTATAGTATTAATGCGCACATATATCGAAAAGTTAGAGATCCGTGCCTTGGATTTCAACTCGAGAGCTTTGACTTGGCAATCCAGTTTAAAAGAGACCATGATTCTCCGAGTTTGTTTCGGCGTTTCGTCTCAAAGGTCGTCAGTTAGGAAATGCCGGCGCTAGATGGCGCCGGGGCATCACTAAAAATTATATCACTAAAAGATCTATTTACAAAAATAAATATTTTATTATTGAAATAAAACTACTTTTCACGTAAGTACTTTATCGTGATACATTGATATTATTAATCCCGAATATTCGCGTAAATGTCAGAAATCATTTTATCATTAATTATCAGTGGTTATATCACTAAGCTATTTTTAAAAGTGTAACCACTTACCGGTTTCAAATTAATCATACGCCTTTAGTTTGGATGACAATGCATGGTTAGTAATTGAGTGACGTCATTCTAAATCTAATATGGCGGACTATCAAAGATGGCGGTTATTTTTTATGGGTTTATGTTTAACCTAACTGCTACTGAGATATCATAGAAAACCCTAATAACTCTGCTCGATCTGGGAATCGAACCCAGGACCTCTGGCGTAGCAGTCGCGCTTTGAATCACTAGTCTGAGGCAGCTTTTCTAATTTTTTTTAAACTATGTGCAGACGCCAGCAGGTCAAACTATCCAAACTTTTTTTTAAGTAGAAAATATATCAAAGAAATTTAACAGATCCAGACCAAGTATAGCAATATTTTTTTTAATCAATAAGTTTACATTTCAGACAAATTACTTATCCTGCACCGTATTCTCATTCATGGAATAATAATGGTTCACCAGCTCTCATAAAAAGCAACTTGGGAAGGAGTGCCAAGTAAGATGAAACCTTCTCAGCATGGTAGAAATTAAGGGTCGGCACATATCTGATGGAAAATGCGTCGCTGATCTTCGGTCGCGTATACATGTATTATGCTTTCAAACTCGACCCATCGGTTGAATGTATCCATCAGATATGCACCGATGCATACGTCAGGTAATCTCTTCCCACGTGTAGGCTGTGACGTCACAAATGTCACGAACAGTGTTGCCATCGATTGACATCTTCAATTTTGTTTTGCATAGCCTAATTTGTATCCCACTTCTGGGCAAAAGCCTCCCCTTCCTCCAAACCTCTCTTACGCGATATTTTATATGAAGCAGCTGCCATCAGACCTCCGCAAGCGTCACCCATCCACAGACCGACTGCGGCTAGCGCAGCTTAACCTTGCAGATCGGTTGATCAGCGTGGTAAATACTTAGCCACGAGTCCTATAATAAAACAAGGACAAGGTCAACTTCGAGGTCAAGGTCAAGTATTTTATTTCAATTATTCCATTAAAATGATATCTTTGAAAAGTCAAAACTAGTTGCACCACTAATAAATACTGCAATGCATTTTTGTGGCTTAGTTTCTTCAACTGCCCGAAGAGGTCAGCGGAGACCCATCGAGCCTGGAGCCAGTCGTACTCCACAGTGAGGGGTCCTGACCCCACCGCACCACATCTCAAATATGGTGTATTTCCCAACAGACGGGTGTCTTCATCCAGGTGAGAGAGGTCTAAAGATTGATAGATTTATAGATATAGGAGTAATTCCACTCAAATTGGAGCTGCCTGACTGCGGAAGTATCTTCTTGCAGAAAATTGAAGTAAAATAACAGTGCTTTGAGCTGTGTTGTGTTCCTAACATTAAGCAAGGTTACCAGTGCTCCGTGAGGAAACGTTGTGTTGGTGGTGGGGGAACTTTGACCCTTATACTGCCAAACCAGCCATTCCTCTTTCATTTTAAAGGGTCGGCAACGCACAAGTGATAATACTCTGGTGTTGCAAGCGTCTAAAGGCTACGTTAACCGCTTACTATCAGATGGGCCGTATGCTTGTTTGCCACCTTAGTGGTAGGTATACATATAAAAAAGGCGAGAGAACTAAATCTTGAGCTGATAGGATGCTACTGAGGTGATGGAGATAATAATTATGTTGATACACTGCATTGCCTTATATTGTACCGCGAAGCAATAATGTGCTAACATTATTATGCTCCGGTTTGAAAGGCAATGTAGCCAGTGAACAAGACTTTTTTTAAATGTGATAATATGACAAACAAGCATTCGGCCCACCTGATGGTAAGCGGTTAGGTGTATTACTTGCGTGTTGCCGACCCTGTAAAACGAAAGTCCCCACTTCCATGTCCAACGCTTAACCGCATAACCACGCGGTAACCGCTTACCATCGTAAGCGGTTACCGCGTGGCCTATATACATGTTCTCTAGCGATGCGCTTACCAATGAACAGCATTTTCATTGTTATAGATAACTGGAGCCCCAAGGTTTTTTGCTTTTTGCTCGTCTCCTATTGGTCACAGAGAAATGTTATATAGCCTGTAACCTTCCTCGATAAATATGGACAGTCCAATACAAAAATATTTGTTCAATTCGACCCACTAGGTCCTGAGTTTAGCGCGTTCAACCCTTCAGCTGTATAATATTAGAAACTATAGAAGTATAGATATTTTATTATTTTTTAGAGCTCTTCAGAAGAACATGGCTCTGAAGCCACTTCACACTCCGCACGGTCTAAATCTTAATCTCCAGGCAAGACAGATTTCACAAGATCTCGCCAGCAACAAGAGTTCGCTTAGCAACAAGAAAAAACTGCCACGAAAACGTAAATAATACATTTCTTTTTTTTTCAATAAACCTTTGGAGTATTTCGGAATCGGCATACTCCTAGCCGAGAAATGATACTAGCTGGTGTGTGTGAAATTAGTTTAATCCCACGAAAGTATCTCCAATACAATATTAACAAGCGGCCATTACGGTCGGCTCGGGCAACGCGACGTGCGTGCGAGTCGATTCGCGGTCGGGGGGTCTACTCCCTAAGCACGAAGTGCGTAGTTTCGACCTTAGTTACAGGTGTTTCCTACTCCGTATCACCTACGGATGGATGATTCGTTCGGGGCCCGAACTAAGAATGAATGACAACACAATTTGACAGTTGTTCCTACTCTCGATGTGTTTTTTACCCGTTCGAAAAATTGAGTTTTAAACTTGTTTTATCGGACTCCGAAGTTTCGGAGAACTTTCGAACGGCTCGTAACTTCGTTGACGGAGATAGGGAGTAGACCCTCAGAAGCGGAAGCGGAGACTCGGATAAAACGAACGCGTGATCCGAAGCAAGCACGCTCCACCCCCATCCACAGACAATCCTCCGTTCCATTTTTTCAGTCGTTCAACCACAAACAATAATAGTTGAACTGAACTCGTACCGATACGCCACAAGTCAATCTAAGTGACGAGGGGCTCGTGGCTCAGTAGTAACTAAGCTGATCAACCGATCTACAAAATTAAACTGTGGTATCGGCTGTCAGTCTGTGGATGGGTGACCATGCTTAACACATCAAGACCCCTCCGGACCTCGGAGAGCATGTAAAGCCCTCGGTCACGGTTGTCATACAAATATCTATGACAGTTGTTCGAAGTAGTCAGAAGCCTAAAAAAGCTTGATGATATTTGGAGGATAGACTGGTTGTCTATCCTTAGAATATCGGTATTATCCAGGAAATTGGATTGCAGAGATCTGAAAAAACAATAACAGTATATACCTATAATAATTTCAGAAATTTACATGCTTAGGTATTTGAGTGATGAATATGAATGTGGAGGGATGGTGGAAGCTGATGATGATTTATTGTGCTTTTATACGCTTAAAATTGATAAGTAACCTCTTTCTTTTCCCAGCTCAAATATCAGAATCACCCGTATTCGTCTTCAGAACTATAGACAAGCGCTACACAAGACAGTTATCGTTGTCAGAGATAATGCACGTCGATATTAAACCTAAGAGATTCTCATTCATGTCACCCAGTTTATGTCCGTCACCCAATTTCAAGATATTAACACCTAGGTTAGCAGTATCGCCTGACATGCGGTCACCGAGATAAAATTCAATATATTTTCTTAGATTTTACTAGAAATCCCAAAATATATTCTTATTTAAACAAAAAACAACATCATAATTTACAATACTTTTATGTTGATATATTCCCGTTAATAGGAATAAATATTATCTAATATTTATCTACTCTTGCAAAACAAAGGGTATTTTTTGAGATTTATGAGTAAACTTTTTACTAACATTGACATTTTGTATGACATTAAAAATTATATTTTATGCATGTTTTTTGCAGGCGACGCTATTTCCCAATGATGGAAAAGTTATGATCTCTCGATTTTATTGTTTCGTTGATTGTTTGTTGTTATTGATTCAACCAAAAAAATATTCCCATGAATGGGAATTATAGCTTGCTATAGCTTTTTTTTTTATTTGGGCGTAAAATTAAAAAAAATATATAAATTACTGTATAATCGTACTTATAAACATATCTCTGGACAATAGAACATGTAAGTTTAAAATTATTGTTTGAATAAAATTCCCATTAATGGGAAAAATAAATAATGTTAGTAGTATTTATTGAATGCATACACTATAGACAGTAAACTGAATGCTTGTTTTGTTTTCAATTAACACCGAGTGATTTTGAGTGGATGCAATTTTAATTATAGTCTTGCAATTGAAATAAAACTACTTTTTATGGATTTTATCGCGTTAAAGTCTACCCGTGATATAACGCGATAAAATGTATAATATTCGCGTAAATTTCAGAAATCAATATTTATACTCTGGCAAATTCGTTTGAGGCCATAGTTCGTAGGCGACGGGGGGTGGAAGACAGCGGGGGTGTTAAGAAAAGCGCGCGCGGCGGTGGCCGCCTAACGGGAGCTAGACTTGGGCATAATAGTTCACTTTGATGAACAGGTACATATAGAGATTTATCTTAGGGATACGTATCTGCAGACTTGAAGGTCTGCTGGACCACAGCCTGCCATGGTCGTGGCGAATTTCACGGATCCTCGTGCCTCCTCAGCTGGTAGATGTCCGTGAGAATTTTTCGTACTAGAGAAATGGGATATCCGCAGACCAATTCGTAACGTAATTTATATCGCATGTGTTTTACGAGACATCTACTATCACCCGCACGGACCATGGGAGTGTCACCTAGGAATTTGCCAGATTGTACAAGGTGTCGCTTCGCTTCGACTCTGCGTCAGTGGGAAAAGAGCCTTAAGGTTCCTGGTATGTTTGCAATAACCCCGTATAGTTTAAAAATATACCATTCAGTTATTTAGAAAAGGAAAAATTCGACCGCGGCCAGGATTCGAACCTGCGTCTTCTGGTTAGGTACACCAGACGCTATAACGACTAAGCCACCGCGATAACTACCCATCATGTCGTTGTTTCGTTGACTGTTTATTGTTGTTGATACAACCAAATAGCATTCCCATCAATGGGAATTATAGCTTGCTATAGCTTTTAAATAACTAAAAGTTATTTAAATAATACAGCCACCGCGATACCTACCCGTCATGTCGTTGTTCCGTTGATTGTTTATTGTTATTGATACAATCAAAGAAATATTCCCATGAATGGGAATTATAGCTTGCTTTTAAATAACTTTAAAATCTTAGCATGGAAAATGACAAAAATATACAAAAAGATAATATACCATTCAATTCAAAACTAAATAAAACACCAATTGACACTTAATGACTATCAGTTTATTTCATTTATCATTCAAATGATAGTTTATTTGACCACTTTCAAAATCATCTTAAAAAAATATTGACGTAATGTATTGTTGATAATATTTTCAATGAATTCATAGATGTCAACTAGTAGCGACATCTATTAATAATTGTGTAAGTTAGAAAACGACAATTGCTTTTAATACTAAGATGGTCACTTTCTTAGATTCTTTTATTCGCATGCAAAGCAAGATAGAAGAATCAAGATGTCTTTTATGTTATTTTAAATACACTCATGGCATAATTATAATGGTTTTATTGCAAATACAAAAGCTCCAGATGCCTCCAAGAAAAAATATTTAGCAAGCATAACTTTTTGATAACTGATATGATTTTCAAAGTGATCATAGACGATAATACAATTTTCTTATATGCTACACACATTGCAGTCGTTGGGTAAGTTCCATAAAACGCCACTACATGACTATGGCAGCGCTGTGCTTAGGAATATGTTTCACATCAATTATTTTATCGTGAAAATGAGTTGTGGATTAATCAAACATTTATTATTTATTACATAATTATTAATATAAAAATTACTGCCACAGTCACAAGATTTAAATTGGTTTATTACATGTACAGAAAGCTGTCCTTTTTACAAAGCATTATACACGCCATTACATTTGCTTTGTGCCCGTCATTAAATCGAATAGACTAAAAAAACACTTTAAACTATTGAATTAAAAAGAAAACAAGGATTACAGTCGGGAATTTTGTAACAGAATTTCTGTGCCCCGTGTTTGCATCCGCTGCTTAATTTCTTATTGGCTCTAGGTCTAGCATATGACCTTCCTCAAGAATTGAGGCATTTGAGCTTTAAAACGCAAAAAGAATTTTACAAATGCGACTGACAGTAGTTATAGGCACGTTCAAACAAAAAACAAACTATTCAGCTTATTTTATTAGTATTGGTTAAGTTCTTCAAAAAGAGAACAACATCGATTTAATCACGAGCCACAAAACTATTCACAATCACCCCTTCATCAATCGATACTCCTCTTAAACCTTTTACAATCTATTTCTTTGAACATGAGCAGAGAAGGAAACAAGTCACGCTGCCTCTTACGACATAAATTATCAAATTATTCTATTGCTCAATATATTTCAGCAATGTTTTTAAGACGTAGTGACAAGAATTGAAAAGAATATGCTGAGATGGTTTGGGCACGTCGAGAGAATAGATGAAAAGCGACTAACAAAAGGGATTTGTATGACTAATGTCAGTGACACCACTAGAAGGGGACGCCCTAAAAAGGCTTACATAAAAAAAACATACGAGGATCGCTAATAACATGTGCCGTGCTCTTCTAGAAAACATAAAGTCCATATGAAATAAAAGAGCTCACCTCTAAGCAAATCCTACAGTTTATATAGCCGCAGAGTTTAGGAACTCGTAACTCAACGAGAGGCGATCATAATAGATCGACTATGGTAGCAGTGTTACTATAAATGCAATTAAATATATAACCTAAAACCGAGGTTATATATTTTAACTGACACATATTTTTACTTCTCTGCTCATTGACATGAAGAGGATTACCTGTAAGTGATTGAACACATCAATTTAATCTATTCTGATTACATTTATTTTTATTAAAACAGATCAAAAACTCATATGTATATTTTGATCATACAATCTTGGATACGCGAAGACTTTGTAGCGCCATCTGTTGGTGCTATAATACAACAAGGTGTACGTTTGAATATGACAATAATATCCATTGGAAGAATGTCTGTCTATTTAATTATTTAGTTGGTGATGTTTTTAGTTTTAGCCGAAGTGTTTTCGAAATTAGTGATACAATTCTTCTTATTTATGTATTGAAAAGTTAAAAATTATTTTTTTACAATGATCAAATACAGCTTGTTCAAAGTCACCACGTATCGTCACAAATAGGAAACAAAACACGACTGTCGACACCACTTAGCACTAGGATGATATTATTGTATACCACGTTACAGCTACAATTTTTTTTTACAATTCATGCTATAATATTTCGAATATATTCAGAATTAAAGAAAATGTAGAAAAGAAAAGGGGGTCAAAAGGATCTAGTAGTAATCCTAATGACCCCATTCAAATTTTTATTCAACAATTCAATTCCAAATTAAATTGAAATATACCTACTTAATGGTATTATGTGGGTGGGGGGGTCATAAGAACTTCATAAGATTTCTAATGACCCCCAGATTTATGATTGTTTTATCATTTTAATTGGATGCCTGTAATTTCTCTGTCCATGTTGTGATGGACTGGAATACGAATATTTTCGCATCTCTCTTGTTAGAGGTCCTTAATATATAAATAAATATATAGACTTAAAATTAATTTTAAAAACTATGGAAACAATGATTGCATCTCATCACTAAACTTTCTGAATATACGTCCGAAATATTGAATAAGTTACAATACAGTTTGCAGGATAATTATATCAAGTGCTTTGACACATCTCAACTAGGAATGCAACGACAAGTAAGCGTTACTTGCGCAAGAAATATTACTAATTTTATGCACCACCTCCACATTTAAAATGATGCTTAGATATACAACTACAAAAAATAATCTTAGTTCACTCACTTTTTAAAACATCTACTTCAAACACAAATAATGTTTTAACATCTATTTAAGTATTAAAATAATTTGTAATGTGGATGTGACGCAGGAATAACCTCCCGATACAATTTACATATGTTACGGCGATTCTATCTAAATGCCTCTCTTAAAGCAACTTAAATTGGTGTATTTTTTTTATTTAGATGCTACAATTTATAACAATGTAAGCTTAAGAACCATTTCCAAAGGTAGGTACTACAGAAAAATATTATTGAATATTCGAAATTGTGGTGTTTTATCACCAATATTCATATTGACCCCACTACAAAAATTACTTAAAATAGCATTGAAACCTTTTTACTGCGATTTTATGTAATAACTTTCTACTGCGGTTTTATGTAATAATTCTGTCTATTATTGTGTTAATGCAGAATCCGAGATTCTTTTTACACAACGAGTTGTATGGTCAAGCCATTTTACTTAGGCACAAGGTATTTAAAGACATTAATTGTTAATCTCGCGTTTGTTTGAACCGATATATTGATGGTCGTAACTGTACATTTAGTTTATAAAATTTATTTTCACTTAAAAAATGCAAGCATAATTTTATCATAATGACTGATGTGGTAAATTTATACTGGATTACCTACATTTTCTCATTTTGTGCAAAAATTACATCATATTTCATCAATTAATGTCACAATATTTTTAGGGGGCGACTACCTAATGGCGAATTAATATTATCAATTTTAAAATAACATATATACCTAATTAATATTAATGAATACTTTAACGTAAGTTTTTTTTGTAATTATATTACAAAATTAAATTCAATAAAAGCTTGCTATCGTTCACATTCAAATACCTTTCAAACACATCAAGCATTTCTTCACATTTCTGTCACTTAGTGACACTGTCTTACACACCGTCATTTCAATTATAATCACAGACTTTTTAATACATTAACCAACAGTAGGCCACTTATTTAATCTCCTGGATTATCAGTAGCCCAGCATGACAGCTGTAGACAAAATCAAATTGACAAAAAACACATTGTATTCGATTTTAGTGCTTATTCAAACTCAAATTCAATATAATTTAATATTTTTATATTTAAGACAGCCCCCAAAACGACCACACTTCACCGCTTCCTAGCGTTTAAGCTGGGAAGAAGAACCAGCACAACAAACTTCCCAGCAACACATTTCTGTCTATTAATTTATGTAAAGGTAACATTTATTTAAAATAAGATTTTCATTTTATAATTAATTGTTAGCAAATCTTGTCTACGTTTGTCAAGCTCCTGCGAGAAGCAAGATTTACTGATATAATATGCGTTTCAAATAAGAATAGGAACGTCAATGACTTAAAATTCTCAAACATTCAGGGGAATATTTTAAATACCCACATTATATCTGTTTTGCTCACCCTACCTAGCTAGGTTTGAATTGACAGCTATGACGTCACAAGATGGCGCGAGGTCAGCCATATTCATAATTGAGTCGCATCGTACAGATCGTAAATACACTATTGACGAAAAATAGATGTAATTAATAGTTTTGGAATCCGTCAATATGCCACCAAAATTAAAAGCATTTTTGGCAATGAATATTGCTATATCCCTCCACCCCTGTTTTATTTTAAAATATTTAAATATATTCACAGCCGCAACCAAAAAGCTTTTCTTGTTTTTGAAACCACAAGTGGCCTACTGCATAATAATAATACATTGATTTCTTAACACACAATATTACAAAGCGATTACCAACTCCTTAAATTTTTTTAAATCACGACAGCATTCGTTTGCTACAAGCGTTCATCGTACAACTCCCTCATTCTTGCAATTAAAAAGCCAAATAATTTATTTACAATATCAATAAACTCGAACATATAAAACAACACAATTTTAAAGTTTTGGACACGAAAATAACTAAAAATTTAACAATTGATACGTATTAACTATTTTAAGTATTATAAAAACATGAATAACATAAAAATAATCACATTTTGACGATTCCAGTTAAATTAGATAAAATTTGTCATGCATTTTGTTTTACCTAAAGATTTAAAGTTGATGTTTCTGATTAACACTTTTACACAAAACAATTTGTATCTAGATGACCCAAAAATATCTCTAAACTTAATATTCAACTCAATACCTACTCACTTTGACTGAATACTTATTTAAAAAAAAAGTGTCTATGGAGTTTCTTGCCGGTTCTTCTCCATATGGCCCACTTTTTGGAACCGTTACCGTTAGTTTTGACTTTACAAAAATGGAGAAGGAGCTTCATATAATTATGATAGAACTTCACTTAGGTAAGTTCGTTTAATCACATAATTTTAATGGTCTATTTTAAATAAAATGTGCCTTCGAATAATCTCATAACTACAAAGGCGCCATTCATTTATTACGTAAGGGGATACCAACCTTGCAAACTAAACCTTATATTTTTTTAAAACGAAAAATACGATCCCAACGGGATTATTAGAACCTGCGTCCGTTCTGTTACGTAAATTACATCGGACACATCAGCCTCTAAGGTAATCGGACGCATCAGCCTCTAAGGTACCGAGAACACTGGATGTCGAATTTTTCTTCCACGTTCCACATCTTCTATGTGACGTCAGCGACATCTATCGATGACATATTAATACTATGTCCTTCAAACAATGTTAAGGTGCATCCACACCGCATTTACTTTTTGTGAAGCAACGTTTTCAAGTGTTAGTGGGCAACATTCGATAACAAAAAGTTATTTATTGTTAGTTTATAATAATAATAATAATTTATTTAATTTCTCCACCACATAGTATACGATTACGTTACAACATTATGCCTACATTAATGTTGTGGAGACTGGAGCCTGTACTAGGATTACCTGTGTTACAGGTCTCCAGGCCTCCGTATCCAGATAAATTAAATAATACTATACAAAACAAACATCTGCATATAACTGAGAACGTTAGGATATAAGTAAATCAATAAGTTATAGAATAATATATGTGTGTGTGCGTGTGTGTGTGTACGTGCATGTGTCTCTTTATGTATGTGTGTGTGTGTGTGTGTGTGTGTGTGTGTGTGTGTGTGTGTGCGCGTGTGTGTGTACGTTTATGTGTCTCTTTATGTGTGTGTGTGTGTGTGTGTGTGTGTGTGTGTGTGTGTGTGTGTGTGTGAGAGTGAGTGTGTGCATTTATGTGTGTTGGTGTGATCTGATTTCTATGAGATAACTTCTAAAAGGCTCTCTGTGGTTTCATAATCGAGAGATTGTAGCCAATTTTTGACCTTGGTTTTACATTTGCAAAGTTTATGTTGCCGTGTTAGGTAAAGTTGCGTCAAAATGTGCTATATCTATACTATATTATTGCTACCTGCAGTAGTTTGTGAACATATTATGCTGTGAAACTCACTGGTTATTATTTGTTAGTTCATGTTATTGGCGGTATAGATGCGATCATTCAACAAAGAGTAACAAGCTGTCGCAAAAGTTGAAGAATGTTACCTAATGTTATCGTGTTGTATTCTGTTGCTCCACAAAAAGTAATTACGTTTTGGATGCACTTTTAACATGCGTTAACGACTAATAAATACTTAATTAAAATGAAATTTTTTTTTGTGTTAGTGTTGATTAAGCAATCTTTGTTATTCTCCTTTCAGTCACTGTTTTATAGGAACCGAGTTTGAGTAATATTTAAATGTATTACGATTAAATAAACAACGCATGTCACTACAATATTTGACTGTATATGTATACAATAGTGACGGAAACCTGAAAGCTTTTTATACTTAATCAAATTCAGAAACGAAATAAATAAACGTAGGACGTTTTACACAGTAGAATCTTGTCCCAAACTAAGCAGAGCTTGTACTATGGGTACTAGACAATGGATATTATAATATTAATTATACGTTTTTTTGTAAAATAATACATACAAACACTTATGTTCATCACAAATATTTGTCTGTGGGAATCAAACGATTACACACAGACATCGTCAATTACGTTCTCTGGCAAAAAAATAATAATTTAAAACGACATTTGAAATGAAATGACATTTCTTTAATATGCGGGCAACGTTCGTACTAAACTAACAGCCACGGAAGAGTATGATTAATACATTTATTTAACTACCTCCACTCTTGACGTGAAAATATGTATAGACATACATATTATATTTAAATATATGGATAACATAGGTACAAAAATTAATCACCACGTAGATATCCAAATATCAAAGATTCACAATTTAAATAATGGCATCAACCCAAATAATCATTCTCCAAAATCACAACATAGGTACTAATGACCCCACAACAGAATCCTAATGACCCCACAACAGAATCCTAATGACCCCACCATACGTACTGATGACCCCAAACTTTAAAACGATATTTCACTTGAAAAATATCGCTTAAATTAACTATATGGTATTTAGATGTACTGTTCAATCTACTGAAGAGTCGGAATCCTCATTCTTCGTGCTCAGGTGGAATGCTAAAACAGGAATCGAACCTAGGACCATACAAGAACCCATGCCGTAGAAACACCAAGAGTAACCGCCTGTGACATCGCGGAGTAGACCTGAAATAATAAAATTATTGAAATACTTATAATTATAGAGAATATAGGTAGGGCATAGTGGGAGTAATTCCACTCAAATTGGAGCTGCTCGACTGGGGAAGTAACCTCCAAATTGCAGAAAATCGAAGTAAAATAACACTGCTTTGAGCTGTGTTCTGTTTCTTACGGTGAGCAAGGTTGCCAGTGCTCCGCGAGGAAACGTTGTGTTGTCAGTGGGGGGACTTTGCCCCCTATACTACCAACCCATTTCTCTTTCGTTTTACAGGGTCGGCAAGTGATACCCCTGGTGTTACAAGCGTCTATAAGCTACGGTAACTGTATGCTTGTTTGCCACCTTAATGGAATAAAAAGAAACCATGATAGTTAGTGGTAGTTAGAAACCCAAAAAACCTGACAACCAGTTTAATGTTATTTAGCGAAGGAAAAATTCGACCGCGGGCACGATTCAAACCTGCGTCTTCTGCAGGTTAGGTACACCAGACACTATGACCGCTAAGCCACCGCGACTTCTACCCGTCATGACGAATTTTGCCTTCACATTCAGAATTTACGTCTTTATGGTGACGTCAGTAACAACTTTATACGCCTGCCCGCCGTCGAATTTTTCCTTCACTAAATAACTTTAAAATCTTAGCAAGGAAAATGCCAAAAAATACAAAATAAGATAACCAGTTTATTTATTGATTTTTGACATTTACGCGAATATTAACATTGAAATAAAACTACTTTTTACGGATTTTATCGAGTATATTGACAAGTAGACTATCCGTGACCATGGACGCTGTAAAGGGTTCGAAACGTCGGGATTAATAATATCAATTAATATAACGCGATAAAATCCGTAAAAAGTAGTTTTATTTCAATAACCAGTTTATTGTATAAATTGGGCTGCGGAAGTCTGATGGCAGTTGCTTGTTATAAAATACTGGTGTTCAGTCGTATCTGGTTAGACTGACAGCCAACTGGCTTGAGGAGAATGATGATGCTAGGAATCCTCCTACCATGGCGGAGGCATCAGACTGTAAAATAAATAAGCCCATGAGACACTTACCAGCTGTTGGTGGGACCGAAACTGCTGCAAGACTCTGGAACATTCTCACCAGTCCGTATGACGAAGCGATGCGGGCTGTCCCGAAGGCATCAGCTAGAAGTACAGGAACCAAGAGGAACCAGCAGCCGAGGCATAGCCCATAAGCACCTGGAATCACATAACATCACGTAAAATTCACAGGTTTTCGGAGTAATAGGGAGTGTAGCGACATCTACTGCGCTACATGGAACTACGAACAAATCCTGAATCGCGCAAGCAACATTCGCACCGATATCAACCCGCTAGGCAAAACACCCGCCTGGTTGGAGGATCCTCCCTTTGATTGGAGGGGCAATATACCTCGCTTCTCCACAGGAGCGATCCTATTGCCATTAACCGGGAGGTTAAGCTGGTCTTGTCGCGGTCAGTTTTTATGGACTATTCTTGAAATATCAAGCATGTTTAACGTGACCAGTCGTCCCGTTTTGAACGGGACTGTCCCTTTTATAGTTACGAGTCCCGGTGTCCCCGAAATTACCTCTGGGACAGGAACGTGCCAAGAGTTTCATCCTTACTTAAAGTCATCACCAGCTATATTAAAGCCTTTTTGTTCCTCTGATAAATATAAATATAACTAAACATTTCGGGTATATATATTTTTTAATTCGTAACTTTTAAACTAACTAACTTTATCTGAATATAAATAACTTTAAAAAAGTGTTTTTTTTATTTTCTACCTGTTAATTAACCTAAATAAACCAATGTCAAAAAATAAATAGTCACGTTAAGCATGTTAAGCCAACGTATGGTCTATATATATGAACACCAATGACAGTTGTAGTCAGAAGTCTTAAAAGCCTGACAACCAGTCTATCTTCAGGATATTGCCCAGAAATTAGGTTGCGGAGGTTTGATGGCAGTCATTATCATCATCAACCCATAGACCGTCCCACTGCTGGGCACGGGTCTCCTCTCGGAATGAGAGGGATTAGGCTATAGTCCACCACGCTGGCCTAGTGCTGGTTGGCAAACTTCACGCACCGTCGAGAAAATCTCTAAGGTATGCAGGTTTCCTCACGATGTTTTCCTTCACCGTTTAAGCGAGTGATATTTGATTATTAATACGCACATGAATTCGAAAAGTCAGAGGTGCGTGCCTTGGGTTTGAACTCGAGACCTTTGACTTGGCAGTCCAATGGTCATACCACTAGGCTATCACTGCTTGGCAGTCGCTTCGTGTAAAATACTCAGCCATATCTGGTTAGAGTGGAAACCAACTCCAATTCAGTTGGGAATTTATGATCAACTAGCGACCCGCCCCCGCTACGCACGGGTGTAATGTACTAATAAAATACATGTATTATTTTATTTTTATTAAAAAGAACCGCATCATAATCCGTTGCGTAGTTTTAAAGATTTAAGCATACATAGGGATATAGGGACAGAGAAAGCGACTTTGTTTTATACTATGTAGTGATAAGCACTTACCTGATGCAATGGCCAGTGCCCACCAGGATGTGAGACTGGGGAGAGCCAAAACCGCAATACCAGCCACCAGTATACTGAAAATATATATCATTTTTTATCATAATCAGGGTCGTCAGCATTATCAATCCCTTGTAATCATTAACCAATTTAGTGTCCCACTATCAGAATGAGAGGGATTAGGCTGTAGTCCACCATAGTCGTGAGTCGTCGACGATATTCGATGCAACGAGACTGTTTACCGTCGACTATAAGGTGATTGAAAAAACAGTCTAATTTTCGACTAGTTTACGTCGTGGACTAGATGTGTTCGACGTTCACTAACAACGACAACTGATTGCACGAACGAACGCGTCAACGCAAGTTCGCATGCCGTTCATCGTCGACCGGTCGACGTCGTCAACAAGTTTATGCATGAACCTTCGACTAGTTTATCCGTTCACGGCGATAAACAGTTCGTTCAACGCTCACAACTAGTACACCAGTAGTCGCCAGCACCATCGAAAAAATCTCTAAGGCATACGGGTTTCCTCACGATGTTTTCCTTCACGCAGAACGAGTTCACCAAAATTAAACATTCCCGGAGGTTTTTATATCAGAAAATACGTCATCTTGGGCGGTTAAAGGGAGTAGAGATCCCGACAAGGACTCGGCATTATCGCATGACTGTTTTTGTAGTAATAATAGCTAGCATTATCGCATCAATTGTTTTTGAAGTAATAATGTTATACATCTAATATATAAAATTCTCGTGTCACAGTTTTCGTTGCCATACTCCTCCGAAACGGCTTGACCGATTTTGATGAAATTTTTTGTGCTTATCGGGGAGGTCTGAGAATAGGCCAACATCTATTTTTCATACCCCAAAATTTTTTTTTTATGGCAAAACAACGTTTGCGGGGGCAGCTATAAGTATATAAAAATTGAATGCTGTTCGTTAGTCTCGCTAAACTCAAAAACGGCTGGAGCGATCGCGATGAAATTTTTTGTGTGTTTGAGTGGGTCCATTGATGGAATTTAAATTCACAATTGGCACTATAATCGGGTAGCAGGACAACGTCTGTCGGGTTAACTAGTAGCTCTTAAAATAGTTAAAATCGAGTGTTTCCTTTCCCTTGTTGCTTACCTAACGATATAAGCCTTCCTCCTACAGAACAGGTGCAAATCACACAGCCAGCCAAGTCCAAGTCGTCCACACAAGTCCAGCACAGCGCTGATGGCTACTAGATGACCTAAAATTTGAAAAAAAAAAATATTTAACTACCATCACACGTATCTCTTCATCATCATCATCAGCCTATATTCGTCTACTGCTGGACGTAGGCCTCTCCCAGTGAACGCCACAAAGCCCGATCTTCGGTTTTCCTCATCCAGTCACTGCCAGCTGCCTTCCGCAAGTCGTCACTCCACCTGGCCGGCGGGCGTCCCACACGACGCTTACCTAGACGCGGTCACCACTCGAGAACTCGTTTGCTCCACCGTTTATCAGTTTTCCGCGAGATGTGACCGACCCATTGCCACTATAGCTTGCTTATCCTTTGAGCATGGTCTCTTATCTTATTTAGGGGACTGGTTTAGCCAGCAACACTTCAACCAGATGTAATCTTATTTATTGTCCTCAGCCTTGTGCATTCATTACTCTTCAAATACGTGGTTTAAGAAGGCAGCTAGCAGCAGATATACTGGGCCCAACGTCCAAAGTGTAGCATAGTAACGACGCGCGTAGATTAATGTGAGAGGAGAAAAGGGAGACATTATGAGCGGAAGTGAGAGAGTGGCGAAAACAGTAGACGAATGATCAGGAGTCGGGAGAGAGGACAGGCAAGATGAGGCAGCGTGAGAGAAAATAGGAGAGATAATATTTTAAGATTGGGAGAGAGGAAAGGAGTGATGAGGTGATGGAAGAGAGTGGAAAGATTACACTCACCGGCAGCTGATTTACTATGTCCAACGGCCACAGTGTAGGCGGGCAGGTAGTAGAGAGCGTACGGAGAGCCACATGACATTAGGGCCACAGATGTGCACAGGAGGCCGAAGCGCCACGACTTTAACAGCGACACGTCTAAGTACCTTCGTGGAAACAGAAAAATATTTATATGTAAGAAGAAGAAACACATTAAAGGGTTTTATCGCGTATATTGATATTATTAATTCCAACGTTTCGGACCCTTTACAGCGTCCATGGTCACTGGTAGACGGAGGTGGTGGGCGTCTTGATGATATAATTACTGACAGCTACCCTACATTTTTTATTGTTACACGATCAATGACATTTATTACTAATTATTAATTAAAACTAGATGGAGCCGGCATTTCCTAGCTGACGACCTCTGAGAAGAAACGCCGAAACAAACTCAGAGAATCATGGTGTCTTTTAAAGTAACAATATTCAATGATCATGTTTTAGTTGTTAATTATTGGCAATCCGATTCACGCAGAACGAGCTCACAGTGTCCTTTGGTCTTGCAGTTGTAGGCTTGAATTTTGGTTTAATAGAATCTATAACAGGATTCCAAGCAGGTGGTAAGACCCAGCCATAAATTATATACGCGATAAAATCCGTAAAAAGTAGTTTTATTTCAATGTATAATATTCGCGTAAATGTCAGAAATCAACACATTAAAGGGGTTTGAACCTTTTTGTATGGAAAGTGGCATATCGGAACCGCCGCCATTTTGTTTTTTTTTCGAAATCGCGGCGCACGATGAAGGTGTTATGTAGGGTAGAGGACACATAAATGAACAAAAAATGTCAGTAACATGGTACCCCAAAATGTCACGTTACCGAGATGAGAGAGTGAGTTTCTTCTTACCTAGATATCTTCTCCACACAGCCAGTCTGCTTCTTTTCCACTTGGACATCCTCTTTCTGTACTTCTTCCTGTTTTATGACGATGGGTTCTGTCATTTTGTTCTGGATTAATCCGCTTGGAAGTGGCGGACGAATATATAAAGACCTGCTGCAATGAAAAATAGCTCCCGTTATGCATATGAGGGAAATAGGTCATTATGACATTTGAAAGTTATTAAGCAAAGGAAAAATTCGACCGCGTACAGGATTCGAACCTACTATCTTTTTTTTTAAGTATTTTAAAAGATTTTCCTTCGCTAAATAACTTTAAAATCTTAGCATGGAAAATGCCAAAAAATACAAAAAGATAGTTAGACGGTAAGGTGGCATCGTTCGACATTGAACTAACTGTAAAGTAAGTTGTGTCGGTTGAAAAGCAAGCTTTTCAATAGGTGTTACCATAAAGACGTAAATTCTGAATGTGAAGGCAAAATTCGTCATGGCGGGTGGGACTCGCGGTGGCTTAGCGGTCATAGAGTCTGGTGTACCTAACCAGAAGACGCAGGTTCGAATCCTGCCCGCGGTCGAATTTTTCCTTCACAAAATAACTCTAAATAACTTTTAAAAGATTTTTTATAAAGATAGTAGATAGGTAAGGTGGCATCTTTCGACATCGAACTAACTGTAAAGTACCTAAGACTTGTCGGTGAGGAGCAAAAACTTACTTTTCCATAGGTGTTACTGACGTCACCATAAAGACGTAAATTCAGAATGTGAAGGCAAAATTCGTCATAGTGGGTAGGACTCGGGGTGGCTTAGTGGTCATAGCGTCTGGTGTACCTAACCAGAAGACGCAGGTTCGAATCCTGCCCGGGATCGAATTTTAACTTTGCTTAATAACTTTAAAATCTTAGCATGGAAAATGCCAAAAAATCCAAGAAGATAAAATAATATGACATGTGTTGTTTATTTTTTTAATACGTCTTCCTCCGAGCCTCTCTCTAACTCTTTCGAAAAAAATCTACATCCGGCGCTGCCTCCATACACTTAATGACTTACCTACTGAGATTCCTTCTCGCTTTATAGACGCATGTACTGTCAGTAGACAGATCTTCTACTGAGTGCAGGATAGACGAAGAACGAGTAGGTCGTAGGCGGAGACGAGCAACTTCTTTCGGCAAACCTGCGCCAGAAGACAACTAATTAAGTTATATTGATTTCTGACATTTACGCGAATATTATACATTGAAATAAAACTACTTTTTACGGATTTTATCGCGTATATTGATATTATTAATCCCGACGTTTCGGACCCTTTACAGCGTCTATGGTCACGGGTAGACTGAGGTGGTAGGCGTCAAAATCCAAGCCTACAACCGCAAGACCAAAGGATACTGTGAGCTCATTCTGCGTGAATCTGATTGCCAATAATTAAAAAACTAAATGCATGACCATTGAATATTGTTAATTTAAAAGAGACCATGATTCTCCGAGTTTGTTTCGGCGTTTCTTCTCAGAGGTCGTCAGCTAGGAAATGCCGGCTCCATCTAGTATTAATTAATAATTAGTAATAGTTAAATATCATTGATTATGTAATAATAAAAAATGTAGGGTAGCTGTCAGTAATTATATCATCAAAACGCCCACCACCTCAGTCTACCCGTGACCATGGACGGACGCTGTAAAGGCTCCGAAACGTCGGGATTAATAATATCAATATAACGCGATAAAATCCGTAAAAAGTAGTTTTATTTCAATAATTAAGTTATGGCTTAAAAAATATTTATCTAGAGATATAAAATCACAGAACAAATCATAAATTATTTGAACTAAACTAACCAGTACTCCGCGAGTGTCTTTAAAATATCTACTTACAGAAATGTTTTAAGAGAGATAGGGGATAGTGGGAGTAATTACACTCAAATTGGAGCTGCCCGACTGAGGAAGTACCTCCGTCTGGCAGAAAGTCGTGAAATAACTGCTTTGAGCTGTGGTAGTGCCTCGCGAAACGTTGTATTGTCAGTGGGGGGACTTTGACCACTATACTGACCCACCCAACTACTCCGCTTTCGTTTTACAGGGTCGGCAACGCGCAAGTGATACTCCTGGTGTTGCAAGCGTCTATAGGCTACGGTAACCGCTTACCATCAAGTGGGCCGTAAGCTTGTTTGCCACCTTAGTGGCATAAAAAAAAGGAATATAATAAACCGCGTATCAAAATTACTGATTGAGCGACAAAATTACTGATTGAGAAGCAAAATACAGATATCGGTTAGGTTAGGTTAGAACTGTGACCACACAACGCACGAGCCGAGCGAGCCAGAACTTACCTCGGGCAGCCATAATTACGATAGTTACGCGCGTATTTGAACTATTGATGAGCAAATTTAGTGTGCAATTCAGTATTTTTGGTGCTAATTTCGAATATTTTGATTGAAAAAAGGGGATTTACAGTTAAAGTATTAAATACCACCCTAAAAAAACCTATCCAGTTGTGGCTGAAAATCTGTATTTTACACGAAGCCACTGCTGCCAGACTTCCGCATCCCAATCTCTGTGTAATACCAAATTACCGATACCCTGAGGATATACTGGTTGTCAGGGTTTTTGGGTTTCTCACTACCACTAACGATTGTCACACGTGTTCGTATGACAACCGGGATCATGCCTTACGTGCTCTCTGAAAATTTAGAGGTGCGTGCCTACAACTATGATTTCGGTAGTCGGATTGTTATTTCACCAGTGGCTATCATTGTCAATATCAATTTATAATTAATTATCACTCACTTATACGGTGAAAGGAAAACATCGTGAGGAAACCTGCATGCCTGAGAGATTTTCTCGACGGTTTCTGCCAACCCGCACTAGGCCAGCGTGGTGGACTATACTATACCCTAATCCCTCTCATCCTGAGAGGAGACCCGTGCCCAGCAGTGTGACAGTATATGGGTTGATGATGATATCATTGTCCATAAGCATCACTCAATTAATAAATCCTACTCACCCACTACTCCTAAGACATCCAGACCCTCAGAGTCTTCAGAATCGGAATGTTGAGACTGCATTTGCTGGCGAGCGACCTGCAAAACAACAGATTGATTTCGTGTTTGAAATCATGCTTGAAGATAGAAATGCAAATTGCTGAAGTGGTATACAACGTGTTACAAAATATCCCATAAAAATATAAAATTAATTATCAAAAATTTTGTCAGATGTCGTGTCAGGGAACCAGATTATTTAACAGAAAGGCCTACGTACCTATTTAACCTAATAATTGTCTACTTTAATAGTTTTTCTATTTATCATTCATAAATGTTGTTGTTTTCCTTTTTTTGGGGTATGTTATACAGCGTTACTACGGTTCTTAAATATTGTGAATGGACTCGTTATAAGACCCCATTTAACCTCCTTTCGGCTTTACGGGTAGTTTTGTAACAAACTGTATAATAATGCGACGGGTCGTTTAGCTCCCTAAATAACAGTTGAGGTACACGATGACGTATGTGTGCCATCAGTAAGGAACTAAGGACTGGTCAACTCAAAGCTGCTATGGCTCTTTCTACAAAAGGACAATTCAGATGTAGCCCTACGTTGTAACAATCAAATATCTGCTATTCATGAATACAGTTACTGTCTGGACTTGTAAGAAACCATGATTATCTGTGTTTGTTTTCAGCGTTTCTTCGGCGGTCCTAAGTTAGATTATAATAATAAAACTACTTTTTACGGATTATTTTCCCCCATTCTGGGGAACGCATTTAAAATAAAAAAATATTTCGGTAGCAAATTAAATTTTTACTTCCCATATTTCCCCGATTATGAATTCGGGATGAAACTAAAATTCCCATTTTTCCCCATTCGGGGGCAGACACTCGAGGGAAGATGAGAATACTCCATTTTATCGCGTTATATTGATTTTATTAATTCTAGATTACCAATTGATAATAAAAAAAAATTTGGGTAGCTGTCAGTAATTATTGCATTAATACGGTCACCACCTCAGTCTACCCGTGACCATGGACGCTGTAAAGGGTCCGAAACGTCGGGATTAATAATATCAATATAACGTAATAAAATCCGTAAAAAGTCATTTTATTTAAAAGACGTTTTGTTGATTAAAAAAAGTGATTAAAGTCGTTGAAGAACTTTCATAATTTCAATGTCGTTTGATGACTAAAAAAATAGTTACTCGTTGAAGAACTGTCAGTGTTAGTAGGTACCTCAATGAGACTAGGATGCATGATCTCCGTGATCAGGTTAGTTCTCTTCGCGTCTTCAGAGAGCTGAAGATTCTTCAGGTTGAGAGCGCGCTCGTTCTCCGGTTGAAAGAGGTTTTGTAGCCTATTGTCTTTCAGTGAGTCTGATTTGAACATGATACCTTGATCTGTGAAGAAGAAAGAGTTATTATTTATTTATTTTCAAGCATCTATGGCCCATAGATAACCTGAATATAATTATCCAGTGTAAATAAATATATTTAAAGTTATTCAGAAAAGGAAAAATTCGACCGCGGGCAGGATTCGAACCTGCGTCTTCTGGTTAGGTACACCAGACGCTATGACCACTAAGCCACCGCGATACCTACCCGTCATGTCGAATTTTTCCTTCACATACTGAATTTACGTCTTTATGGTGACGTCAGTAAAACCTATTGAAATGCAAGTTTTTGCTTTTCAACCGACACAACTTACTTTACAGTTAGTTCAATGTCGAACGATGCCACCTTGCCCGCGGTCGAATTTTTCCTTTTCTAAATAACTTTAAAATCTTAGCATGGAAAATGCCAAAAATATACAAAAAGACAAATATATTTATACCATAATATAATTATCCAAAGCCGCTATGGCTCTTTCTTCAAAAGGCCATTTCAGACTTTGCCCTACATTGTAAGACGCAATTGTTACTAATTTAAGTCTGGACTTTAAAAGAGACTGTGATTCTCTGAGTTTGTTTCCGCGTTTCGTTTCTCAGAGGTCGTAGGCTACGAAATGCCGGAGCCATCTACCTTAAAAAAATATGTAAAATATTGACTTGTAAAAGTGTCTATAAAAGATCTATTTACAGAAATAAATATCATTTATCATTTCTCGGTAAATAAAAATGTTGTTTGCCATAGTTCGTTCTGATTTTTGATAAAACTAGTAAACTAGCTTGCTAAAATTTATTCTCTTTCTTTCTAAAATGGCAATTTTATCCCCATATTAGAATTTGGACACCTTACCTTCTTGTATGTCATGTAGAAGCGTGGTATGTTCGGTCGTGGTTGTGGTAGCCGGTGTCCTGTCTGCGAGCGCTGAGGTGTTGAAGCTGATGGGCGCCGGACGATACAGCGTGGCCGACACGCAGACATGGAGCATGCCTCCTCCTAATAACATTGTAATGTTTTAAATTAAATTTTTATTTGAAATAAAACAACTATGGATTTTATCGCGTTGAACATACGAAAATGGTGGTTAGTTGGGGTCATCTGCGACCCACTTCGCCCAAATTATTTGACCTTGGCCGCACCATTTTTTTTTTTTACTTTTTTAATTTCACAGAAATATACCAGTTTTTTTTTAACTTTAAATTCGAATATCTTTACTTGTGACGGGTAAAACAGGCAGGATGTTGTTTTGTATTAATGTCTAATTGTAGCAGACTCTCATAAAATTATTGTTTGGTACAGATTTTAATGGGAAAAAAAGTTATGAGTCTTTAAAGGTACAAAAAGATGTAAAAAAATACGATGCATAACTTTGCTTTGCATTAAAAAAAAAACTTCAACGTTCTACCAAACACCCTGTATATTTCGATATTGTAGTTTCTCTGAAGGATACATAAGGGATTAGGAAGCTGAAGTGGCAGTGGGCTGGCCAATACTGGTCTTAATTCTGTCTGCAAAAACCAACTAGCGCTGGGGTACACATGTTCCCGAGTGGAGACGGCGACTCGGCAAACGTAGTGTAAGGCGCCCTCCAGCGAGATGAAATGATGATTTGCGAAAGGTTGCTGGAAGAAGCTGGTTGTGAAAAGCCGAGGACAGGGCGAAATGTCGTACATTAGGGTATAAGTACGTCCAGCAGTGGACTAATACAGGACGACGATGATGATGACGATGATGCTGATGATGATGACGATTATGATGATAATGATGACGACGATGATGATAATGATGATGAAGACCATGACGATGACGATGATGCTGATGATGATGACGATTATGATGATAATGATGACGACGATGATGATAATGATGATGAAGACCATGACGATGATGATGATGCTGATGATTATGATGACGATGGTGCTGATGATGAGAAACACGATGATGATGATGAATATGATGATGAAGACCATGACGATGACGATGATGATAATGATGCCGATGATGACGATGACGATGGTGCTGATGATGCTGATGAGGATGAGAAAGACCATGACGATGACGATGATGATGATGATGATTATGATGATGAAGACCATGACGATGATGATGACAATGATGCTGATGATGATGATGATGATGATGACGATGGTGCTGATGATGATAATGACGACAAGTATGATGATGATGATGATGATGACCATGGTGACGACGACGACGATGATGATGATGATGATGATGCCCATGACGATGACGATGATGATAATGATCATGGCGACGATGAAGACCATGACGATGATGATGATGTGCCCATGACAATGATGCTGATGATGATGATGATGACGATTATGATGATGATGTGATCATGATGATGATGTCGACGATGATGATGATGATGATAATGACGACAATGATGATGATGACGATGACGACGATGATGATGATGCCCATGACGATGACGATTATGATACTGATAATGATGATGAAGACTATGACGATGATGATGATGATGACGATGATGATGACGATGATGATGATGATGACGACGATGATGATAGCAGCAGTATTAATGACTTTTTAATTAAATTAAATTAATACTTTTAAATTCTTATTGGGTTAGATAGAAATAATGATTTTATACAGTTTAAAGTTGAAAAATCTGAAAGAAAAACGTAAAATATAAGAAAGGCCAACGAAAAATTCCAAAGCAGCGATCAGGTCCAGAATCATGTACTGAAGTCATGGTTACCCGTTGCGCGTCGATGTCCCTTCCACCCTGTACATTATGTCAAGTAGGTAACTATATCTTACCTAACAGTAATACGGTTCCATGCAGCCCATACATATCCACCAGCTTTTCAATCAGCATCGGAAACACGAAGCTACCAGCCGCCGTCCCGCTCACACATATTCCGTTAGCCAATGCTCTAGAAAGAGATAGTTAAAATCGTTATAGATCCTAAATGGTTATTCGAAATGAAAAATTACGAGGGAAACCTAAAGATGATGTTCAAATACTTAGGTGCCTATTCAATGATACCCCACATAACACAGATCGTCAACTTTATTTTTTTTCTTTTTCACAATATGTATGTCTGGTTGTCGCCATATTGAATTTTAATTTCTGTCATGTATTTTGTGACACTCGTAAGATTAAGACAAATCGATTGACGTAAGGATCATCAAAATCAACTGTGTTCTTAACACTGAGCAAGGTTGCCAGTTCTCCGTGAGGAAACGTTGTGTTGGCAGTGGGGGGACTTTGATCCTTATACTGTCGACAGAGGGGAGCTACACAATGTGCCATACATTTCCATTAAAAGTAGACCGCCCCTTGTATAGGCTTTTCCTACACTTAAGGCCAGCTTATATTGGAAATGTATAGTCAATGTCAAATGCGAAATCTAATTATGTAATATAAATGTTATAGGTACCTGTGTTTATCAAAGTATTGGGAGACAATGACGATGCCCGGTGTAGTGGAGAGACCTCCACCGATACCTAGAAGAAAGTAATTTTATTAACACTTGCAACAAACGTGCTGTCAAAAACATGGCAACAAGCATAGTGGGAGTAATTCACCGTAATTCCACTCAAATTAGAGCTGCCTGACAGGGGAACCTTCGCCTTGCACAAAATCGAAGTGAAATAAATACTGCTTTGAGCTGTGTTGTGTTTCTTACGGTTGCTCACCGTTGCCAGTGCCTCACAGGTTGCCAGTACTCCGCGAAGAAACGTTTTGTTGGCAGTGGACTTTGACACTTATACTGCCAATCCAACTATTCTTCTTTCATTTTACTGGGCAACGCGCAAGTGACACCCCTGGTGTTGCAAGCGTCTATAGGGTACGGTAATCGCTTACTATCAGGTCTTTGTTTGCCAGCTTAGTAATATAAAAAAAATGTTAACGAGAACTGCCTAGTAGCAAACTTTTTATACAGTCCACTCATCTTCTTCTTTCTCCACCGAACTGAGGATACAACAGGATCCAGTTATGAGACTCACCAGTCATCACACCGAAGCTGAGCAACAGATGCAGTAGGCCTTTGCTGAAGTACGACAAAGCCAGGCCGGTAGCACAGAACAGGCCTCCAATGAATACCACGAGACGGCAGGAATACTTCTCGCAGAGCGCTGATGATAGCGGCGCTGGAATACAAAGATATTATATTTTTATCACTGCTGGGAAAAGGATTCTCCTATAACTTTCCAAAGGATGTCACCAAAATCTGCCCAAATGATGTACCGAAGGTACACTTATTGGAAAAAATACCCTGTATTGCACTGGTTAAAACTCTAGTCATAATTTTGTTTTTATGCTCACTAGGGGTTGAGAAAAAATAACTTTAAGTTTGAAAAAACGCACGCCATTAACACACTAGTAGTATCAGTTTCAAATTCAATTCAAGTGTTTTTATAGTACAAACTGTCAACTTGATAGCTATCTGCTGTCAGTGTCAGTTTTGGAATGTCAAACGCACATCATTTTGGCACAATATTTTTAGTTTTTTAGTGATTTCATAGTAAAAACTGTCAACTTGACAGCTGTCATGTACCTCGGGGTACAAATTTGGGCTGAGTTGTATGGATTTTTGATGACCTCCTTTAAGAGAGGTAACGCATAGTGGGAGTAATTCCACTCAAATTGGAGCTGCCGTAGTGAGGAAGTACCCCCGCCATGCAGAAAATCGAACTAAAATTTTGCTTAAAGCTGTGTTGTGTTCGGTGAGCAAGGTTGCCAGTGCTCCAGTACAAGGAAATACAACGTTTATTTCATTTAGATTTATTTCTTTCTTAATTACGAAGTGATGATTTTAGCCAACCACTAGCCGTACCACAACGTGTTTAATACGATCGTTTTGTGATTGAGAGAGAGGGATGCCGCTCTACACATTAAATAGCGCCATCCCTTTCACACAACCTAAAGATGATCATTGTCAGGTTGTGGTAAGGCCTCTGGGTTTAAGTTGGACTTACCGAGAGCCAGACACAGGGTAGACAGTGCAGCAGGTATCCACGACGCTACAGACTCCGAGGAATCAGGGAAAGTCTCCATGATTTCCACGTACAACACGCCGTAGGACTTGAAGAGTCCTGCTACCCAGAACTGCACCATGAAAGCTCCAAAGACGACTACCCAGCCGTAACCACCATCTGGAGGCGCGGTGCTCCTAAAAAACATTATTTTTTAGTGTTCATTCTGTTCTTTCTTTTTGCCCCACTAGGATTTCTTCCTGCAGCGTCGAACTGGCCATATAAATGATTAATTATATTTATTTTGTAAATAGATCTTTTACAGACACTTTTACAAGTCCATACGAGGCCCTTGTCCTTTGGAAGGAAGAAGAAGGAAGGAAAGAAATGAAAGAAAGAAAGAAGATTTATTCTGGAGGGATTTGTGAGTAAGTTATGGCTACCCACGCTAATCAACCGATTTGTAAGGTTAAGCTGCGCTAGCCGCGGTTAGTCTGAGGATTGGTGATCATTCTAACGCATCGAGCCTCCTCCGTGCCTCGGACAGCACATAAAGCCATCGTCGGTCCAAGTTGCCATGAGAACACCTATGGCGGGTGGGACTCGCGGTGGCTTAGTGAACATAACGACTGGCGTATTGAACCAATCCTGCCCGCAGTCGAATTTTTCCTTCCCTAAATTAACTTTATAATCTTAGCATGAAAAAATTTAAAAAAAAAATACAAAAAGAAAGAAAGAAAATGTATTCTGAATGACAATCACAACACGAGAAAATACCGAACAACAAAACAATAGATTCTTAACTAAGTAAGTAAGTAGGTATTACTATCCTGTGCGATGTCAGAATAAAAAGATACCTATGAGAATCGTTAGTGGCAGTCAGAAGCTCAAAACTGTCTATCCTCAGGATATCAGTATTGCTCAGAAATTACGTTGCTTAGGTCTGTTTACAGTCTCTTCGTGTAAAATACGATATTCAGCCGCTTCTGGTCACACAGGATATCAGTATTGCTCATAAATTACGTTGCTTAGGTTTGTTTACAGTCTCTTCGTGTAAAATACGATATTCATCAGGTACGTCACCTGGTTAGTGGAAACAGACCTCAATATAGTTGGAAAAAGGCTAAGTAAGTAAATATTTTATTTGAGGTAGTAGACCATTATTGTGTTCCAGTTTGAAGGGAAATGTCATTACTGTTGACAGTGACATTACTGGGCATAGACACTTAACAACTGAGGTGTCAAGATGACATCGCGAGTGATACCACTGGTGTTACAAGTCTCAAGATGACGATGCGCGAGTTTGGTGTTGCTAACTGTGGTTTCCGTTTCAAATCAGGCGGACCGTTGTTTGTTAAAATACTTACTCAGCTGACGAGTCGGGTGGGGGCCGTAGTTTTCGAGACGCTGCTAACAGAGGGCGCGCTGTCACCGACGAGAGGGTCAGGAGGGAATCCTCCTCTTGCTCCGTCGGCGACATTGCCGAGAGATACGCGCCTACTTGCTGTAGAAATGAAAAAGTATTTTAATTAAAATTCACAGACGAACGAAAGACTCTCGCGTACATGAAACTACAGATTAACTTAATAATTTAATTATAGCGCAGGAAAACTTCGATTGAGGGCAGAATTACAAACGGCGCCTGTCGAATGTAAGAGAGAGTGAGCCTATTGCCTTTACCCGGGCAAAAATCCCAAACTGTTTCCTCGCGGAGCACTGGCAGAGTAAGGAACACACAGCTCAAAGCAGTATTATTTCACTTCGATTTTTTGCAAAGCGAAGGTACTTCCCCAGTTGGGCAATTGTGGAAGTGGAATTACTCCCACTCAAACTATTATAGATCTTACCGTGGCTAATGGCAACTCCAGCAACAGGCTTGCCGGCCGCTCCCTCTGCTCCGTCGGCGCTGACTGCACTGATAGCAGAGACCCTGCCTTGTCCGGAGACAACACCGCCTGGGGACAAAGAGTAAGATAAGATAAGATAACTTTATTTGCAATAAATATGGGTACAGACAGTTCTAATTGCTAAGTCGCTAAGTCCAAATAGTTGCCACATATTATACCATACAATGGTGTGCAAAGGAAAAATAAACATTAAGAATAAGTACATATAAACTAAGTAGGTAACAATCGATTACAATAATTATAGTAGAGTATAGTAGGTACTATATACAACATTATTATTAGTATATGCGAAACCTGAAACACGTGTCTAGTATTTTTATGTAAATAATCTATGTACAAAATTTCAAAACTTGTATCATGAAAAATCACAAAGTTATAAGCTTGTTAAGTTACCTGGTTGTCCGTACAAAAACATGCTCATCACGCGCAGGCGCCGCCCCGCGCCCGCGTTGTCGCGGCGCTCATTGATAATAATGTGGCAGTAGGTACCTAACCGTACGGCGATTTCCGATTGCATTGTATTTAACTGATGTTTCACATTTCACACACGTTCCACATTTTCCGTCAAGTGTAGGTAGACATTAATAAGTACTTTATTTGTAAATGCAGCCGTAAGTGATTAAATGTAGTCAATGCGATATGTTGCACCTTATACCAAACACTGTAAGTTCAAAATGGATGAAAAGTGTTAAACATCGCACTACTTAACCACAACAGGCTGTAGGTACAAATAAAAACGTGTGTTCATGTGTGTGACGATACTTTAATGTCAGATAGCTCCTCGTGCCGCACTGCCAGGAATACGTTATCACTTATCACCACAAACCGCTAGTATCCGTACCATTTCTTACACGAACACTATGCTTTTTACATACGATAGGTACACGTCAACCGAAACACAACTGCCGCGCGCTCGCGTTATCACCACAAACCGCTACTGTACGTACCATTTCTTAAACGAACACTACCTATGCTTTTTACATACGATAGGTACAGATCAACCGAAATGCTTGCGCTCGCGGTCGCGCTCTCGTTTTGTACCAACTTATCTGAACGGGAGCGACATACGTGCACACTTCCCTATAGCTGCCGGGCGACTGAAGTGGTTGCCTGGTTGGTTCACCCCCGGGCCCCGCCCGCCCCACTGCGCCCGCGCTGACCGCTCAGTGTCAGTGACCTGTGTTGCGCGCATATGATTGCGGATAGGTACTTAGTATCGCTCGGTGTCCTACTCGTAACATTTTTTAAATGTTTTTGGTACAAAATATAACATGATGTAAAAATTATTGGAATCGATTCAGTTACTGATTCTGAACAAACTATATTCAGGCTTCGCATATACTAATAATAATGTTGTATATCATCACATTATTTTATTTTACGTTCCGTTAGGTAGTCCTTAACAGAATAGTAACATTTATTTACCAGCCATGCATACAATTTACGCTTGAATATTTTTAAATTGAGATTTTATTTTTAAAATGAGATTTTTATACAACCCGTAACAAGTACATGTAGGCAGCGCCGGATCTAGGGGGGTTGGGGGGCAAGCCCTGGGCGGCAGATTCGAACTTCTTAGCAGACGATACACGTCTCATCACTCATCATCAACGCAGCTTTGGCCACTGAGACAGATGTTCAGTAATTTAAGCATATGCATTATTTTTTGCGGGGCGCGTAGGCATGGTGCATTTTTAGGCATTTTTATGTTTATGCCCCGCCTCGATAAAATTCTAGATCCGGCATCACATCAGCCACAGCATAGCATTTGTAAAGCTGCATGTGTTCTAGAATTGGTAAGTTAGTTAAATAATTATAATTATTGGACTGACATATCAATTTTATAACAATAATTAATATAGGATTTAATTTAATGTTTTTTAAATATGTAAGTACTAACATAGTTATTAAGACCTTTGTTACTAACGAATCGGACATGTAAATTATGGGTACACATTCCCTGAAATAAATTCATTTTATTTTATTTTTTATTATGAACAAAGGCCTCCCCCATAGACTTCCACAAAGACCGGTAATAAACCGCCTGCATCCAGGTCTTCCGTTCATCTCGTTGGCGGCCGTCCCACGCTGCGCTTTCCGGTACGTGGTCTCTAGTTGTGTTCAAAGTTGCTATAAATCAATAACATGCTTAATTTTTTAAGCATGCAATTTTATGAGCTATATTATAGCATGCTATATATGCCTACTTGTTATGTTACGGCAAAACGGGCGGGCCGTGCCCAACGGACAGTTGCTTGATAGATCAGATCTCTCTAGAGAGTGTTATGCGATATAAAGCAAAATAGCTTTATAGCATAAAGTGAGAACTGCGATATCATTTGCTTTATAGCATAAAGCAAATGATATCGCGCATTTATTAAGCATGCTACTTTATAATGCTATATGCTATATTAACCATCACTAGTGGTCTCAACTCGTGAACCTTTTTGCCCCAACCCAACTTTACTTTTATTCCTTACAACATGGGTGAGTCGAACGACGCCGATACACACGTCATACTCGTGAACGGGTGCCGTCTGTCGGTGCTGGTCAGCTCTTACTGTCAATGGCAATCTTTCTCTTTATTTTTAGTTTTTGTTTAATTGTTAAGTATACTGGATTAATTTATTCTTACATCAAACTGTATTTTTCTCATTAAATATTCAGAACAAATTTGTAAACGAAGAACAATGTACTGTATCTAGTCATGTTTTTTTTTAAAGAGTGTCTATGGAGTTTCTTGCCCGTTCGTCTCCTTAAGACCCACTTTTTGGAACCGTGCAACTAGTTTTGACTTTTCAAATTGAATTGAATAATTGAATTGAAATAAAATATTTGACTTTGAATCGGCCATCAGTTCTACGTACTACAACTACATACAAATATTAATTGTTCCTTGCGGGGATCGAATCCACAACTATACTTGCGGCACGCTATGATGGCCGTTACGTTAATGGACGAAAATAAAAAAACACAATACATTTAAGTACATATTGTATATATTTTTTGTAGTAGTATCGTTAGATCACTATTGACAATAAAGAACAGCAATTTGCTCCTTCAAATGTAATTACTAATTAATACGAAACTTCATGAGCGGACAAACGTCAAAACGGCCATGATAGCGTGCCGGTCGAGTGTAGTTAAACTGGAAACCGACACCAACATAGAAAATAATGATGATTTGAATACCTCTGATAAGACATCTGTTGGTAAGTCGATGGAGCAAGATAGAGCGGTGGTTGTGGGAGGAGCTGATGTGCCAAGCACTTGGGTATCCAGCTTTGACAGCTCCTGAAAAAAAAAAAACAATTTATGACGTAAATATTTTGTGTATTTTTTTTTTTGAGACATTTTTACAAAGTACCATCAAGTCCCAAACACAGCAGAAGCTTGTACAGTCAACAAAAGAGATTGGTATACAGGTAGCGAATGTAATCTGCATCTTTTTACAGATTGTGATTTAAATAATTACCCGTCAAAGGGTTTGATGTGTAGCAGCTTACAATACGTGCGTTTTGACATTATTACACAATCTTTAACAAAACACAGATGTTTAATTAGCTGCCTGTATACTTATCTCTTTTGTCGACCGTACTATGGGTGCTAGACAATGGATAAAATACATACTTAAATAGATTTTTTTGTAAATACATACTATAATACGTGAGAAACACCCAGACAAAAACAAACGCTAATATTGATCACATTCGTTTTACAGGGTCTGCAACGCGCAAGTGATACCCCTAGTGTTACAAGCATCTATACGCTACGGTAACCGCTTACCATCAGGTGGGCCGTACGCTTGTTTCCCACCTTAGTGGTAAAAAAAAAAACATAAATATGTTTGTGTCCCATGGGAATCGAACCCGAGACCTCGTGATCAGCCATCCGACACTCGAACCACTAGACCACTGAAGTCAAGTGTCATGACAGATGAACTTAGTTTTATCTCTACCCGTGACCATGGACGCTGTAAAGGGCCCGAAATATCAATATAACGCGATAAAATCCGTAAAAAGTAGTTTTATTTCAATGTACCTATAATATTCGCGTAAATGTCAGAAATCAATAATTATGTTAGTTTTTATTGTTATATTTGTAAGCGTCAACCGCAGCCTATAGACGACAGCAACACCAGTGGAAAAACTCGCGTTGTCATCTTGACACCTCAGTTGTTAAGTCTCATATGGCCAGTAAAGTCACTAGCTACATTGCCCTTCAAACCGGAACACGATAATGTTAGCTGCACATTAATGCTTAGCGGAAGGAATACTTGGCAATGCAGGTAGTACAGTTAACTACGAAAGCAGCTGATCACACCATTTTGATATCATGACAGCTCCAAAAATTGACAAAAGTTTTTTTTATTGACGAAGGTAAGGTTAATTTAACGGTCATCATCAACCCATATACAGTCCCACTGTTGGGCACGGGTCTCCTCTCACGGAATGAGATGGACTAGGCTATAGTCCACCACGCTGGCCTAGTACGGCCCTGTAAAAAGAGCGTACTCCCTTTTAAAGGCCGGCAACGCGCTTGTGACTCCTCTGGTGTTGCGGGTGTCCATGGGCGGCGGAAATCGCTTACCATCAGGCGATCCGTCTGCTCGATTGCCACCTATCCCATAAAAAAAGAAAAGTGCGGGTTGGCAGACTTCACAAGCCGTCGAGAAAATCTCTAACGCATGCAGGTTTCCTCACGATGTTTTCCTTCACCGTTTACGCGAGTGATAATAATTAATTATTAATACACACATGATTTTGAAAAGTCTGAGGTGCGTGCCTTAGGGTCGAACTCGAGATCTTCGACTTGGCAGTCCAATGGTCTTAATACCACTAGACTTTCACTGCTTTTTTTAATATATTTTTATACTAATAGTCATCAGTAACTTAATGTTATAAATAACATTGAAAATTGCAATATGTTAAACGACTTTCGTTGCTGACTGTACCACCACAAACGCAACTAACAGCATGACCAAAGCCTACCATCTTTTTTTTATTCTACTAAGGTGGCAAACAAGCATACGGCCCACCTGATGGTAAGCGGTTATCGTAGCCTATAGACGCTTCCAATACCAGGAGTATGACTTACGCGTTGCCGACCCTGTAAAACGAAAGAGGAATAGTTGGGTTGGCAGTATAAGGGTCAATGTCCCCCCTCTGGCAATACAACGTTTCTTCGTGGAGTGCTCCACCTTTCTCACCGTAAGAAACACAACACAGCTCAAAGCAGTGTTATTTCACTTCGATTTTCTGCAAGGCGGAGTTACTTCCCCAGTCGGGCAGCTACAATTTGAGTGGAATTACTCCCACTATGCCCTACCTCTCTTAAACCTTTTACCTTATAAATATTCCCAATTAAATTCTCCAAAGAGATTTAAAACGTTATTAATAGTTTTAGAGTTAATTCTGTAAGTGAATGTTTTTTTTTTATATATATATCAATGATCCTCTGGCATAACCAGAGACTTTTTGTATCTTTTATTATTTCTTTACAAATAAAATAATTAACTTATGCTAAGGAAGTCTGGAGTTACATTCCAGCGTTTAGCTATCTTGCAATTCAGGGTATGGGGGGAACAAGAGGTTTTAAACTTATTTTAATCTTTACAGTTTTTCTTAACCTGGTTACAATAATATTAATTTCAATTTTTGCGTATATAGTTGTTATCTGTCCTACTGTTTACTTCAATTTTCAATTCATTTACTTTCTATGCTTACGTTAAATATATTTCAATATACTACGAAACATAGTTTGCTTAGCCAGTTTTATTTCTTTTTATGACTCTTTCTCCAATTCCGACGCAGTACTGCAGAAATTTATCCCTGTTTTTCCAGACATCATCTCACCCACGCTCTCCCTTCTCAATTCTATGTCTGTGTAAGTGAATGTTAGCTAAGAACCACTACATTGTGAATCCTTACAGCTACACTACACGCACTTTCCTTTGAGAGGCGTGGCCATTATAAGTTGGCACAACATAGCAGGGCGCCACTTATAACTGTGTGTCAAATACAATACACTTAAGTTTAGTTCAATATTTTGCCGCGTGCCAAGATGTATTGGCTTAAACTATAGTTGCTTCAATGTTATGTCATTTTGAACGGAAATAAATAATGTAGAGATTTTTTATGACTGCCTTTGCTCTGTTCGATTCCCAGATCAAGCAAGTGTTCTTACATTTTCATATGATAAATTAGTATATGTAAATGACATTGCAACTTAACAATTAGGCATAGACTAACTGTTGCCCGCGATTTCACTCGCATACCAGAGCCTTTTGAGACAAATTAATGTGGCCTAAATTCTTATCCGAGGTTTAATCTATATCTGTAACAAATTTCATCAAAATCGGTCCAGCGGTTTAGGCGTGTAAGCGTAATAGACAGACAGAGTTACTTTCGCATTGATAATATTTATTAAGAAGGGATTATACGAGTAGGTAGATCTTTGGATGAAATTGAACTTAATAAATTATAGAACATTACTTGCAAAAATTGCATAGCAATCTAACATAAATTATATGACATCCCTACTTCCCTACTAATATTATAAATGCGAAAGTAACTCTGTCTGTCTGTTACGCTTTCACGCCTAAATCACTGAACTGATTTTAATGAAATTTGATACAGAGATAGAGTTGACCTTGAGAAAGAACATAGGATAGTTTTTATCTCGGACTTTTGAAGAGTTCTCTTGGAAACGCGATATAACCGAACTCGACGCGGGCGAAGCCGCGGGCGGAAAGCTAGTTAATAATAAATTATATTTAGAACGTAGCGTCGAAGGGAATTCAATAACGCCGTGTAAATGTGGTTATTGTAATATTTGTGCCCGGTTCAATCTATCAATCAATCATCAACCCATATACTGTCCAATGCTGGGCACGGGTCTCCTCTCATATTGAGAGGGATTAGTGCGGGTTGGCAAACTTCAAGAACCGTCGACAAAAATCTCTAAGGTATGCAGGTTTCCTCACGATGTTTTCCTTCACCGTTTAAGCGAGTGATAATTAATTATTAAAACGCACATGAATTCGAAAAGTCAGAGGTGCGTGCCTTGGGTTCGAACTCGAGACCTTCGACTTGGCAGTCTAATGGTCATACCACTAGGCTATCACTGCTTTATCTGTGCCTGGTTAATGGCTCCCTAAATGCTCCTCTCCTCTCCTGTGACCTAAACATACCGGCGAACAGCTGTACACCTCTGCCTAATCCTTCGGGGATACAGGCTTGATGGCATGTTGTTGATACCTATCGTATTGTTGTAAATATCTGAGATTTGTTAATGACACTTTTACAAGTAAAATATTTAATTAAGTAATACTAGATGGCATTTCCTAGCTGACGACCTCTGAGAAGAGACGCCGAAACAAACTCAGAGAATCATGGTCCCTCTTAGTCCAGACTATTCAATGCTTATTAGATCTGTTTTACAATGTAAACAAATCTGAACTGGACCTTTTGAAGAAGCCATAGCAGGTTTGAGTTGACCAGTACTTACTGACGGCACGCATACATCAGTCATCGTGTAGCTCAACCATTATTTAGGGAGCTCAACGACCCGTCGCACGATGATATCAGATCATCAAGACATATGCGTAGGTCTCGTGAGATACACAAAACGTGTAAAATAGCCGACATCGTTTCTACATTGATAATGTTTAAAAATAAGAAATAAATTATTTAGAAAAGGAAAAATTGGACCGCGGGCAGGATTCAAACCTGCGTCTTCTGGTTAGGTACACCAGACGCTATGACCACTAAGCCACCGCGATACCTACCCGTCATGTCGAATTTTTCCTTCACATACTGAATTTACGTCTTTATGGTGACGTCAGTAAAACCTATTGAAATGCAAGTTTTTGCTTTTCAACCGACTCAACTTACTTTACAGTTAGTTAAATGTCGAACGATGCCACCTTACCTTGTAACTATCTTCTTAAAATTTTTCCTTTTCTAAATAACTTTAAAATCTTAGCATGGAAAATGCCAAAAATATACAAAAAGAAAGAAATAAATTATTTAAAAAATGACAGTTAATAAAAATTCCACACGACATTTCAAATACGTATAGTTAAAATGGTGAACTATCATTTCCACGAAAGAAAAGCCATCGTGGGTGTCTAACCCTCCCACCTCCCATAATCGATTCGTGCTGCGTTCAAAGCCAATCGATTTTTCTATTCTCGGCAAACAAATTAAGCATAAATTTTTGAGAGGAAGCACGTTTTCAAACAGCATTGATTTATATTGCATAATCTGCCTACATATAAACAATTATACACAGATTAATTGAATTCGCCTATAATTCTTGGTCAGATTAAACTGGCTCGTGGCTTACTAATAATTATGCTGATCAAACGATTTGCAAGGTTAAGCTGCGCTAGCCGTGGGCAGTCAGTGGATGGTTGGCCGTTCTTATGATAAATGATATTTATTTTTGTAAATAGATCTTTTAAATACACTTTTACAAGTCAATATTTTGTTCATAATACTATATGGCCTTAACACATCGAGAACCCTGATGTTGTTATCATCATCAACCCATACACTGTCCCACTGATGGGCACGGGTCTCCTCTCAGAATGGGAGGGATTAGGTTATATAGTCAACCACGCTGGCCTAGTGCGGGTTGGCAGATTTCACACGCCGTAAAGAAAATCTAAGCACCACATAATATGTAAATTATGTAACCACATACAGTCCCACTGCTGGGCACGGGTCTCCTCTCAGAATGAGAGGGATTAGGTTATAGTCCACCACGCTGGCCTAGTGCGGGTTGGCAAACTTCACACGCCGTAAAGAAAATCTAAGCACCACATAATGTGTAAATTATGTAATTTTTTTATCATATCTTTTTGCAAACGGTTGGTGTGCCAGTATTATTGTGTACTAGGAATACTAGCTGGAATCTAGATTACCTATCTACTCTAGCGACCGATGACCTCGACGATCGATAGCGTTGCAGACATCTAGCTATTCCTGACAGTAAGGTCGGTAAAATAGCGGTTTAAACTTCATGAAGATTCATAGACAAAAACGGTAGCTTTTTAAAGGAACAATCAACCTTTGAGCCCTGTTTTCCCAATTCTATTAGGGTCGGCTTCCAGTCTAACCAGATGCGGCTGAATATCAGTATTTTACACGAAGCGATTGCCATTAGAACTCCGCAACCAACCTTCTTGCTCTTAAAAATATGACATCTGGATCATGTTAGTATCATCTTCATTATCAACCCATATACTGTCCCACTGCTGGGCACGGATCTCCTCTCAGATTGAGAGGGATTATAGTCCACCACGCTGGCCTAATTCGGGTTGCCATACTTAAAACACACTTTTGACAATAATCTCTAAGGCATGCAGGTTTCCTCACGATGTTTTCCTTCACCGTTTAGGCGAGAGATAATTAATTATTAATAGGTACACACATGATTTCGAGCAGTCAGTGGTGCGTGGATTCGAACAGACCTTTTACTTGACAATTCAATGGTCATTATCACTCGGCTATTGCAAGAGCGATTCCCGTGATCCCACTATGCAGAAGGTGGTAGTGTTGGTGGTTTTAGTCGGTATGTTGGCCACCTGGCCGGAGACCCCGACATAACCGTCCCGCGGCCCCGAGCACTATACATAAAACGCATTTCCCCTACCCGAAAACAAAATTGGTACACACCCTGCCTGTGATCGAATATTACTCTAAATTTTAAGTATATCTTTGCTAGTGTTTGGTACCTTACCTACCTAAATACCTTAGAGATTTTTCTCGACGGTTTGTGAAGTCTGCCAAACCGCACTAGGCCAGCGTGGTGGACTATAACCTAATCCCACTCAATATGAGAGGAGACCCGTGCCCAGCAGTGGGACAGTATATGTGTATGATGAGTGTTTGATACGGCTGAATACGAGACGATTTCAGAATGACATAGATAGTAAGCCCAATTGAAACTACCAAGGAAATAAAATCAATACTTTAGCGATTCCGCATGCTAGAGCCATACTGTGAAATGTGGCAGAAAATATCGTTATTTTTGAAATGCCAAAGGCAATGTCGGAGACATTTTGTGCAATGTAACAGATTTAGGTACTTATAAAGAAGCTTTAGTAGCTCTCCGAGGCACGGAGGGGTCTCGATGAGTTAAGAATGGACACCCATCCACAGACTGACCGTGACTAGCGCAGTTTAACCTTGCAGATCGGTTGATCAGCTTAGTTATTTCTTAGCCACGAGCCCCTCTAGTATATTGTTTCTTTATAGATTTAAATTTCCATTCGCTTAATGCTCTTCTTACGACCTTCCTCCACGGCATGGCACGACTAACAACGGAGTTAAAATTGAAATATGCTTTTACCTTTATTGAGGAAATTAATTTGTTTATCTACCGACATGAAGGTTTACGTTTTTTATAAATACCTACACGAATATCTTTGGTTTGAATTTGAATACATAATTATTATTCATCCGCCGAACGTTTTCCTTTTTACAAGCTTTTATTTAACTTGCAATGTAGCTATGTAAAGTATGTTTTTTCGAGTGGAATTATGCAACTCAAAAGCTCATTCGAGCTGAAATTTTGTATACACGTTTAGTTTGGATGACAATGCATGGTTAGCATAGTGGAACACCCAAGATGGCTGACTAAGTAGTTATTTTTAATACACTCCTACAATATGGGCTCGCTGAGAATAACTCGAAAAATGAAGTGACGTTACCCTAAATTCAACATGGCGGACTTCTAAAGATGGCGGACAATTTTTATATGCTTTCCTACAATATCGGTAGGTATCAAATGAAACGACCTGCTGAGAATACGAATACGACTGCCCAGCGATCTGACTCATGATTTAATCTAGGCAGAAGTATTTCATTTCATTGTAATAAGATGAAAAAAAGCATTGCTGCTTAAGCAACCGCAGCCTATAGACGACAGCAACACCAGTGGTATCACTCGCGCGTTGTCACCTTGAGATCTCACTGGTTAAGTCTCATATGCCCAATAATGTCACTGGCTACATTGCCCTTCAAACAGAAACACAATAATGCTTAGCGGCAATGCGGTGGTACCATAGCAGCTCAAGCTATCCAAAACTGTAAAATTTTTCTATTTGAACAAGAACCTTATTACTTTGTATTGAAGTTGAAAATTTATTAAATAAATTGGACAGATTGGGGTAGCTTAATATGCTGGCCTCTGTAAATGACGAATTGTTAGGTATGAGTCACAAAAGTAACTTGAAATATTAAGCAATCTTTATTTGAGTCATAGCTTCTTTAGTAGAAAATTAAAAATACAACATTTAGTTTCCACGATAAAGTGACGTAAGAGCTGAGACGGGTATTCTAAGTACACCCAGGCGCGGATATACTGGCAATGGGCCAATTTTCTTTTTGTAATATTCGTGTATGTAATGGCACCCAAACTGGGACTGATAAAATAACGTAAAATACCATCACGCCTGTATTCCCCCAAAGAGTTATGATGTGTGTTATGACGTCTGTATGCTTAGGTCCCATATAATAGGGAGCGAGCCTATTGCCATTAACTGGGTACAAATCCAAACTCCGAGCTGCTACTGAGAATTTTATAAAATATCCAGTAGCACTGGTCGAACTGGCTATCGAACTCAACACCTCTCACTCAGCAATCGTGCTAAACCTATTTAAATTGTAGGTCAATTGAAATTGTATTCATTATAATTGACTACTTTAATGTTCGTGTATGTAATGGCACCCAAACTGGGACTGATAGTAATAGAATCTGTATGCTATATTGCTACGGTCAAAGGATTACATTTTTGCGACTCACATAATTTATATCTAAAGAAGAACATTGACCCTAAACCACTTAGTAAAAATAACTTTAATACAATGGCACCCACCCGGGACACATTTTAATAGTCAGATAAAAGAGAATATTGCGGAAAATTTAAATTATTACGCAATATTCTCTTTTCATGAAGCGTCATTTGATGTCTCGTGCACAAAGCACATTATCTTCTAACAGACTTTAACTTTATTATGAGTCCCTGTATGGGCGCCATTACAAGCGCATATTTGGTTCTAATGTTTAATCTGAAATAAGGTTATTTAATATTCAACAATACAGTAACTACTTTTGAATAAAACCTAGCTGTAACTGTTTATAAGTAAATGTTTACTTGAATTAATTTGACCATAGTTTTACCTAATGGAGCACAAACTTGCACACAATTGGAGTCAATACCATAAATGATAATTATTTTTGTAAATAGATCTTTTAAAGACACTAATATAATTAATTAATAATACTAGATGGCGCCGACATTGCCTAGCTGACGACATCTGAGAAGAAACGCCGAAACAAACTCAGAGAATCATAATCTCTTTTAAAGTTCAAACAGTAACAGTATTCAGTGCTTATCGTATGTGTTTTACATGGTAGCCAGACAAATCATTAGACCCGCATCTTAAACCTTTCCCAAATATCTTAGGGTTGGCTTCCAGGCTAACCATATCCACCTGAATATCAGTACTTTACTCGAAGCGACTGCCATCAGACCATAATATACAATCACGCCTATATTCACTGAAGAGTTAAGCAGAGGTATACTAATTTACAGTTCGCGGTCAAAATATTAGTGGGTTTTTCTATAAAATTGTATATCACTTTTACCTTTTCATAATTTTTCATTGAAGAATGGGGCCTCCTAGCATTGGAATATCTTTTACTTAAGAGGTCCATTTATGTAAGATTTATGCCCTGTTAATGGCAATAGGCGTGCCCCCTATGACATGGCACCTTAACATATCGGCGAACATTGGATTTACAGCAGTACATATCTCCCAAACCTTTCGCAGAATACATAGTATGAAACCAAAACTATTCACATTTGGAAAATATTACCCGAGGTCGTAAGCGTTAATGCGGTAAATGAACTCGCGTCCCTGAGTTTAAAATGCGGTCATTCCACTGCAATTTGTATGGCGAACAACAGAACTGACCTAGTTGCAATTTCTAGGGCGATTAGTAAGCCTACTAAATACAGCCTCATTTGAATATACAATGATAGCTATAATAGCCTTGTGGTTTGACTATAGAACTGGCAAGTCAAAGATCTTGAGTTCAAATCTAATGCACCTCTGATTTGACTGACTTTTAACTTCATTATGAGTCCCTCTATGGGCGCATTCAGCCACGTGTTTGGTTTTACCTAAATGTTTCGAAATCATGTGCGGATTGATAATTAATTAAAACGGTGAAGGAAAACATCGTAAGGAAAGCATGCCTTAAAGTTTTTTCTCGACGTTGTGTAAAGTCTGCCAACCCGCACTAGACCAGCATGGATAACCTAATACCTCTCAATCTGAGAGGAGACCCGTGCCCATCAGTGAGTATATGGGTTGATGATGATGATGATACGATAAATACAATAAAATAAAGAAATAAACAGCATACGAGTTCTTCAAAAAGGTCAGGTGCGTAGTACTCGCAACCGGCGTGTGTGTATGACAAGTATTGACAAGATTTATGAATGAATATATGATGGAAGAAGCAAAAGAAGTATGCAAGGATCGTATAGCAAGTGGCGTTCTGTAATTCTTTTCAAACGCCGCTATAGACGCCAGCAACGCCAGTGGTATCACTCGCGTTGTCATCTTGACACCTGTTGTTAAGTCTCATATGCTCAGTAATGTCACTGGCTACATTGCCGTTCAAACCGGAACACAGTAAAGTTATCACATTATTGCTTATCCGCAGAATATTAGCGATGCGGTGGGTACTGCAGAGATCGCTACAAGGAGTAAGCATTAGGGTATGACTGGCTGGTTTGATTAAGAAGAAATAATCATTTGAATAGTAGAATAATTAATAAGTGATTGATGGTTGTCACAGAGAGATTTCCCTTGACCTTGGAAGAATATAGTTCTGTAGTACTTCCAAGCCGAAAGTTTCTTTTCAACTCCACCTAGATCCCACAGTACCATCCTAGGTGAACTCCATGAGCAGAGGTTAAAACAATAGGTGTTTTTTTTTATTAAATGTCTAAATTCGCGACTGTCAGAAATCAGTTCATTCAATTCAATAACTTTGACTACATACGTATGAGTCAAACAGTGAGTATTGTGATAAAATTTAAGGGAATTGAGTACCCACATGATATTATACTTTTCGAGTCATATTTTCAGATGCTACAAGCGATGTCTAGACTGTAAGGACATCGACCTTTTGAATTTGTTTTACTATTCTTTTCATTGTAAAAGTCTGTGCTCTCCAGACAATTCGAATCGCATGTGATTTAGCAATATTGTAAAAGAATCCGTCATTTGTTTTCAGTCAGAAAATCGTCATCGTTATAAAGCTCAGAGGCCGTATATGTGGTGGCACCTATTACTGCGATCGTTTTCTGATTGAGAGAGAGGGATGTCGCTCTATAAATTAAATAGCGCCATCCCATTCTTACAAACTAAAAATCATCGCATTAACACGTTGTGGTATGGCCCCAGTTCAAACTACGCTGCAATATGTATCCATAGTATACTAGCGACCCCTCGAAATAGTACCTCTAGCATAGTCTGAACTACATTTAAAAGTGATAAAATCTATGATACCTCTCACCATCACCACGAAAGTTAAGCAGAATACCTAATTGTAATTACTACTACGTGAACCAGCGCTTCGTGTAAATAATGATATTCAGCCGCAGCTGGTTAGACTGGAAGCCGACCCCAATATACTTGGAAAAAAGCTCGGAGGAAAAGGAAGACGACCACCGCTGCCGAATCAAAAGTCTCGATTCAAATCGAAGTTTTTGGAAATGATAATAATTAGGTAATTATTTAATCATGTGCGTATTATGTAAGATAATTAAATAACACTCGCCTAAAGTTTGAAGGAAAACATCGTCAATCGAAAACAACAGTCTGTTTCTACCTTTAATGTTATTAATACAGTAAATAATAATATTTTATTGTCAGACATTACAGTCCATAGGTCTACAGCCGACGTCCCGGTGCACCCAAAGCTGTCATGAACCGCGCTGAGCAACGGTAAGTCATGTGGCAGCAACCAATTGAATTCGAATCGTGAGGAAACCTGCATGCTTGCACTGGGCAAGCGTAGTGGACAATAGCCTAATCCCTCTCATTCTGTGAGACGATACACGTACCGAGCAGTGGGACAGTATATGGGTTGATGATGATGATAATTACGAAACCACTCGCTTAAACGGTGAAGGAAAACATCATGAGGAAACCAGCATGCCTTAGAGATTTTCTCGATGGCGTGTGAAGTCTGCCAACCTGCACTGGGCAAGCGTAGTGGACTATAGCCTAATCCCTCTTATTCTGTCAGAGGAGACCCGTGCCGAGCAGTCGGACATTAAATGGGTTGATGATGATGATTTGGAAATACTGTACCACTCCAGACGAACTCTTTAGAATGAGTAGAACATGACGAAATGTTAGGTATGAGTCACAAGAGTAACTGGCAACATTGCCCTTCAAACCGGAACAAAGTATTAGCAACCACGCTTACAGCGGTCAATTTAAGGATGAGAAACCAATCCTAAAATACCGAGACTGCTCTTGGAGAGCACGTAAAGTCCATTGTACCAATTGTCCAATTATGGCGACAAAATAGCCCAAAATAAAAAGTCTAAAAACATTTCTGACATCCGTATCGCCCTGAAATTCGATTGCGATTGACTTTGTTGACAGTTACTTCGTATAAAATACTGCTATTAATGCTGCGTTTAACCAGACGCGGTTGAGCGTTTGGTTAGACTGGAAGCTTACCCCAATATAGTCTAGAAAAACAGAATTTAAGTGTGTTGATGTTTAAAAATCATAATTATTTATAATGAATCCAGTCACCAAGAAAATACTTCTAACCTTTTTCCTTCGACCTCTGTAATCAATAGCTGTATGTAAAGTTGCATCTATACTACCGCTTCCATATAGGTATCTACGTCTCGAACCATCTGGATTCGGGAGCAATGGACGTTGAAGTAGGTCAGCGTTCGATAGACTATTGCAATGCAACCCCAACGTTAAATCTCTTTTAAGCTTTCCTTTAGCGTTTTCTTCAGGAAATACAAATAAAATAGTGGGTAAAATGTAAATGTAGTAACTCCCTGCATTTTTTTTGTTAATTGAAGTTTTTTGTCAAATGAAGCCGTACACACAGTGGTACTGTGCATCTGACTTTATGAATAATCTGCATTATATTTTATTTACCTACCTCCTTACATTCAGCATAGATTAATTATAAAAATATTAAAATTACGCCGAAAATTGGGTGACATAATTAGCAGATACCTAGTGTGTCCTCCTTTACATCTTCGAATTTTAAAAATGGAAATTAGTAAATATAGAAAAAAAAACTTACTTGACTGAAGTTGAACTCTCTGGGCAGAGACATTTTTTTATATCAGGAGGCAGCGATATGCAGGTAAAGTGGTCTTCAGATTCCGTACACTCTAACTTACAAGCACTTTTTTCAACGGCATAAGCCGTATTATACATTTGTTTAAAATTACCAATACCCCGTAAAGACGCCGTTTTAACAATTTTACTAAACCTTCTTCTCAATTCAATAATTTCACCAATCTTTTTTTTTTTTTGGAAAATATCCGAATTTATAAAAAAATCACGGTTGTACCACCGACATTTTTAACTTCAATATAAAAAACGATGCCCTCTTTGTTAATGGCAGTCTGTTGGCACCGATGAAGTATTTTTTTATTATTATTTTTCTGTATAAAATGTTCCCGTTTCCGACTTGAGGTGTAAGCAACTAATGTAGTTATGGTTTCTGAGTCTGCGCGGTACATTAATCGATGTTTGAGTGAACCTTCAACTTTTTGTAAGGTTGGCACTACCTAGCAGTGTTGCTGTTCAAAAAAAAAGTGTCCGATGGTAGTAAAATGGAGTTCGCGCGTTTATTGTTTTTGACATTACTGCTGTTTCGGTTTAAGTGAAAGCAGCATAGCCTTTCTAAGGAAGAGAGTAGCAACTTACTTAAATTTAGAATAAATTCATAAACAATGTGGCGATTCCCCAAATCAACCGACCGTAAGAGCTTCAATTCTATTATTTTATTGTATTGTTTTGTCTACGAAATTTGACGGTCATGTCAGAACGGATTTATAGAGCATTATGAAAAAAAGTACATAAATAGATTAAGATTTTTTTCGTGGTGCTCCGTATATCGTCTCTGGTATTAAAACTCGCACAATAACATAACATCACGCCTGTATTCCCCAAAGGATTAGGCAGAGGTGCACTAATTATACACCCACAGTTCGCCGGTACCTATGTTAAGCTCCCATGTAATAGGGGGCGAGCCTGTTGCAATAACCGGGCACAATTCCAAAGGGATTTATATAGCGAATGTCAGTGGAACCGCCGAGAGGGGACGCCCTAGAAAAACTTACGCCGACCTTATTGGTGAGGTTCTTCAAAAAGGTCAAGTGCGTAGCACTCGAAACCGGCGTGTATGTATGACAAGATATTGTATGAATGTGGTCGAAGCAAAAAAAGTACGATGTATTTCAAATAAGAATAGGAACGTCAATGACCTCGAATTACCCCGATCTGTCAAAAAAGTACAGCTTGCAAGGAAAATTATTTTTTTCTTTTGATATTTTAAAACTTTATAATATTATATTAATATTATAAGCAGTAATACCAAATCCGGAACTCTCCGAGTTATCTAATAAAAAGGCACAATCTGCCAAAAAACTATATTATAGACAATATTTTAAACTCCCATGGCCTTGAAGTTTTGAAACTGCCACCGTATAATTGTTATTTAAATCCAATTGAATATACCTGGCAGTTGATAAGCGTAGGGTAGCTGACAATAATGTTCAACAATTAGAAAGCCAAATTGAGAATCTAACACTGGAACTATTGATTCAATTACCAGTGACGATTGGCAAAAAAACCAAACCACGTCAAATGAATCGAAAATAAAAACCAAAAAAAGGGGAAATATTTCAAGACAACAATTACTTTAGTTTTATTATAAATACGGGTAATAAAATGTCTAATTTTCTTCTAAATAACAATCGGTGGAATATTTTAAATACATACAAAATATTATTTCACAAATATCTGTTTTGCTCACCCTACCTAGCTGGTTTGAATTGACAGCTATGACGTCACAAGATGGCTGGAGGTCAGTCCTATTCTTATTTGAAACGCATATTAAGTGAGAATCGTAGCAAGTGGCGTTCTTTAGTTTCTGCCTACCCGCATGGGAAAAAGGGGTGAGTGTATGTATGTAATTCCAAAGCGAGAATTCCATAGAAAAACCCAATAATGACGACCTCTGTGTTTGTAATAAATACAACTAGTCCCAAGCTATGCAGAGCTTGTACAGACGCCAGCTGTTCAAGCTATCCAAAACTGTAAAATTTTCCCAATTGAATATGAACCTTATACTATTGTAATAAAGTTAAAAATCTATTAAAGAAATATGACAGATTGGGGTAGCTTGATGTACTGGCCTCTACTACGGGTACAGTCAAACGGGGTGAATAGGGATGCAGGGGTGAATCAAGACAAAACTTTGAAAGGGATTTTTAGCTTTAATTATTATAGTTTGTTGGAAAAAGGGACTCTAATATTGTTCCTAAATTATATTAAACCATTAGAAGACCTTTTTGGCATCAAAATATAATAATTAAAGCTGAAAATCCCTTTCAAAGTTTTGTCTCGATTCACCCCTGAGTTCCTATTCACCCCGTTTGACGGTACTGGACAATGGATATAATACTTTTATATGTTTCTTTTTACATAACATACCATCACGCCTGTATTCCCCGAAGGGTTAGGCAGAGGTGTACTAATGTACACCCACATTTCGCCGGTATGTTTAGGTCCCATGTAATAGGGGGCGAGCCTGTTGCAATAACCGGGCACAAATCCAGACTCCGAGCTGCTACTGAGAATTTCATAGAAAAACCCAATAACACTGCTCGACTTGGGGATCGAACCCAGGACCTCTTGCGTAGCAGTCGCGCCTAGGACCACTAGGACTAATGAGGCAGTCATTTCTCATGTCATGTCATGTCATTTCAGACATTTCTTTTTGTAAATACATACTTATAATATATAAGAAACACCCAGACAAGCAAACACTTATATTCATCACATAAATATTTGTGTCCTGTGGGAATCGAACCCACGACTTCGTGGTCAGCAGTCCGAGACTTGAACCACACCACAGTCGTAATAATTAAAACACGCATATAGATTTTCTCATTTCCATTATATTTAAATTCACTAAACATTTTAATTTTATTATTGTGATAACATATCTATAGAGCTAGCTTCAAACTATAACATGCTATAATTATGTGACAATCATTTACAATAAATTTACAAATTCACTAATAACATTATTAATTACGAATTTTAAAGCAGTCTCCCTAAAACGATTTACAATCTGTGTAAATCTGACAACAATGATCATTCGACAGGTTATTAAAAAAAAGATCTGTCAAACGGCCATTATGATGTATCAAGGTTGACACATGATTAAATACTTTTTTATTACAATATAATGCTGTTTAAACATTAAGTCAATTACGAGATTCTTTTCATATGTGACTTAATTTAAAAAGGCATTCAATCCTTTCTAGCGAGCTTGCCCGCTAGAGCTATTCACGTTGCGACTAAAACACAATTAATAATATTAAAAGTACTTAACATAGATTATGCTATAATTGTATCAGTAAAATGGAGCTCGGATATACCTTTCATTAGTTTTAGGCACTTACGGATTAATGCAAAAAGCTGTTACTATTTCGTTACCTAAAATAGGTGTTGGCAGTGATAGAAGACACGTTATTAACACTTGTAACTGTATGTCAGACGGGCGAGATGCGATTAGTCGCATATTTCTACTATTAGTCGCAAGAATTTGCGATTTTTGTGACATCATGTTACAGGAAGACTGTTTATGGAAGAGGCCATAATGTATAAATTCTCTTTATACAAATAATCTAGACCCTTGTTAGGAGATTCATATTCCTCTTAAAGTAACAAAAATATTTAAAAATTAAACAGAATCAATGTACTTTTTTGCTGCCAAATTGCAGTGGAAAAAACGCAGAATCGCCCGTCTGAATTCTTGTAGTCTATATTCCTATAACAATCAACCTAGACGGAAATTTCAAAGATTGAGGATATTCTAAGAAAAAATTTCTCAAAAACTTCTGTAACAATTTAGATAAAATTACACACTAACTATAACATAATTTTTCATTGCTTCTGTCGGGGTTTTTATTTTATCACACTATTAAAAGGAGTATAGGGTAGGCTTCGAGGACAAAATCAGCTTTTTTTTACTAAATCTCGAATATTATAAAACTAGATTTAAAAAAACTTATACAACGCGTGTTAAAACGGTTTTTACGTTCGAATCGAAAATTCAAAACTGCAGACATTAAACAAAAACACGTTGTATTGAATTTAATTTAGATTTTATTACTTTTTACAATTTCTAATAATATATGACTTACTTGCTCCAGTAATATTCAATCAATAGTAGAATTTGAAAATGTTTTGTACTAAATCGATTTAAAATAATAACGAAGTTTTGTATTGTAATCATTTTACGGAAAAACTTACAACCCCAGAACTGGACTCCGATAAGCTATTATTTGAAACATAAAACCAGTTATGAGAATTTTACAAATCTAGTAGTGAATTTGGCAAAGATAAGTCCATTCTGCCAGTAGGCAGAATTATACAATTCCTTAGCCCATCATCTATGAAAATACTAAAGTAATTAATCTAATATTACATGAAACCTGTCAGATAATATCCTATCTTTCATTCTCAATCTGAGAATATAATTATATCTGGCACGCCTAACAATTAGGCTTAAATTACAACAGTATTAAAAAAAAATACTCAGCAATACCTCACGTCACGCGTGTAACTGTTAAACGACATAGAAATTGACGGATTGGTCAAGCATAGCAAAAACACACGATCGCGTGGGGCATGGGCGTATTAATGAATCTCTACTTTAATTCATTTTCATTTGATAATATTTTTATTTCACATGTGAAACTTCCCGACCTGCTACTCTTCATTGTGAGTGAGTTCCGTTCAGAGGGATTTCATTATTACTTACTATGAATAAAATATCTAGTTTAAAGCCTTTCCGTTATGGAAAGGAACAACAACGGATTTAGGTGCATAATATGTAATAATTATTGGCGTGCTGTGTAATAATTATTTTTTCTATGAATAAAGCACAAAAAAAAAGCAGGAGTGATATATACATATACAGTGATTTTTCACATGCTTTCTGTGAAATAGTCCATGCCTTGTGGGGTATCACTAATATCCTTACGTAAATAGATGATGGGCCTTGAAATTCTTCGCCGCTTCTTCCTAAAACACTAGGAGGCGGTGAAGGACGGGCCTTTTTAAATTATTTTGACTTTGACTTCGAGTCGTCAGGCAACAATAAAAAAGGAAATCAAATAAACTGCACGTGTATATTAATACTTCTTTCGAGAATTAAAGAATGAGGGTATGTATATTTTCAACCGGGGGGCAATAGCTGAAATTTATCACAAATCCACTGCAAGACAAAATTATTCCCCAAACATAACCTTAATTACCAAATTGATGGGATCTCCAAAACCTACTATTGAACGCTAACATAATTCTAATCATCATTAAAATAATATATAATAATGTCGGACTAATTAAAAAAAAATATTAACAATTAATTGGGTTCATCATAATGTCAAAATCAAAATGACGGCGAAAAATGACTTTGTGACCGAACTATTGTCAAAATGACAGATAAACGTCAAACTTTGACATTTAACTGTCAGAATTGATATTCAGTTGTCAAAATTCTGCATTAAAGTTCATCCTTTGTGACGTATACCGACAATTGAATCACATTGATTTGTACAAGCGATTCAATTTAATTTGTAACGAAACAACTACAATCCATTTTTGTCTAAAAAACTATCCTATTCAATTCAATCGCCCCAAATCATGGCAGAGCGAGAAAGGAATCTAGCTTGTGCCCGTTCTACAAGGTTACAATGTATATTCTATTTTCATTCCATAAATTTAATATACAGGAAATCAAATCTATTTTTCGCCCTCATTTCTACAAAATAATAAGACGAGACGCACATTATAGTTTCACCAAAATATAATATGCGCTCATTATTTTATGTAAGATTACCTTACTTAAAAAAAATAAACAAATAATAATTTTAATAACGTGCTAACTTAGATTTTTTTTGTTATGTTAACTTAAATACAGCGTTATTAGGGGCTCCTTGAATAACGTCCGCTAAAAGCTAGCCACGCGCATCACGATTTAATTTTGTCGTATATTATTTCGTGCCCGAGTGTATAGCTAAACACGGAATAACGCCACGACTAAATTTTCTCGTGGCACTCATGGAGAGCCTAGCTATTAGGCTGTCTAATATCATTAACACAGCAGGAACTACGATTGAACAGCTAAAATATGAGCAAATGTATGAAAAAAAAACACCTAATACATCTTCATTCATATTGAGGCAACCCTACCATTTTCAGTGTTGCCAACCGTAAATTTAAGTTAATATAACAAATATAAATTACCTGACTTTTTATTAAACATACGTCGAATTTTTAACTATACGAATATGCTTGTATAGCGACTCACTGAATTTATTAAAAGCTAGAGATTTATTATTATTATCCTTGTAAGAGAAAGCAGAGCTCTAGTGATGCACGATTTTCTAAGTCTCATGTGACATGGCGATCGCATATCCAAATTTTCTAACAGAAAACCTCAACAAAACTGCACTAGTAATAGAAGCCAAGTCCTTATCTACTCCTAAACCTACTAGAGCTAAACAACATTATCTTTCAAAAGCTGTTTCCACAGCAGCCTCGACTCGAGGCGCTGCCTTAAATAGAGGCAGAAAAAATTGGTCGCCTCGGTACGAGTCATATTTTATTGTTTTTTGTGGCGCTAAAGAAAGCTTTGGTCTGAACCAAATTGCCTCAAATTGAGGCATTCAACTTGCCAAATGGACACACATGTTTTTAAAATTAATGAGATAATGATTATGTTTTATTCTGCCAATGAATAGCAGGCACAATAGAAATGCAATTGTTACGACCCTCTGGAGGGTCACTATTGTTTAATAAAGTTTAGCCCTAATATATTTAGCCAGTCGACACACAAGCCATGTAAAAAGTCGCTAATGTAAAATTTAAACAATTCCCTGTTAAAAAATTAATAGAATAGAAAAACATATTGTTTTAATAATAACTAACCGTAGATGTTATGTTTTGAACCCGAACCGTCTAAGGTAGCATAAAAATTAAAAAAAATTGGTACACAATAAAAAAAGCAATATGACACGGGAAGGTCATTATTTCGTTATTGAATTTCTATTTCTCTTTCTGTCATTAATATTTCCCTATTTTCAGACACGGATAAATTATATTAAAATGTACCTCACATACCTACAATAATGAGGTAGCTACCCATTGCAATTTTTGTTTATAAGGTTATTTTTAAAGTTTTTCTTTTTAGGACGAAGAGAAGACCCCTCTTCGTCCTCAAAAGAAAAAGGCGAATAAAAACTAGATCCCCTTTTTTAAAAAGTTCGAGTTTAAGAAATAACATCTAAAATAATAAAATTTCATTTATTTTTTTATACCACATCAACACTATTGAGGAATCTACATTCTATAATTTTTCCTTCTAGCAACACACGAAATACGCGGCGTTCTAAATTCAAAAATTTGTGTCTCGTTATTCGATTTTGGTAAATTGCAAATCTTTTTGAGCGTAGTCAGTGGAAAAGAGTTTTCATATATGTAAATAAAAAACTGGATCTTTGTATAATTACTATTTCACTGGTAATTAAAACAACACCCAAAAGATTTGCAAAATTACCAAAGTATAACTTATTTTATTATTATTTTTTCTAATCTATTCTAACTTCATAATTTCACTAAACGTGTTACCACGTAATAATACCCAAAATGTAAATGTTTTTACTAACTTGTCAGATTTGTAACTTTATTCAGCGTTGTATATACCGATTACGAAATATTCCACAAATAACATAGAATGAACATGCATTTTAGTGTTCAAACAACCTTGGAGGGCATTTAAATAACGAAATTTGCAAGACCGTTTTTTTATAAAAAATAAACTTGCAACATCAGGGGTATCGCCCCTTGAAGACCCAGTCAAATTCTTTTTTCTTCGTTTCTAAGGAACCCCATGTGGGAATACATTGTGTACGGGCCCCACTATTATCTTGTTGTGTATGTATTAAAAATTTTAGTCCACCACGCTGGCCTAGTGCGGGTTGGCAGACTTCGCACACCGTCGAGAATAATCTCTAAGGCATGCAGGTTTCCTCACGATGATTTCCTTCACCATTTAAGCGAGTGATAATTAATTTGATAGGAGAATCGTGTTGCACTGGGACAGTATATGGGTTGATGATGAAGAATTATATGTATGACAACTTATCAACAACCTTCCGTAACTACCTTCATTGTCTGCTCTTTGAACACTAAAATTTAGTTATTTAAAACTAAAATCTTAAATAAATCCCACTATACTAACCTTTTTTTCATATACATGTTTTTTTTTTAAATATACAAACGAATTTACCAACTACTTGCTTAGGTGAATGGACATACCTACCTATATAGACCTAAATAGTATTTTTTTTCTATATTTGAGACTTTATTAATTTTTTTTAACAAAATTTCGGACATACTTATGTTGTCTTTTGGAATTTATAATGATAGCGGAGCCATATTATAATATATTTAAGGCATACAACACAGAACGGCGGCCAACAGAATGCATCCGGAAAAAAATCGAATGCGGAATTCCGGAAACGATTTTTTTCCGGGTTATCCGATTTAATGTAGATGATTCGACACTCATTTAATAGGGAAACTAGCTCTTTTTAGACGTAATTGAACACGTTTTTCGGAATTCTGCTACTTATTTACCAGTTTCTTTTTATACTTTTTTTAGGTATGGCTACACTATCAAGTCCCAAATTGAAAAAAAAAAATGTAAAACTAAAATTATATTTTTTTACAAGCTAATTATTCACAAAACTATGTTACCATACAATATTTTTACACTATCATAATATTTTTTTTATTATTTTTTTATTTCCAAAAAAAATGCAAATTTACTTTTAAAAATGGAAATATCACAAAACTATTTTCAAACTTCAAACTATACACAAGTCCTGTACAAGGCTGTATGTAAAATACTTTTGCCTGGTCAGTTTTGCCCGTAATTTGTACACGGGCAATATTTTTTTTATTACCAAAGAGGTTTTTATTTAGCCAAAAACACCTAATTCAACCTACTTGGTGGAGTTTTTTCTTTGTGTGTTGATTTTTTCTGTTTTCGGTCTGTCTTTTTTGTCTGTTTTTTCTGTGATTTTAGCTTTTTCTATTTTGGGAGCTATCTGTGGCTTGTCTGGAGTTGTCGATGGTTTCTTGGGTTTGTTGGCTTTCGCCGCTGCTGCATAGTTGATGGGTTTGAAGCCGGAGGACGCTTGGGTTTCTTCTACTGGGGCTGGTTGAGGCTAGAAAAAAATAGTTAATATGAGTAAAATCCAACGAGATTGACGGACGACCTGGTAAAGGCAGCTGGGAGTCTGCAGAGGGCTTGTAACCGGTTCTTGTGGAAGTCTATGGGGGAGGCCTTTATCCAGCAGTGGACTTCCTGTGGCTGATATGATGATGATGAGTAAAATCCATATCTATACTAATATTATAAATGCAACAGATATTATTTAGATAAAGTTTGGTATAGAGATAGTTTGAGTCCCGGGAAAAGATATAAGATAGTCTTTATCCCTGAAATCATCCTTTATGGGGGGAAATTTGTATGGATAATCAATAAGCCCTGAACAGATTTAAATGGATTGGAACAGATTTCGAAGAAACTTAATAGTATTATTATTACTTACACATCAGAATAACATATAGGCTATAATTTATAACGATTTTTAGTTAATTAGCCAAATTACAACGATAATTAACCTTTTGACCGCCACTGACATGTATAGACGTCAAATGAGAACTTGCTCACGACGCCAACGACGCCAACGACGGCATGGCACGTCAAAAATACCAATTTTTTAGTTCAAAATAAATACCTATATAAAAATTTGTTTTCTTTTTAACTATTATTAAATACTAGAATTTGTCTCTTGGCGTACAGAACACGGATTTTCGTTATTGACGTGGCGGTCAAACCACGCGGACGAGGTCGCGGGCAGAAATCAGTCTATTGATTTCTGACATTTACGCGAATATTATACATTGAAATAAACCTACTTTTTACGGATTTTATCGCGTATATTGATATTATTAATCCCGACGTTTCGGACCACTTACAGCGTCCATGGTCACGGGTAGACTGAGGTGGTGGGCGTCTTGATGATATAATTACTGACAGCTACCCTACATTTTTTATTGTTACATGATCTATGACATTTATTACTAATCCCTACTTAATATTATAAATGCGAAAGTAACTCTGCCTGTCTGTTACGCTTTCACGTCTAAATCACTGAACTGATTTTAATGAAATTTGGTACAGAGATAGAGTTGACCTTGAGAAAGAACATAGGATAGTTGAAGAGTTCTCTTGGAAACGCGATATAACCGAACTCGACGCGGGCGAAGCCGCGGGCGGAAAACTAGTTATTAATTAAAACTAGATGGAGCCGGCATTTCCTAGCTGACGACATTTATTACTAATTATTAATTAAAACTAGATGGAGCCGGCATTTCTTAGTTGACGAGTCAGTCTATAATAAAACAAAAATGACCTTACCTTCAGTTCCTCGCTAACTTCCTTCTCTTCAATTTTCACTTCACTCTTCACAGACTTGAGTTCCTTCTTCTTGGGTGTGACTTTAGTTTCGGATTTCACTGTTTGCGGTTTAGGTTTTGCTTTAACATCAGTTTTAATCAGTTTCTTGGCTTCAATTTTAGGTTTGGAGTCTCTCTTCTCTTTCGGTCGCTTCTCTAGCTTGTCTATGGAGTCCGCTGCACTTACTTCTGGGGGGTCTTTTTGAGGTGGTACTGGTTCTGTAATTTAAAATATTATGTAATATGTACAGTCAACAAAAGAGTTAAGTATACAGATAGCAAACGAAATATGCATTTATATAGATTTTGACATAAATATTTACGCGCCAAAGGGTTAGGTATGTAGCTGCTTACAATACCTACGTTTTGACACATTACGTGATACATTATTACACTATCTTTATCAAAACACAGATTATTAATTAGCTGCCTGTATACCTAACTCTTATGTTCACCGTACAAGCTCTGCTTAGTTTGGGATTAGATCGTGTTGTGTGAAATATCCTAAATATTATATGGTTTATTATTATTTACCAAATAATAATAAATAAAAGATGGTGCGGTACTCGCAACCGGCGTGTATGTATGACAAGATGTATGAATGTGGTCGAAGCGAAAGAAGTATGCAAGAATCGTAGCAAGTGGCGTTCTTTAGTTTCTGCCTACCCCTATGGGAAAAAGGTGTGAGTGTATGTATGTATGTATGTATTATTTACCATTCTATCTATCTATCTATCAGCTACGGATGTCCACCCGTCAAAGTTTTAAATATTACCCGTCAAAGGGTTTGATGTGTAGCAGCTTACAATAGCTGTGTTATGACACATATTGCGTGATACATTATTACATATTATTTTTTTCTTATTAATTAATAATTTAACTCAATAAAATGTAAATGTGAGTACTTTGTAGGCTAAATATACATACTTAGCTTTGAACAGTCTGGTGGCTTTGAGCCTTTTTTATGTGACCTACGCAAATGTTCCTCTGATCTAGTATCGTCGTGCGACGGGTTGTTGAGCTCCCTAAACTATGGTTGAGCTACACAATGACTGATGCATGCGTGCCGTCAGTTGGGACTGGTCTACTCAAAGCCGCTATGGCTCTTTCTTCAAAAGGCAATTTCAGACTTTGCCCTACATTGTAAGACACATATTTGTTACTATACATTGACTGGACTTTAAAAGAGACTATGATTCTTTGAGTTTGGGCGTTTCTTCTCAGAGGTCGTCAGCTAGGAAATGCCGGAGCCATCTAGCTTAAAATAATATGTAAAATATTGACTTGTAAAAGTGTCTTTAAAAGATCTATTTACAGAAATAAATATCATTTAATCATTTACACAATCTTTAACAAAACACAGATGTTTAACTAACTGCCAGTATACAATGTGTTACAAAATACCCCGTAAAACATATAATTAATTATCAAAGCCAAAAATGTTGTCAGCTGTCATGTCAGGGAACCAGATTATTTAACAGAAAGGCCTACGTACCTATTTTACCTCATAATTGTCTATTTTAATAGTTTTTCTATTTTTCATTCAAAAATGTTGTTGTTTTCCTTTTTTGGGGTATGTTATACAGCGTAACGGTTCTTTAATATTGTGAATGGACTCGTTATAAGGCCCCATTTAACCTCCTCTCGGCTTTTCGGGTAGTTTTGTAACACCCTGTATTAACTCTTTTGTCGACCGTACATAAGATTAAAATGATATTCTACCTTCTGTTTTGTCCTGTTCTTCCTGGGGATTCGTATCACTGGGGGGCTGTTCTGCAGGTGTTTCTTCTGACTTATGGATTGGCGTGGCTTCGGGAGTTTCTTGTCTTTCGTCTGTAATATTATCATTATTAATCTCCTGCTTTTGTCCCAAGTTATGAGGAACTAGACTCATACTGCGAGGGTTGGATGCTGAAAGCTGTCAACCGCGAAGAGTGGAAGAAGGAAAGAGAGGTCTTTGCCCTGCAGTGGGACAATCACGGCTGATAATAATAGTAATAATAAACCCCCTCTGGGACAAGCGTTACCTCATCATGAGACTAACGTAAAACTGGAGGGTAGATTAGAAACGCTTTCTACAAACCTATGACAATAAAACAAAAAATGTGTCATAAGGTGTAAAGAAAAGCGCACAAACCGCAGGGCAGCTTGTGGCGAGCTGATGGTGAGTGGTGACACTGCGGTCCTTATTGCCCCAGAGTCGGTCAGGGCCTCGTCTCCAGTTTGCCCGTACTGGGTAGCTGGAGTGGAACCCCAAAAGCGCGCGCAGGACTCTCAACTCTCTCTTGCCTTAACTGGCCGGTCAGAGGAGGGCCGCCAGAGCTATATGCTCGGGGGTGGAAGTGTCTAATGGCATAATAGCAGGGAAACCCAATCCGGGTCTCTCTCAGCGATGGTAAAACCGGGGCCGCACCTCTCTACACCCCTAGCCGCTCACACCGCTGTTGCTCTCTTCTGCCTGCACTGGCAGGTTTTCAGGGGTCCATCTAGTGAGTTGGCGAGTCACCGTCTGCCGACAGTATCGCATTTGCATTGCGACTGAATCGTGGTGTGGGCGAAAGCAAACAGCTTATGACTGTATTGATGCGAACGCGCGACAGCATCGCTACCAAAAGTCGCCGTGAGCGAGGGGTCCTACTCTCTACTAATATTATAAATGCGAAAATAAAGCTGTTAGTAATATTACACTTTACCCCACCAAGCTGCCCCTTTGGGCAAAGTAAATGCCTAACCTTTTAGCCACCACGTCAATACGAATAAATCCATGTTCTCTACGCCAAGCGAAAAATTCTAGTATCTAATGATAAGTAAAAAAAAAAACAAAAAAAAAATTGTATAGGTAGGTACCTATTTATTTTGAACTAAAAAAATTTGGTATTTTTGACGTGCCATGCCGTCCTTGGCGTCATGAGCAAGTTTTCATTAGACGTCTATACACGTCCGTGGCGGTCAAAAGTGCATAATATATACCTGTAGCAGATGGCAGTGGTCTCGTGGGGACGAACTCAGCTGCCAAAGGGTTGAGGGTCGATCGGGACACTGTCTCCTCTAGCGACAGAGAGGGTCCTCCGTTGCTTGTTCTGTAAATGTAAAGAATATTGTGTTAGTCAATATCATTATCATCAACTCGTATGGGTCCCACTGCTGGGTACAGGCCATCTGAGAGGCCTTAAACTATAGTTCACCAAACTGGCCTAATGCGGGTTGGCAGACACCATATACTACCTTATACTTTCGACGACCTGTGGTCTAGCGGTTCGAGTGCCGGACTGCTGATCATGGGGTCGTGGGTTCGATTCCCACAGGACACAAATATTAGTGTGGATAAAACATGAGTATTTGTGTTTGTCTGGGTGTTTCTTATGTATTATAAGTATGTATTTACAAAAAAAAAAGTATATAAGTATTATATCCATTGTCTAATACCCATAGTAAAAGCTCTGCTTAGTTTGGGACTAGATGGTGTTGTGTAAAATGTCCCAAAAATATTATTATTATATTATTATAGGCTACGGTAACCACTTACCATCAGGTGGGCCGTATGCTACTTTGCCACCTTAGTGGTATAAAAAAATTAAGCTTACCAATCATTTCAATTGAGACGTCCAGCAGTCACATAGATGGGAGGATATTATATATAATGAAACAACTCAGTGTATTTAATTGTATAGCTGCATTCACACGGCTGCTTGGTCTGGCTGACAGCTAGACTGTCATCCCCACCTAGTACGTCCGGCAGCCACAGCCACAAGGTTTTTTTTTTTTTTTTTTTTTCATTTATTTCGTTTATTTCAGGCATCCATGGCCCATCGATAAACTTACAAACTAACATATATACATTAAATACAAATGTGTTAGTATATAAAACTTAAACCTATGTTAGTAGCACTCCACTGTGCACTAATTTTATTTATAATATTCTAGTTTTATTTATAATATGTCACATCAAGGGTAGCTCAGCAGATGGTAGAAAGCAGTGATAGCCTAGTGGTATGACCATTGGACTGCCAAGTCGAAGGACTCGAGTTCAAACCCAAGGCACGCACCTCTGACTTTTCGAATTCATTTGCGTATTAATAAATTAATTATCACTCGCTTTAACGGTGAAGGAATAACATCGTGAGGAAACCTGCTTACCTTAGAGATTTTTCTCGATGGTTTGGGTTTGCCAACCCGCACTAGGCCAGCGTGGTGGACTATAGCCTAATCCCTCTCAATATGAGAGGAGACCCGTGCCCAGCAGTGGGACAGTATATGTGTTGATGATGATGACATTGTAACAGTTGAAGTCACTCACGTGGGGTAGTGGTGGTGATTGTGTCCGTTGGCTGTGGGTCGGTTGTGCCTCTCTCGCTGCTCATCCTCCAGCATGGCTTCTATACATTGCTCCATTAAAGCTTCTTCTTCAAGTTGCTGCATCACCTGCGAAACAGATTATAATTTTTTTATTTAATAAAATTTAAAACGTCAATATAAAAAAAAATTTTTTCGATTTGTTAGTTTGTTTATTACTCAATCACGCAAAACCGGTTGAACAGATTTGTATGAAATTTTGTACACAAATAGTATGTGATTGGGAATAACATCTTGGGTACTTTTTATCCCGAGAAAATGCGGGGTTGTCCGGGAAATCCCGGAAAAATTGTATTGCTAAGTCTACGCGTACGAAGCCGCGAGTAAAAGCTAGTAAGCTAAACTTATAAAAAAATATGGACCTCTCCGTGCGTCGGAAGGTGCGTAAAGCCGTCGGTCCCCGTCAGAACGAACCCGAACATCTTTTAAATCGAGTGATAATTAATTAATAAGAAACACATGATTTCGAAAAGTCAGAGGTGCATGCCCTGGATTTGAACTGAGATCTTCAATTTGGCAGTCCTAACACCTAATGGTATCACCATTGGATTGATAAATAACTTTTTAGGAAAAAAAACCGACTTCAAGTATAGTTTTCTCATGGATACCATCTTCAGAACTGGACCAAATTGCAAAAAAGCACTAGCTTTCAAATAAAAAAAGAATAATCTAAATTGGTTCACCCAATCGAAAGTTCTGAGGTAACAAACATAATAATAAAAAACAGTCGAATTGAGAGCCTTCACCTTTTTTGAAGTTGGTTAAATGTTAAAAGCAGTGGTAGCCTAATGGCATTGCTTTTAACATATTTTTTACATTGCAAACATTCCCCAAAAACCGCCCCCATCAAGCGGTGGGGACGTAGCGGGGGGGACATTAGGAAGCCCTAATGACCTCTCCTCACCTGCTTATCAAACTCCTCCTCATTCTCCATCCACATGTAGTCTGCGAAGTCGTCAGGTTGTGGCTGTGGTGGCACCGGTGGGTAAGCGGCGGGGGGATAGTAAGCACCAGCCATCACATACCCTGGAACACAACACATTATATTAAGATATTGAACTGTTTAACATACATACATACCATCTCCCGAAAGGTTAGATAAAAAGATTCAAAGATTTGTTGCATATTAACCTTTTGACTGCCACAGACGTGTATAGAAGTCAAATTAAAACTTGCTCACGACGCCAACGACAGCGGCATGGCACGTCAAAAATACAACTTTTTAGGTTCAAAATAAATATAAAAAAATATGTAAAAATAAATATAGAGAACACAGCTTTTCGTTATTGACATGGCGGTCAAAAGTTTAATTGTACATAAATTGGTGTTACATTATATTTTAGTGGACTTAGCGGCCTTTTCAAACATTGCAATATATCCAAGGCACGCACCTCTGACTTTTCGAATTGTGCTTATTAATAATTATTTATCACTCGCTTAACCGATGAAGGAAAACATCGTGAGGAAACCTTACAGATTTTTCTCGACAGTTTGTGAAGTCTGCCAACCCGCACTACACCACTGTGGTGGACTATAGCCTAATCCCTCTCAATCTGAGAGGAGACCCGTGCCCAGCAGTGGGACAGTATAAGGGTTGATGATGAGTATGAATTAATCTTTCAGCATTAAAAATCCCTACTAATCCCTACTAATATTATAAATCCGAAAGTAACTCTGTCTGTCTGTTACGCTTTCACGTCTAAATCACTGTACTGATTTTAATGAAATTTGGTACAGAGATAGAGTTGACCTTGAGAAAGAACATAGGATAGTTTTTATCTCGGACTTTTGAAGAGTTCTCTTGGAAACGCGATATAACCGAACTCGACGCGGGCGAAGCCGCGGGCGGAAAACTAGTATCTAATAAAAGTTAGAAACTTAACATTTAGATCGTTGTTCAGGCTTAGGCAGTTAAGCAGGGGTGTACCAATACCAATGTACACCCACTGTTCACCCATATAATTCTATCAATCAATCAATCAAATCAGCCTCTCACAGTCCACTTATTACACACTAACTTCATTACGGATTTGATCTTCTAAAAAACCCCAAAATTTAAATGATAAATAAATGATATTTATTTCTGTAAACAGATCGTTTAAAGATATTTTTACAAGTCAATATTTTACATATTTTTTAAGCTAGATTGCTCCCGCATTTCCTAACTGACGACCTCTGAGAAGAAACGCCGAAACAAACTCAGAGAATCATAGTCTCTTTTAAAGTCCAGACATAGAATAGTAATAAATATGTGTCTTACAATGTCTGAAACCAACCACGTCAATAACAAAAAATGATGTTCGAGAGATTAGTCAGCAAAGCACTGCAAAGATTATCCAACCATTGACATGATAGAAGGATGATGAAGAAGAACCTCTCCAAGAGGCAGAGGATACGCGAGGATATTCCGGGATAAATATAAAGTAGTTACCAGGCATGTGCGCGCGCGGGATGTGTACGGGGTAGACCGGGGGGCGGTGGATGCCGGCGTCACCGCTGCCAACCACCCCTCCCCCGACGCCGCTGTCTATTATGACGCCGTTTGGCTGAAAAAAACAATTAAAACACTTTAGTAGGGCTGAGTAATAAAGCTACATAGCAGAATACACCATCAAGCCTGTATTCCCCTAAGGGTTAGGCAGAGGTGTACTAAACTATACCCACAGTTTTACGCAACAGTGGGGGATTTCTCCTTTATCATGGGTGCGTTTCCAAAACAAACTTTCAAATACACAAACACCCAGAACCGGAACAACAAACTACATAGTATTTAAAGAGGAAAAGATTACTAAACAGATTTTTATATTTTTTTTAATCTACTGAGGTGGCAAACATGCGTACGCCCCAACTGATGGTAAGCGGTAGCCTATAGACACTTGTAACACCAGGGGTATCACTTGCGCGTTGCCGACCCTGTAAAACGAAAGAGGAATAGTTGGGTTGACAGTATAAGAGTCAAAGTCCCCCCACTGCCAACACAACGTTTCCTCGCGGAGCACTGGCAACCTTGCTCACCGTAAGAAACACAACACAGCTCAAAGCAGTGTTATTTTACTTCGATTTTCTGCAAGGCGGAGTTACAGTATTCAATGCTTATCAGATACCTTTTAAAATGTAGGCATACCTGAACTTTTGAAAAGAACCATAGCAGCAACATTGAACCATACCAGTTTGTTGGTGGGGTTAACATTTTGACTGCCACGGACGTGTATAGACTCAAATTAAAACTTGCTCACGACACCAACGACGGCATGGCACGTCAAAAATAGAACGTTTTTTTGTTCAAAATAAATATACAAAAAATATGTTTACGTAGTCTTTTTTTTTACTTATTATTAGATATTAGAATTTGTCACTTGGCGTAGAGAACACAGCGTGTAATTTATCCCTAACTTCAGTTTGTAATATATACTATTTACTAATTTTAAGCTCACCTGCCACTGGCCATTCTCCTCGTTCCCATAGTAAGCCCCAACATTAGCTGAAGTCTCCGGTATTTTCATAGTTAACTAAACAAATTTATATCCACTTAAAAACTAAAAAAAAAACTTAAAATTGTATTCTATGCTTATTCGTGAGTTGAACTTAAAGGCGGGTAGTTTAAAATTTGAGCAAGTAGTGTATGGGTAATGTTATCATAGAGTTCTCAATTTGTTGCGTGTGTGATGTGGCTATCTTCATCTCTGGTGTTCTCGGCAACTGGAAAGAGACAAAATATATTTTATTATTCCCTTTATTCATTTGTGTACAAAAGCGAGCACATTAAGCAACCCCAATCTGTCAAATTTTGTCAATAGATTGAAATAAAACTACTTTTTAAGGATTTAATCGCGTATATTGATATTATTAATCCCGACGTTTCGACCCTTTACAGCGTCCATGTAGTAGTTTTATTTCAATGTATAATATTCGCGTAAATGTCAGAAATCAATTTGTCAATAGATTTTCAACTTTAACACAAAGTTTTAAGTTCATTTTTAATTTCTTCTGGAAGGATTGGCCCAAAATAGCCTTGCAATGTGAGGATTGGAGGGGGATAGGGAGGCTTTTGCCCTGCAGTGGGACAACAACAAATTAATATTACTATCTTTTTATATTATTTGTTATCCAAAACTGTCAAATTTTCCCAATGGAATATGAACCTTATAATAATGTGTTACAGTTGAAAATCTACCAAAGAAATTTGACAGATTGGGGTAGCTTGATGTGCTGGCCTGTGTTTTTACAAAAAAACTTTATACTTTATAAAGTTTTTATGCCGTTTTAGCGTTTGCTCAGTAAAAGAAATTGAACCTAAGGGCAAACCTTATGGTTCAATTTCCAACTTACTTTATAAAGGAGGTGATAGTTACCATAGTATTGGATAACTTTCTTGTGACAATTTAATATTAAAAAAAACATTATGCAACAATGGGAGATAAACTTATCATCTTTGTGTTTCTAAACTACTTTTAAAAGAAGACTATTTTTTTTTTCTAAAAAGATTTCAATGTAAGTAGGTACTGCAAATGTGTTTTTATTTTTAGGCCTAAAACAACAAAGTATAACCAGGGCAAAGGTGTATTTCATCCACAGTTGACCAGTATGTTCTTTTGAGGTAGAGCCATATATGCACAAAATCAGCTTTTATTGAAAAATTCCTAATAGGAAATCCCATTAATTGCATAACCTGGGAAACAAACCCAACCTCACACTCAGCAGCCACACTATATAACCGCTAGATCAATATGACATGTCTAAAATGCATTTAGAAATAATAGAAAAATTACTTCAGAATATACTGACATAACTTGAGCAGTCATATTAGACAACCTCTTTAGATAAAAAAAAATTACAAAGAAACTCCTTAGCTTCTGATATGTTATCTGAATGGTATATTGTTCCCTTAAAGAAAACAATGTATAGTGCACATTTTAGATAGCAAGGTCATAACACAGTGAAAAGATCCAATTCGAGGAAAAACTTATTTGAATAACAAATGTTGAAATTTTACAGAGTACATAAAAAAAAGATAATGATCTTGCTACACTATATTCTAAATTTAAATTAAATACAGAACTTTCCAGATAAAAATTTAAAAACCTTGTAAAATGCTAATTTTGTTAAGAAGCTTTTAATGGCCTACCAAAATTATATTTTTTCTTCTCACTAACATTCATAATCACGCTTGAGTGATAATGTATGTTGATGAAAAAAAGTCACAAACTGGCTGAATGAAAATACCTACCTTTGCAGTGTACTGTACAATAAAAAAGTTACAAAAACAATAATTAATTATGTCTTATCGTATCTGTTTGTTTTGCATTGGTTGCAGTCTAATAGGATTATTAAGATTTTGTAGACGCAACGCCACGATAATATTATGAAACGTAAGTGTCAACAATTTGAAAGGTGTCCTGATTATTTAAATAATCAACTTTCTACTTTGTTCGAAACTTTCCACGTACGCTGTTTACAACACATGATTCCCAACTGATGTAAATAAAAAAAAACTAGGAACATAGTGCATACGACAGCTCAAAATAGATCAACCTAGAAACTAAAATAATTAATGACCGACTTTCAATAAAATCGATTTTATATCTCAGTGGCTTACCGACACATTCGTGAACAAATTCAATTGCAATCTGTCGCTTACACCGTGTAAATGCAATTTAAAATCGGAAGTTATTGAGACAATATGCACGTGTGCTTACGGAACGCTACGTAATCTAGATGATAGATACTTACTCATTTGACGCACTATTAATGCCTACAATGATGGATATGTGTTTATCGTCCTCAAAATTGGTTTTCAACAAATTAGATGCACAAATAACTATAAAATAAGCACTATAACCTCCAATTTCACAATTCCACACACAAGATCACCAGCCAGTATTCGTGGCGGAAATGGCGACCGCCGTGAAGTCAGCGACTCCAACGTGTATGATTTACGCCCAACTTCGTTATAAAATATCAACCGGCGTTTTTTTATGAATGAGATTTTAGCATGAGATATTTTGTCTGAAATAAATGTAATTAAAGATAATATTACCTTTCTACTAGACAATCATACTCTTGTAAATTTAGCTGAGCCAAAAGAGTTGTCAAAATGACGAATGAGTTCTTCGTTCAAATAATGTAATGGCTTTCTAGTATATTTTTGTGGTAATATATTTTATGGCGTTGGTGAGGTCAATATTCTTTTAATGATTTTATCTCCAAGACTAAAAAAATAACCTTATATAATTCACACGTACTGATTGTAAAAGTAAAAGCTTTATTATTACATTACAAGTACGTTAAAACAACATTTTTGTCTTATTTGGAACGCATCCCTAATAAATAACAAAAGTTTCCATTCCAAGCAGCAATCGTTGTAATTAGGTTTCATTTATGTTGTTATATTTTAATGTGACCTAAATTACAACATGCAAAAATAACTAACAGAATATATTCAGCTGTACAATTGATTAAAAACTCAATTTGTTCAATTATCATAACGAAATTCTAAATATGACATTCTTATCAATATTTTCTTATAAATATTGATAAGAATGTCAAATTATTTCTTCTATGCGTAAAACGGTAAAACAGAGCGTCATTTTATCAATAGATGTAATCGTTTAATGTCAATGTCAATGTCAAACATCGTTAAAATTGTATTGTTTACAAAAAGTTAAAGAATAGAAATTAATTAATCAAAATGTCGGTACCTTTTACTAAATTAGATACTCCTATTCATCGGTTAGCTGTAGTGTGTCGTGGTTGTCTCGAAGAGTCAGGAGAAATGAAAAATATGTACGAATGGGGTCTAAACCATGACTTCTTCAATATTACAGCTATTGAGGTTTGTCAAAGTTTTATCTTACTATATACATACATAGACTCACGCCTTTTTCCCATAGGGGTAGGCAGAAACTAAAGAACAAACCTTGTCATACACATATGCCGACTTTGAAATGACATTCCAACAGTCTTTATCTACCGTATGTTTAAATCCCATGTAACATGTCGATTGCCATAAATCCTAACTGAGAAAAACCCATAACATAATGCTCAAACTGGGAATCGAACCCAAGATTGATTACGGAGAGACATTGCGTCTCTATGCATCTTCTACCGAATTTATGAGGAATTGTTCGGGCTAATACCAGCCGCTGAGTTTCACCATCGCACCACACGCCATAAAAATAAGTTCCATCGTCACCACCTCGATGGTTGGCAATCCACCACAGTCCGATTTACACTAAACTTCCTACCGAGAATGTGTAAGCTATGGAATGACCTTCCTGCGGCAGTATTCCGGAACCAGTATGACATGGGGGCCTTCAAGAAACGAGCATACACACATTTAAAAGGCCGGCAACACATTGGTGACAGTCAATGATGTCCATGGGCGGCGGTAGTCACTTACCATCAAGTGAACTGCATGTTCGTTTGCAGCTATAAGATTGGGTTGGAAATTAATCATCATCATCCTCATAGGCTTTTCCCAATTATGTTGAGATTGGCTTCAAGTCTAACCAGATGCGACTGGAGATTAGTGTTTCAGTCACAGACAGCGACTGCCATCACACCTCAGCAAACTTTTTTTTGGGCTTCTGACTATCACTTTTTTTATATAACTAAGGTGATGGCAAGCGGTTACCATAGCTTATAGACACTTGTGATACCAGGGGTATCACTCAGTGGCGGATTTACCAGTAGACTGAGTAGGCTGGAGCCTAGGACGGCAGATTTTAAGGGACGGCAAATATGGAAAAAAAAATTGTCTTACCTAAATGTTATTAGATCCACTCACAATTTAATCAACGTGTAATGTGTTTCACCCCATTTTAGCTTAAATGATATCACACTTACCTAAATAACGGAAATTACTGTAGATATTATTTAGGAGTTGTTGTGATTAAGGTGTACCAGTTACTTATTAAAGACCATTTGCGAAAACAAAAAAACTTTTCGCTTTTTAAGTGTCTTATTCTCACCATTCTTTGAATTCAGTGGCAACTGCGGCTACTGAATGCTACAGGAAATTCACGTTTTTTTGTATCTAAAGTGTGTAAAGTTCTAAGAACTTCATTCCAAGAATTTCTCAAACTTTTACACGCGTCCTCTTCTACAGGCCCATTTGTCAAATTTCGTTTTTACGAGATTATTCGGCAAACGAGCTGCAGAGCTACCTGATGGTAGTCATCGCCGCTTATGGACATCTGCAATACAAAAGGGTTTGCAGATGCGTTGCCGAGCCAGGGAAGGGAAGGAGAAAGGAGAAGGAACGGGGATTGAGGGAAGAATTAGTTCTTCGGCGCTCCACACTCACAGTACGAAACGCAGCAGTATACATGCTGCTACTTGACGTCCATATTCTGTGGGAGGGTAGTACTTCCCCTGTCGAGCCATTCATGCTCGCATGTAAGCATGCCAGCAGGCGATACTACAATACACGTACTCTCTTCAGGGTTTTACCTTTGCCGATGTCAGATAATTTTTCCAGCATAGTGTCGAGCTCCCAGAAAAAACGTGAATTTCCTGTCATATATCAACCTATATTGCCGTCCACTGCTGAACGTAGGCCGCCTTCTAAGAGCGCCAACCAGCCTAGTTTTGGGCATGCTCGCATCCATCCCCTGCCGCAGGGCGTACCACACTACGCTTACCCAAGCGTGGTCTCCACTCTAGCACTTGTCTGCTGTCGCTAACGAGCAGAAGAATACGCTATGATATTCCTGATCTTTAGGAATTGTGGGATCGACGATTCAGAGATATCATAGCGTATTCTTCTGGTCCCCTACTTCTCGAAGTTGGGCACAACTTTTAGCTTTATATTTGGTATATGTATGTATTCTTGCAGAACCTCGAAGGTAGCGCCATTCATACAGGTCTCAGGGTGACATAGCTTTGGTTTTATCCAGGCTCATCCCGAGACCCTACCCGCCGTAAGAATTGCCAAGGCTGTTCAGCATCATCTCCAGCTCATGCAGAGATTCTGCTGTGATGACAATGTCATCCGCTAATCGGAGGTGCGAAATGTACTGACCGTTAATATATTTTATGCCTCGTTCTGTCCAGTTAAGCGTCTTGAAATCGTTCTCCAACGCGTTCGTAAACGGTTTTGGAAAGATGACGCCTCCCTGTCTTAACCGCGACGCAGTTGGAATTTCATGTAGCATATTAAAAAACGACAAGATTCTATACAGGATTCAGCAGCCGTAGTTGCCACTAAATTTGAGAATGGTCAGAATAAGACACTTAAAAAAGCGAAATGTTTTGTTGGTTTCGCAAACGGTCTTTAATAAGTAACTGGTACACCCTAATCCTTGATTCCTAAATCTTTCAATTTGACTGGATAAGAAAAGAATCGAATTCCGCTAACAGTTCCAAAATCATATAATAATTTCCGTTATAAAAGGGAGATTTGACGTCACCTCAAAGACTTAATTAAAAAATGTTAACATTAATTTCGAACTGGCGGTATGGTATGGTGGGCTGGTTTCCGCAACTCCACGACAAAGCGCGTATTTTGCGTGCGGGTGGGAATAAGTAGTTCATTCCAACCACCCTAACTCTTCGAGAAAAGCCGCCAGGCGTTTAATGTTGCTGACAACTTCTCGGAGAGTGCTCGGGTTACCGAGGTACTTTGCCCTGTATGTAGCCACCACAGGACAGTGCAGAAGCATGTGGGCCGCTGTCTCGTCTTCCTCCAGGCAGCCTCAGCAGAGAGGGCTGTCTGTGACTCCTATAACAGAGAGATATTTATTGAAAAAACCATGGCCGGTAAGAGCAGCGGTGACTGTCCTCAGGTGTTGTTTTGACAGTCGTAGTTGCTGCTTAGTGATTCGGCCGTCAATGGCAGGGAGAGCCTCCTTGGCTTGCCTGCACTCGCCGTGGTTCATCCAGTATGTGTCGTGCCTTTTCCTGGTGCGTTGTCTCACCAGGGTGCGTATCTGGCCGAAGGGAAGGGGTACTATGGGTTCGGGACCCACGGCATCCGTGGCGGATCCCCTTCTGGAGAGTTCGTCTGCTGCGTCATTTCCGCGGGAGTCGCTGTGTCCTTTGATCCATTGTATGGTTATTCTGTTTTGAGCACCTACTTGATTTAACCTTTGGTGGCATTCGTATATTAGCCCAGTATTTGTCGTGTAGCTGTTAAGGGCTTGTAGGACTGCCATGCTATCTGTCGAACTGGCGGGTGGGACTCGCGGTGGCTTAGTGGTCATAGCGTCTGGTGTATCTAACCAGACGATGCAGGTTCGAATCCTGTAGTCGAATTTTTCCTTCACTAAAGTGAGATTCGATTAAAAAAAATATTTATGTGGTGAAACACATTAAACGTTGAAACATTAGGTGTACTTATATTTTCTTTTAATTCTGTAAGACAAAAAAGTATATGCAATATCTATTCTTTTGGTCTAATGAGACTGTTACGGCCGTCACCGTATAAAGGCATACCTTACCCCATATTATAAGTAATACTTAGCTTTTCTTAACTCAGAATTAGACCCAAAAACTATTTCTTGTGACAAAATTTGTGGAACAATAAAAAAATATATGATTGTGAACTAGAATATCGAAATACAGAGAACAGTAGGGGCAGCCGCCTACTGGTGGCAAATGTCTAAATCCGCCACTGGTATCACTTGTGCATAAAACGAAAGAGGAATAGTTGGTTTGGCAGTATAAGAGTCTAAATCCCCCCGCTGCCAACACAATGTTTCCTCGTGGAGCACTGGCAACCTTGCTCACCATAAGAAACACAACACACCTCAAAGCAGTGTTATTTCACTTCGATTTTCTGCAAGGCGGAGGTTTATCAAGAGGGCTTGTGATTCAGATAAGAGTCAAATATATTTTTTAGAAACTTTATTACTTCAGAATTGTCGCTTCATTAATATTTTAACCAAGAACTTAATTTTTAAAAAGTTCGATATTGTTGAAGCAATGGGGAATATGCTTAGGATTCAAATAAGAGTCAAATATTTATTTCTAAGAAACTTTATTACTTCAAAATTGTGCCTTCGTCAATATTTTTGATTAAAATGTATTTTTAACTAGGAATTGAATATTTAAAAAGTGTGATATTATCTTTTATTTTTTGGCATTTTCCATGCTAAGATTTTAAAGTTATTAAGCAAAGGAAAAATTCGACCGCGGGCAGGATTCGAACCTGCGTCTTCTGGTTAGGTACACCAGACGCTATGACCACTAAGTCACCTCGATACCTACCCACCATGTCGAACTTTGCCTTCGCTTTCTGAATTTACGTCTTTATGGTGACATCAATTATGGTGACACCTATTGAAAAGCAAGTATTTTGCTCCTCAACCGACACGACTTACTTTACAGTTATAGCTATGTCGAACGATGCCACCTTACCTACTATCATTTTGTATTTTTTGGCATAGTTTTGGATAGTGCAATATTGCCGAAGCAATTTCAAATAAATGAAACGCGACGCCATTTGTGAAAACAAATATGACATCGAAGTTTATGACAATATCACTGAATGTATAGTTTGCTTCGTGTGATAGACTATGACGTCACACTAGCGCGCATTTAAGGGGCATTTATTTACAGATTTTATTATAATGTACTGTTCTTGGACAATTTTACACAGCACCATCTAGTCCCAAACTAAGCAGAGCTAGTACTATGGGTAGTAGACAATGGATATAATACTTATATACTTTTTTTTTGTAAATACATGTACATATAATATGTAAGAAACACCCAGACAAACACTGGTGTTTCATGTTTCATAGAAAGAAAGAAAAGAAAGAAAGAAAAATATTTATGTCTTTGTATGTTCTTTCATGTCCTGTTATTTGTGTCCTGTGGGAATCGAACCCACTGATCAGCAGCTCAACACTCGAACCTAGACCACAGACATCGTGAACACAGTAATGTGATAAAATCCGTAAAAAGTAGTTTCTTTTTTCAATGAAAGTCTCAGTAGCAGCTCGGAGTCTAGATTTGTGCCCGGTACATGGCAATAGGCTCGCCCCCTATTACATGGGACCTAAAACATACCGGCGAAATGTGGGTGTACATTAGTACACCGCTGCCTAACCCTTCGGGGAATACAGGCGTGATGGTATTTTTTTTTTTTTTTTTGTATGTAGTAGTTTTATTTCAATTAATGTAATAACCTTTTTTCAGACAACTAGAACGCCGGGAATATCAGAACTCCTGTGCTCATCCTGTGAAGCCGCCATGTTGACATCCAAGCAATTTCGAGATAAATGTCAGTTATCTGACAAGATCCTCAGGACCTCCCTAGAAGCGAAGGTATGTTAGTACGGGAAGTGTGGCCTCTCCTTGAAGAAATCGATATTTTTAAACAGTATCGATAATTATAGAGTGAAAAATATCGTCAGTTTTTGCATGATTATTCATACATATTCCCGAAGCATTCAAAATTTGTCAAAAACTGAAGAAAATTTCATAAAAATTGTTGCGGGATTTTTTAAAGTTAGCATTGCGAAAGGAGGATGCAAGGAGTATCTAGTAACAGTAAACACGAAATCGAAATTGATACGAATTCGATACTCTAAAATAAATATCGATATATCGCGATTAAAAATATCGACGATAATATCTATAGTAATCGATAATTGTATGTAAAAATATCGATATTTTTTGCCCATATCGAAGGAGTCCACAGTCCAGCTTCTTCTTGTTCAATGGTTAAACAATTTTCGAGTTATATATAGCCACCTCAATAGGGTAAGGCTCGGTATCCACCAAAGCGGAGGGGAGAGGAGACGAGAGATGTTTTTGAATAATCCAATCCGATTTCGTTATTTCCACATCTCTTCTCCGCTTACCTTTGTGGAAATGGATAAAGAGGAGAGGAGATGTCTAATATTTCTATAGAATTTTGTGGCGGGAATCGCTTACCATCAGGCGAACCGTGTGCTCGTTTGCCCCCTATCCCATAAAAAAAAAAACAATTCAATTTAGTGTATTCAGATTACCCATGTCTATTCCGACCCACGTAAAGGAGAGATAATATTATTATCGAACGCTTTCACCTACAATACCGCTCGATTAGCTCAAGGCTCGAACTATTAGCTTCTCCGTTGACTAGTTTTGATCCCCACATGGAAAAAATATTTGTACAGACGCCAGCAAGTCAAGCTATCCAAAACTGTCAAATTTTCCCAATTGAATATGAACCTTATTGCATTTAACTTGAATATCAATCAAAGAAATTTGACAGATTGTGGTAGCTTGATGTGCTGACCTCTGTATGACTTGCAGGTAGTCAATCTGTAATATAATATCAATATTGTAAGCCCAAATGAAATAAAAGAGCTCACCCGTAAGCAAATCCTGCAGTTTATAGTAGCCGCAGGGTTTAGCGATGAACTCTAACGCAACAAGTGGCGATTATAATAGACCGGTTACCGCAATGATACTTCGGCCGGCTTATAATAATAATAAATAAAATAAATAATCAATCTGTATTTGAATGCGCCATTTGTGTTAGTAAATCTACTTTTAGTATGGGGCATCTTTTTATTAACACAATAGCTCCTGCCCGCGACTTTTCCGTCCATGTGGAAAAGTTACATTTAATTATCGTTGTAATTTGGCTAATTATCTCAAAATCGATATTAATTATAGCCTATATGTTATTCTGATGTATACATAATAATACTGTAAAGTTTCATCAAAATCCTTTCAGGTAACAAAAATCCATCCATCCTCACAAACTTTCACATTTATAATATTAGTAGGATAAGATTGAAGAAACCGTGACCCTCCGTCGAAAGCGAAACAATTGTTTTAAAAATGTGTCTGAAAATTGATTCTTGCTAGATTAAAAAACAAATAAAGAGACTAATATTTCCGTTACAGATGAAAAGAGAGGCTCAGAAGTATCAAAAAAACCACCTCACATGCATTCTCCACGACCAGAAGCTGGTCATCATGATAACAGCACCAAAAATGGACTCAAAAATTCAACTCCCTTGTCCATTTCATTGCAACGATAATTTCTCAAAGAAAAGCGACTTGCAGACTCACTTAAAAAAATTACACAATGTCTCCGATGAGTTTGAGATAAAATTGCAATATTATTGCGCGGAGCCTGAATGTAATTATCATATAACTTCAGACAAAAACAAGTGGTTTGCTGGCCGAAAATTTCTGAATCAACATTTAAATAAAGTCCACAAAACAAAAACTTATTATTGCAGAGAATGTTCATTGAGCTTTGCCACCGAAACGGAATACCATAGACACGGGAAAAGCTGCAATTTCGTTTTCGTATGTCAGTTATGCGAAACCAAATACAATAGTAATGAAAAACTCATGGTGCATTTGTCAAGAAAACACCCAGACTTGCATAAAATGTATAAAGACGGTAAGAAAGCAGAGAAAAGGAAATTAGAAAGTGGAATTGTTAATAAGAGAATGAAAGTTGAACCGCCCCCGCCCACAGAACAAGAAGAAACACAGACGGCTGCAGAGACTGTGTCTGGTATTAGCGACTGGAAAATTGAACCTGAATTATTGACCCAAGTCTTTCCGAAAGAAGAAAAGAAGCCTGTACCAATAATAACAGAATCGTTCGCCTCCCAAATCCCAGAAGATGTAAAATACGATGTAACGTTACCATCGTGGCAGTCGAAAACCGATTTTGAAACGAAAACTGATGAAATATCGACGCAGACTGTCTTTGAGGATCTGTTGTCTTTGAAATCTCAGAACAGTGAGGATGAAATGTTTTTCCCGGAATCCGTTTCGCTGTCAGACATACAAACGCAAACGTTTCCCTTAGAATTTGGTTTGAGTCGTTCCCATAAGGAGACTCAATTTTGCAAAAATTCTCAAACACAATCTCCGGATTTGAGTATCAAGGAAACGCAAACGTGTTTCTGTCATTACGATTCTCCTAAACCAAATTTCAAGTTATTTGACAGCCTCTCTTCTAGCCCTGCTAGTTTAAACTTAACTTCAACAGAAACGCAAACCGGAGACCACAGGTTTTCGGTCAAATCAGATGTATTATTGAGCTTCAATTCAGCTGAAACCCAGACGTGCTTTGATGATTCCAGCAACGATAGCATGTGACAGTTATTCAAGAATCTGGCTGACGATAGCCCAGGATTCTTGGCAGGGAAATATTAAAAATATACCCATATTACCTGATTGGTAAGGCGGAGGTAGTGTTGGCTGGAGACACACAAATATTTCGGACATTGTAGACATCATCGTCTTAAACCAAGCAGAGCTTGTATTAGGGTACTATATAATGGATACAATGGATACAATACTTATATATATATATATATAAAAATACATAGTTTTATATCGGAGTTTCCATGGAGTCCGAGGAGTCCGTCGCTGCAGTCGAATTTGAACTTTAAAGCCTTTATACTAAAAAATATTTTACGATACATAAAGTGTTTAACATTTTTTGAGACCTTTATGCCATTGACATAAAGTTCACATTACAATCATTTATCGATATTCATTAGGAATAATCTACAATAATTGTGTCTTTTAGTATAGTGAGGCTGAACTGTTAGACCTCAAATTAATTCTTCTCTTCCTAATGAAAGTATTCTGTCTCGCTCGCACACATGATTATCACCTAGATGTCTAAGATTAATTAAATATCTAAGTATTATCATATAATTAAGTATTTATTGTGATGTATATAAGTACATAATATCATTATATGTATAGATGTCTTTTTATATATGGAGAAAAAGTTAACTCTTGCAGTGGTTTTTTATAGAAAATCAAACTTATTACAACCGAAACAAAAATTTTTAGCTTTTCACTGTAAAAAGTATTTGTTATTATTATTAATGCGCATCGTACTAGCTGCGCTGGGGTGTCGGCGCCTGCGCAATGCTCTGCTTATCATTTTACAACAACAAGCTAGTCGCCAAGGGCCTAAGTGCAATATACAGTACGAATATTTTATTAATTCCTGCGTAAAGAAAATGATTGCATATTAAGAATTGTTGTTTATTATCAGTGTTCACCGAGGCACGGAGGCTGGGTGTGTTAACCTTTTGACCGCCACGTCAATAACGAAAATCCGTGTTCACTACGCCAAGCGACCAATTCTAGTATCTAATAATAGGTAAAAAAAACCAACAAATTTTTGTATAGGTATGTATTTTGAACTAAAAAACGTGGTATTTTTGACGTGCCAAGCCGTCGTTGGCTTCGTGAGCAAGTTTTCATTTGACGTCTATACACGTCCGTGGCGGTCAAAAGGTTAATCCCGACGTTTCGGACCCTTTACAGCGTCCATGGTCAAGGGTAGACTGAGGTGGTGGGCGTCTTGATGATATAATTACTTACAGCTGTCCTACATTTTCATTGTTACCATGATCAATGACATTTATTACTGCGCTTTTTACAAGTCATTATTTAATTAATTTTATCAAATCTGATATAATGCTGGGCCTTGTCAAGTGTATGTTCACAAACCGCCGACTTGAAACTCCTGTTATAGATTCTCCATAGCATCTATAGGGCAGGTGAAGGCAAGTGTGGTTTTTAGTCGGTACGAGTCCATTATACCCTGCCACCTCCCCGGGGGCACCTCTTTAGAACAACAGAATTTATCGATAGCACTTTTGTAACTATTCACACTTACTATACTGAATCATGATTAACCCAATACTTATCGTCAATTAAATCGTAGTGTCATTTCTCAAAATTTTATTTTAGTTTTTTTGTCAAGAAAATGATTATTTTGACAGCTGTCACTTTGACAGCTGAATTTTGCCCTTCCTTCACATCTAGAAAATATGACGTAATTTATTAAAATAGGACTTATAAAGTGTAAAGACGTATTATATCAATATTAAGAGAGGTAGGTTATAGTGGGAGTAATTCCACTCAAATTGGAGCTGCCCGACTGGAAGTACAGACGCCAGCAAGTCAACAACACAAGCTATCCGAAACTGTCAAATTTACTCACTTGAGTCGGGGTACCTGCGGATTCGGGGTGAAACGGGCTACAAAACTGTGGAATTAGGAGTAGGTGGTGGGGAAATTTTGGTCAAAAAACTGTATTGATTTTGTATTAAAGAAAATCTATAGAAGAAATTTCACAGATTGTGGTAGCTTGATGTGCTCTGAACCTCCGCCTTGCAGAAAATCGAAGTGAAATAACACTGCTTTGAGTTGTGTTGGAGTAGTGTATTAATAATGTGAGGCTCGGAATGGGGGCGGAGGGAGATAAGAGGGTGTAGTGAGATATTACATATATATTTTTTCATTGAACGTGACATTTCTAAATCGATTTCTGTATCAAAAATAAACGTGTTAAAATATATGTAGGTTCTAGTATTAAACCTTACCACTCACCCGAAGCTATGGGGTATTAAAATTATATAAAAAACATTACGTGTTTAGTGAACCCCTAAGCAGTGTTACAAGTGCAATGTTTTTGTAATTCAATGAAATAAAAAACATATTTACCTATGTACCATGTATGAAGCCAGCACATCAAGCTACCACAATCTGCAAATTTCTTTGATAGATTTTCAACTTTAATGCAAAGACAAGAATTTCAAAAAATTACAATGACTATTTTATGGATTTAGATTTGTTCATATTATCAGCTGGTCAGTTTAGAAGGGCTTTATTTGAAAAAAATGATAATTTTCAATATGTATAATTGTTTTATTTTGCATTAATTTTTCATTATATTCAATAATTTTAACTAGTTTCACTTGATTTCATATTTATTCAGATGTATACTCTAATTTAAAAAATGCAATAGTATTGTCTCCTTCAGGCTCAGTTCCTACTTTAAATTATATTTATGCAAAATACGTGGAAAACGTGGGTTTCACATATCGCTCATTTGGTGCAATAATGACATAATTACACTTTTAGTAATTTTACAGGAGATCCAATCAAAGATTTCTATTAGAGGTATGGCATTTTGAAGGGATTTATTAAAGTTGTAATGGTTTTAAAAGTAAGTTCAATATGTGTAGTTTCTATTATAGTAACAACCTACTCGGCCCATTGTATATAACATAGATTAAAGACTAAAATAAAAGAACGTACCTGTAAATACGTCACTGTTGCTTCAGAATTCAATATTAAAAATTAATGCGCTCGTTGGGGAATTTTGCATTTGTGACAAAATAAAACTAAATAATTGAAATAATCAACGTAAACATTTATTTATCAATGTTTAATAAACAAAAGTTAGAAAAAACAACCATGTTTTTATCCTAGTATGTTCACTAGATACTTACTTAAGATTAAAAGTGGAAACATCTTAGACTATGATCACAATTTTCAAAGTCTTATTGGCACAAAATCACAGATTATTTACTTACCTAATATAACTAAGTTATGGCCAGTATGTGCGTAACTGTGACAACTACTTATACAACAATAGAAAAAATACCTTTAAAAATACTTTCATAAAAAGCGGAGTAATAACGTGGAATAATGCTCTTTTGTAACAATTCTTATAAATCATTTTTCTTGCTTGCAGAAAGTTCTCTTTTTGAAGTATACGCTGGAACCACATTGATATCTTCTATAGCCTTAGTTATTCGTTGAGTAGTAGATCTTTGTTTCTTTTTTTTATTTCAGCTTTTTTTACTTTACTTGGACAAACAATGACGTAATTACGCAATTGTGTCATTGTTTCCCCAAGAATTTATTAGTTTATGGAACTACAACGCCGAAATTGCTTAATTACGGCATTGTTGCTCCAAAAAGTATTCGATTAAATGTCATAAATACCTTTACGTCGTTGTTGCTCCCAAACACAACCACACTCAGCGGGGCTCCCCGCGCAACTGGCTATCCAGACGTTGTAGCAACAGAAATGGCGCCATTTCACTAAATTCTACTATGACACTCGCGCCATCTCGCGGTAAATCTCTATAAATTCAATTATGTCGATGTTTCTCTCGATGCAAATAGTCTTTCCGCACATTTTGACATAATTAAGCTTGTTTATTAAAAAAGTGCAATTACGACATTGTTGCACCAAATGAGCGATATGCGAAATATTTGTTTTTCTACTATTCTTTTTTTTAGCAATATAAGTGTGTAACTGTTTGTTTTTCCCGAAATAAATAAAAAAAAAATAAAAGACATAAGATTCATATTCAATTGGGAAAATTTGACGGTTTTGGATAGCTCGACCTACTGGCGTCTGTACTTTCTTATTTACAGAAAAAATCTAAATGTCAATCAAATATATAATAATTATATATGTGTATCTGTGTAGTTTTATTTTATAAATACATACCATCACGCCTGTATACCCGAGGGTTGGGCAGAGGCGTCCTAATGTCCACCAACCCAAGGCCTTTTTACTTCTTATAGTGCAGGGTGTGCGTTGCACTCAAACGCAGCGGTCCTAGGCGCCTTTGTGAAACAATATTGTCAATCGATTGGATTTCTGACATTTACGCGGATGTTATACTTTGAAATAAAACTACTATTTACGGATTTTATCGCGTATATTTGTCGGAACAGAAGGTAAAATCGTAGGTAGAATCATAACCGTCGGACATTATATGGGCGTAGATATTTGACAATTGCAAGACGTAGATAGGCCAACTTGCTTTTCACTTTAACACAACGAAACCTGCGACAGTTCCGTGCGTCTGTATCGGACCAGAGTCAGGCAACGAATGTGCGCCGCACTCTACCGACCAATAACGCCACGACTCTGTCAAGCACCCCCACCCGACATCACGCGATGTGTGACGTAACAGCGAGTTGTAGCTAACGTCGGCTAGGTGGCGCTGGCGTTCCGGAAATGATACGTTTGCGACATATTGATATTATTAATTAGTGATGTTGATAATCTATCTAAACAAGTAAAATTATCTTAATTATCTCAAAGGTATACATATCTCACTCAAATAATCATGAATGAATGAAGCTAAAGATTTCTTTATCTTTGCTTCCTGTCATCTCAATGCTGTCATAGTGATGTTGATTCGATTGTCATCATCACTATTATTAATCCCGCCGTTTCGGACCCTTTATAATACAGCGTCCATGGTCACGGGTCACTACCCGTCTACCCGTAGTAGTCTCGATTGATTTTCAATTTAATCTCCAAACAATAGACTTTATTATCCATTGGGGAAGTTTGTGTTTCTGGTAATGTACAGCACATTATTTGTACAGACGCCAGCACATCAAGCTACCCCAATCTGTCAAATTTCTTCGATAGATTTTCAACTTTATTACAAGAGCATAAGGTTCATATTCAATTAGGAAAATTTGACAGTTTTGGATAATTTGATCTGCTAGCGTCTGTACCCGTTCCATTTTGACAGCGCGCTTACTAGAGGGCGCTAGGGTAATGATTGCACACGGGCGCTGCAAGGGCTAGAGACGCCTGGCACCAACAGTTCGCCAGTATGTCTACATCGTGTGTACGAAGGCGAGCTTATTGGCATTCATTCTGAACTCATATACTGTCCCACTGCTGGACACGGGTCTCAGTATGAGAGGGATTAGGCTATAGTCCACCACGCTGCCCTAGTGCGAGTTATCAGACTTCACACACCGTCGAGAATAATCTCTAAGGCATGCAGGTTTCCTCACTATGTTTTCCTTCACCGTTTAACACGTTGCCTGCTGAATTATTAGCGAATAATTAGCATATGCTAAGTAATTAGCTCACTAACCCTGTGCGGCAAACGCTCTAGCGCGTTCAATAAATATTTCGTGTGGTGCTATGAACGCTTATGCGCGTCGAAGAAAATCTACCCTGTGCGGCTGGCCGCATTAGTGCGGCGCTATATACTTTGCCCAAGTGCGGCACGACGCTTATGTGAGTTTGAAAATTTTCGAGTTTTATGACCGTCATAAAACAATAACGGTGCATATAAAGGTGTTTCACAAGACAGTATTTTTTGTAACAGTTTTTTCTTAAGTAAATACTAGGCCGTAATGTAATCATGGATCATGCGATACCTGTTATTTTTTTTTCTCTTTTGGGTAAGTTTATTTACCTAATATAGAGTGAATGAATGTATGAAATTTGTAATCTTAGTGTTGCCATTTAGTCACATACGATTTGGCATGTCTAAATTATTTATATTTTTATCTATTTTTTTTTTATTTATAATTATCTGTAAAGTAGGGGTTATTCGTACATGGTAAAACAGAGCGTTACACTTAATTCACGATTGTTTTTTGGTATTATTTGTAGGTAAGTAGTAGAATGAAACTAATATTTTTTTTAATCAAAACATTTATTTACACAGAAGTTACATACTTATTTATAGGGTACAATTTATAACGATATTTCATGGTGGTGTGGACCGTAACAGGGAAGACAGACTGACATCACAATCCGGACACATTATTTTAGTGTCTTTCCTTTTTTTTTCTTTTACCCAGCACCTGACACATTTGCGCCTTTTAAGACACCCATTAGCATTTCTGTCTAATTCATTGGGCATGTGTCTTGCTTTCTGAGGCGCAAATGTATCAGCTATAGGGGGAAGAAGTTCAAGCAGCACTCTTTCCCTATATGATTCTAAGGAAAGAGTACTGCTTGTACCTTTCTTAAACAAAAAAAAGGAATTTAGTAGCATCATTTGCAATATGTGTATGCCAATTTTTTTGTACCACCGCATTGATTTATGCTCACTAGGATAATAGGCTAGCATTTGGTCGTGTCGATCAACACCTTTCATAAATTTATTATAATTTACAACCATATTCGGCTTGTTGACCAAACGACCACGCCTATTTTCCACTGGCATCATGGGGGGCGAATGCTCAGTGGATATAGTGATCACATCTCTCTTGACTTTCCATTTACAGACACAAACACCTTTTCCATTGTACCTATAAATATTTCCACCTTTCAAAAGTTTTTTAACTACAACAGCTTGAGGATTATTCTTTCTTTTAGCAAGTAATGTTCCAGTACAGTATGTTTTTTTTTGTAATTAATAACTCTGCCAACTGGACACTATTATAAAAATTGTCCATATAAATAGAATGGTCGCTATTTAAATAGTCTTTTAAAAGTGTCATTACTACTTTATCCACATGGCCTTTGCCACCAAAATCAGTATCCTGGGAACCTTTGTACATGTGAATCCTATGTACTAATCCTTTAGGATCGGCCAAAACATATAATTTGATGCCATATTTATGCCTTTTATTTTTTATATATTGCCGAATATTTAGGCGCCCTCTAAATCCAACCATCGACTCATCGACGACGTCTGTGGTCTAGTGGTTCGAGTACCGGACTGCTGATCATGGGGTCGTGGGTTCGATTCCCACAGGACACAAATATTTGTGTGGTTAAAACATAAGCGTTTGTGTTTGTCTGGGTGTTTCTATGTATTATAAGTATGTATTTACAAAAAAAAAGTATATAAGTATTATATCCATTATCTAGTACCCATAGTACAAGCTTTGCTTAGTTTGGGACTAGATGGTGCTGTGTAAAATTGTCCAGGCATATTTATTTATTTATTATTATTTATCTATACTTAATTCCTTTTCGAGATAAATTAAATTTCTCATCATATCATTGAAATAATTTAATAAGTGATCAATTTTCGAATATTTAATTCTAGTTTCATACGTAGTATTAAAAAATAAGCATCTTAATATTAACAAAAATCTATCCCTAGACATGAATTTATTAATTTTAAAAGTTACATAATTTTTTTTTTCCAGTAACCTGCTATAGAGCTTAACCTAGTGGTGCCCATAAAAAATTTCACATTTCCATTCCTAAAAATGTCTGTCACAATTCTTTAATATTTGTAGGTTTCCATTTTGTTAGGCGGCTGTTGGGCTTAAGTGGCCTGGACATTAAAATTTGAGCGTGCATATTGGTCATATCTGCCAAGCTGGTCATAAAACCATTTTGAAAAACAGCTTTAAAATAGTCTATAGGTCCCTTGGAAGAAGCCTCCGAAATCTTTATCTCGGGAGTCCCAGTAAATGGAAAATTATTTTGGATAGCTGTCTCCTCGGTCCACTCTCCTTCCGGACTCTCCGGAAAGGACTTTTGATGAGCTCCTTTGACAGATGGGGTAGCTTGGTGTGTTGGCTTCACATTAGCATACCTCTACCTAAGCTTTCGGGTAATACGTGATGATATTATGTATGTACAGACTTCAGTACATCAAGCTACCCCAATCTGTAAAAATTCTTTGATAGATTTTCAACTTTAATACATTATAATAAGGTTCATATTCAATTGGGAATATTTAACAGTTTTGGATAGCTTGACCTGCTAAAGTCACTAGAGGAAACTCTTGAGCTATAAAGGAGAAAAAATATCGAATTTAAAGAATGCGAGTGATAATTAATTATTAATACACACATGAATTTGAAAAGTCAGAGGTGCGTGACTTGGCAGTCCAAACTTACCTCTTCTCATTAACCTGGCCCAAATATAACTCCGAGCAGCTCAAAGGAAACCCCATTAACTGTTTATTTATCATATTTCACAAAAAAAATTACAAAGGCAGTCTTAATGCCTTAGGCATTTTCTACCAGACAACCTTAGGGTGATGCAGAGACGGTCATGGTAGATGCATCAAAGATTAGAGGTGAGATGCGAAACTATAAAATATTGTTAAAAGAATATAAACTTGCATGAACATTACACAAATATGTATATGTATACATTATACATATAGCAGTGATAGCCTAGTGGTATGACCATTGGACTGCCAAGTCGAAGGTCTCGAGTTCGAACCCAAGGCACGCACCTCTGACTTTTCAAATTCATGTGTGTATTAATAATTAATTATCACTCGCTTAAACGGTGAAGGAAAACATCGTGAGGAAACCTGCATACCTTAGAGAATTTTCTCGACGGTTTGTGAAGTCTGCCAACCCGCATTAGGCCAGCGTGGTGGACTATAGACTAATCCCTCTCATTCTGAGAGGAGACCCGTGCCCAGCAGTGGGACAGTATATGCGTTGATGATGGATACATTATTATAATATTATGGGCGGGGCACATAGCTCGTAGAACTGATGGCCGTTGGGGAAAAAAGGTTCTCGAGTGGAGACCACGCCCCGGAAAGCGCAGCGTGGGGCGGCCTCCAACGAGATGGACGGACGACCTGGTAAAGGTCGCGGGAAGTCGTTGGATGCAGGCGGCTTGTAACCGGTCCTTGTGGAAGTCTATGGGGGAGGCCTTTGTTCAGCAGTGGACTTCCTGTGGCTGATATGATGATGATGATACATTTTATACATATTTCATCTAAAGTGGCGATGGCAAGACAATAAAAAAAAACCGGCCAAGTGCGAGTCGGACTCTGCCGAAGGGTTCCGTACCAATATTTGCGAGCAAAAAACGGCAAAAAAAATCACGTTTGTTGTATGGGAGGCCCCCTTAAATAATTATTTTATTCTGTTTTTAGTATTTGTTGTTGTTACAGGGGCAACAGAAATACATTTGTGAAAATTTCAACTGTCTAGCTATCACAGTTTATGAGATACAGCCTGGTGACAGACAAACGGATAACGGAGTCGAAACTAGAACTAAAAGTCATTTAAACGAAAGCTATTAAAAAAAAACAATTTAATCGTTTTAAAAATAACAAAAACAAATTGTTAACCCTTACATCATTACAAAAAAAAATTAACAGATATTTATTAAAAAATAAGTAGGTACGGTCAGCAACGAAAGTCGCTGAACAAAGCTATGTTTTGATAACATGACAGCTCCAAATATTTTTAATTATTCCTCCATTTTGGCACATTATTAGCAGTTTCATAGTAAAACTGTCAACTTGACAGCTGTCATGTACTTCAGGTACAAATTTGGGCTGAGTTGTATGGACTTTTGATGAGCTCCTTTGACAGATGCGGTAGCTTGGTGTGCTGGCTTCACATTAGCATACCTCTACCTTACCTTTCGGGGAATACGTGATAATACGTATGTACAGACTTCAGCACATCAAGCTACCCCAATCTGTAAAAATTCTTTGATAGATTTACAACTTTAATACATTATAATAAGGTTCATATTCAATTGGGAATATTCAACAGTTTTGGATAGCTTGACCTGCTAACGTCTGTACAGTCCGCCATAAAATTGCTTTACCACCCTTAGAGTGAATATCGTCTACATATCACAAAGCAATAAGGTCTATTTTTGCTTACAAGTCCAAGGTACAGTGACATAATGAGTCTAACTGATTTTTTTGTTTTTTATACAACTAAGGTGGTAAACAAGCATACGGTCCACCTGATGGTAAGCGGTTTCCGAAGCCTAAAGACGCTTGTAACACCAGGGTTAACACTTGCGCGTTAAAGACCCTGAAAAACGAAAGGTGGGCCGTATGCTTGTTTGCCACCTTAGTCGTATAAAAAGAACCGAAAAATTGACAAAAACCAAATAAAAATATAATATTTTCTGTCAACACTGACGTAATCACCTTAAATGAAAATAAATTAAACTTATTTTAGAAAAGGAAAAATTGGACCGCGGGCAGGATTCGAACCTGCGTCTTCTGGTTAGGTACACCAGACGCTATGACCACTAAGCCACCGCGCTTTTTGTATATTTAATATACAAAAAGATAGTTACAAGGTAAGGTGGCATCGTTCGACATTTAACTAACTGTAAAGTAAGTTGTGTCGGTTGAAAAGCAAAAACTTGCATTTCAATAGGTGTTACTGACGTCACCATAAAGACGTAAATTCAGTATGGGAAGGAAAAATTCGACATGACGGGTAGGTATCGCGGTGGCTTAGTGGTCATAGCGTCTGGTGTACCTAACCAGAAGACGCAGGTTCGAATCCTGCCCGCGGTCCAATTTTTCCTTTTCTAAAATAACTTTAAAATCTTAGCATGGAAAATGCCAAAAATATACAAAAAGATAATAAATTAAACGTTAAATGTTTCACCTTAAGCTCTACAACATGGCTTCACGTGCTCAGTTTTCTCTTTTTGACAGCATCTTTTCTCTTTTTCCTCGAACCTTCGGCCTTTCCCCGCTAGAGGGCGGTCCTTCTCGTCCCACACGACTACACCGTCGCAAGCGCAGATGCGTTTGGGATTCTGGAATATTCCAGCCGAACGAGCTATGATGCCACATGCAATTCTGTAAATAATTAAATTTGATTTATAATCACCGCCACGGACGTGTATAGACGTCAAATGAAAACTTGCTCACGACGCCAACGGCGGCATGGCACGTCAAAAATACCACTTTTTTTTTAGTTCAAAATACATTACCTATACAAATACTGTGTTGTTTTTTTTTACCTATTATTAGATCCTAGAATTTGTCGGTTGGCGTAGAGAATACGGATTTACGTTATTGACGTGGCGGTCAAAAGGTTAAGCTGCGCTAGCCGCGGTCAGTTTGTGGATGGGTGACCATTCCTATATCGAGACAGTCTGTGCCTCGGAGAGCACATTATAAAAATATTTTTTTTGCTTAGACTAAGGGCCAATATATTGGATACGGAACCGAAGAGAATTTTTGGATCAAAATTGTACATAGCATTTTGAACTTTATAGAGTAACGTTCTCGGATTCCGTCGAAGTCGTCGGCAGCACTCGGAATGCGCGCGAATTCGCTGGAAGACACGTGACTCGTGGGTTACATCAAATTTGTGCGTTACACAATGGAGATAAAGTTCAAAATGCTATGTAAATTTCTTGTTGTTTCGGTTCCATTCCGCTGGGATGTAAAGAAACTAAATCTTAAATGCTATATATCATACTAGCTTCTACTTTTAAATTATCGTTGTAATATTAACTCAAAATCGTTATAAATTATAGCCTATATTATATAATTATCTGTATTTGAATGCGCCATTTGTGTTAGTAAATCTACTTTTAGTATGGGGCATCTTTTTATTAACACAATAGCTCCTGCCCGCGACTTTTCCGTCCATTTGGAAAAGTTACCTTTAACTATCGTTTTAATTTGGCTAATTAACTCAAAATCGATATAAATTATAGCCTATATGTTATTCTGATGAATAAATAATAATACTGTAAAGTTTCATCAAAATCTGTTCAGTAGTTTTAGCGTGAAAGAGTAACAAACATCCATCCATCCTCACAAACTTTCGTCATCATCATCATCAACCATATACTGTCCCACTGCTGGGCACGGGTCTCCTCTCAGAATGAGAGGCTATAGTCCACCACGCTAGCCTAGTGCGGGTTGGCAGACTTCACACGCCGTCAAACAAATCTCTAAGGTAAGCAGGTTTCCTCACGATGTTGTCCTTCACCGTTTAAGCGAGTGATAATTAATTATTAACACGCACATGAATTCGAAAAGTCAGAGGTGCGTGAGTTAAGGAACCCTAATATGCCCAAATTAGCTTTGTAAACAAGAATAAACAACCACACTAGCACTTTGCCATCTGGGTCATACGTCATTATATTAAATTGTAGTTTTTTTTTTTTTTTATGGGATAGGTGGCAATCGAGCAGACGGATCGCCTGATGGTAAGCGATTTCCGCCGCCCATGGACACCCGCAACACCAGAGGAGTCACAAGCGCGTTGCCGGCCTTTAAAAGGGAGTACGCTCTTTTCTTGAAGGTTTGAAGGTCATATTGGTCCGGAAATACTGCAGGCGACAGTTCATTCCACAGTTTAGTTGTGCGAGGCAGAAAGTTTCTAGAGAAACGCACAGTAGTGGACTGCCAACCATCTAGATGATGTGGATGGAACATAATTAATTAGCACATAATTAGTATATAAGACCTGAGTAATTGTATTTGACTTCTCCTGTAACTGTTATTCTGTTCAAATAAATATATTTTTTTAAAGTATATCGTTGTTGGTTCCTTAAATCGTGCCTTGGGTCCGAGACTGAAACTCGAGACTTTCGACTTGGTAGTTCAATAGTCATACCACTAGGCTATCAATGCTTTCACATTTATAATATTAGTAGGGAGTAGGATAGTAAAAAATACATACATACACCTTGGACGACCTCTGTGGTCTAGCGGTTCGAGTCCCACAGGACACAAATATTTGTGTGGATAAAACATGAGTATTTGTGTTTGTCTGGGTGTTTCTTATGTATTATAAGTATGTATTTACAAAAAAAAAAGTATATAAGTATTATATCCATTGTCTAGTACCCATATTACAAGCTCTGCTTAGTTTGGGACTAGATGGTGTTGTGTAAAATGTCCCAAAAATATTATTATTATCTCCTTTATTTGTCTATAAACTTACTAATTACATTTTTAAATATTTTTATAAAATAAAAAAAGACAAAAACATTTAAAAATATAATAAATAAAGGCCCACTGGTATCGGAGCAGGGTCCAAGCTACCGGTGGTTAGGGCCCCAGAGAGAGGAACCTCCTCACAATACGTGCCGTATCAAGGAGTACTGCCTTCTGAATCGGGCCCTTAACCCAGCCACCCAGCTCGAGCCTCCTGAGGTGTTGGTCGAGGCTCTTGGCGATAAGTCCATTGACCGTAACGACTATCGGCACAATGATGGCCGAGTCCACATCCCACATGGCGACCACCTCGTGAGCTAAGTTGAGATATTTTAACTGTTTCTCTTTCTCAGCCTTCACGAGGTTCTCGTCATGCGGGATGGTGACATCGATAATCATTGTGCGGCGCGCTGATCGATCTATTACCACTATATCAGGCTTATTGGCTACAATAGTCCTGTCAGTGATAACAGATCGATCCCAGTACAACGTGACATGGTCATTCTCGAGAACTGGGTCGGGCGCATACCTGTAATACGGTACCTCAGAATCCACAAGGCCGTATTTTAAAGCAAGTTGCTGGTGGATAATCCTGGCCACCTGGTTATGCCTGTGCAAATACTCGCCGTTAGCCAGACGAGAACACCCAGAAGTAATATGCCTGATAGACTCACCGGGACAATGGCATGCCCGACATATTATGTCGATCGTCCCGTCTTTCATGATATACTTCCGGTAGTTGTTCGTCAGTATAACTTCATCCATAATTGCACAGACAAAACCTTCGGTTTCCCCAAAGAGGTCGGTTATTATTATTATTATACCATCACGCCTGTATTCCCCGAAGGGTTAGGCAGAGGTGTACTAATGTACACCCACATTTCGCCGGTATGTTTAGGTCCCATGTAATAGGGGGCGAGCCTATTGCCATTAACCGGGCACAAATCCAGACTCCGAGCTGCTACTGAGAATTTCATTGAAAAACCCAATAACACTTTGCTCGACCTGGGGATCGAACCCTGGACCTCTAGCGTAGCAGTCGCGCTTAGGACCACTAGACTAATGAGGCAGGCAATAGTAAAAAATAATAATAATATTTTTGGGATATTTTACACAGCAGCATCTAGTCCCAAACTAAGCAGAGCTTGTACTATGGGTACTAGACAATAAATAATACATATATATAATAACAAAAGGCAAAACACAAAAATACTCATCAAGACGCGCTCACCACCTTGTGTTACCTAGTATCAGAAGTAACTACGGTAAAAATACTTTAGTATATGCAGGAGCACAACTATATAATAGACTCCCAAAAGATGTCAAAGAAACTACTTCGCTTAGTACTTTTAAAAAGAAATTATGTACATACAACATTATTATTAGTATATGCGAAACCTGAAACACGTGTCTAGTATTTTTATGTAAATAATCTATGTACAAAATTTCAAAACTTGTATCATGAAAAATCACAAAGTTATAAGCTTGTTAAGTTACCTGGTTGTCCGTACAAAAACATGCTCATCACGCGCAGGCGCCGCCCCGCGCCCGCGTTGTCGCGGTGCTCATTGATAATAATGTGGCAGTTGGTACCTAACCGTACGGCGATTTCCGATTGCATTGTATTTAACTGATGATACATCACATTTTCCATCACACTTGCAGTCTTTGAACTGTCGTAATGGTCAAGTGTAGGTAGACATTAATAAGTACTTTATTTGTAAATGCAGCCGTAAGTGATTAAATGTAGTCAATGCGATATGTTGCACCTTATACCAAACACTGTAAGTTCAAAATGGATGAAAAGTGTTAAACATCGCACTACTTAACCACAACAGGCTGTAGGTACAAATAAAAACGTGTGTTCATGTGTGTGACGATACTTTAATGTCAGATAGCTCCTCGTGCCGCACTGCCAGGAATACGTTATCACTTATCACCACAAACCGCTAGTATCCGTACCATTTCTTACACGAACACTATGCTTTTTACATACGATAGGTACACGTCAACCGAAACACAACTGCCGCGCGCTCGCGTTATCACCACAAACCGCTACTGTACGTACCATTTCTTAAACGAACACTACCTATGCTTTTTACATACGATAGGTACAGATCAACCGAAATGCTTGCGCTCGCGGTCGCGCTCTCGTTTTGTACCTACTTATCTGAACGGGAGCGACATACGTGCACACTTCCCTATAGCTGCCGGGCGACTGAAGTGGTTGCCTGGTTGGTTCACCCCCGGGCCCCGCCCGCCCCACTGCGCCCGCGCTGACCGCTCAGTGTCAGTGACCTGTGTTGCGCGCATATGATTGCGGATAGGTACTTAGTGTCGCTCGGTGTCCTACTCGTAACATTTTTTAAATGTTTTTGGGACAAAATATAACATGATGTAAAAATTATTGGAATCGATTCAGTTACTGATTCTGAACAAACTATATTCAGGTTTCGCATATACTAATAATAATGTTGTATATAATTAATAATCCTTTTTTCTCTGACAACAGCTTATAACTTGGACCATCTGTCATAATACGAAGCGATGTCGCACGTTGACTATGATTTGGAATTACTTAACTAGATATTTATAACTACCCTCACCGGGTATTGATAAAATTGTTTTTTATAGTTATTGTTCTCATATAAGTGACAATTGTCTTATTGAGAAATAAAGATCTTTAAACCGATATATACTATTTTTGTTAATACATACTTATAATACATAAGAAACACCCAGACAAACACAAATACTCATGTTTTATCCACACAAATATTTGTGTCCTGTGGGAATCGAACCCATGATCAGCAGTCCGGCACTCGAACCGCTAGACCACAGAGGTCGTCAAATATCAAGATTATAGAGGTCGTCAAAATAACTCTACCGCCTCCCGAAGGAAGAATCAGATGAACCAAGAAAATTTTGCGTTCTATAAAAAATTTAGAAAGACGTTGACTTACGGAGTACCACTGTCGCCGTCTATTTTGGAGGTAGGAGAACATCCTCGACCTAGGTCGTCTTTCTTCTCAGTGACCGCCACAGACCTACCAATAATATCCCATACCTGAAAGAAAATTATCATAAATAACATTATTTTTATTATACAATATCGGCAATAAAAAAAAATAAAAACATACTAAGGTGGCAAACAAGCATACGGCCCACCTGATGGTAAGCGGTTACCGTAGCCTATAGACGCTTGCAACACCAGGGGTATAGAAAGAAACATAATATTTATTTATCATATCGTACGTATCAAAGAGGAATAGTTGGGTTGGCAGTATAAAGGTCGAAGTCAGGGGGACTTTGACGCTTATACTGCCAACCCTCTATTTTCTACGACCACGAGTCGAACGAACGAGGGTGAGCGGGCACCACTCCACAGGATAGTAAAAAAAAATCTATTTCGTTAGTAGTAAGTTCCTGACTCTATAAAACGAAAGAGGAATAGTTAAGTTGGCAGTATAAGGATCGAATAGAACGATTCCTCGCGGAGCACTGGCAACCTTGCTCACCGTAAGAGAGGTAGGGCATAGTGGGAGTAATTCCACTCAAATTGGAGCTGCCCAACTGGGGAAGTACATCCGTTTTGAAGAAAATCGAAGTGAAATAACACTTCTTTGAGCTGTATTGTGTTCTTTACGGTGAGCAAGTTTGCCGGTACTCCACGAGGAAACTGTGTTGGGTTTAATTTATTTATTTTATTTGGAAAAACAACAATCAAACAATATATATTACAGTAATATTATAACTTAGTAGTGAGGTTAACATTAAATGTACAATCAACGACGTTTCCACAGATTACTACTTAGAATGACAGAGCACGGAAAGTAAAAAAATCACAATTTATTATGTCAAGATACAAATAAAAAGGAAGAGAAGAAAACTAGGGACAACGTAGTTTATGCGGGAAGAGCCTGAATTATTTATTTTCTAAATCGATTAGATGACTAAACAAAAATGTCTAAATTAATAAAGTTTTTGTTGTAAATTTTTACTATCCTGTGGAGTGGTGCCCGCTCACCCGCGTTCGTTCGACTCGTGGTCGTAGCAAATAGAGGGGTATAAGCGTCAAAGTCCCCCTGACTTTGACCCTTATACTGCCAACCCAACTATTCCTCTTTCGTTTTACTGAGTCGGCAACGCGCACAAGTGATACAAATCCGTAATAACGGTCTAAAAGAAATAAAAATATGTTTCACTTACTTTTAACACATTGTCAACAATTCTAAACGTAGCTCTTCCCGTCTCATCGGCCACTATGTTTCCTAGGTCCCCGGCGTGTCGGCTGCCCTTGGGGTCGTTCGGACCGCCGTGGGGGGCTCCGCAGGGGTTGTAGTGATCTCCTATTGATTTGCAACCCTGGTAATGAGTAAATAAATGATAATTTATATTTATTTTTGTAAGTGGATCTTTTAACCTTTTGACCGCCACGGACGTATATATAATATAATAATATATATATATATGATATAATATATATATATATATAATATAATAATATATATATATATGATATAATATATATATATATATAATATAATAATATATATATAATAATAATAATATTTTTGGGACATTTTTACACAACGCCATCGAGTCCCAAACTAAGGAGAGCTTGTACTATGGGTACTAGACAATGGATATAATACATATATATATATATATATATATATTTATAAATACATACTTATAATACTTAAGAAACACCCAGACAAACACAAATACTCATGTTTTATCCACACAAATATAGACGTCAAATGAAAACTTGCTCACGACGCCAACGACGGCATGGCACGTCAAAAATACCACTTTTTTTAGTTTAAATACCTATATAATTTTTTTTGTTTTTTTTTTTACTTATTATTAGATACTAGAATTTATCGCTTGGCGTAGAGAACACGGATTTTCGTTATTGACGTGGCGGTCAAAAGGTAAAAAAAAATGTTTTATTCAAGACCGCTACAAGAGCCTACTTGTGCGCTCATTGCTGACCTGACTCAAATCTCCAGTATCATGTACATGGACTCCGTGTAGCCCAGTTGGCAGTCCGTCAATGCTTCCGTCTGCCACCAGGGGACCCTCATTTGTCTGCTGGAATCGGATCACACCGAGCACTTGACTCTTGCAGCAAGACTGACTGGACACCATAGCTACAGCTGATTGAGTGTCTGTCGAACAACATAACATATCATATCTATATCTGAAGAAGCAGATCACATACAGTTTTGCCATTGTGTTGGCATTGGGACGATTTTGACTCATACTGCTATCCATTTATTTAGGTTATTTAGGTTAAGTATGTTTCCATTGTGTTTTTTTGCACCAGCCACTTTTTATCTGCACCACCCTATGGTTGACTGGTAGAGAATGCCTAAGGCATTAAGTCCGCCAATGTACATTTTTGTGTCATAAAGTTTAAATAAATAAATAAATAAATAAACCAAACTATTCCTCTTTCTTTATACCAATAGCTCCAATTTTAGTGGAATTACTCCCACTATGCCCTACCTCTCTTACGGTGAGCACGGTACGGTGCTCCGCGAGGAATCGTTCTATTCGACCCATATACTGCCAACTCAACTATTCCTCTTTCGTTTTATAGAGTCAGGAACTTTAGATAAATTTTACTATCCTGTGGAGTGGTGCCCGCTCACCCGCGTTCGTTCGACTCTTGGTCGTAGCAAATAGAGGGTTGGCAGTATAAGCGTCAAAGTCTCCCTGACTTCGACCCTTATACTGCCAACCCAACTATTCCTCTTTGTTTTACAGAGTCGGCAACGCGCAAGTGATACGTACGATGTGATAAATAAATATGTTTCTTTCTTCTTTCTATACCCCTGGTGGTACAAGCGTCTATAGGCTACGGTAACCACTTACCATCAGGTGGGCCATATGCTTGTTTGCCACCTTATAGGTATATGTATAAAAGAGTTTTGGTCCCATGTAGTAGGACACAATCCTATTGCCAAACAAAGGCCATTCCTTTCCCTTTTTAATAAATTCTATCACCCATTTTTCTTGTTTGCACTGTACATAACACAGCCTAGTTTTGTCCAGTGCAGTTGTGTCCACCTTTGTTTGGAAGAAATAGCAGACTCCAATTAGGCTGCCAATTGTATGTCTTCAAATAGAAAATGGCTGTCTGTATATTAATTAATTACTTGGTGTACAATATTAAATAAATAAATAAACCCAAACTCCGAACTGCTACTGAGAATTTCATAGAAAATTTTTAGATTAGATTTCTAGTAAAATAACTATTTAATCTTTCAATCTTGGGTACCTCCAAAAAGGCTAGCTTTTGTCTTTGGAATATCGGTGAAGTTGCAGCCAACAGCAGCTAGTTTTTTTAATCTTTACATCACATATTATAAAATCTTCTCGGATCACAATGATGTCCCTAGCCTTAAAGACATGTATAAACCGAACGAAAATAAACCACCCATTGAAACTTTGGGAAAACACATCGAAAACGAAACCAATGAACCAATTCTTGCCTAATAGAGTTCAATTCAATTCAATTTATTTATTTTATAGAGTAGTAACAGCATGGAACAAACTACCAGAAATCACTGTGATGGCTCCAACATTGAACTGCTTCAAGAACAGATTGGAAAAAATATCTCCAAGCTATTTGATATACACGCATCAGCTATTTAGCTACTAGTGTGTTATGCAATAACAATAATAATAAAATCTCTCCTACCCCCAAATCCTTGTAGAACAGCCCTTTTTCCTGACGTTTTGGTGACCATCTCCAGCACATCGGTGCTTGGCAAACAAGTCTCTACCATGATAGCACCATCTTTGTATACGGCCTCCTTCACACCGTCCTGAGACTTCAGCTCATTCAGTGTCTTGTTCAACACTTGAGTGTCTACTTTATGACCAAAGTCTACTAAAATCTCGAGCTGTAGGAAGAAAAAATATATTCAAAGTAAAAAGTTTTATAGCTGCACAGAGTAAGCTTTGATTGCAAGTTTTGGGGCACAAAGGACAGATTAATAATAAATATTCCTGGACAGTTTCACACAAGACCATCTAGTCCCAAACTAAGCAGAGCTTGCTTTATGGTTTTTTTTTTTATGTGAAAGGGTGGGCAAACGAGCAGACGGATCGCCTGATGGTAAGCGATTACCGCCGCCCATGGACACCCGCAACACCAGAGGAGTTTCAGGTGCATTGCCTCCCTTTTAAGGGGTTTGGGCCTCCGGTATCCTCACTCACTCGACGAAACACAACGAAAACGTTATTTCACGCCGGTTTTCTGTGAGGCCGTGGTATCAAGTCCGGTCGAGCCGGCCCATTCGTGCCGAAGCATGGCTCTTCCACGGTGGGTACTAGACAATGGATATCATACTTACTTATATACATTTTTTTTGCAAATACATACTTACTTAAACACAGACTAACACTTAATGCTCACCACATAAATATTTGTGCCCTGTGGGAATTGATCCCACAACCTCGTGATCAGCAGTATGACTCGCAGACCACTAGGCTACAGACATCGTCAAAAAGAATAAAAATTCTTTGTGCATTTGATAGACCAATTCTTGAGAAAGAAGAAATGAAACAGCGGGTAAAACCACAGGGCACAACTAATGATATAAAATAATAATTGGATTGTATGCTCTCAGTAAATATGTTTCCTTCTTTCTTTGATTTCAAATTTCTCTGTCACATGTTCGTTAACAAGTTTTGTTTTTTAATAAGACTTTGTCCTATTCATATCAAGAGTAAACTTTTTTGTGGATTAAAAAAAAGTACCTACACCACTCTCTTACCACAAAATCGTAGTATATTATGTAGGTACTTTATTGACATTGCTATTGTCGTGATTTACGTACGGTAGATAAGCCCAAGGTTACAAATAAAAGTTTAATAGATGCAGAGTCATGATCAAAAGTGTAAAATCGAAATTAAACTAGGAATTTATTCATTTTAGTCAAGTAGTACCCTCACAAACTCACCTTAGAAGTCAACATTGTATATATTTCACAACAGGAGCCACAAAATCTCGTACTATTTGAGAAAATTAAATAAAAACACGTTTTTTTTCAAGTATTTTTCTTTCTAGAATAAAAACAAACCGACGTGCTTGCACAGTGCACTCTTGCAGTGATGTCGATAACGCGAATGACATTGACAAATTTGACAATAGGTAGTTTGACAAAAAATGATCAAGTCAAAATATGTCATAAAATTTATTTACCATGAATAATTTTTTGTATCAAAATTACGTTCCTTTTTACGTTTTATCGATTAGTACGAACCCCCTTATCCCCCCATATCTTTACATAACCTAAATTCAGGGGACTCGAACTCGATATAAGATCAAATCCAACATTACTTATTAAGACCAAAACGTAATCGTATCCTTGAAATCATAAAATAAACCAAGGTTTATTTTACGATTTCAAGTTTTTCTACATTCTTCCAGAAAGACAGGCGGCAACATATCTTGAAACTCGAGCGAAGCTGCGCGTACCAGCTACACAGGTAGTTCTCAAAGCAGCTGTGCCGAGAATACCTACATCAGCCGGAAGTAGAGGGCACCGTGGCGTCTCTCCGTGACTTAAAAAGACAACACATGTCACACAGATCCTGAAGTGGACCTATTTTTAATAGTAGGAAATTCCTCAAGTCTGTGTCAAGGTACGTCGGATTTCTACCGAATACGAACAGCACTTGCCTTCACTTTTCCTATACATAGGTACTGTAGAGGTCGCTACCAGGAGTCAGCGTGAGACTGGCTGGTTTAAGAAGAAATAATCATTTGAAATTATTGTAGAATGTTTAGTGAAAAAAGTGAACAATGATTGTGGCAGAATTCCCTTGACCTTTGAAGAATAAAGTCGCAGAGTACCTTTTAACCGAGAGTTTCTTTGAATAAGCCTCCTAGGACCCCATCAGGGTCCTATAGTACCTATGTCAAAGCCATGGGATTCGGTGACAGGATGCGGTCCAGCACTAGCTGGAACCCTACCTCCCTACAAAATCTTATTTATGGACATAAAGGCAAAGGAACTAGGATAAATTGAAACACAAAACATACTCTAATAAGTTACACATTTATTGAGTTTTTTTTTTCATGTAGATTACTTATATATAATTAAATACTATACAAAACTAACGCAACTGTTACAGTAGCCATTAGCCCCAGGCTAATCGTAATAGAAAATTCCGTTGAAGATTGCATTTTTCAGTTCTAGTGTATCTAACCGGAACGAGGGGCGAAAGTCTGCTTTAATAGTGTCAAAATCGTAGACTTCAGTTTTTTTTATTTTTGACAGTTATGTTTACGAAATCTGTCAGTCTTTACGTCATTCACTGTCAATGAACCACCATTTTGTCGTACCACTAAGGTGGCAAACAAGCATACGGTAACCCCACCTGATGGTAAGCGGTTACCGTAGCATATAGACGCTTATAACATCAGGGGTATCACTTGCGCGATAACGACCCTGTAAAACGAAAAAGGAATAGTTGGGTTGGCAGTAAAATGGTCAGTCCCCCCACTGTCAACACAACGTTTCCTCGCGGAGCACTGGCAACCTTGCTCACCGTAAGGAACACAACACAGCTGAAAGCAGTGTTATTTCACTCGGGCAGCTCCAATTTGAGTAGAATTACTCACAATATGCCCTAAAAATTTTAAGTGTCAGTTCACCTTGATAACCATATTCACGCCTGTTAATCGTACACTTGAAATAGTAGACTTTGATCCCACGTTCGAATCCTACCTGAGATCTTATTTCATACGCTAAAATTTATTCCTATAAAAATGTTTGGCATAAGTTAATGCCAAATACAATAAAAAAATAACTACACTCTGTCCATTCGTTTATTCACTTTTTGACAGTTGCCTTAGACGTAACTGTTCCAGATTACGTAAAATATAACTTTAAAATGCGTAATAAAATCAAATCAAATCTTTATTGCTGAACACAGGTTACAGTTAGGTACATTTTTAAAAGGATAATTCTTTTAAGTAATAAATATAGTTACATTCTATCGTATGTAGTGATAGGATAAATAAATTCGCTGTATATTTCTATACATCGGTAAATCAGTATAGGAAAATCCTTGCATCCACTCAATTACCAATAAAATATATAAATAAAACAATCCTTTTAAAAAGAAGCCGATGAATTAGAAAAAAACTACTAAATAAATCGGTAATCTACGGTATATACTAAATTAAAGTGTCAATAATCGAATCGATAATGGTAACGTTGCAATCACTAGTGTCATTTGTCAAAAAGTGATTAAACGAGTGGATGGAGTATAGTCTGTTAAAGCAGCCTAAATGCTAAAAGTATATAACTATTTATATATATAGCCTCATCTAATAAGGAAAGAATATTAAATATAATACTAAGTAATGTGGGTTGCTCTTTAAAAAAGGGTGGTATTTAATACTTTAACTGTAAATCCCCTTTTTTCAATCAAAATATTCGAAATTAGCACCAAAAATACTGAATTGCACACTAAATTTGCTCATCAAATAAATCATCTATATAAAAGTCACCTCAAAATATTGTTATATACACTCAAAACATTCAGATTTGGTTCTGGCATTGTGTGGTCACAGTTCTAACCTAACCGATATCTGTATTTGGTGCTCAATCAGTAATTTAGTTGCTCAATCAGTATTTTTGATACGCGGTTTATTATATTCCTTTAAAAAATACACATTTGAGCTATTGCTATTTACATAAGTATAGTTGACTATAACAGTCTAATTACAATGACTCTAAAGTTCAATTCAAAATATTATATTTTAAATTTCATTGGTATTGTAGACAGGTCAAGCTATCCACTGTCAAATTTTCTCAATTGAAAATGAACCCTATCACTTTATATTAAAGTTGAAAATCTATCAAAGAAATCTGATAGATTGTGGTAGCTTGATGTGCTGACCTCTGTACAGACGCAAGCAGATCAATCTATTCAAAACTGTCATTTTTTCCAATTGAACATGAACCTTATTATTTTGCATTAAAGTTGAAAATCTGTAAGTTAAGTTTTAGGTCCCAAATAATAGTGAGTGAGCTTATTGCCTTTACCCGGGTACAAATCCCTCCGAGCTCGATCTGGGCATCGAAGTCAGGACCTCTAACGTAACAGTCGCGCTTAAAACCACTAGGCTAGTAATGCCTTGCTAGTAAAAGTGTTAATATGCAAAAAGATAAAAGTTTTTAAGTGAATAATTGCAACACAGTTCAACTTTCATTGATGGCAACACACCACTCACTGTCCACCTCCGTTTCTATCTGCACCATAGACTCCTGTTCAAATGCTTGTCCATCTATCATGCCCATTAACTCTGCATACTTCGCTCTCTGTTCATCGGTCATTACAACAGGATTATGGTTTTTAAGATGGTAATTCAAGTGACTGCTTTGTTTAAACCGCTTATCACAAATACCACATTGGAATGGAGCAACGTTTGTGTGTGTTCTCATATGCTGTTTTAAGTGAACTGATTGGCAGAATGTTTTGTTACATACAACACAGCGGTAAGGTTTGACTTTGGTGTGTATGCGAAGATGTTGGTCTAGGCCGGATTTCTGTGTGAAGGCTTTGGGGCAGAAAGTGCAGGGGAAAGGTCGGTCTCCTGTGTGCATCCTCATATGTTGTAAAACTCCACCCTGAAAAGATATAAAGGATATTGTAGTATCATTATCACTATATAGTATAAAACAAAGTCGCTTTCTCTGTCCTTATATCCCTATGTATGCTTAACCCTTTGATAGCCACGCACGTCTAGACGACAAATTAAAACCTGCTCACGAAGCCACAACGGCATGGCACGTCAAAAATACCAATTTTTATAGTTCAAAATAAATATACAAAAATATGTAGTTTTTTTTACGTATTATTAGATACTAGAATTTGTCACTTGGCACAGCACAGATTTTCGTTATTGACGTGGCGTTCAAAAGGTTAAATCTTTAAAACTACGCAACGGATTTTGATGCGGTTTTTTTTAATAGTTATAGTGATATAATTATAATTTATTGCTTCATAAGTACAACAACAAAGAAACAAAAATGCAAATACAAATTGAGCCTTAGTGTGATGGTTGTACAGTGCATTCTATATTTGAACACACCGATTTCTAGACTGAGACATACTCGTATTCCAGAAATCAGTGATTCTCCACTATGTGTCATATTTCACCATCAGTTAATGTGGACGTGATACACATGTATTATAATACAATAAAGAAGCTAGAAAAACTTAAATTATAAATTATTCTAATTTTAAAAAGTA